>CM030361.1:222002733-223451726 GCA_017893485.1 Hemerocallis citrina | reverse complement strand
AACGAATTTAAATACGTTATAAAAATAAATAATTGAAACCCATCGAAAACTTTGCACGTAACGGTAGAATACCCAAAATTGACACGTGCATCGATAATCGTAAAACCACATAAAATACAAAGATCAAAATTTAGCATGAGATTTTAAAAATACGGGAAATGCATAAATAGTCGGAATTCAAAATACATATCAAAATGCATTATGGATATCACCAATAACGGTACAAAATGCACGTGCATAACACCCGAGGGCAAAATTGTCATTTAAATTTTGCGGGGTGTTACACATCTGCCGCTCCCCAACTTCAAATCAGCAGATATCTGTTCTACACTTCCTGCCATAAAGAGCTTCATACGGCGTCATCCCGATACTAGTCTGAAAACTGTTGTTGTGCGCAAACTCTACAAGAGCTAGATGTCTCTCCCAACTGCCTCCAAAATCTAGAACACGAACTCGATTGATTCTCTTAGTCTGTCCATCAGTCTGTCCATTGGTCTGAGGATGGAAGGCAGTGTTAAAATCCGTCTTAGAACCCAAAGCTGTCTGAAGACTCCTCCAGAAATGCGAAGTGAACTGCGCATCTCGATCTGACACAATGGACAATGGAATGCCACGAAGCCAGATGAGCTCTCCAACATACAGCTCGGCTAATTTGTCCATAGTCAAAGTGAGTTTCATTGCCAAGAAGTGAGCTAACTTAGTTAGTCGATCGACTAAGACCTAAATCGCCTCATTACCTTTTGAACTCTTGGGCAAACCCATGATGAAATCCATGCTGATGTTATCCCACTTCCACTCCAGAATAGGTAACGGTTGCAATAAACCTCCGGGCTTATAATTCTCGGTTTTCACATGTTGACATATCTCACACTTTTCCACAAACTCAGCCACATCCTGCTTCAAACCTGACCACCAGAAATATTGCTTGATGTCCTTGTGCATCTTGGTACTCCCAGGATTTACCGACAAAAGAGTAGCATGTACCTTCTGAAGAATACTCTCCTTCAAGTCTGATTGATCGGGAACACATAACCTCTCTCCAAACCACAATGCATCATCCCTGATCTGAAACTCTGACAATCTGCCAGCACCAACCTGCTCCTTCATCTTCTAAATCTCTACATCTTCCTTCTAACTCGCTATAATCCTCATTCAGCGTAGGCTGAAGCCTCAGCCGAGCCAAAGATGCTCCTAAACCCTGCACAACAACTTCAATACCAACCCGATCCAACTCTTTTGTAAGATACCTCTGAGCCGTCATCAAATTGGCCAAACTGCTTTTATAGCTAAATGCATCAGCCACAATATTAGCTTTCCCCGGATGGTACTTAATCTCAGGACGAATGTCCTCAAGTACTTCCAGCCATCTTTGTTGCCTCAAATTTAGGTCCTTCTGCTGATAGATGTACTTCAAGCTTTTATGGTCCGTGTATATGTTTAATTTCTCACCGTACACGTAATGTCTACATTGCTTCAAAGCGAAGATAATTTTAGCCAACTCCAGATCATGAGTCGAATAATTCTTCTCAAGCGGTCTTAGTTGTCTAGACCCATAAGTGATCACTTTTCCTTCTTGCATTAAGAAACAACCAACCCCACGATGTGAAGCATCGCTATAAACATTACACTCAACACCTGCTCTAGAAAAAGCCAAAATGGGAGCAATAGTAAGCTTCTCTTTCAACTCCTGAAAGCTTGTCTCGCACTGCTCGGTCCACTTAAAATTCACATTCTTCTTGGTCAGACCAGTGAGCGGCACGGCTATCTTAGCATAGCCTTGGATAAACCTCCTGTAGTATCCAGTTAGCCCAAGAAAACTTCTGATTTCCTTCACTGTAGTAGGCCTTGCCCAATCCTTCACCACCTCTATCTTCTGAGGATCAGTTGCCACTCCCTCCTCGCCACTTCAGATTTCCAGAAATCGCGCTTGGATAACTTGGCATACAACTTATGCTCTTGAAGCTTCTTCAGAACTTCAGCCAGATGCTCAGTGTGCTCCTCTTCCGACTTGGAGTACACAAGAACCTAGTTGATAAACACCACAACAAAAGAATCAATAAACGGCTTGAGAACTCCGTTCATCATGTCCATAAAGATTGCAGGTGCATTTGTCACTCCAAATGGCATAACTAAGAATTCGTAATGGCCATGTCGAGTTCTGAATGCAGTCTTATGCACATCTTCAGTCTTCACTCGAACCTGATGGTATCCTGATGAAAGGTCTATTTTAGAGAAAATAGCTGCTCCTTATAGACGGTCGAACAGGTCATCAATTCGTAGAATTGGATATTTATTCTGAATAGTGACTTTATTCAGCTCTAGGTAATCGATGCACATGCTCATCGATCCATCCTTCTTCTTTACCAACAACACCATTACTCCCTAGGGTGACGCACTCGGCTGAATAAAATCTTTCCCCAACAGTTCCTCAATCTGCCGTTTAATCTCATCCTACTCCACAGGCGTCATCCTATACGGTACCTTGGAAATAAGTGCACTCCCTAACTGAATAGTGATATTGAACTCTACATCACGAGGCGGGGGTAACCCGAGAAAATCTTCCAAGAACACAATCGGGTAATCTCGAACCACTAGAATTTGCTGCACCTCTACAGGATCCTTCTTCTTGCTGATTACTGCCACCAGATATGAGCATCTCTTCTTCCCTTGGAAAGTGACTTCATGAGCCCCTGGAGCCTTTACTGTTACTTCCTTGGTCTTGCACTCGATGTTCGCACTGTACACTGATATCTAATCAATGTCAATGATAACATCGACACCCAGGATATTCAGCTCGATCAGATCAATCCCAAAAATTCTGCCTCCAATCACGATCTCGCAGTCCGTATAATACCGATCAGTGGTTAAAGTCTCTCCTGATGGAGTAGCTACTGCTAAGACCTTGTCTGGAACAATCTTCGGTTCGACTCCCAAGACTTTAGCAAATTTAGGTGATACAAAAGTATGAGAGGATCCAGTATCGAACAAAATAACAGATTTCTTTCCATTCAAATAAAGTTCTCCTGTTACATAACGCACTCTCGTTACATAACAATTCTACTAAATAAAGCATGGAAAAAGAACAACAGAAACTTCTAAACATTCGCTCCCGTACCAATAATGACGTTATCCACTTCATCAGCATCGGGCTTCAGTCAAGATAAATACTCGACCCTGCTGGTACAACCTCTTCCCAACTTGCTGCGGTGGTCCATTACGGATGACATCTCGCGACTTGGGGCAATGAGATTTGAAATGGCCCACCTCTCCACAGTTGAAGCAGGTCACAGGAGACTTCACCCAACCATTTTCGGGTCTTCCAGCCACATTGAAAGCATTCACCCCCTTATGTTTGAACCTTTGAGCTGGCGGCTGCCCTCTGACATTCCAAGAAACTGCGGGCCTCTTTCCCACATTCCAATTGTTCCTCCTGTTCTGGATGGCATGAAACTGCTTCATATCGGGCTCAGTAGCTGCAGCTTGCTTGACTAACTTGTCAAATCTCCTGATACCAAGGGGTATCATCCTTGATCTTAGACTCGACCTCAATCCGTGCTCGAACTTCCAAGCTTTCTTCGCCTCGTCCATCACAAGTTCGGGTCTCGAAAGTTGAGTAAACCCAGTCTCATACTCCATGACGGACATGTCTCCCTGCTGCAGTGCTAGGAACTCCATCGCTTTCTTCTCTTGGACATCAGACGAAAAATAGTGACCGCGGAACTCCTCCAAGAATTCCTCCCAGCCGATAACACCATTTCTCATAGTCTGCTTTATCGACTGCCACCATACAGCTGAATCCTTCTCAAGCTGCAATGTAGCCAACTTCACCTTGCTACCTTCTGGAGCCTCCAAGACTTCAAAGATAGTCTCAACTTGCTGAATCCAATTGTCAGCTACATCTGGGTCTGACTTCCCTTCAAACACTGGTAGCTTCATCCTCTTGAATGACTCCACGAGTTTGATTACCTCAGGAACTGGATTCGCAGGCATCCCCCTATGGTTTTGATTCATGCCTACGGCATTGAGGGTCTGATAGACTCTAGCCAACTCCATTTCCAAGTCGAGTCCACCACTGGGTCCTTCTCCATTCCGCGATCTTCTTCCAGCCATATTCTGATTCAAAAGATTCATTAAATACGAAGTAGAAAACATGTATTTTAATCAACTTCCTTCATTTCTTTGAATTCAAATTTTGTACATTCAAATTTAAAACATCGTCTAACATCAATCAAAAGCATTGAGAAGATACAACATTCTAATCCCTACGGTTCCTCTTGGCTTGCCTATGCTCTTCCCATAATTCTGCCACTTCCTTCAGTACATCATACATATTCTTTCTCTTCTTAAGTTCCCAGACATAATGACTGAGGGTTGCAATATTCACCTTGCACTTCGCACACTGGGCTTGCAATAGCTCTGCTCTCTCTCTCTGAGTCTCCACTTGACTCTGAAGAGCTTGATGAGATCTCCCCGATCTGGCTCTTCCTCGTTGGATGAAATGTCTAATGAGTCCGGAGGCGCAGTGATCTCTTGGGACTCGGGTCATTCTCCTTCATACTCCTCGGGATCTTCTTCGTCGGAATCTCCTTATCTAGGGTAGTAGTCATCTTCGAATATGTGCCAATCATCATCGCTTGCTGGGTCATGGTGGTTCGCCATCTTTAAGGACGGAGAAGAAGAAGCATCAATCATAGACCAACACAAATGAAAGTAGCATACATTTAAATCTCTATACCCAACTCACACTCTAATGTACACTATAGGGTGTCGTTCCTTATAAATTTGTAGTATTTGGAAGTGTGGCTCTAATACCACTCTGTAACATCTCGAGTTCCAAGTAAGACTGAATTCAAAGTTGCACAGGATCTTAACACGTCACTTCGTACAATTTTACAAGGAATTTAAAACTTTTATTACAACAGAGTTTACATCAATGCAGCGAAAATATAAATTACATGTTACATAAATTAAACAATAACTTGAACATTTTTTTAAGCAGCATTCATTCTTTTGATTTGTCAGTGACATTATCCTGCATAGAAAATGTGGACACATCAGTTGCATACAACTAACGCTAGGATATAATACATCAATTTATCTTACTAAGAAAGCACACACTTGTCACAAACAAAGCTAAGATGGACTATCCTATTGATGTCGTGTGTGATTGTGCACTTAGTCCTTAATGCAGTTATTTATATTACGTGATACTAATGCACACTTGTTCGGATACTATACATCCCATACTACATAGGTCTGAGGGCAAGCTCTTAACCATTCTTCATCTTGTATGGTTGATTCCTTCGCCATGAGTTAAACGACTACGATAACTACGGTAAGTATCCTAGGTGTTCTATGAGTCACGAGCCCATGCCCAGACATCATGGAGAGAATCCTACGCACTGACATGACGCATCATGCAGGCATCCTATGGACAATTTGTGTAATATCCCGGACGGATATTACCTTGTATAAATTACTATTTTATTATTATCTTATTATTATTTTGTTTTGATTCCAAAATCGAATTATTTCGGTGATTTTCATCCGGTTTGTTCATAGACATTATCTGTACCCATATACCGGTCAGTATACATCCGTATTGTATCAAATTGGTACCGTGACCTTCCGAACTAATAATAGAATTTATTTTATTATTATTTCCGAGATTAAATTATTTTTATACGGATAATGCGAAGATTTTCGGTATACATACATATATGCGCACATACGTGTAGTATGTCGATTAGTACAAAGTATGTGGTATGTATTTCATGGATAAAATTGTTCTCCTTGTCATGACAATCCTAATTAGATAGTTAAGATTGTAGGAGAATTAAACATAGGATTAAGATGTATGCATAAGAGAATTAGGAGGTATTCTTCTAGAAACCTTCTCTCCTCCACCTCACCTAAAACACCATACCCTCACCATACCTCCACCTCATCCACTAGGCAAAACCGGCCCCATATTGTGGAGGGACTTGTGCAATTGTGTGTATGCACATTTGCACTCTCCACCCTTCTCTCCTCCTATAAATACCCCCTTCCTCCACCTTTGTCTCATTTTAGAAAGATCATAAAGAAAGAAAGAAAGAAAGGAAAAGAAAGAGAGAACACCATACTAACTTGAGAGTTTTCCCATTGTAGGTTTCATAAGGATTTCTAAGAGCTTAGGAGAAAGAGTAGGAGTGATAGCAAGTCCTTCCTACAAGTAGAACAAGGTGGGAGTTTCTCTTTTGTTTGTTTGTTTGGTTGTATTGTTGTTTTGATGTTCTTCTTCTTCTTACCTTCCTTGTTTTGGTTCTTTTGTTCTTTGAGAATGGTTTATTGTGATAGTGTTGTAGTGTGTAGTTCTTATTTTTGTATGGTTATGGATGGTTAAATAATATAACCACATGAAAAGAAAGAAATGAATAGTAGTAGTACTAAATAAACATAAAGATCAAATCTTTATAGTTGTAGTTGTTTTGTGTTATGAAATGGGACTAAAATAAACATATGCATATAGACTTGTGTATACAACCATCTTTGGTTGTAGGACTTGAATGTGAACTCATACATAAGGCATATGGACTTGTATACAACCAATTTGGTTGTAGGACACACATTGGACTTGGACTAAAAAGAAAGCATATGTTGGATGGACCAAAAAAATAAAGGGTTCTTACTTTATCTTATTATTGTTATTTTCTTTTATAATCTTAAGTAAGAAAGAACCCATTGTAGGTGTTAATTCTAATGGTGAAAAAGAAATTAATCTAAAATAACTAGTTGTAGAATGATTAAAAAGATCTCTTTTTATGATCACTAGTAATAATAAGAAATCGTTGCTAATAAAGATTAGTAGATATTAAGTAGTAGTATGTTAAAATAAAGTAGTAGTAGTATGTTAAAATAAAATAGTAGTAGTATGTTTAAATAAAGTAGTAGTAGTATGGTTAAATAAAGTAGTAGTAGTAGATATTAAAATGAAGTAGTTATAGATGTTATGTAAATTTTGGTAGACACTTATGGTTAAAATGAAGTAGTAGTAGTAGATGTGTATGTTCCAAATAAAATGGTTGTAGTAGATGTCTACACAAAATTATAGAAAAGGTTTATGTTTTTATGGAAGTGGTAGTAGATGCTTATGTGTTAAAATAAAGTAGTTTAGTAGTAGATGTTTATGTCTAGATAAAGATTTTGGTAGAAGTTTTGGTAGTAGATGTTATGTTGTAGTAGATGTTGTGTTTTATTAAATTGTAGTAGATGCATATGAACATTAAATGGATGTTTATGCTTATATTGAAGTAAGTATCATGCCTAGATAGTTGTAGGAAAAATCATGCACCATGTTAGATTGTTGTTCATGCTTGGTTAGTAGACATTCATGCTTAGGAATGTGTAGGATTAATGTTAAAATTATAAACCATGCCCATGATGTGTATCTTATTATAGGAAATACATTCTTGAAGTAGGTATCATGTTGTAGGAATTATTATACCATGTTAGTTTAATTGTAGGAAAGTTGTATACCATGCTAGATCAATGGTAGGAAAGTTGTATACCATGTTAGATTAATGGTAGGAAAGTTGTATACCATGCTAGATTAATTGTATACCATGTTAGTTTAATTATAGGTAAGTTGTATACCATGCTAGATAAATTATAGGTAAGTTGTATACCATGCTAGATAAATTATAGGTAAGTTGTATACCATGCTAGATAAATTATAGGTAAGATGTATACCATGCTAGATTAATGGTAGGAAAGTTATATACCATGTTAGTTTAATTATAGGAAAGTTGTATACCATGCTAGATAAATTGTAGGAAAGTTGTATACCATGTTAGTTTAATTATAGGAAAGTTGTATACCATGCTAGATTAATGGTGGAAAAGTTGTATACCATGTTAGTTTAATTATAGGAAAGTTGTAAACTATGCTTAGATAGTTGTAGGAAAGTGGTATATCATTCTAGATTAATTTATCCATGCTTACGTACTTATAGAAAAGTTGTATACCATGCTAGATTAATTTATCTATGTTTAGATAGTTGTAGGAAAGTGGTATATCATGCTAGATTAATTTATCCACGCTTACATGCTTATAGGAAAGTTATATACCATGCTAGATCAATTAAATATTCATGCTTACATGATATTCATGCATAGATAAGTATATGTTCATGCTATGTTAGTAGATGATCATGCTTAATCATTATTCATGCTATGTTAGTAGATGATCATGCTTAATCATTACTTATGCTAAGTTAGTAAATGTCATGCTAATTATTGTTTATGTTAAGTTAATAGATGACCATGCTAATGATTGTTCATGCTAAGTAGTAGATGATTATGCTTAATCATTATTCATGCCAAGTTAGGAGATGTCATGCTAATTATTGTTCATGCTAAGTTAGTAGACGATCATGCTTAGATAAGTATATGTTCATGCTATGTTAGTAGATGATCATGCCAAATCATTATTCATGCTAAGTTAGTAGATGTCATGCTAATTATTGTTTATGTTAAGTAGTAGATGACCATGCTAATGATTGTTTATGCTAAGATTAGTAGATGTCGTACTTAACGGTTGTTCATGCTAAGTATTGTTTATGTTAAGTTAGTAGATGATCATGCTTAGTCATTAATCATGCTAAAGATGGTAAACATTCATGTTTAAATAATTGTAGGAACCATGCTTATGGCGTATGCCATGTTGTGGGTTTAATGTAGAAAGAAACCATGTTTAGGTTGTACATACATGGTAGGAATTATCATACTATGGTTAGAATGTTGTAGGTCTCTACTTGGAATACATATCATGCTTAGTCGTAGCAATTCTATGTTTATGTTCTACCCATACTAGATTGTAATAGTAGATGTTCCACTAAGTTGTCTTCGTGATTAGATCATAGTAATGAATCATGCTTAAGGTAATGAAGATCCATGTGTAAGGTGGTAGTAGAGATGCATACTCTAAAGTAGTAGGCATTCACGCTCAAGTTGTAACTTATGCTTGACTATAGTAAACTTCATGTTTAGACCATAGTGATAATTCATGCTTAAGCTCGATATAAGCACATGCTTAAATCATATTCATACTTAAGAGTATTGTGGTCAGTGGTTACGTTATGTACCATAATTAGATTGTCGTGGATAGATGCTTGCAATTGTATGTCATGCTTAAAGTACTATAGGTTGAAGTAATAAGGATTTGGGAGACCACTAGTAATAGTTAGTTTGATAAAGATTGTTATGTCGCCTTCGGTTTTCATTGGTAGAATACCGATCATAGACTATTAGTAGATTCTTCTGTTGCTTCTAATAATAGAAGATCAAGTTTGCTAGTAAGCACGTTTGGTTGCTTCTAGGATTAATTACCTGTATGGTTGTTTGCATATGGTTGTGCTCGTACGTGGCTCGACTGGCCCGTATGTAGCTGTGGGTCTCATACGTAGTTTATTTGGCTCGTATGTAGGTTGTTGTCTCGTACGCGGCTCAACCGGCCCGTGCGTAGCTGTTGGTCTCATACGCGGCTTATCTGGCTGGTATGTACGTTGTTATCTCCTACGAGGCCCGCCTGGCTCGTAGGTAGCTATTGTTTCATACGTAGCTTATTAGCTTGTATGTGGTTGTTACTCGTGTATAGCTTGTTAGCTAGTACACTGGTCGTTGTGCTCGTCTAGGGTGATATTACCACCCTAGGGGCTATCGACCATCAAGACATATATTTTCTACCCTAAGGAACTGTGGAGGAGTCACTCCTTGTGTACCGTCGAATTTCAACCAGTGTAGGTTGATCGAGGACCAGAGTATAGACGGAATCCAAGTTTAGGGTAGCGGCATGCATGTATGTTCGCACGGCCGAGGTCTTGGATCGATGGACCAGGAACCGGATCCCGAAGGATTCTGGTAAGTCTACGTTGAGCAGCCTAGTAGAGTTGTCTTGCGAAGTCTACTTTAAAGGCCTAACATGTTGTGTTTATAATATTGTCATCCCTAGGATTGTTCGAGTCAGGGACATCATTAGGATAGTGACTTATAAAGATCATTTTACATAAACCCTTTTGCCGGGAGAGAGGAGTCGGTTGGTTGTAGGGGGCCCCTTACAACTAACTCGTCCCTTGAGGCAGATCATAGGTGGTGTATTGGGTTGCGCCTTCCTGTCAAAGGGATATGTACGGTGCCGTCTCACAAGTTGGGAGCACAGGTTGCGTATCTCGCGCTGTTAATTCCTGAAGTACCGTGGCTTGGGGTGCCACAGGATGCATTGGGCAGTCCTGCGCTTGCGAGACCCCAGGGGTGCCGCAGGGTAGGCTTCGTGCTACCCTGCACTTGTGAGACCCTATGATTTTGGTTTTTGAAATGACGCCCGATACACTGGGTTCGTCTGTTTTTTTAGTGAGGTCCGGTTAACCTGGTAGCAGTGGCGAACATAGACACCACTGGCGGACTGCATTAGTGGGACTTGACCACGTCTGCAACCTCATCAGTCACGTGTAGGTGTCAGGAACAGGTTGTGTACAATTAGAATTCATAACGCGGGTTCAAATCCCTATATATGGAGAAACGGCATGAGATGGGGTCGCATGTAGTATGGGCTGCATGTTGCTTCGGAGACTCGCTGACATTAGAATAGGAAGCATCCTAGTTCTAGTTAAATATCGCATTAGAGTCTAGTCCTAGCACTCAGGAACACTTAAACTACACCAACACCATTGCCATGTTTTGTATGTTGTTTAGGAGATTCGCTGCTTTGATATCAGACTTTAAGCGTCAGTGAATACTGACGTCCCCACTTCCATAGGTACTGGATCGCCGAAGTACAAGGGCGAGATTCAGGAGGACTCAAGGCAAGGAAAGCAAGGAGTCAATGTCGTATATAGTTCCGCTGTAAAATGTGTGTTGATCATCTATTAGTTGGAAAGTACTCTGATGTAAGATGTTGAAGGTTGTAATACTTGGAAATGTAAAGGTAATATTGTAACTCTATTGTAATGTATTGCAGTTGTATAATGTTTAGACTTGTAATACATTAGGTGTTGAATAAAAAGTTTTAAATTCTCCTGTTTTTCTGTGTATTGTGACTAATTGAAGAAAAGGTCTTGGCTCGTGTCTCGGTTTTCCCAGTATTGGAAATCGGAGCGCTACAATTCGTCTCCGCCATGGAATGATGGCACTACGTAGTCACCGAACACCCTACAAGCATCGCCGACGGTATGATATCCTGGAGAAGTATCCACGCCCTAACATGACGCATCATGTGGACATCCTGTGAACACTCTCACACCGTAGATCCGAGGGCCCTCATACTTATGTTTTTCTCTTACTTTCATCAAATCTTCTCTGTGTCTAATCTTTATATAATTGAATCATGAATAAAAATCAATACTCTAGAATTAGCGTTACCACTACATCGGTCTTAAACATCAATCATGACCAAATCTTGGTCTTTATTTATCACATTTCTCTTTCAACTTTTTTCTTTCATGCCGATGTGAGGACTTAGCTAAAACTCTAGACTCAATTCTCTTTTTATGCTCATCAAAATGAGAGTATGCATATTCACAAATTTCACCTTTCATCATGTCTCTTTTACTTTATTTCATACACAAAATTTCATAATTTTGAACAACAATCTCATATCTAATCCCACTTAATTTTTCATGACATATTTGCATTGATTTTAATCAACAATCTCATATTTCATTTTACTTACTATTTTACATGTCAAAAATCTCATTTTTGAACTCTTCACAAATTTCTCTTTGTTCAACAAAATATTTGTATTTTTTAATTACCAAGAAAACCACAACACATCATCCCTGATCTGAAACTCTGACAATCTGCCAGCACCAACCTGCTCCTTCATCTTCTAAATCTCTACATCTTCCTTCTAACTCGCTATAATCCTCATTCAGCGTAGGCTGAAGCCTCAGCCGAGCCAAAGATGCTCCTAAACCCTGCACAACAACTTCAATACCAACCCGATCCAACTCTTTTGTAAGATACCTCTGAGCCGTAATCAAACTGGCCAAACTGCTTCTACAGCTAAATGCATCAGCCACAACATTAGCTTTCCCCGGATGGTACTTAATCTCAGGACAAATGTCCTCAAGTACTTCCAGCCATCTTCGTTGCCTCAGATTTAGGTCCTTCTGCTGATAGATGTACTTCAAGCTTTTATGGTCCGTGTATATGTTTAATTTCTCACCGTACACGTAATGTATACATTGCTTCAAAGCGAAGATAATTGTAGCCAACTCCAGATCATGAGTCGAATAATTCTTCTCAAGCAGTCTTAGTTGTCTAGACCCATAAGTGATCACTTTTCCTTCAAGCATTAAGAAACAACCAACCCCACGATGTGAAGCATCGCTGTAAACATCATACTCAACACCTGCTCTAGAAAAAGCCAAAATTGGAGCAATAGTAAGCTTCTCTTTCAACTCCTGAAAGCTTGCCTCGCACTGCTCGGTCCACTTAAAATTCACATTCTTCTTGGTCAGACCAGTGAGCGGCACGGCTATCTTAGGATAGCCTTGGATAAACCTCCTGTAGTATCCAGTTAGCCCAAGAAAACTTCTGATTTCCTTCACTGTAGTAGGCCTTGCCCAATCCTTCACCACCTCAATCTTCTGAGGATCAGTTGCCATTCCCTCCTCGCCACTTCAGATTTCCAGAAATCGCGCTTGGATAACTTGGCATACAACTTATGCTCTTGAAGCTTCTTCAGAACTTCAGCCAGATGCTCAGTGTGCTCCTCTTCCGACTTGGAGTACACAAGAACCTAGTTGATAAACACCACGACAAAAGAATCAATAAACGGCTTGAGAACTCTGTTCATCATGTCCATAAAGATTGCAGGTGCATTTGTCACTCCAAATGGCATAACTAAGAATTCGTAACGGCCATGTCGAGTTCTGAATGCAGTCTTATGCACATCTTCAGTCTTCACTCGAACCTGATGGTATCCTGATCAAAGGTCTATTTTAGAGAAAACAGCTGCTCCTTGTAGACGGTCGAACAGGTCATCAATTCGTAGAATTGGATATTTATTCTGAATAGTGACTTTATTCAGCTCTAGGTAATCGATGCACATCCTCATCGATCCATCCTTCTTCTTTACCAACAACACCATTACTCCCTAGGGTGACGCACTCGGCTGAATAAAATCTTTCCCCAACAGTTCCTCAATCTGCCGTTTAATCTCATTCTACTCCACTGGCGTCATCCTATACGGTACCTTGGAAATAAGTGCACTCCCTAACTGAATAGTGATATTGAACTCTACATCACGAGGTGGGGGTAACCCGAGAAAATCTTCCAAGAACACAATCGGGTAATCTCGAACCACTAGAATTTGCTGCACATCCACAGGATCCTTCTTCTTGCTGATTACTGCCACCAGATATGAGCATCTCTTCTTCCCTTGGAAAGTGACTTCATGAGCCCCTGGAGCCTTTACTGTTACTTCCTTGGTCTTGCACTCGATGTTCGCACTGTACACTGATATCTAATCAATGTCAATGATAACATCGACACCCAGGATATTCAGCTCGATCAGATCAATCCCAAAAATCCTGCCTCCAATCACGATCTCGCAGTCCGCATAATACCGATCAGTGGTTAAAGTCTCTCCTGATGGAGTAGCTACTGCTAAGACCTTGTCTGGAACAATCTTCGGTTCGACTCCCAAGACTTTAGCAAATTTAGGTGATACAAAAGTATGAGAGGATCCAGTATCGAACAAAATAACAGATTTCTTTCCATTCAAATAAATTTCTCCTGTTAAATAACACACTCTCGTTACATAACAATTCTACTAAATAAAGCATGGAAAAAGAACAACAGAAATTTCTAAACATTCGCTCCCGTACCAATAATGACGTGATCCACTTCATCAGCATCGGGCTTCAGTCAAGGTAAATACTCGACCCTGCTGGTACGACCTCTTCCCAACTTGCTGTGGTGGTCCATTACGGATGACATCTCGTGACTTGGGGCAACGAAATTTGAAATGGCCCACCTCTCCACAGTTGAAGCAGGTCACAGGAGACTTCACCCAACCATTTTCGGGTCTTCCAGCCACATTGAAAGCGTTCACCCCCTTATGTTTGAACCTTTGAGCTGGCGGCTGCCCTCTGACATTCCAAGAAACTGCGGGCCTCTTTCCCACATTCCAATTGTTCCTCCTGTTCTGGATGGCATGAAACTGCTTCATATCCGGCTCAGTAGCTGCAGCTTGCTTGACTAACTTGTCAGATCTCCTGACCAAGGGGTATCATCCTAGATCTTAGACTCGACCTCAATCCGTGCTCGAACTTCCGAGCTTTCTTCGCCTCGTCCATCACAAGTTCGGGTCTCGAAAGTTGAGTAAACCCAGTCTCATACTCCATGACGGACATGTCTCCCTGCTGCAGTGCTAGGAACTCCAACGCTTTCTTCTCTTGGACATCAGACGAAAAATAGTGACTGCGGAACTCCTCCAAGAATTCCTCCCAGCCGATAACACCATTTCTCATAGTCTGCTTCATCGACTGCCACCATACAGCTGAATCCTTCTCAAGCTGCAATGTAGCCAACTTCACCTTGCTACCTTCTGGAGCCTCCAAGACTTCAAAGATAGTCTCAACTTGCTGAATCCAATTGTCAGCTACATCTGGGTCTGACTTCCCTTCAAACACTAGTAGTTTCATCCTCTTGAATGACTCCACGAGTTTGATTACCTCAGGAACTGGATTCGCAGGCATCCCCCTATGGTTTTGATTCATGCCTACGGCATTGAGGGTCTGATAGACTCTAGCCAACTCCATTTCCAAGTCGAGTCCACAACTGGATCCTTCTCCATTCCACGATCTTCTTCCAGCCATATTCTGATTCAAAAGATTCATTAAATACGAAGTAGAAAACATGTATTTTAATCAACTTCCTTCATTTCTTTGAATTCAAATTTTGTACATTCAAATTTAAAACATCGTCTAACATCAAGCAAAAGCAGTGAGAAGATACAACATTCTAATCCCTACGGTTCCTCTTGGCTTGCCTATGCTCTTACCATAATTCTGCCACTTTCTTCAGTACATCATACATATTCTTTCTCTTCTTAAGTTCCCAGACATAATGACTGAGGGTTGCAATATTCTCCGTGCACTTCGCACACTGGGCTTGCAATAGCTCTGCTCTCTCTCTCTGAGTCTCCACTTGACTCTGAAGAGCTTGATGAGATCTCCCCGATCTGGCTCTTCCTCGTTGGATGAAATGTCTAATGAGTCCGGAGGCGCAGTGATCTCTTGGGACTCGGGTCATTCTCCTTCATACTCTTCGGGATCTTCTTCGTCGGAATCTCCTTATCCAGGGTAGTAGTCATCTTCGAATATGTGCCAATCATCATCGCTTGCTGGGTCATGGTGGTTCGCCATCTTTAAGGACGGAGAAGAAGAAGCATCAATCATAGACCAACACAAATGAAAGTAGCATACATTTAAATCTCTATACCCAACTCACACTCTAATGTACACTATAGGGTGTCGTTCCTTATAAATTTGTAGTATTTGGAAGTGTGGCTCTAATACCACTCTGTAACATCTCGAGTTCCAAGTAAGACTGAATTCAAAGTTGCACATGATCTTAACACGTCACTTCGTACAATTTTACAAGGAATTTAAAACTTTTATTACAACAGAGTTTACATCAATGCAGCGAAAATATAAATTACATGTTACATAAATTAAACAATAACTAGAACTTTTTTTTAAGCAGCATTCATTCTTTTGATTTGTCAGTGACATTATCCTGCATAGAAAATGTGGACACATCAGTTGCATACAACTAACTCTAGGATATAATACATCAATTTATCTTACTAAGAAAGCACACACTTGTCACAAACAAAGCTAAGATGGACTATCCTATTGATGTCGTGTGTGATTGTGCACTTAGTCCTTAATGCAGCTATTTATATTACGTGATACTAATGCACACTTGTTCGGATACTATACATCCCATACTACATAGGTCTGAGGGCAAGCTCTTAACCATTCTTCATCTTGTATGGTTGATTCCTTCGCCGACTACGATAACTACGGTAAGTATCCTAGGTGTTCTATGAGTCACGAGCCCATGCCCAGACATCATGGAGAGAATCCTACGCACTGACATGACGCATCATGCAGACATCCTATGGACAATTTGTGTAATATCCCGGACGGATATTACCTTGTATAAATTACTATTTTATTATTTTGTATAAATTATTATTTTGTTTTGATTCCAAAATCAAATTATTTCGGTGATTTTCATCCGGTTTGTTCATAGACATTATCTGTACCCATATACCGGTCAGTATACATCCGTATTGTATCAAATTGGTACCGTGACCTTCCGAACTAATAATAGAATTTATTTTATTATTATTTCCGAGATTAAATTATTTTTATACAGATAATGCGAAAATTTTCGGTATACATACATATATGCGCACATACGTGTAGTATGTCGATTAGTACAAAGTATGTGGTATGTATTTCATGGATAAAATTGTTCTCCTTGTCATGACAATCCTAATTAGATAGTTAAGATTGTAGGAGAATTAAACATAGGATTAAGATGTATGCATAAGAGAATTAGGAGGTATTCTTCTAGAAACCTTCTCTCCTCCACCTCACCTAAAACACCATACCCTCACCATACCTCCACCTCATCCACTAGGCAAAACCGGCCCCATATTGTGGAGGGACTTGTGCAATTGTGTGTATGCACATTTGCACTCTCCACCCTTCTCCCCTCCTATAAATACCCCCTTCCTCCACCTTTGTCTCATTTTAGAAAGATCATAAAGAAAGAAAGAAAGAAAGGAAAAGAAAGAGAGAACACCATACTAACTTGAGAGTTTTCCCATTGTAGGTTTCATAAGGATTTCTAAGAGCTTAGGAGAAAGAGTAGGAGTGATAGCAAGTCCTTCCTACAAGTAGAACACGGTGGGAGTTTCTCTTTTGTTTGTTTGTTTGGTTGTATTGTTGTTTTGATGTTCTTCTTCTTCTTACCTTCCTTGTTTTGGTTCTTTTGTTCTTTGAGAATGGTTTATTGTGATAGTGTTGTAGTGTGTAGTTCTTATTTTTGTATGGTTATGGATGGTTAAATAATATAACCACATGAAAAGAAAGAAATGAATAGTAGTAGTACTAAATAAACATAAAGATCAAATCTTTATAGTTGTAGTTGTTTTGTGTTATGAAATGGGACTAAAATAAACATATGCATATAGACTTGTGTATACAACCATCTTTGGTTGTAGGACTTGAATGTGAACTCATACATAAGGCATATGGACTTGTATACAACCAATTTGGTTGTAGGACACACATTGGACATGGACTAAAAAGAAAGCCTATGTTGGATGGACCAAAAAAATAAAGGGTTCTTACTTTATCTTATTTTTGTTATTTTCTTTTATAATCTTAAGTAAGAAAGAACCCATTGTAGGTGTTAATTCTAATGGTGAAAAAGAAATTAATCTAAAATAACTAGTTGTAGAATGATTAAAAAGATCTCTTTTTATGATCACTAGTAATAATAAGAAATCGTTGCTAATAAAGATTAGTAGATATTAAGTAGTAGTATGTTAAAATAAAGTAGTAGTAGTATGTTAAAATAAAATAGTAGTAGTATGTTTAAATAAAGTAGTAGTAGTATGGTTAAATAAAGTAGTAGTAGTAGATATTAAAATGAAGTAGTTATAGATGTTATGTAAATTTTGGTAAACACTTATGGTTAAAATGAAGTAGTAGTAGTAGATGTGTATGTTCCAAATAAAATGGTTGTAGTAGATGTCTACACAAAATTATAGAAAAGGTTTATGTTTTTATGGAAGTGGTAGTAGATGCTTATGTGTTAAAATAAAGTAGTTTAGTAGTAGATGTTTATGTCTAGATAAAGATTTTGGTAGAAGTTTTGGTAGTAGATGTTCATGTTGTCGTAGATGTTGTGTTTTATTAAATTGTAGTAGATGCATATGAACATTAAATGGATGTTTATGCTTATATTGAAGTAAGTATCATGCCTAGATAGTTGTAGCAAAAATCATGCACCATGTTAGATTATTGTTCATGCTTGGTTAGTAGACATTCATGCTTAGGAATGTGTAGGATTAATGTTAAAATTATAAACCATGCCCATGATGTGTATCTTATTATAGGAAATACATTCTTGAAGTAGGTATCATGTTGTAGGAATTATTATACCATGTTAGTTTAATTGTAGGAAAGTTGTATACCATGCTAGATCAATGGTAGGAAAGTTGTATACCATGTTAGATTAATGGTAGGAAAGTTGTATACCATGCTAGATTAATTGTATACCATGTTAGTTTAATTATAGGTAAGTTGTATACCATGCTAGATAAATTATAGGTAAGTTGTATACCATGCTAGATAAATTATAGGTAAGTTGTATACCATGCTAGATAAATTATTGGTAAGATGTATACCATGCTAGATTAATGGTAGGAAAGTTGTATACCATGTTAGTTTAATTATAGGAAAGTTGTATACCATGCTAGATAAATTGTAGGAAAGTTGTATACCATGTTAGTTTAATTATAGGAAAGTTGTATACCATGCTAGATTAATAGTGGAAAAGTTGTATACCATGTTAGTTTAATTATAGGAAAGTTGTAAACTATGCTTAGATAGTTGTAGGAAAGTGGTATATCATTCTAGATTAATTTATCCATGCTTACGTACTTATAGAAAAGTTGTATACCATGCTAGATTAATTTATCTATGTTTAGATAGTTGTAGGAAAGTGGTATATCATGCTAGATTAATTTATCCACGCTTACATGCTTATAGGAAAGTTATATACCATGCTAGATCAATTAAATATTCATGCTTACATGATATTCATGCATAGATAAGTATATGTTCATGCTATGTTAGTAGATGATCATGCTTAATCATTATTCATGCTATGTTAGTAGATGATCATGCTTAATCATTACTTATGCTAAGTTAGTAAATGTCATGCTAATTATTGTTTATGTTAAGTTAATAGATGACCATGCTAATGATTGTTCATGCTAAGTAGTAGATGATTATGCTTAATCATTATTCATGCCAAGTTAGGAGATGTCATGCTAATTATTGTTCATGCTAAGTTAGTAGACGATCATGCTTAGATAAGTATATGTTCATGCTATGTTAGTAGATGATCATGCCAAATCATTATTCATGCTAAGTTAGTAGATGTCATGCTAATTATTGTTTATGTTAAGTAGTAGATGACCATGCTAATGATTGTTTATGCTAAGATTAGTAGATGTCGTACTTAACGGTTGTTCATGCTAAGTATTGTTTATGTTAAGTTAGTAGATGATCATGCTTAGTCATTAATCATGCTAAGGATGGTAAACATTCATGTTTAAATAATTGTAGGAACCATGCTTATGGCGTATGCCATGTTGTGGGTTTAATGTAGAAAGAAACCATGTTTAGGTTGTACATACATGGTAGGAATTATTATACTATGGTTAGAATGTTGTAGGTCTCTACTTGGAATACATATCATGCTTAGTCGTAGCAATTCTATGTTTATGTTCTACCCATACAAGATTGTAATAGTAGATGTTCCACTAAGTTGTCTTCGTGATTAGATCATAGTAATGAATCATGCTTAAATTAATGAAGATCCATGTGTAAGGTGGTAGTAGAGATGCATACTCTAAAGTAGTAGGCATTCACGCTCAAGTTGTAACTTATGCTTGACTATAGTAAACTTCATGTTTAGACCATAGTGATAATTCATGCTTAAGCTCGATATAAGCACATGCTTAAATCATATTCATACTTAAGAGTATTGTGGTCAGTGGTTACGTTATGTACCATAATTAGATTGTCGTGGATAGATGCTTGCAATTGTATGCCATGCTTAAAGTACTATAGGTTAAAGTAATAAGGATTTGGAAGACCACTAGTAATAGTTAGTTTGATAAAGATTGTTATGTCGCCTTCAGTTTTCATTGGTAGAATACCGATCATAGACTATTAGTAGATTCTTCTGTTGCTTCTAATAATAGAAGATCAAGTTTGCTAGTAAGCACGTTTGGTTGCTTCTAGGATTAATTACCGGGAGGACTCTAGTCAAGGCATGGTTTACAAGTGCAAAGCCCAATGTTTATCCTTTTGATTCATGTATACTCTGATGTAATTTATTGAATCAATGGAAGCACTTGGCCTGTAATATTGTATTAATAAAAAGTTTTAAAATTTTCTTGTTTTCTGTGTATTGTGACTAATTGAATGTAAAGGTCTTGGCTCGTGTCTCGAATTCTCCATATAGAAAGTTTGGGGTGTTACAGTAGGTACGTGCAATGAGGTCTAAATCATTTAATGGATATGAACTTCAAGAATGATATCATTTTTGATAGTTTGGAATGAGATCAAGCACACAGTCACCTAGAGAAGTAGATGGCAAGAGCTAGAGATGATTAGGTGGATCTCAATCCCAAGTTCCTTTTGTTCTTTTTTTAATGACAATATTTGAGTCATGTATTTGTATTCCTACAACTTGATACTACTGTAAACTTGGTTGGATATATTAAATATATTGATCTTTTGTATATTGCATCTTCTGATATTGATGTATATTTGTTGTGTTATAATCTTCTTTGAATCATTTTATATTTATTTGTGTATATTAAGTGATCCCAAAGGGGGAAAAAAGAGAGCTATACCAGTGTTTTTACAAACGTCAGAATAGTTATTATTGTTATAAAAAAGGGTAAACAAAAATAGGCTTACACCGGCGTTTTCCAAACGCCGAGGTAGATGAGGAGCTATAGCGGTGTTTTTCAAAACTGCCGGTATAGACACCATGGCTACTGCGATGCGCACTATCCCGACACTTATACCGGCATTTTATAAAATGTCGGTGTTTTCTTCCCTGGAGTTTTTAAACACCAAGGTAGGAAAAAAAAGCGCCGTTGTAGGCATTTTGTATTATAGTGCGGCTAAATTTCTTTGTGATATTTGCTTGCATTGCAATGAACAATGACTACATGTTGTATTATATATGTCCGATGCAAACATTATTTAGACTTATGGTATATGGAGCGCTAGGCATCTTTAACAAATATAATGAGATTGTATCAACGATGGTTGTAGATGATTTCTTGCCTTCTAGTGGTGATCTTAATTTGGGAAATTCCCGGTGTTTTTGAGATTGTATGGAGCCCTTTTACCATCTTATTAAGTGAGTACCTTGTATACCTTGACAATCATTTAATTTTGATAATGTAAACATAGATATTGAAGGAAGATTATTGGACTGATTGATAACTAAGTACAATATATTCTATATATATAGGAGGGAACAAAATACTAAACTAGTACATAATTCGATATGTGACTACATATATATAATAATATCTAACACCCCCTATCAAATTCACGGTGGGTCGAACAGTTTGAGTTTGCCCACAAATTATTGAAATCTCTAAACAGTGTGGGATTTAGTGAAGAAATCTGATATCTACTGTGAAGAGGTAACAGAATAAAGTGAAATGGTCTTTGCTTCAAAATGCTCACGAACATAGTAGCAATCAGTCTCTATGTGCTTCGTTCTCTCATGAAACACTAGGTTACTTGCAATGTGCAATGCACTCCGGTTATCACAATTAATAGAAGTAGCTTTTGTAAGAGTGACACCCATATCTGATAACAGGCAACCAACATTAACAATCTCTCTAGTAGTAGCTGTCATAACTCTGCACTCAGCTTCTGTAGAAGAACATGTAACTAATGTCTGTTTCTTGCTTCGCCGTGAGATCAGCGAATCACCAAGAAATATATAGAAAACTGTGGCAGACCTTATAGTAGTTGGATAACCTGCTCAATCTGAATCAGAATATGTACTAAGCTCCAGTTTAGATGTAGAAGGCATGAATAATGAGTGAGTGATAGTGCCCCAAAGATATCTGAGGATCTGAAGAAGAGCATTGTAGTGAACTGACATAGGAGTTGAAACAAACTGATTGGATGAGCAATATCGGGTCTGGTCATGCATAAGTACACAAGTTGTCCAACAATCTATCTGTATCTAGTGGGATCAGGAAGGAGCTCACCATCTATGGGGACAAAGCTTCACGTGAAGCTTTAAGGGAGTATCAGCTGATCGACTGTCAGAGAAACATGCAGCGGAGATAATGTCTGATGTGTATTTCTACTGAGAAATGAGTATCCCCCGAGATCCATGTGCAATCTTTTGACCTATAAAGTAGAGTAGTCTACCAAGGTCTTTCATATGAAACAACTGGTGAATGTATTTTTGGGTGGATGCAATGCCAGCGGAATCATTGTAACCCCTGTTTTCCCAAAAATGTAATTTTCTGTGTATTTTTGGTATTTCAAATTTTTGTAAATTAGTTTTTTGCTTCGAACTAATTTTCTATGATTTTTGTTCTTATTATTGTTGTTATTATTACTTTTATTATTACTATTAGTATTTTTATCAATTTCCTTATTGTTATTATTGTTATTATTGTTATTAGTATTATTACTTTGATTGTTTATTTAAAAACCTAGTTCCATTTATAAATTATATTTGTAGTTATTTTAAATAAAGTCTACATTGTAATTTAAATTACATTAGTTTATTAATTGTATTTTATTGGTTATTTAATTTTCTTATTGGATTTTTATTTAAAACCCAAACCCATTTTTAATTCTAAACCCAACCCAATATTCCCTAAACCCAAATAACTATACCCAACCCAATACCTAACAACCCAAACCCATATACATTAAACCCCATACCCATTCACTTAACCACTACACCCAATACCTACATTACCCTATAACCCATATGTTCTCACACCCAATCCCTAACATATTACCTTGCCTATTTAACCCATATAAATGCACCCTAGCCGCCTTTTTAATTTCCCGCACCCCAACCTTAGTTGTGCCGTCATCCCCCTCCTGCTCTCCCTATCGTCCTACACTCTCTCCCCTTGGCATCAGCCTGCCTCAATTGCCAACCCATCCTCTCCATCCCGCTATACACCGCACCCCTGTGCACCATCTACCGCCCATATCTCTCCCGAGCCCTGTCACCACAACCCATCTCTTTTCTGACCCTGTTCACCCTCTCCCTGGGTGCACCCGCCCCGGCACCTGGGTCCCGTCCTCCGTTGTAGCCACCTGCAGCAGCCCCGGCCTGTCCTCTCCCGACGCTCGTCACCCTCTGTTGTTCCCTCCGGCGCGTGACAGCAAGACCGCAGCCCCCTCCGCTGTTATTGCCATCGTTCCCTCGTCCGTTCACTCTCTTGTGGCACGTGCGTGAGTGCACGTGTTAGTGGTGTTGGGTGTTCGTCGTTTGGTTTGTTGATTCTAGTTCTCGTTCGTGGTTGTGGTTCGGTGAGTTCTTTGGTCCGTGTTCTAGTTTTGAGTTCGCAAGTTGTGGTTGTAGTTCGTTGTTCGTGGTTCGTTATTGTGTTCGTGGGTTGTCTTCGTGATTGGTTTCATCGTGTTCTTGTTCGTGGTTCGTGGGTTGTGCGATCGTTGTGTTCGTGCTCCGAGATCCGTTCCCGTTATTCTTGCTCTTTGCTTTGTCCTGTTTTCGTCGTCGTCTTTCAGGCAAGTAACTTGTACTCAAATTCCTATGTATGATACAAGTCAAAAATACCGCTTGTAGTATAGTTGGGTTCCAGAGACAATTTGTGTGTGAAACCCCTTATTGATATTGTCTCTATAGTGATTTGACCATAGTTGCCTTACGACACATATGACATGAATAACTTAGGTTTTGCCCGTTCTTGATTTGATCATGTATGTGAGACTTCTTGTGAGAATTTGGGTATTTGTTGAGAACCATATGATAGACTTGTTTTAGATATGTTAATTACCCAATTTCATGATGCTTGGAAACTTGGTAGACTCGATTTCATGTTTGGTTGTGTTTGGATTAAGTTTCGTCGGATCTATGTTGATTTTGGTTTTTGAGGAAATTCTGTATTTTGCCGATGATCTATCTTAATCAGTAATTTAGACAATATTAAGGTCAGAATCTTAATTTCTGTATAAAACATGATTTGTAGAGAAATTCGTCTGCTCTCCAAACCCTCTGACCTTGCTCAATTTCATTTTTGTATGTGTGAGATATGACTGTTTTACTACAGAGGTGTAATTCGTTTCCAGATTTCGATTCTTGGTGATTTTGATGATTAAATTATTTTGATACCTGTGCTACACATATTATTTTGATCTAAAACTTTGGTCAATTTTTCTATATCTACTTTGGGATTACCCAGAATTTTGGTGAATTTTATTGATGAGTTTTATATGTCGTTTCATGCTCGTTTATGAAAACTATACTTGCTGTATTTTGCTTACTGTTCTGTAAAAAATCGTATTGTCACCCTGATTCCTTTTACTCTATGAAAAATATTTGTAAAATATAAAAGTTAGCTTATTCTATCTATTTTTATCTCCCTTTGGCGGATTTGGATTTCATTTTACTGGTTACGAGATATTATAGTTTTTGTACATCAGTGTTGGGAATTCCAGATTTGCTAGACTATCGTTTATTGATGTTTTATGATTTTTGATAACTAGTCCAACTTTACTGGAAAATTATGAAACTTTATATTCTGATACTAGACGTATAGGGGAATACCTCAGATTTTTACTGGATTTATTTGAGGAGTTTTCATGCTGTTTTCCTGCTCTTGAAATTCATTTTCCTAATTTCTGGCTGAACCTAATTCCTGTATTCAAATCAGATTTGAGCTATATTTTTGTGAATTAACATATGACTTATTTATACTCGTTGGATTCAGTTGGAAGTCTACTTTCTATACATTTCAACGGATTCAGATTTGCATTTTTGGAATACTGGGAATCACTATTTTACTGCAGTGTGGTCTTGCTCTCCTGAACTTGAGATTTGCATATTTTATTCTTTTATGAGATATCTTGCACTCGTACATGTTTATCTTGCAACTTGCACTTGTCACATGATCATGCCATGTTATTCTTGATATATTTTGTACACCTACATGCTTGTTTGACATTAATAATAATTAATCAAGCCAGGGTTTAATGGAATAATCGAATAGTGGATAATTCAAAAACGTGTACTCGGAAGGGGGCCCGTGTTTCCCATTACTGGTTGCCATGTTTCATGACTACATGATTCATGCTTGATACTACTTGTTGCCACGTGATCATGACTACATGACTCGTGCTTGATACTTCTTGTTACCACGTGATCATGACTACATGACTCGTGCTTGATACTACTTGTTGCCACATGATCATGACTACATGACTCGTGCTTTATGAGATATCTTGCACTCGTACATGTTTATCTTGCAACTTGCACTTGTCACATGATCATGCCATGTTATTCTTGATATATTTTGTACACCTACATGCTTGTTTGACATTAATAATAATTAATCAAGCCAGGGTTTAATGGAATAATCGAATAGTGGATAATTCAAAAACGTGTACTCGGAAGGGGGCCCGTGTTTCCCATTACTGGTTGCCATGTTTCATGACTACATGATTCATGCTTGATACTACTTGTTGCCACGTGATCATGACTACATGACTCGTGCTTGATACTACTTGTTACCACGTGATCATGACTACATGACTCGTGCTTGATACTACTTGTTGCCACATGATCATGACTACATGACTCGTGCTTGATACTTACTGCCACTTGTTCACGATTATGTGACTCGTGCTTGATACTTGTTACTTGACTTATCCCTGAGTACACTACCCTCTATGGTCCACTATGAAATCTAAAGCGAAATTATTTGTTGTAGCAACCATGCGGTGTGGGATGCATGAAGGGCTACCTAGATAGTAATCACTACAAGACTTGAACATGATACATGCTTGCTTGATATTTGACTACATGATACTTGACTACATGATACTTGAGACTTGAAACTTGACACTTGATACATGATTACATGATACTTGACACCTGATGCATGTTTACATGATACTTGATTACTTGACACTTGATTGATGCCATTTACACTTGTTTACTTTGCCATGTTAGTTGTTTATTTTGACATCTGCTTATACCATGTTGCTAGTTAGTTTTCCCATGTACTTGTATCCTACATTATAAGTGGCCCGTAACTTGCAATTGACGGGTACTTTTTTTCTCTTTTCCTCTTCCCTACAATTGTTGAATTGCAGATTTTGGAGAACATGCTACAGATGGTATTGGTGACATGATGTACTAGATACTGGAATTTTGCTATTATTATTCTTGTTGCTTATTTTGAACAATATTGTATTCTTGTACTTGGATTATTTTGTATTGTGGCAATGTGGCCCAGGATATTGACTTATTCAGATCTGGATATATTTGAGATTAATATATTTTGGATTCAAGTATTCTTGTTGGTATTTTGGTTCATATGTGCATTTTTGTTGATACTTTTGCTTCCGACTCTGATTATTTTTGTGAAATATTGTAAAGATTCTTGAACAGCTTATGGATGAAGACAATCATTCGCTGAGCCAATGTTACGTGCTCGTATTCCGTATTTTTAGGAAGCGGGGCGTGACAATCATCCCTAGAAATAATCATATCATCAAGATATAATAGTAGAAGTACTCTTCACTATGATGTTGACCGCATAAACATAGAGTGGTCCAGAGAACTCTGACTAAAACCGGCCTGTGTGATGACACGGTGAAAATACTCAAACCAGGCACAAGAGGCCTGTTTCAAACTATATATAGCTCGATGTAGATGGCAAACATGACAAGGAGGGGTGGTAAGGCTAGGGGGAGGATGCATGTAAACATTCTTAGATAAGGTACCTTGTGGAAAGACATTCTTCATGTCCATCTGGTATAACGGCCACTGACGGATGGAGGCAACGACAAGGAGAGTACGAACTGTAGTCATTTGTGCAAATGGAGCAAAAGTCTCATGATAATCAATGTCATGCTCCTGAGTAAATCCTCGGGCAACTAGACGAGCCTTGTGCCGCTCAATGGAGCTATCGGGTAGATATTTGACCTTGAACAACCTAAAGAATCAAACGTAACAACAAGACCACTATGACACAGTGCACTATTGGAAATAAGGTTTATCGATAAATGTGGAGCATTAAGAACATAAGGTAATGTGAGAGTGGGAGAGCAAATTGACCCAGAGTGTGTAGTGTGAAGTTGTGAGCCATCAGCTATACGAAGCGATGGAGAGTGAGAGGGAAATGCAGTGCTAGTGGTGAGAGCGTATAATTACTAGTAAGATGATGTGATGCACCAGAATCTAAAATTCAGGAAGAATTCATACCAGGACTAACAGAGAATGCAGGGGCAGAGAGGCCAGTGGTGACAGACTGACCCAAGAGCTAGAGTTCTAGTTGAGCAAGGTGATGTTGAAGATTTGCCCAATCAGTAGGAGATGGCCGTGTCGGAGTTAATGATAACCCGGAGTGTAGAAAAGAGAAATTTGTGTAATTTGGGTTAGGGATTAGTGAGGGGGAGAGAAATTCAGGATTAGTGCTCTGATACTATGATAATATAAACAGTGATATTGAAGAAAGATTATTGGATTGATTAATATCTGAGTTAAATATCTCCTATATTTAGGAGGGAACCAAATACTAAACTAGTATATAATTCGATATGGGACTAAATATATATAATAATATATAACAAATTTAATTACTTTTATTAATATATTATCGATGCAGGATTAAATATGTGGATCCTTCAAAGGCTAACCTTCATCTTTTCGCATACTTGCTCGGAGGGAAGAGGCTAGAACGGCCCTGTGAACCACGAGTGGACTCTGAACAGGGTGACGACGAGTTTTTAAAGCATTCGAATGGCGAACTGCGCTTCGCATTCTTGCTCAGGGACAAGTCACTAGAGGGACCCTACGAACCATGAATGGACTCCGCACTTGTCATGGTTGTTTTGGAAGCATTCGAGTGGCGAGTTGAACTCTACATACATGCTCGGGGACAAGATTCTAGAGCAGCCCTGTGAACCACGTGTTGACTCCAACAGGGTGTCGACAAGTTTTGGGAGCATTCGAATGGCGAGTCATGCTCCGCATACTTGCTCGAAAGTAAGTAGCTAGAGAGACCCTATGAACCTTGATTAGACTCTGCACTTGTCCATCGGGGTGCTTAGTGAGCAGATGGTGTTGCTCGGAAGCGCCCCATGTGCACATTTCTTTGCTTGTATTTGGTAGAGTGTATTCAGTAAAGTTACACATGAATTTTGCGCAAGAAAAATTACATGTTATTAAAAAAATTAAACTTGATGGTGGCTTGATTGAAAGCCCTTATCACATGTTGTGACCGTTATAATTGTTGGTCTTTATTACATATTTGAACTAACTACTAAGGGAGAACGTTAAGCGCCCTCATGGTACTTCATTAGGTGCCTGACGTTCCAAGTCCTTGATTTCTTCTTCCCCCCAGGTCTTCAAGTCAGTAAACTCCCGGGCGAACCACTTGTAAGACCTTGTAGGGTCCCTCCCAGTTGGGTGCTAACTTTCCTTTCCTGCGTTTGTTGAATATCTCGAGCTTTTGAAGGACGAGGTCCCTTTCATTGAGGTTGGCCAAGCGGACCTTCTTGTTGTAAAAAATTTCTACCCACTTCTGGTAGATGTTTCTTCTTAGACAAGACTTCTCTCGAACTTCATTGATAAGTTCTAAGTTAGCCCAAAGGTCATTTGAAGAAGGTGAGAAGGCGAAGGGAAGGTAGTCCTACTTCCAGAGGGATGAGAGCTTCCGTGTTGAAGGTGAGATTGAATGGGGATTCTCCCGTGGGAGTTCTCTTCATGGTTCTATAGGACCATAGGATTCTAGGGTGTTCTTCGACATATTTTTCCTTCGGGACTTCACCAAATAACTTTTGAGACCATCCAAGATTTGCTAGTTGGCGTTCTCGGCTTGTCTGTTGGTCTAGGGGTGTGAAACGGATGAGAAACGTTGTTCAACTCCCAGATCAGTTCAAAACATGCTGATCCCCTTGCCAGCAAATTGAGTTCCATTGTCGGTGACTAGTGTGTGGGGATCCCGAACCGACATACTATGTTCTTCGAAAAGAATTGTTGGACCTTATACTCAATGATTGTTGCAAGTGGTTCTGCCTCTATCCACTTTGTGAAGTAGTCCATGGTGACTACTAGGAAGATCCCTTGGCTGTGGCAGGAGGAAAGGGTTCGAGTAGGTCCATTCCCCACATTGCAAAGGGGATAGGACTGGACATAGAGTTAAGGTTGGCTTGCGGAATCTGCTTGATGGAGGAGTACTTCTAGCAGGGGATGCATTGGCGGATGTATGCTTAGGCATCACTGAGGAAGGTTGACCAATAGTAACCATGGTTGAGAACCTTTCGTGCAAGAGACCTCGCACCTAGGTGACTTCCTTCTATCCCTTCATGTACTTCTCTAAGGAAGTACTCATCTTCTTCGGGGTGAAGCATCTTAGGTAGGGTTAGCCGTCAAACTTGAGTGTATGAGCGCTTGTAGAGAACTCCTTCGACGAATGTATATCTCTCCGCCCTTACCTGAATCTTTCATGCTTCTTTCTGATCTAAAGGGAGGACTCCTTTGTCGAGGAAGTCGTTTAAGGATTTCATCCAACAATCTTCGAGTGTCTGGGGGGTGATGGACATGAGCACCAGTGCCTCCTCTTCGATGCTTGTCTTGAGTAGGACCTCAATCAGCGTAATGTGGTTGAGCCCATCGAGTGAGGAGGAGAAAACTTAGAGAGGGCACCGGCTTCCCATAATCTTTGCGTGGATACGGGTGAATACAATTTCCATGAAAGTAGGCATGGGTTTCTTCATGTGGGCCAAGTACTTGATCATGCGGTCATCCAGGCCTCATTTTTGCTAGGAATTTGGTTCACTACCAATTGAAAGTCGTTGAGCACTCTGACTCTTTGAGCCCCTGCCTACTTTTGCTAAAAGACAGCGATGAGTGCTTCATATTCGGGCTCGTTATTGGAAGTTGGGAAGTCGAGGCACAGCGAGTGTTAGAGGATGGACTCATCGGGGCCTAGTAGGATGACATCGACACCACTCCCTTCGAGATAGAAGGACTCGTCCACGTATACACTCCACAGTGGGGAGCTGTCTCCTTCTTCGGAGGATTAGGGATAGTTCTCTCTACAATAAATTCGGCTAAGGCTTGGTCTTTGATGGTAGTTGTTGGCTGATAAGTGATGTCAAGTTGGCTTAGCTCGATGGACCACTTTATAAGTCTTATGGAGCTCTCTGGCTTGTGGATGACTTTCTTGAGCAGTTGGCCAGTGAGGACCTAAATATAGTGTGCTTGGGAGTATGGTCAGAGCTTTTGGGGGTCATTACCAGAGCGTAGGCCATCTTCTCCATCTTTGAGTATTGAAGTTCGACATCGTGGAAACCTTGCTCACATAGTAGATTGGCTTTTGCACTCGGTATTCTTCTTTTACCAGGAGCATTGAGGGTTTGATCCAAAGTAGCTAGGTAGAGGTAGATAACCTCTCCCGGTGTGGGCTTGCTAAATAGCGGAGGATTGACGAGATGTACTTTGAGGCCTTCGAAGGGTGCTTGTTGTTCCCCCCTCCCCCCCACTCAAAATTTTTTGCTCCCCGAAGAGCTTTAAAGAAATGAAGGCACTTCTCCCCAGACTTGGAGAGGAAGCGCCCAATGGCGGCAACACGGCCGGTGAGCTTCTGGACTTCTTTGAATGTAGCTGGGGGAGACATGTCGAGTATGGATTTCATCTTTTTAGGGTTAGCTTTGATACCACTTTGGCCTACCATGAACCCTAAGAGATTCCCCGATGAGACCCCTGTAACCCTCATTTTCGTTTATACAAAATCTTCTGTATCCTTGTATTTTGTTTGTTTATAAATTATTTTGTTCCCAATTGTACAGATTTTATTCTTTCTTGCTCCGTATTCTTGTATTTCAATTTCCTTGTAAATTCTTTCTTTCATTTGAATTCATTTTTTTGTAAATTTCCTATTTGATTGAACTCAAACCCGTATATAAATTCTTCTGTTCTCTTGAACCCAATTGTATTCTCTCGATATTCGATTATTTTGTTTAAATCCAAATCCTAATTCGATTGATTATTTGATTTATTTGCAAACAGCCCAATCCTAGCCATTCTATGATTTTATTATTTGATTCTACATTTCTAACACCCTGCAAAACAGTATATAACTATTTTGCATATTAGTCCATGCATAGTTGAGAATTGCACGAGATTATATATTTTTTCATGATTATTTGTTTTAACTGAGAATTTTCAGATATATTAGTTATTCTGAACCCGATAAGATAAATTCGGGACATCTTCTAAAATAAATTGCATATTTTATCCCGATTATTTTAGCGAGATAATCTTTGGGAAAATAATATTTTTGTACAATATATATTCTTATATTTTACAAATAAATATTTTATTTGTAATGAGTATATACATATATAAGAATGTATGTATATTTTGATTGAATTGTATATTATATATACATGAACACTTGTATGTATTTATATATACATATATATATATGTATATGTATGTATTTATATATAATCTATATAATAAAACACAAACAAAGCTATCAAGTGGCTCTCCTTCAATCCCCCCAAAGTCAATGGCTTAGATTGATTCTCACAAAACATATTTTCCTGCACAAAATTTCAAACCCCAAAACCAATTTCTATCTCTTTCAACTCAGATTCCCTCTCTCTTACTGCTTCTCGGTCTCTCGCTCTGTGTCTTCTCCCGATCTCTCTCTCTCTCTCTCTCTCTCTCTCTCTCAGAACCCCCTCCCCCTCTCTCTCTCTCATCCCAAATCCCCCTTTCTCTCATCCAGAAATCACGAATCCCCCCTTCTCTCTCTCAGATCCCCCTCCCCCCTCTCTCTATCATCGTACCCAACCCCCTTTCTCTCTCTCATCGTTCCCGAGTCCCCCTCTCCCCCTCTCATCGATCTCGCCCCCCGCGCTCTCTCTCTCTCTCTCATCGACCACCGAAACTTCCCAAACCCCCACCGAAACTTCACAGTCTCTCCAAGATCGACCACCGAAGCTTCAGGTTGTCTAGCTTCCACCCATCCCAGGTATATATACTATATTGCCTACATTTTGTTGGGTTTGTGTTAGATTGATGTGAAATCGAAGAGTTTTGGTGGTATTTGGGAGTTGTGTTTTAGCCCAATTTGCGATATGGGGTTTTAAATGTCCGTGTGATGAAATTGTTTTCTCTATAGGAGGCAGAGAGGAGAATGGATTTGGTCCGTGTTGCGGATATTAAATATGGGGCCCTTCAAGAAATTGAGGCTGCTATTGCCAAGCTTGAAGGCGAGACGGGTGAGAACCTAATGCTGACCGAAACCGCAGGTCCTGATAAAATTGCAGAGGTATGTTACATTCTTCATTATAATAAATACCAATGTTGAATTGCACATCTTTGTTATAATAGGTAGAAAGTTGCGATATGGAATCCAAAGAAGTGGAAAACTAAAATTATAGAAGTATGCCCTTCTGAATAGGCAAAATATTTCATGCCCTACCGGAGACGATCAGCAAAATGTTTAATACCCTACTGGAGATGTTGATGTTAAATTTCACTTTGGTACTTTATTTTTGGTTATCTGAAAAGAACGTTGGATGGACACATCTGTTCTTTATTCATTCCCAATGTTTCATCTTAATTCATTCATTATCTGATGTTCAAGAAAACGAAACATTATTATCTTGATCTGAATTTAATGTGCTATTGCACCATCATGTTCAACAGACATGTATATATCAGCCACTAATTATATATTCTTATTTTGCTGAGAAGTTATGTTTTGTGTGTTTTGCTTACCAAGATGATGTTCTTCTCTCTTTAATTAGGTTGTGAGTCGATGGACTGGCATTCCAGTAACTAGGCTTGGCCAGAATTAGGGGCATTGGGAGATTTCTTTCTTGATGGAGGGGGAAAGAGCCTTGCTGATCCGGAACGTCTTGGTGGCATCTTCTTCTGAGAAGGCCACTTCCTCCAGCTCATCCATTGGCTCAGAGATAGTCTGGCTACTTTCCCATGGGAGTTCGAGGGCTTCCAGGGAAAGAACCAGACCTCCCACCGAGGTCATGTTACACTTGCAAGCCGCCTCCTGGCTCCTTCTCACTTCTCCCACTCCGGCGGGGGTGAGAAACTTCATCTTCATGTGATAGGCCGAAAGGATGGCCTGGAGTGCTGCCAGACCTGGTCGACCCAAGATAACATTATATGCGGCTTTCACATCCACCACCATGAAGTCCATCGGCTCCGTGCGGGAGACCGAGGTTTCGCCCAGCGGCCATGTCGAGGGTTTATAAGTCCTTCAATCTTCACCGGCACCCCGATGAACCCATAAAGAGTGTAGCCAGCAGGCTTGAGCCGATCACTCGACAGCTAGAGGACCTTGAACGCCTCCAAGAAAAGGATATTAACCGAGCTGCCATTGTCCACCAAGACCCGGCGTAAGTCAAAGTTGGCCATTCGGAGGTTAATAACGAGGGCGTCGCAATGGGGCATGCAGACACCCTCCAAGTCTCTATCGAAGAACGTGACAGGGACCCCAAGACCCTTCGGAAAGGGATGGCTTTGCACGGCATTCACTTCCCGAACGAAGGCTTTTTGGGAGGAGTTGGAATGTCTTCCCATTGGGCCTCCGTGTATAAGGTGCAGGATGGCCTCTGCTTCGACATCCGGAGTCGCCCCGTGTTGTTCGGGTCGCCTGTTAGCCCCCTGGGGGGCGGAGGTGGATCGGTCCTGTCCCTCCTGACAAAACTAGCGAGCTGTCGTCTCTGAATGAAGGCCTCGATCTTGTCTTCAGGACCCGATAGTCGTTTGTGTCATGTCCGTGGTCCCTGTGGAAGCGGCACCACTTATCACGGTTTCTCTTCTTCCCGGGGGTGTTCATCATTGGATGTGGGGGTAGAATACCCTCGTTCCCAATTTCCATCAAGATGGCTGAGACACTCGCATTAAACAGAGTGAACTTTTTGAAGCGGGGGAGAGGGCAACGTTGACCACCGTTGTCCTTTTGGAGCTTCTTATCTCCTTCTTCCTCAGTAGTCTTCCGTTTGTTCTCGAAAGATGACCCCTTAAGAGTGGGGCGGTCGAGGGCTTCTACAGCTCGGATGTACTTCTCACTCCTGAGAAGAAGCTATGAGAAGTCCCGAAAGGCTTCTTGGCCAGGGACGCTCTGAGATCAGGGTTAATGACATTGGATTGGAAAGCAGCCGAAGCTACTGACTGATCCAGGGAGGTGATAAACCTGGCCTCTGCAGTGAACCGCTTGATGTAATCCCTCAGTCGCTCGCCTTTCTTTTGGCTGAGGAAGAGCAATGAGGTGCTCGTCTTCTCTGAGCGGTTGCTGCTCACGAAGTGTGTGAGGAAGAGACATTCGAACTGGTCGAAGGAGAAGATGGAGGCCGGAGCAAGTCTGGAATACCACTCCCGAGCTGACCTCTCGAGTGTGGCCGGGAAGGTCTTGTAGAGAAGGGCGTCGGAGGCATGATGGATCATCATGCATGTTTTGAAACCCTTAATGTGATCAGCGGGGTCCGACTCGCTGGTGCAAGACTCAAAGTGTGGAGGCTTGAGGTTCTCTGGGATGGGGCCTCCATGACAGTGCGGGAGAATAGGGGCCTGCTCGGGCAGAGGTTCTTGTCCCGTTGTTCTTCATCTCTGTCTAGCTGGCCAAGGCACCTCTCCATCTCGTGGAGACGGCGGTAGACCGAGTCCTCTCTTCGGTCATGCCTCGCTGAGCCGAGATGGAGATGGTGGTAGACCAAGTCCTCCCTTCGGTCATGCCTCGCTGAGCCCCGAGACCCATCTTCATGTTGAAGAGGGCTGGGGCTGCGGTGGCGGTAGCTTGGAGTAGGTCGTGGACTGGAGGTGCGATGGCGATGGCTCTGAGCCAGCCGAGGACTGGGAGAGCGACGGCAATGGCTCGGAGCCGACCGAGAACTGGGAGAGTGGCGGCGATGGTTGGGAGCTGGCCGAGGATTAGGAGCCCGTTAGTCGTTGTTGGGGGCGACATTGAGTGTCCATAGGACCACCTCCTGAAACTGTTGGAACTCCACCTTCGTAACGGGGGCCTCCTGCTCCCAATGAGCTCGAGATGCAGGACGGCTAGCCGGGGAGCGACTTCTTCTCTGGCAATGCTAGGACAACTCTTTCCGCCTCCTAGGAGAGTTGGACCCTCTACAATCTATCCTGCATGGTGACCGGTCCCTCTAATGCTCCCGGCGAGGGTTCCCTTCGCGAGTCCGCCTCTTGCCAAGCGAATTTGAAGATATGTATCATTCTGCCGGTGGTTGAGAACATCTCACAGATCTTTTGGCATTGGAGGGATATGGGAGGCCATGGAGTCGGTGGAAGGGTTGTGTACGGAGATATGGACTTGATGCAGGGGTTGCTTCTAGCGACTTCGTCGAGAGGGCTCCCCAACGGCCACTTGAGGCCCTAGAGGCTGCTGAACGGATTGAGGAATTGGTTGTTCGAGCTGCGGGGCCGGTTGGACCGGCGTAAGGAGAATGGAGGTTGTTCTACGGTTGGAGGCCGCGGACTTCCCCTTCTTCGAAGGCATAGCCAGGAGTGGCTTTCGTTAATGGGGTAGGGTCGGATTGCTATTTGAAGTTTCCACATACGGCGCCAATGTGTTGCCACTGATTTTGGTGTGGGGCAATCAGAAGAATCTGTGGGTTCGTAAGGAATCGAAGAGGTCAAACCTAACCACTTCCACTATTGATAGGCTGGCTCATTGGCGCTGCCACTGACCTGCACAAAGTGCGAAACACCAGGATGGATCCCGGTGACGCACCCTCCGACACTCTTGTCAATACTCAGAAAAGAATATTAAAAAGCTTTAGGTAGGCAAAGAGAGATCACCTTGTAACGGTAGGAGGTAGGGGGTTTTCATAGCCGCCATAGGGATCTGCTTCGAGATAAGAGCAAATCTCTACTCCCAGGTGTGGCTGGATAGAGGTGGTTAGAACCACCTCCTAAGGATATGGACGGATCAGGATTTCTCCATATCTTCCTGAACTGTCCCTAACAGGTTGGGACCCACTCTCAGTTAATCAAATCTATTCAGGGGTTATTGGGCCCAAGAGAAGAGACCCAATTCCCATTTTGGACCCGCCTATAGGTGAAAAAACCATTTTGCCCCTGTGAACTTTAAGATTCGTGCCCAATTTGAATGGTTCCGATTTAACCCCATTTTTAGCCATATCACATGTAGTGCATGAACATTTCCTTAAGTATCGACTTCTTTTCTTACGGTGGAAAATTTTGAGATGGGCTAATTGCTCGTTGATTGTTGTTCCAAGAAAAATTATGGTGATTTCTCCATCCTTGATTATACGTGTTCGAATAAGGATTGTTTTAATGTTGGAAGTTGGATACATAATTTTCTTGACAAACATTTGGTTAAGCAAAAGGAGTTTCCACTTGACAATCAATACTTGAGTGATTGTTTAGATTAACATTCATATTACCTAATTGTTTGGATAAAATATCAATTTGTATAGTCAATGTGGTAATAGGATCAAGCTTAAAAACTCCAGCTGCTTTTCTTGACATTTCTCTCTCTGAAGACCATTGGAAATTGTTAGATGTCATCTCCTCTAAAAGCTCATAGGCCGTGAGTTTTGCTTATAAGAGCTCCTCCAACTACTGCATCTACCATAGATCGATTTGTAACTCTCAAACCGTTATAGAATATTTGAATTTGTAGCTAATTCGGTAGTTCATGATGATGACACTTTCTCAATAAATCTTTATACATCTCCCATGGATCATACAAAGACTCATTCTCAAATTGACTGAATGTGGTAATGTCATTCCTTAACTTTGTTGTCTTTATCGGCAAAAATTTCTTAGCCAGAAATTTTTGTGCAAGTCCCTCCCAAGTAGAAATAACACCCGGTGGTAGGGATTTTAGCCAAGCCTTTGCCTTATATTTTAGTCAGAATGAATGAATCTCAATCGGATTGCATCATCTGAAACTCCATTGTGCCTGAAAGTATCATAAATTTCAAGAAAGTTTGCAATGTGAACATTAGGATCCTCGTGCGATAGTCCTCCAAATTAAACAGTATGTTGAATCATTTCAATGATTGCAAATTTAATCTCAAATTGTTAGCTTGTATAACCGACCTCTTTATGCTTGATCTTGCTCCATTAAGCGAGGGCATAATATAATCTCTCAAAGCCTTATTTTTCTTCTTCATTACTCTCGTTGTGATACACTTCTATGCCATGAAATATAGCTATTAAATAACAGAAAAACTAAAGATAAAAAAATAAATAATAATAAGAAAATTCTAAATTAGTAAAAATCTAGCAATTATTAATATGAACAAAAGAATAATTAGTCCCCGACAGCGGCACCAAAAACATGATGGGATAATTTGCAAGTGTATAAAATCGCAACAAGTAAATAGTTTTAGTGAAAAGAGTGTCGAGCCCACCAGGACTAATTATTTTACTGAGTACCGAAATTTTCTAGATTAACTACTATTTGGAAAATCGAGATTTGATAAAGAAAACAACTAACGTATCCCCTATTTTTCTATTTTTGGATTTTTATTGTAATTTTATCCTTTCTTGATTATTGTATTCGAATCTTTTTTAAATAATGAATCTTGCTTTTCTTTGGGCTCACTTATTCACTTTTAATCATTTTGTACTATTTTTTGCTTGAACACTAAATTTTTGGCTCACTACAAATTTTACTATGTTTTGGCTTTTTATTGATCTATTATATTCATATCCCATTGATTCTATTCATTTTTTTCTTTTTGGATCCTAAACTCATTACCTTAACCCGTTAACCTGCAACCCAAACCCAACATCTAATCCCCTATATAAAAACCCCCTAAACCCTAATTAATTAATACTCTAAATACCGTTCCCGCTATTTTTCATTTTTTCCCCTTTTGTAATATTTTATTAGATATTGAATAAAATATTCTATTTTTGGTTCTTGATTATTTTAATTAGATCTTGTTCATGAAATTTTTTGTTCTTGTCGTTGGAGCTATTCGTGTTGTTCCTATTTTCTTCTATTTAATTTCGGGTATTTTTATTTCAATCCTATTGATCTGGATCTATCTCTTATTGAACTCTAAAACCAAATTCCAATTGTTCATGACCCAAATCCGCTATTATTGGACCCAAATTCACCAACCCAGTATCCTAATTGTACCCTATAAATAAAATCCTAATACAAATCCTAAATTGCACACAAATCAAAACCCTAGCCGTCTACTCTCTCTCTCTCTCCTCCCGTTCTCTCTCTCCCAGTTGGTTTTTCCTGCCAAAACCCCAAGACCCCCTGTCATCTTCCCCGACCAATCCCCTCAACCTTCCGATGACCTCCTCATCGTCACCGAGACCCGGCGCCGCTCTCCTAGCGTCGCCAGCCCGAACCCCCGAAATCCCCTTCACCTCCTCTTCGGTTCTCGTCGCCATCAATGCCAGAACCCAAACCCCCGAGCTTTCTCTCTCTGTTCGATCATCGACCAGTGCGCCAGCGCCACCCCCGTGCGCCCACGACCGCCGGCGTCGACCTCGTCTCTAGCGCCGCCATCCCCTTGGTCGTGGTTATAGTTGCTGCAGTTGTTGTCCCTTTGAGTTGCTGAGTTCTTTCGTGCTGATTTTGCTTTGCAACTTTAAAACTAGAACACACTCTTGTTTATAGTCATTTCATCGATTATCATGATTATTGTCCCATATTATTCATTCCTATTGATCCATTGAATTCATTGTTATATCGTTATTCCATTGTTCCCAGCTTTCTCTACTTGTCGTTTATGACTTTCTCTAAGGATAATTTTTCTCCTCTTTTTAGATGAAGTGTATACAGGTAATGAAGGAGAATTGTCTGCTGAAATTGGAGAACAAGCATTGTGAAGACTACTGCTTTCTAATTGCTTACTGCTTTAATAAACTTCATGTATTGAGACTTGTCATTATTTTGGATTGGATTATTATTATTTTGGGCTTATGTCCCAGATTTTATTATTGTTTCCAGACGCTGGATTATTATTTTTGTAATTGAATATTTTTATTGCTTCATTCCAAGTATTTTTGTTCATGAGATTATTATTATTGCATGCACAATTGTTCTATATTGATTATGTTGTTGAGTTAATCGGATGAACAGCTTATGGGTGACGTTAGTCATTCGCTGGGCCAATATCATATACTCGTATTCCGTATTTTTGGGAAGCGGGGCGTGACAAATACCCTAAATAATATCTCTCTCTCCCCCTAACCTTCCGCCGCTCTCTCCCTGACCCATCCTCTGTTTTTCACCTAAACCCATCGCCGCTCAGGCTCCGTTGCTCCGAACGCCCTCCGATCGCCTCCAGCACCGCCCTCGCTCATCCTCGTCCACCTCCTTCATCCCGTCAACACCACCATCCTGATCATCCCCTGCTTTTGCCAGCATCGCACAACACCCCGCCTTGCACCCATCTCCAACAAACCACCACAGCCCTTGCACCCTATTGCTGTCGCCTGCCCCTACGCCGTCCACCGCAGTCACCCTATCGTCGTCGTCCCATCCTCTCCCTCGACTACAGCGGTTCGAACCTCCCATGTTTCCCTCCGAGCCCCCTGTTCCATCCGTCAACCGCTGTCCTCCGCTCAGTCGTCGACCACCTTCACCTCAATCGACCGCCCTAGCCCTGTCAGCCTCCGCCAGTGCCGCCCTCACCCAGTCACCCCTGATCTCACTGCTGACTCTCTCTCTCTCTATCTCTATCTCTCTCTTCTTTGCTGTTTGGTGTTTGTGAAGTGGGGATCCGCTGTGTGTTGTTGCACGGGTTTTCACGTGCTTTTTTTGCATGAGTTCGTGTTTCGTCGCCCGGGATTCCCATCCCGTTATTCTTTATATCCGAATTCACCGTCAATAAGGCAAGTCTCTCTTGAACTAATTTGATTATTTTTGTTCAAGAAATTTGTTGATCCCCGCAAGTAGATCTTCTTTTTAATCATCATATTGTTATATTAATCTTCTTCTGTTGAAAATATTTAGGGTTTACACGAGCTAACCCGAGATATCCTTGACTTTGTGCCTTTATCTTTGATTCAAACCCTGGTCCCTATTGCACATTCCATATGCATGAATTACATACAAACATAACAAGATCCATGTTATAGAGTTGTATGATGTATTGAATCTTTCCGATTGAATTTGATTTAATGAACTAATTGCCATTACTATAAACTCTAGAAATTGCATGTTAATCATCCAATAGCACATCGTTTATTTATCATGAACCATATGTTTGTATGATGTAATTGTTGTTTATTCTTATTAAATTATTTTCTGGCCTGGCATTTACTTCTTTTTGTATCATAATTTCGACCCCGTTACTGTAGTAATTTGAAAGAACTTTGTGAATATTAATTGTAGCCCCATGAGTTTACTTTCCAGAACTTTCGACGGAATTGAATTCTGAGTTATAATCTGTTAGATACCAGTCTTTTAGTACTGCTGGGTCTGGAATTCCAGATTCACAATTTCATGCGTATCGTTCTGATGTATTAATGAACATAACGTGTTAACAATAAAATAGAATATGAATTAATTTTGATGAAACTAGACATATATAGGATTCACCCCAAATTTTTGTAGATTTAGTTGATGAGTTTTCTGACCTGAAACATATAGTGAGCACAATCTATAACCTGCTACCTGAACATGAAGTCTGAAAAGAATAAGAATTTTGACCTAGTTTCTTTAATATTTATATGTCGTGTGTATATTCGCTGTAACCGGCAAAAAGTCTAGTTTCTAGAAATTCTGACAGATCCAAATTTGCTATTCTGTACCAGGGGAAATCTCTGTTTTTGTATATTAACGTCCTGCCGTCCAGATTGTATGATTTGTGTTGATTTAATATATTTGTTTCTTGCTTTGTCTGTAACGAGTAGAATTAGTCACACCTAGCATAATACAACCTTGACATCTTCTTGAATGCTCACATAGGATGAAATAAAATATTAATAAGCCCATATTATTGGTTGACTTGGTAGTAAACAATCGGAAACTGTACTCGGTAAAGGCCTTCTTTGCTTGCACAGTTTATTACATGGAAGGTAGAGAAATGCTTGTCATTGTGTGATCACGCTATCATGATATCTTGTCATCTTGTTACCGAGTACACGATCCGTAAATTCACCATCAGTCTAAAGCGTTCACTGTTTGCTTGTGTCGAACTTGTGGAATGGGACGCAATAGTACGTGCACAATATGATTAATATCCTGCATTTAACATTTCATGCTTGATCCCGTATACAGTCATCAATATAGAACTTAAATTGACATTATTAATTAATGCATGATTAAATATAGACCTTTGACATTATTGCCATTCTTTGTCATTGTCCTTGACTTTGATCTCATCCCTTACTTTTTGATATACCATATTTTCTATTATTCCCTGTTTCTCTCTACTTGCTGTCCATGACTTGCTCTAAGGATATTATTTTCTCTCTTTTATATCACGAGTTTACAAGTACTGAAGGAACACTATCAAAAGAAATTGGTGAACAACGATTTTAGAAAATTGAGTCGAAGATTTCACTGCTTGATTTATTTTATGCCATATATCTTTCCCTTGAACTTTGTCTTTGATATTATACATTGTTATGGGCTTTTGTCCCAGAGTTGTTTTCCCAGATATTGGATATTATGTTGGATATTATATTTTGAATCATTTCATTTATTATTGGAGTTGTTTTTTGATTCATGTGATTATATTCTCTGCGTGGTTGTGTTTGTTGTTCATATTATTGAGTTAGACTGGTACAACTTATAGATGGTATTTACATCATTCGTTGGGTCTTAGTTACGTACTCGTATTCCGCATTTTGAGAAGCGGTACGTGACAACTAAATTAAATTAAACTAAGGTACTAACTAACCTAATTAAAAAGAATGATAATCTGAAATTTTGTTGTTTGTTAATAGGAAAACTAATTATAGGGCTTTCACTTTCACCTAGTTAATCCCATACAATTCATAATTCAATGTCAAAAGAAATTCCACTTTTCGAAGTTGTGGACCAAAATCCCTTAATTATTCAACGTTTTCTCTCGACAACACCAAAAATATCCCCAACTAACAATTCGTCATATCTCTATACAAATTTAATTAATTAAAGACTTATTAAGTTATATGAATTTCTTTATAGTCACATTAATCACGATAAATCATCTCTAATTTCGCTCAATCAATGGGGTTTAACTCTATAATTCTAAATCACAAATTACCTCCCGGTCGCTCCTTGATTCAATAAATCACACAATAGTTTTTCAAACAATTGTAAGCATTAAGAACAAAAATTAAACAGACAACCATGGAAAAATAGAATAATAAAATAATATAGAATTCAAATTGTGTTATCAAAACTATGCTACATGGATGCCCTAGAAAAATAAAATTAGTTCATAATAATTTTGCAACTAAAAAACATGTTCTTTGATTGCATAATAAAAATTAGAAGAGAAGAAGAAAAACTTGTTTTTGCCGAAAATCCAAGCCTCGGGTTCCGTGCCCACTTCATCTCTACTCTTTTCTCTCTCTTCCGTTTCTCTTTCCAACCCCAATCTCAGAACCCATTTCCTATTTCTTTGCTTTTTTTTTTCTTTCTTCATCCGCTCGGTTTCCACAACTCAACTTAGAGCTGCCACACACCTTCCCTTTCTTTGCTCAGTTGCTCTGGTGAACTTATTTATATAGGATTAGGTTAGGGGTAGGTAGAATTAGGGTTAATTCAATTTTTATTCTCAGATAATTAATTAATTAATTTAAAAATCTATAGATTAAAATTAGTTTATTAAAATTTAAAACTAATCAATTAACTAATCATAATTTAAATTCACTCAACTTTGATTTTTATTACAAAATTTCATTCCCCTCATAGTGACAATAATATTCTTTATTGGTTCTTCATATGGTCAATTTGTAAACACGTGCATGCTTAAATCTTCCAGAAATCTTTACATATAATCAATTTGAAATTTTGAAATCTTTATCCTTGCACTCTTCCTTGATTTCACAAAAAATGCTTGTATTTTGTACTTATCCATCTCATTCCTACAAAATAAAACAAATAAATAAAATTAAGTAGAAATAAGGTAAATTTTAAATAAATCAACGAGAACTCGCAACTTTACTGCTTAAAAAGATTAATAAATTCATGTATAAATTTCACTCATCATGAGGCGACCATCTATTCATGATTAGTAGACAAATAAATGAGTCGATAGAAAATTATTACTTTGCTTTTCAAGACTGCTTAATTGTTTGGTGTCATGTTCATATAAGAAAACTTACTATTTTGATGCATTTCATGTTCTACTAGAGCCATGTTAGGATGTCGTATCGTAGAATGTTGATTAACGAGTTATTTGGGTTGAGAATGAACAAGAAATACTCATTGTTTGGAGTTTATTTTTCACTGTCAAGTTAGACTGTCTATTTCATGATATAGCAGCGGTTAGTTTGGTTGTAGGAGTGATAGGATGTGAATAGTACGCGTTCCGGGGTTGGTAGGAGCCTCAAAACGACATTTTTTTATTGATGTTTAGTGTGCGAAATTAGGTCTGTTTATACCTCTGTTTGTGGATGTCTATTTTATTGTTTAAGAGTTGTAAGTCTATCCAAGTGAGCGCTAGACTGCTATCAATATGTTAGTTTGGACCAAGGAGTGTTAGGGCTTGAATAGACTTCATTTTGGGTGCAAAAAGAGCCCCGAAATGATAGCTTTAGGCTGTATTTTCTTGCTGGAATTTTAAGAATGTTAGGTTTTGTTTGATGGTTGGTTAGTCGTTGTTTATAGACTCTAATTCCTAGGTTCAATTGAGGTTAGTATTGGTGATAAGTTAATTTACAAGAGTGTTCGAAATTGGAACTCAAAGGGACTTTAATTCAGCCCAAATGGGACAATTTGGCTATTGTCAACATTCGGAGAAGCCCTCTAACTCAGGTTTGTGACAAACGTGGGAAGAGGGCTGGTGATAATCCCCAGTATTCTGAGAAGAGAGATAAAATATGTTCCAGAATGATCTGCGGAGTGGGATTGATCTCAAGTATTTCGAGATAAGAGCGACACTCACGGGAGGTTCAAGTGATGAGAGCTTGAGTTTGATCTACAGAGTGAGATAATCTGTAGAATTTTGGGATGAGGGTGAAATAGGCTTTAGAATCATCTGCGGATAGACATTGATCTCCAGCAGAGTGAAATAGTCTTTAGATTTTCGGAACGAGAGATAAAATAGGCTTCAGAATGATCTGCGGATAGGGATTGATCTCCAGTATTCTGGGACGAGAGCCAATACTTACAGGATGTCTAAATCTTGAATATTTCATCACCGGGATAGTTTTGCATAGCGAGGGATTAAATCCTATAATGAGGAGAAACATTAGTGGCTTGTGTACTGGCAGCATAGAGTTCCAAAAAAGCGTGCATTAGAAAAGAGCATTGTGTGCATTTCTGTGCATTAGATTTCTAAGATCGTGACATAAACTGACACAACTAGAATAGATATTCACATTTGTTTTGGCATCAAATTTTGATTGTTGAGAAAGTAGGAGATCACTGTTATTCTCATCTTTGCGTCAGTTGCAACAACTATGTGCCCACAATTGGCAATTTTGCAGGATCATTGGACCGTTAGTGGCATGGACTTGAACTTTGCTACTCTTCCTAATGGAAGTTTGGATTTTAAATGGTGTAAATAAGATGTAACCTTATAATAAACATTATTTGCATTGTAATTACATGTGTAATTAAAGTTTTTTTCCCCTGTGATCTGTACTATGTTATGTACTCATTTGCAGTAAAAGATCTGAATGTGTCACAAATTTCTGGGGTATGGAATCTGGGCCGTTACATTGGATGGCTGAAAACATCTGGATCTAAATCTGGGCGCTGAAAACGTTCGAAGACCAAGAGTACATCCGTCGATGCGCCCCTTACCAAAAGTTCTCCCCAATCAAGCGAGTACCCTATGTCAACCTCTACATCATGTTAAGTCTGATCCCTTTCGCTATATGGGGAACAGATCTTCTCGAGTCCCCCGCGAGCGGACAATGGAACTTCTTAGTAATGGCCATCAACTACTTCACAAAGTGGATGAAAGCGGAACCATTGGCCTTCGTCATCGAACAGAAGATTCAACAATTCTTTTGGAAGAACATTGAAGGCAAGTTTGAGATCCCCCGCATTTTTTTCACCGACAACGAAACCCAATTTGCTGCTAAAAAGTTTTGCACTTTCTCCTTCGATCTCAAGATCAAGCAATGCTTCTCTTCCATCTCACATCCTCAAACCAATGGTCAAGAAGAGGCTCTATGCAGGTCCAAATGGACTGTGGGTTGAAGAGCTCCCGAGTGTACTCATGTCCTACAGGACCACGAAAAGGATCCCGATATGAGAATTTCCGTTCAACCTTACCTTCGGATTCGAACCTTTATTCTTCTTATAAGTTAGATTACCCTCTTTTCGTCTCCTCTCTTTCAATGAAGAACACAACTCGGATGATCTCCGGAGGAACCATGACCTTATTGAAGAGGTCTGCGAGAAATGCACTCTACCGAGATAGATCTGTCAACAATGGGTGGAAAAGTTCTACAACAAAAAAGTTCGACGGACAATTTTGAAAGAAGGCGACCTTGTCCTACGGAAGCTCAAGATCTCGGAACCTCACAAGAAAGGAAACCTCACCCCCAATTGGAAAGAACCCTACAAAGTCTCCAAAGTCGTTAGCCTAGGAACCAAACGACTTGAATAACTGGGGAGCAAGGAGATATCAAGAACTTCGAATGTTGTGCATCTTTTGAAGTTCAATGACAGCTCTTAACTCCCCCCCCCCCCCCAAGAAGATTTATAATAAGACCGATACTTATAGCAGCCAGAGCATGTACTATAGGATAGACTATCAGACAACCACTTAGATTTATTTTTCTATATAAACTTAGCATTTCTTTTGTAAATATTTGTACTATTCTCTGAACTCTAAACAATGGTTTTGGAACTCAACTCCTCCCCCGAGTTGCACCAATTAATCTTAAACAGCAAGTTCGAAGTCCAACTTGTGATTCAAGCTTTTCCCACTTCGGAGCTTGACTTTTCGCTTGAGCTGCTCCCGCAAATGACTAAATCTCAAACAACAAGTTCGGAGTCCAACTTGCTACTCGAGCTACTCCTACTTCGGAGTTGCTTCCACAACTTGCTGACTCACAAACATTAGGTTCAGAGTTCAACTCGCAACCCGAGTTACTCCCACTTTGGTGCTCAGCTTGTCGCCCGAGCTGCTCCCGCAAGACGCTGACTCTCGAACTGCAAGTTTGGAGTCCAACTCACAACCCGGGCTACTCCCAAATACGAGCTCAACTTGTCGATCGAGCTGCTCCCGTAACTAACTAACTCTCATACAATCGGTTTGGAGTTCAACTGTCATGCCCCGCTTCCTAAAAATACGGAATACGAGTACATGACAAAAGCCCAGCGAATGACCAACGTCACCCATAAGCTGTTTATTCAATCAACTCAACAATATAATCAATACAGAACAAATGCGCAGATAATAATAATAATCTCACGAACAATAATACCTGGAATGAAACGAAATAATATCCAAATACAATACTAATAATCCAACATCTGGAAACAATAATAAAAATTCGGGACATAAGCCCAAAACAATAATAATCCAGTCCAAACACAAATACAAGTCTCAATACATTAAGTCATTTAAAGCGATAAGCAAATTAAAAGCAGAATCTTCAAAAGGTTTGTTCTCCAATACCAGCAGGAAATTCTCCTTCATTACCTGTAAATATTTTATCTGAAAAGAGAAAAATAATTGTCCTTAGAGAAAGTCATGGACAGCAAGTAGAGAAAGCAGGGAACAATGGAATAACGGTATGACAATGAAACAATGGATCAATAGGAATCAATAACATGGCACGATAATAATAATCAATAACATGGTAACTAATGCAATGGTGTAACGGTGAACTAATATTCGGTAATCAGAAATCAACGGTTAATAACATTAACACTTAAACAGTATTGGATACAAATAGGAACAATGATGAACAATATGCAATATCAGTGATGTGTCAATTCTTATGTCTATTATTCAATTTTAACACCTAACTAATGCACGTACTACTGTGTCCCATGTGTGCCGTACCACAGGTTCGATGCATACAATCAATTTCGTTTAGACTATAGTGGTAGATTTTATAGTTCATGTACTGGGTATGATGCCGATAACGGTAATAACACGGGACATGCGTAATTTCTTACACAATGCCGATAACGGTAAAAACACTGGATATGTGTAATTTCTTACACGATGCCGATAACGGTATAAACACGAGACATTATCCGAGTACAGTTCCCGTATCATCAGCTACTCTAGTCATTCCCTTAAATCCCAGCTTATCAATTATTTATCAATGCAACAACACAATATGCAATTAATGGACATTTCGGTAAACGATAGTATCAATAGTGGAAAAATAGGTCGATAACATGGATAGGACGATTAAAATAGTGACAATAGCTCATTGGGAACATGCAATGCAACATACATTCACTAACTCATGCAATAACACAACATAAGAATTATTAATTCATTAAAAAGAGAGATCTAAAATTCTGGACAGCACGTGCAACCTGTACAAAAAGGCAATTTCCCGCTGACTTAGAAATCGAAAGTTGAATCCGTCAGAAAATTTGGAAGCTAGACTTCCATACGGTTCCAACGCATACATAAAGTTCAAATTCCGACAACATTTGCTAGGTCAAACACATTTCTTTTTAGGTTTTATGTTCAAGCAGAAAAATGACATCTTGTTATTTTAATTGTTGAATCAGTAAAAACTCAATATTAAAATCAGAAAAAATATAATCTAGACTCCTAAACATGTTAAACATCATCTGGAAATTTTCATAGCGAAATTCTATCATTTGATCAACCTTTTTACTGTTTAAACATGAAAGGTACGATAATCTGAAAATCTGAAATGTAAAAACACAGCTGCAGTAAAACGGCCATAACTCTTGCTACAAAACTCGGAATTCAGAAATTCTGGATGCTATTGATATCTAGACATTCGGGGCTACATTTCATATTCAGAAAACATTTTATTTTGAGGTAATTTACTGATTCGAAAACAGCAATCAAGTTCCGGTCAGCAACATGTATAGTTCTTAGGGTATATTTCTTGGGCATAAATTAATTAAACATGATGGATTTCGATTCTATAGTCAATAATTTGTGTAACTAGCATGATAGGCGTCCAAACGTGATAAATAAAAATTTAAAACACACACATTTACAAGTCTAACATTAATCAATTATTAAACGACATACAAGCTAACGAATGTCTCTACAATAAATTATTTGTGTTGTGACTCGTATGAATAACCCTATTAACAATTCTATATGCATTCATTAAAGATCCAAACTTTAGAGTCAAATTGGCACGATATCAAGAATATTGGGGTTAGCTCGTGTAAACCCACAATAAACCCAACGAAAGGGATAACAAAGGGCAATACGATAGCAAAAAGATCTACTTGCAAGAATTTCAATAACACTTGAATTTGATACGAGTAACAATTTAAGAGAACGGTGACTTGCCAGTTAGACGATGAAAACGAATACCAAGAATAATAGAATATGAATCCCGAAAGAACGGACTCACGAACTAGCAACTTAACACGCACAATACACGTGCAATAAAGATCCCAAAAGCAATAACAGCAACTAAAGCAAGAGAGCACAGCAACAGATCTAAAAGACAGTAGCAACGACGGAGGGGAGAGCACCGCCCAGGGCGGCGCTGACTGGCGGCGTGTCGACGGAGGTAGGCGGCGCGAGGGGCAGGGCGGCGCTAGGATGCATCGCCGACGATCAGGAGGGTGCAGAGGGGAAGGTCAGTTTGGGGTTTGATGGGTTCAGGGGCTTTTGTAATGGTGAGAACAGGGGCTATGGTGGACGGGGTTGGTGTTTGGGGATTTGGGTGTCGAGGGGAGACGATGGGGAGTGGTCGATGGGAGTTGGGGGTCGCTGGAAGTGGAGGAGTCACCGGAATTTGGCCGGGGAAGGTGATCCAGTAATAGGTCTGTTTGGGGAGAGAGAAAGAGGAGAGAGAGAGAGGGCGACTAGGGTTTCGATTTGTGTGGAAAAATTAGGATTTACAGCAGAGTTGTATTTATAGGGTACAATTAGGGTTCACTAATAGCGGTTTTGGGTTAAGAATCCATCAAATTGGGTTTTAGGGTTCAATTGGGGGTAGATCAAAACAACATGGTTCGAATAAAAAAATACCCACACTAAATTAAAAGATAATAAGCTCAACAAGAAAATTCCAACAAGAAGAACAGGAATAAATTTTCAAGAAATTCTTAATTAAAAAAATAATTGAGAACAAAAGAAAATAGGGTTTTTATTCAATTGCAATTAAAAAGAAATACAAAGGGGAAATTTTGAAAATTACAGAAACGACAGTGACAATCCTACCCACCTTACAATAAAACGACAGTGACAATCCAACCCATCAGCATCCCGTCGCCATTGCCGCCGAACTCCGTCCCTGTCTTCATCTCCACAGCCCTCCACCGTTGACTGCCACCTTCAGCCTCGACACCACCCCCACCACAGTCAGCCACCGCCACGCATCGCCATTGCCGTCACTCTTCTTCTTCCTCTATTTGTACCCAACTCAACCCATCCCCTATATAACACCTCGAATTTCAAATAAGACTGAATTTGAAGTTCCACAGAATCTTTACACTTCACTTCGTACAATTTTACAAGAAATTTAAAATGTTTATTACAACAAAGTTTACATCAATGCAGCGAAAATATAAATTTCAACATGTTACATAAATTAAACAATAACTTGAACATTTCTTTAAGCAGCATTCATTCTTTTGATTTGTCAATCACTTTATCCTGCATAGAAACTGTGGGCACGTCAGTTGCATACAACTGCCGCTAGGATATAATACATCAATTTCTCTTACTTAGAAAGCACACTTGTCACAAACAAAGCTAAGAGAGACTATTCTATTATTGTCGTGTGTATTTGTGCACTTAGTCCTTAATGCAGTTATTTATATTACATGACACTAATGCGCACTTGTTCGGATTCTATGCATCCCCTACTACATAGGTCTGAGTGTCACGCCCCGCTTCCTAAAACTACGAAATCCAAGCACGTGACATGGCCCAGCGAATGACTTACGTCATTTATGAGCTGTTATCAATTCAACTCAACAATATAAATAGGAAGTAATACAACTACACATGCATTAAAAGAGTAATCAAATGAATAACAATACTTGAAATTTAAGCATAAAATAACCAACATAATATAAATACAACATCTAGAATCAATAATAACAATATTCGGGTCAAAAATCCATAAATACAAGAATTAACAACCTTATTCAATTATTAAAGTTCAAAAAGAGAAACAGTAATCATTCAACGGCGCAGGAACACAAGTCTTTCACCACTGTTGTTCGCCTAGTCCATCAGGAAAATCTCCCTGATTACCTGTAAGCTGCTCATCTAAAAGAGAGGAAAATATGTCCTTAACGCAAGTCGTGGACAGCAAGCAGAGAAACAGAGAAACAATGACAATAACGGTATAACGATGGATTCAATAAACGACGGAATCAATAGTATTGAACAGTGACAAGGCAATAATAGTACAATGTACAATAACAATGATTTATAACCATAACAATAAATAATAATAATAATGGTAAACAATTGTAGTATAACACTGTTCAATGACGATGACAAAATGCAATGACAAAGCGATAAAGTCGTCTATTATTCATTTTAATCCTAACTAATGCACGTACTAATGCATCCCATACTACAGATTCCATGCATACAATCAATTTCGTTTAGACTAAGGTGGTACATTCTATAGGTCATGTACTCGCACTATAACAATAGCAATTTCTTGTACAATGACGATAACAATAGTTGGCACGATAATCCTAAAACAATACACAATGAATTGGGATACCGTGGTCAGTAATCCAACAATAAATAGATAGGTTTAGCCGACACAATATTTTTGGAACAAAGTCCACAATTCCGAGTACAGTCACTATATTGTCAAGTACCTTGGTCAACCCTTAACCCTAACTTGATTAACATTCTTTATTCAATTATCATACGATAATGCGATTAATAAAGGACACTAGAAAGATGACAACACAACCCTAAAATCATGCAATGTACTCTATAAAATTAAATACACCAAATTCAACAATATAGATTCAATTATATATGATTAAACATAGGAACCCAATTCTGGATAGCAGTAGGTTACTGTACCAAAATTAGAATTTCCGTTGCTACAGGATAGCAAATGTGAATCTGTCAGAAGGTCTAGAAACTAGAATCCTGTCTGGTTCCAACACATATAAATAAGATACATAAAAGTTATGGCAACAGGTGTCAAAATAGCAAACTACACAAGATTTGTGGTCAGCCAAAACTTGTAAAATTGTGTTTATACATATGAAACAGGTCTGAAACTTCATTAATTAATTCCGGAAAAATTTGGAAATGTTCTCTAGTATGTCTAGTATCATCATGCAAAATTTCAAGTTATTATCTTACAGGTAGCATGGTTAAATTAATTGTAAAACAAAGTGATGCAGCAGTTTTTATGAATCTGCGATTTCAGACACAGCAGCAGTAAAACTGCGATAACTCACAAACCATAACTCGGAATTCAATTCCATCAAAAAGTTAGTAAACTAGACATCTAGGGCTACATTTCATATTCAGTTTGTAATTGATTTTGATGACATTATCTAGGTCGAAATAGAATGGTAATGTTCAGGTTGACAGTAAATTGCAGGGTTTGAATATCTTCAAGAATAAAATGATTAGAATATTATGAAAGATGAGTTAGGGATCGACAACATAAATCAAAGCAAGTTACATCTATGTGAGCATGGTATTAAGATGTATAATGTCCACAATCTTACTAATCACAATCAACTAGCACACCAACATCAATCATATAAACAGTCAATACTAGTATACAATCTACAATTGTTGTGTGATGTCATAACATGAAATTCAATAGCAATCTCTATTCCTATATTCAATAATTAACAATATGAATGCATGTAAGATCTCAATAAGTCGGAGGCAAAAAGATGGCACGAAGTCAAGACAACTATTTGGATTCGCTCATGTAAAGCCGTAGCATTCCAACGATAGATAACAATAACAATATACGATAATAAATAGGGATCTACTTGAGGGATTCAATAAACAATTTCGAATACGATTCAATATAATTCGAAATTCAGATGACTTGCCTTTAGGACGACGTTAGATCCGATATAGGGAATAACAGGATTAGGATCATGGGCGACGAATCACGAACACGAAGCAAAACCAAACAGCAAACACCAAAAGTGGGATCCCCTACTAGGCAAAACAGCAACTCAGGGCACACAAACAGTGAACCCAACAGCGAATCCCCACACAAACACACAACACACACCAAATCAGGATCTCCTCACACAAAACACCAACCACCAAAAGTATCCAATCCCATTACGTCTTCTTCCTCACTTCGACAAAGAGAGAGGGAAAGAGCCGGAGACGCTGGCGGTGATGGCGACTGCGGCGGGGGTGATTGTGACGACTGGCGGCGGCGAAGTCGACAGGCGGTGGCGCTGTGGTCGGGAAGCGACGCAGCAACGAAGGATGGCGGCGCGTCGAGTGACTATGTTTTGCTCCGCAAACAGGGGAGATGAGCGACGGGGGTGCTCGGGCTTGGATGGTGACGGCGAGGCTATAGGGGGGTCTCCGATGGTTGCGGGGTGAACGGAGAGACGAGGAAGAAGGCAATGAGTGGTGGCGGTGCCAGATGGTGAAGTCGGCAATGAGTTCGAGCGGAAGTGAAGACGAGGTGGGGCGCTGCGGTAGTCTCGAGGGATGAGGGCGATGGCGTCACGGTGAGGCCGCGACGGGGAGAGGGAGAGGGCGACGGCGGGATTCGGTTCGAGGTGCAGTGGAGGAGGGAGTGCTCGAGAGTAGGCAGCTGTGATGGGGAAGATGAAGAGACTTGGGCAGGAAGGTTAGGGTTCAACAATAGAGAGGGGGAGGGGTGAACAGTAATGGGGGCTTGGCTGGGGATTTATTCGGCTGATTCTAAGTAGAGAGAGTGAAGGAGATTTGAGGGGTTTTAAAAACTAAATAATAAGAGTTATGATAGTGGGTAGAGATTGTAGGGCTGATTGTTAGGAATTCAATTTCGGGGGGTTACAGGATGTGGTGATGATTATGAGAGATTTTTAGGGATTTGGCTGTTAGGGAGAATTTGGGGATTGTTTTGGGTTAGTGGGTTTGGGTAAACAATCCAATAGGTAGAATAGGATTTGGGTCTTATATAAAATGATCCAATAAAATAATCTGTACAATAAAACACAAAGAAAGCTATCAAGTGGCTCTCCTTCAATCCTCCCAAAAATCAAAGGCCCAAATCTAACCTTACAAAACATATTTTCCCCCCAAAAGTTCCCCCCAAAACTCAAATTCAAATCTTCCACCCAAACAACTCCCATATTTATTTTTATTTTTTTTCTCTCTCTCTCCCTCCCTCTTCTATATAATATCAAAAAATTAAGAAATTAAATTTTTTTTTTAAATTTTAAAATATTTAAAAAATTTAAAAATTTAAAACTTTAAAAATAAATAAAAAAATTCAAAAAAAAACATATAATATGTTTTTTGCTCTATGTTTGCTACTTCAATTAATTTGCTGGACCTCCAAAACTATTCTTTATGATCAAACAAGGTGCACCGTTCCGAAGACGTGCCATAGACACGTGTCAACGGGCAAACCTAGTTAAGTAATAAAATACTAGATTAATTAAACACTCAACATAATAACATAAAATAAAATAAAGTGACTTACAAAATAATGGCTGTCAAAATTTAATGAACAATATATTTAATAATAATAATAATAATAATAATAATAATAATAATAGTAATAATAATAATAATAATAACAATAACAATAATAAGCTTTGTATTACAATATAAAAATCATAGAAAAATAGTTGCAATAAAATTATTGATCGAAAATAGATTTTAATAGAATATTCAAGAATACATTTTAACAAAAGGAACTTGAAAGTGGAAAACCAATTTACAAAAATTTGAAATACCGAATACATAGAAAATACATATTTACGAAAAACAGGGGTTACACCGAGGGCAAGCCCTTAATAGTTCTTCATCTTGTATGGTTGATTCCCTCGCCATGAGTTAAACGACTACGAAAACTACGATAAGTATCCTAGGTGTTTTATGAGTTACGAGCCCATGCCCAGACATCCTAGAGAGATTCCTACGCACTGACATGACGCATCATGCAGGCATCCTATGGACAATTCGTCTCCGCCATGGAACGATGGCACTACGTAGTCACCGAATACCCCACAAACGTCGCCGACGGTATGATATCCTGGAGAAGTATCCACGCCCTAACATGACGCATCATGAGGACATCCTGTGAACACTCTCATACCGTAGACCCGACGGCCCTTATACTTATGTTTTTCTCTTACTTTCATCAAATCTTCTTAACGTGTCTAATTTTTAGATAATTGAATCACGAATAAAAATCAATACTCTAGAATTAGCGTTACCTCTACATCGGTCTTAAACATCAATCATGACCCAATCTTGGTCTTTATTTATCACATTTCTCTTTCAACTTTTTCATTCATGCCGATGTGAGGACTTAGCTAAATCTCTAGTCTCAATTCTCTTTTCATGTTCATCAAAATGAGAGTATACATATTCACAAATTTCACCTTTCATCATGTTTCTTTTACTTTATTTCATACACAAAATTTCATAATTTTGAACAACAATCTCATATCTAATCCCACTTAATTTTTCATGACATATTCGCATTGATTTTAATCAACAATCTCATATTTCGTTTCACTCAATATTTTACATGTCAAAAATCTCATTTTTGAACTCTTAGCAAATTTCTCTATGTTCAACAAAATATGTGTATCTTTAATTACCAAGAAAATCACATTCTAAAATCTCATTAATTTTTCTTCTCAAAATTTTACTTCTAATTCTCAATATAATATGTCAATATTCAAGAAAATATTTTTTCATGAAGTCTAAACTTTTTTAGAATAATTCTAATATTTTTTTCTCAATTTTTTAAAACATTAAAAACCTTAGAAATATAAAAAAAATTCAAAACTAAAAATTTTGGCCAGAGGCCGAATCGAACCCACGCACCCTCATCTGCCAGTGAACAGTGACAGCACTGTGTCTAGCATTGTTATAAATAACCGAAACCCGGATTCGACCCAGACCCGACCCGAACCCGGCATTGGACCGGAACCGACCCGGCCAATTCGGGTCCAGGTCCGGGTCCTAAAATTGGGCCCGTTGTACTTTCTGGTCTAGGTCCGGGTCCGCTCAAAAGAGACCCGACCCGGACTCGAACTGGGACCCGTTAAAAAAAACCCAAAAAATCAACATAAAAATAAATATTCTATCCTCATCCATCCCCTCTTTCCTCCTCAATTCTAAATCTTTCTATTCGAAACTCAAAACTCATGTCTTTTTCTACTCCCCTCTATTCTAAATCCTTCACTCGCCCCTCCACTCGCCGCTCACACTCCCGCTCGTACCCAAACGGGTAGGAATATTTTCATATGACCCGGACCCGAAACCGGACCAGGTCCTCACGGGTCTGAGTCCAATTTTTGGACTCGTAGGGGACCGAGTAGTAAAGGATCCTACACGACCCGACCCGATACCAATGCTAACTGTGTCGCACCCGAGGACCAAAAAGTCCACAACGACCAACTTCTTAAAGGGGGACTTGATTTATACTAGGGTTTTGGGCTTCGTGTTTGAGTAAAAATTGAATTTCAGAAAACAAAGTCTCTGGAGAGACTCGAACTCAAAACCTAGGGCTCTGCTGTGCTACAGTAACCTTCTTAAAATGCACCCGAAGACCAATAGGTCCGAGTGACTCACCCGTACAGAAAATCAGTAAAAATGCATTTGTGTAGACTGTTCTTTTTAGAAACTCGATTTTTCTCTCTTTCTTTAATTGCACTTAGAAAATCTAGATCTTTTCTTAATTACATTTTTTTGGAAAAACAATAACTTGTACTTTCATATATTGTATAAAACTCATTTTAAAACATAACATACTTTTTTTTCCTTGGTTCATTTTAAAAATGATTCATGAATACATTTCGACATGGGAATATTTCTTTTTTTGAAAAAAATCGCTTTTCAACATATTTTCCCTCATTCATAATGAGTTCTTATAGTTATTATTTTCATTCTTTAACACAAACAAGAACTTAAATTAATCTCAGTTTCGCAATTACTCTTTTCTTATGTTTCAAAAGGCAACATTGATGATAATTCTAGTGACTAAAAAGCAACTCATAAATGGCAATTAAAACACACCTTTTTACCACAAACCAATCTATTTCTTAATCATGAGTACTAGTTTGCATTCTATAATTTATCCATAGACACAATTTTCTGCATATTACATTCTACCAATCATTCATAAGCACTTTTTTCATAAAAATCACAATTCATCAATCCTTCCATGCCATTATATTAACAAGCCATCATAACACATTTTAAATAATACATTTCAATTTATTTTACTTACTTTTCATGGAGATCAATTAAAACTTCTTTTTCTTATTAATCTCTTCATCCAAAAGTAGGGCAATCTTTCCTACTTGTTTCTAGCATATTCACAATTTCAATCCTAGCATGGTATCTAGTTTAGAAGCTTGAGAAATTGCCCACCTTCAATGAAGAAACACTTGAAAAACTCCTAGAAAGCTCCTTGAACGCACGAACAGTTCCTTCTCCTCCTAGATTGTGCCACCAAAAGTGCCTTCTCTTCCGTGCTTGATGGAACCCGAGCTCCTCCTCCTTGCTCCTCTTAATGATAGGCCGGCCTCCAATGTGAAAGGGAACACACACACAACTCTCTCAATCTTTTTACTCACAATTGCTATCAATCTTTTTCTCACAACTTTTTCTTTTCTTTCTTTTTTCTCTTGCAAATTTTCTAGTGCATTTCATGAAGAAGATGAGGGGGTATTTATACATTTTTCAAACACAAACGGAGGGCTAAGATTGATTTAGATGAGTGTAAATAAGAGACTAAGATGCCCCGAATTCCAAAATACAACTGAATTCGAGTTCCACAGGATCTTTACACTTCTTTCGTACAATTTTACAAGGAATTTAAAACTTTTCTTATAACAATGATTACATCAGAGTCTTTTAGATCAACAAGCAGCGGAATTAATAGAATACAACAATAATAAATGTACAACTGTATCAACTTTAACATTTAAGTAATCAACGGCATCAAATCATCTTTATATCTTCCTATAAACTCCAAGTCCTGCATATAAAACTGTGGGCACGTCAGTTGCTTACAACTGATGAAATATTATACACGGCCATCCTCTCTATGCCGGAAACAGTATAACAATTCTTAAATACTTTAGCAAACACAAACTTGATCACAAACAAAGCTACAAAGGGACTATCCTGTTGATGTCGTGTTGTGCTGTGCACTTAGTCCTTAATGCAGTTATTTATATTACATGACACTAATGTGTATTTGTTCGGATTCTATGCATCCCATACTACATAGGTTCGAGGGCAAGCCCTTAATCGTTCTTCATCTTGTAGGATTCAATCCCTCGTCATAACTTAATCTACTACTGTAACTACGGTAAGTATCTTAGATGTTCTATGACATACGAACTCATGTCTAGGCACCCTGGAGGGTATTCCAACGCACTGACAGATGACTCATCATGGAGGCATCCTGTGGTAATTCAGCTGTAATACCCTGATTTTTTCTATTAATGAAAAATTATTTATTTTTTCACGTAGTGTGCACGTGTAATATTTTGGTTAATACTTTCATTAAGAAGAGTAAAGATATTTCAATTGGTGCTTTTTGTACCAAGTTTTATTTTAATTAAATAAAAAGCCTTTTTAAAGCCCAAAGTATACTTCGTTTATTTTATTGTTTGGGCCATTTGTTTTAAGCCCATGATTTAATCCCTTTCCTTATTTTCTACAACTTGTAATGTGTAACATTTTTTTTAAAGACTTTTATTTGTGTACAACTTCTTGTAGGGTGACTTGTGCTTGCACGTGCACTTCATGTACACGTGCAAGAGCACACCTTCTTGGCCAGATTGGGTAAAGAAGTGGGTCTAGTTCATGGGTGGTTATTTGAGATGTGGGTAGTTATTTCAACTCCCTAGTGCATCCTAGCCCTTGATCCTATAACTATCTACTAAATCCCAGCCCTCCATCTCACCCAAATTGGTGTATAAATACCCCTCTCACTCATTTGTTTCTTTTACACTAAGATCATTTTTGTAAGAGAGTTATATTGTGAGAGAGTTGTGTAAGGCCGGTTATTACTTCTGAAGATTTTCGGCAAGGAGCAAGGAGCAAGGAGCAAGGAGTCGTGCACTGCATTAAGGAGCTTTTGCTGGATTTCGGTTATTTCGTCAATAAGGTGGGTGTTTCTCAGGACTTCTAATGTAGGAATATGCCATGATTATGATGATTGTTACCATGCTTGTGAAAAGTAAATTCAAACATATTAGCTTGCCCTGTGTATGTTTATGATGACGGTTGTAAGGGGTTAATAATGTGGTAATGACACTGTAAATAAGAATGAATTAGGTCTGTACAGTCGACTGTCGTTTGGACAAGTCGACTGATACGAGGCGTAAGTTTTCTCATGATTGTTGGAATGTTTCATAATGTACATGTGTACAAACTAAAAGATATAGGAATGCTAAATTCACAACCTCCATGTTGTACATGACTGACGAGACATGAACGTATGAAAAGAAACTAGGATAATTAGTAAAACTGAGATTAGCCTGTGCAGTCGACTGTTAATATGAACAGCCGACCGATGTATTGAGTAAATTATGAATAGTTCAGAATCCCATGAAATGAGGTATTTCTGTTGTGTTGTCCTAGTGTAATAAATTGAGATTAATATTTTATCTCTGCAAGAAAGTGATGAACAAATGTAAATGCATGTTTAACATTTTCCTTGAGGAAAGAAAAATCTTAGTTATGTGAAATTCCATGTTGTGATGTTAGTGAACAGTTAAGAAATTACATGTTTATGCAGCATGAATATATATATATATATATATATATATATATATATATATATATATATATATATGTTGTAATATGACACAATGATGCATGTGAATGGAAGAACAAATGGAAAGATAATTCCTAGTTTGAAATGTGAACCTGTTCAGTCGACTCAATGCGAGTAGCAAGTCGACTGGGCTGAGAATAAAAATGTATTGTTAAAAATCCCAGGACAGATGACTGATGGAATGACAGTCGACTGTCACGGGAATGATATTTTGAACATAGAAAGTTGCGGAGCAGCCGACTGGCCATGTGCAGCAGTCGACTCTCCCGAGTGGTTATGAAAAACTTGAATTGACTGAACAAGTCGACTGGACTTCTCCAAGTTGACTGTCCAGAGTATTTTGATATGTTAGAGAAGCTTATTCTGTTTATGTTGAAGTTGTGAATCTTATGGTTGATGTTGGTAAACTCTACTTATTGCTGCATGAATTTACATGAAATGAATCATCGATTTGAATTAAGAATTAAATGAATATGAAAAGCTAAGATCATGATAAAGAAAGTCTGTGAGACTCTTAAATGAATTATGAGCTGAAAATGCTCAATTGGAAATTTTGAATCGGAAATTAAAACCAAAGAGTAGCTAAGTCTCCCCCGGCATTGGAAATGAAATAAAATGAAATTTGAAAAGAAAGGCCAAGGTTGGTCATGTATTGAAATGAATGAATAAGTCCGGTTTAGTGGAGAGGCTAACTCTAGAGCTTTGATTTTTGTTCATGATTCTAATAAAACTAAGGATTAGTGCATAGTGAAGATGTGATGAAAGTGAGAGAAAAACACGAGTATGAGAACTAGGGTTTACGGTGCGGGTGTGTGAGCCACAGAATGCATGCTTGATGAGTCAAGACATGGCGTGGGCACAACTCAGAATGATCGGACTCTAGTCACGCTTGTGGGATGTTTAGTGACTGCAAGAGGATCGTGTGCCATGAAGGAGGCTGAATTGCTACAGAATGCATGCTTGATGAGTCAAGACATGGCGTGGGGTTCCCCTCCAGGTTTTTTGAACACGAGCTTGTACTCATAGATCATCTAGGATACTCACCATAGTTACAGTAGTAGATTAAGTCATGGCGAGGGATTGAACCCTACAAAGATGAAGAACGAATAAGAGGCTTGCCCTCGGACCTATATAGTATGGGATGCATAGAATCCGAACAAGTGCGCATTAGTGTCATCTAATATGAACAATTGCATTAAGGATTAAGTGCACAATCACGACACGACATCATTAAGATTTCCCTTTTACTTTATTTTGATATGTGAACAAGTTTGTGATCTGTTAAGAAATGAGAATCGTTATACTGTTTCTGGCATAGAGAGGATGGCCATGTATAATTATCGTTGGTTGAATAAACTGACGTGCCCACAGTGTTGTATGCAGGATCAATGGCATGAAAAGATTAAAGAGGAACAAATACTTAAAGATTTCTCAATGTTGTTGTACATTTGTTTCATTGTTGTAAAATTTTACTTCCGCTGTGCAATGTAAATGTAATCTTGATGTAAACTCTGATGTAAAGTGTAAAGTTTGAATTTCCTTGTAAAGTTGTACTAAGAAAAGCGAAAAGATCCTGTAGAACATTTCGAATTCAGTGTATTTGGGATTCGGGGCGTTACATCAGCTCCTACCATAGACATGACACCACCCGCAGTCACCAAACACCCCACGAGCGTCGCCACCGGAACGGTACTCTAGAGCAGTATCCACGCCCTATCATGACACATCATGTGACATCCTATGAATACTCTCACGCCGCCAATCCAATGGCCCTTATACTTAATGTTTTTCTCTTACTTTCATCACATCTTCACTATGTATCTAATCCTTACAATGTTTGTTTTAAAAGAAAATCATCACAACCTAGAGCTAGCTTACCCCACCGGACTTAAATTAAAACAATAGAGACAGTCAGCCTACCTGGCTACTTCTCAAGAGATGATCAACCCTCAGCGGTTAGCTCTCAAAATCATAAATAAAACTGCCAGTCACTAGGGTCTCGCCTAGCCTCTAGATTCCAACAACTATCTCTTTCTAGAGATCAACAATGTTTCATAATCAGTCTCAAATACCATTTCATTTCCTTTATTCATATGTCTTTCAATAAACATTTCTTTTATAATCTCATAACATGAGAACAATTCAAGTCAATCTCTTAATCAATTTCATCATTCACATCCTTATGTGCATTTCAAAATAAACTCAATCAAGTATTAATAATCATAAAATCTCGTATTCAATCTTATTTGACTTTCACATGACAGAAATCAAATCCAAACTCAAGAACAAAGCCAGTTCAGTTCAGTCGACTGTTGATAAAGAATCAGTCGACTGTTCTGCAAACTTTGAAACTCAAACACAACTCAGTCAGCTCAGTCGACTGTTGGCAAGGGATCAGTTGACTGTTATGCAAAACCTTGAAAAACACAAACACCGAAATTCAAGACAGCAGCAGTCGACTGTGGAAAGTAAATAGTCGACTGTCCTGCTGATAAAAACCAAAATTTTAATACTTGACAGTCGACTGCCGACTCTAGCTCGGTCGACTGTCGATTGGACTAGTTGCAGTTTAAAGTGGATCCTAAATATATTTTTCGACCTTTCAACTGATTTGTACTTCTATAAAAATACAGATCATTTCCAGAATGTATTCCTTTGAAAAACATTATCGTACATGTTCTCAAATTCACTAGTTTCTCATAATAAAAACTTTTCTTCAAAAATCCATAAAAACACATATAATTAATTTTTCAAATAGAATGTTGTCTTTCATCAGAAATTACTTTATAAAAATCTCTATACTCATAAAAAAAATATTTTTTGATGTTAGAACCGCACTTCTTTGCCACATTAACAACAAACAATTCTTTTCTACACATTTGCATTATTTTAACCAATGTCTTAACAAGCATCAATTACAGACAAATCATGTCCACTTCAATTCTAGCATTTCAATCTAGCAATCATAACAATTTAGAGAATGGATTAAGCAGTTTACATCTACCACACCAATTAAAACATAACAATTCAATCTGATCATACCAATCCACATTCAACAAATAAATTGTATATCATCTATCATGCAATTTCTACTCCTAAATTAGAAAGAATTTAAGAAACACCCACCTAAAGTTGAAGAATTTGTACTCAAATGAACTCCTAGAATTAGGAGCTCCTAAAGAAAACTCCAATGCAACTCCTCGAAATCTGCGCACCAAAGCAAAGCCCACACTCCATCTTTCGGTCAGCAACAGTGAGTTCCTTCATTTCGACAAGCAAACAAAACAACATCCCAACTCATCTCACCCATAAATGATTATATATACGTATATATACTAAAATGGCATATATATATACATGCTTGGATAGGTGAGTAGGAAGGTAGCTTGCTAGGGTGGTTTTTCGGAATGGACAGAGAGAAGGAAAGGAGAAATGTGAAGGAATTGGATTGATGCATATGTACAGATATCTATATATAGGTATGGATACTTCAAATAGTTTGGTGGATAAAGCAAGATAGAATGCTAGATTTGTTTTGGAGGCTTTGCTTTCGGAATGGAAACAGGGAAAAGAAGAAAGGAGAGAATGAGAGAGTGAAAGAGACTTAGGGGTATTTTTATAGATCAATTTGTAAGTAGTTAGAATAACCAATTGTCCACTTCTCCACTAACTCCACCACTAATCCACTAACAAATTAAAATCAAATTTCCCTCCTCTCCAAATAACCAGCCCGGCCACTTTTCACTCTCTTTTGCCAAACACGTGTACGTGCTCCGCACGTGCACACACATCATTCACAAATTTGATTATTTATTTAATTTAAAAATACATGTATGTAATATATAAAATGCATACAAATTAATTTAATTAAAATTATACTTTTTCATGCACAATTTAAAATAGACACACACACATTGCATGAAATTTATTTTGAAAGAAGAATACGCTTAAACACGTGCACCAAAATACGTGCATCGCCCGTAAAATCTCAAAAATACAAAATTGACTATATCGACCGAAAAATATTTATAAATAATCGGAATGTAAAACAAGAAAAATATAATCAATATGCACATTCCATATTGTAATTAACACGTATGTGAAAACACATGCATTACACGTAGAAAAATTATTTTAATTAAAATGAGATAAAAATAAGTTTCCATTTATAAAACGAATTTAAATACGTTATAAAAATAAATAATTGAAACCCATCGAAAACTTTGCACGTAACGGTAGAATACCCAAAATTGACACGTGCATCGATAATCGTAAAACCACATAAAATACAAAGATCAAAATTTAGCATGAGATTTTAAAAATACGGGAAATGCATAAATAGTCGGAATTCAAAATACATATCAAAATGCATTATGGATATCACCAATAACGGTACAAAATGCACGTGCATAACACCCGAGGGCAAAATTGTCATTTAAATTTTGCGGGGTGTTACACATCTGCCGCTCCCCAACTTCAAACCAGCAGATATCTGTTCTACACTTCCTGCCATAAAGAGCTTCATACGGCGTCATCCCGATACTAGTCTGAAAACTGTTGTTGTGCGCAAACTCTACAAGAGCTAGATGTCTCTCCCAACTGCCTCCAAAATCTAGAACACGAACTCGATTGACTCTCTTAGTCTGTCCATCAGTCTGTCCATTGGTCTGAGGATGGAAGGCAGTGTTGAAATCCGTCTTAGAACCCAAAGCTGTCTGAAGACTCCTCCAGAAATGCGAAGTGAACTGCGCATCTCGATCTGACACAATGGACAATGGAATGCCACGAAGCCAGATGAGCTCTCCAACATACAGCTCGGCTAATTTGTCCATAGTCAAAGTGAGTTTCATTGCCAAGAAGTGAGCTAACTTAGTTAGTCGATCGACTAAGACCTAAATCGCCTTATTACCTTTTGAACTCTTGGGCAAACCCATGATGAAATCCATGCTGATGTTATCCCACTTCCACTCCAGAATAGGTAACGGTTGCAATAAACCTCCGGGCTTATAATTCTCGGTTTTCACATGTTGACATATCTCACACTTTTCCACAAACTCAGCCACATCCTGCTTCAAACCTGACCACCAGAAATATTGCTTGATGTCCTTGTGCATCTTGGTACTCCCAGGATTTACCGACAAAAGAGTAGCATGTACCTTCTGAAGAATACTCTCCTTCAAGTCTGATTGATCTGGAACACATAACCTCTCTCCAAACCACAACGCATCATCCCTGATCTGAAACTCTGACAATCTGCCAGCACCAACCTGCTCCTTCATCTTCTAAATCTCTACATCTTCCTTCTAACTCGCTATAATCCTCATTCAGCGTAGGCTGAAGCCTCAGCCGAGCCAAAGATGCTCCTAAACCCTGCACAACAACTTCAATACCAACCCGATCCAACTCTTTTGTAAGATACCTCTGAGCCGTCATCAAACTGGCCAAACTGCTTTTACAGCTAAATGCATCAACCACAATATTAGCTTTCCCCGGATGGTACTTAATCTCAGGACGAATGTCCTCAAGTACTTCCAGCCATCTTCGTTGCCTCAAATTTAGGTCCTTCTGCTGATAGATGTACTTCAAGCTTTTATGGTCCGTGTATATGTTTAATTTCTCACCGTACACGTAATGTCTACATTGCTTCAAAGCGAAGATAATTGTAGCCAACTCCAGATCATGAGTCGAATAATTCTTCCCAAGCGGTCTTAGTTGTCTAGACCCATAAGTGATCACTTTTCCTTCTTGCATTAAGAAACAACCAACCCCACGATGTGAAGCATCGCTATAAACATCATACTCAACACCTGCTCTAGAAAAAGCCAAAATGGGAGCAATAGTAAGCTTCTCTTTCAACTCCTGAAAGCTTGTCTCGCACTGCTCGGTCCACTTAAAATTCACATTCTTCTTGGTCAGACCAGTGAGCGGCACGGCTATCTTAGCATAGCCTTGGATAAACCTCCTGTAGTATCCAGTTAGCCCAAGAAAACTTCTGATTTCCTTCACTGTAGTAGGCCTTGCCCAATCCTTCACCACCTCTATCTTCTGAGGATCAGTTGCCACTCCCTCCTCGCCACTTCAGATTTCCAGAAATCGCGCTTGGATAACTTGGCATACAACTTATGCTCTTGAAGCTTCTTCAGAACTTCAGCCAGATGCTCAGTGTGCTCCTCTTCCGACTTGGAGTACACAAGAACCTAGTTGATAAACACCACAACAAAAGAATCAATAAACGGCTTGAGAACTCCTGTTCATCATGTCCATAAAGATTGCAGGTGCATTTGTTACTCCAAATGGCATAACTAAGAATTCGTAATGGCCATGTCGAGTTCTGAATGCAGTCTTATGCACATCTTCAGTCTTCACTCGAACCTGATGGTATCCTATCAAAGGTCTATTTTAGAGAAAACAGCTGCTCCTTGTAGACGGTCGAACAGGTCATCAATTCGTAGAATTGGATATTTATTCTGAATAGTGACTTTATTCAGCTCTAGGTAATCGATGCACATCCTCATCGATCCATCCTTCTTCTTTAACAACAACACCATTACTCCCTAAAGTGACGCACTCGGCTGAATAAAATCTTTCCCCAACAGTTCCTCAATCTGCCGTTTAATCTCATCCTACTCCACAGGCGTCATCCTATACGGTGCCTTGGAAATAAGTGCACTCCTTAACTAAATAGTGATATTGAACTCTACATCACGATGCGGGGGTAACCTGGGAAAATCTTCCAAGAACACAATCGGATAATCTCGAACCACTAGAATTTGCTGCACCTCTACAGGATCCTTCTTCTTGCTGATTACTGCCACCAGATATGAGCATCTCTTCTTCCCTTGGAAAGTGACTTCATGAGCCCCTGGAGCCTTTACTGTTACTTCCTTGGTCTTGCACTCGATGTTCGCACTGTACACTGATATCTAATCAATGTCAATGATAACATCGACACCCAGGATATTCAGCTCGATCAGATCAATCCCAAAAATCCTGCCTCCAATCACGATCTCGCAGTCCGCATAATACCGATCAGTGGTTAAAGTCTCTCCTGATGGAGTAGCTACTGCTAAGACCTTGTCTGGAACAATCTTCGGTTCGACTCCCAAGACTTTAGCAAATTTAGGTGATACAAAAGTATGAGAGGATCCAGTATCGAACAAAATAACAGATTTCTTTCCATTCAAATAAAGTTCTCCTGTTACATAACGCACTCTCGTTACATAACAATTCTACTAAATAAAGCATGGAAAAAGAACAACAGAAACTTCTAAACATTCGCTCCCGTACCAATAATGACGTGATCCACTTCATCAGCATCGGGCTTCAGTCAAGATAAATACTCGACCCTGCTGGTACAACCTCTTCCCAACTTGCTGCGGTGGTCCATTACGGATGACATCTCGCGACTTGGGGCAATGAGATTTGAAATGGCCCACCTCTCCACAGTTGAAGCAGGTCACAGGAGACTTCACCCAACCATTTTCGGGTCTTCCAGCCACATTGAAAGCGTTCACCCCCTTATGTTTGAACCTTTGAGCTGGCGGCTGCCCTCTGACATTCCAAGAAACTGCGGGCCTCTTTCCCACATTCCAATTGTTCCTCCTGTTCTGGATGGCATGAAACTGCTTCATATCGGGCTCAGTAGCTGCAGCTTGCTTGACTAACTTGTCAAATCTCCTGATACCAAGGGGTATCATCCTTGATCTTAGACTCGACCTCAATCCGTGCTCGAACTTCCAAGCTTTCTTCGCCTCGTCCATCACAAGTTCGGGTCTCGAAAGTTGAGTAAACCCAGTCTCATACTCCATGACGGACATGTCTCCCTGCTGCAGTGCTAGGAACTCCATCGCTTTCTTCTCTTGGACATCAGACGAAAAATAGTGACCGCGGAACTCCTCCAAGAATTCCTCCCAGCCGATAACACCATTTCTCATAGTCTGCTTCATCGACTGCCACCATACAGCTGAATCCTTCTCAAGCTGCAATGTAGCCAACTTCACCTTGCTACCTTCTGGAGCCTCCAAGACTTCAAAGATAGTCTCAACTTGCTGAATCCAATTGTCAGCTACATCTGGGTCTGACTTCCCTTCAAACACTGGTAGCTTCATCCTCTTGAATGACTCCACGAGTTTGATTACCTCAGGAACTGGATTCGCAGGCATCCCCCTATGGTTTTGATTCATGCCTACGGCATTGAGGGTCTGATAGACTCTAGCCAACTCCATTTCCAAGTCGAGTCCACAACTGGGTCCTTCTCCATTCCGCGATCTTCTTCCAACCATATTCTGATTCAAAAGATTCATTAAATACGAAGTAGAAAACATGTATTTTAATCAACTTCCTTCATTTCTTTGAATTCAAATTTTGTACATTCAAATTTAAAACATCGTCTAACATCAAGCAAAAGCATTGAGAAGATACAACATTCTAATCCCTACGGTTCCTCTTGGCTTGCCTATGCTCTTCCTATAATTCTGCCACTTCCTTCAGTACATCATACATATTCTTTCTCTTCTTAAGTTCCCAGACATAATGACTGAGGGTTGCAATATTCTCCGTGCACTTCGCACACTGGGCTTGCAATAGCTCTACTCTCTCTCTCTGAGTCTCCACTTGACTCTGAAGAGCTTGATGAGATCTCCCCGATCTGGCTCTTCCTCGTTGGATGAAATGTCTGATGAGTCTGGAGGCACAGTGATCTCTTGGGACTCGGGTCATTCTCCTTCATACTCCTCGGGATCTTCTTCGTCGGAATCTCCTTATCCAGGGTAGTAGTCATCTTCGAATATGTGCCAATCATCATCGCTTGCTGGGTCATGGTGGTTCGCCATCTTTAAGGACGGAGAAGAAGAAGCATCAATCATAGACCAACACAAATGAAAGTAGCATACATTTAAATCTCTATACCCAACTCACACTCTAATGTACACTATAGGGTGTCGTTCCTTATAAATTTGTAGTATTTGGAAGTGTGGCTCTAATACCACTCTGTAACATCTCGAGTTCCAAGTAAGACTGAATTCAAAGTTGCACAGGATCTTAACACGTCACTTCGTACAATTTTACAAGGAATTTAAAACTTTTATTACAACAGAGTTTACATCAATGCAGCGAAAATATAAATTACATGTTACATAAATTAAACAATAACTTGAACATTTTTTTAAGCAGCATTCATTCTTTTGATTTGTCAGTGACATTATCCTGCATAGAAAATGTGGACACATCAGTTGCATTCAACTAACGCTAGGATATAATACATCAATTTATCTTACTAAGAAAGCACACACTTGTCACAAACAAAGCTAAGATGGACTATCCTATTGATGTCGTGTGTGATTGTGCACTTAGTCCTTAATGCAGTTATTTATATTACGTGATACTAATGCACACTTGTTCGGATACTATACATCCCATACTACATAGGTCCGAGGGCAAGCTCTTAACCATTCTTCATCTTGTATGGTTGATTCCTTCGCCATGAGTTAAACGACTACGATAACTACGGTAAGTATCCTAGGTGTTCTATGAGTCACGAGCCCATGCCCAGACATCATGGAGAGAATCCTACGCACTGACATGACGCATCATGCAGGCATCCTATGGACAATTTGTGTAATATCCCGGACGGATATTACCTTGTATAAATTACTATTTTATTATTATCTTATTATTATTTTGTTTTGATTCCAAAATCGAATTATTTCGGTGATTTTCATCCGGTTTGTTCATAGACATTATCTGTACCCATATACCGGTCAGTATACATCCGTATTGTATCAAATTGGTACCGTGACCTTCCGAACTAATAATAGAATTTATTTTATTATTATTTCCGAGATTAAATTATTTTTATACGGATAATGCGAAGATTTTCGGTATACATACATATATGCGCACATACGTGTAGTATGTCGATTAGTACAAAGTATGTGGTATGTATTTCATGGATAAAATTGTTCTCCTTGTCAGGACAATCCTAATTAGATAGTTAAGATTGTAGGAGAATTAAACATAGGATTAAGATGTATGCATAAGAGAATTAGGAGGTATTCTTCTAGAAACCTTCTCTCCTCCACCTCACCTAAAACACCATACCCTCACCATACCTCCACCTCATCCACTAGGCAAAACCGGCCCCATATTGTGGAGGGACTTGTTCAATTGTGTGTATGCACATTTGCACTCTCCACCCTTCTCTCCTCCTATAAATACCCCCTTCCTCCACCTTTGTCTCATTTTAGAAAGATCATAAAGAAAGAAAGAAAGAAAGGAAAAGAAAGAGAGAACACCATACTAACTTGAGAGTTTTCCCATTGTAGGTTTCATAAGGATTTCTAAGAGCTTAGGAGAAAGAGTAGGAGTGATAGCAAGTCCTTCCTACAAGTAGAACAAGGTGGGAGTTTCTCTTTTGTTTGTTTGTTTGGTTGTATTGTTGTTTTGATGTTCTTCTTCTTCTTACCTTCCTTGTTTTGGTTCTTTTGTTCTTTGAGAATGGTTTATTGTGATAGTGTTGTAGTGTGTAGTTCTTATTTTTGTATGGTTATGGATGGTTAAATAATATAACCACATGAAAAGAAAGAAATGAATAGTAGTAGTACTAAATAAACATAAAGATCAAATCTTTATAGTTGTAGTTGTTTTGTGTTATGAAATGGGACTAAAATAAACATATGCATATAGACTTGTGTATACAACCATCTTTGGTTGTAGGACTTGAATGTGAACTCATACATAAGGCATATGGACTTGTATACAACCAATTTGGTTGTAGGACACACATTGGACTTGGACTAAAAAGAAAGCATATGTTGGATGGACCAAAAAAATAAAGGGTTCTTACTTTATCTTATTATTGTTATTTTCTTTTATAATCTTAAGTAAGAAAGAACCCATTGTAGGTGTTAATTCTAATGGTGAAAAAGAAATTAATCTAAAATAACTAGTTGTAGAATGATTAAAAAGATCTCTTTTTATGATCACTAGTAATAATAAGAAATCGTTGCTAATAAAGATTAGTAGATATTAAGTAGTAGTATGTTAAAATAAAGTAGTAGTAGTATGTTAAAATAAAATAGTAGTAGTATGTTTAAATAAAGTAGTAGTAGTATGGTTAAATAAAGTAGTAGTAGTAGATATTAAAATGAAGTAGTTATAGATGTTATGTAAATTTTGGTAGACACTTATGGTTAAAATGAAGTAGTAGTAGTAGATGTGTATGTTCCAAATAAAATGGTTGTAGTAGATGTCTACACAAAATTATAGAAAAGGTTTATGTTTTTATGGAAGTGGTAGTAGATGCTTATGTGTTAAAATAAAGTAGTTTAGTAGTAGATGTTTATGTCTAGATAAAGATTTTGGTAGAAGTTTTGGTAGTAGATGTTATGTTGTAGTAGATGTTGTGTTTTATTAAATTGTAGTAGATGCATATGAACATTAAATGGATGTTTATGCTTATATTGAAGTAAGTATCATGCCTAGATAGTTGTAGGAAAAATCATGCACCATGTTAGATTGTTGTTCATGCTTGGTTAGTAGACATTCATGCTTAGGAATGTGTAGGATTAATGTTAAAATTATAAACCATGCCCATGATGTGTATCTTATTATAGGAAATACATTCTTGAAGTAGGTATCATGTTGTAGGAATTATTATACCATGTTAGTTTAATTGTAGGAAAGTTGTATACCATGCTAGATCAATGGTAGGAAAGTTGTATACCATGTTAGATTAATGGTAGGAAAGTTGTATACCATGCTAGATTAATTGTATACCATGTTAGTTTAATTATAGGTAAGTTGTATACCATGCTAGATAAATTATAGGTAAGTTGTATACCATGCTAGATAAATTATAGGTAAGTTGTATACCATGCTAGATAAATTATAGGTAAGATGTATACCATGCTAGATTAATGGTAGGAAAGTTGTATACCATGTTAGTTTAATTATAGGAAAGTTGTATACCATGCTAGATAAATTGTAGGAAAGTTGTATACCATGTTAGTTTAATTATAGGAAAGTTGTATACCATGCTAGATTAATGGTGGAAAAGTTGTATACCATGTTAGTTTAATTATAGGAAAGTTGTAAACTATGCTTAGATAGTTGTAGGAAAGTGGTATATCATGCTAGATTAATTTATCCATGCTTACGTGCTTATAGGAAAGTTGTATACCATGCTAGATTAATTTATCTATGTTTAGATAGTTGTAGGAAAGTGGTATATCATGCTAGATTAATTTATCCACGCTTACATGCTTATAGGAAAGTTATATACCATGCTAGATCAATTAAATATTCATGCTTACATGATATTCATGCATAGATAAGTATATGTTCATGCTATGTTAGTAGATGATCATGCTTAATCATTATTCATGCTATGTTAGTAGATGATCATGCTTAATCATTACTTATGCTAAGTTAGTAAATGTCATGCTAATTATTGTTTATGTTAAGTTAATAGATGACCATGCTAATGATTGTTCATGCTAAGTAGTAGATGATTATGCTTAATCATTATTCATGCCAAGTTAGGAGATGTCATGCTAATTATTGTTCATGCTAAGTTAGTAGACGATCATGCTTAGATAAGTATATGTTCATGCTATGTTAGTAGATGATCATGCCAAATCATTATTCATGCTAAGTTAGTAGATGTCATGCTAATTATTGTTTATGTTAAGTAGTAGATGACCATGCTAATGATTGTTTATGCTAAGATTAGTAGATGTCGTACTTAATGGTTGTTCATGCTAAGTATTGTTTATGCTAAGTTAGTAGATGATCATGCTTAGTCATTAATCATGCTAAAGATGGTAAACATTCATGTTTAAATAATTGTAGGAACCATGCTTATGGCGTATGCCATGTTGTGGGTTTAATGTAGAAAGAAACCATGTTTAGGTTGTACATACATGGTAGGAATTATCATACTATGGTTAGAATGTTGTAGGTCTCTACTTGGAATACATATCATGCTTAGTCGTAGCAATTCTATGTTTATGTTCTACCCATACTAGATTGTAATAGTAGATGTTCCACTAAGTTGTCTTCGTGATTAGATCATAGTAATGAATCATGCTTAAAGTAATGAAGATCCATGTGTAAGGTGGTAGTAGAGATGCATACTCTAAAGTAGTAGGCATTCACGCTCAAGTTGTAACTTATGCTTGACTATAGTAAACTTCATGTTTAGACCATAGTGATAATTCATGCTTAAGCTCGATATAAGCACATGCTTAAATCATATTCATACTTAAGAGTATTGTGGTCAGTGGTTACGTTATGTACCATAATTTGATTGTCGTGGATAGATGCTTGCAATTGTATGCCATGCTTAAAGTACTATAGGTTGAAGTAATAAGGATTTGGGAGACCACTAGTAATAGTTAGTTTGATCTTCTATTGTTATGTCGCCTTCGGTTTTCATTGGTAGAATACCGATCATAGACTATTAGTAGATTCTTCTGTTGCTTCTAATAATAGAAGATCAAGTTTGCTAGTAAGCACGTTTGGAGAAAGGAGGTTCCTCGCCCGTTGCTCTTCGTCTCTGTCCAACTGGCCGAGGCGCCTCTCCATCTCGTGGAGACGACGTAGACCGAGTCCTCCCTTAGGTCGTTCCTTGTTGAGCCCCGAGACTCGTCCTCACGTAGAGGAGAGCTGGGGCTGCGGCAGCGATAGCTCTGAGTAGGTCGTGGACTGATAGAACGACAGGAATGGCTCAGAGCTGGCCAAGGACCGAGAGAGCGACGGCGATGGCTTGGAGCTGGCCATGGACTTCGAGAGCAATGGCAATGATCAGGAGAGGGGCAGCGATGGTTGGGAGCCTGTTGAGGACTTGTAGCGCCCCGATTTCCGACAATGGGAAACCGTGACACGAGCCAAGACCTTTTCTTCACTTAGCCACAATACACAGAAAAACAGGAGAATTTAAAACTTTTTATTCAATACACAATGTGTTACAAGTCTGAATATTGTACAACTGTAATACCTTACAATAGAGTTACAATATTACCTTTACATTTCTAAGTGTTACAACCTTCAACATCTTACATCAGAGTATTTCTCAACTAATAGATAATCAATACATATACTGCAGCGGAACTAAACATAACACTGACTCCTTGCTTTCCTTGCCTTGAGTCCTCCTGAACCTCGCCTTTGTACTTTGACGATCCAGTACCTATGGAAGTGGGGACGTCAGTATTCACTGACGCTTAAAGGCTGATCATATAGCAGCGAATCTCCCAAACAATATACAAAATATAGCAATGGTGTTGGTGTAGTTCAAGTGTTCGTGAGTGCTATGACTAGACTCTAATGAGATATTTGAATAGAACTAGGATGCTTCCTATTCTAATTTCAGCAAGTCTCCGAAGCAACATGCAGCCCATACTACATGCGACCCCATCTCAAGCCGCTTCTCCATATATAGGGATTGAACCCGCGTAATGAATTCTAATTGTACACAACCTGTTCCTGACAATACTCCATGACTCTGTGAGGTTGCAGAAGGGGTCAAATCTCCCCATGCAGTCTGCTTATGGTGTCTCCGTTTTCCACTACTACCCGGCATGCCGGACCTCACTCGATCCCCGTATACCGGGCATCGTTCCGAAATCAAACTATAGGGTTTCGCAAGCGCAGGATAGCTCGAAGCCTACCCTGTGGCACCCTCTGGGGTCTAGCAAGCGCAGGACTGCACCATGCATCCTGTGGCACCCCAGCCACGGTATTTCAGGAATTAACAGAGCGAGATACGCAACCCGTGTCCTCAACTTGTGAGACGGCACCGTGCGTATCCCTTTGACGGGAAGGTACAACCCAATACACCACCTATGATCTGCCTCAAGGGACGAGTTAGTGTAAGGGGGCCCCCTACCACCGACTCCTCTCCCCCGGCAAAAGGGTTTAAGTAAAACGATCCTTGTAAGTCACTATCCTAATGATGTCCCTGACTCGAACAATCCTAGGGTTGACAATATTATAAACTCAACATGCTAGGCCTTTACATTAGACCTCGCAGGACAACTCTACTAGGCTGCTCAACCTAGACTTACCAGAATCCCTCAGGATCCGGTTCGTGGCTCATCGATCCAAGACTTGGGCCGTGCGAATATACATGCATGCCGCTACCCTAGACTTGGATTTCGTCTATACTCCGGTCCTCGATTAACCTACCCTGGTTAAGATTCGACGGTACACAAGGAGCGACTCCTCCACAGTTCCTTAGGGTAAGAAAACATATGTCTTGACGGTCGATAGCCCTTAGGGTGGTAATATCACCCTAGACGAGCACAACGAACTATGCACTAGCTAACAAGCTATACACGAGTAACAACCACATACGAGCCAATAAGCTACGTATGAAACAATAACTACCTACGAGCCAGGAGGGCCTCATAGGAGATGACCACGTACATACCAGCCAAATAAGCCGCGTATGAGACCAACGGCTACGCACGGGCCGGTCGGGCCGCGTACGAGACAACCACCTACATACGAGCCAAGTAAGCTACGTATGAGACCCACAGCTGCGTACGGGCCAGTCGAGCCACGTACGAGCACAACCATATGCAAACAACCATACAAGTAATCAATCTTACAAGCAACTAAACGTGCTACTAGCAAACTTGATCTCCTATTATTAGAAGCAACAGAAGAGTCTACTAATATTCTATGGTCGGTATTCTACTACGGAAGAATCCGAAGGTGACATAACTGCCTTTATCGGACTAACTATCACTAGTGGTCTTCCCAATCCTTATTACTTCAACCTATAGCGCCTTAAGTATGGCATACAATTACAAGCATCTTCCTACGACAATCTAATCATATAGCACACCCACTCATCATGATACTCCTAAGTATGAATATGATTAATACTTGTGCTTACATCGAGCTTAAGCATGAAAATCACTACGACCTAGACATGAAGTCCACTATAGTCAAGCATAGGTTATAATTTAAGCATGAAAGCTTACTACTTATCATCACTAATCACCACAACTCAAACTATTATGAACAAGCAACATTCCGAGGCATAGTAGGTATTCTAACACTAACCCCACAACATTCTAAGCATGTATTTGAACTTTAGCATGGTATAGAACACAACATGAAATCACTACAACTAACCATGGGCAGTTTCTTTAATCTAAGCATGAATATCATAGCATGGATATCTCTAACTTAACATGACCAATAATTAGCATGATACCTACTTACTTAGCATGTATAATGATTAAGCACGATCATCTACTAACATGGCATGAACAAATACTTATCTAAGCATGAGTATTCATTTAATCTAGTATGGTATACAACTTACTTACAATTTAAACTAGCATGGCATACAACTTACTTGCAATTAAGCTTACTTACAATTAAAGCTAGCATGGTATACTACTTACCTACAATTAAACTAGCATGGTATACAACTTTTCTACCACTTATCTAGCATGGCATACAACTTAATTACCATTAAGCTAGCATGGCATGGGTCTTACTTACAATTAAACTAGCATGGTATATCACATACCTACAATTAAACTAGCATGGTATATCACATACCTATAATTAAACTAACATGGTATATCACATACCTACAATTAAACTAGCATGGTATATAACTTGTCTACTATCATCCAAGCATGAATCTTCATTAAGCATGAATAACTACTAAACATGAATGTCTTACTAAGCATGGGTAGCTACTAGTATGAACATACAACATTCCTAAGTATATATGTATATATATATATATATATACTTCTAATCATGGTAAGTAATTTTATCATGGATCCTACAACATTCTAGGCACAATTAATCTAAACATGGTAGGAAACTCTTAGATTGAATCCTACAACATTCTAAGCATAAATGAGTTGATCTAAACATGGTAGGAAACTCTTAGAATTAATCCTACAACATTCTAAGAATAAATAGACTAAACTAAACATAGTAGGAATTTTAGAATTAATCCTACAACATTCTAAGCATAAATAGACTAAACTAAACATGGTAGTAATTTTAGAATTAATCCTACAACATTCTAAGCATGAATCGACTAAACTAAACATGGTAGGAATTTTAGAATTAATCCTACAACATTCTAAGTATAAATAGTCTAAACTAAACATGGTAGGAATTTTAGAATTAATCCTACAACATTCTAAGCATAAATAGTCTAAACTAAACATGTAGGAATTTTAGAATTAATCCTACAACATTCTAAGCATAAATAGACTAAACTAATCATGGTAGGAATTTTAGAATTTATCCTACAATATTCTAAGCATGAAATAGCATTCCTAAAACATGATAAGTAATTTTTAGAAAGCATCCTACCACATTCTAAGCATATTCACACACCTAACATGGCTTACATCATTCTTAACATGGTAGGTAACATGGCTTACATCATTCTTCCTACGACAATCTAATCATATAGCACACCCACTCATCATGATACTCCTAAGTATGAATATGATTAATGCTTGTGCTTACATCGAGCTTAAGCATGAAAATCACTACGACCTAGACATGAAGTCCACTATAGTCAAGCATAGGTTATAATTTAAGCATGAAAGCTTACTACTTATCATCACTAATCACCACAACTCAAACTATTATGAACAAGCAACATTCCGAGGCATAGTAGGTATTCTAACACTAACCCCACAACATTCTAAGCATGTATTTGAACTTTAGCATGGTATAGAACACAACATGAAATCACTACAACTAACCATGGGTAGTTTCTTTAATCTAAGCATGAATATCATAGCATGGATATCTCTAACTTAACATGACCAATAATTAGCATGATACCTACTTACTTAGCATGTATAATGATTAAGCACGATCATCTACTAACATGGCATGAACAAATACTTATCTAAGCATGAGTATTCATTTAATCTAGCATGGTATACAACTTACTTACAATTTAAACTAGCATGGCATACAACTTACTTGCAATTAAGCTTACTTACAATTAAAGCTAGCATGGTATACTACTTACCTACAATTAAACTAGCATGGTATACGACTTTTCTACCACTTATCTAGCATGGCATACAATTTAATTACCATTAAGCTAGCATGGCATGGGTCTTACTTACAATTAAACTAGCATGGTATATCACATACCTACAATTAAACTAGCATGGTATATCACATACCTATAATTAAACTAACATGGTATATCACATACCTACAATTAAACTAGCATGGTATATAACTTGTCTACTATCATCCAAGCATGAATCTTCATTAAGCATGAATAACTACTAAACATGAATGTCTTACTAAGCATGGGTAGCTACTAGTATGAACATACAACATTCCTAAGTATATATGTATATATATATATATACTTCTAATCATGGTAAGTAATTTTATCATGGATCCTACAACATTCTAGGCACAATTAATCTAAACATGGTAGGAAACTCTTAGATTGAATCCTACAACATTCTAAGCATAAATGAGTTGATCTAAACATGGTAGGAAACTCTTAGAATTAATCCTACAACATTCTAAGCATAAATAGACTAAACTAAACATGGTAGGAATTTTAGAATTAATCCTACAACATTCTAAGCATAAATAGACTAAACTAAACATGGTAGGAATTTTAGAATTAATCCTACAACATTCTAAGCATGAATCGACTAAACTAAACATGGTAGGAATTTTAGAATTAATCCTACAACATTCTAAGTATAAATAGTCTAAACTAAACATGGTAGAAATTTTAGAATTAATCCTACAACATTCTAAGCATAAATAGTCTAAACTAAACATGTAGGAATTTTAGAATTAATCCTACAACATTCTAAGCATAAATAGACTAAACTAATCATGGTAGGAATTTTAGAATTTATCCTACAACATTCTAAGCATGAAATAGCATTCCTAAAACATGATAAGTAATTTTTAGAAAGCATCCTACCACATTCTAAGCGTATTCACACACCTAACATGGCTTACATCATTCTTAACATGGTAGGTAATATTTATACAAATCCTACAATATTCTAACATGAAATAGCATTCCTAAAACATGATAGGAATTTTTAGAAAGCATCCTACCACATTTTAAGCATAAGACATGATAGGTAATTTTAGAAGAAGTCCTACAACATTCTAAGTATAAAACATGATAGGATATTTTTTTAGAAAAAATCCTACAACATTCTAAGCATAAAAACATACTAGGATATTTTTAGAAAACATCCTACAACATTCTAAACATAAGGCATGATAGGATATTTTTAGAAATAATCCTACAACATTCTAAACATAAAGCATGATAGGATATTTTTATAAATAATCCTACAACATTCTAAACATAAAAACATACTAGGATATTTTTAGAAAACATCCTACAACATTCTAAGCATAAAAACATACTAGGATATTTTAGAAAACATCCTACAACTATCTACTACTACTACTACTCCATTTTAATCAAAAACATAACACCCAACTATCTACTACTACTACTACTTCATTCACAACATACAACTTACTACTACTACTACTTTATGGACATAAACATTTATACTACTTACTACTACTTCTTCATTTAATCAATATACTACTACTTTATATTTTAGCATGCTACTACTTAGTTGCCTATTGGTCTTTATTATCACTAGTGATAAAAGAAAAGATCATTTTTATTTATTTTACAACTAGTGGTTAATAAAGAGAAGATCTTTTTATTATTTCTACAACTAGTGATTAATAAAGAAAAGATCTTTTTAATCTACAACTAGTGATTAATAAAAAGAAAAGATCTTTTTATTTTCTACAACTAGTGATTAATAAAAAAAAAGATCTTTTTATTTAAGAAAGAAAACTACAATAGAACATATGCTTATTATCATTAGTCCAAGTTCAATCAAAGTCCTACAACCCACAATGGTTGTAAAAATGCTCATATGCTTATGTATACCAAGTCCCACAAGTCCTACAACCCCCAGTCGGTTGTATGTTCAATGTTCATATGCAATATGCCTTTTTAGTCCAACAACATACAAAACAACTACAATGTTAAAGATGTGATCTTTATATGTTTTTAGTAGTTACTACTACTACTTTCTTTCTTTTATTTACCGCAACATTCAACACACCCATTCACAAGAACAAACCCAAAAAAAAACAAAACAAAACAAGAAGGTAGAAGAAGAAGTCAACTATCAAAACAAACAAACAAACAAACAAACAACTAAACAAGCAAATGGAGAACCCCCACCTTAGCCTTTTTTTTTGGGAAGGACTTGCTTGCTAACCTTCTCCTTCCCCTAGCTTTTTAGAATCTCCTAGGAAACCCTACAATAAAAACTCTCGTTGTTAGTATGAGACTATCTCTCTTTCTTTTCCTTTCCTTTCTTTCTTTCTTTTTGTTTTCTAAAATGAGAGAAGGATGAGAAGGAGGGGGTATTTATAGGAGGGAATAGGAGGTGGTAAGTGCAAATGTGCACTCACCTTTGCACAAAAAACCCCAAGAAGAGTGGTGGCCGGCCATACCCTAGGGGGGGGAGGGGTATGGTGTAGGGTGGTGAGGTGGAGGGATAAGGCTTCTAGAAGGGTTTTAGTTCTTCTCATGCATAAAAACCCTCTTTTAAACCTCCTAATCAAACCCTAATTATCTTATTAAGTTGCCATGACAAGTATGAGTACATTGTCCTAAAGTACATACTACATACTAGGTATAATGTACTAAGTACCATACAATTGTATGTATGTGTACATGTATGTGTATACAAAAATCCTCATAAAATTCCCATAAAATAGTTTAATTTTGAAAATAATAATAAAATAAATTTTATTATTAATTCGGAGGATCGCACTATCAATTTGATGCGCTTCGGATGCACACCGACCGACAGATGCGCGTAGACACTGTTTGTGGGCAAACCGTCAAAAAATCACCAAAATAATTTGATTTTGGAATTAAAATAAAATAGTAATAAAATAATAATAAAATAGTAATTTATATGAGTTAATATCCGTCCGGAATATTACAGGACTGGGAGCTCGTTGGGCGTTGATGGGGGCGGCGTTAAGCGCCCGAAGGACCGCATCTTGGAATTGTTGAAATTCTGCCCTCGTTATGGGGGCCTCCTGCTCCCGCTAGGCTCTATGTGTAGGACGACCAGCCAGGGAGTAGCTTCTTCTTGGGCGATGCTCGGGTGACTCTCTCTGCCTCCGAGGAGAGTTGGACCCTCTGCGGTCTGTTCGGCGGGGTGACCGGTCCCTCTGGTGCTCTCGGCTAGGGTTCACATCGCGGGTCTGCTGCTCGTCCAGACGGATTCGAAGGTCGAGCTCGAGCTCGTTCTGCCGGTTGTTGAGCACATCTCGCAGATCCTTTGGCGTTGGAGGGCTATGGGAGGCCATAAAATCTGTGGAGGCGTTGCGGATGGAGACCCGAACTTGGTGCAGAAGATGCTTCTGGCGACTTCACTGAGAGGGCTCCCCAACAGTTGCTTGGGGCCCTAGAGGCTGCTGAATAGATTGAGGTTTCAGGTGCTTGAGCTGTAGGGCCGGTTGGACGGGCGGAGGGAGATCCTCCGGTGGAGGGGCAGGAATAGTGGAGGTTGTTCTACGATTGGAGGTTGCGGACTTTCTCTTGGGAGGCATAACTTGGAGTAGCTTTGGTTGAGGGTTCCCACAGACGACGCCAATTTGTTGCCGCTGAATCTGGTGTGGGGGCAATAGATAAAATTTGTGGATTTGCAAGAACTCGAACGGGCTTAATCTGACTTCTTCCGCTGCTGGTAGGTTGACTCCTTGGTGCTCCCGTGGACCTGCACAAATGTTCGAAACACCGGGATGGATCCCAGCGACGAACCCTCCGACGCTCTTGTTAATACTCAGAAAAGAAAAGGAAAGAGCTTAGGTAGACAAAGAGTGATCACCTTATAATGGTAGGAGGTAGGGGGTATTTATAGTCGCCGTGGGGATCTGCTTCGGGATAAGAACGAATCTCTACTTCCCGGTGTGGCTGGATAGAGGCGGTTAGAACCACCTCTTAGGGATGAGGGCAGTTTAAGATTTCTCCATATCATCTTGAACTGCCTCCCAATGGGTTGGGACCCGTTTTTTGTTGAATAGATCCGTTTGCGAGTTACTGGGTCCAAGAAAAGAGACCCAAGTCCCATTTCGGACCCGTCGTAGGTGAAATTACTATTTTTCCCCTGTGAACTTTAAGATTCGTGCCCTATTTGAACGGTTCCGATTTAACCCCATTTTTAGCCATATCACTTATTAATCTCTTCAACCAAAAGTAGGGCAATCTTTCCTACTTGTTTCTATCATATTCACAATTTCAATCCTAGCATGGTATCTAGTTTAGAAGCTTGAGAAATTGCCCACCTTAAATGAAGAAACACTTGAAAAACTCCTAGAAAGCTCCTTGAACGCACGAACGGTTCCTTCTCCTCCTAGATTGTGCCACCAAAAGTGCCTTCTCCTCCTTGCTTGATGGAACCCGAGCTCCTCCTCCTTGCTCCTCTTGATAATAGGCCGACCTCCAATGTGAAAGGGAACACACACACAACTCCCTCAATCATTTTACTCACAATTGCTCTCAATCTTTTTCTCCTAACTTGTTCTTTTCTTTCATTTTTCTCTTGCAAATTTTCTAGTACATTTCATGAAAAAGATGAAGGGGTATTTATACATTTTTCAAACACAAATGGAGGGCTAAGATTGATTTAGATGAGTGTAAATGAGAGACTAGGATGCATTAGGGAGTTAGAACAACCACCCATGATCAAATAACTACTCACCACTCACTCCATCTCTCCCACTCTTCATGTATAATCCGGCCTACCCCCCTCTCTCTAGCATTGGCACATGCAAGTGCAATGCACGTGTCACACAATGTACACCTAGTTACTAATTGTTCATGTTTATTAATTAGTTTGTTACAAAAATAAATCTACCCTACATGTTGTCTTATTTAAAAAGAGAATAAACTAGTGGGCTTGTTTTAATGGGCTAAAAATCCATGGGCTTATTAATTAAAATAATTAAATTAATTACTGTGGGCTAGAATTAAACAATTAGGCCTAGAGTTTAAAATAGGCTTTTAAATAAAAAGAGAATGTAAAATACTTATTCATGACATAAAAATAAATAATTTTTATGGAAAAATGTACATAAATTTGCACGTGCAAAACACGTGAAATCAAACAAACTCATATTAAATTATAGATGAAAATTTAGGATGTTACACCCTACCTCCGCATCGCCGTCCAGTCGCTGCCCTCGTCAGTAAACGCACCGCAGTCCACCGTTGAATGCACCACCTCACAGATCCCCGAGGTGATTGTTATTGTTATTCATATTGTTGAGTTAGATTGGTACAACTTATGGATGGTGTTTACATCATTCGCTGGGCTTCGTTAGGCGGTCATATTTTTGTATTTTGGAAAGCGGGACGTGACATGAAAAGCAGGTTTGAAGTCTAACTCGTGACCTGAGGTAATCCCACTTTGGAGCTCGGCTCGGCACTCGAGTTGCTCCTGCAACTTGCTAACTCTCAAATAGCAGGTTCAGAGCCCACCTCGTGACTGAAGTTACTTCCACTTTGGAGCTCAGCTCATCGCTCGAGTTGCTCCCTCAACTCGCTAACACTCAAACAGCAGGTTCGGAGTCCAACTCATGACCAGAGCTACTCTCACTTTGGGTCACTGCTCGTCGCTCGAGCTTTGCCCACAACTTGCTAACTTTCAAATAGCAGGTTCAGATTCCAACTCGCGACCTGAGCTACTACCACTTCGGAGATCAGCTTGTCACTAGAGCTGCTCCTGTAATTCGCTAACTCTCTAACAACAGGTTTGGGGTTTAACTTGTGACCCGAGCAACTCCAACTTCGGGGCTCGACTTATCGATCGAATTGCTCCCACAGCTCGATAATTCCTTATAGTGAACCATAACACGAAGAAAAATAAAACAAGAAAGGAACAAGTATGCAACTTTATTTCGTATCAAAGTGCTAGTACAAGTTTGAAAGACTAAATACATTAAATCAGTCTATAAGTCTCTCCGCTCATATTGCTTACAACCTTGGGGGAAAAGGATACTTCAGTTTAGGGACACGGCTCTCCTGTTTTGCCTCCTACCCATAGAAGTTGTACCTCATCCACCCGAGTTACTCAAAAAAGGTTCCACCTACATAACCAATCTCAGCAGAACATGCTCCATAATTAATTATGACATGAATTCTAAGATGGAGATAGTTAATAATGTCATGAATTGTAGGAGAAATACTTTATGCTATTAGTTGTTAAGGCATTACACTGCACTACACTTTAATTACCATCATCATGTGTATCTTCATTGTCAATTGATAGAGATGATGACTTTCCGTTTGATGATTCACCTACACACCAATCATTACTACCGCTCTAATCATCTAATAGCAAAGATGATCTTCCACATGAATAGTCACCAAAATACAAAGATGATCTTCTGCGTGATTTATTTTATAACGTCATTGGCAGAATCACCCGTTGTTGACCTGCTGTTTTCTTCATGGACGTTTCTAATTAACTCTAAGTGTTTCTCTAAAGTGTTCAGGTTGAAGAACACCCTCCTTTGAGATGTACAGGTAGGCAATTCAGTTGTCATAACACTTCGCAAGCATTTTGATCTTAACTTAAGAATTCTTATTGTACATGCAATTTTGTGTGGATCTATGTCATCATCATAGGACGATGCCTAATCTGCAGCAATATTCCAAATCATTAACGTCGTGCCATTTCATAAATTGCTTTATTTATTAGGGAGGATGACACGTTATTTTTGTCTTCGTCCTACATTAATATGTGTGGTCTGTGTAATGATTTAAATTTGAATAATAATATCACTTTTATTATTCATCTAATTCAACAGACTTGAGAAAAATTGAAAGTCATAATATATTGAGATAAAGAACAACAGAGATTAACATGGAAGAAAGTATAACATGAGATAAGAAAACATATAACACACCTGATATAGTGAAGAAGTCTTCACTTGCAACAAAATAATTGGAAATTTTTCTTCTGTCTTTGTTTCTTTACACCTGCAGTTAGAAACAAAATAGTTTGAAAAATCACTTTACTTTTGCTTCTTCAGATGTACTATCAAACATAATTTATTAGGATTCGTTTATAATAAGGTAAAAATTGATATGAACACATTATATTTGGATTACTTTAAATTTGTATAACATGCACTTTTGTGTGGATTTAAAGTAAGGATTGTCATCATAGCATTATGTCTTTTCTGCCACAATATTTCAATTCTTTATTGTCAAGACGATGCAGAAAGTGCTTTATTGAGTTGGGAAGACAACTTGTTATTTTTGTCTTCATCCTACATTAATAAGTGTGGTCTGTGTAATTATTTGAATCTGGATAATAATATCACTTTTATTATATATCTAATTAAACGAAGTTAAGAAAAATTGAAAGAATCATTATATATTGAGATAAATAACAATAGGGATAAAATTTGAAGAAGGTATAACATGAGATAAGAACACATATAACACACTTGATATAATGAAGAAGTCCTGATTTGCAACAAAAATAATTGGAAATTTTCCTATGTGCTTGATTATCCACACCTAATGTTGCAAACAAAATAGTTGGAAAAGTCACTTTATCTTTGGTTCGTCAGACCTACTGTTAAACATAATAAATTAGGATTCATTTATAATAAGATACATATTGAGATAAACATATGATATTTTGATTAATTTTCCTCTCTCTTTAATTCTTCCCACTTCCTGTTGCAAATAAAATAGTTAGATAAATCACTTTATATTTGGTTCTTCTGACCTACCGTTAAAACATAATTAATTAGGATTCAATTATAATAAGATACAAATTGAGATGGACATATAGTATATGGATTAATTTAAATTTTTTATATCGTGCAATTCTGTGTGAATTTGAAGTAAGGTGTGTCATCATAGGACGATGCCTTTTCCGCTGCAATATTTCAAATTTTTGACGTCGTGCCAATGAAGAAAGTGCTTTATTCAGTTGGGAAGAAATGTTATTTTTGTTTTCATCCTACATTAAGAATGTGGTCTGTATAAATATTTAAATCTGGATAATAATATCACTTGTATTATTTATCCAATTCAACGGACTTAAGAAAAATTGAAAGAATCATTATATATTGAGATAATAACCATAGGGATTAACTTGGAAGAAGGTACAACATGATATAAGAGCACATATAACACACCTAATATAATGAAGAAGTCCTAACTTGCAACAAAATAATTGAAAATTTTGCATCCATCTCTGATTCTTCACACCTAATGTTGCAAACAAAATAGTTGAAAAGTCACTTTATCTTTGGTTCTTCAAACCTACTGTTAACATAATACATTATGATTCATTTATAATAAGGTACAAATTGAGATGGACAAATAATTTTAAGATAAATTTAAATGTATAAGAAGACATTCACAAGCATAGTCGTATCTTTTCGGCTCAACCCATAATTTTTCATAGTCATGAATCACAAAATATCGAAACCTAGCCATGAATCCATGCGAAAACCATAAATCATGTTTTAGGAGTTATACCTTGAAGATGGATCTGGTGTCTTCAAAATATGCCAATCCCAGCACTGCAAACGTTGTAGTGCCTCTACTGTATCCACACGAATGGATCAAATTAAGCTTTCCCTCACATTGCGGTGCTAGCTGCGGAAAGGGGACATTCCTCACGATCTCTCTCTCTCTCTCACTGTTTCTGTGACTGCTAGAATTTTCTCATGTATCTGTTCCACAAAAATATATCGTATATATAGGTGCAGAAAGTCAGCCCTAAGAGAGTGATGAGGGGGTTGGACTCATAATCTAACCTGGGTCAGATTCGTGTGTGGGTCTTCTAACTTAAGTTGACCCATTTAATCTAATTAATTTCTCATGTAGTACCCCGTATTTTTTTAAATACTATTTTTGAGATAAGAAAATGAATTAAAATGGTTTTTGATGATTTAATAAATATTCATTTAGAAATTTATCTTTTTCACGTGCAAAACACGTGCGAATGTTGTCTTTGAAAGCTTAGAACCAAAAATTATTTTGGGAAACTCATTATTTATTATTTGAGATTATTCGTGATTTTTCTAAATTTTTCTGATAATTATTGGACTTATTTGCAAATATTTCAAAAAGAATGACTTTTGTGAAAATTACCAATGGGGTGAAAACTCCAGATTTTCGGATTTTTAAGCTGGATATAATGCCTAGTCAATTCAGGTATAAGGAGTCTACCTTTTGTTTCAACATATTCGAATTATTTTACAAGTTTTGATAAAAGATGATCTTTTCGCAAAATTACTATTTTAAGGAGTAAAAGTGCAAAACTGTTTTCCTGGATTTTCCTACAGTGCCGACTGATGCTGGAGGGGATCTTTTTTATTTTGAATTGATTAAATTGGTTTTTAACTATTTTTCTAAATAAAGGGATCTATTTATGTAAAGATATATTGTAAAAGGAGTATTTCGCAAATGTTTTTCTAAAACCCTAGAAACATAAATCCCAGACTATATAGCATTTTGTGCAGCCGTCTTTTGCTGTACAATACAGGAGATCTCTTATTCTTATTATTTTGGAGTTCTAAGAAGAAGACTTTGGATTTCTTGCGAAGGAGGGGCTTTCTTAATTTCTATTCCTTTTCGTTCGATCTCTTCAACAAGGTGAGTGACTTGTTTTGTTTTATTTTATTTTGTGTATGTTGTATGTGAGTAATATAAATTATTTTGTTTGTTTTTTGAATGTTTTATGTGGTGTTTCATCTCCTAGAAAGCATGATAGGATTTGGGTATAAATATGTATGTTAGATTGATGATAAAAATTGGATCTTGTGAAACCCTAGTTATTTATGAGAAAAATCGTATGTGGGTAATTCGAGATTGATGAATGACCTATTAGAGATCATGGATAAGCTATTTCTTTTGGATTAATGTTGGATTGATTGAATATGGTAGATTTCGGGCATAAATTTAATAAAGATGATATTTTTATCACTTTTGAGTATTGGTTGAATGAAACTTGATATGGTAATGTTATAAATTGATTATGTTTATGAGTTATAATGATGAATCAGTTTGAAAAATTCGGAGAAAGAATATATGAATCAAGAGATCATGTCTTGAGAATCGAAATTTGGAATCGAATTGAGTTTGAGGAAATATATCCAAATTGGGGATTTTTTTTAAAGATTTTGGTATTGATATGGTTTGGATCTGAATACGAAGCTATTTCAATGAATGATTAATTTTTAAGAAACTCTATGTTGATTATATGCACAATTCATGTTTTAATCGAAAGAAATCAACAAATCGCTATTTTTATAAATTCAAGTAGTTTTGATTTAGTTTTTATGGATTATTATATATCATATAAGTTGTATTTGATCATATAAGAAATATGTCTTTCGTAGAAATTATTTTCATAGAGTAAAAATACGTATCGGTTGAAATGTGCAGAACCAAAAATCTGCAGTCTGCAGGTCGATAGTCGACCATCGCGACCTGGCTGCTGTGTTCTCTAGTTTTCTTAAAATTTCGTTCTGGACAATTGACTGATGACTTTTTACAGTCGACTGATATTACTTAGAATTATTTTAATTGAAGTTTTGGACTTTTCGCTCTGGACAGTCGACCGATGGCTTTTTATAGTCGACTTCTAATACTTAGAATTATTTTCTCAAAGTTATTGAATTTTTCTATCTGGACAGTCGACTGACGCTTGTCTATAGTCGACTGATACTGATGTATCTTGATATATTTGAATGTTTTTTTAATTGATTTATTCTCTAAATGCTTTAGTCTATAACTTACTATTCTATACCTTATCTTCTACTGAACAAATGTTTTCAAGTTGTTTTAACTGAGCAATTTATGTTGGAAGATTGGTTTGAATGTTTGGGTGAGTCTCTAGAGGGTGTGTGTGACCCTAGTATACCGGCAGTTGAGATATTTATGTTTGGGCCTGTTGAGGCATTTTAGTTGATCAGTTGCTGAGTTAAGCCCGGTGGGGTACACCAACTCTAGGAGATCCATAAAGTAATTAAATAACTTAAATGATAAGGATAGGCACTAGTGGTGATATGATGAATGAGAACGTGGGTTATGGACCTCAGTATGGCTCGCGGTGTGAGATAATCCCCGGAATTATCCAGGTATGAGTGAAATAGTCTCCGAAATTATCTGTGGTGTGAAATTGATCTCCGGAATTATCGGGGTCGAGGCGACGCACATGTGCTATTCGTGTGATAAGGTGCCATAGCTTGTGGTGTGTGGTATTCTCGAAAATTCCCAGGTGTGAGTGAAATAGTCTCCGGAATTATCTGTAGATAGAGATTGACCTCCAGAATTATCGGGGCATGGGCTAATACTCACAGTTTATCTATATCTCGTAGTAGTCATCGTAGTCGGATTAGTTGCATGGTGGGGGATTAAACCCTATAAAGTGGAGAGGTTAAGAGCTTGCACCGGACCTATGTAAAATGGAATGCATAGACTCCGACAAGTACGCATTAGAGAGTCAGCATATAGCATTGATGTTTTCGTGACTTTGTATTATGCATGTGTTTTTGGTTTTCTACACTTGATACTTAGTCTAGCTTCACTTGATGTGTTTCGTGTTTCGTAATTTTTCCCTAATTCACTTACTCCTGTTTATTTCCTGTTGTTGATGAATCTATGCTTCATTTATGTTGCTTGTTTTTATGTCACTCACACCATTATGGCTAACCCCTTTAGTTTTTGGGTTAGAGTTATCTCTAGCCTCATATTTTACAGGTGATTACCTATAGCTTGGGATTTGAATGCTTGAGTTAAAGTGATGTAATGGATTGTGTGATTTTGTAAAAGAAAGTATTGTAAAGAAAGAGTTAGTAATTTAAGTTGTATGTATTCCGCTGTGCTATGTAAATATTATTGTAATAAAATTTTGAAAATTTTTATTGGTATTTTGGCTGTGTTTAATATTACATTTGAAGTTAATGCTGAAAATTGTGCCACGTATTTCTAAGATATCATATTGAAAATTCGGGGTGCTACAACTCAACCATGTCAGGAGTCCAAATCTTAATAGGATTCTCAATTAAATTCACCTCATGAATTTAAATCCTAATTTCGATTCATTCTAAGTGTGTGACTGTGTAGGTTCCCATTACGTTGACAGTAATACTAAAATCATATTCTGGTGTTACAAATAGTGAGCGGTATCTAACAATATTTATCTGCTACTCAAGAAATGGGAATGCCAGTGATTTGACATAACCTATCCGTGACCAATGTTACCGTGTAGTCTACTCCTTTTATTCAGATATCTTAATTGATTACAAGCCATAGAGCGTGTCACCCTTGTATAGTTCAATCTTTGGTTTCTTGATGTCTGAGTAGACCCACTAAAATAAATGAGATCAATATCTCATATGACTCATTTGAGCACGGTCATACATTTTGCAGTCATACATTTTGCTGTGGGAGAGCGATTCTCAAGAATTATCGGGGTGGTACTAGATACTCACAGGATATCTAAACCTTACTAGATACTCACAGAAAATCTAAACCTTACATTAGTCACCATAGTAGGATTTCATAGTGAGGGATGAAACCCTATAATGAGGAGTACGATAAGGGCTTGCCCTTGAACCTATGTAGTACGTGATGCATAGAATCCGAACAAGTGTGCATTAGTGCATTGTAGCGTAATATCTGCATTAGGCATTAGGTCATATCATACACTGATATGTTTAGGATAGTCTCTTTTTACACTTTATTGTGCATTCAAGTTTATGTTTGCTAAAGTAAGAGAATCACTATATTATAGCATTGCGTCATTTGTATGCAACTGACTCGTCAACAGTTTTCCAGTACAAGACTTGGATTAGCAAAATGGCATAAAAATGAATTGATGCTGATGATTATTTCCAGATTAAAGTTGTTGAATGTTAAAGTTGTATATTTCTTGTTGTAACTTTCGCTGTGTATTTTTAACAAACAAAGTGTAATGATTTTTTAAAAATTTCCTTGTAAATTTATATGAATTGAAGTAAAAGATCCTGCTGTGCTACAAATTACATGTATTTGGAATTCGGGGCATTACATAGACTCTTTGCTTTGTAGTGAAAATAGCACAATCTGCTTGTTAAATAGTTAGCTCACTATTTTGATTGAATATATGTTTTCATCATACCAGGGCTTTAGAATGGACTTAGAATGATGGTTATCTAACTCTTAAATCATGTTTGATCATGTTAGAGATGTGCTAGTAACTGATACTGTGTTTAAGGGTAGAATAGTTATTTGATGTAAAACTTAACCCTAAATAGAGAATTGTCAAGAATCTTAAATGATTAAATTTACCAACATGTAATGCAGATTACGTGAGAAATTAAAACTATCAATCGGTTTGATGGATTTTCAAGATATGAGTTACGTTTAACAAGCCCAACTAAAAGTTCACGCCTAATAATCAACAATTACACCTAAGTGTGATTAGCAAGTAAGATATCCAATAACAATTCGTACCCTAATTAGCAAGTAGAAGCACACACTCTCAATATTTATGGACGACAGATAAATCAAATAATATTCTAGAGACGATAGTTGATATCACAAATAAGTGAGAATGGAAAGAAGTTACCAGGTCCGTAGACAGTGTTACGATGTTGCTAGATTTGAATCTGGATTCTACCCAACACCAAACATCAAAGCTATCCAAATAAAAGGAATCAGATCCAACTTGATCTCCTCCTTGTAGTGCATGCAGAAGGAGGAGGTCGACGGCGGCGATCGGAGTTGTCTAGGGATGGTTGCGAACGACGATGTTAGTGGCGCTGAGGGGCTACAGTTGACTTCATGTGGTGGTCAGCGAGGACAACAGCGAGGGTGGTAGGCGGACTTCGGTGGACAGGAGTGGAGGAAGGTGGAGCGACGGGGGAATCAGGATGAGAGCGATAGGGTGGTCAGCTGGTGGTTGTGGTGGCGTTAATGTTGGAGGCATCGACGGTGGGGGGCTTTCGGGTCGACAAAGGAAAATGCAAAGAGGGAAGGGGGTGGCTGTCGAAGGTTGCGGGCGGTGGTTGTGGTGGGCTGGCAAGGTGGAGGAGGGGAGCATTCGACAGGGGGCCTAGCGGCAGCAAGGTGGGTCGAGGAAGAAGAGAGGAGGAAGATGAAGAGGAGGGTAGGGTTTGGATTTGGGAATTAGGGTTTAGAATTTTAATTTGGTGATTTGGGTGTAGTTTTAGATTTAATCACATACCCTGAAATTGTATCTCAATTGTCCCACACAAAAAAGATTAATGAAGAGCAAACTCAATCACATATTTTTTTAAAAAATTGAGAATAACATATCTTCTCATTATTCTCAAGGCCTATATATAGGCTCAAAAAAAAATCTAGAATAAATCTCAAACTAATCTAAAACAAATCTCTCAAATCTAAAACAAACCACTTAAACAAATCTCTTAAATAAACTACATATGGCTAAATACAAAAATAAAATAAAACAGAACCGATGGCCTCATTATTCTCTCCGGACGGGAGAGGGTTCGACCCAGTTGATTCAAAACTAGCGATCCTGTCATGGTGCTCCAAAAGATCTGGATCAAGGCACGGGAGCTCCTCACGTTCACTCCAAGTGTCATCTGACTTTGGCTTATTCTTCCACCTCACCAAATACCTATGAATACCACCATCTCTAGTAGAGATTATCTGGTCATCTAAAATATTATCCAAATTTTCTGTCGGTGGGTAAGTAGTATCACGTAGAGGGGTAAATGTAAAAATTCTTACCATTAGGCTGCAAGATAGGCTCATCGATAAGAGAATTTCTAGGATTAAATTTTGGGCCTTCATAGAGTACTAGATCCTCAATATTGAAAGTCTTACTTATGCCAAAACCTTCAGGAAGGTCAACGACATAGGCATTATCATTGATTTTATGCAGAATTTTAAATGGGCCTACAGCACGTATGTTCAATTTCTTAACGGATCTAGTTGAAAATCGTTCCAGACAAATCCGAACCATCACTTCATCACCAACATCAAGAGTTTTAAATTTCCTTCTAGTATCTGCTATTAACTTATAGTTAAAATTATTCTAATTAATTTCTTTGGAAATTTCTCTATGCAAGTCATGAATGCGATATGAAAATGTGAATGCAGACTCTGAGACTCTATGAAGTTCTAACACAGGGATAAAATCTATGGGTTGCCAAATGACTTAGGAAGGAATGAATGACTTAGAGACATTCAATGGAGGTGACTGGATCGACCGAATACAGTTGACAGGCTGGTCATTCTTTTCATCTTCGAAGTCATCACTGACATGAGGTTCATAGGTAAACTCATTATCGGGCTCATCAGCAATGACATCAGTACCTTCTACAATGTTGATTCTACTGGGGCTGGGACAGTTACCAGCAACATGGTCGTATCCCTTGTATTTATAGAACTTAGTGAGAGGATCAATCTTAGAATAGTCTCTTTTAGTGTTCTTACTCGTATTGTCATTTCTAAGTGAATAGTGATTTAAAGTAGGCTTGCTTAGGTAAGACTTGTTGGGTCGCTGAGAAGAGGCGAGCTCAGGTTTAGAGGGCTCAGTAGAGGTCATTATAGAGGAATGATCTCTTGAATCGCTGGACTTGTAGGGAAAACTTGCTGTAAGGAAATCCATATCAAGGACTGGCATAAGCTACTGCCAATGAATCTGCATTTCTATGATTTAGCTCGTTCCTAAGATCGGCTCGCAATCCAGCTCTGAACCTAGAGAGAGTTTGTTCTTCGCTCTCTTTACCTAAGGCATTGCACCGAATAAGGAAGTCGTCAAACTTATCAACATACTCTTGGATAGATTTGCTTCCTTGATAGAGTTGGTTTCACGAATCTAGCAATCAGGTGTGAAACGATAGGGGCACATATCTTTTAGTAAGCTTCTCTTTCATGGCTTCCCAAGTGGCTATGTGTGTCATGCCTTGGCCTCTACAAGCGTGTTTAAGATTGATCCAATGTTGTTGAGTTTTACCAGTCAATTTTATAGTGTTAAATTTAACATTCAAGGCTTCGCTCATGTCAAACCACACGAAGTAGTGGTCCATGGTACGGATCCAATCGAGATAAGCTTGGGGTTCCATACGGCCTTCAAAGTGGGGAACGTCAACCTTAACGTTCTTTCGTTAGGGTCACGATCTTGATGTCGGTCGTCACGATCATTCCCTTGTGAGATCTGACGATGAAGCTCAGGGGTAATATTTTTATTCAATTCCACATTCTCAAGCCTGTGATTGATATTGGCAAGAGTTGCTTGAATGATAGCTAAGGTAGTGGAAATATCAAAGTTGTCCATCTCAGTTCAGGGAGGGGCTCGCAAAAGTCTAGGGTTCCTAATTGAATAGTTTGGGAGAGACAAGAAAAGCTATTCAGGATTTGTGATGGTGCTGCGAAGACGCATTCACTGAGGGTGAAAAACTAGGGATCGTGGTGACGTGTGTTTGCTAAAATTTTGGGAAATATGTCTTAAATGCACTTAAGTTTTTCTTCTTAATTTTTTTATAAATCTGAAATGATCTAAAAAAAAGAAAGAAAAAAAAGACTCTAAAACCATCTTAAATGAATCTAATAAATGATGCCTAAATGATGCAAGAACTAGGGTTTTAAGAACCTTAGCTCTGATATTAAAATGATGTAAAACTTAACCCTAAATAGAGAATTTTCAAGAATCTTAAAGGATTTAATTTACCAACATGTAATGCAGATTAAGACAAATTAAAACTATCAATCGGTTTGATGGATTTTCATGATATGAGTTATGTTTAACAAGCCCAATTAAAAGTTCACGCCTAATAATCAGCAATTACACCTAAGTGTGATTAGCAACTAAGATATTCAATAACGATTCGTACCCTAATTAGCAAGTAGAAGCGCACACTCTCAATATTTGTGGATGACAGATAAATTAAATAATATTCAAGAGACGATAGATGATATCACAAATAAATGAGAATGGAAAGAAGTTACCGGGGTTCGTAGACAGTGTTACGATGTTGCTGGATTTGAATCTGGATTCTACCCAACACTAAATACCAATGCTATCCAATCGAAAAGAATCAAATCTAACTCGATCCCCTTCTTGTTGTGCATGCAGAAGGAGGAGGTCGACGACGGCAGTCGAAGTTGTCCACCGATGGTTGCGGACGACGATGTTGGCGGCGGCAAGAACAACGGCGAGGGTGGTGGTCGGCGAGAACAATGGCGAGGGTGGCAGGTGGGCTTCGGTGGACGGGAGTGGAGGAAGGTGGAACAACGGGGGATCGGGATGAGGCGATGTGGTGGTCGGCTGGTGGTTGTGCTGGTGTCGATGTTGGAGGCGTCGACGGTGGGGGGCTTTCAGGTCGACAATGTAAAAGGCGAAGAAGGAAGGGGGTGGCTGTTGAAGGTTGTGGGTGGTGGTTGTGGCGGGCTGGCGAGGTGGAGGAGGGGAGCGGTCGACGAGGGGCTGGTTGCATCAAGGTGGGTCGGGGAAGAAGAGAGGAGGAAGATGAAGAGGATGGAAGCGTTTGGATTTGGGAATTAGGGTTTAGAATTTTAATTTGGGAATTTGGGTGTAGTTTTAGAGTTTATTACAAACCTTAAAATAGTATCTCAATTGTCTCACACAAAATAGATTAATAAAGAGCAAAACTCAATCACAATAATTTTTTTTAATCAAGAATAACATATCTTCTCATTATTTTCGAGACCTATATATAGGCTCGAAAACAAATCCAGAATAAATCTTAAACAAATCTCTCAAACAAATATCTCAAATAAACTACATATTGCTACATCTCAAAATAAAATAAAATAGAACTGATGTTCTCATCATATTGTCTTATCTTTGCTTGGTGCCCTTGCTGGTTATTTAATTTCCTAAGCTTGCTTAAAGATAGGGAAGCCATGAACTAGATTTTAAATGATGTTGCGAATGAGCTTGTTGCCGGGAGTACCATTTAATTTGCTAATGACTTAGGGTAAGGAATTGTACCCTATGACCTATTAATACTAGATCTTTTGGGTAGTTAGGAACCCATGTCACCTCGAGTGCAACAGATGAAGACGGTCTTCGTGCGCCGATGGGATCGCTATTCGATGAGGGATTGATCCCAGGCCGAAGACGTGGTCAAAATCCAAGCTAGAGGGCGAACGACGATCGACAAAGGTCAAGTTGCTGTTGTCACTGGGTCAAGTTGGGGCCAAGTTGGGCCAACTCTTGGGCCTAGTTTGGGAGGTCGGGTTGGATTACACTTGGAGAATTTGAGTTTGGATAAAAAGACTAGGTTGATTAACTAGGAAGGAACTGTCTGGTTTTCACTAATCCTTCCACTAATAAATGATAGCTAGTTACTTTAAAAGCAAGACTAGCATATAAGTTCTAAGTTAGGATTGGTAAGCTAGTGGTAATGCCTTAAAGACCAGAAAAGATTACGTCATTATTTTTAATTGTAAGGACAGTTACTAGTCGGGTGGTTGTACTCTCCTATCAAGGGGACACGTGTAGCGTCATCTCACCTATCAGGGGGCTCGGGTGGCGTAGTCTCATCTGTTAATTCCTAAGGTATTGTGATAACAACGGGAGGTATCTCATGTCTGAAGTTTAGGGGATGGACCCTAAAGTATATGTCAGGTTCAATGTTGTTTAATGCGGACAGGAAGCAAGAGCAAGACTCTAAGACTCTGGGTGGGGTGAAAGTACTGCAGAACCACCTTATGTCTGTAACAACTTTTGGTTAGGTTTGGGGGTGGAAAGGCCCGCAGGGACCGTCATTGTCGTGGGGCGAAAAAGGACTACGAGAGCTGGGCGGAGCAACTATTTTAGGATCGGGGGTGGAAATGACTCGCAGATACCGGCATTGTTCGGAGGCGAAAAAAGACCATACGGACCGGATGGAGCAACTATTTTAGGAACTGGGGTGGAAACGGCCTGCAGGGACCGGCATTGTCTGGGGATGGAAAAGGACCACAGGGACCAGGCGGAGCAACTATTTTAGGATCAGGGGTGGAAATGGCCCGCAGGGACCGGCGTTGTCCGGAGGCAAAAAGGACCACAGGGACTAGGGATCTGGCATAATAATATGACCATTTTTGACTGTAGAGGTGGAATTGGACCGAACATCTACAACTTCTTCAGTCACATGATGGATGTTAGGAACGGAAAAAAGTACAAGAGTAGGATGCATGGCAAGGGATCAAACCTTACAATTAGTAGAAGGCGAGCTTGATTTGGGAAGTACGTAGTATGGGATGCATACGTTTCCAAATCACGTGTGCATTAAAATAGGAGCATTGTGTGCATTAAGAAATATGCATTAGATTCTAGGTCATGGCATATACCGACACTTGTGATTTAACTACACAGTTTTCATTTGCATCAATTATTGGTTGTTGAGTTTTGGTGAGTCAGTTGCATTCAACTGACGTGCCCACAGTCTGATTAGTTGCATGACTGGATCGTGGAAGCAGGAGACTCGAGCTGCGTGGAGCGTCAAAGTGGAGATTGTAAAATTTGTATAGTAAATTTTATTGACGAAATTCATGTTGTAAAATTTATGTCAGATTATATTGTACAATGTAACATTTTGGGATGTAATAAACGTTTTTAATTTTCTGTGATTTTTCTGTGTTTGGAGTCATTTGTAGGAAAGATTCTAGCTTGTGTCTCGAGTTTCCTATGTACGGTAATCAGGCCGCTACATTTATGGAAGCAAATTGACTAATTGAATGAAGAATGAGATACGGTAGAGTTATTGTGCATAAATAAATGTTTTATATTTGGTATGAGATGATCTTATCGAGGTGTTGAATTATGTTTATGATATTGTGGAAAAGTGGTGTTTTCCAGAAAAGAATAAAAGAAAGATGTTTTGATAATTGAACCAAGTGGTGGTTCTTATCGGAACCTAGGGTTATTTTGGGAACCCTAGAAAGATGTGGTTGAAGTATTTGTGTTGTGAGCACCAGAGGCTGGGCAAGACCCTAGATACTGGCAGTGAATAATTTGATTTTGGGAATTAGCCAGGGGGCTAGTGTTCCTAGTTTTGTGGAGTTAAGTCCGGTAGGGTAGAGCTAGCTCTAGGAGGCTCAGGTTACTCCTATTTAAACATAAGAACAAACACTAGTTAGAGAAGTGATGAAACAAAAGCAAACGTGAGTATGTGGGCTCTAGGATGATCCACGGAGTGAGATGTTCCTCAGTATTCTGGTACCAGGGATGAGTGAGGCCTCAGGATGTTCTGTAGAGTAGGATTGATCTCTAGTATTCCGGGACGAGAGTGACGCTCCTGGGATATTTGTGCAATGAGGGTTCCAGGATGACATGCAAAGTGAGGTATTCTCTGAAAGAGTTCCCGGACGAGAGGAGAGGGCCTCCAGGATGATCCGTGGATAGAGTCTAACCTCTAGTATTCCCGGGCGAGAACTAATACGTGCAAAACGTCTAAATCTCGTAGTAGTCATAGTTGTAGGTTGCATAGCGCGAGATCGAACCCTGAAATGTGGTGAACACTAAGGGCTTGCTCTCGGACCTGTGTTGTATGGGCGACATAGAATCCGAACAAGCATGCATTAGTAAGCATCGTAGGCATTTGTGTTCTGCTTGAAAAACAGTTGTGTGCACTTCTGTTTGTTTGCATGACACATATTTGTTCTTTCGGTTTCAGTATTTAATGTTTTTTGTGATTCTTTTACTGTCGATTTATTCTGTGCAAAAAGCATGTGGTTGTGAGATATTGGAGAGTCACTGCTTTAAATGTTACTAACGTGCCCACTGTTTGTCAGTTTATTTGTAGGATTGGCAAGTGAGTGGCTTAGCAGGAGTTAAAGCTTGGGTTATGAGAAGATTGAGTTTAAATCATTGATTCAAGTTGTATTAAAAGTGTTGTAATTTTCCTCTTTGCATTGTATTGGGTATTGATGTAAATAAAGTTTTAAATTTTCTTGTATTTTGTGCTATGCTGTGTTTGGTTTAGATTGAGGTATATATTCTGGATTTGTGTCTCGTATTTCCTATTATAAAATTCGGGGTGCTACACTTACAGACTTTTAACATATGACCTGTAAAATGTGCAACAAAGCTTGGCTTTAGCAATCCCCATTTAGACCATTGTAAGCTTCAATCTTCCCTGGCCAATGTAATGCCCATAACCTTGTAGGTGAAGTACCTACATATATTAGACTGAGACGCAACTCAGGAGCATGTCTCACATCTTTCAGTTGCAGCCTGTAGCCAATATTTGTTGCAAGGCATATATCACCAATTCCCAGAACCTTCGAGTAACTTTCATTTATGATTTTCACTGTGCTGAAGTTGCCTTCTCTGTACGAGTAGAAAAATTCCCGCTTGGATGTAGCATGAAAGGAAGGACCGTTGTCAAGACCCACTCAATACCATGGCTTGAGTTGCCAACGTATAGGCATTCACCCATAGAAAGGTTCTCAGCTTCTTCACTGCATATGACTGTGGTGGTATTGTTGTTGTTGTCATCTTTGTTCAGGCATTTGCCATATTCTTTCTTTTGTTGTCATTTCCACGCTCGGCAGTTCTTCTTCATATGGCCTTCTTTGCCACAATGATAGCAAGTGCCACTAAATCCTAGCTTTGATCGGCTTAGACTCCTGCTGCGATCTCTCGGACCTCTACTCTTGCTCCTTCTTATGCTTTCTGTCACATGTACATGACCATTGTCAGCGCCTGAAATGCTTCTCCTTGTTTCTTCATTATACATACTATTTTTAACAATGTCCATAGTTAAAACACCACTAGGAGCATAATTACTAACACTCACTATGAAGGTCTCCCGACTGTCTAGCAAGGAACCCAACAATAAGAGTGCTTGCAACTCGTCATCATTCACCATGTTCATAGTGGCTAATTTGTTAATCCTATTTTGAAAACTGTTTAAATGCTCGGTTACACTCATGTCATCCTTGTACTTCACATTGATGAGCTCTTTGATCAAGAAAGCTTTCTTGGCAGTGGTCTTCTTTTTGAACAAAGACTCGAGCTTCACCCAAAGAGCATGAGCATCAGTTTCATTAGACACATGGTGAAAGATGCTCCCATCCAGACATTGTCTGATGTAGCCAATCGCCTTACAATTCAACTTTCTCCAATCGGCATCAGACATATTCTTTGGCTTAGCTTCAACACATTCGATCGACTCATGCAAATCTTCGCAGAATAATATATCCTCCATCCCTGGTTTCCACGTCAACCAATTGGAGTTGTTGAGTTTGAACATCGAGCTTCCACCTCCTTCCATTGTGGAACAACAGATGTGTCTAATTTTTGCATGATTTTTATTATTCTTTATATGTATTAAATTTGCAAGTCCTCGTTTATTTCTATATATTTTATCTTCTTTCAACTTATTTTTATTTATTTGTTTGTTGTTGAAGGAATGACATGGATAAGTGCAAAAGGTGGGCATTTCGGTAAAATCAAGGAAGAAAATAAGGATAAAGATTTCAAAATTCATATTGATTCTATGTGAAGATGTAACTACAGTTTTCGTTCTTTTCACTTTTTTCCCTTTTTGTAATATTCTATTTGCATTGAATAAAATACCTTATTTTCTTGATATTTTAATTAAATTTTGTTCATGAAATTACTCTCATTCTTCTTGTTGAGCCATTTACTTGATGATCCTATTTTTTAATTGATTGTGGGTATTTTATTTGAACCATATTGTAGTTAATTTCATCTCTTATTGAACCCAAAACCCAATATCAATTGATTCTTGACCCAAACCCGCTATTATTGGATTCTAAACCATTAAGCCAACATCCTAATTGTAATCTATGAATACAATCCTACTGCAAACCCTAAAATCACATAATTTGAAATCCTAATTAGCCGTCTATTCTCTCTCCTCTCTCCTCTCTCCTCTTTCTCTCTCTCCGATATGCAACTAGCACCCCCAACCCCGACCTTCTTCTCCGGTAAACCCCCCGGCGACCTATCCCCAGTCATCTACCCCCCCCCCCCCGCTCAGCCAAACCCCGACATCGCCATCCTCCCTCAACCGTCGAGCGACACTGCTCGATTTGCAGGCTGCCGCAACCCCTCCTGATGCCGCCCTTGCTCTCTGTGCCTCGAAGTCGACCTTCAGTCACCGTCCGCCGCTGTCGAGCCACCTTGTCGATGTCAGCTAGTCCCGAAGCCCCCTTGGCTGCTGTTGTTGCTGCTCTTTTGCTGTTGTGCTTTGGGTCTCTTTTGCACGTAATATACATGTGTTATTTCGTGTATTCGTGAATTCATTGCTCTGGGATTCTCATCCAGTTATTCTTGGCATTCAAATTAATTGTCAATAAGGCAAGTCAACTTTCCTCTTGAATTGAATCTTGTATCAAATTCAAGTTTTTATTGAAATTCTTGCAAGTAGATCCTAATTGTTTATCGTATCGTTGTATTGATTATTTTTCGTTGGGTCTATTGAGGGTTTATACGAGCTAACCCCAATATTCTTGACATAGTGCCTCTATTGACTCTAAAGATTGAATCTTTCATGCATCCATATAGTATTCATGATGGGAGTACTCATATAATTGTTACCCAATTAATCTATTGTAGAAATAATTGCTAGGTTATATGTTGAATTGATCGATTATTGTTTGGTTAATGTTAAATTAGTGTATGTGTGTGTTCTTAATTTTATTTTTTCCTGTTTTTATAACCACCATGCTGATTATGAAGTTTATCGACTAATTTAAGTAGAACCCATCATGTTTAATTAATTGATTTAATCAAAATATGCAAAAACCTGCATATTGCTTGCTGGCTGTGTTTGTGTCTGCAATTTTTGACCCAGTAAATGATCTTAAAATAAATAACTTTCTGAATAGGATTTGTATCCCTATGTTTCTAGTTTCCATAACATCTTGAATCAATGAATTCCGAGTCTTGTATCAAAAGTTATGATCGTTTTACTACAGCTGTATTTTTATTTCCAGAAATTCAGATTCTTGTATGTTTGATGTTTAATCTGTTAAAAGGCGGACCAAATATTAGAATATTGCTCTGGAAATTTTCAGATCATTACTTAACATGTTTAAGAGTTTAATAAATATTTTTAATGAATTTATTATTGAGTTTTTGCTGATTCTAAAAATATAACAACATGATGTCGAATTTTTGTCTGAACATGAAATCTGTAAAGAATGACGTGTTTGACCTATCTACCATTGTCAGATTTTGGACTTTAAATATGCGTTGGAACCGTGTGGAAGTCTAGTTTCTAGAAATTCTGACGGATTCAATTTTCGAGTTCTGTAACAGCAGAAAATTACATTTTTGTGCAGACCACTCTTGCTGTCCAGGATTTTATATTCCAGATTATAATAGATTAATTATTCCTATATCATAGTATTGCATGAATTAAAGTGTGTATGTTGCATTACATGATCCTAATGAACCTTTGTAATCATTTGTCTTCCTATTGTTCTTCCATTGCTACTAGCGTTCATATAATATCTTTAGATTGCATATTGTATTGTTGCATTGATAAAATATTTAACAAGCCGGAGTTTAAGGTATTGACTTGAGTAGTGAATATAGTGACTTTATCGACCAGTGTTTATCGATTGATTGTGGAGCGCTGACTATGGCACCCCAATCTTTCGTGTAGTAATTCCATGAATCCATAAATTCGTGAACCCGTGAATCCGTGAATCAGTGAATCAGTTTATCAGTGTATCATTATAATGAATCGTGCACAATATTGTTATCATATCAGTAATTATCGTACCGACACATGATCTGTAGAATTCACCACTAAGTCTAAATGCAACTTCTTTGTATTTAGCAACCATGTAGTAAATAAATGGGACACATAAAGTGCTGCATTAGTTAGGATTAAAATGATAATAGACTTAAGGATTGACACATCGACATTGCATATTGTTCATCATTGTTCCTATTGATATCGAATATTGTCTAAGTATTATTGATATTGATCATTGAATATTGTTATCGAATATCGAATTATTGTTTATAACCATTGCATCGATTACTATTGATATTGATTATTGTTATTGTCTCATGTTATTGATTCCTATTGATCCTTTGAATTCATTGTTATATCGTTACTCCATTGTTCCTTATTTTCTCTACTTGCTGTCCATGACTTGCTCTAAGGACAATTTTCTCCTCTTTTTAGATGAAGTGTCACAGGTAACAGAGGAGAATTACCCGCTGGAATTGGTGAACAAACATTCTGAAGATTTTATGCTTTCTAATTGCTTAATGTTTTATTGAACTTAATGTATTGAGACTTATTAATTATCTGAGATTGGATTTATTATTGTATTGGGCTTATGACCCAGATTTTATTATTTGTTTCAAGATGTTGCTTTATTATATTTGGATATTTCAAATTACTTCATTCTAAGTATTATTGTTCATGAGATTATTATTATTGCCAACGCAATTATTCTGTATTGATTATATTATTGAGATGATCGGATAACAGCTTATGGGTGACGTTAGTCATTCGCTGGGCTAATGTCATGTACTCGTATTCCGTATTTTTGGGAATCGGGGCGTGACAGAAGATTTCTAAAAAATTCAAGCACTCAAATGCGCGTTTTTACAAATTGGCCCATTGAAGAACCAACATAAAATATTATATAGAAAGATTTACAAAATATGCGTAGTTGCACTAGCATGCCACTTATGATACCGAAGTATCTAACATGTGAAGTTGTCATAATTATGGCAGTGAATATTAATCTCTTTTCTATGATCGTAAATGCTTTGTTTATTGTTAACTCATGATGCATGATGTGTCCCAGGTGCATGATGGCGTACAGACTAGAGCTACCAGCCGAATTGTCCCAGGTGCATGATGTGTTTCACGTTTCAATGCTGAGGAAATATGTACCAGATCCAACTCATCAACTGCCAGACATCCCCGAAGACCTACGAGTGGATCTTACATATAGGGAGCGACCGGTGAAATTATCGATCATCCGGATAAGGTGCTAAGGAACAAGACCATTCCGATGGTCAAGGTTCTTTGGAAGATCCAGTTTGAGGAGGAAGCCATTTGGGAGACGGGAAGCCATATGAAGCTTTCTTTTTCCGAGTTATTTTGAGTGTTGTTTTGTTTTTAGTTTCTCCTACTTAGTGTAGTTCTGAGGAAAGAACTATTCTAAGCAGGGAGTATTGTAATATCCCGATCGACTATTAATAATATTATTTTTATTAGTATTCAACTATATAATTATTTTATTTCTTTTCATGTTTGAGTTATTTTTTTTGTCATGACAACCTAATTAGATAGTTAGGTTTTGATGGAGGATTTAACATAGAATCTAGGTTTAATTAAAAGACATAAGAGTTTAGGGAGTTCTCTTCTAGAAGCTCTCTCTCCTCCACCTCACCCCTCCACCTCACCCCTTTCACCATACCTCCACCTCACCACCCCGCCTCTCCATGGTATGGCCGGCCTAGTGTACCCAAGGGGGTTTTTGAAAACTCCCTTGGTGTTTTTGTACTCTCTCCCTTCTCTTACACCCTATAAATACCCCCTCCCCTCTTCTCTCGTCATATTTTACTAGAACCAAATAAAAAGGAGAGGAAAAGAAAGAGAGAACATGCCTAACTAGAGAGTTTTTCATTGTAGGTTTTTCTTATGAGTTTTTCATAAGAGCTAGGAGAAGGAGAAGGTGCTTAGGCAAGTCCTTCCTTCAAGGAAAATCAAGGTGGGGGTTTCTCCATTGTTTCTTATTCTCTTTTGTTGATTCTTGTTCTTCTTGTTCTCTTTTTGTTGTATGTGTTGTTGAGTGTTTTGTTCTCTTTATGGTGTTGTGTTGTTGTTCTCTTGTTGTGTTCTAAAATAACATGAACTAAGTTCTAAGCATAAATAATAGTAAGTGAATGGTAAAACTTTAATAAGAACATAAAGATTGAATCTTGGATTGTTGTATCTTTTGTTCTTGTTGTTGTTATTTGGACTAAATGAACATAAGCATATGGTGATTTGTATACATACCCATCTTTGGGTTGTAGAACTTGACTTGGAACCAAGGACATAAGCATATGAGGATTTGTTTACACACCCATTTTGGGTTGTAGGACTCAACAAGGACTATGGAAATAAGCATATGAGTGGTGTACTAGAATAATTACTTACCCATTTTTGGGGTTATAGATTGTAATAATGTTAACAAAAAAAAATTCTTTATTGTTTTTGCTCTTTACGTTGTTAAAATATTAATCTTGTTTACTCCTAGTTTATAAAAAGGTAGACTTGTGGGATGAACAACTTCTAATATTTCAAAAAGAAGTAGACTTTTGTTATATGTAGGACTTGTAAGTTATAAAGAGTAGATTTTTGTAACATAAAGTTAGACTTTTTTTGTATTTCAAGACTTGTATTTTTGTAAATAAAGAGAAGTGGCTTTGTAATTGTTGAAGGAAAGTTATATAACATGCTTTGATTATTATAGGAAAATTATATACCATGCTTAGATTATTGTAGGAAAATTTTATACCATGCTTCGATTATTGTAGGAAACTTATATACCATGCTTGGATTATTGTAGGAAAATTATATACCATGCTTGGATTATTGTAGGAAAATTATATACCATGCTTAGATTATTGTAGGAAAGTTATATACCATACTTGGATTATTGTAGGAAAGTTATATACCATACTTGGATTATTGTAGAAAAATTATATAGCATACTTGGATTAATGTAGGAAAATTATATACCATGCTTGGATTATTGTAGGAAAATTTTATACCATGCTTAGATTATTATAGGAAAGTTATATACCATGCTTGGATTATTGTAGGAAAATTATATACCATGTTTAGATTATTGTGGAAAAGTTATATACCATGCTTGGATTATTGTAGGAAAATTATATACCATGCTTAGATTGTTGTAGGAAAGTTATATACCATGTTTGGATTATTGTAGGAAAATTTTATACCATGCTTAGATTATTGTAGAAAAGTTATATACCATGCTTGGATTATTGTAGGAAAATTATATACCATGCTTAGATTATTGTAGGAAAGTTATATACCATTCTTAGATTGTTGTAGGAAAATTGTATACCATGCTTAGATTGTTGTAGGTAAGTTGTATATCCATGCTTAAGGTTGTGGTAGATATCCATGCTTTAAAATGTAGTAGATATCCATGCTTAGTGTGTAATAGTTACTCATGCTTGAATTGTAGTAAATATTCATATCCATGCTGAAGGTTGTAATAGACATGCATGCTGAAGGTTGTAACAGACATGCATGCTTAATGCTCATGTTTAAGTTGTAGTAAATATCCATGCTAAAGTAAGTAGATATTCATGTTAAGTTGTAGTAACATACATGCTTAAGTTGTAGTAACCATTCATGCTTAAGTTGTAGCTCATGCTTAAATTGCAGTAAAGCTTCATGCTTAGATTGTGATAATTATTCATGCTTAAGATTGTTGTAAGTCCATGCTTAAGTTGTATTCATGCTTAAGATTGCTGTATGTACATGCTTAAGTTATATTCATGCTTAAGAGTATTGTAGATTGATGTTTAAGTTATATACCATGCTTAAGACCATTGTAGATTCATGCTTAAGTAATAGAAAAGAAACCATGCTTAGGTTGTATACCATGTTGTAGGTTTAATGAAGAAAAGAAACCATGCTTATGTTGTATACCATGCTCGAGTGGTAGAAGTGAGTCAGGCTTAAAGTAGTAGTAGATACTCATGTTGTAGTTTAGTTGTAGTAAAAGAATAATGTTGTAGTTGTAGTGTTAACTATCTTGTTGTAGTTAGTGTTAGTAAAGAGCCATACATGCTTGAATGGTATAGTGTAGCATTCTAGTTAAAAGAACCATGCCTGAATTGTATATGGTAGTGAAAGATTAAAAAGAACCCATGAACCCATGCTTGAGCTTGGTGTTCTAGTTAACTATTGAAATGAACCTATGTTCTATGTTGTTCTATTCAACTTAAAAAGAAACCCATGAAACTAGCACCATGATAGTACTAGCTTAATTGATAAGACAACCCATGCATTTAGTTCTAGGTGATTCTAGCTCAACCTTGAGAAAGAACCCAATAATCTAGTTGCATGTAATTCTAGTTCAATTTGGGAAAAAGAACCATAGATTCTAGTTGTACGTGGTTCTAATTGAAATTGGACCATAGCATGTGAGCATTCTTCATCTTCATGGGTAATAAGGGTTGGGAAAGTCACTGATAATTGTTAGCTTGATAAAAGCTAGTCTAGGGTCTTCTAATTACCCTAGGGACCATCGACCATCAAGACCGCATCCTACCACCTTAGAGACTATGGATAGATCTCACCTCGGACACCAACGGATCTTTACCGGTGTGGGTTGATCGTGGGTCAAGAGTGTTGATAGGATCCAAGTTAGGGGTAGTGATGAGTGAGGGAGATCTCGTTACTAGTGTCTTGGATCGAGGGACCATGAGTTGGACCATGATAACCTAAGTTGAAAATCTTGTAGGATTGTTAAGGATTAGTGACATCATTACGGTAGTGACTCATAAAGATCATTAATTACCCTTTTTGCCAAATGAGAGGAGTTGGTATTAGGGGTGACACCTTATGGCCAACTCGTCCCTTGGGCCAACTTTAGGTGGTGTTATTGGGTTGTACCTTCCCGTCAAAGGGATACGCACAGTGCCTTCTCACGAGTTGGGTGCACGGATTGCGTATTTCACACTGTTAATTCCTAAAGTGCCATGATAAGGGCGGGCGGAGCTAAGGGATGGACCCCGGAACTCCATCGTGTTCTTTACCGGGAAAGCGAACAGGCCATAGACTATGGTCTATGAGTTAGGGGGCTGAAGGGGATGCTTCGAGCTAACCTATGTTGCAGTAACCGAGGGTTCGTCTGGTTTTTGAGTGAGGTCCGGTTAGCCAGGTAGTAGTATCAAACATCGACACCATGAGCGTACTGCATTGGTGGGACTTGACGACGTCTACAACCTCATCAGTCACGTTGTATCTGTCAGAAACAGGTTGTGTACAAGTAGAAATTCATAACACGGGTTCAAATCCCTATATATGGAGAATGACTTGATATGGACGTATGTGGTATGGATGCATACGATTCTAGATTCTCGCTTGCATTAGAATAAGAGCATCCTAGCTTTAGTTGACATTGCATTAGATTCTAGTCATTGCACTTGCGCACACTTAAACTACACCGACATATTTTTACCATGTTTTAATATGTTTTTTTTTTGGAAATTTGCTGCTAGTCATCAGCCTTTAAGCGTCAGTATATGTACTGACGTCTCCACTCTAATAGGTTGTGGATACAAGATCACGAACCGGGAGGACTCTAGTCAAGGCATGGTTTACAAGTGAAAAGCCCAATGTTTATCCTTTTGATTCATGTATACTCTGATGTAATTTATTGAATCAATGGAAGCACTTGGCCTGTAATATTGTATTAATAAATAGTTTTAAAATTTTCTTGTTTTCTGTGTATTGTGACTAATTGAATGTAAAGTTCTTGGCTCGTATCTCGAATTCTCCATATAGAAAGTTTGGGGCGTTACAGTAGGTACGTGCAATGAGGTCTAAATCATTTAATGGATATGAACTTCAAGAATGATATCATTTTTGATAGTTTGGAATGAGATCAAGCACACAGTCACCTAGAGGAGTAGATGGCAAGAGCTAGAGATGATTAGGTGGATCTCAATCCCAAGTTCCTTTTGTTCTTTTTTTAATGACAATATTTGAGTCATGTATTTGTATTCCTACAACTTGATACTACTGTAAACTTGGTTGGATATATTAAATATATTGATCTTTTGTATATTGCATCTTCTGATATTGATGTATATTTGTTGTGTTATAATCTTCTTTGAATCATTTTATATTTATTTGTGTATATTAAGTGATCCCAAAGGGGGAAAAAAGAGAGCTATACCAGTGTTTTTACAAACGTCAGAATAGTTATTATTGTTATAAAAAAGGGTAAACAAAAATAGGCTTACACCGGCGTTTTCCAAACGCCGAGGTAGATGAGGAGCTATAGCGGTGTTTTTCAAAACTGCCGGTATAGACACCATGGCTACCGCGATGCGCACTATCCCGACACTTATACCGGCATTTTATAAAATGTCGGTGTTTTCTTCCCTGGAGTTTTGATGAACACATTATTATTCACATTTAGAGGCAATAATCTTAATGAAATTAGACAATTAAAAGCTCTATATGTGGTATTTAACTCTTATTTTCTCTTTTCCATAGGAAACAGCTCAAGGCAGCGAAACGAAGCAAATTCAGGATCTTAAGGATGAACTCAGAAGATTACAGAAGCATTAGTCGACTGGTTCTTCACAACAGGCGACTGGACAGAGAACTCAAGCTTACACAGATGTCTCGTCACAGTCGACTTACTCTCAAGGACAGTCGACTAGTCTGATCAATTATGAAATCTTCAGAAGTCTCGACTCAGTCGACTGGTTTGAAGACAAGTCGACTGGTCTGCGGCGGAGTAAACAGATAAGATATTCAAAGATACACCTGCATCTAATTTCGAATCTATGTGGATCCGGATTTTATACGAAGAATCAAATCTAAAGACAGGGTATTTCCAAGAGCACGTGGTTAACAGATAAGGAAGGAAAGAAGAAAAGAAAAAGATATCAATCACCAAATCAAATAAAGAAGGACTCTCCTGAAAAAGGGCAAAAACCCTAATTCTCAGCGGTGCTCTATAAATATCAGAAGAGAAGCATTATTCAAGATATAGATCTTTTTCTCTGAAAAACGACTTAATCACAAGAGTTTCTGCGCATTCAAGTAATCAACAAGGGCATTATTCTATCAGCGTCGAGGAAGGAGAGAGGAGATCCAGTATTCGAAGGCAGTCGACTGTGTGACAGCCAGTCGACCTTATTGCCGGAGTTCATTAGTTTATTTCTTCTCTTTCTATTCTTTTATGTTGATCATGTGTTCAAACTTGTTGATTAATAAAAGTATTATTATGTGGAACTAAATTTATAGTTGGGTAGATTGAAGCCGTAGTTATGTAGTGCCATATTCTTCTGAGCTCTTCTACTTTACTTATTGATTGAATCCGTTTGTATTGGTATAGATTGACGGTAATCAAACTTGTTCTCAAAAGTCTGAGAGCAGTCGACTGAGGTGAGAGCCAGTCGACTGACAAACAGAGCTAGAGAATATCAAGTTTGCATTACTATCTATCTGAATCTGTTATACGAGCATATTGAGACGACCCGTATCTCGTGCCCGTAATTATAACAAAGAAATCTTTAGGGGTTCCTGGTTCAATCAACTTAAGGGATCTAGATCTGATACCAATTTCTAGAACCTTGAGTGTTTGTTCGTTTCCACTGATCTTATGTTTTCGTTGAGCACAACTTAGTAGATACCATGCTAAACACTTAATGAAAGAAACGAATTAGAGTAGATACCATGCCTAATTCTTGGCCTAGGGAAACAATACTTTAAGGAGTAGATACCATGCCCTTGAAGTGAACAAACATGAGTAATAAGAAGAAGTTCAGAAGGTCACTTAGCATTACTGACTATTGGTGACAATCTAAACCCAACTACTTCATAAATATTTGTGATTCAACACTCCTTCATTCAGTTTTAATCTTTTTATTTCTTTTAGACCTTTAGAACAACTCTTTATGATTTTTATTCTTTTTATTGATTAGTAAGTTAAAGTCTACAATCTCTGTGGGATCGACCCTTGCTATTGCTACGCTTTGTCAAACGATTCGTGCACTTGCGAGGTTTTTATAATTTGTGTCTAGTTTAGTCTATTTATTTAGGGAACTAGAAACCAACAACAAGTTTTTGGCACCGCTGCCGGGGATTGTCTAGTATTTTAACTTACAGATCAGTAGGAAGTTTTTATTTTCTTTCTTTTAGTTTATTTTCTTTTAGGTTACAGGATTTTGGTGGATGCACGGAAGGAGATCACTTCGTCCAGAGCTACTACCAATTGACGCAGAAACAGAACGCACTTTGCACAGATTAGGTCGACTGATTGCGACCAACCAGTCGACTGCTGCACGAACCCAGTCGACTGCTCAAAGACCTCAGTCACAAGCAGTCATGGTAGAAGAAATACCCAATCGCGTACCAATGCAGGATAAATTTACGCCTAAGAACATCGAGCAACCTTCCTTCATTGCGTATCAACCTAATGTCACAGGGAACATGCATCTATCTCCTCAGTTACTTAGTATGGTTCCCCATTTTAGTGGTAGACCTGATGAAGAACCTCATCTCCATTTACAAGATTTTTTCGATCTCTGCAGGACACAAAGCGTCCAAGGGCTTACCCCTGAGCAAATCAGGTTAATATTGTTTCCTTTTTCCTTAAAACTTAACGCTAAACTATGGTATAATTCTTTGGAACCAGGATCAATAAACTCATGGGAGCAATTGGCGACAAAGTTCTTAAAAGAATTCTTTCCAGCCCAAAAGACCAAACAACTGAAAAGGGAGATTCAACTCTTCCAACAAAAGGATGGAGACTTATTTTTCGAAGCATGGAAAGATTTCAAGAACAAACTTCTCAAGTGTCCAACACACAACATGCCTAAAGATGATCAGGTACAAGCTTTTTATGAAGGTTTAAATGATACTAATAAGGCAATTGTGGATTCAGCTTGCAACGGGATCTTGATGAGGAAAAGCGGCGAAGAGACCATAGAACTATTTGAAGAACTCAGCGAGAATTCACAACAATTCTCAACAAGGAGGGGCCCTTCGAAAAAACAGGGAGTTTATGAAATTTCTAGTAGCAATAACATTCAATTGGAAATGGTAAACATGAATAAGAAAATTGATATGCTTGTTAATGCTATGTCAATGATGGGTGGAGTTAAAAATCAAACAAATGAAATTTGTGCAATTTGTTCTCATGTAGATCATACCACTGATACATGTCCCATGTCTTCTTTCACAGATCAGGAGCACGCAAACTATGTAGGTCGAGGAGTGTTCCCACAAAAGAACAATCCCTTCTCGAACACATACAACCCAGGGTGGAGGAACCATCCAAACTTCTCATGGAGCAATAATCAGAATAATCAAGGGACTCAATTCACACAAGGACATGCACGGAACTTCCAAATGGGAAGTGGGATTGATAGGCCAGTACAAGAACAGAAGAAGTTGGATTTTGAATCCACCGTTCTTCAATTGCTCCAACAACAACATCAAACAAGCAACCAACAAGGGCAAGCAATTCAGAAGTTGGAAACACAAATTGGCCAAATTGCTAAAGAATTAAGCGAGCGAAAGGCAGGGGAACTTCCATCACAAACTATACCAAACCCTGGAGGCCAAGAACAGCTCAAGGCAGTCACAACATTAAGAAGTGGTAAGATAATTGACAACAAAGTTGGAACACACACCGAAGAAAAAGAAGAACAACCATCAAAAATTGTGGGGTCCAACAAGGTAAATGAGAATGAAAGAATAGTTGTGCCACCATTCCCTCAAAGGTTAGTCAAACATAAAAAAGATCAACATTTATTTGACATCTTTGAAACTCTCAGAAAGGTAGAAATTAATATCCCCCTACTTGATGCGATTAAACAAATTCCTTCTTATGCTAAATTTTTGAAAGAATGTTGTACTCACAAAAGAACATTTCAGGTTAGGGAGGATGTGGCCTTGACAGAAGAAGTGAGCGCTGTTTTATTGAGAAAATTACCTCCTAAATTAAAAGACCCAGGTAGTTTTACCATTCCTTGCAGGATTGGCGAGCATTTTTTTGAGAAAGCACTGTTAGATTTGGGGGCAAGCATCAATCTTCTCCCATACACCATCTATGAAAAGCTAGGATTGGGGGAACTCCAACCAACATCCATCACGTTGCAGTTGGCAGATCGCAGTATCAAAAGACCTACAGGTATTTTGGAAGATGTCCTAGTTCAGGTAAACGATTTCATTTTGCCTGCTGATTTTGTTGTGTTAGATATGGAGGAATCTTCAATGCCATCGTCTCTACCAATCATTCTAGGTAGACCCTTTATGAGTACGGCTGATATAAAAATTTGTGTCAAAAAGGGTACCATAAGCATGAAAATAAATGGAGAGAAGGTTGAATTTAAAATGTTTGATACACTGAAATTTCCACATGATGATCATGAATGCTATAATGTTGATGTGGTGCAGGATATTGTTGATCAAACATTTCAGGTACATAGCGTTGAACCATTACAGGTCATAATTACACAATCTCCAACTTTATCTAATGATGAACAGGAATATGATGACTGGGAGATTGCAGAGACAATACATCACCTTGACACTTCACAGTCACACTCAGGTAAGTTTGCACCAGTATTTGAAAAATTGGTGACTGATGACATTTTTGTTTCTGCAGACAAGTCAACTGGTGCACTGGACAAGTCGACTGCTGCAGAGGATCAGTCGACTGTCCAGACTGCTACCAGGGACCAGTCGACTGCACCAAGACTGACGGACCCAGAGCTTAAGCAGCTGCCCGACCATTTGAAGCACGCATATTTGGGCGAGAACCAGACGCTACCAGTGATAATTGCTGCAAACTTAAGTACACAGGAAGAAGATAAGCTGCTAAGGGTACTACGAGAACACAAGAGTGCAATAGGATGGACCATTGCAGATATCAAGGGAATAAGTCCATCCAAATGCATGCATCGAATACTCCTTGAAAACAACGCAAAACCAAGCAGGGAGGCACAGAGAAGGCTTAACCCAAACATGAAGGAAGTGGTAAGAGCAGAGATTTTGAAGCTCCTAGATGTTGGCATCATCTACCCCATCTCAGACAGCAAATGGGTAAGTCCTATACATGTAGTGCCTAAGAAAAGTGGAGTCACAGTGGTAACAAATGAAAAGAATGAGCTTATCCCCACTAGAGAGACTACAGGTTGGAGGGTTTGCATTGATTACAGGAAATTGAATAATGAAACCAGGAAAGATCACTTCCCTCTTCCTTTTATTGATCAAATGTTAGAAAGATTAGCAGGATATAGTCATTATTGTTTCTTAGATGGTTATAGTGGCTATAATCAAATTGCTATTGCTCCAGAAGATCAAGAAAAAACTACTTTTACAGGTCCTTTTGGTACTTTTGCATACAGGAGGATGCCCTTTGGATTGTGCAATGCTCCAGCTACATTTCAAAGATGCATGATGAGTATATTTTCAGACATGGTGGAAAGGTTCATTGAGGTATTTATGGATGATTTTAGTGTTTTTGGATCTTGTTTTGATGAATGCCTTAACCATTTGCAGCTTGTGCTTAAAAGATGTGAAGAATGCAATTTAGTGCTGAATTGGGAAAAATGCCATTTTATGGTACAACAAGGTATTGTGTTAGGACACGTGGTGTCAAAAAGGGGAATAGAGGTAGACAAAGCAAAAATCGATATAATATCAAAACTACCCCCTCCAACTACAGTTAAGGGTGTTAGGAGTTTTCTAGGACATGCAGGGTTTTATAGAAGATTTATAAAAGATTTTTCAAAAATCTCCAAACCTCTTTGTGACTTGTTGGCTAAGGATGTTGAGTTTGTATGGACAGAAGAATGTACAAATGCTTTTAATACATTGAAAAATCTTCTCATTTCTGCACCTATTGTCATGGCACCAGATTGGAGCCATCCTTTCGAGCTCATGTGTGATGCAAGTGATTATGCTTTAGGGGCTGTTTTAGGTCAAAGAATCAATAAGAAACCCCATGTTATTTACTATGCTTCTCGAACTTTAAACGATGCACAGCTAAATTATTCCACTACTGAAAAAGAAATGTTAGCTGTTATTTTTGCTGTAGAGAAGTTTAGATCATATTTAATTGGTTCTAAAATTGTTGTTTTTACTGACCATGCTGCCTTGAGATATTTGTTTGCTAAAAAGGATGCTAAGCCTAGGTTGATCAGATGGGTGCTGTTGCTTCAAGAATTCGATCTTGAGATTAGAGATAAAAAAGGAAGCGATAATGTTGTTGCAGATCACATGTCCAGGCTACTACAGGAGGAAGAGAGAATTGTGCCCCCACTTAATGAAACTTTCCCAGATGAACATCTCTTTGGAATAAACTTATGTTCGGGGCAGTCGACTGGTGACATGACCAGTCGACTGGTACCTCATTGCTCAAATTTTTCATGGTTTGCTGACATTGTAAATTATCTAACCGCTCATGTTTTCCCTCCAGGTATGACAAGTCAGGAAAGAAAGAGACTGGTGGCTATGTGCAAGCACTACTACTGGGATGATCCTTATTTGTTCAAATTTTGCCCTGATCAAATTATACGAAGATGTGTGGCAGAAGAAGAGCAATTGAGTATTTTACAACATTGCCACCAATATGCATGTGGAGGACATTTTGGACCAAAAAGAACAGCACTCAAGGTATTGCAATCTGGATTTTATTGGCCTAAAGTATTCAAAGATGCTTTTTCTTTTTGCAGGACTTGTGACAAATGCCAAAGGACAGGCAACATCTCTTCTAGAAATCAAATGCCACTGCAAAACATCCAAGTGATCGAGCTTTTTGATGTTTGGGGAATCGACTTCATGGGTCCATTTCCTAACTCATTTGGTTATTTATATATACTTGTTGGTGTGGATTATGTGTCTAAATGGGTCGAGGCTGTCCCCTCAAGAACTAATGATCACAAAGTTGTTGTCAAGTTTTTGCAGGAAAACATTTTCACTAGGTTTGGGACACCACGAGCAATAATAAGTGATGGAGGTAGCCACTTCAACAACTTTCCATTTGCTTCTTTGATGAAGAAGTATGGTATTACACATAGAGTGGGCACCCCATATCATCCTCAAACTAGTGGGCAGGTGGAGATTAGCAACAGAGAAATCAAGAGCATTTTGGAAAAGACAGTCAACACAAGGAGGAAGGATTGGTCGTTGCGCTTGAACGATGCATTATGGGCCTATAGAACCGCATACAAAACACCCATAGGCATGTCACCATACCGTTTGGTGTTTGGAAAAGCCTGTCATTTGCCAGTTGAGTTGGAGCACAAAGCTTATTGGGCCATTAAAAGGTTCAATTTCGATATGAAACAAGCAGGGGACAAAAGAAGATTACAACTAAATGAGCTTGAAGAGTTGAGGCACGATGCTTATGAGAATGCAAAATTGTACAAGGAAAGGACAAAGTTGTACCATGACAAACAGCTAGCAAGGAAGGACTTTTATGAAGGGCAGAAGGTATTGATATACAACTCACGATTGAGACTTTTTCCAGGAAAGCTTATGTCAAGATGGTATGGGCCATACACTGTCACGAGAGTCTTTCCACATGGCGCTTTGGAGGTTCATAGCAAGGAAAAGAATCAAACATTTAAGGTGAACGGGCATAGAGCGAAGCCATACATAGAGACGAGCATAGGACCGCAAGAGGAAGATATGAATCTTCAAACCGTTCAATACATCACATGAGCTCATCATGTCTAGCTGAAGACAGAAAACACAGCGCTTGTTGGGAGGCAACCCAATTTTTCAGGGGAGTATTTACACTTTCCCTTTATTTTCTTTCAGTTATTCATTATTACTTTTCTTTGAGTTATTTTTATTTTTAGATTCTCCTTACTAGATGTGACATATGCCTATTCTTAAATTTTCTTTCGAACATTGAGGACAATGTTCCATCTAAGTTTGGGGGTATTAGGGGTATTAGAGTCTTTTGAATTTTTTTAGGATAAACAATTTCTTATAAAGTAAGAAGAAGGATACTTATTTACTTTAGGATTGTTGAGTTTCATAAATTCCCTACAAAATTATATGAGTCATGCAATTATACATAATAAACAAATGTGATGCTTTTTCTGGTGATCATTCCCTTTAGATCTAGTCCTAAATTGAGTTTAAGTAAATAGAGTGATATATATATATATATATATATATATATATATATATATATATATATATATATATATACTTGAATAAAATCAATCTACTCCAATGTTTTGAGTGATTAGTAACTAGGGGTATTCATCACCAATGTTTACCTTTACGTCAAACGGCAACTTGAAATATGAGTATGCAAAGCACTTTAGAGTTTGTGACTCGCTGAGTAACCGGGTGGATTCATCACAAATGTTTCGCATTCGCGTAAAAAGGCGAGTGACAACTTTAGAGAAGCGACTTAAAAAAAAAAAAAAAAAAAAAAAAAACACTAGTTTGCTACTCGGTTTGTAGTAGAGAAAAGGGGATAATCACAGATTGAGTAATTACATACTATAACTATAATTAATTGCATGGCAAGTACAGTTGAGTTTGGAGTTATGAATAAACAATTGCACTAGAGAAAGTGGGTATGTTTAATTTTACTTTATCTGAAATTGTTTATATTTTTCTACGTTGAATGCCCACATAGTAAGAACTCTTGGTGATTAAGGCTGTTATTATTATCTTCCCCCTTGTTCATAATTCTAGTTTGCTTGAGGACAAGCAAAAATCCAAGTTTGGGGGTATTTGATGAACACATTATTATTCACATTTAGAGGCAATAATCTTAATGAAATTAGACAATTAAAAGCTCTATATGTGGTATTTAACTCTTATTTTCTCTTTTCCATAGGAAACAGCTCAAGACAGCGAAACGAAGCAAATTCAGGATCTTAAGGATGAACTCAGAAGATTACAGAAGCATCAGTCGACTGGTTCTTCACAACAGGCGACTGGACAGAGAACTCAAGCTTACACAGATGTCTCGTCACAGTCGACTTACTCTCAAGGACAGTCGACTAGTCTGATCAATTATGAAATCTTCAGAAGTCTCGACTCAGTCGACTGGTTCGAAGACAAGTCGACTGGTCTGCGGCGGAGTAAACAGATAAGATATTCAAAGATACACCTACATCTAATTTCGAATCTATGTGGATCCGGATTTTATACGAAGAATCAAATCTAAAGACAGGGTATTTCCAAGAGCACGTGGTTAACAGATAAGGAAGGAAAGAAGAAAAGAAAAAGATATCAATCACCAAATCAAATAAAGAAGGACTCTCCTGAAAAAGGGCAAAAACCCTAATTCTCAGCGGTGCTCTATAAATATCAGAAGAGAAGCATTATTCAAGATATAGATCTTTTTCTCTGAAAAATGACTTAATCACAAGAGTTTCTGCGCATTCAAGTAATCAACAAGGGCATTATTCTATCAGCATCGAGGAAGGAGAGAGGAGATCCAGTATTTGAAGGCAGTCGACTGTGTGACAGCCAGTCGACCTTATTGTCGGAGTTCATTAGTTTATTTCTTCTCTTTCTATTCTTTTATGTTGATCATGTGTTCAAACTTGTTGATTAATAAAAGTATTATTATGTGGAACTAAATTTATAGTTGGGTAGATTGAAGTCGTAGTTATGTAGTGCAATATTCTTCTGAGCTCTTCTACTTTACTTATTGATTGAATCCGTTTGTATTGGTATAGATTGACGGTAATCAAACTTGTTCTCAAAAGTCTGAGAGCAGTCGACTGAGGTGAGAGCCAGTCGACTGACAAACAGAGCTAGAGAATATCAAGTTTGCATTACTATCTATCTGAATCTGTTATACGAGCATATTGAGACGACCCGTATCTCGTGCCCGTAATTGTAACAAAGAAATCTTTAGGGGTTCCTGGTTCAATCAACTTAAGGGATCTAGATCTGATACCAATTTCTAGAACCTTGAGTGTTTGTTCGTTTCCACTGATCTTATGTTTTCGTTGAGCACAACTTAGTAGATACCATGCTAAACACTTAATGAAAGAAACGAATTAGAGTAGATACCATGCCTAATTCTTGTCCTAGGGAAACAATACTTTAAGGAGTAGATACCATGCCCTTGAAGTGAACAAACATGAGTAATAAGAAGAAGTTCAGAAGGTGACTTAGCATTACTGACTATTGGTGACAATCTAAACCCAACTACTTCATAAATATTTGTGATTCAACACTCCTTCATTCAGTTTTAATCTTTTTATTACTTTTAGACCTTTAGAACAACTCTTTATGATTTTTATTCTTTTTATTGATTAGTAAGTTAAAGTCTACAATCTCTGTGGGATCGACCCTTGCTATTGCTACGCTTTGTCAAACGATTCGTGCACTTGCGAGGTTTTTATAATTTGTGTCTAGTTTAGTCTATTTATTTAGGGAACTAGAAACCAACAACAAGTTTATAAACACCAAGGTAGGAAAAAAAAGCGCCGTTGTAGGCATTTTGTATTATAGTGCGGCTAAATTTCTTTGTGATATTTGCTTGCATTGCAATGAACAATGACTACATGTTGTATTATATATGTCCGATGCAAACATTATTTAGACTTATGGTATATGGAGCGCTAGGCATCTTTAACAAATATAATGAGATTGTATCAACGATGGTTGTAGATGATTTCTTGCCTTCTAGTGGTGATCTTAATTTGGGAAATTCCCGGTGTTTTTGAGATTGTATGGAGCCCTTTTACCATCTTATTAAGTGAGTACCTTGTATACCTTGACAGTCATTTAATTTTGATAATGTAAACATAGATATTGAAGGAAGATTATTGGACTGATTGATAACTAAGTACAATATATTCTATATATATAGGAGGGAACAAAATACTAAACTAGTACATAATTCGATATGTGACTACATATATATAATAATATCTAACACCCCCTATCAAATTCACGGTGGGTCGAACAGTTTGAGTTTGCCCACAAATTATTGAAATCTCTAAACAGTGTGGGATTTAGTGAAGAAATCTGATGTCTACTGTGAAGAGGTAACAGAATAAAGTGAAATGGTCTTTGCTTCAAAATGCTCACGAACATAGTAGCAATCAGTCTCTATGTGCTTCGTTCTCTCATGAAACACTAGGTTACTTGCAATGTGCAATGCACTCCGGTTATCACAATGAATAGAAGTAGCTTTCGTAAGAGTGACACCCATATCTGATAACAGACAACCAACATTAACAATCTCTCTAGTAGTAGCTGTCATCACTCTGCACTCAGCTTCTATAGAAGAACATGTAACTAATGTCTGTTTCTTGCTTCGCCGTGAGATCAGCGAATCACCAAGAAATATATAGAAAACTGTGGCAGACCTTATAGTAGTTGGATAACCTGCTCAATCTGAATCAGAATATGTACTAAGCTCCAGTTTAGATGTAGAAGGCATGAATAATGAGTGAGTGATAGTGCCCCAAAGATATCTGAGGATCTGAAGAAGAGCATTGTAGTGAACTGACATAGGAGTTGAAACAAACTGATTGGATGAGCAATATCGGGTCTGGTCATGCATAAGTACACAAGTTGTCCAACAATCTATCTGTATCTAGTGGGATCAGGAAGGAGCTCACCATCTATGGGGACAAAGCTTCACGTGAAGCTTTAAGGGAGTATCGGCTGATCGACTGTCAGAGAGACATGCAGCGGAGATAATGTCTGATGTGTATTTCTACTGAGAAATGAGTATCCCCCGAGATCCATGTGCAATCTTTTGACCTATAAAGTAGAGTAGTCTACCAAGGTCTTTCATATGAAACAACTGGTGAATGTATTTTTGGGTGGATGCAATGCCAGCGGAATCATTGTAACCCCTGTTTTCCCAAAAATGTAATTTTCTGTGTATTTTTGGTATTTCAAATTTTTGTAAATTAGTTTTTCGCTTCGAACTAATTTTCTATGATTTTTGTTCTTATTATTGTTCTTATTATTACTTTTATTATTACTATTAGTATTTTTATCAATTTCCTTATTGTTATTATTGTTATTATTGTTATTAGTATTATTACTTTGATTGTTTATTTAAAAACCTAGTTCCATTTATAAATTATATTTGTAGTTATTTTAAATAAAGTCTACATTGTAATTTAAATTACATTAGTTTATTAATTGTATTTTATTGGTTATTTAATTTTCTTATTGGATTTTTATTTAAAACCCAAACCCATTTTTAATTCTAAACCCAACCCAATATTCCCTAAACCCAAATAACTATACCCAACCCAATACCTAACAACCCAAACCCATATACATTAAACCCCATACCCATTCACTTAACCACTACACCCAATACCTACATTACCCTATAACCCATATGTTCTCACACCCAATCCCTAACATATTACCTTGCCTATTTAACCCATATAAATGCACCCTAGCCGCCTTTTTAATTTCCCGCACCCCAACCTTAGTTGTGCCGTCATCCCCCTCCTGCTCTCCCCATCGTCCTACACCCTCTCCCCTTGGCATCAGCCTGCCTCAATTGCCAACCCATCCTCTCCATCCCGCTATACACCGCACCCCTGTGCACCATCTACCGCCCATATCTCTCCCGAGCCCTGTCACCACAACCCATCTCTTTTCCGACCCTGTGCACCCTCTCCCTGGGTGCACCCGCCCCGACACCTGGGTCCCGTCCTCCGTTGTAGCCACCTGCAGCAGCCCCGGCCTGTCCTCCCCCGATGCTCGTCACCCTCTGTTGTTCCCTCCGGCGCGTGACAGCAAGACCGCAGCCCCCTCCGCTATTATTGCCATCGTTCCCTCGTCCGTTCACTTTCTTGTGGCACGTGCGTGAGTGCACGTGTTAGTGGTGTTGGGTGTTCGTCGTTTGGTTTGTTGATTCTAGTTCTCGTTCGTGGTTGTGGTTCGGTGAGTTCTTTGGTCCGTGTTCTAGTTTTGAGTTCGCAAGTTGTGGTTGTAGTTCGTTGTTCGTGGTTCGTTATTGTGTTCGTGGGTTGTCTTCGTGATTGGTTTCATCGTGTTCTTGTTCGTGGTTCGTGGGTTGTGCGATCGTTGTGTTCGTGCTCCGAGATCCGTTCCCGTTATTCTTGCTCTTTGCTTTGTCCTGTTTTTGTCGTCGTCTTTCAGGCAAGTAACTTGTACTCAAATTCCTATGTATGATACAAGTCAAAAATACCGCTTGTAGTATAGTTGGGTTCCAGAGACAATTCGTGTGTGAAACCCCTTATTGATATTGTCTCTATAGTGATTTGACCATAGTTGCCTTACGACACATATGACATGAATAACTTAGGTTTTGCCCGTTCTTGATTTGATCATGTATGTGAGACTTCTTGTGAGAATTTGGATATTTGTTGAGAACCATATGATAGACTTGTTTTAGATATGTTAATTACCCAATTTCATGATGCTTGGAAACTTGGTAGACTCGATTTCATGTTTGGTTGTGTTTGGATTAAGTTTCGTCGGATCTATGTTGATTTTGGTTTTTGAGGAAATTCTGTATTTTGCCGATGATCTATCTTAATCAGTAATTTAGACAATATTAAGGTCAGAATCTTAATTTCTGTATAAAACATGATTTGTAGAGAAATTCGTCTGCTCTCTAAACCCTCTGACCTTGCTCAATTTCATTTTTTTATGTGTGAGATATGACTGTTTTACTACAGAGGTGTAATTCGTTTCCAGATTTCGATTCTTGGTGATTTTGATGATTAAATTATTTTGATACCTGTGCTACACATATTATTTTGATCTAAAACTTTGGTCAGTTTTTCTATATCTACTTTGGGATTACCCAGAATTTTGGTGGATTTTATTGATGAGTTTTATATGTCGTTTCATGCTCGTTTATGAAAACTATACTTGCTGTATTTTGCTTACTGTTCTGTAAAAAATCGTATTGTCACCCTGATTCCTTTTACTCTATAAAAAATATTTGTAAAATATAAAAGTTAGCTTATTCTATCTATTTTTATCTCCTTTTGGCGGATTTGGATTTCATTTTACTGGTTACGAGATATTATAGTTTTTGTACATCAGTGTTGGGAATTCCAGATTTGCTAGACTATCGTTTATTGATGTTTTATGATTTTTGATAACTAGTCCAACTTTACTGGAAAATTATGAAACTTTATATTCTGATACTAGACGTATAGGGGAATACCTCAGATTTTTACTGGATTTATTTGAGGAGTTTTCATGCTGTTTTCCTGCTCTTGAAATTCATTTTCCTAATTTCTGGCTGAACCTAATTCCTGTATTCAAATCAGATTTGAGCTATATTTTTGTGAATTAACATATGACTTATTTATACTCGTTGGATTCGGTTGGAAGTCTACTTTCTATACATTTCAACGGATTCAGATTTGCATTTTTGGAATACTGGGAATCACTATTTTACTGCAGTGTGGTCTTGCTCTCCTGAACTTGAGATTTGCATATTTTATTCTTTTATGAGATATCTTGCACTCGTACATGTTTATCTTGCAACTTGCACTTGTCACATGATCATGCCATGTTATTCTTGATATATTTTGTACACCTACATGCTTGTTTGACATTAATAATAATTAATCAAGCCAGGGTTTAATGGAATAATCGAATAGTGGATAATTAAAAAACGTGTACTCGGAAGGGGGCCCGTGTTTCCCATTACTGGTTGCCATGTTTCATGACTACATGATTCATGCTTGATACTACTTGTTGCCACGTGATCATGACTACATGACTCGTGCTTGATACTACTTGTTACCACGTGATCATGACTACATGACTCGTGCTTGATACTACTTGTTGCCACATGATCATGACTACATGACTCGTGCTTGATACTTACTGCCACTTGTTCACGATTATGTGACTCGTGCTTGATACTTGTTACTTGACTTATCCCTGAGTACACTACCCTCTATGGTCCACTATGAAATCTAAAGCAAAATTGTTTGTTGTAGCAACCATGCGGTGTGGGATGCATGAAGGGCTACCTAGATAGTAATCACTACAAGACTTGAACATGATACATGCTTGCTTGATATTTGACTACATGATACTTGACTACATGATACTTGAGACTTGAAACTTGACACTTGATACATGATTACATGATACTTGACACCTGATGCATGTTTACATGATACTTGATTACTTGACACTTGATTGATGTCATTTACACTTGTTTACTTTGCCATGTTAGTTGTTTATTTTGACATCTGCTTATACCATGTTGCTAGTTAGTTTTCCCATGTACTTGTATCCTACATTATAAGTGGCCCGTAACTTGCAATTGACGGGTACTTTTTTTCTCTTTTCCTCTTCCCTGCAATTGTTGAATTGCAGATTTTGGAGAACATGCTACAGATGGTATTGGTGACATGATGTACTAGATACTGGAATTTTGCTATTATTATTCTTGTTGCTTATTTTGAACAATATTGTATTCTTGTACTTGGATTATTTTGTATTGTGGCAATGTGGCCCAGGATATTGACTTATTCAGATCTGGATATATTTGAGATTAATATATTTTGGATTCAAGTATTCTTGTTGGTATTTTGGTTCATATGTGCATTTTTGTTGATACTTTTGCTTCCGACTCTGATTATTTTTGTGAAATATTGTAAAGATTCTTGAACAGCTTATAGATGAAGACAATCATTCGCTGAGCCAATGTTACTGATGAACACAATATTATTCACATTTTAGAGCAATAATCTTATTGTAAATGCACATTTAAAAGCTCTATATGTGGTATTTATGCTTCTTTTCTCTTTCTCTGCAGGAAACAGCCTATAAACAGCAAAACGAAGCAAATTCAGGATGATACACAGGAAACTGAAGAGGCAGTCGACTGGTCATGATAACAGGCGACTGGACAGAGGAAATCAAGTTTTACACAGCTGCTCGGCCAAGTCGACTGTTCCCAAAACATCAGTCGACTGGGCGAATGAATCACGAAAATACTGAAGTCTCGACACAGTCGACTTACTCCCAAAAGCAGTCGACTGATAGGCGGCGGAATAAACAGATGAGATATTCGAAGATTCACCTGCATCTAATTTCACATCTATTTGAATCCAGATTTATGCAAATCAAATCTAGAGACTGGGGGTTTCCAAGTGGACGTGGTAAACGGATAAGGAAGGAAAGGAGAAAAGAGGAAGATATTAATCATCAAATCAAATAAAGAAGGATCTTCCTTAAAAAGTGGAAACCCTAATTCTCAGCCGTACTCTATAAATATCAGAAGAGATCGACTTAGAGAGAGAATAATCAGATCTATCTCGTGGACACAACTTAATCAGAGAGTTCCCAACCATCAAGTCATCAACCCAAGCATCACTCCATCAACATTGAAGAGAAAGAGAAGATCCAGCAAACAGAAGGCAGTCGACTGTGTGACAGACAGTCGACCATATTGCCGGAATCCATTAGTTTATTTCTTCTTCTCTCTTTATTCTTTTATGTTGATCATGTATTTGAACTTGTTAAGCAATAAAAGTATTATTATGTGGAACTAATTTCATAGTTGGGTAGATCGAAACCATAGTTATGTAGTGCTATATTCTTCTGAGATCTTCTAATTACTTATTGATTGAATCTGGTTGAATTGACATAGATTAATGATCATCAAACTTGGATCTTGAAGTCTGAGAGCAGTCGACTGAGGTGAGAGCCAGTCGACTGACATACAGCACGTGAGAATATCAAGTTTATGTTATCATTTATCTAAATCTGTTATATGAAGCATATTGAGACGACCGAATCTCGTGCCCATAATTTGTAACAAAGGAATCTTTAGGGGTTCTTGGTTCAATCAACTTAGAGGACCTTGATCTGATACCAGTTCCTAGAACTTTAAGTGTTTGTTCGTTTCTACTGTTCTTATGTTTTCTCTGAGTATAACTTAGTGGATACCATGCTAGATGCTTAGGGGAAGAAACGAATTAGAGTAGATACCATGCCTAATTCTTGGTTTAGGGAAACAATACTTTAAGGAGTAGATACCATGCCCTTGAAGTGAACAAACATGAGTAATTAGAGGTAAGTTCAGAAGGTCACTTAGCATTACTAACTATTGGTGGAGGTCAACAACCCAACTATTCAAGAGATATTTGTGATTCAACACCTCTCATCTTAGTTTTAATCTTTTAGTTCTTTTAGAATATTATGACAACTTTTATTCATTTTTATTATTAGTTTTATTGATTAGTAAGTTGAAGTCTACAATCTCTGTGGGATCGACCCTTGCTATTACTACGATTCGATTCGTGCACTTGCGAGGTTTTATAATTTGTGTCTAGTTTTATCTATTTATTTAGGTAGCTAGATTCCAACAACAAGTTTTTGGCGCCGTTGCCGGGGATTGTTTAGTATTTTAACTTTCAAATCAGTAAAATCTTTTTCTGTTTATTTTATTTTATTTCTTCTTTTTCTTTTCTAACATTCTCTTTTAGTTTACTTTCTGCACAAACAGGTACAGACCAGTCGACTGTCTCACGGATCAGTCGACTGTAGAGAGGATTTTCTTTCAAAAGCAACAATGGGTGAAATTTTTTTAAACCGAGTACCAATGCAAGACAAATTCATTCCTAAGAATATTGAGAATCCTTCTTGCATAGCTTTTCAACCCAAAGTCACAGGGAATATGCATCTATCACCTCAATTACTCAGCATGGTGCCCCACTTCTTTGGTAGAACAGACGAAGATCCGCATCTACATCTACAAGACTTCTTTGATCTTTGCAGGACACAAAGCATCCAAGGGCTTACCCCCGAACAAATCAGGTTAATCTTGTTTCCTTTTTCTTTAAAACTTAATGCTAAGTTGTGGTATAATTCTTTGGAACCAGGATCAATTAATTCATGGGAGCAATTGGCAACAAAATTCTTGAAAGAGTTCTTTCCAGCCCAGAAAACCAGACAACTAAAAAGGGAGATTCTACTTTTCCAACAAAAAGATGGCAATTTGTTTTTCGAGGCGTAGAAGGACTTTAAAAACAAGCTTTTCAAGTGTCCTACACATAACATACCTAAGGATGACCAGGTACAATCATTTTATGAGGGTTTAAATGACGCTAACAAAGCAATTGTAGATGCAGGGTGCAATGGAATGTTGATGAGGAAGAGTGCTGAGGAGGCCATAGAGTTATTTGAAGAACTCAGCGAGAACTCACAACAATTCTCAACAAGGAGGGGTCTTTCGAAAAAACAGGGAGTATACGAAATTTCTTATGATAACATGCAATTCGAAATGGAAACCATGAACAAAAAGATTGATATGCTTGGGAATTTAACGATGGGTGGTGTAAAAAACCAACCAAAAGAAATTTGTGCAATTTGTTTTCAATCTAACCATACAACTAATTCATGTCCCATGTTTTCTTTCGCAGATCAGGAGCACACAAACTACGAAGAACAGGGAATGTACCCGCCCCAGAACAATTTTTTTTCAAACACGTATAACCCAGGGTGGCAAAACCATCAAGACAATCAATTTGCACCAGGGCATACGCAGCAATTCCAAGGCGGGAATGGGTATGATGAGCCAGCACAAGAACAGGAGAAGTTAAATTTCGAATCCACCATTCTTCAACTACTCCAACAGCAACAACAAACCAGTGATCAACAAAGACAGGCCATTCAAAAATTGGAATTTCAAATTGGCCAAATTGCTACGGAGTTAAGTGAAAGAAAGGCAGGAGAATTTCCATCACAAACCATACCTAACCCTAGAGGACAAGAACAGCTCCAATCAAGGACAACAATAGAAGAAGAGACTGAGTTTACAATGTTTGATGCACCACAATTTCCACACGATGATCATGAATGTTATAAAGTTGACGTGGTTCCGGAAATTTGCGACCAAACATTTCAAGAAAATAGCGTTGATCCATTACAAGCAACAATTGCGCACCCTCCACCACTATCTCAAGTTGAAATGGAATACGACGACTGGAAGATTGCAGAGACAGTACTTCACCATGGAACTCCAGAGTCCTATCCAGGTAAGCTTGCATCTGTATTTGAAGAGTTGGTATCTGATAACACTTGTGTTCTACAGGTTAAGTCGACTTATGAAGAGGACAAGTCGACTGATGAAACATACAAGTCGACTGAAGATCGTGACAAGTCGACTGCTCCTAGGACACCTGATGAGGAGTTAAAGCCACTACATGAACACCTGAGGCCACTACTTGATTATTTGGGGAACATTCAGACAGTACCTGTGACAGTTGCTACAAAATTCAAGATGAACAAAGAAGCAAGGCTGCAGGGAGTCTTGCAAAATCACAATGGTGCTTTAAGATGGACCATTGCTGATAAACTGATGTCAAGGTGGTACGGTCCATAAAATTGTTGCAAAGGTTTCCCCCACATGGAGCGTTGGCGAAAAATCAAACGTTCAAGGTGAATGGGCAGAGGGGGAGACCTTATAAGTCGATGAGTTGTGAGCCTTGAACCATTCAATACATTGCACAAACTCATCGAGTCTAGCTGAAGACAAGAAACACAGCGCTTATTGGGAGGCAACCCAATGTTTCAGGGAAGTATTTACACTTTCCTTTATTTGCTTTCAGTTATTCATTATTATTTTTCCTTGCGTTATTTTTATTTTTTCTCTCCTACCTAGATGTGACATATGCCTATTTTTACATTTTCTTTCGAACATTGAGGACAATGTTCCATCTAAGTTTGGGGGTATTAGGGGTATTAGGGTTATTTTTAGAGTCTTTTGAATTTTTTTAGGGTAAACAATTTGTTATAAAGTAAGAGTAAGGATACTTATTTACTTTAGGATTGTTGAGTTTCATAATTCCCTACAAAAATTGTGTGCGTCATGCGATTATACATAATAAACAAATGTGATGCTTTTTCTGATAATTATTCCCTTCAGATCTAGTCCTAAATCGAGTTTAAGTAAATAGAGTGATACAATATATGTATATATATTTGAATAAAGTCAGTCTACTCCAATGTTTTGAGGGCTTAGTAACTAGGGGTATGCATCACCAATGTTTACCTTTACGTCAAACGGCAACTTGAAATATGAGTATGCAAAGCACTTTAATGTTTGTGACTTGTTGAGTAACCGGGTGGATACATCACAAATGTTTCGCATTCGCGTCAAAAGACAAGTGACAACTTTAAAGAAGAGACTATAAAAAAAATAAAAAAAAAAAAAAAAAAAAAAAAAAAAAAAAAAAAAATCTCTAGTTTGCTACTGATTTGTAGTAGAGAAAAGGGATAATCACAGACTGAGTAGATGCATACTATAACTACATTAATCGCATGACAAATATGACTAAGTTTGGGATTTATGAAGAGACAATTGCACTAGAGAAAGTGGGTATGTTTAATTCTACTTTATCTGAAATTGTTTGTAGTTTTATATTTTTCATTTTGATGTCCGCATAATAAGAAATCCTGGTGGTTGAATCTATTGTTATTATTATTCTCCCTATTCATAATTCTAGTTTGCTTGAGGACAAGCAAAAGCTAAGTGTGGGGGTATTTGATGAACACAATATTATTCACATTTTAGAGCAATAATCTTATTGTAAATGCACATTTAAAAGCTCTATATGTGGTATTTATGCTTCTTTTCTCTTTCTCTGCAGGAAACAGCCTATAAACAGCAAAACGAAGCAAATTCAGGATGATACACAGGAAACTGAAGAGGCAGTCGACTGGTCATGATAACAGGCGACTGGACAGAGGAAATCAAGTTTTACACAGCTGCTCGGCCAAGTCGACTGTTCCCAAAACATCAGTCGACTGGGCGAATGAATCACGAAAATACTGAAGTCTCGACACAGTCGACTTACTCCCAAAAGCAGTCGACTGATAGGCGGCGGAATAAACAGATGAGATATTCGAAGATTCACCTGCATCTAATTTCACATCTATTTGAATCCAGATTTATGCAAATCAAATCTAGAGACTGGGGGTTTCCAAGTGGACGTGGTAAACAGATAAGGAAGGAAAGGAGAAAAGAGGAAGATATTAATCATCAAATCAAATAAAGAAGGATCTTCCTTAAAAAGTGGAAACCCTAATTCTCAGCCGTACTCTATAAATATCAGAAGAGATCGACTTAGAGAGAGAATAATCAGATCTATCTCGTGGACACAACTTAATCAGAGAGTTCCCAACCATCAAGTCATCAACCCAAGCATCACTCCATCAACATTGAAGAGAAAGAGAAGATCCAGCAAACAGAAGGCAGTCGACTGTGTGACAGACAGTCGACCATATTGCCGGAATCCATTAGTTTATTTCTTCTTCTCTCTTTATTCTTTTATGTTGATCATGTATTTGAACTTGTTAAGCAATAAAAGTATTATTATGTGGAACTAATTTCATAGTTGGGTAGATTGAAACCATAGTTATGTAGTGCTATATTCTTCTGAGATCTTCTAATTACTTATTGATTGAATCTGGTTGAATTGACATAGATTAATGATCATCAAACTTGGATCTTGAAGTCTGAGAGCAGTCGACTGAGGTGAGAGCCAGTCGACTGACATACAGCACGTGAGAATATCAAGTTTATGTTATCATTTATCTAAATCTGTTATATGAAGCATATTGAGACGACCGAATCTCGTGCCCATAATTTGTAACAAAGGAATCTTTAGCGGTTCTTGGTTCAATCAACTTAGAGGACCTAGATCTGATACCAGTTCCTAGAACTTTAAGTGTTTGTTCGTTTCTACTGTTCTTATGTTTTCTCTGAGTATACTTAGTGGATACCATGCTAGATGCTTAGGGGAAGAAACGAATTAGAGTAGATACCATGCCTAATTCTTGGTTTAGGGAAACAATACTTTAAGGAGTAGATACCATGCCCTTGAAGTGAACAAACATGAGTAATTAGAGGTAAGTTCAGAAGGTCACTTAGCATTACTAACTATTGGTGGAGGTCAACAACCCAACTATTCAAGAGATATTTGTGATTCAACACCTCTCATCTTAGTTTTAATCTTTTAGTTCTTTTAGAATATTATGACAACTTTTATTCATTTTTATTATTAGTTTTATTGATTAGTAAGTTGAAGTCTACAATCTCTGTGGGATCGACCCTTGCTATTACTACGATTCGATTCGTGCACTTGCGAGGTTTTATAATTTGTGTCTAGTTTTATCTATTTATTTAGGTAGCTAGATTCCAACAACAGTTACGTGCTCGTATTCCGTATTTTTAGGAAGCGGGGCGTGACAATCATCCCTAGAAATAATCATATCATTAACATATAATAGTAGAAGTACTCTTCACTATGATGTTGAATGCATAAACATAGAGTGGTCCTGAGAACTCTGACTAAAACCGGCCTGTGTGATGACACGGTGAAAATACTCAAACCAGGCACAAGAGGCCTGTTTCAAACTATATATAGCTCGATGTAGATGGCAAACATGACAAGGAGGGGTGGTAAGGCTAGGGGGAGGATGCATGTAAACATTCTTAGATAAGGTACCTTGTGGAAAGACATTCTTCATGTCCATCTGGTATAACGGCCACTGACGGATGGAGGCAACGACAAGGAGAGTACGAACTGTAGTCATTTGTGCAAATGGAGCAAAAGTCTCATGATAATCAATGTCATGCTCCTGAGTAAATCCTCGGGCAACTAGACGAGCCTTGTGCCGCTCACTGGAGCTATCGGGTAGATATTTGACCTTGAACAACCTAAAGAATCAAACGTAACAACAAGACCACTATGACACAGTGCACTATTGGAAATAAGGTTTATCGATAAATGTGGAGCATTAAGAACATAAGGTAATGTGAGAGTGGGAGAGCAAATTGACCCAGAGTGTGTAGTGTGAAGTTGTGAGCCATCAGCTATACGAAGCGATGGAGAGTGAGAGGGAAATGCAGTGCTAGTGGTGAGAGCGTATAATTACTAGTAAGATGATGTGATGCACCAGAATCTAAAATTCAGGAAGAATTCATACCAGGACTAACAGAGAATGCAGCTGGAGTTCGAGTTGAGCAAGGTGATGTTGAAGATTTGCCCAATCAGTAGGAGATGGCCGTGTCGGAGTTAATGATAACCCGGAGTGTAGAAAAGAGAAATTTGTGTAATTTGGGTTAGGGATTAGTGAGGGGGAGAGAAATTCAGGATTAGTGCTCTGATACTATGATAATATAAACAGTGATATTGAAGAAGATTATTGGATTGATTAATATCTGAGTTAAATATCTCCTATATTTAGGAGGGAACCAAATACTAAACTAGTATATAATTCGATATGGGACTAAATATATATAATAATATATAACAAATTTAATTACTTTTATTAATATATTATCGATGCAGGATTAAAGATGTGGATCCTTCAAAGGCTAACCTTCATCTTTTCGCATACTTGCTCGGAGGGAAGAGGCTAGAACGGCCCTGTGAACCACGAGTGGACTCTGAACAGGGTGACGACGAGTTTTTAAAGCATTCGAATGGCGAACTGCGCTTCGCATTCTTGCTCAGGGACAAGTCACTAGAGGGACCCTACGAACCATGAATGGACTCCGCACTTGTCATGGTTGTTTTGGAAGCATTCGAGTGGCGAGTTGAACTCTACATACATGCTCGGGGACAAGATTCTAGAGCAGCCCTGTGAACCACGTGTTGACTCCAACAGGGTGTCGACAAGTTTTGGGAGCATTCGAATGGCGAGTCATGCTCCGCATACTTGCTCGAAAGTAAGTAGCTAGAGAGACCCTATGAACCTTGATTAGACTCTGCACTTGTCCATCGGGGTGCTTAGTGAGCAGATGGTGTTGCTCGGAAGCGCACCATGTGCACATTTCTTTGCTTGTATTTGGTAGAGTGTATTCAGTAAAGTTACACATGAATTTTGCGCAAGAAAAATTACATGTTATTAAAAAAATTAAACTTGATGGTGGCTTGATTGAAAGCCCTTATCACATGTTGTGACCGTTATAATTGTTGGTCTTTATTACATGTTTGAACTAACTACTAAGGGAGAACGTTAAGCGCCCTCATGGTACTTCATTAGGTGCCTGACGTTCCAAGTCCTTGATTTCTTCTTCCCCCCAGGTCTTCAAGTCAGTAAACTCTCGGGCGAACCACTTGTAAGACCTTGTAGGGTCCCTCCCAGTTGGGTGCTAACTTTCCTTTCCTGCGTTTGTTGAATATCTCGAGCTTTTGAAGGACGAGGTCCCTTTCATTGAGGTTGGCCAAGCGGACCTTCTTGTTGTAAAAAATTTCTACCCACTTCTGGTAGATGTTTCTTCTTAGATAAGACTTCTCTCGAACTTCATTGATAAGTTCTAAGTTAGCCCAGAGGTCATTTGAAGAAGGTGAGAAGGCGAAGGGAAGGTAGTCCTACTTCCAGAGGGATGAGAGCTTCCGTGCTGAAGGTGAGATTGAATGGGGATTCTCCCGTAGGAGTTCTCTTCATGGTTCTATAGGACCATAGGATTCTAGGGTGTTCTTCGACATATTTTCCCTTCGGGACTTCACCAAATAACTTTTGAGACCATCCAAGATTTGCTAGTTGGCATTCTCGGCTTGTCTGTTGGTCTAGGGGTGTGAAACGGATGAGAAACGTTGTTCAACTCCCAGATCAGTTCAAAACATGCTGATCCCCTTGCCAGCAAATTGAGTTCCATTGTCGGTGACTAGTGTGCGGGGATCCCGAACCGACATACTATGTTCTTCGAAAAGAATTGTTGAACCTTATACTCAATGATTGTTGCAAGTGGTTCTGCCTCTATCCACTTTGTGAAGTAGTCCATGGTGACTACTAGGAAGATCCCTTAGCTGTGGCAGGAGGAATGGGTTCGAGTAGGTCCATTCCCCACATTGCAAAGGGGATAGGACTGGACATAGAGTTAAGGTTGGCTTGCGGAATCTGCTTGATGGAGGAGTACTTCTAGCAGGGGATGCATTGGCGGATGTATGCTTAGGCATCACTGAGGAAGGTTGACCAATAGTAACCATGGTTGAGAACCTTTCGTGCAAGAGACCTCGCACCTAGGTGACTTCCTTCTATCCCTTCATGTACTTCTCTAAGGAAGTATTAATCTTCTTCGGGGTGAAGCATCTTAGGTAGGGTTAGCCGTCAAACTTGAGTGTATGAGCGCTTGTAGAGAACTCCTTCGACGAATGTATATCTCTCCGCCCTTACCTGAATCTTTCATGCTTCTTTCTGATCTAAAGGGAGGACTCCTTTGTCGAGGAAGTCGTTTAAGGGTTTCATCCAACAATCTTCGAGTGTCTGGGGGGTGATGGACATGAGCTCCAGTGCCTCCTCTTCGATGCTTGTCTTGAGTAGGACCTCAATCAGCGTAGTGTGGTTGAGCCCATCGAGTGAGGAGGAGAAAACTTAGAGAGGGCACCGGCTTCCCATAATCTTTGCGTGGATACGGGTGAATACAATTTCCATGAAAGTAGGCAAGGGTTTCTTCATGTGGGCCAAGTACTTGATCATGCGGTCATCCAGGCCTCATTTTTGCTAGGAATTTGGTTCACTACCAATTGAAAGTCGTTGAGCACTCTGACTCTTTGAGCCCCTGCCTACTTTTGCTAAAAGACAGCGATGAGTGCTTCATATTTGGGCTCGTTATTGGAAGTTGGGAAGTCGAGGCACAGCGAGTGTTAGAGGATGGACTCATCGGGGCCTAGTAGGATGACACCGACACCACTCCCTTCGAGATAGAAGGACTCGTCCACGTATACACTCCACAGTGGAGAGCTGTCTCCTTCTTCGGAGGATTAGGGATAGTTCTCTCTACAATAAATTCGGCTAAGGCTTGGTCTTTGATGGTAGTTGTTGGCTGATAAGTGATGTCAAGTTGGCTTAGCTCGATGGACCACTTCATAAGTCTTATGGAGCTCTCTGGCTTGTGGATGACTCTCTTGAGCAGTTGGCCAGTGAGGACCTAAATATAGTGTGCTTGGGAGTATGGTCAGAGCTTTTGGGGGGTCATTACCAGAGCGTAGGCCATCTTCTCCATCTTTGAGTATTGAAGTTCGACATCGTGGAAACCTTGCTCACATAGTAGATTGGCTTTTGCATTCGGTATTCTTCTTTTACCAGGAGCATTGAGGGTTTGATTCAAAGTAGCTAGGTAGAGGTAGATAACCTCTCCCGGTGTGGGCTTGCTAAATAGCGGAGGATTGACGAGATGTACTTTGAGGCCTTCGAAGGGTGCTTGTTGTTCCCCCCTCCCCCCCACTCAAAATTCTTTGCTCCCCGAAGAGCTTTAAAGAAATGAAGGCACTTCTCCCCAGACTTGGAGAGGAAGTGCCCAATGGCGGCAAGACGGCCGGTGAGCTTCTGGACTTCTTTGACTGTAGCTGGGGGAGACATGTCGAGTATGGATTTCATCTTTTTAGGGTTAGCTTTGATACCACTTTGGCCTACCATGAACCCTAAGAGATTCCCCGATGAGACCCCTGTAACCCTCATTTTCGTTTATACAAAATCTTCTGTATCCTTGTATTTTGTTTGTTTATAAATTATTTTGTTCCCAATTGTACAGATTTTATTCTTTCTTGCTCCGTATTCTTGTATTTCAATTTCCTTGTAAATTCTTTCTTTCATTTGAATTCATTTTTTTGTAAATTTCCTATTTGATTGAACTCAAACCCGTATATAAATTCTTCTGTTCTCTTGAACCCAATTGTATTCTCTCGATATTCGATTATTTTGTTTAAATCCAAATCCTAATTCGATTGATTATTTGATTTATTTGCAAACAGCCCAATCCTAGCCATTCTATGATTTTATTATTTGACTCTACATTTCTAACACCCTGCAAAACAGTATATAACTATTTTGCATATTAGTCCATGTATAGTTGAGAATTGCACGAGATTATATATTTTTTCATGATTATTTGTTTTAACTGAGAATTTTCAGATATATTAGTTATTCTGAACCCGATAAGATAAATTCGGGACATCTTCTAAAATAAATTGCATATTTTATCCCGATTATTTTAGCGAGATAATCTTTGGGAAAATAATATTTTTGTACAATATATATTCTTATATTTTACAAATAAATAATTTATTTGTAATGAGTATATACATATATAAGAATGTATGTATATTTTGATTGAATTGTATATTATATATACATGAACACTTGTATGTATTTATATATACATATATATATATGTATATGTATGTATTTATATATAATCTATATAATAAAACACAAACAAAGCTATCAAGTGGCTCTCCTTCAATCCCCCCAAAGTCAATGGCTTAGATTGATTCTCACAAAACATATTTTCCTGCACAAAATTTCAAACCCCAAAACCAATTTCTATCTCTTTCAACTCAGATTCCCTCTCTCTTACTGCTTCTCGGTCTCTCACTCTGTGTCTTCTCCCGATCTCTCTCTCTCTCTTTCTCTCAGAACCCCCTCCCCCTCTCTCTCTCTCATCCCAAATCCCCCTTTCTCCCATCCAGAAATCACGAATCCCCCCTTCTCTCTCTCAGATCCCCCTCCCCCCTCTCTCTATCATCGTACCCAACCCCCTTTCTCTCTCTCATCGTTCCCGAGTCCCCCTCTCCCCCTCTCATCGATCTCGCCCCCCGCGCTCTCTCTCTCTTTCATCGACCACCGAAACTTCCCAAACCCCCACAGAAACTTCACAGTCTCTCCAAGATCGACCACCGAAGCTTCAGGTTGTCTAGCTTCCACCCATCCCAGGTATATATACTATATTGCCTACATTTTGTTGGGTTTGTGTTAGATTGATGTGAAATCGAGGAGTTTTGGTGGTATTTGGGAGTTGTGTTTTCGCCCAATTTGCGATATGGGGTTTTAAATGTCCGTGTGATGAAATTGTTTTCTCTATAGGAGGCAGAGAGGAGAATGGATTTGGTCCGTGTTGCGGATATTAAATATGGGGCCCTTCAAGAAATTGAGGCTGCTATTGCCAAGCTTGAAGGCGAGACGGGTGAGAACCTAATGCTGACCGAAACCGCAGGTCCTGATAAAATTGCAGAGGTATGTTACATTCTTCATTATAATAAATACCAATGCTGAATTGCACATCTTTGTTATAATAGGTAGAAAGTTGCGATATGGAATCCAAAGAAGTGGAAAACTAAAATTATAGAAGTATGCCCTTCTGAATAGGCAAAATATTTCATGCCCTACCGGAGACGATCAGCAAAATGTTTAATACCCTACTGGAGATGTTGATGTTAAATTTCACTTTGGTACTTTATTTTTGGTTATCTGAAAAGAACGTTGGATGGACACATCTGTTCTTTATTCATTCCCAATGTTTCATCTTAATTCATTCATTATCTGATGTTCAAGAAAACGAAACATTATTATCTTGATCTGAATTTAATGTGCTATTGCACCATCATGTTCAACAGACATGTATATATCAGCCACTAATTATATATTCTTATTTTGCTGAGAAGTTATGTTTTGTGTGTTTTGCTTACCAAGATGATGTTCTTCTCTCTTTAATTAGGTTGTGAGTCGATGGACTGGCATTCCAGTAACTAGGCTTGGCCAGAATGAGAAGGACAGGCTAATTGGTCTTGCTGAAAGGCTACACAAGAGAGTTGTTGGCCAAGATCAGGCAGTTGATACAGTGGCAAAAGCAGTGCTAAGGTCAAGGGCTGGGCTAGGCCGACCTCAACAGGCAACCAAATTGTTTCTTTCTGGGTCCCACATGTGTTGGCAAGACTGAGCTTGCAAAGGCCCTTGCCGAGCAACTATTCAATGATGAAAACCTTTTGGTTCGGATAGACATGTCTAAGTACATGGAGCAACATTTTGTTTCGCGTTCAATTGGTGCTCCTCCGAGGTAAGGCATCTTTGTCCTGTCTGATTATTTATTTATTTATTTAAGGGATTTTTTTGTTTGAAATATATCTAACAATTTTTATGTGATCACTTACTTCAGTGCTCTATGTTGAATTAGTATTTTACATGCTTAAGTTAGTAATGTTGGTGCGCTACATAGTTTTGTATGGTTAATGTAGCAATCCTGTTTGCCTTTTATTAAACTTGGTTACAATTATAGTGAAGTATTGTGGGTATTGTAGGTGTTGAAAGTTATAGTTAATGTGTTTTGGGGTTTCAAAATTTTGGGTGGGAAAATATGTTTTTTGAGAATCAATCTGGACCATTAGTTTTAGGGGAGATTGAAGAAGAGTCACTTAATAGCTTTCTTTGTAATCTATTATAAGCAATTCAATTTATAACTAAGCTTTACAAAGCTACTTTACAAAAATTATAAGCAATTCAATTTTTTAGTCATAATAAAAGACATACTTTAACTCAAAGTCTCAAACTATCACTATTCAGTTCTCGCATTATAAGGACATTGCATTTAAAACACATCTTCAGGTAAAGAAATTACATTTAAAATCCCAGGGTGATGTGCCCTTGGCAGTATCCTATGCATGAATCCCCTGAACACGAGCAAATGCCTGAAAGAAATTCTCATTCAAATCCTATCCCCTCAATACATTCATCTGTATAAATATGCTTGCACATATCTTCTGTCTTCTTTTCTTATATTATGCACATCAACATAGCCTACGCATCCTCTATTATTACCATATTCTTTTTAACTAGTTGTTTTGTTACTGATATAGGTTATATCTCTCTCGATTTTTCAATAGAAACTTGACCTATCAACTAATAATTGGTTCATAGCAAATTCAACAACAATGGTGCAAATTAACCCACCCATTTTTCACAAAACGAAAAACCAAGCTATGCAAACTACCAATCCTAACTACTTGACTTCAACTCGAACAACTCAAACACATTCGCAACTTCCCAACAAAAACAAAAAAAAACCTGGTGATGCGTCCTCAGTAGTATCCTACAATTGGCGTGAATTTCCTGCACATGCGCCAGCGCCTTAAAGAAATTCTCATTCAAATTCTCATTCCTCAGCGCATTAATCTGCATTCATCCCACACATTATCCCAAAATTTAGCAATTTCATCGATTCTATTACTACACTAACATCATATAAATCCCATAGTTATAAGCATAAATTATATGTTTATTTGGCATAAATTACTTTTGTCCATTTTTAGATAAGGTGGGTTAGGAAAATTAAGTAGTTTTTGTTCTTCAGCAAGTTTCAGAACATTTGCCATTTAAGGCAAACTAATTCTTAGTCCATTATGGAAAAAGACTAATTGTATGTAGTAACCTATGAATTCATTGTGACAGTGATTGTATTTTTGAATTCATTGTGATAGTGATTGTATTTTTAGTAGAGCAACATAGATAGATGTATGTAGTAACCTATGAATTCATTGTGATAGTGATTGTATTTTTGAAACTTCAAGCGAAAAAAGACGGACTGTTTTACAGATAATCCTGCATTTTTTTGTTGTACTATGCTTTTTGTTCTTGGAGGTGATGATGATGGTGCATATATGTCCACTGCTAAGGTGTGATTGAATTTTTTGTTATTTGTTAAAACATGTCAATGCAATATTATTGCCTGTTTAGTTCTTTTCTGCTGCTACGTAATCTATAACGCTAGCGAGGCAGTAGTAATATTTGTAGTTGATTCAGGCGTAGGGGAGAGACTATATTTGAAATAAGAGCAGTGATTATACGTTAACTTGAACCTCATCTGAGCCTCAAATTTTTTTATCTAAATTTGTGATTCATTTCGCTTTATAATCCTTATTTTTTTAATAAGCATTTGTTGTGCTATTCCTACTTACGGTTCATTTATTTTAGACGATATTATATTCTTTGTTTTCCCACCACCTCGGCATAACGATAGTATAGCAAGCACAAAAGGACTATACATTTTCCTGTTAATCAAGATGATCCATTAACATTCAGTGCTTCTACTTTTGACGGTCACTCTGTTGGATTGACTGTATTCATATGATCCAATTACATTCAAAATTGTTTTTTTTCCATTACAGGTGCAATTCCTACGACAAAAAAATGTGCCGTTTACCATTCCAAATGAACGTGTTCTTAATTTGACATCCCTTCGCAAGATATGCTTAATCCCTTGTGTATTAGATGCTCATTATTGATATTTTTCAATTCCTATTTTTTAACCAACCAATGTAGAGAAAGGAAGCACCGAGTTATTCTAGCAAAGGAAAGAGAAAGAAAAATGAATAGAGAACCTTTTTTTCTTAGTGTTACTTTTTTTGGTAGTTAACTTCAGTTATGTAGAATGAGGGTAGTTAAGGAAATCTCTGTAATATTTAGTATTTTGGGAGATTTTGTAAGTACTGTATGTGATGATGATATATAGTGATGGGATATAGTATGTTAAAACCCGTACCCGCAAAGTTGTGGTGTATTGGGCTCTGTGTATGGTTTTTCAAAGATTTTTCTAAAGTCCATTACGTTTTCAAATGAAATCTTTGTTTTTATTTTGTATCTTGCATCATGTGAAGATATTTGCCCCCAGAGCCCTATATATATGATGTTTGTGTGATGTTGCTTGGATTGGCCTGGGGAGGATTGATATTAACTGCCTGTGATGTGATATTTTTAATTGTTAGCAGAATTCCATAAGGAGTTGCTGTAAAAGGGCTAATATTTTAGGGGAGATTCTGCCAAAATTTTTACTAAAATTCCTATTAGTATTCTAGAATAGAATTAAGGATTTAAATGAATAGGTGTAGAAAAAATTAAAAAATAAAATCATAGATGGTAATAGTTAACTAATAATAAGCTTTATTATACAGATATGTTGGGGTGATGAAAAACATTTTGGGTTCGAACCGTCGAGTTTGAAGGCAATCACTTTTGTACATCAGTCGTTTTGAAAGGTATTGGTTTGAAAATGCATTTTCCTATAAACTGTTAGTGTTGGTTATTTTAAGTTCTCATTGGTTTTGACTTGATTGATTCCTTTTTCATTAAAATGATTTTTCAGGTCTCTTCATTATGGTGAGTTTAGTCGTCTATCCATCTATAATTTTCATGTTCTCAGAATGTTTGTAATGCCTGATAGTTGAGCTTATGTATTTTGTGTGAATCACTCCTTAATTATTTTGAGGGGTTGGGGCCAATGTTAGTTCTACTAGCATGTACCTCTTTGTTTAAAATCTATAACTATATTCAAGAATGTAAAATATCTCATACACTGAAATATATAAAAAATTGGGGCCAACAAATAGATTTCAGATCAAATTTGCAGTACGCTGTCTAGTATATGGATATAGATATATTAATATGGAGGCATAATTGTACTTGATCACATTTAACAAAAGGTGTTAACATGTACATCACAACAAGCTTTCTCTCTCTCTCTCCCCTTCTCTCTTTTTTAACCTCTTCTAAAATCATACATGGTTAACTACATGAAAATATGACAATATGGAATTAACTCATGCAGTTTGAGGCGATAACTGCATTAGCAACTGAATTGCTACTTTTGGTTTGCTACAAATCAAATATGAAATCTCTTTTGTTGAAGTCACACATAGCAAGTGATTTTGATCCACTATTGTTGTAGATTCACAGTACTCTTTTCAATCCCGAGCTCCAGACAAATGATCCTGCAAGATATAAACTGATAAACAACTTAATTCTGATTATATCAATGTCTACTGTGAAATACACATCTATATAAATCATTCTTCACAAAGACGTGCATATATTTAACTTTTTACAGGGTTTTATATACTGCATCATTCTTGGAAACGTGCCGTAGGCATGTGTCCACGGGCATACCTAGTTGTATGTATATATTTAATTGAATTGTATTGGATTTGGATTTTATACTTGAATATACCTATATGTATGTGTATGTATGTGTGTGTGTGTGTATATATATATATATATATATATATATATATATTATAGTAGGATGTAGAAGAATCACACCGTAATCAAGAGCTTCTCATCTTTAATCTTGACGATCAAATGAAACCTATGGTTGAGTTTAAATCCAAGAAGCAACAAACCAAGCAATTTCCCCCATTAAACACTTGCATGTTCTCGGCTTTATATAGCCACATCCCTACACCTCCACCTCACCCTCTTCCTCCCTCTCATTCTGCCGACCAAAAATAACCCACCCCCAGCTTCTTCTTGGCCGAAAATCCTCTCACCCATCTTCATATCAATTCATCCAAAAACCCTCACCCTCCATCTTCTTCTACTTCTTCTACATCTTCTTCTACTTCCTTATGGTTTAGAAAGAAAGTAAGGAGAAAGAAAGAGAGTGAGAAGAAGAGATTGAGAAAGAATGTTCATGGTGCTCTTGAAGCTCTTGGAAGAGGAAGAAGATGCTACAAGGAGGAGAAGTAGCTTTCAAGCCATAGACTCATCTTCAATCAAATTTTTTGGGTATTTTTCTAAACTCATGCTTGTTTAATTTATTTGATTATGATGCTTGCTTGAATGCTAGGTGATAAGAGTTAATAGAGTAGTAAAGTGTTCATTCTTGAGTTTGGTTGAGATGAAAAGTAGAGGTAGAAAGTTGTGAACTTGTTGTTATATGCATGTCTTTAGTTAGAAATTCCTAACTTGCTGTATGGTTAGAATTGTGATCCCAAATTTTTACCAAATGATCTTGTAAGATTCTTTAGCAAGCCCTATTTTTTGTAGATTTTTCGGAGTGTATTTGATATTTTAAAAAATTTGCATTTCCGAAATAGTAGGGGTTGAATTTGGGGTTGTGTATTGCCTGATTTTGGTATGTTCAAGGAGTCATAACTTGAGTTTGAGAACTCATTGTGAGTTGAAATTTGAACTGGAGTTAGATGTGTAAATTTCAGAATTTTTTGAGTATATTTGTTATTTATAATATATCTGTTCATTCGACTGGTTGAAGCTGAAGATGTTCTGTTCTGGGAGTGGGAACTGAACTTTGAAAAATTGTATCTCTCATTTGGTATGAGATTTTGGGATGAAACTTGAAATGTAGCGTTCTATGTCTTCTACTATTGTGCATAATTAGATAATTTCTGGAAGGGTTTCAATTGTAACATCCCGTAATTTAAAAAAATATATATAATATATGGTGTATGATATATAGTATATATGTATATATGGCAAAAGGCATGGTTATAAACATATGGTAAAAATAATAATATGAAGTGAGATTGGGTAGGGGCCCACGTGTATGATAAACAGAAAGTGCTGTTCTGTTTCAGTGTTTCACCATGGGGGCCCCCCAATGTATGAGTAGAGAAACAGAGGTTGTTCTCTTGGTTTCTCTGATGGCGTGCGTAACAGGGAAGAGGGAGTAAAAAGATAGTACCACATTGGTATTACACTTGAATTAAATAATATATAAATATAATAACCTATGATCAAGAGTCACCAATTCGGTTAACCACCTTTTGAGAGGCAACCTGTGGTGGGCAGTTGTACTACATAGTATCTAATTTGTCTTACAAATTGTACAAATTATCTGATCTAGGGGTAGGGGCATTACAAATGGTATTAGAGCCGACTTTCGACACCGAGTGTGGGTAAGAGTGGGCGAGATGTATGCCTAAGATTGAGCTAGCAGATGTACGGGTATGCCTGAGAGGGAGCGAGTTGGCGGCCTTAAATAATGGACCACCTGCAGAATCGGGGTACGGTGCAGCTAGCAGAATCAGGGTACTCCACTCGACATCGGCTAGAAAGGAGATCCTGCACTATATTGTGCATGCCCGTGCTCAGCAGGATGCTGATTTCCGAAGGGGGGTGTCTGTAACATCCCGTAATTTAAAAAATATATATATAATATATGGTGTAAGATATATAGTATATATGTGTATATGGCAAAAGGCATGGTTATAAACAGACGGTAAAAATAATAATATGAAGTGAGATTTGGTGGGGGCCCACGTGTATGATAAACAGCAAGTGCTATTCTGTTTGAGTGTTTCACCATGGGGCCCCACCCAATGTATGATTGGAGAAACAGAGGCTGTTCTGTTGGTTTCTCTGATGGCGTGGCATAATAGGGGAGAGGGAGTAAAAAGATAGTACCACATCGGTAATACACTTGAATTAAATAATATATAAATATAATAGCCTATGATTAAGAGTCCCCAATTCGGTTAACCACCATTTGAGAGGCAACCTGTGGCGGGCAGTTGTACTACATAGTATCTAATTTCTCTTATAAATTGTACAAATTGTCTGAGTTAGGAGCAGGGGTGTTACATTAATACTCAGTTTGATCGATCCAAAACATCACAGTGAGGAAGTTAGAACTGCAGTTGTGTTTCTGTTTGGGGATGAATTCGATCTAAGTTTGAAAATATGTATCTCTTCGATTATTTTGAGTTAGGAGTATCAATTTTGGATTATAGTGGTTGGATATGTCTACTTGGATTCCCTAAAGGTTGAGAATTATTGGATGAAGTTTGAATGATCAAACAATTGATCGATGTAGTATGATTGTTAAGGAAAGTTTGCAGGAATGAATAGTGCACACCAAATGGAAATTGATGTTTTACAGCATTTAAATGGATGAGTCGGAGGAAGTGATCAACTGGAGAGTTGTAGTCGACAGTCGTAGCTTTCTATTAAGGCCCAGGATCATGCGATTCTGATAAGTGAGTAAATTGTTGTGCTTGTTTCATGATGTAGCCAGAATCATGGGGTCTGCAGGTTGAGAAGTAAACACCTAATAGACATAGAGATTTTATAGTACTTAAATGGATGAATTTGAGAAAGTGATCAACTGGATAGTTGTAGTAGACCTTCATAGCTTTCCATAGAACCTGGGATCACGCAATTTCAATAAGCGAGCGATTAGTTATACTTGTTGCAAGTTGCAGCAACTGTATTGATACCATTGAAAACTGCATGATGAGATTGTGCACATCTGATGGAAATAGGTGTTCTATAGCATTTTAATGACTGAAATTGAGAAAACGATCAACTAGAGAGTTATAGTGCACACTCGTACCTTTCTATTAAGCCTAGGATCTTGAGATTCCAATAAGTGGGTCATGTGTTATGAATTTTTTAGGTGCGGCCATTGCACAATTGTTGAACTGATTACTCTAGCTGATTGGTAAGAGATTTTCTAATCGTTATGGACTGTGTTTGAGATAGTCATCAACTAGAGAAATGAAGTAGAAGTTTATACCTTTCTATAGAATCTGGAATCACCAAATTTGAGTTAGTAGATGATTTGCTATGGAATTTTTCTACTTGCGGGAATATCATGATTGTGAGCTAAAATTGAGTTTCAAGATGTTTAAGAAATTATCTCTTCTAAGCACTTCCATTTGGAATTAGATTATATTCTTGGTGCTTATAACACATGATGGAACCATGATCGAGTTGTGGATATAGTTGTACGACTTGATTGTCGTATGTTCAGCTTTTTAGCTCGTCTAGAATGTGTTGAGTCCCTAGGTCTGTCAATGACTGGCTATTAGTAGTTTGTGTTTGTTTCACCTCATTTTCCGGGTATAAAGCACTTCCGTGGGTGCCATTGTACTGCATGCTGAGGGTCACGGGCCGGAGATATGGGTCGAGGACCTACCGAGGTGTTGGCAATCGAGGATATCGATTCGCCGTATTGGTTTTGTGTTCACAGACTCGCTTGGGCTCAACCGTTTAGACGTTATAGGAGATTGGATGAATAGTATGTTTGGGGTAACTAGATTGTTTTTCTTTATTTTCACTTGAAGACCAAGTTGGTGTTAGGGGTGATACCCTATAATCCGATTTGTTCTAAGGGTCAGCATTAAGCGATGATAACCAGGGTTTTCTCTTCCTGTCGTAGGGATACCATGCTGAGTCGCGTATCTCACTCTGTTAATTCCCAAAGAACGGTAGGGTTCCTTTTGGATGGGGGAATAGACCCTCGAGTCCGTCATGTTCTATGTTGGTGATGAATGGGCCATAGGTGGGGTTCCCTATGAGTCTTCAACGCCACTTGGTATGAGGTACCTTGTAGTTCGTCACGGCATTTGGTGAGATCCGGACCCGGAGCGGGCATACCATAGGGACCGGACAGTAGTGGCAAACGGGGACACCACTATGCGTCTGCAGTAACGGAACTAGACCAAAAAAAAAAGCTGTAGGCCTCACCAGCCATGTTGTATAGCGGGAACAGGTTGAGTATAGAAGTAGAATGCAATGCATGGCGATGGTTCGAAACCCTGAATCTGGAGAATATGGCTTGATTTGGAGCATGTGTAGTATGCGATGCATGCGTTTCCAAAGTCTTGCTGACATTAGAATAAATGCATCTGTTCTCTATACATTGTCTACTGTGCATTAGACTTCAGGTCATGGCATACACAGTGTAATATCCCGGACGGATATTACCATATATAAATTATTATTTTATTATTATTTTATTATTATTTTGTTTTAATTCCAAAATTAGAATATTTTGGTGATTTTCACCCGGTTTGTCCATAGACAATATCTGTATCCAGATATCGGCCAGTATACATCCGTATTGTATCAAATTGATACCGTAATCTTCCGAACTAATAATAAAATTTATTTTATTATTATTTCCAAGATTTAATTATTTTTATGCGGATTATGCGAAAATTTTCCGGTATACGGACATATAGGCGCACATACGAGTAGTAGGACGATTAGTACATTATACGAATTATGTGTTGTATATTTTGGACAACACTTATTTTGCTATAACCTAGTAGGATGGTTAGGGTTTGATTTAGAGACTAAACCTAGGGTTACAAAGACATAAGAGGGTTAAGAACTCTTCTAGAAAACTCCTCCTCCATGTCAATTTTTCCCCACATAGCACCTCCCCCCAATCCCACCTCCTAAAGCATGGCCGGCCCTCCTTGTTTTGGGGTTATTTTGTGCCAATGGTGCACTTACCCCCTCCCACTCCTTCTATAAATAGCCCTTCATTCTCCTCCTTCTCTCATTTTAGAAAACAAAAGAAAGAAAGAAAGAAAGAAAGAAAGGAAAGGAAAAGAAAGAGAGGTTTCATACTAACAAAAGAGAGTTTTATTGTAGGGTTCTTAGAAGCTTTCAAAAAGCTAGGGGAAGGAGAAGGAAAAAGCAAGCTAGTCCTTCCTATAGAAAAAAACATAAGGTGGGGGTTTCTTCACTACTTGATTTCTTTGTTTATTTGTTTGTTTGTTTGTTTGTTTGTTGTTTTGTTGTTTGACTTCTTCTTCTCACCTTCTTGTTTTGTTTCCTTTGTTTTTGGGTGTGTTGTTGTGAATGATGAATGAAAAAGAAAGAAAGGAGTAGTAGTAACTACTAAACTTATAAAGATCATAGCTTTATTATTGTAGTGTTGTTTGTATGTTATTGGACTAAAGAAACTTACATATTGCATAATGTTGGATATACAACCATGGTTGGTTGTAGGACTTGATTCACATAAGCATATGAACTCATTTTACAACCATTATGGGTTGTAGGACTTTAATTAAACATTGGACTAATAATAAAAGCATATGTCCAATTAAAAAGGATCTTTTCTTTTTATTTGATCACTAGTTGTAAATATGAAAAAGATCTTCTCTTTTTATTAAACACTAGTTGTAGCTTAAAAAGGATCTTTTCTTTTATTTGATCACTAGTTGTAAATATGAAAAAGATCTTCTCTTTTTATTAAACACTAGTTGTAGCTTAAAAAGGATCTTTTCTTTTTATTTGATCACTAGTTGTAAATATGAAAAAGATCTTCTCTTTTTATTAAACACTAGTTGTAGCTAAAAAGATCTTTTCTTTTTATTTGATCACTAGTTGTAGATATTAAAAAGATCTTCTTTTTATTTTGAGCACTAGTTGTAGCTATCTTTTCTTTTACTAGATGTAAAGTAAAATAAATAAAAAAATAATCTTTTCTTTATCACTAGTAATAAATAAGATTAGTAAGCAACTAAGTAGTAGTAAGCTATAATAATAAGTAGTAGTATGTAATAAAACAAAGTAGTAGTAGCATGTATGTTGATTGATAAAGTAGTAGTAATAGTAGTAAGTTGTATGTTGTGATTCTTTTTATGAGAATGAAGTAGTAGTAATAGTAGCAAGTTGTATGTTGTGATAGTAGTAAAGTTGTATGTTGTAGTAGTAGTAGTAGATAGTTATGTTTTGATTAAAATAGGAGTAGTAGTAGTAGTATAATGTTGTAGGAGTGCCTCTAAAAATATTTAGAAGCCATATTCATACTAATAATATTGTAGGATTGATCCTAAAAATAATTAGAAGCCATATCTATGCTTCAAGTGTTGTAGGATTTCTTCCAAAAATATTTAGAAGCCATATCTATGCTTCAAGTGTTGTAGGATTTCTTCCAAAAATAATTAGAAGTCATATCTATGCTTCAAGTGTTGTAGGATTTCTTCCAAAAATAATTAGAAGCCATATCTATGCTTAATTAGTTGTAGGATTGCTTTTAAAAATATCCTACCATGTTTACCATGCTTAGTTAGTTGTAGCTTTGCTTCTAAAAATAATTAGAAGCCATATCCATGCTTAGTTAGTTGTAGCTTTGCTTCTAAAAATAATTAGAAGCCATATCCATGCTTAGTTAGTTGTAGCTTTGCTTCTAAAAATAATTAGAAACCATATTCATGCTACTTATGTTGTAGGATCATTTCTAAAATGATTAGAAGACTTATTCATGCTTCACATGTTGTAGGACCATTTCTAAAAATGTTTAGAAGCCATTTCCATGCTACTAATATTGTAGGATTACTTCTAAGAATATTTAGAAGTTATATTCATGCTTCTAATGTTGTAGGAACATCCCTAAAAATAGTTAGAAGCCATTTTTATACTACTGATGTTGTAGGATTACTTCTAAAAATGCTTAGAAGCCATGTTCTCATGCTTAATTAAGTGTAGGGCTACTTCTAAAAAATAGGCTATCATGCTTGATGTTTAACATGTTGTAGGATTGTTTATAAAAATATCCTACCATGCTTTTATACTTAAAATGTTGTAAGATGTATTCTAAAAGTATCCTATCATGTTTCATGCTTAGTTAATGGTAGGATTTATTCTAAAAATATCTAGCATGCCTAATGATGTTAGAATAATGTAGGACAAATTCTAAGAGTTTCCTACCATGCTTGGATCAATTTTACTATGTTTAGGACGTTGTAGGAGTAATACTATGCCTTGGAATGTTGTATGTTATATTAGTATCTATCCGTGCTTGGTTTGTGGTGATTGGTGATGATAAGTAGTAGGCTTTCATGCTCATTCGTAACCTACGCTTGACTATAGTGGACTTCATGTCTAGGTCGTAGTGATCGTTATGCTTAAGCTCGATATGAGTACAAGCATTAATCACATTCATACCTAGGAGTATCATGGTGGTTGTGTTATATGATTAGATTGTCGTAGGAGTATGCGTGCAATTGTGTGCCGTACTTAAGGCGCTATAAGTTGAGGTAATAAGGATTGGGAAGACCACTAGTGATAGTTGGTCCGATAAAGGCTGTTAGGTCGCCTTCGGATTCTTCCTTAGTGGAATACCGATCATAGAATATTAGTAGACTCTTCTGTTGCTTCTAAAATTAGATGACCAAGTTTGTTAGTAAGCACGTTTGGTTGCTTCTAGGATTGATTACCTGTATGGTTGTTTGCACACGGTTGTGCTCGTACGTGGCTCGACTGGCCCGTATGTAGCTGTGGGTCTCATACGTAGCTTAGTCGGCTCGTATGTGGGTGGTTGTCCCGTACGCGGCCCGACCGGCCCGTACGAAGCTGTTGGTCTCATACGCGGCTTATTTGGCCGGTATGTACGTGGTTGTCTCCTACGAGGCCCGCCTGGCTCGTAGGTAGTTGTTGTTTCACGCGTAGCTTAGTTGGCTCGTATGTGATTATTACTCGTGTATAGCTTGTTAGCTAGTACACAGTTAGTTGTGCTCGTCTAGGGTGATGTTACCACCCTAAGGGCTATCGACCATCAAGACATATGTTCTTACCCTAAGAAACTGTGGAGGAGTCACTCCTGGTGTACCGTCGAATCTTAACCAGGGTAGGTTGATCGAGGACCAGAGTATAGACAGAATCCAAGTCTAGGGTAGCGGCATGCGTGTATACTCGCACAGCCAAAGTCTTGGATCGATGAGCCATAAACCAGATTCCGATGAATTCTGGTAAGTCTAGGTTGAGCAGCCTAGTAGAGTTGTCTTGCGAAGCCTAATTTAAGGCCTAGCATGTTATGTTATAATATTATCGTCCCTAGGATCGTCGGGTCAGGGACATCATTAGGGTAGTGACTTATAAAGGTCATTTTGCTCGGACCCTTACCGAAGAGAGAGGAGTTGGTGGTAGGGGGCACCTTACGACCAACTTGTCCCTTGAGGGAGGCCTTAGGTGGTGTACTGGGTTGTACCTTCCCGTCAAAGGGATACGCACGGTGCCGTCTCACAGGTTGAGGACACGGGTTGCGTATCTCGCTCTGTTAATTCCTGAAATACCGTGGCTGGGGTGCCACAGGATGCATGGTGCAGTCCTGCGCTTGCTATACCCCAGAGAGTGCCACAGGGTAGGCTTCGCGCTGCCCTGCGCTTGCGAAACTCTATGGTTTAATTTTGGAACGATGCCCGATATACTGGGATCGAGTGAGGTCCGGCTTGCCGGGTAGTAGTGGAAAACGGAGACACCATAAGCAGACTGCATGGGGGGCACTTGACCCCTTCTGCAACCTCACAGAGTCATGGAGTATTGTCAGGAACGGGCTATGTATAATTAGAATTCATAATGCGAGGAAGCATTCTAGTTCTACTTAAATATCGCATTAGAGTCTAGTCCTAGCACTCACGAACACTTAAACTACACCAACACAATTGCTATGTTTGTATATTTTGTATATTGTTTGGAAGATTCGCTGCTATATGATCAGCCTTTAAGCGTCAGTGAATACTGACGTCCCCACTTCCATAGGTACTGGATCGCCGAAGTACAAAGGCGAGATTCAGGAGGACTCAAGGCAAGGGAAGCAAGGAGTCAGTGTTATGTTTAGTTCCGCTGCAGCATATGTATTGATTATCTATTTAGTTGAGAAGTACTCAAGTGAGAGTTACCAAGTGTTGTTCTTCATTTCTTGTACTTTGATGTAAGATGTTGAAGGTTGTAATACTTGGGATTGTAAAGGTATTATTGTAACTCTATTGTAATATATTGCAGTTGTGTAATGTTCAGACTTGTAATACATTGGGTATTGAATAAAAAGTTTTAAATTCTCCTGTTTTTCTGTGTATTGTGACTAATTGAAGAAAAGGTCTTGGCTCGTGTCACGGTTTCCCAATGTTGGAAATCGGGGCGCTACACACAGACACTAGGAAATTAGGATGCACGTTTTCTTTCTCATCAAGACTGATTGTGATTGTATAAGTTTAGAAATCGTTGTTTCTTATCAGCATTATGTCAGTATATGTACTGACATGCCCACTCAATTAGGTGTTTGATGCTGAAAATGCTAGTGCGGAAGGACTCGAGGCCAGCAAGGCATCCAAGTTGACTACCAGTGGACATACCTACCATTCGAGCTGGTGCAGAAATATCAGAGTAGCGCAGTGGAAGATTCGAGCGACAGGGTGCATCTCAGGGAAATAGTATGACCACTCGGTGGAGTTTCCAGTAGAGAATAGTTGACTACCGTTCTGGGTGGCATACGGTATCCGTTACAATGTAGTATCTATAAATTGTTAATGTAATTTGTATTCCTTGTTATAAGAACAAGATGTAATTGTTTAATGTAATGATCTGATGGCAAATAAAAGTTTTTAATTTCTGTGTTTTTAATGTGTTGAGATGCATTTGGAGGTAAAGATTATGATTTGTGTCACGGATTTCAGGTAGTAGGATCCAGGGCGCTACATCATATGTCAAGCCCAACCAATATCATTGAATATTATTTTCATTTACAAATCCCACAACCTATTTAATATAATCCCAAAACCCAAGCCCACATTTGTATACCCAAACCCGTTAATCCATTAGTCATACCTTACCCAAATTCAACTATTAGTTTACAAATCTCCCCAGATCTCTCCACTACCCCCTTAATCTCCTTAACTGCCCACAAATTGCTCCCCCACTATTCTAAATCCTAACTACATCCCACTAATCACCTAAATAATATCCTTATCCTAATTATCCCATCTTCTCTCAACTGCTTAACTCTCTCTCACTCTCTCTCTCACACACCCTGACCCTTCACCTTCTTCTTCCTTCGCCTGCTCCTGACCACCTCTATTAAAGCTGCCTTCGTAGCCTCCTCGCATCACCGTCGTCATCCTCCCTGCCACTGCCGTTGAGCTCCCCCACTGCTGAACCCATCTCCTCCTTGCTGTCAACACTATCACCTGCGCCCCCTTCCTTCTTCCTTGATGCCAACACCATTGCTGCTCCACCACTTTCCTCCTTGCATCATCCTACAGCCACCACCCGAAGCCTTGATTGCCTTGTCATCACCACCACGACCTCCACTCGCTAGCGCTACCCGCATCACCTCCCACTCATCCACTGCACCTGCCATCGCCTCCCGCAACCATCATCCCGCACCACCTCCTTGACATCGCAGTCCCACCATTGCACTGCCGCAGCACCCCCGCTATCCATCTGCAACCCACTACAGACCACCGCTCAACAACCACCACCTTGCCCCTTTGCCTCGCTGCTGTGCTCTGACAGCAACTACCCCGATCGATGCAGTTCTCGCTGTTGTTTTTGTTCTCTTGTTGTTCTCACTGTTGCTTTCGATGTTTTTGCTACAGTTGATTTTGCATGTGTTGCCGCCGTCAATATCTTCTCATATCATCTTCGTTCATATTCAGAATAATCATCTAAAAGGCAAGTACCATGTACATTTTATTGTTCTGTATAAGTATATTATTTGATCTCCAGCAATTAGTAATTAGATCATCACATTTGAAATCCGTTATTCTTGTAGTATTCATGTTTCGTGATGTTCTCATATCTAGATTAGTCGTTATATTGAATCGAATCAATTCTTTTGCCTCCATGATTCGATACCATCAAAAGATCATACTTTTCCATTGTCCCCACATTCATTGCACAAACACTAATTTGAAATGTATATATACGAATATCTATGTAGATAAATAGGTGATTCGAATGAATGGTGGTTTGTATGTGATCGTATAGTTATAATTTTTAATTAATATCGTAGAAATATGAATTTCATCAGGTGAATAATCGAAACTCCTTACTGGTTTCGGGATGTAAATGCACGCCAAATTCTAGTTCTAAAAACTGTATGTTTGCAAGTAAGAACCGTTACAATTTGAATTTGCAAGTTGCTATCGTGCTGTTGCTGTAACTTGTAGCTAGATTTTGACCTAGCTACTGTTCAAATTAATTAGAGCTTTGTACACGAGAGTTGTATCCCTACTAATCTAGTTTCTGGAACTTCTTATGGATCTAGATTCCGAGTTGTAGGATGCAAGTTATCTCAGTTTTAGCACTGTATGGTTTTTATTTTTCAGATCACTAGTTTGAAGTACACTAACACGATTTATTGACCAAAACATTATGTTAATAGTAAAATAAAGACTTGATATTTACGAGGTTGTTACTAGACATGATTAGGAGTCTCTTTATAATTTTTATAAGATTTTTAAATGAATTTATAGTCACTTTATATATATAAGAATTTGACAATGGTCTACTGTCTGGACAGTAGATTAGTAAAGAACAATCTGGTTGACCTAACTATTCTATTTAAAATGTATCGTGTGAATATTCATTGGAACCGGCAAGAAGTTTATTTTCTGGAACCAATGACGGTACCTGATTCACTTTCTTGTAGAAACAAGAAAGTGGATTTTTGTACAGCAACATATTGCTGTCCGGAATTGTAACTTCATGTCCTTGATTGTAAATATATTTATTTCTTACATTTAGTTAATTGAACTTGCATATCATGCATTACATATCCTTGATACTCTTTGATCATGTCCTGATACACGTTCTCATTGTTGCTTGTTCATGTTTAATTATTATAAAAGTACTAGATTTTCCCGTGGGCACGTGCCTACGACACGTCTTCAGAATGATACATCATATGAAAAGCCTTGTAAACAGCAAATCAACAATTATGTAGCTAAAGTTTGAATAGTATGACAATAATTAGTTGTAAATAAAAGTCCATGTTTCCATAAGTCTATATATATATATATATATATATATATATATATATGGCTATATTTAAAAAAACCCCACTAAACTTTGGGCCATTTAAAAAAACCCGCAATAAATTTTTTTTTTTTTTTAAACCGCTCAAAACTATAGTTTAAAAAAACTCACTTTAACGGAGTTAGGTTTCCGTTAGGGTAAATTTAAAAAAACTACTTTCATCTTTCATTTGTGTTTTAAAAAATATCACTTAACTAATCAGATGTTTAAATAAACTGCCCTGAACTAACCCTAACCCTAACCCTAACCCTTACCATAACTCTATCAGTGTTTGTTTTCTTTAAACTAAAGTTTTGTGCCTTTTTAAAAAAAAAAAAAACTTAGTGCTGTTTTTTGAAAATGGCCCAAAGTTCAGTGGATTTTTTAAAAATTTTATATATATATATATATATATATATATATATATATAGAGAGAGAGAGAGAGAGAGAGAGAGAGAGAGAGAGAGAAATAATTAAATAAATAAAGGAGTTGTTTTGGGAGGGAGATTTGAATTTGAGTTTTGGGGAAAACTTTTGGGGAGAAAATGTGTTTTGTGAGGTTAGATCCGGGCCTTTGATTTTGGGGAGATTAAAGGAGAGCCACTTGATAGCTTTTTTTGTATTTTATTATAGATAACAAGCCGGGGTAATAAGAGAAAGAATTTAGTAGTGGATGTAATATCCCGGACGGATATTACCATATATAAATTATTATTTTATTATTACTTTATTACTATTTTGTTTTAATTCCAAAATTAGAATATTTTGGTGATTTTCACCCGGTTTGTCCACAGACATTATCTGTATCCAGATATCGGTCAGTATACATCCGTATTGTATCGAATTGATACCGCGATCTTCCGAACTGATAATAAAATTTATTTTATTATTATTTCTAAGATTTAATTATTTTTATGCGGATTATGCGAAGATTTTTCGGTATACGGACGTATATGCGCACGTACGAGTAGTATGTCGATTAGTGCATTATACGAATTGTGTGTTGTGTATTTTGGACAACACTTATTTTGCTATGACAAAACCTAGTAGGGATGGTTAGGGTTTGATTAGGAGGTTAAACCTAGGGTTACAAAGACATAAGGGATTAAGGAGATTACTAGAAAATATCTCTCCCACATCACACCTCCACCACATAACACCTCCTCCACCTCACCCCTACTTCCCCTAGGGGTATGGCCGGCCTCAACCCTTCCTTGGGTTTTTTTTGCAAGTGTGTGTGCATATTTGCACTTTCCCCCTCCTATCCCCTCCTATAAATACCCCCTCCTTCTCCTCCTTCTCTCATTTTAGAAAACAAAAAGAAAGAAAGAAAGGAAAGGAAAAGAAAGAGAGATAGTCTCATACTAACAAAGAGAGTTTTTATTGTAGGGTTTTCCTAGGAGATCCTAAAAGCTAGGGGAAGGAGAAGGCTAGCAAGCAAGTCCTTCCAATAGAAACTAAGGTGGTGGGGGGGGGGGGGGGGGGGGGGGTTCTCCATTTGTTTCTTTGGTTGTTTGTTTGTTTGTTTGGTTGTTTGTTTTGTTGTTTGACTTCTTCTTCTTCTCATCTTCTTGTTTTGTTTTCTTTTGTTTTGATGGGTGTGTTGTTGTGTTGTGAATGATAAATAAAAGAAAGAAAGTAGTAGTAGTAACTACTAAACATATAAAGATCAAACCTTTATTATTGTAGTTGTTGTTTATGTATGATTGTTGGACTAAAAGGACATATTGCATATGACATTGAACATACAACCGATTGGGGGTTGTAGGACTTGTAGGACTTGGTATACATAAGCATATGAACATTTTTACAACCATTGTTGGTTGTAGGACTTTGATTGAACTTAGACTAATAACAATAAGCATGTGTTCTATTGTAATTTTCTTTCTTGAAATAAAAAGATATTCTTTTTATTAATCACTAGTTGTAAAAATGATAAAAAGATCTTTTCTTTTGTTAATCACTAGTTGTAGAAAATAAAAAGGACCTTTTCTTTTACAAACACTAGTTGTAGAATAAATGAAAAGGATCTTTTCTTTTCTCACTAGTAATAAAGACTAATAGGCAACTAAGTAGTAGCATGTTGAAATAAAAAGTAGTAGTATGTTGATTAAATAAAGTAGTAGTAGGTTGCTTAAATAAAGTAGTAGTATGTTGATTAAATGAAGAAGTAGTAGTAAGTAGTATAAATGTTTATAAAGTAGTAGTAGTAGTAAGTTGTATGTTGTGAATGAAGAAGTAGTAGTAAGTAGTATAAAGTAGTAGTAGTAAGTTGTATGTTGTGAATGAAGTAGTAGTAGTAGTAGATAGTGGGGTGTTATGTTCTTGATTAAAATGGAGTAGATAGTTGTAGGATGTTTTCTAAAAATATCCTATCATGTTTTATGCTTAGATAGTTGTAGGATGTTTTCTAAAAATATCCTATCATGCTTTTATGCTTAGATAGTTGTAGGATGTTTTCTAAAATATCCTATCATGTTTTATGTTTAGAATGTTGTAGGATTTCTTCTAAAAATATCCTATCATGTTTTATGTTTAAAATGTTGTAGGATTTCTTCTAAAAATTTACCTGTCATGTTTTCATGCTAGAATGTTGTAGGATGCTTTCTAAAATTTCCTATCATGTTTAGGAATACTATTTCATGTTTAGAATGTTGTAGGATTAATTCTAAAATTGCCTATCATATGTAGGAATGACATATATGTTGTAGGTTTCTTTCTAAGATTACCTATCATATTTTTATGCTTAGAATGTTGTAGGATTAATTCTAAAATTCCCACCATGTTTAGATCAACTCATTTATGCTTAGAATGTTGTAGGATTCAATCTAAGAGTTTCCTGCCATGTTTGGATTAATTTTATTATGTTTAGGATGTTGTAGGATCCATGATAAAATTACCTACCATGTTAGTTTAATTGTAGGTAAGTGATACACCATGCTAGTTTAATTGTAGGTATGTGATATAGGTATGTGATATACCATGCTAGTTTAATTGTAGGTAAGTGATATACCATACTAGTTTAATTGTAGGTATGTGATATACCATGCTAGTTTAATTGTAGGTAAGTGATATACCATGCTAGTTTTAATCGTAAGTAAGATCTATGCCATGCTAGCTTAATTACAAGTAAGTTGTATGCCATGCTAGCTTAATGGTAATTAAGTTGTATGCCATGCTAGATTAAATGAATACTCATGATACCCATGCTTATATAAGTATTTGTTCATGCTATGTTAGTAGATGATCATGCCTAATCATTATTCATACTAAGTAAGTAGGTGTCATGCAAATTATTGATCATGTTAAATTAATGATATCCATACTATGATATTCATGCTTAGACTAAAGAAACTACCCATGGTTAGTGGTAGTGATTTTATGTTGTGTTCTATACCATGCTAAAGTCCAAATACATGCTTAGAAGGTTGTAGGGTTAGTGTTAGAATACCTACTATGCCGTGGAATGTTGCTTGTACATACTAGTTTGAGTTGTGGTGATTAGTCATGATAAGTAGTAAGCCTTCATGCTCAAATTATAACCTATGCTTGACTATAGTGGACTTCATGTCTAGGTCGTAGTGATTTTCATGCTTAAGCTCGATGTAAGCACAAGCATTAATCATATTCATACTTAGGAGGATCATGGTGAGTGGTTGTGTTATATGATTAGATTGTCGTAGGAAGATGCTTGAAATTGTATGCCATACTTAAGGCGCTATAGGTTGAAGTAATAAGTATGGGAAAGACCACTAGTGATAGTTAGTCTGATAAAGGCTGTTATGTCGCCTTCGGATTCTTCCTTAGTAGAATACCGACCATAGAATATTAGTAGACTCTTCTGTTGCTTCTAATAATAGGAGATCAAGTTTGCTAGTAGCACGTTTGGTTGTTTTTAAGATTGATTACCTGTATGGTTGTTTGCATATGGTTATGCCCGTACGTTGCTCGACTGGCCCGTATGTAGCTGTGGGTCTCATACGTAGCTTAGTTGGCTCGTATGTAGGTTGTTGTCTCGTACGCGGCCCGACCGGCCCGTGCGTAGCTGTCGGTCTCATACGCGGCTTATTTGGCTGGTATGTACGTGGTTATCTCCTACGAGGCCCGCCTGGCTCGTAGATAGTTATTGTTTCATACGTAGCTTATTGGCACGTATGTGGTTGTTACTCGTGTATAGCTTGTTAGCTAGTACATAGTTCGTTGTGCTCGTCTAGGGTGATATTACCACCCTAAGGGCTATCGACCATCAAGACATATGTTTTCTTACCCTAAGGAACTGTGGAGGAGTCACTCCTTGTGTACCGTCGAATCTTAACCAGGATAGGTTAATCGAGGGCCGGAGTATAGACAAAATCCAAGTCTAGGGTAGCGGCATGCGTGTATATTCGCACGGCCAAAGTCTTGGATCGATGAGCCACAAACCGGATCCTGAGGGGTTCTGGTAAGTCTAGGTTGAGCAGCCTAGTAGAGTTGTCTTGCGAAGCCTAATTTAAGGCCTAGCATGATTATGTTTATAATATTATCGTCCCTAGGATCGTCGAGTCAGGGACATCATTAGGGTAGTGACTTATAAAGGTCATTTTGCTCAGACCCTTGCCGAAGAGAGAGGAGTTGGTTGTAGGGGGCACCTTACGACCAACTTGTCCCTTGAGGCAAGCCTTAGGTGGTGATAGTGGGTTGTACCTTCCCGTCAAAGGGATACGTACGGTGCCGTCTCACAAGTTGAGGACACGGGTTGCGTATCTCGCTCTGTTAATTCCTGAAATACCGTGGCTGGGGTGCCACAGGATGCATGGTGCAGTCCTGCACTTGCTAGACCCCAGAGGGTGCCACAGGGTAGGCTTCGCGCTGCCCTGCGCTTGCGAAACCCTATAGTTTGATTTTGGAACGAGGCCCAATACATTGGGATCGAGTGAGGTCCGGCATGCCGGGTAGTAGTGAAAAACGGAGACACCATAAGCAGACTGCATAGGGGGGACTTGACCCCTTCTGCAACCTCACAGAGTCATGGAGTATTGTCAGGAACAGGTTGTGTACAATTAGAATGCGTAACGCGGGTTCAAATCCCTATATATGGAGAAACGGCTCGAGATGGGGTCGCATGTAGTATGGGATGCATGTTGACTTCGGAGACTTGCTGACATTAGAATAGGAAGCGTCCTAGTTCTACCTTCCCGTCAAAGGGATACGTACGGTGCCGTCTCACAAGTTGAGGACACGGGTTGCGTATCTCGTGCTGTTAATTCCTGAACTACCGTGGCTGGGGTGCCACAGGATGCATTGTGCAGTCCTGCGCTTGCAAAACCCCAGAGGGTGCCACAGGGTAGGCTTCGCGCTACCCTGCGCTTGCGAAACCCTATAGTTTGATTTTGAAATAACGCCCGATACATTGGGTTCGTCTGTTCTGAGAGAGGTCCGGTTAGCCGGGTCGCAGTGGCGAACATAGACACCACTGGCAAACTGCATTAGTGGGACTTGACCACGTCTGCAACCTCATTAGCCACGTGTAGATGTCAGGAATAGGTTGTGTACAATTAGAATTCATAATGCGGGTTCAAATCCCTATATATGAAGAAACGGTTTGAGATGGGGTGCATGTAGTATGGGCTGCATGTTGCTTTCAGAAACTTGCTAACGTTAGAATAGGAAGTATTCTAGTTCTATTTAAATATCGCATTAGAGTCTAGTCATAGCACTCATGAACACTTAAACTACACCAACACCATGGCTATATATTGTATGTTGTTTGAGAGATTCGCTGCTATCTGATCAGCTTTTAAGCGTCAGTGAATACTGACGTCCCCACTTCCATAGGTACTGGATCGCCGAAGTACAAATGCGAGATTCAGGAGGACTCAAGGCAAGGAAAGCAAGGAGTCAATGTTATGTTTAGTTCCGCTGCAGTTTATGTATTAGTTGAGAAGTACTCAAGAGAGAGCTACCAAGTGTTGTTCTTCATTCCTTGTACTCTGATGTAAATTGTTGAAGGTTGTAATACTTGGGTTTGTAAAGGTATTATTGTAACACTATTGTAAAGTATTGCAGTTGTATGATATTCAGACTTGTAATACATTGGGTGTTGAATAAAAAGTTTTAAATTCTCCTGTTTTTCTGTGTATTGTGACTAATTGAAGAAAAGCTCTTGGCTCGTGTCACGGTTTCCCAGTATTGGAAATCGGGGCGCTACAGTGGACTATATAGAAATGTGTACGCGGAAGGAGGCCCATGTTTCTCGTAATAGTGACTCCGTAAATGTTTGCATGATATGATATGATATGGTTACATGATACGATATTCCATGATATGATACGATTCCTATCAGTGTCACTGGAAGACCCGAATACATTACCCTATGGAATTTACCTTTAGAGTCTAAACGTTAACTTGATTGTATGCACCCGAACCTGCGGTATGGGATGCAGGATTGCATACATTAGTTAGGATTTATAAAATATTGCTAGACTTGAGATTAACACTGAACACATACATGACTCATGATTCCAATTATATGTTACGTGTTACGAGATTACATGATCCCTATTTACAAGTTACATGTTACATGTTTATAAGTTACAAGATTCCTCTTTACATGACACGTTTTCTGATACATGATTCATTGTTCCCGATTGGTTATATTTTGAGACTTGTTTCAGTTATTATTTGCATTACACTTGATCATGTTGTATTACAATTACATTTCCAGTCTTTATTGCTTTCCCTCTTATGTCTGCTTCTTGTTCCTATTTTACTTGTTACTACTTGCGGTCCGTGGTTTACTTTAACGGACCTATTTTCCCCCCCTCTAGATGTGGAGATTGCAGCTACTAAATAGGGAATGACCGAAGGAATTGGTGAATAACTCATTTAGAGAATGAAGTCAAATCTTTGCCTGCATTAATAATCTTATTTCATGCTTCTCCTAGTTACTATTAAAACTATTTTATATACATTGTTTTCAGGACGTTTTGACCCGAAGTTTATTTCTTTCCAAATGTTGGTTAGTTTGTGAGACATTTCATGGATTATTCATGTTTATGTGGTTATTCTTTAATCCGTGGTTGTGGTTACATTTTATATTTTTTAGAGTATATTTGTACAGCTTATGGATGATGTGAGTTTGGAAACTTATGTCATTCGTTGGACCTCAGTTACGTTCCCGTGTTTCCGTATAATGGGAAGCGGGGCGTGACAACCCCGAAGGCACATTTCGAGGGGTTCAGCCTCATGTTGTTCATCCGAAGAACATTGAAGGCTTTCTGGAGATCGGCCACACGGTCTTCTTTTGTGAGGCTCTTGACGAGCATATCATTAACATATACCTCCATGTTTCGGCCAATTTGCTCCTTGAAGACTTGGTTAACCAAGCGATGATACATAGCTCTGGCATTCTTTAGACTGAACGGCATAACTCGATAGCAATACAACCCTTGATCAGTTATGAAAGATGTCTTCAGGAAGTTGGAAGGGAACATTCAGATCTGGTTGTATCCAGAGAAGGCATCCATGAAGCTTATGAGCTCATGGCCTGAAGTGGCATCGATCAAGGCATTTATGCTTGGTAGAGGGAAAATGTCCTTCATGCATGCTTCATTGAATGAATTGAATACGAACCGGGTTGTTGTCATGCATTGTTGAGGAAAATTACCCAGGTTGGTGGGTCGGATTGAGTAGGTTGAATTTGGATTTTCCTTGACCCAGGTCAACCGGGTAAGGGTTTCGGGTTCAACCCGAACCCGAACCTGAACTGGTTTAAGGCGTGCTGGGTTAAGTGGAGAGGGTCGCGAGTCGACCCGACCCGGATGCCATCCCTACACCCAAGTAAGATGAGTCTCGCTCTTCAAGAGAAGGGCCCACATAATTACTGTACCCACTAAAATTGGCCCAAAAAAATGAGATATGCCTGCTACATCCAAGTTTGTGGCCCACCACGTACATGACAACAATCATAGCCTGCAGTTGCTTCTCCCTATGCAAAAATAGAACCAAATATTTTTTACGTTCACGCACAAATAAAGATCTTCCTTCAAACCTTATGTAGTAATTTACACGTGTGATGCATATCTTAATATATAAAAAATTAATGTAAAATCTTCAACATAGTGAGGGCACCAACCTGAGACCTCCTGGATATTAGTTATGTACGTGCAATACACATAAATTAGTATGTTTACAAATGACAACTCCAACTCTCCCATTATAATATTAGACATATGTAACACCCAATTCACCCATATATATATATATACTTTTTTTTACAAATGCTATCTAACTTAATCTATTTCTTATTGTTGCCGCTAAATTCGGTGTGGGGGTAATCAGATGAATTTGTGGATTTGCGATAACTCGAATGGGTGAAATCTGACCTCTTCCACTGTTGTTAGGTTGGCTCCTTTGTGTTGCCGCTGACCTGCACAAAGTACGAAATACCGGGATGGATCTTGGCGATGCACCCTCCGACACTTTTGTTAATACTCAGAAAAAGAATATCAAAATAAGCTTTTGGTAGGCAAAGAGTGATCACCTTGTAATGGTAGGAGGTATGGGGTCTTTATAGTCGCTGTGGGGATCTGCTTCGGGTTAAGAACGAATCCCTACTCCCTGGTGTGACTGGATAGAAGTGGTTAGAACCACTTCTCCAGGATAAGGGCGGATCACGATCTCTTCATATCATCCTGGATTGCCTCTCAAAGGGTTAGGTACCGTTCTTAGTTGAATAGATACGTTCACGGGTTATTGGGCCCAAGAGAAGAAACCCGGTTCCCATTTCGGACCCGTCTGTAGGTGAAATTACTGTTTTGCATCTCTGAACTTTAATATTCGTGCCCAATTTGAAAGGTTCCGATTTAATCCTATTTTTAGCCATATCACGAGCCCCCAACTCCCAAAGACTGTGTGCTACAGCCTTTGGAGAGTAGTTTTGTTGTTTCAATGGCGTATATGACTTTATCGGAGTTCTAGAAGGGGGTTCAAATCTTGTTTGAGAGGTGACGGTGTTTTCCTGAGGTGGTAACATGCCGAAGTTTTCTCTTAGGCTCTTCTGGATTTTTGGTGATTTTTCTCGATTTTTACATTATTTTTTGACTCATTTATTCAATTTTGCAAAGCGATGATTTTTTTTAGGAGCATTAATTAATTACTCTAACTAATAATTATTTACCCAGGGGCTCAAAAATATTTTCCCGAATATATAATTATTTTTTAGAATTTTAATTATTTTTCTTGACTTTTTACAATATTTAAATAAATAAATTGAATTAATAAATAAAAAAATAATTAATCACTGTATTTATGATGTGGCACAATCTGAGGCGTCCATCAGTCATCGGTGCGAACATCTGAACAATCAGACGGTAGATCAGTGCTCGGCAACGTGGCTGGTCTGGGACGTCGATCAGGATGTGATACGAATTTTGAGATGATCTGATGGTTCTTGGGGCTCAGAAGTGTTTTCTCCATAAGTGCAGGTCAGTGCTTCGATCACTCGGATTGGGGTTCTGAGCGACGTGGCGCAATCTAGTCCGTTGATCAGATTTTGGTACGAATTCTGAGATGATCGGACGGTCTTCACGATGCGAAGGCGTTTTCTCCGCGTGAGCAGCTCGGTGCCTCGGTTGCTCGGATTTTGGTTCCGAGCGATGTTGCATAATCAGGGTTGATTTTCTGCACTTATATATATAATACGTATCTATGAAAAAGTTACGCATGAGAAAACACTAGCCGCCACCGAAATTGTGTGAGAAAGAGATCGTGAAGGACATTCCCTTCTCGCAGCTAGCACCATAGCGTGAGAAAAGCTTAATTTGATCTGTTCGTGAGGATACCGTAGAGGCACCACAGTATTGTAGTATTGTGATCGGCATATTGTGGAGACAACAGATTCATCTTCAAGGTATAACTCCTAAACACAATTTATGGTTTTCGTATGGATCCATGTTTAGGTTTCGATATTTTTTTTGTAATTTTTCAGGTGTGTATTTAATTTTGTGATTGCCTTCAAAACTTGACAGTGGTATTAGAGCCACTTGGGAAACCATAATTCGGTTATGTATAATATGTGATTATTCATGATATGTTAGCACTTTTGGAAGAAAGATTCATATGTGATATAATTTTTGCAACAGTTGCAATATAAGGATTTGTTTATGTGTTGGTTGTTAACACAGATGCCACACCAAGGTATCCCTCGGTTTGAAACAATTGAAAACCCTAGAGCAGCAATATGTGATTTACAGTGATGTTAGGGTTTCTTAAAGCATGAAGGGTTCATGCACCTGCGTCGTATGCAGTGGCGTTAGGGTTTCTTAAAACATGAAGAGTTCATGCTCTGGCGGTGGTAATGGATAATAAGGCAAATTTTTGCTCCAGGGCACTACCCCGGGACCCCCGTGCCAACTCTGCGTAGGGCAATATTAATTTGCTAAAAACCAATCATTTTAAAATAAAATAAATAAAATTATAACAACATATTCTTTGTTTATTATGTTATATGATGCGTAGTGCGTGGTTGTGGCCTTAATTCGTGATGCATGGCTTAGTTCTTTGAAGCATGGTTTATGTTCTGTGATATATTGTTTATATTTTGGTATTTTGAATACGACCTGTGTGTCATGCCTTTTTCTCTTCATTCTCAATATAATCCTTCTCTCTACATTCTTTCTTTATATGTAAATGTAATATCACTGAGGAGGCAAGAAACTGATAGTCATACAAGAACTTGACTAGGAAGCTGTTTGGAGAAGACGCTATGACCCCTATGTTTGGTTATTCATATTCTCATTGGCTTGGGAGTATAAATGTGTTAGGGTCCACAACCATGTCACATATATTTGATGCTTTTATGTTGTATGAGATGCACTGTTTTTTGTTTTTTTTGCACACTAATGGATAATAGTTGGTGAGATAAATTAATAAAATAACAAAAATCTCATCAAAGTAAATATTAAGTCATAATAAGATGCCTTCCAATGCATGGCACTCGTCTAGGCTAGAATCGATAAAGTGTAGGCCTGCCAAAGTAGGGTGCCTTTATCTATCCAGGTGAGATGTGATGGGATAAAAGTAATATTCAACTGCCAACCAATGGTTCTGACTTAACTAGGCTATTTCAATAGGATTGAATGTTTAGAGCATAGAGTTAGGATTTAGTCTATGAGATAGATTTGAATAAGTGTTATCTACTAAACTATCCAAGAGTTGCATACAATGTAATTAGGAAGGGATTGAACCCTATCAATTGGAAAATTCTGAGTTATTTGAATTATTTTTCGACTAAGCGTCGTTCTGGGGACAAAAAAATTCTAAGGAGGGTGTGATGTAATATCCCCAAAATAATTAACAATTATTTTTGTATAAAATCTTTACACATACTCATTTTTGAACATGTTAATAAACTGTACCAACAAATAGTGTATGTTGCTATAAATTGTATTTGTCATTCTATGATACAAAACAAGTTGTTTGGTTTGGCCCAGCCCAATTGAACTTACATGGACAAACTCCAATAGACCCCACCATGCAAATTTTGTTCACGAACATATACACTACACCTACAAATATAAACAATGGAACATGCAGTTTTTGACTTGGAAAGGGGTATAGCTTATGTGTAAACCCTAGAAGGGTTATGTGTAACCCTAAACCTAGGGGGAGTTATGATTATATTTGGTGACTAAACAACCCTAGAAAATTTTACACACACCCACATACACCCTACCCTAAGATGGCCGGCCACCCCCATACACTCCCCTATATATATATAAGGAAGAATGAAGATGCCCTAGCCCAATTTCATACTCCCTAATTCATTTTCTATACTACTCTTCATGTAACCCCTATTTTTCATTTTGTGTATTTTTGAGTTATTTTTTTTCTCTTCTCTTTTGGTATATTTTCTTTTTTCTTGTATTTGATTCAGCTTGTATCATTGGACCGTATATTGGATTTTTATCTTCAATATATTCATTTGTATTTTTTTTATCTTCTTGTTTCTGTGTTCTATCTATTGTTTCATTTCATTGATCGGACCATTATTTTTTATTCCCAATATTTTTTTTTCATGTCCTATTTTTTATTATTCATTTGCTCCTATATTTCCTTTGTTTTGGATCTTTAACCCTATTGGACCCTAATCTATACCCAAAACCCTACTAAACTATAACCCAACTATACCCAGTATAATTAAAACCCATGCAGACTCGTTACCCACCTGAGAACCCGTTTTGCTCCACTGTGCCGCCTCCATCCATTACCCTAACCCAAATCTTAGGACCTATATATTTATAACCCATGCAAAAACCCTCTTCTCAGTCGCTCTATCTCTCTCCCGCTTATCTTCCTCATCTCGACCCTCTCTCTTTCCCCTTGTGCCCTCCTCTTCTCTTGCGACGCGACAGCAACAACCGACAGCAAGCCGCCCTCAGCTTTGCTCTTCGTTTGACCACAGTGACAGCACAACAAGTGTGCTACCTCCCTCGACAGCAGCGAGCTTCCCATGCTGTACTGCCGTTCCCCATTATCGCCAGCTCTTCATCCTCCCTCCCTTTGGTTGCTCGTGCGAGTAGTCGCACGAGTTATCTTGGTTGTGATTCTCGAGTTGTGTTTGTGGGTTTGTGTTAGTTGTCGTTGGTTGTGTGTTCGTGGGTTATGATCGCTTTTGGAGTTCGTGTGTTCGTGAATTCGTTGCCCGGAAATCTGTTCTCGTTATTCTTGCTTTTGTGCTATTTCCGTCGTCTTCTCTCAGGCAAGTAACCCGTATTTTTTCCTTTGTGTAATACAAGTACTAAATACTGCCTGTAGTGTAGTTGGGTTCAAGAGAAAATTTGTGTGTGAGTCCCCTTGTTGATATTGTCTCTATTGTGTTGATTCGACCATAGTTGCCTCACGATATACATGACATAAAATAACCTAGGGTTGACCACTTCTTGTTGTTTATATGAGTGTTGTTCATATGATATCATGTGCCCATTTGTGTTATTCGTGGTAGACTTGTTGTGGACTTGTGATATACCCTATACCATGTTGTTTGGACATTTAGTACACCCTATTTCATGGTTGGTTATGTTTTGGATGAGTTTCATATGAGTTAGTTGATTTTTTGCATGAGATATTTTCGGTTTTGCTGGTTTTTCCTTTTTGATCAGTATTTTAGATCCTATTAAGGTCAGTACATGAAAATATTTTGTGAACATGATTTGTAGAGAATTCTGTCTATTTTCTACCCCTTTTGATGGATCTCAGTTTCGATTTATGAGTTGTGAGTTATGTCTATTTTACTACAGTATTGTCGAAAGATTTCCAGATTTTGTTTTCTATGAATTCTGAAGAGTAATCTATTTTTATCCTGATGTTAAAAGTATTATTCTGATCCAATATTTTGCACATTATAACTAGACCTGATTGGGATTAACCCTGAACTTTTATGAATTTATTTGATGAGTTTTACAAACCGTTCTATGTTCCAAACAACTACTATACATGCAGAATTTTCATATTGTTCAGTAAAAAACATGATTTTCGACCTAATTCTACTTGTTGTTTGTAAAATATTTCTGAATATGAAAGTTAGCATACTGTATCTATTTTATCACTCTTTTGGTGGATTTGGATTTTGATTTATGGTTTGCGAGATAGTGCTGTTTTCGTACTGCAGTGTTTGTGATTCCAGATTTACACAACTGTCGTGTCTTGATGTTTTCATATTCTTTTTGACTAAACTATTTATATTGAAAAATTATGAACTTGATTTTCTGTTACTATACATATAGGGGAATACCCCAGATTTTTCGTAGATTTAATTCATGAGTTTTCATGCTGTTTTCCTGACTTTGAATACAATCTTCTGATTTCTGCATAAACGTGTTTTCTGAATTCAAACCTGTTTTGAGACTTGTTTTTCTGAAATACTATATGACTTATATATGTCTGCTGGATTTGGCCGGGAGTCTATTTTCTAGACCTTTCGACGAATTTAGGTTTCCATATTTGTAGCAACGGGAATCTCAGTTTTAGTGCAGTATTGTCTTGCTGTCCTGAATTAGAATTCTCGTTGTTCTATTCTTTTGTGTGTTGTCTTTCACCCGTACATGTTTATCTTGCAACTTGAACTTGTTACTTTTTTATACCATGTTATACTTGCCCTGTTTGTGACACATACATGCTTGTTTGACACTAATAATAATAAATAACCAAGTTGGGATTTAAAGGAAAGATCTAATAGTGGAACATACAAAAACATGTACTCGGAAGAGGATCTTTTGATTCTACGTGATACTTGGCTTGATACTTGATACTTGAGGCTCGATATTTCACACATGAGGCTTGATATTTCACGTGAGGCTTGTTACTTGATACTTGAGGCTTGATACTTGATACTTGGTTTCTTGAGGCTTGTCCCTGAGTACACTGCCCTATATGATCCACTATGAAATCTAAAACGAAACTATGTTAAATGTAGCAACCATGTAGTAAAAGTATGGATGCATGAAGTGCTACCTAGATAGTAATAACTATAAGACTTGAACATAATTGCTTGCTACTTATTTTCTCATTACTTGCTACATGATACTTGATACTTGACACTTGATACTTGTTACTTGTTTACATGATACTTGTTACTTGTTTACATGATACTTATTCACTTAACTCTTGATACATGCCACTTATACTTGTTCATCTTGCCATGCTAGTTGTTATATGTTGTTATCATGCCTATTCTATGCTATTTAGTTATCTTTTTCCGTGTACATATATCCTGCACTACAAGCGGCCCGTAACATGCATTGACAGGAGTTTTTTTTTTCTTTTTTCTCTTCCTGCAATTTATTAAGTTGCAGATTTTGGAGAACAGTTGCCAGATGGAGTTGGTGGCATGAGATACTAGTTCTTGGAAATTTGCTATTATTATTCTTGTTGCTTATTTTGAACAATTGTATTTGATACTTGGATTTATTTTGTATTTGGGCAATGTGACCCAGGATATTGATTTATTCAGATCTATTATTTGAGATTATAATATTTTGGTTTCAAGTATTCTTGTTGGTATTTTGACTCATATATGCATGCTTGGTTGATTTCTTTTGCTTTCGACTCTAATTATTCTTGTGAGATGTTGTAAAGATTTTGAACAGCTTATGGATGATGAAAATTATTCGCTGGGCTTAGTCACGTATCCGTATTCCGTATTATCTTTTGGGAAGAGGGGCATGACAAGGTTTATAAATTGCATCAGAGACCAGGTTTGGCTAATGTATTAGTTTGAATAATACATTAGACAAGCTTGGCTCGATCTGGGATTGGCTCAACATTTCACAAACCATGCATACATAAATGAATTATTATCAACTTTGATCTGGATGCTAATTGTTTTTGGTTTTGTGCAGACTATGGTTCGTAGAGGTTATACTTCTCGTCTTCAGGATGAACATCCAGGGTTTGAGGCCGTCACCACGTGTTGGAACGAATGATTAATATGCAGCAGAACCACAGTGACGTGGTGATGGCTGCTTTGGAGGCTGCTCGGATTCTACCGCCTGCTGTGCCTATGCAGGCAGCTCTTCCTCCCCGTTTAGGTACAGTCACAGACTTTAAGAGGTAGCATCCCGACAGGTTTTCAGGTACTAAGACGCCTTTGGAGACAGAACAGTGGCTGATTCAAACTGAGCAACTGCTTTTGGTAGCTAGAGTTGCAGATGCTGATCGAGTGGATGTGGTAGCCATCCAGCTGGTGGACTTGGCTCATATTTGGTGGAGATCCGAGTTTGAAAGGCTCGAAAGACTGATCTCTTGGGCCATTTTCACTAGGAGGTTCTTGGAGAAGTTCTTCTCTAGCAGCACTAGAGTTGAGATGGAGCAACAATTCCTGGCCCTGAAACAGGTTGGTCATTATTTCTAGTAATGAAATTTTGTTACATATTGTCCATGCAATGTTGTAACATCATACATTCTTGAAGCAGGGCTCCAGGTCTGTAGATGAGTTCGCAACTGAATTTACAAGACTCAGCTGCTTTGCAGCCGTTCTTGTGGCGAACGAAGAAGAGAGGGCTCGTAGATTCACTTTGGGGCTTAAGCCAGAGATTAGGGTGCAGCTTGTCTCCCTTCGCTTGCACACTTATGTAGAAGCTCTTGAGGCAGCTCGAGCTCAGGAGCAAGCTCGTGGTGGATTGGCCCCTTTTCAACAGACTGTTCTGCACTCTGTTGCTAGGCCTTATGGTGGGCCTGTTTAGAGGCCTGTTCCAGTCCAGCCGGTCAGGGCATCTTCTTACTCTTATGTGGTTCCTCAGAGGGCTAGTTTTTGCGACTTTTGCTGACTTGCTGGGCATGAGCACAAGGAATGCAGGCGTGCCAATCGCCACTATTTTGGTTGTGGTGCTTCTGATCCTATGGCGCGAGATTGTCCGCGGCAGCAGCAGATGGCTCTTCCAGCTAGGGATCCCGTTCAGCAAGTTTCCCCAGCTTGGGGTCCAGTCAGGCCACCCCTTCCTCCGCAGCACCAGATTGTCGGTCAGAGGACCGCTGCCCCCAGAAGAGTTCATGCTTTCAGCCTGACTACTGCTGATGTTGAGTCAGCAGAGGGTGTTGTTGCAGGTATATTTCCTTTTATTGTTTTGTTGTTTTATTGTTCCTCTTTTGCTTCTTTTTTTCTCTCTTACATCTATTTCTTCTATTTTATCTTTATGCATTTTGTTTTTCCTCACCCCCTATTCAACCATTCTTTTCTCTCTTTTGATTTTGCCTTAGGTGTTGTCCTTATTTGCTCTTTTCCTGCTCATGTTCTTTTTTATTCCGGGGAAACCCATTCTTTTGTCTCCTCTCAATTTGTGGCTCGCCATCAGTTGGAGTGTAGTAACATGTCAGAGGCTTGGAATATTGTGACAGGTGGTGGAGTTGTCATTTGTTCCCGGGAGTGCAGGCAGTGTCCCGTGATTATTGGTAGCGCAGATTTCAAAGCCAATCTGATTGTAATTGGGAATTCAAGATTCGACGTCATTCTCAGTATGGATTGGTTGGGTGAAACCCATGCCATTATTGACTGCCGTGACAAGAAAGTTGTGTTTCAAATCCCAGATCGTGCAGAGTTTGAGTTCCATGCCAAGGAGTCTTTCCTTGGTCGAGCTACAGTTAATCAGGATGTTTGTGCGATGGAATTGCATTTAGGCTGTGAGGCTGTGCCTCTAGTAGTTCGGGATTTCCTAGATGTCTTTCCAGAGGAGTGGAGTTGCCTGGCTGACCCCTTGATTGGGATGTAGAGTTCGGTATTGAAGTTCATCCTGGTACGACGCCTATATCGAAGAGTCCCGACATAATGGCATCGGTTGAGTTAGCAGAGCTTAAGGTGCAGATTTAGGAGTTGCTGGATTTGGGGTTCATCAGACCCAGTGTTTCGCCTTGGGGTGCTACAGTCCTTTTTGTCAACAAGAAGGATGGTAGTCGTCATGGATTATCGGAAACTAAACAGTGTTACTATGAAGAACCGGTATCTATTGTCCAGGATCGATGATTTGTTTGATTAGTTGAGTGGGGCTGCTGTTTTCTCAAAGTTGGATCTTCATTCTGGGTATCATCAAGTCAAAGTGAAAGTGACTGATGTACAAAGACTACTTTTAGGACTAGATATGACCACTATGAGTATCTTGTGATGCCATTCAGGGTCACGAACGTGCCTGCTATATTCATGAGTCTTATGAACCGGTCTTTTCTCAATTCTTGGATAAGTTTGTGGTGGTCATCATTGATGATATTTTGGTGTATTCTCGGAATTGGGAAGATCATGCTGAACATCTTAGAGTGGTTCTGCAGACTTTGAGAGAGAATCAGCTCTTTGGGAAACTCAGCAAGTGTGAGTTTTGGCTCGATAGAGTTTCTTTCTTGGGGCACATTATCTCGGGTGATGGTAATTCTGTAGATCCGGCCAAGGTTGAGGCTGTGAAGGATTGGCCTGTTCCTAAGTCAGTTTCAGAGGTCAGAATTTTTCTGGGTTTAGTTGGCTATTATCGGAAATTCGTCCAAGATTTTTCGAAGATAGCAGGACCGTTGACTTAGCCGACTGGGAAGGATCAGAGGTTTTGCTAGTATCATGAGTGTGGTGTGGCTTTTGTTGAGTTGAAGAACAGATTGATGCCAACACCTGTGTTGACTACTCCAGATGGTTCATGCGGATTTGTAATTCTCTATGATGCTACTGGTATGGATCTTGGAGCAGTTCTGATGCAGAAGGGTTGAGTCGTTACATATGCATCGCATGAGAAGATCTATCCGACTCATTACTTGGAGTTAGCGGCAGTGATTTATGCTTTGAAGCTTTGGAGACATTATTTACTTGGGGATCGAGTGGAGATCTTTACAGACTACAAAAGTCTCAAGTACGTCTTCACCCAAAAGGAGTTGAACATGAGGCAAAGGCGTTGGTTGGAACTTTTGGCCAATTATGACATCAGTTTGCAATATCACCCTGGTAAAGTAAACTTGGTGCCATATGCTTTGAGCAGGAGACCAATAGTTATGTTCTTGACTCAGCAGAGGGATCTGATTGAGCAGATGTGGAGGTTGGAGTTGGATGTTTTGTTTTCAAGTTCTGGTCGGAGTTGTTTGGTGCTCCAGCTCCAGTCATCTCTTATTGATCATAACAAAGAGGCGCAGGCTGGTGATGCGTAGTTGCAGGGTTTTCGAGCTGAGGTTGAGTCTGGGTCCATAATGGACATGGTTATTCATGCTGATGGATCGGTTCGTTTTGTATCCAGGTTATGTGTTCCGGAGGGTGAAGTTCATCAGAGGTTGCTTGAGGAAGCCCACCAGTCATCCTATTCTATCCATCCTGGTGGTACTAAGATGTATCGGGATTTGAAGCTTCATTTCTAGTGGCATGGTATGAAGAGGGTTGTGGCTCGGTTTGTTTCTCAGTGCCTGATCTGCCAGCAGGTTAAGACAGAGCATTAGAGGACCACTGGACTTCTTCAACCACTTCCTATTCCAGAGTGGAAGTGGGAACATATCACTATTGGTTTTGTGACTGCTTTGCCGAGGAGTCCTAAGGGTCATAATGCCATTTGGGTGATTGTTGACCGTTTGACGAAGAGTGCTCACTTCATTCCTTTTCGTTTCGGATAGTCTATTGAGAGCCTAGCTGAGAGGTACATGCAAGAGATTATTAGACTTCATGGGGATCCAGTTAGTATTGTATCCGACAGGGATACAAAATTCAGATCTTAGTTTTGGGAGAGCCTTCAGAACAGTTTGGGGAGTAAATTAAAGTACACTACAGCTTTTCATCCCCAGACTGATGGACAGTCAGAGAGGACCATCCAGATTCTTGAGGAAATGCTGAGGTCCTGTATGCTTCAGTTTGGTGGATCATGGGAGGACCATTTGCATCTCGTAGAGTTCTCGTACAATAACAGCTTTCAGGCCAGTCTTAAAGCTGCACCGTTCGAGGAATTTTATGGGCGGAAGTGCAGATCACCAGTGTGCTGGGAAGACATTGGTGAGACGAAGTTTTGGGCCCGGAGTTGATCACCAGGACAGTTGATGCGGTGGTTCAGATATGGAAGCATTTGCAGGCAGCTAAGGATAGGCAGAAGCGATGGGTCGATGTCCATCGGAGAGTTTTGGAGTTTGAGGTTGGTGACCATGTTTTCTTAAAGGTATCGCCTTGGCGCGGTGTCATTCGGTTCAGTGGTGGCGGCAAGCTTAGCCCTAGGTTTATTGGACCATTTTATATCGTGGAACGAGTAGGCAAGGAGGCATATCATCTTGCATTGCCGCAGCCTTTATCAGGAGTGTGCAATGTATTCCAGGTTTCACAACTCAAGAGATATATCCGAGATGAGAGCCACGTGATCCACTATTCTGAGTTGACCGTTCGACCAGATTTGACTTGTGAGATTCCGCTAGATGCTATGGTGGATCGCCGGGAGAAAGTGCTTAAGAACAAGGTCATAAAGTTGGTTCGTGTTTCTTGGAATCCTCACTCGCCCAGTGAGTCGACTTGAGAGCTGGAGGAGGAGATTCAGCAGAAGTTTCCTCATTTGTTTGAGTAGTTTTTGTTTTGTTCTTTTTGTTTGTTTTGGGGTAACCCTATGAATCTTCTTGTTGAATTTCGAGGACGAAATTCTTCTTGTTTGGTGGGTAGGATTTGTAACCCCTGTTTTCCATTTTGTGTATTTTTGAGTTTATTTTTTTCTCTTTTCTTTTGGTGTATTTTCTTTTTCCTTGTATTTGATTCAGCTTGTATCGTTGGACCGTATATTGGATTTTTATCTTCAATATATTCATTTGTATTTTTTTCATCTTCTTGTTTCTGTGGTCTGTCTACTATTTCATTTCATTGATCGGGCTATTATTTTTTATTCCCAATATATATATTTTCTTTTTCATGTCCTATTTTTTTATTATTCGTTTGCTTCAATATTTCCTTTGTTTTGGATCTTTAACACTATTGGACCCTAATCTATACCCAAAACCCAACTAAACTATAACCCAACTATACCCAGTATAATTAAAACCCATACAGACCCGTTACCCACCCGAGAACCCGTTTTGCTCCACTATGCCGCCTCAATCCACCACCCTAACCCTAATATTAGGACCTATATATTTATAACCCATGCAAAAACCCTATTCTCAGCCGCTCTATCTCTCTCCCGCTCATCTTCCTCATCCTGACCCTCTCTCTTTCCCCCTGTGCCCTCCTCTTGTCATGCGACGCGACAGCAACAGCCGACAGCAAGCCGTCCTCGGTCTTGCACTCTGTCTGACCGCAGTGACAGTACAGCAAGTGTGTTGCCGCCCTTGATAGTAGTGAGCTTCCCTCGCTGTGCTGCCGTTCCCCGTTGCCGCCAGCTCTTCGTCCTCCCTCCCTTTGGTTGCTCATGCGAGTAGTCGCACGAGTTATCTTGGTTGTGATTCTCGGATTGTGTTTGTGGGTTTGTGTTAGTTGTCGTTGGTTGTGTGTTCGTGGGTTCTGCTCGCTTTTGGAGTTCGTGTGTTCGTGAATTCGTTGCCCAGGAATCCGTTCCCGTTATTCTTGCTTTTGTGCCTTTTCCGTCGTTTTCTCTCAGGCAAGTAACTCGTATTCTTTCCTTTGTGTAATACAAGTACTAAATACTGCCTATAGTGTAGTTGGGTTCTAGAGACAGTTTGTGTGTGAATCCCTTTGTTGATATTGTCTCTATTGTGTTGATTTGACCATAATTGCCTTACGACATACATGACATGATATTTACCTAGGGTTGACCACTTCTTGTTGTATATATGCATGTTGTTCATATGATATCATGTGCTCGTTTGTGTTATTCGTGGTAGACTTGTTGTGGACTTGTGATATACCTCATACCATATTGTTTGGACATCTAGTACACCATATTTCATGTTTAGTTATGTTTTAGATTAGTTTCATATGAGTTAGTTGATTTTGTGCATGAGATATTTTCAGTTTTGCTGGTTTTTCCATTTTGATCAGTATTTTAGCCCCTATTAAGGTCAATACTTGAAAATATTTCGTGAACATGATTTATAGAGAATTCTGTCTATTTTCAACCCCATTTGACGGATCTCAGTTTCGATTTACGAGGTATGAGTTTTGTCGATTTTACTACAGTATTGTCGAAAGATTTACAGATTTTGTTTCCTATGAATTCTGAAGAGTAATCTATTTTTATCTTGATGTTAAAAATATTATTTGTTGATTCTTGATTTTGATGATTCCAACACAATGCAACGTTTGTTGTGCTACATCTTATATATTACAGGTTGTATTACACAAAGACAAAATCTACAAACAAAGCTCTTAATGCAAGTTGATCAAGCAAAGCTCTCAAAGCTAATTGATCAAGAAAGCTACAAGGTTGCCAGCTTCAAAGATAAAGACAAAGGCTAAAGCTTCATCTCAAGACTCAAGACTCAAGACAAGACCTATGCTTCAATGTGTTGTATTAAGTGTCTTGTAACTGTTGTAACTCTTTTATTTCTTTGAGTCTTAGAATGATGTAATAGCCTTGTCACACACACACACTCACACTTATTTTATAACTGAGTGTTGCTTTTTCAAAAGAAATAAAAGGTCGAAGCAGTTTGATTTAGATCAGCTGATGAGTACCAGTCGACTGCCTTATGGCATCAGTCGACTGTTCAGTACGAAACTGTCTGAACTCTTTCAAACTCTGACCAGTCGACTCATCATGGCAACCCAGTCGACTATTCAAGCCGTTTCGACCGTTTTCTGTGTTTAAACTTGTTTTTCAAAATTAGATCTTTTTATTGCCGTTGTATGGCAGTTGGGATTTGACCTTTCAACGTTCAAACGTCTCTAACTCTATAAAAAGAGTACAGAGTTCATTTGACAAAGGTTAACAACTTTCTCCAAGCATTTTGTTTCTTAAGTTCTCAAGCTTTTGGTTCTGACAAGAAAAAGCATTCTAAAAGCATTCTAAGTCTTGGTTCTCTGTTTTCAGTCCAGCATAACATCGAATTCGTTTTGGACTGAATTCAGAAGTCGACCAAATAGCCACGTAAAAAATCACAGTCACAACAAGGCTATAGGTTGATTGTAACTCTTTCATTGTTCTTTCTTTCACTCTCGGTTGTGAGAGTGGTCCTCTCGGTTGGAGAGTAGGGCTCTTGGTTGTAGAGTCGGTTGTCACTCTCGGTTGTGAGAGTGGTCCTCTCGATTGGAGAGTAGGACTCTAGGTTGTAGAGTCAGGTTTTTTTCACTCTTGGTGGAAGAGTAGGTTTTCTCTCTCTAGTGGTGAGAGAGGACTACGGGTTGGACAAGGTTGTTGTCTAACACCGTAGGGTATTCTTGTACATTTTTAAGAATAGTGGAAAATCTCAAGTGGGTTGCTTCGGGACTGGATGTAGGTCAGGAGGACCGAACCAGGATACATCGTGTGTACTCTGTGATTGGTATCTCTGTGGTTGTATCTCTTTGAACTCTTTTCATTACTTGCATTTCAGTTTACTCGAAATCTTTCTGGTAAGTCGACTGGATCTCCATCCTAAGTCGCCTGATCAGACTGGTATAACAATCGTCTTAAAAACTCTTCTAGCAAGTCGACTGTCTTTCCTACTTAAGTCGACTTATCAGACTAGTCTAAAAAATACTCTTCTACTCTGACGCCCTAGTCGACTGATATCTCTTTTACAGTCTACTGGACAGAAGAAAGTTTTCAATTCCGCAATTATTTTTTATACAACACTATTCACCCCCCCCCCCGCCTCTCTAGTGTTTCTTGCCTTGCCTACAGGATCCGACACTTGGTATCAGAGCCTGGTTGAGTGCAACGGCAATTACTTCTAATGCAAATCAATACCATGAAGGCCAATCTACACAAAGGCCACCCCTCTTCGATGGAACCAATTACAACTATTGGAAGTGTAGAATGAAGATCTACCTTCAGTCCATTAACTATGAAATATGGAACATGACAGAGAACGAGTACACCGCTCCTACCATTCCATATGCACAATATAACGATGACATGAAGAGCCAAATAATGAACAATGCAAAGACGATGAATGTGCTCTTTTGTACCCTTACAAAGGAGGAGTTCAACTGTGTGCCCAATGCAACAACCGCACAACAAATTTGGCACACACTCGAGGTAACTCATGAAGGAACAAATAAAGTAAAAGAATCTAAAATATCTGTTGTTGTTCACAGGTTTGAAATGTTCCGCATGAAGGAGAATGAGAATGTGTCTGAGATGATTACAAGGTTCACTGACATTACCAATTCACTTATGGCACTTGGAAAGACGTACACTCAAGCCGAGATGGTGAGGAAGGTACTTCGTGTACTAAACCCCAAATGGGAGAAGAAGGCCACCGGCATAGAAGAGGCCAACGATTTAACACAACTTTTTATTGAGAATCTTGTGGGAAATCTTATGGCGTATGAGGTACAACTTGAAGAGCGCAAGAAGGATTAAGAACCTCAACAATCCAAGAAGAAGACACTAGCATTCAAGGCCATGTCGGATTCCAAGGATGAAGAAGAAGATGAGGAAGAGATTGCCATGATCACAAAAAAGTTCAAAAAGTTCCTAAGGAAAGGTATGTTTAATTCAAAATCTAAAGAATTTAATGAACCTCCAATTTGTTTTAGGTGTAACAAAACAGGCCATATGAAGAAGGATTGCCTACTAGATAACGTGAAATCTAAAGGAATGGCGTCCAACTTCAAGAAGGACAAGTACACAAAGAACAAATCCATGAAGAACAAAAAGGCGTACCAAGAAACTTGCGATGATAGCGACTCTTCATCAGAAGAAGAAAATGAAGAGACAAACGAGGTTGCTAATGTGTGATTTATGGCGTCTCAAAATCAAGTAAGTAATGACTATGAATCTAATGATTTACTTGATGCTTTCAACGAGATTTTTCAAGAACTTAAAAAAGAAAAAATTAGAGTTAAGAACTTGGAGAAAGTTAATTAAACACTTTCCCCAGAGAATCTTAACCTTGATAAAGAAGTGAAATCATTAAATTCTCGTCTTTCTATTTTAGATATAGATCTTGTGTCTCTAAAAAAAGATTATGAAGAGATATCCAAGAACGTATCTAAATTTAATAAAGGTAAGGAGAATTTAAATGATGTTCTTCAAAATCAAGTTCAATCCAATAAAGGGTTTGGACTTGGTTTTCAAAAATCTCTTGAAAAATCTCATGCTTCTAAGAACACTAGTGTAAATAAAACTGCATCTATTTCCAGTGTTAAGTATAAACTGTATGAGTTTTTTTAAAAGCAGCCTAAAACTGTAAGTTTTCATGATAAAGGTAAATCTATAGTTCAGACCAGTCGACTGAACCCAACCATAAGTCACCTGTCCAGAGGTACTGAGTCTCATTCAACGAGACAAACACCTCAAATAAGTCGACCTATACTACCTCACCGTCGACTGCATATCAGTCACAGTCGACTGAAAGGTATAATAAAGTCGACTGGACAGAGCAAAAATATATGGGTTCCAGTCAACCTAAGTCCGAAAGATAGAATTGCCTATATTAATTCATATATACTTACTATATGTAATTCTGCTAATTATATTTCAGCTTATCGTAGAAAATCAAACTTTTCTTGGGTTTGGTTTCCAAAAAACTGACCTATTTTGGACCCAATGAAAAGGGTATCATATTCACAATGAATATTTTATAGGTACCTAAGAGAGATCGTTGGATACTTGACAGCGAATGCTCGAAGCACATGACCGGTCATGCCAACCTCCTATATTCCATTCAAGACATTGATGGAGGAACAGTCACATTTGGTGACAACAACAAAGGAAAAGTCATTGGAATTGGTATGGTCGGTAAGTACACTAATTCTTTTATAGAAGATGTTTTATTAGTTACTGAACTTAAGCATAACTTGTTAATTATTAGCCAACTATGTGATAAGGGTTATAAAATCATGTTTGAAAAAGATGCATACTTAATTTATGATTCTACCATGCAAAATATAATTTTTCAAGGATTAAGGAAAAATAACATTTATGAACTATGTTTAAAGGCATATGATTTTTCGAATGATTTTTGCTTAGTAGCTTCTAATAATGATTCTTGGCTATGGCGTAAATGTTTTGGCCATGTGAATATGAAAAATCTCTCTAAATTGTCTAAGTACAACCTAGTTAAAGGGCTGCCAAGACTATCTTTTAAAAATGATCAGTTATATGATGCATGTCAACTAGGTAAACAAATTAAATCTACTTTTAAAACAAAAGAAGTAATTTCTACTAGTAGGCCGCTCAAATTAATCCACATGGATTTATTTGGCCCTACTAGAGTTGCTTCTTTAAATAAAAGTAGGTATGTATTTGTTTTAGTAGACGATTTTTCACGATTCACTTAGACTTTCTTTTTAAAACATAAGAATGATGCTTTTGATGAATTTGCTAATTTTTGTAAACGAATTCAAAATCAAAAGTCTCTAACCATAGTCACTATTAGAATTGATCATGATGGAGAATTTAAAAATGAAACGTTTGCAGAATATTGCAACAAGAATGGTATAACTCATTCGTTTGCATTTCCTAGAGCTTCACCACAAAATGGAGTGGTTGAAAGGAAGAATAGGACTTTGCAAGAATGTGCACGTACCATTCTTGTTGAAAGCAATTTACCTAAGTATTTTTGGGCTGAAGCCGTAGCTACAGCTTGTTATGTTTTAAATAGAATTTTGATTAGCCTAAGCTAAAGGAAACATGTTATGAGCTATTTTTTGATAGAATTCCTAAGGTCTCTTACTTCAAAATATTTGGATGTAAGTGTTTTATTCTGAATACTAAAGATAATTTAGATAAGTTTGATCCTAGATCTAATGAGGGTATCTTTATAGGATACTCAAATAGGTGTAAGACATATAGGATCTTCAACAAGTCAACAATGACTATTGAAGGATCCATGCATATTGCATTTGATGAATCTCTGTCTTCATTGACTTTAATTGAAGCTGATGAAATTGATTTATCACCTTTAAATAAAGTAATTACATCTTTAGAGCAAACTAGCCATGCGGATAAGTCGACCAATAAGGAAGTCAAGTCGACTGCTGTAAACTAGTCGACTGATGAACTGGTCAAGTCGACTGATCCTGTTGTGATGTCTCCAACTTTACCAAAATCTTTTGTTGAAGTTAGAGATCATCCTCATGACTTAATAATTTGTGACATTTCACATGGTATTTAGACAAGATCACATGTTAACATATTTTCTCACACAGCTTTCTTGTCAGATTTTTAGCCGAAGAATATACAAGAAGCTTGTGAGAATGAGTTTTGGATAAATGTCATGCAAGATGAGTTAAACCAATTTATAAGGAATGATGTATGGGATTTAGTTCCACGACCTTCTGATCATACAATAATTGGTACCAAATGGTTATTCAAGAATAAGTTAGATGAATCAGGACAAGTTGTTAGCAACAAAGCTAGACTAGTTGCTCAAGGGTATAATCAAGAAGAAGGCATAGATTTTGATGAAACATATGCTTCTATTGCTAGATTAGAATCAATCCATATCTTATTATCTTTTGCATGTTTTATGAATTTTACACTTTTCCAAATGGATGTTAAAAGTGCTTTTCTTAATGGGTTTATAAAGGAAGATGTTTATCTTAAGCAACCACTAGGTTTCGAACATGAACAATTCCCAAACAACGTTTTAAATTGAAAAAGGCTTTTTATGGTCTTAAACAAGCACCACGTGCTTGGTATGATCGATTGAAGACTTTTCTTTTAAAAACGGGTTTTGAAATAGGTAAAGTAGACACTACCATGTTTATTAGGAAAATAGAGACTGATATCTTGATCATACAAATATATGTAGATGACATAATCTTTGGCTCTACTAATAGTAATCTCTGTCAAGAGTTTGCTAACACCATGAAAAACGAGTTTGAGATGAGTGACATGGGTGAACTCAACTATTTCCTTGGACTGCAAATTAAATAGTCACCAAATGGCATATTTATTAATCAAGGAAAACATGCTAAGGAATTACTCAAACGGTCTGACATGGATAGCACGAGTAGTAAGACCACACCTATGGCTACTACCACTACCCTTGATAAAGATGAATTAGGTAAGAGTGTCGCTCAAAAACTCTATCGATGTATGATTGGCTCACTCTTATATATAACTGCTAGTAGACCGGATATTATGTTTAGTGTATGTTTGTGTGCAAGATATCAGTCAAGTCCTAAAGAGTCCCACTTAAAAGCTGTGAAACATATTTAAAGATACCTTAAAGGCACGTCTGAATATGGTCTATTTTATCCATGCACCGATAACTTTCAACTTTTGTCATATAGTGATACGGATTTTGCCGGTAGTAAAACTGACCGCAAGAGCACTAGTGGGATATGTCACATTTTGGGACATTCACTAGTCTCTTGGTGCAATAAGAAGCAAAATTCGGTATCCCTATCTACTACAGAAGCTGAATATATCGTTGCAAGTTTGGTTTGTGCCCAACTTTTGTGGATGAAACAAACCCTATTAGACTATGGTATTTCTTTTTCAAAGTCTTCAATAATGTGTGATAATAGCAGTGCCATTAACTTATCTAAAAATCTGGTTCAACATTCACGTACGAAATATATTGATATTAGACATCATTTTTTACGTGTTCATGTTTTAAAGAGAGACATTTCTTTAGACTTTATTTCTACTGATAAACAGATAGCTGACATCTTTACTCAACCACTTAAGGAAGACACATTTATCACTTTAATTATAGAACTAGGAATTTGTAGTTTTTCTGATGTTTCTTGAGATGTTAACTATGGTAAGTCGACTTAAGACCTTCTTTCAGTCGACTGACCAACTGTTTTTTGTCATATATATATTTTCCTGAGTTTGTATACTCTGGAAAGTCGATTGTGTACAGTAATACAGTCGACTACCAGTAGTATTTATGCTATTTTGTGTTTTTTTATTTTGCCCTCGACTAAGTCCACTGCTCTACATATCAGTCGACTGTCGCGAATTAGGTTTCGTCAAATTCGCAATTTTGAACTACATATTTTTCAGCTTCTATGTATAACTTTGCTTTTTTGCTTCTTAATGCTTCCTATGCTTGTCTCTCCTATTTTTTGTTTTTGTTGATGACAAAGGGGGAGAGAATATTGTGCATTTTGTTTGTGTCATTTCGTGCATGTTTTATTATTATGCATATTGTACATTTATTAGGGGGAGCATTGAACATTAAGCATGTGTAATATTTTTGTAATATTTTTGTAATATTCCTATTATTGTAAGCTATTGTGTTGTCATCATCAAAAAGGAGGAGAATGTTGATTCTTGATTTTGATGATTCCAACACAACGAAACGTTTGCTGTGCTACATCTTATATATTACAGGTTGTATTATACAAAGACAAAATCTACAAACAAAGCTCTTAAAACAAGTTGATCAAGCAAAGCTCTCAAAGCTAATTAATCAAGAAAGCTACAAGGTTGCCAGCTTCAAAGATAAAGACAAAGGCTAAAGCTTCATCTCAAGACTCAAGATTCAAGACAAGACCTATGCTTCAATGTGTTGTATTAAGTGTCTTGTAACTGTTGTAACTCTTTTATTTCTTTGAGTCTTAGAATGATGTCACAGCCTTATCACACACATACACTCACACTTATTTTATAACTGAGTGTTGCTTTTTCAAAAGATTAAAAGGTCGAAACAGTTTGATTTAGATCAGCTGTTGAGTACCAGTCGACTGCCTTATGGCATCAGTCGACTGTTGAGTACAAAACTATCTGAACTCTTTCAAACTCTGACCAGTCGACTTATCATGGCAACCCAGTCGACTGTTCAAGCAGTTTCGACATTTTTCTATTTTTAAACTTGTTTTTCAAAATCAAATCTTTTTACTGCCGTTGTATGGCAGTTGGGATTCGACATTTCAACGTTCAAACGTCTCTATCTCTATAAAAAGAGTACAGAGTTCATTTGACAAAGGTTAACAACTTTCTCCAAACATTTTGTTTCTTAAGTTCTTAAGCTTTTGGTTTTGACAAGAAAAAGCATTCTAAAAGCATTCTAAGTTTTGATTCTCTGTTTTGAGTCCAGCATAACATCGAATTCGTTTTGGACTGAATTCAGAAGTCGACCAAATAGCCATGTACAAAATCACATTCACAACAAGGCTATAGGTTGATTGTAACTCTTTCATTGTTCTTTCTTTCAATCTCGGTTGTGAGAGTGGTCCTCTTGGTTGGAGAGTAGGGCTCTTGGTTGTAGAGTCGGTTTTCACTCTCGGTTGTGAGAGTGGTCCTCTCGGTTGGAGAGTAGGACTCTAGGTTGTAGAGTTAGGTTTTTTTTCACTCTTGGTGGAAGAGTGGGTTTGCTCTCTACGGGTTGGACAAGGTTGTTGTCTAACGCCGTAGGGTATTCTTGTACATTTTCAAGAATAGCGAAAAATCTCAAGTGGGTTGCTTGGGGACTGGACGTAGGTCGGGAGGACCGAACTAGGATACATCGTGTGTACTCTGTGATTGGTATCTCTGTGGTTGTATCTCTTTGAAATTTTTTCATTACTTGCATTTCAGTTTACTCGAAATCTTTTTGGTAAGTCGACTGGATCTCCATCCTAAGTCAACTGATCAGACTGGTATAACAATCGTCTTAAAAACTCTTCTGGCAAGTCGTCTGTCTCTCCTACTTAAGTCGACTTATCAGACTAGTCTAAAAAATACTCTTCTACTCAGACGCCCCAGTCGATTGATATCTCTTTTACAGTCGACTGGACAGAAGAAAACTTTCAATTCCGCAATTATTTTTTATACAACACTATTCACCCCCCCCTTTAGTGTTTCTTGCCTTGCCAACAATATCCAACATTATTTTGATCCAATATTTTGTACACTATAACTATACCTGATTGGGATTAACCCTGAGTTTTTATGAATTTATTTGATGAGTTTTACAAACCGTTCTATGTTTCCCAACAACTACTTTACATTCAGAATATTCATATTGTTCAGTAACGAATCTTATTTTCGACCTAATTCTACTTACTATTTGTAAAATATTTCTGAATATGAAAGTTAGCCTACTGTATCTATTTTATCACCCTTTTGACAGATTTGGATTTCGATTTATGGTTTGCGAGATATTGATGTTTTCGTACTGCAGTGTTTGTGATTTCAGGTTTACACAACTGTCATGTCTTGATGTTTTCTGATTTTTTTTACTAAACTATTTATATTTGAAAATTATGAAACTTGATTTTCTGTTACTATACATATAGGGGAATACCCCAGATTTTTCATGGATTTAATTCATGAGTTTTCATGCTGTTTTCCTGACTTTGAATACAATCTTCTCATTTCTGGCTGAACGTATTTTATGGATTCAAACCTGTTTTGAGACTTATTTTTTTGATATACTATATGACTTATATATGTCTGCTGGATTCGACCGGGAGTTTATTTTCTAGATCTTTCGACTGATTCAGGTTTGCATGTTTTTAGCGACGGAAAACTCAGTTTTAGTGTAGTACTGTCTTTCTGTCCTGAATTAGAATTTTCATTGTTCTATTTTTTTGTGTGTTGTCTTTTACTCGTACATGTTTAACTTGCAACTTGAACTTGTTACTTGTTTATACCATATTATACTTGTCCTATTCGTGACACATATATGCTTGTTTGATACTAATAATAATAATTAGCCAAGCGGGGGTTTAAAGGGAGAGATCTAATAGTGGAAAATATAGAAACGCTTACTCGGAAGATGATCTTTTGATTCTACATGATACTTGGCTTGAAACTTGATACTTGAGGCTTGATATTTCACACTTGAGGCTTGATATTTCACATGAGGCTTGTTAGATACTTGAGGCTTGATACTTGATACTTGGTTTCTTGAGGCTTGTCCCTGAGTACACTGTCCTATATGATCCACTATGAAATCTAAAATGAAACTATGTTGAATGTAGCAACCATGTAGTAAAAGTATGGATGCATGAAGTGCTACCTAGATAGTAATAACTACACGACTTCAACATAATTACTTGATACTTGTTTACTTGATACTTGCTACATGATACTTGATACCTGACACTTGATACTTGTTACTTGTTTACATGATACTTGTTCACTTGACTCTTGATACATGTCACTTATACTTGTTCATCTTGCCATGCTAGTTGTATATGTTGTTATAATGCCTATTCCATGGTATTTAGTTATCTTTTCCCATATACTTGTATCCTGTACTACAAGCGGCCCGTAACTTGCATTGACGGAAGTTTGTTTTCTTTTTTTTCTTCCTGTAATTTATTAAATTACAAATTTTGGAGAACAATTGCCAGATGAAGTTGGTGAGATGAGATACTAGCTGCTGGAAATTTGCTATTATTATTCTTGTTGCTTATTTTGAACAATTGTATTTGATACTTGGATTTATTTTGTAGTTGGGCAATGTGACCCAGGATATTGACTTATTCAGATCTGGATTATTTGAGAATACAATATTTTGGTTTCAAGTATTCTTGTTGTTATTTTGACTCATATACGCATGCTTGGTTGATTTGTTTTGCTTCTGACTCTGATTATTCTTGTGAGATGTTGTAAAGATTCCGAACAACTTATGGATGATGAAAATCTTTCGCTGGGCTTAGTCACGTATCTGTATTCCGTATTCTCTATTAGGAAGCGGGGCGTGACACTTCATTTCAAATTTCTCCTAATTATTTCTAAGTGCTAGTTGAGCAAGAAAAGAAGCGAAGCAAGCTAGGAGGAGAAGAGGCTAAGGCTTGGGCTGTGCTCTCCAAACATAAGGTGGGTGTTCTTCATTCATTGTATGTTAACTTCATAAATTAAATACTTGATGTTTTGCGAGAAATTGTTGTATGCTTAGGCTCATGTTCATAGCAATGAAAGAAATTAAGTGGATAGAAATTTACAATATATGAAATTGCTGAAAATTATGAGGGGTTTTTTCCTATTCATGGATGTTCTTTTTATTGTTGTATGTGTATTTGAAATAGCATGATTGTGTATTGAAATAGCTTGACACAGCCAGTAGATTAATTGTAGGGTGTATGTTTTAAATTCATGATTGTAGTAGCAAAAGAAACTAAGAAAATGAAATAGAAAAGATATAGTTTCATGGTGGGTGATTAGATTCAAACCGATAGAATAAACTCTATATTAAATTCATAATTTGTAAGTAAATAAATGCACAAACAATTGTATGAGAATACATATTTAAATTAGGGTTTTGTTATGAAAATTATATAACGGAAAGTTTGCATGTAAGATGTTCGAAGAAATTTCTAAATGAAAATACAAAGTAAATTAACAAGCTATGAGAATAAAGTTGTAATTAAGGCATTTAGCATTATGTGAATGTGAGGTAGTACTTATACATGTATGAAATGACCTAGTGTGGGATGAATATAAATAACCATAAAATGCGGTGTTGGATGAAATGCAGTTATGCATGTGTATGTATATGGTATATGTAAACTTGTATGGGTTCATGTTGTGATGTATAATGCACATTGTAGGCTCCATGGTTTATTTTTATAGGTGTAGTGTATATGTTCAAGAACAAATTTTGCATGGTGGGGCCTATTGGGTTTTGTCAATGTAAGTTCAATTGGTTTGAGCTAAACCATATAACTTATACTGTATCATAGAATGACAAATGCAATTTATAACAACATACACTATTTCTTGGTACAATTTATTAACATGTGTTCAAAAATGTGCATGTGTAAAAGATTTTATACAAAAAAAAATTGTTAATTATTTTGGGGATATTACAAAAATGGTCGGCCACTCCTTCATCTTCAATATATATATATTTGTTGTGCCATGTTGCACCAAGTGTGGACATATTGTAACACTCCGAATTTCAAACACAGGCAATTCGTAGCATAAACATGATCTTTTACTTCAAATTCGTACAAAATTACAAGGAATTGAAAACTTTTTACAACATGTTCTTTACAACAGCACAACGGAATTAAGTGAATACAATATAATCTACAATAATGAAAATTCTTCAATCTTGTAATCAAGTCATCATAGTGACTTCAAGTCCATGCCGAATCCAGTCTTGCAGGTAGGAAATTGTGGGCACGTCAGTTGCATACAACTGACGCAATGCTATAATACAGCGATTTTTTTACTTTAGCAAAAACAAACTTGAATACACAATAAATTAGAAAAAGTGACTATCCTAAACATGTCAGTGTATGATATGAACTTAATGCCTAATGCAGATATTACACTATGATGAAACTAATTCATACTTGCTCGGATTCTATGCATCTCATACTACATAGGTCCGAGGGCAAGCCTTATCATACTCCTCTATATAGGGTTCAATTCCTCGTTATGAAAATTCTACTACAGTAGCAAAAGCAAGGTTTAGATATTTCACGAGTACGGATTCCAGTCGTGGAATCCACCATAAGACTATACAGAATCCTTATCGTGTGAATATCCCGCAAGTGCCGCTCTAGCCCCGGTATATACATATATATTGGCGACCTGCCTCCCATCCGCCGGACTATTCATGATCCTGGAATCCACCATCAAATCTATCGTAGTTCCAGATTTAATTGAGGCTCGTCTCAACCTACAAGCAACCAAAGTCCCGGAATCCACCGTCTGACTGAGTCTATAGTCTAGGAATCCACCGTCAGACTATATAGAAGTGTCCCACTTACGTTTGCCCAAGTTTCATCACATCTTCCGCTAGTGCATGTCCTTAGGTTTAATTATAACCATCACAACCTAGAGCTAGCTTATTCTACTGGACTTGAAACAAAACAGTGAGAATGTTAGCCCACAATGTCTACTTCTCAAAGAGAAAGTTAACCCACACTAGTAACTTCTCAAATTCCATTTATCACAGCTGGCCATAATCTGGATCCCGCTCACTCTAGAACAAACAACCATCTCAAAAAGAGATCACATAGGTTACATCTAACCTCTTATAAAAATTTCTATTCATTAAACATCTTTTAACTTCTTTATCCATTCTCTTATTTATCAATCATGAAGTAACCAACTTCTTATACCAATATTCAATAACACTTGATGAGTTAAAACACTTATAAACATCATATGATTAATATTCCAAATTCATTTTTTAATTACCTCTTAATTCCTCATAAAGTACATCTTACTAACATTTCAATTTTAAATCCAATTTTATACATTATAAAAATTTTAGGACAACAAGATAAAAGACATCAACCCAATGGTATTGAAAAAAGATCATATAAATTCCAATACTACTCAAAAAATAGATTTATTAGTTTCATAGGAAACTGTCATGCCCCGCTTCCCAAAATCCGGGAATACGAACACGTAACGAAGGCCCAGCGAATGACTATACATCATCCATAAGCTGTAACAGATTAACTCAACAATATAAAAGAGAATACAACCACGCAAGAGAAATGTAATCACATAAACAATGAATAAACTCCAAAATAATCATGAAATAAATTCACCAAATAATAATCCAACATATGGGATAAAACAAACTTCGGCTCATAAAATCCCGAAATACAAAGTATGATAAAAGCAGTACAATAAGCAAATAACAAGAGATAGCTATAGCATTCTAATAATCCAGCTCCGAACTTCGGAGAGTTTGCTCACCAATTTCTTCTGGTAGTGTTCCTTCAGTACCTATAAATTCTTGATCTAAAAAGAGAGAAAAGAGTGTCCTTAGAGTTAGTCGTGGACAACAAGTAGAGAAAACAGGGGATAAAGGAAGCGTGTATATCAAAGAAAAGGGACAGGATCAAAGTCAAAGAACAAAGTAAAGGCAGGAAACAATACCAAAGGTCTACAGTAATCACGCATGTAATGAGTGATGTCAAGTCAAGTTCTTATACAGGATCAAGCATGCAGGTTATTACCTATTTTATTAGCCTATCTAGTGCACGTACTATTGGGTCACATTCCACAGGTTCGGTGCAAAAATAATGTGAACGTTTTAGACTGATGGTGAATTCACGGTTCGTGTACTCGGCCCAGTAATCGGGCATTTACAGGATGTACGAGATGTTCAGGATGTTCAGGAATTTATGGGAATTAGCTAGCGAGGGACCCCTACTGAGTACAGTCTCCGATTGTTCACTACCAAGTCAACCCATAATACCCCGACTTTTTATTAGTTTATTTTCATCCAATGTGAGTATGCAAGAAGGTGTCAATGTTTTATGATACTAAGTGTGACTAATTCTATTTGTTACAGACAAAGCAAGAAGCAAACACATCAAATAAGTACAATTCACACAATCAGGATAGCATGATGTTGCTATACGAAAATATGGATTACTGCTAAAACAGAAAATCAAATTTGGATCCGTCAGAAATTATAGAAACTAGACTCTCTGTCGGTTCCAGCAAATATATATAAGACATATAAAGGACACAGAAACTAGGGTGAAAATCGTATTCTATTCATATATATATATATATATATATATATATATATATATATATATATTTGAGGTAAAATGTGGAATCTGGCCACCCTGTTTCACTAATAAGAGCTTAACGAAACAAATCCAGAGTATTGGGCCAAAGTACAACTATTCAGATTTTATGTTCAGGCAGTATGTTATCAATTGTGTTCACCTATTTGTTTCAGATCAGAAAACTCATCAAATAATTCTATAAAAATTTAGGGTAGTTCCTATGCATGTCTAGGTTCAGCCAAATTTAATTCAGATTTTTATTTTAAATTTAACATAGTCAAATAAATTATGGAATAGTAAGATACGCATACATTTGTGAATATGAAAATCCTGACACAGTTGTACAAAAATGATGATATCTAACAGGTTACACATCGGAATTCAAATCCGAAAAAGGATAGTAAACTAGACATCTGAGGCTAAATTTCATGTTTAGAAAGTTATTTCAAAATGTAACAGCAACATGGCCGAAAATCTGATTCAAAAAGAAACAACTAGCAGTCCAGAATATATTTTGACATGAATAGGCAACAATTAAATCATACAATCATATAGTTCATGCAAATTAATAATCAAAGTGTTCTTATGTGTTTAACATGCATAATTCCAGTTCTAAGATGTAATTTCACAGGCATGGTAATCAATTCATTTAATCACATTCAATCTAGCATGTCCAACACATCAAACAAGTCTACAATATGGATCTAGTTATTTTTCATGTAATTGTGCATATGCAAGCTACAATAGGGACTAGGTTTTAGACGAAAGAGAGCGGCATGATGTTAAGAATATCTCGGGTTAGCTCGTGTAAACCCTCAATAAACTTAACAGAATTCCAAATAGCATTATGATAAGGAAAAGGACTGGATCTACTTGTAGAAATCAAAGAAATCTTGAACAAAATAAAATACTAGTTCGAGAATAGACTTGCCTGTTAATTAGTAGGTTCGAATATATAGAATAATGGGATTAGAATCCCGGGCGACGAACCGAAACACGAGCGAGCCACGTGCAAAACACCAAACAAGGCCTCAAGATACAACAGGACACAACCCCACAGCGGATCCCAAGGCAAACAGCAAACGGCGTTCTCAGATCCCTACCCATACAACAGCAAACACCAAGTTACTCCACTGTGCTCTCTTCTCCTTCCTCACTTTGACAGAGACAGAGAGAGTGGGGGAGACTTTGGCGGCGATTGCAACGGCGTCTGGCGATAGCGGCGACGAGGGAGACGACGATGAGCGGCGGCACTACGGCCGAGGAGCGACGATAGTGGCAGAGACAGCAGTGCTCGAGCATTCTGTTCTCTCCGAAAATAGAAGAGGCAAAAATGATGGGGGTTCTTGACTTGGGCGGCGACGACGAGGCAATGCGAGGTCTGCGGCATTTTAGGGGGACAGGAGAGGGGATCACGGTGGCAACGGGGTGGATGGGTTCTAGCGGAAGTGAAGATGATGGGTTGATGGCGACGAGGTTAGGGATGAGATGGCGGATGGTGGTGGTTGAAGACGAAATAGAGAAGGGGGAGAGAGAAGGCGGCTGAAGGGATTAAACAAATAGGATTAGGGTTATTATAATAGAGTATTTATAGGGAAAAGTAGGATATAGGGCTATTGGGTTATTGGGTATTAGACCCAATAAATAAAAATAGATTGGGTATGAATATAATGGATCAATATAAATCCAAATACAAAGAATAAGATATCTTATAAAATATAATTTGTATTACATAAATTATTTAAAATAATTAAAAACACAAATATTAAATAAGAATGGATTTGTTCTAATAATCAATAATAATAATAAATAATCACAATAACTAAAAGAATAATAAAATAACCATGTCAATAAAAATAATAATACTAATAATAACAATTAATAATAATCATAACAATAGGAATAAAATACTATCAATAATAATTGTGGTGACGACGACAACAACAACAACAACAATAATAATAACAAAAATAACAATAAATAATACTTATCAACAACAATAGCAATTATCGGAATAATAATATTATATAAAATAGGAATTTATTGAAATAGTCCAAACAGTAATAATATTTTTGATGGTTAAATGTGAATCGTTGATCAAGTAGAAATGGAAACAAAATTTATTCGAAATAATTATAACTATTGTTTAGAAAAATGTTTTAACATAAAATTCAAAACGAATTTAACAAACAACGAATTTATAAATAACGAGATTTAGAAAATACTCATAAAATACGTATTTGGAGAAATGGGGGTTACAAAAACATAAATGAGTCTACAGCAACTTTGTAGTTAAGATCATCTACATTGATCCTCAATTATTTCGTCTAAATTTATTTGCAAAATAGTAGGTTCAAAATCTGAAAACTGCAGCTCAAGCTACTTGAAAAAAATAGAAAATTCTATACTTCATGCGAATTTGCATTCTTTAGATCAAATTAAAGGTATAAAAGTCTACTATAACTTTTTATTTATAAGTTTCTCCAAAATATTATGTCTATAATCTTGAATTCTTCGAATTCTATAGTAGGTCAAAATTTTAAAGTACTGCCACTTGTTCAATCTTGTAAAATTCATTTTAAATTCAATTCTTCATGGAAAATTGATTTCGTAGACTCTGAAGAAAGATAAACGAGTCTACTTCACGTTCTTAGTTTTGACTTTTCTCAAAATATTTCATATAAGATGTTGAAATGATCAAAATCCAAAATGTGTACAAATTTCCAGCAACTAACCAACTACCAACCAGTCCTAAGTTTGTATTTTATTAAAATAGTAAGCGATATCAAAATATTATGATTTTTTAAGAAGATATTCTTGACATATACGAGATGCTCCTATAATTTTTTTAGCTCCAGATACCATATAGTTTAATACTTATGATTTTTTGAAGTGCAACTACAACTCAAAACAGAACCTTATGAAAATGCCCAAAAATCAAACATATCATAATTTTACACATTCAATCAGTAACAAATAATCTAAATATGAATGTACAATCTATATAAATTATCATGCATCTAACAATTCACACATGTCAAGCATTCAACTAATGAAACTATTTTAGAAAGTTGAAGAAACATACACCTCAAATGTAGAATTCCTTGTAGTAGAACCCCAAGAAAATAATGTTACAAAGCTCCCAGCTCTCTAAAAATTGGCCGGCCTCTTCCTAGCACAACCAGCAAGCTCTTCTCCCTCTTCCTCTCTTTTGTTTTGTTTTGAGTTGTGTTGTTCATGACAAAAGTAGGAACTATTTATAAGAAAACTGTTTGGTCAAAATAGCTTCCCATTTCTCAAAATAACTTCCCACTTTTCACTAACTCACACCACTCTCCCTCATTCTCAACCATAGTAAGAAACACGTGCACGTGTAGTCAATGTGTGTGCACTCTTCATAAAAAAATTATTATTAATTTTTATTAGTTTAGATGTGTGTGTTACACATGGCAAGTGTACCAAACTAACTATATTTTAAATGTACAATTTAGTGCACACAAAATCAATCATGAGCTCTAAATTAATTTTAGTGGGCTACAAAATGGATTTTAGTTAAAAATAAATCACACAATTGTGACTAGAAAAATAAGAAAAAAAATATTCATGGCTCAAGAAAATTTTAAGAACCAACATGTGCACTGCAAGCACGTGCTTTGCACATACCAATAGAAAATAAATTTGAGATAACGAAAAACAGTCAAAATATAAAATACGTAGAACATGTATATTAATAATGTTACAGATATTTCACGTAACGGTAAAACATACATAATTAACACGTGTATTGAAAACACGTGCAATACACGTTAAAACAAAAGATTAAAATTAATATTTGAGTTTGCTTAAAATAGGATAAAAATTGGATTTTGAGAGAACGTAAAACATATATGTAATTGGAATATAAAATACGCATGACATTTATATAAAAATACGTTACGAATATTATTCGTAATAGTACAAAATACATATGCATAACACCCGTGGGCAAAATTGTCATAACTCAATTTTGCGGGGTGTGACACACATGCAGTAGGTTGGGGTCCAAATGAGTCTAGTTGTAGCTAGGTCCAACCACACAAGTCCATATGTTAGGTTCGAACACCAAATAATTTGTTTCACTCTAACTCAATTATATTTGAGACATTCATGCACATCTACATTAAGAAAAATACAGTTGCACGTGCAACTCACATGTGCACAATTTCAATCGACAAAATAATTATTCATTATTTTTTGGGGTATTACACTGGTAGGCTATTAGAAAATTAGAATCAAGTCGGGGGATTAATTAACAAGTGGCGAGACTAGGGTTTGTGCAAGGCATTTTTTGATATGTAGTAATAATAGTAAGAATAGAACTCTTGGGATCGAGTGAGTCCAGTTAATAATGAATCAGACTAGAAATCGCAAAATAACAATACTCTCTAGTTGTGAAGTGCTTTCTAATAAGTTGCAATTGTCGTATAAATGTCTCAATTCGTAGCATAGTACCTTAGCCTAAGAGTGTGTGGTTCCAGAGGCTAGGCAAAGCCCAAGGTACCAGTAGTGTTGTGTTTCTGCGAAAGCTGGGATGTGCCAGTTTGGAATGTATCCTATTTTTGGGATAATACCGGTAGGGTACGCTAGCTCTAGGCCACATTATTAATGATTCTAAGGACATGCACTAGTTAGGTGTTGTACTCACCAGTCAAGGGGACACATGTCGCGTTGTCTCGACTTTTAATTTATGGGATTTAGTGATAAGAACGGGAAGTGGTTGTATAGGATGTAGGGCTCCTGTCAGAACTTAGGAGGTAGACCCTTAAGTGTATGTCTATATTCTATGTTATCGTCTACGGATGGGGAGCAAGAGTTTAACTCTGGGTCTCTCGGTGAGCAGAGAAAAACTGTAGGGCCACCTTTACATTCGTGATAGCCTTTGGTAAGGTCCGGAGCGGAGAAAGACCGCATGGCCAGGGGTGAGTGGAAATGACCACTTTTTTACTGTAGTAGCGAAGAAATGTTGCAGTGGGCTGCAACCTTATCAGTCACTAGATATATGTCAGAAACATGAAAAAGTACAAGAGTATGTCTGCATTGCGATGGATTAAACCTTTTAATAAGAAGGACATTAGAGGATCATTTCGGAAAGTATGTAGTATGAGCTGCATAAGGTTCCATGAAGGTCTGCATTAGAGATGAAGCATGGTGTGCATTTTTGTGCATTAGACTTCTAAGGTCATGGCATACACCGACACATCTATATTTTGTATTTATTAAATTTCACTTTATTGGCATTAATTTGATTGTTGAGGATTTAGAGTTCCCTGGTATCTTCAACATTACGTCAGTTGCATTCAACTGATGTGCCCACAGTTGGTTAGTTTGCAGGATTTCTTGATCGTGGGAGTTGGAACTCGAGCTGTGCGGAGCATCCAAGTGGAAGAGTTAAATGTTATACAATGTAATGTATGGTGTAAATTTTATGTAAAACATCTTTATACATTGTAATATCATTGAATGTAATAAAAGATTTAATATCCTATGATTTTGTACGGTGTCGTGTACTCATTTGAAGTAAGATTCTGGGTGTGTCATGAGTTTTCAGTGTATGGAAATCGAGGTGCTACATTTTGTGAGTCAGTTCAGTGAACTAAACCATTTAACACCTATTAATGTCTATCTACATAAATAATTGTGAGATCTATTATTTTGTACTTTAGAGCATATAACGAGTGTACTAGTCTTACCGCAGTTACCGATGTCCAATCTCAGCAATCCTATGATTAAGAACATTTTTGATTAATTATATTTATATCTCATTGGCATGTTCTCATCATGGCCCTAATTACATTTAATTAATCCATGGGTTTAATCATAACAGTAGATAAATTACATAAATAAGAATAAGAAGTATATGATGAATAAAATGTCTCAAATAACTTTATTAATCATGAATAATGTTTATAGAGAATATGCCAATTACATCTCATGCAATTAACTGTAGGGCACATTCCTAACATCTGGGCATGTGCACCACCTGATCATTCGAAGGTCAGTGCTTTCTGTCTCCATGGCTTGGGAATCACATGGTACACAATCATCTAGACTCCATCAAGGAGTGTAAGTCAAAGTATTTTGTTGTCCGAAAGTCCCGAGCCTTGGGATATCCCCACCACGTTGGTGTATAACATTCTGAAATTGAAGACCTCAAGGGCTAAGGACTTCACTCCGTAGAAGGGAAGTGGTTATTGGGCGGGGGTGCAAGAGAGGCACCTGGCGAGTTTCTGACTGAGTCCGACTGACCCGAGTATGTTCTTGTTTTGCTTTTCTTCAAATTTTAACTTTGTTCTAAAAACTTGTTTTCTTTATAGCCATGCTAGATGAGAAGGAGATCGAGGCCCAATGCATCGAATTTGCGAAGAGTTAGGATGTCGAGCAGTCCCAAGGTAAGAAGAGAGCCTCATCTTCGACTTCTGACAAGCCGTCTGGAGAGAAAGTCGAGCCGAGAGCCAAGAAGTCGAAGGCACGATCTTCCACGTTGTCGTCTTCCTCGTCAAGGATCACGCCGAGCATGACATCCTTTGCCATCACCGACGTTGCCAAATCCCCCATTCCTCCTATCCATCCCCAGACATGATCGAGGAAACGTTCGCGCTAGATTGGTCAGTGAAGGTGGCAAATTCGCTTGTCGAATTTCATTTCTGCAGTGCTGAACTTGGCTCTAGTAACGAGGACTCCCTGATCCCTGCTACCTATGCGTGCTAGCTGATGGACGGGAGTAGGACTCCATTTGTTCTTCAGCGATCTTTGAGGTCTTTACCTGCATGGGGAAAGGCTCTTGCGACTTCCGTGATGCTCTGAATAGGGACATCCATTTCCAGATCAACTCTATTTAATGGGGTGAAAGAGGTCTTCCTCTTGCTGGCAGTTATTAAGGACTATTCGGAGGTCCGGTTGTACAGATGGTCCCGCCTTAGGATTGACAAATGTTTATTTAATTGTTTGTTTTTTGACAGAATGAGATGGATAAGTGCAAAAGATGGGCGTTTTGGTGAAATCAAGGAAGAAAATAAGGATAAAGATTTCAATATTCAATTTGATTCTATGTGATTCAGGAAAATTCTAGCACCCAAAGACATGTTTTTACAAATTGGCCCTTTGAATAACCAATAGAAAATATTATGGTCAACTAGGGGGTGGAATAAAATTTTGTAATAAAAAGTTAACGAAGAAAAAGAAACATATAGGAATTGAATTTTGAGTGGATTTGGATTAAGATTAGTTAATTGATTATTTTAAAATTTTAAAGATTAATCTTAATATTTTGATTTCAATTAATTAACTATCCTAATTAACTACTCTAATCCATATATAAAACCCCACCTCTACAAAACACCCCAGACCTGAGACTCTTCAAAAAATAAAAAACAGTGGACTTGCTATCGTGATTGATTTTTTTTGGTCGAGACTTGATTTTTGGAGGAGATCTTGATTTTAATTGAGGCTTCAAGCAACAATATCTAAACGAGTTATTTCTTCTCTATTCGAATTTTATTATTATTATTATGCAATCCAATATGTTTTTTATTAGTTGCAAAATTGTCATAACCTAATTTTATTTTTCTAAGGTTTCGATGTAGCCTAGTTTTGAAAATACAATTTGATTTTTATGTTATTTTATTCTTCTACTTTTCCATGGTTGTGCATTTAATTTTTGTTATTAATGCTTGCAATTGTCTGGCCAACTATTGTATGATTTATTGAATCATGAGGGATGCCAAGAGGTAACTTGTGATTTAGGATTATAGAATTAAAAAACATTGATTGAGCGAAATTATAGATAATTTACCGCTATTAATGTGACTGTAGAGAAATCCATAGAACTTAATGAATCTTCAAATAATTAAATTCGCATAAAGATGTGAGAAATTATTAGTTAGGGATATGTTTGGTATTATTCGAGAGAAGGTATTTAACAATTCTACAAATTGGAAGAGTAGAGTTTTGAGTTTCATGGAATTATGAATTGTGTGGGATTAGCTAGGTGAAATCAAAAGCTCTAGAATTTTTTTTGTTATTAATAAACCCTAAAACTTTATATTTTGTTCTATTTAGTTAATTGAGTTTTTCCTTTAGTTTAATTTAATTTAGTATCTACTTTCATCGAATTTTTGATTTTCCAAATTGTTGTTAATCTGGTGAATTTCGGTACTCAATAACATAATTAGTCATTGTTGGTTCGACACTCTTTTCTTTTAAACTATACTATTTGTTGCGATTTTTTGCGCTTGCAAATTATTTTATAATGTTTTCGGCACCGCTATTGGGGGCTAATTATTCTTATAATGATATTAATAATAGCTAGATTGTCACTAATGTGGATTTTATTTTGTTTAGAGAAATATGTTTGATTAGTGTAACCCCTGTAACTCATTATTGTATTTTTTTTTATTTTTAATTAAAATCCCTGGTTATTTTATTTTATTTTTTATTTTAGTTCTTTTTGTCCCTTTTGAATTGTATGTTGTTGTTCTCCTTATAACTCATTTTGCTTTGAATTCAGCCTTTATATTCTCATTTGATTGATCTACATATTGTTATTGACCTTGTTTATTGTTTAAACCTAATTCATGGCCTATTTATTTAATATTGGATTCTTTTCTTCCTATTGGATACTACCCAGTTAACCCAAATCCGTTTTGACTCTATATAACCCTCTTAAACACACCCTAACCCTAATTACCAAAACCTTAATCTCTCTCTCTATCCCGATCCCCCTCTCTCCTCTACTGCCCCCCCCCCCCCCTCCCCCCCCTCCCCCCCCCCCCCCCCCCCGCCGGCTTCGCCTGCACCGGCTCCTCCTCTCAACCCCGACACCCGTGCTCCCCCTCTCCTCTTCCCTTAGTTGCTGTCTCACTATCATCGTCGTCCCCTGTGTTGTGCCGCCATTGACGCCCAAGACGCTTGCTATTGCCGCTGTTGTGGTCGACAACCGCCGACCCTCGACCCCGCTGCTGCGTCGCCATTGTCCCTCCGTTGCTGTCGCGCTTAGTGTTGTCGCTTGCTATCACTGCCACTGTGTGGTGGAGAGCACGTGCGCCGCACGTGTGTTGGTATTGGTTTTTCTCTTGTTCGTGCGTTCTCTTATTCATGTGTTTGTGTTCGTCGTTCGGGATCCGTTCCTGTTATTCTTTCATCGTCTTCATTGTCATTTTTCAGGCAAGTAGCATATATGTTAATTGTCTTCATACAAGTTAAATACCGTAAGTAGTCTTGCATGCGTTTGTTGTCACTCTCATGATGAATTATATCTTGTTAGTTGATCCGTTCCTTCATCTCTTGATCATGAGTATTTCAAGTAGTTGTCACCCGCTGCATGAAAACAAATTAGTTTAGACGGACATCTTGATTGAATGCTTGTTTGTGACATACCGTATGATGTAGATTATTGTACATGGATGCTTGTTAGATGTATTCTCTCAATTTAGACTGTTAATACACATGCCATACTGATTTGAGTAACCTAGATACCGTGCTATGTATTACATCTTAGATTATATCATTTGTAATTAAATTATTTGATGAAATGCATAAAAGAAGTTTTGTTTTACTGTTGCACTATTTTTGTATAGTATTTTTGACCCTGTTAACATTAGTAAAATAAATTAGTGTGTGAACATGATTTGTAGGCTTTGTTTTCTAGTTTTCAGAACTTTCGACGGATCTGAATACCGATTTTCGATGCATGAGTTATTCTTGTTTTACTGCAGTCATATCGTACATTCCAGGATCTGAATTATATGGTTTTTGTATGAATTATTATTTTAAAACTGAAATTAAAAGTAGAATTTGGACTTGATATTTTTCTGGTTATGTTTAGTTATGACTGGGATCAATCCCAAATTTTTGTAGAATTAATTAATGACTTTTATATCTCATGCCATGCTTATAAAACCAATCGTTATATTTCCAAACTGCATGCTGTTAAGTAAAGACTTATGTTTTCAGCCGATTCTATTCAGTTTTGATGAAAACTTTGTGAATATGAATTGTGGCCTGATTTGTCTGTTTTACTACCCTTTTGACAGATCTAGATTTCGAATTGTATTTTGTGAATTATCTCTATTTTGGTACTACTGTGTCTGAACTTTCAGATTCGAAGTTTTGTTGCATTACTATGTATTCCCAATTATATTGACTATACTATATGTAGTATAAATTCATGATATTTAATATGTTGAGACTTGATATGCTAGGAAATCTTCCAGATTCTTCTCAGATTTAATTACGACGTTTTAAAACCTTTTTCATGCTTATAAACAAGATTTTACATTTTCTGGCGGAACATAAGTTCTGTATTAAACGCTGTTTTAAACCTTATTACTGTCACTGATGTATGACTTGAATATCTGTGCAGGATTCGAAGGAGAGTCTAGTTTCCATATTTTCTAATGGATCTAAATTTGCAGTTATGTAGCAACGGGAATCTCATATTTGGTGCAGTAGTGTCTTTCTGTCTAGAACTGAAAGTTTCGTTGTTTTGACCGTTATAGGTTGTTTTGGTCACCCGTTTGTGTTCCGTATCTATCTTAGACTTATCTTTTGTTCTTTCCATGTCCTTAGCCCTGATGTGTTTGTTCACACCTGTTTAATAATAATGAAAAATAATCAAGCCGGAGTTTAAGGGAAAGATCTAGTATTGGATAATATAAAAATGTGTATTCAGGAAGGGGACTCGTTTCTCCCAACTTTTTACTGTGGTACCAACTATTTTTCTCTGGATGCATGAGGGCATGATCCATGACACCGTTACTGTTTACTGTTACTATTACTGTTTGTCTGAATATACGGCCCTATAGGTTCCACTACGAAATCTTAAAACGAAATTGTTTGATGTACCAACCATGTGGTTTAATTTGGGACGCATGAAGTACTACCTAGATAGTAGTAAACATTAGACATAAGAATAACTGTTTCATTGTCACATCCTGTTATTGTTACTGTTATCCTTACTATTACTGTTACTGTCACTGTTACTGTTCTTTACACTGTTCATCCATTGTTTCCTGTTATCTATAGACTGTCACCTACTGCTGCTTTTCTCCATATCAGTACTTCCTATTTTTTGTTTCATTTTCCCCTTTCCTTTTCCTGCTTGTACTACTTGCAGCCCGGAACTTGCAACTAACAGGCATTATATTTTCCTATCTTCCTATTTTCCTGTAATTGTTATATGAGCAGGTTTTGGTGATCATTTGCCTACTGAAGTTGGTGAGCAAAAATTTTGAGCTGCGCATTGGAAATTCTTGCTTAATGTTTTGCCTTGAACTATTTCATTAATGCTCTTGTATTGAGACTTGTATTGGGCTTGTAGTCCTGGAATATTGTTCTGTTTCAGATCTTGTATTTGTTTGGGATATTTAATATTATTGCAAATAAATACTGTTGAATTTTTCATGCATGTGTGGTTGAGTATACTGCTATATTTACTATTGTGCTGAGTCCAGTAGATCCTTACAGCTTATAGATGGTGAAAACTATTTGCTGGGTTTGTCATGTACCGAATTCTGTAGTCCTTTTGGGAAGCATGACAATTAGTTTTTATGTTATTTAATAACTATATTTTAGAACATAGAAGTGTATCACCATGGCGGATGAGGGTAATGAGGAGAAATATATGGTTTTGAGGGACTATGTTATGCCCTCAGTTAATGGAGCAACATCAAACATAAAGAGGCCAGCTATACAAGCAAACAATTTTGAGATTAAACCGGCAATCATTCAAATGATTCAACATATTTTTTAGTTTGGGGGACTTTCGCTCGAGGATCCAAATGTTGACAATGCAAACTTTTTAGAAATTTGCAACATTTTCAAGCACAATGGAGTGTCGGACGATTTATCCATTTGAGACTCTTTTCTTTTACACTTAGAGATATGGTGAAGGCTTGGCTAAATTCTCTACCACCATGTGTGATCACTATTTGAGAGGGATTAGCATAAAAATTTATGGCTAAGTATTTTCCCTCCGGTGAAGACATCGAAGCTAAGGAATGATATTACCACATTACTCAATTTGAGATCTAGTCTTTGTATGAAACGTGGCAGAGGTATAAAGATTTTATTAAGAAAGTGTCATCATCATGAACTTTCAAAATGTCTGCAAGTCCAAACATTCCATAACGGTCTGGGAGCTACAAATTGGTCTATGGTATATGTTGCAGCTGGAGAACCCCTTATGAGCAAAACTCCTGAAGCGGTCTATGAGCTTTTGGAGGAGATGATATCTAATAATTACCAATAGTCTTCGGATAGAGTAATGCCAAGAAAAATGACTGGAGTTTTTGAGCTTGATCTTATTACCACACTGACGACACAAATTGCTACTTTATCTAAATAACCAGGTAATATGAAAGTTGATGCTATTCAAACTAATATTATTTGTGATCATTGTGCAGAAGATCACTCAAGTATTGATTGCCAAGTGAAAAATCCTTCTGCTCAACCAAATTTCGAACAAGCAAATTACGTGTCCAACTTTTAAAGACAAAACAATCATTATTCGAATACGTATAATCTAGGATGGAGAAACCACCTCAATTTTTCATGGAACAACAATCAAGGAGAAATTAGACCACCTCAGAATTTTCCACAACAATAAAAGAAGGCAATACTTGAGGAGATGTTCATGCAATACATGCAAAAGACAGATTTGGTGATTCAAAATAATGCGGCTTCAACCACGGCTTCAATTCGCAACTTTATGTCTCTGATTAGTCAGCTTTTAAATATTCTTACAGAGATGACATCATGAACATTGCTCAGCAACACTGTGATCAATTCCCAGGAGCATGTCAAAGTAATAGTACTGAGAAGTGGGAGAACAATGAAGCAACCACAAGCACAAACTGTCAAACAAAATGTGTCTGAAAAGCAAGATGAGTCTGTGCCAGTGGAGGAACAAATGCAGCAGGTGGCCAACGAACATGTTGGGAATTCTAAGGAGATTAAAGGAGCTTCAAACCCCATGGTTTCTAGGGAGTTTAATTCTGAAACTAATTCTAAATCTCCTTGTGATCCACCGATTCTTCCTCCGTAAAGACTTAAAAGAATAAGCTTGCTAATCAATTCTCCAAATTTTTAAATATTTTTAAGCAATTGAAAATTTTACTCTTATTGAAGCTTTAGAACAAATGACTAAATATGCTAAAATTTTTAAGGATATTTTATCAAACAATCGGAAGTTGGAGGAGCATGTTATAGTTATGCTAATCGAAGAAGTAGTACAATTTTAAAAAAGAAGTTGTCTCATAAACTTAAAGATCCATGGATTTTTACGAATCCTTGTACTATTGAAAATTCTTTTTTGATATAGTTTTGTGTGGTTTAGGAGCAATTATTAATGTTATGCCTTTTTTGGTTTTCAGAAAACTTGGTATTGGAGAAGCAAAGCCCACTACAATTTCTTTGCAATTGGCAGACAGATCTATCAAATACTCAAGAGGAATAATTGAAGATGTTTTGATGAAGGTAGACAAGTTCATATTCCCGGATGATTTCATTGTGCTTGACATGGAGAAAGATGAAGAAATTCCGTTGATTCTGGGGTGAACTTTTCTTGCTACCAGGAAAAACCTTGATTGATGTCCAACAAGAAAAACTTATTTTAAGGGTTGATGATGAGCAAGTAATGTTTGATGTTTTTAAATCCATGGAGTTTCTTTCTGAAGTCCACTCGTGTTTTCAAGTCAGCGAAATTGATCTAGTTATGGCCGGGACACATATGGCTAGAGTTATAAAGTTACCGCTTGAAGTGTTCGTAACAAATTTAGCAACTCGAGATTATCCAAGAATGAAGGGGATTTGGAATGAGTTTGGTGTTTTGAAGCTACACCATTTATTCGTCCTTCCTCTCAGCTGAAATTCGAAGATGTAAGGATACCAAAGAAATCATCTTCAACAGAGGAACCACCCAAACTTAAGCTTAAACATCTTCCATCTAGTTTGAGGTATGCCTTCTTAGGCCAAGACTCCACTTTTTCGGTTATTATTAATGGTTCTTTGAGTGATGTTGAGGAGAAGTAGTTTTTTAGAGTTTTGAGAGAGCAAAAGATAACCTTGGGTGGAAAATTTCAGTCATAAAGGGTCCTTCGATCTTCATGCATAAAATTTTAATGGAGGATCATTTCAAGCCTATAGTTCAGCTGCAGTGAAGATTAAATCCATCAATGTAAGGACTCGTGCATAAAGAGGTTTTAAAGCTTTTGGATGCTAAAATTATCTATCCAATCTCGGATAGTGCTTGAGTGAGTCTTGTTCACGTTGCGCCAAATAATGGAGGGATAACCATAGTAAATAATGACAACAATGAATTTCTACCAACAATGACAGTCATGGGATGACAAGTATGCATAGATTATCGACTCAATGATGCAACTTGATGTTAGAAAATGAGTGTTTTAGACACTATTTTCGAACCGATTTTTGAGCAATTTTTTGAGTAAGATCCTCAATGAATTATTGAGAGATCTTGATTGCTTTGTGTTCTCCTTCGTGAGTAGATCAAAATCATATATTGGTTCGCTAAAATCGGTTAAGGGGTGAATGAGAAATTGTCTCTCAAAGTGAGACGTTTTCATTCTTAAAAATGGGTTAAAAGGGAACATAGTCCCATATCGGAAATAACAAAGGAAATAGAAGAGGATATATAGTAATCTCCTTCTAAGCATTGTAAGATGGCTAGAAGAGAGGCTCTCTCTCGCGCGCGGGGGGGGGGGGGGGGGGGGGGGTGCAAATCACGGACCGGTTTACATGCGACTTGTGTGCGCCCGCACGACGAGGCCTCCCCTCTACTTTCTTCCCTGCACGAAAACAGGTCTTCTTTCTCTCCTTCTCTGAGTTCTTTTGTGTTGTTCTTCGGCTGTAGTGTTTTTGGTAAGTCTGGTGATAGGGTTCAGGCGCTCATACCCAGTTCGGGAGTGATACGTGGTGCCTACGGGATCGCTCCAAGTCGTTGCATCCTGGGAGACAGACGCCTCCGTTCAATCCAGCAACCGGAGAGAGGCGAAATCTGTTTTAAGGACACTGTGTGATACACAGGCCTCGGCTTTCTTTGAGTTGTAATTTTCATTTGCTTACTGTAAGTTGATTAATTTATTTTCCTTTTCGTTTCTTTCGGGTTACCCTCCTCTGTTCCCTTCTCGGTTTTTCCGTGCCTCTCTATCTTCTCTTTGTAAAAGGAACTTTGTAAACACTACTTGTAACAAACTTAAAACAGATTCTCGATTTCTTTCATTTTCGATTTTGAGGCACGGTTTTTCTTTTTATTTCTTTTATCTGGAAAACGTACACTCGTGTTGTGTAAATTTCAGATTCACGATGACTACTGCATTGGACAATGCTGTTGTGTCTGAAACGGTCTATGTGCCGGTTGTTGATACAACGCAAGAACCGATTGCTGCTGCGGCACGAGTGCCAATTCCCACCGTTGTACCTGTCTCAGTCTCCCATGGGGAGAAACCTGAGAAGTTCAACGGGCAGAACTTTAAGAGGTGGCAACAGAAGATGATGTTCTATCTGACCACACTGAATCTTGCAAGGTTCTTGAACGAAGATGCTCCAGATCTTAAGAAAGATGAGCAGGATAACCAAGTCATTGCCGCTGTGGATGCTTGGAAAAATGCTGATTACTTGTGTAGAAATTACATAATGAACGGATTAGCCGACTCTTTGTATAATGTTTACATTGACAAAAGAACAGCTAAAGAACTTTGGGAATCACTAGAACATAAATATAAAACTGAGGATGTCGGCACCAAGAAATTCATTGTGGGCCGCTTCCTAGACTATAAAATGGTAGATTCTAAAACAGTAATCAGTCAAGTTCAAGAACTACAACTAATCTTGCATGAGATTCATGCTGAAGGTATGAACTTAAGTGAAAGTTTCCAAGTGGCTTGTATAATTGAAAAATTACCTCAAGGTTGGAAAGACTTTAAGAATTACCTAAAGCATAAGCGAAAAGAAATGGGCATTGAAGATCTCATTGTCAGGCTTCGTATTGAAGAAGACAATAGGGGATCTGAAAAGGTTGGACTCCTCAGCCATGCAGCTAAGGCAAATGTAATGGAACATAAACAACGTTCCAACAAGCACAACAATAAGGGTCCGAAGTTGGGGCCTAAGGGAGGAATCTCCAAGAAGCCGAAGTTTCAAGGCAAGTGCTTCAATTGTGACAAAATGGGTCACAAGTCCACTGAATGCAGACTTCCCAAGAGGAACAGGAACAGAGAAGCAAACTTGGTTCAAGGAATTGCTCAAGATGTCTCCGATATCAACCTCTCAGCTGTGATATCAGAAGTGAATATGTTAGGTTCAAACCCGAAGGAGTGGTGGATTGACACTGGAGCTACTCGACATGTGTGCTCCAATAGAAGTATGTTCTCCACTTTCGAACCATTAGAGAATGGGGAGAAAATTTTTATGGGGAACTCGGCTACTTCAGAAATAAAGGGCCAAGGCAAGGTGATCTTGAAGATGACTTCTGGAAAGGAACTGACTCTGAACAATGTTGCATATGTTCCTGAAATCCGTAAGAACCTGGTATCTGGTTCGTTACTTAATAACCACGGTTTTCGTTTAGTGTTCGAGTCGAATAAATTTGTTTTGTCTAAAAGTGGAATGTATGTTGGTAGAGGATATATGAGTGGTGGAATGTTCAAACTCAATGTAATGACCATGGTCAATAATATAAATAAAGCTAGCTCTTCTACTTATTTGCTTGAGTCTTCCAATTTATGGCATGGTAGACTAGGACATGTTAATTATGGTACTTTGCGAAGACTAATTAACTTGAACCACATACCAACGTTCCAAATTGATTCCAAACACTAATGTGAAACTTGTGTTGAGGCAAAACTAACAAGATCATCATTTAAAAGTGTTGAAAGAAACACCGAACCACTTGATCTAATTCACACTGATATTTGTGATTTGAAAATGATACAAACAAGAGGTGGTAATAAATATTTTATTACCTTCATAGATGATAGCACAAAATATTGCTATGTATACTTGATTAAAAGCAAAGATGCTATAGAGAAATTTGTTCTCTATAAAAATGAGGTTGAAAATCAACTCAATAAGAAAATTAAGGCGCTAAGAAGCGACCGAGGTGGAGAGTATGAATCGCCATTTGCTGACACATGTGCTAAGCATGGGATTATACATAAAACCACAGCGCCTTATTCTCCTCAGTCCAACGGTGTTGCTGAGAGAAAGAATCGTACATTAAAGAAATGATGAATGCGAACTGGATATCGAGTGATAATTCAAAATCCACTAGTGGCTATGTGCTTACACTAGGTGGTGCAGCAGTTTCTTTGAAATCCTCGAAACAAACAGTGATCGCTAAATCCACGATGGAATTAGAATTTATCGCATTAGATAAATGTGGGGAAGAGGCTGAATGGTTACGCCACTTCCTTGAGAATATTCCAAGATGGACGAAGCCTGTGCCTCTAATCTGCATACATTCAGATAGTCAAATCTGTAATTTGTAGAGCACAGAGCAATATGTATAATGGTAAATCTAGACACATTCGTCGAAGACATAATACCATTAGACAACTACTCTCTACTGGGGTTATCTGTGTGGACTATGTAAAGTCAAAAGATAACATTGCGGATCCGCAAACCAAAGGGTTAAACAGAGAGTTAGTTGATAAATCATCGAGGGGAATGGGACTAAAGCCCATGAAAGAATAAGTCGATACAATGGAAACCCAACCTAGTTGACTGGAGATCCCAAGATCTAGGTTCAAAGGGACAACTAAATTGTAAAGACCAAGTTAGATCACTGTGGGGATTTTTCCATGTCCATTCCCATGATGAAACAGTGATGCCCGCAAGGTAACAGGTTAAGCTAGGCTTTTAATGATTCTTATGCGTCGGATATCCGAGCAGAGTAATGCGGGTTACTCGTAAGTAAGAAATCACCTATGTAAGATGGAAGAAGGGCCGCTTCCAAGGGAATAATATAGGGCAATATTCCTGTTAAAATCTTGCAGAACCAGGCGTATGTTCATGGCCAAAACGAGCATAACAGTGAGAACTGAAAAAGCGCTAGAAAGATTTCTGTGTGAGATATGTCATCGTTTACACAAATGGCAGAACAGTTCAAAGACATCGCGTCTACTGTTTAGTTAGTAAAGTAAACATATTTTCATAAGGGAAGGTTCAAAGGGTAACACCTACCTATCCTATGCAGAAATCAATCGTTGAATTCTATCACCAAGTCTGTCGGGTCAGTCCGTCGTGTCAGTCTGTCGTGTCAGTCTGTCCTGTCTGTGGTCGTCAATTTTCATTCATGTGGGGATTGTTAGAAAATGAGTGTTTTAGACACTATTTTCGAACCGATTTTTGAGCAATTTTTTTAGTAAGATCCTCAATGAATTATTGAGAGATCTTGATTGATTTGTGTTCTCCTTCGTGAGTAGATCAAAATCATATATTGGTTCGCTAAAATCGGTTAAGGGGTGAATGAGAAATTGTCTCTCAAAGTGAGACGTTTTCATTCTTAAAAATGGGTTAAAAGGGAACATAGTCCCATATCGGAAATAACAAAGGAAATAGAAGAGGATATATAGTAATCTCCTTCTAAGCATTGTAAGATGGCTAGAAGAGAGGCTCTCTCTCACGCGCGCAGGGGGGGGGGTGCAAATCACGGACCGGTTTACATGCGACTTGTGTGCGCCCGCACGACCTGCGGACACGAATGCCGGACCGATTTGATCCCACCCCGTGCAGAGCCACTTTTTGCTACAGTTTTCTTTTTGTAACGGCTGAAATGAATGCAGAAACGGTTCTGTCTGCCGTTTCAGTGCTGTATTTAATATTTTGTCTGCCGTTACGCTGAAGGCATTCAATTCACTGTCTGCCGTTACAGTGAAGGCTGTTAAAGGCTGTTAATGCCTTGTCTGCCGTTACAGTGAAGGCTGTTAATGCCTTGTCTGCCGTTACAGCAAAGGCTGTTAATGCCTTGTCTGCTGTTACATTTAACCCAGGCCCTATAAATAGAGGCCTCTCCTCTACTTTCTTCCCTGCACGAAAACAGGTCTTCTTTCTCTCCTTCTCTGAGTTCTTTTGTGTTGTTCTTCGGTTGTAGTGTTTTTGGTAAGTCTGGTGATAGGGTTCAGGCGCTCATACCCAGTTCGGGAGTGATACGTGGTGCCTACGGGATCGCTCCAAGTCGTTGCATCCTGGGAGACAGACGCCTCCGTTCAATCCAGCAACCGGAGAGAGGCGAAATCTGTTTTAAGGACACTGTGTGATACACAGGCCTCGGCTTTCTTTGAGTTGTAATTTTCATTTGCTTACTGTAAGTTGATTAATTTATTTTCCTTTTCGTTTCTTTTGGGTTACCCTCCTCTGTTCCCTTCTCGGTTTTTCCGTGTCTCTCTATCTTCTCTTTGTAAAAGGAACTTTGTAAACACTACTTGTAACACTTGAAAGGAACATTTTCCATTACCTTTCACAGACCAAATGCTAAAAATACTTGTTGGCCATAAATTACAAGTTAATATAGATTGAGATGGCTAAAATAAAATTTGAAATGAATTCCGCTAGCATTGACAGTAATAACAAAAATTCAGCAAGCCAAAACCTAACAATAGCACTACACAAGATATCTCATGCTTACCTGTCCTCTGTGTACATCTCCACGTTTCAAACCACGTAGAAGAAGACCAACAATATCACCAGCCTAAAGAACACAACAAGTTCAAAGTTAATTGATAGTTAAATGAATTAATTAAGCGAATGTAAGAAAGGAGTGGCTTTCGTATATATACCTCCCCATGATCAAGGATCTTCTTGAACATTTCTACGCCAGTGACAGTAGTCTTCAGCGGACCTCCCTGCCAACCAGAACATGTTCCAATAACTCAAACTCAAAGCAAAAACAAGGCATGTATGAAGGTTGTCAGATACTTCAAATGATTATCAGTTTGTGCAGTTATATATTATAGTAGAGCCCTCCAAACGAACGAGCATATTAAACATTTCAGACTTTTATTTTCTTATTTATTTTATTTTAGTTTGTATTTTATAGCTTTTACTTGAGGTCAATGCGTGTATCAACATTTTATAAACCGGTGGCTATACAAATGAGCATTTGCTGGCTATACAAACCGCTCTATGGTATGCCAACATAGTTAATTACTTGGTATCACGAATTCTACCTCCGGGGATGACATATCAACAAAAGAAGTTATTCTCTGACATGAAGTATTATTTTTGGGAGGAACATTTTCTATTCTGACATTGTGCTTACCAAGTAATTACGAGATGTGTACCAGAAGAAGATATGGAAAGTATATTCTGACATTGCTACATATTCGAAGCAGGAGGCCAACAACCAAAATTTTATTGGCCCTCGATTTTTAAAGATTCCTTTAATTTTGTTAATTTATGTGATCATTGTCAACGGGATGAGAATATTTATAGGAAACATGAGATGCCTCTAAATAATATTTTACTGATAGAATTATTCGATGTGAGGGTTTGATTTTTTCGGTCCTTTTCCATCTTCATTTTCTAACAAATTTATTTTGGTGGCTGTAGATTATGTCTCAAAGTGGGTGGAAGTTGCCGCCTTATCGACCAATGATGCTAGGCTTGTGGTAAATTTTATTCGAAAAAATATCATTTCCAGATTTTGCATCCCACGGGCAATAATTAGTGAAGGTGGGAAGCATTTTTACAATCGTCAATTTAATGCTTTACTTACTAAGTATGGAGTTACTCATCATGTGGCAATACCATATCATGCTAAAAAAAGTGGGCAAGTGGAGGTCAGATTTTGGGCAGGATGGAGTCAGAATCTGAAAAAGTGTGTCAAATAGCGATTGAAGGAATTGTCACATCTTTCAAATGCAAAAAGAATTCGGTAATTTTGGAGATTTACAACTCCAGATATCAATGAAATAATGAACATCAATCATCCAAAATTTCAACATGAATGAGTGAAGCAATTCTGAACTTTTCTCATTTCTTTAATTCTTCTTTACTCATTGAGGACAACCTGATATTTAAGTTTGTGGGATGGGGTATAAAATGAATACTCAAATTATGTTTTTGCAACTTTTTCAAATAAAAATAAAAAAAAAGGACTTAGTTAGGATTAACATTTCACTTTTGGGTTATTTATTGTGCTAAGCATTGCAATTTTTTTGGATTTAGGATATGCAATATCCTATAAAGCAAGATTAAGCATACATGTTTTTTTAGGATTATTGAAGTTCAAAATTCCTTACAAAGTTGTGAAAGTCATGTGATTATGCATAAAAATGACTGTGATGCTTTTTTTGTAATTATCTCATTTGATCTAATCCTAAACAGGGTTTAAGTAAATAGAATGATAATGATAATAATTGAATAAATAAAGTTTTATTTACTCCAATATTTTGAGTTGCTTAATAACTAGGGAAAATCATCAATGCTTACTTTTACGTCAAACGACAACTTAAAATTTGAGTATGCAAATGCACTTTAAGTGTGTGACTTGTTGAGTGACCGGGTGAATCCATCACAAATATTTGCATTCGGGTCGAAAGGCAACTGATAACTTACCGAGAAAAAAATTAATATCTAAAAAATAAAAAAAAAGAAAACTCTAGTTTAATACTCGGTTCGTAGTAATGAGAAGGGATGATTGCAGATTGAGTTGTTATATGATTCAGTTGCATTAACCGGTTGATAAATATGATTGACTTCAGAATTATGTATGAATAATTACATTGGAGAAAGTGAGTATGCTCATTTTTCCTTTATTTGCTTTTGTTTATGTATTAAGTTGAAGATTTGTTGCTTGCATGAAAAGTCCTTTGGGTGAAATGAATTAAGAATAATTATGATTATTATCCTTTGATTTCTGGTCTCTTTTGTTCAAGAACAAGCAAACTCTTAAGTTTTGGGGTATTTGATGAGTGTAACTTTTACATGATATTACTTTTTTTACGTATTAAAGTGGTAAGTTCTCATTTATTTGTTCAAATTTTATCTTCATTCAACTTATTTATTTATTTGTTTGTTTTTGAATGAATGAGATGGATAAGTGCAAAAGATGGACGTTTTGGTAAAGTCAAGAAAGAAAACAAGGACAAAGATTTAAAAATTCAAATTGATTCTATGTGAAGATTTATGTGAAATTCGTGCACTTAAATACACGTTTTTACAAATTCCTTTGAAGAACCAATATAAAATATTATGGTCAACTTGGGGGTGAAATGAAATTTTGTAATGAAAAATTAAAGAAGAAAAAGAAATCGCATGGAATTGAATTATGAATGAATTTAGATTAGGATTAGTTAAGTATTTAGTTTAAAATTTTAAAGATTAATCTGATTTTTTTTTTATTTAAACTAATTAACAAACCTAATTAGCTACTATAATCCCTATTCAAGTCTCCCCCTCTTCAAAACACCCAGGACCTGTGAAACAACCGTCAAAAATATTAATCCTAATTTTTGTACTTTTACGTGCATTGCGCGTGTTTTCAATATACATGTCGATTACGTATATTTATTTTTAGAAAATCAATGAAGTTTGTATATTTATATTTTTGTGCTTAATTTTAATATATATAATGCTAGATTTTAATAATTATTGGCAGAGTTAATTTAAACCCACTTATAGCTAATAAGAGTGCTACATATGTAAGAATTCTAAGGGTGCGTTTGGTTTCATTTTTTGGAAACATTTTGAGAAATATTTTTTCTCAAAACGCGTTTGGTTACGTTTTCCAAACGGCATCTTTTCTCAAAAGAGGCTTTGAGCTGTTTTCCCCTTTTGGCCGCTTCCCCTTCTTCCATCCCCATCTTACTGTCGAAAAAAAAAACCCTATCACCATCTTCTCCTCTCTCGTCACTCCCAAGTCGTCACCTCTCTCTTCACCCTCTTCGCCACCCTTCCTCTATCGTTGCATTCCCCCTTCCTCTTTCTTCGCTAGCGACGTTAGATCTGAAATCTATTAAGCCCCTCGCCAGATCTGGAAAACCCTAACGCCCTTTTTCACCCCTTCTCACCCCGCACGATCATTCGTTGCTCTCTTCGGGCCCCTCCTCACCCCACACGGAGCTCAATTCATGGTCTGCGAGACCAGATCTGCTTTTGCTAGAAGGTGTCTTCGAAATCGTAGCTCACGAATCCGACGCCGGTCGAGGGAATCCGTCGGAGACAACTTCTTCAGGTTTGGTAAGCAGCAATCCAGGGTATGTTTCATATCTATGCCCAATTTTTTGATTCTGTTATGGTATTTGGTCTATATTTCCACACTTGCTTCATAAGAAATCCCTTTTTTAGGGTTAATTTAACGCACTTACTGAAGAATTGAGGGTCCAAAATTGTTATTTTTTTGGGTTTGCTGTGATTTCGAAATCTTGAGTACTGATTTGTTTATGGAGATCTTGAATTCTGATTTGGAGATCTTGAGTACTGATTTGTTTATGGATAGTACACATCATCTACAATTTCTATAGTAACCTCAAATTAACAATGTTCACTGTTAATGCTCACCAATTAATGACTGTTATTTAATACTGATCGTTAAGGGAAAGGAGATTAAGATGGACAGTGATCTTGGGCTTTGGCCAGCAATTAATGTGCGTACATTTATTGAGTTGATGGAGGCCGAGGTTGATCGGAATAGTTTGAAAAGTGCAAAATTCGATGCAAGACAATGGACTCAATTGATGACTTTATTGAACCAACAATGTAATCGTTCATACACTCTTAAATAAATAAAAGACAAATATGGACGACTTAAGATGCAGTGGAAAGCTTTTCACGATTTGAAGAATCAAAGCGGTATGGGTTGGGATGAAGAGAATCAGACAGTGACTTGCGAGCCCGATGTTTGGCAGTCATATGTCAAGGTTCTCATCTGAATTTTTTTTTTATGCTAATGTGGGATTATGATCGTAATATACTTTTTATTGACTTTTATAGTTGTAAACTAACAACACAATAACTTATAAATAGGCACACCCTAAAGCTTCCGAATTCAAATCGAAGGGTTTGGCCAACTATGACGTGTTGACCAAAATTTTGGCTGATTCTACCGCCGAGGGTCTGCTATCTAGGGCTTCATCCAAAGGGTGTATGACCTCGATGAGGAACAAAGGGTCATGTTTGAGTTCGCCCACCCCACTCCCCCCAATGCACCACATGTAAATTTGGATGATGATGATGATTACGAACCAATGTTTACGGGGTCGGGGTCTCATAAGAGACGCTCTAGTGGTGGGTCCATTGGCCGAGCAACAAAAAGCTCAAGAATGGATGTTGCTGTTTATGCCAATGCTGAAAAGTCCATTGCTAATGCTGAATATTATAAGAAGAAGGCCAGCATGGTTGATCGCTCCGTCCCAGACGATCAGTCGTCCATTGACAATGCCATGTTAATACTAAATGGTTTGGATGGGCTTGAAGAACCTATGATCGATATGGCACTGGAGAACATAATTCATAACCCAAATTGGCGAAGAACCTTTGTTCTAATGAAACCAGAGTGGAGAGTAGGGTGGTTACGCAGACTTGTGAACAAATAATTCATTATGAAACCTTTGTTCATTATGTATTATTTAAATGTAGCAGTTTATTGACATATTTCTGTATTAGTAGTTGGGTGATTATATGGGTTGGCACGATGAGTTCGCTTTGCTAATATATCGGTTTTAGTTTCATCTGCACTCGTTTTCCTACATTATGTTTGTTATGACTGCTTATGTTTCAATTCTATGGATTGCTGTTATTATTTATATGACATCCATTATGGTCGTAGAGTATTTAAAATTAGAAGTATTCTTTATGCAAATGTAATCTAATTGTTACAGTGTTCTGTACTACTGCACTTGCTACCATACTGATGGACTCTTCAAGTAACACGTCATCAAGTTCTGATGAATCCGATCTTGAGGACTTGTTCTTTCTTCAAGAGATGAAACAGTTTTATAATAATAAAAGTCCCAATTCCACGTCCAAACTATCAGGTCGTGAATACCTACAAGAACTCTTAGACGGTCCAGATGCCAAATTCTTTTGGGTGTTTCGCATGAATAAGGACTGTTTTATGGCTTTGTGCCAATTTATAATAAATGGCAACTACCTTCAGGAAACGCCCGAGCAAATACAAAGAAGGCGTATATCTCATCATGAAAGTGTTGCTATTTTTTTGTTCATTGTCGCTCATAGTAATAGGATGAGGCTTGCCTGTGGTCGGTTTGATCATTCGTTGGAAACAATTGATAGACATTTCACCGATGTGTTGAAAGGTTTGGTAAGAGCATCAGCAGTTCTTATTAAACACCCACACCCGGAACATGTACATGATAAGATCAGGGGTTCCCCAGATTTCTATCCATGGTTTAAGGTAATTTGTGCATTTCATGTTTAAAACCGTTTATTCTAATGATTCAAATGTGTTCAATAAAGTAGTAGCTTTCTACCTCAATAATGTAGGGAGCCATTGGTGCTGCCGATGGTACTTTAATACCTGCTACCGTACCCGCTAGTCGATCAAACAGTTGTCGCGGTCGAAAGAGTGATATATGTCAAAATGTGCTGGCAATTTGTGATTTTGACATGAATTTCACTTTTGTTTATGCGGGTTGGGAAGGAAGCGCTAATGACTCTCGCGTAATACATAGTGCATTAAAAAAAAGATTGTTGCCAATCCCGCCCGAAGATAAATACTACTTAGTAGACTGTGGGCACACAAACATGCCAGGGTTTTTAGCTCCCTACCGTGGGGAGCCATATCATTTGCAGGATTTCCAAGGTCCTAACCATGCACCTGTAACGCCGCGAATCCCAAATACACTGAATTCGAGATGTTCTACAGGATCTTTTCACTTTCTTTAGTACAATTTTACAGGGAAATTAAAACTTTTCATCATACATCAGAGATTACATCAAAATTACACTTTTTCTTTTGCACAGCGGAAGTAAAATTTACAACAATTGAATAAAAGTACAACAGCATGATATAATCTTTAAGCATCCATTCTTCTTTAATCTTTAACAAGTCATTCACCTGCATATAAGACTGTGGGTACGTCAGTTTATTCAACCGACGAACATTATACACGGCCATCCTCTCTATGCCGGAAATAGTATAACTTAACTTTCCATATTTAACAAACACAAACTTGTCACAATTCAAACTAAAGGGACTACCCTATTGATGTCGTGTTGTGATTGTGCACTTAATCCTTAATGCATTTATTTATGTTACATGACACTAATGCGCACTTGTTCGGATTCTATGCATCCCATACTACATAGGTCCGAGGGCAAGCCCTTATTCGTTCTTCATCTTTCTAGGGTTCAATCCCCCGTTATGACTTAGTCTACTACTGTAATTACGGTAGTGTCTTAGATGTCCTATGATCTACGAGCCCATGTCCAGGCAGCATGGAGGGAAATCTCACGCACTGACACGACACATCGAGCAGGCAACCTATGGACAATTCAGCCTCCGCCATGGAACAATGGCACCACCCATAGCCACTCGAACATCCCACGAGCGTCGCCACCGGGACGGTACTCGGGAGCAGTATCCACGCCATGTCACGACGCATCGTGAAGGACCTGTGAATACCCTCTCGCCGCAAATCCGTTGGCCCCCATACCCGTATTTTTCTTCTACTTTCATCACATCTTCACTATGTACTAATCCTTAGTTTTATTAAAAATCATGAACAAAAATAATCTCTAGAGTTAGCCTCTCCATCAACCGGACTTATTTGTTTATTACAACTTGACCAACCTTGGTCTAATTTCATTTCAATTCATTTCATTTCTCAATGCCGGGGAGACTTAGCTACTCTATTTCAATTTTCATTTCACAATCTTCAACTTATAAAATTTCCATATCGAGTTCTCATACTCATATGTACATTATCTTTTCAATACATGATTTCTCATTTTGTTCACAAGTCCATCATTGAGTTTGCATATACTCATCCATTATCACATCATAATAATTCTACATTACTAAACAATATGCACACTTCATATTGTTCCACAAGTGAGAAAATAATTGCATCATATCATATAACCACATTTCTTTTTGCCAAATCAACTCTTAATATTCTAATTCACTTATTCTTTCAAGTATAGTTTCATACCAATAATCCATTTAGAACCATATGTCTTTATATGTTTTTTGACTCCAAACCATAGTTAAATTTATTCAAATAATACCCAAATCATTCTTATAAAATTCCTTACATTTTTATGAAAATTACCATATTTTTTTCACATTTTTTGGACATCTACAACTCCCAAAAAAAATATTTTTTTATAAATGCCGAAGGTAAGAATCGAACCCAGGCACAACGGAAACAGAGCCAAGAGCACCCGCCGCATGGCCGAACTGTGCTAGCGATATGAAAGGACGAATTTAGTATATATGCTTTCGGGTTGAAAGTTATATATATTTTCCAAATGGTAAAAAAATATGTTGTGAACACAGGGTTCGAACCGCTCACTCCAGAGAAGCCAACCGCAGTTAGTGACCGCCTGAGCTACTAGCTCAGGTTGTCACAATACCCAATAAAAACCCATATGTTTCATATTTGTACTGTTTTAAAAAGACAACTCGATGTTCAAATTAACTAGGTTCATATTGCCCTTGTAAAAACTACAGAAAAATTTCAGATTAAATCCTCTTCATATGGTTTTCATAACAGCAAGTAAAAAATAATTTTTGCACCAAAAACATAGTTTTTTTTTTTCCACACAAATTAATAAATTGTTCATTAAGACTACTATACTTTTTATTTTCGACATTGAATAATCAATTAGTCTTCTAATCCCTTTTTATTCACAATTTTTCTTATGATAATTCACTGTTATTAATTCTTATTTAACCACATATATTTTGGATTTATCCATACCCATATCAACATAAAGGTTTATTTAGCACATGAATAGGTAAACTCAAAACTACCAATTTTTGAGTGGTTCTTCTTTAATGATAACAGAATAATTTCATTAGTTCCTCTATGTCACAATGCATACCATTACTTATCAATTAACATAATTACATCTCAATCATACAAAAATTCCTCTTTTCAAATCAAAGTGTACCCTTTAATCAATTTCTTGTTTCAATAATACAATTAACAAGCGTTCTCATTCATGCATCATGCTAGCAATATTCTTTAAGGGATTTTAACCGCCATTATTCATTCATGCTAATAATCATGGGGAATTCTACACACAATTTAATTTCATACTAGAATTACACACAAGTTAATCACAACATTTCAATCAATTCATACACTACTTCTCAATTAAAGTGTGTTCTTATTAGTATTTTTTTGCATGCATAGTTTTGACAATTAAACCTAGCATGGATTTCTACATTAGAAATATGAAAGGTTACCCACCTTGTATGGAGAGAAAACACAAAAAGCAACCAAGTCCTTGTAAATGAAAGCACCTCCTCCTAGAAAAAGCGCGCACAAGCTCCACACCAAGCAAAACCGAATGCTTCTTCTCCTTCAATGATGCCGGCCTCTCCTTCTCCAAGCAATCCCACACAACTCTCTATTTTTTTATAACTCACACTAATATTAAAATAGGACTATAGTTTGGAAATATGAAATTGCATATGGAAATAGCCATGAGAGGGGGGTATTTATACTAAAAGATAAGTGAAATGGAGGGCTAAGATTGCTTAGGTGGTTGTAGAATGGAGGGCCTAGATCAAAGTAGGAGTTATGAAAACTACCCACATTCACAAAACTACCTCCATGATCACCATGACAAAAATCAAATCTCCCTCCAAAAAGAATGCATCCCGGCCTCATCAAGAGTGTGCATAGCACGTGTACGTGTAGTGCACGTGCATGCAACTAGGCCAAATTTGTACCTTTTAATTTTGTACAAAAATAAAATAATGATAATTTAGTCTTCTACATGACAAGTTTTAATTAAAAATAGATTTATTCATGGGCTTTGTTTTTGGGCCAAAATAGTTTATTAAAATAAATAAAATAAAAATACATTTGGGCTTTAAGAAAAAGGGCCTTTTTAATTAAATCAAAATAAGGCTTTAAAGAAAGGTTTTTTGTACAAAATAATTGGAGAACAAATATATATATATATATATTTATACACATCATAATAAAAATAATTCAACCCAAATATTGCACGTGCACACTACGTGCAAAATAAAATAATTTTCCATTAATTGAAAAATCAGGGTATTACAGCACTCTCTCCTTAGAATAGTTCCGTCCCCGGAACTACAATCAAGAGCGAGAAAACAAACAAAATACAACACACACAACAAGAACAAAAGATACAAAAATACAATCAAGCAAAAAGCTCAGGATAGTCCTTCAACATCCTCTCCTCAGATTCCCAAGTAGCCTCTTCAACTAAGTGGTTTCTCCAGACTACCTTGGTATCGTCTTATTCCTCAAGACTTTCTCTCGACGATCAACAATCTCAACAGGAGACTCGATGTAATTCAGGTCTAACTGCAAACCTTCCGGCACTTCAGGCAAATGATGACTCGGGTCTGGAATATAACCTCTCAGCATAGACACATGAAAGACATTGTGCACCTGAGACAACTCTTCCGGTAATTCAAGCCGGTAAGCAGTTTTTCCGATCCTTTTCAATATCTTATACGGGCCTATAAACCTCGGGGCTAACTTTCCGCCTTTGCCAAATCGAACCACACCTTTACTGGGTGATACCTTCAGAAAGACGAAGTCACCAACCTCAAACTCAAGGTCCCTTCTCCGGTTGTCTGCATAGCTTTTCTGCCTGCTCTGAGCTTCCACCAACCTTTTCCTGATCAGATCAATCTTCTCAGAAGTTTGCTGTACAAGCTCAGGACCAAACAACTGACGCTCCCCAACTTCATACCAACAAACAGGAGTCCTGCACTTCCTGCCATACAGAGCTTCGTACGGCGCCATCCCAATGCTAGCCTGAAAACTGTTGTTGTAGGCAAATTCCACCAAAGGTAAATGCCTTTCCCAACTGCCTCCGAAGTCTAGTATACAACACCGAAGCATATCCTCAAGAATACGATTGACTCTCTCGGTCTGCCCATCGGTTTGCAGATGAAAAGCAGTGCTGAAATCTGTCTTGGTGCCCAAAGCTGTCTGAAGACTCCTCCAGAAATGCGAAGTAAACCGCGCATCTCGATCAGACACAATAGTTGAGGGAACACCATGAAGTCGGACAATCTCACCAACATACATCTCAGCTAACTTGTCCATCGAAGCAGTGAGTTTCATCGCCAAAAAGTGAGCGGACTTGGTTAGTCGATCGACTATAACCCAAATAGCATCATTGCCTTTAGAACTCTTAGGCAATCCCGTAATGAAATCCATACTGATGTTATCCCACTTCCATTCCGGAATAGGTAACGGCTGTAATAGACCTCCGGGTCTCTGATTTTCGGCTTTGACTTGCTGACAAACGTCACACTTCGCGACAAATTCAGCCACATCCCGTTTCAAACCTGACCACCAGAAATGCTGTTTAATGTCCTTGTACATCTTAGTACTCCCAGGATGTACAGACAGAAGAGTAGCATGCGCTTCCTGAAGAATACTCTCTTTCAGGTCCGCCTGATTTGGAACACACAGCCTCTCTCCGAACCACAGCACTCCATCCCTGATCTGAAAACCGGGCAACCTGCCAGCACTGACCTGCTCCTTCATCTCCAAGATATCAGCATCAACCTCCTAACTTGCAATGATCCTTGTATTCAGAGTAGGCTGAAGTCTCAACTGAGCCAAAGATGCTCCCAATCCTTGCAAGACAACCTCAATACCTGCTCGGTCCAACTCCTCAATCAGCTGCCTCTGAGTTGTAATCAAACTGGCCAAACTGCTCTTGCGACTAAGTGCATCAGCAACAACATTAGCCTTTCCAGGATGATACTTGATCTCAGGTCGCATGTCCTCGAGCACTTCCAACCATCTCCGCTGCCTCAGATTGAGATCCCTCTGCTGATATATATACTTCAAGCTCTTGTGGTCCGTGTACATGTTCAACTTCTCACCGTACACGTAGTGCCTCCATTGCTTCAGAGCAAAAATAATCGCAGCCAACTCTAGATCATGAGTCGGGTAATTCTTTTCATGCAGTCGTAGTTGCCTAGACCCATAAGCGATCACTCTACCTTCTTGCATTAAGACACAACCAAGCCCACGATGTGAAGCATCGCTATAAACATCATACTCAACACCTGCTCTCGGCAAGGCCAAAATAGGTGCAGTAGTCAGCCTATCTTTCAACTCCTGAAAGCTCGCCTCACATTGCTCAGTCCACTTGAAGCTCACATTCTTCTTGGTCAGTCCAGTAAGCGGTACAGCTATCTGAGCATAACCTTGAATGAATCTCCTGTAGTATCCAGTCATCCCAAGAAAACTTCTGACTTCCTTCACTGTAGTAGGCCTAGCCCAATCTCTCACTGCCTCTATCTTCTGAGGGTCAGTTGCCACTCCCTTCTTAGAAAGGATGTGACCTAGGAATGCCACTTCAGATTTCCAGAAATCATACTTGGATAACTTGGCATACAACTGCTGCTCTTCCAACTTCTGCAAAACTGCTGCCAGATGCTCAGTGTGCTCCTCCTCTGACTTGGAGTACACGAGGATATCGTCGATAAATACCACGACGAAAGAATCAATAAACGGCCTCAGAACTCTGTTCATCAAGTCCATGAAGATTGCGGGTGCATTCGTCACTCCGAATGGCATAACTAAGAATTTGTAATGCCCATGCCGAGTTCTAAATGCAGTTTTGTGCATATCTTCAGCTTTCACTCGAACTTGGTGATATCCTGATCGAAGATCTATTTTGGAGAATACAGCTGCTCCTTGTAGACGATCGAACAAGTCATCAATTCGAGGAATCGGATACTTATTCTGAACAGTGACCTTATTCAGCTCCCGGTAATCGATACACATCCTCATCGATCCATCCTTCTTCTTTACCAAAAGCACTGGTGCTCCCCAAGGTGACGCACTAGGTTGAATAAAGCCTTTTCCCAACAGTTCCTCAATCTGCCGTTTCACCTCATCCTGTTCCACTGGAGCCATCCTATATGGTGCCTTAGAAATGGGTGCACTTCCCGGTTGAACAGTGATGCTGAACTCTACATCACGATGCGGAGGTAACCCAAGAAAATCTTCCAAGAACACAGTCAGATAGTCCCGAACCACAGGAATCCCTTGCACTTCCACAGGAGTCTCTTCCTTGCGGATAGTTGCCACCAGCTTAGAACACTTCTTCTTCCCTTGGAACGTGACTTCAGGTCCACCTGGAGCCTTCACTGTTACCGTCTTGGTCTTACACTCGATGCTTGCACTGTACACTGACATCCAATCAATGCCAATGATAACATCGACTCCCAAGATAGTCAGCTCGATCAGATCAATGCCAAAGATTCGATCTCCAATCACAATCTCGCAATCAGCATAATACCGATCAGTGGTTAAAGTTTCCCCTGATGGAGTAGCTACTGCTAAGATTTTGCCTGGAAAAATCTTCGGCTCAACTCCCAACACTTTAGCAAATTTAGGAGACACAAAAGTATGAGAGGATCCAGTATCGAACAATACCACAGCTTTCATTCCATTAAGATAGAGTTCGCCTGTTACATAATACACACCATTACATAACAGTCTCACTAAACAAAGGGAAAAGAAATGACAAAGACTCTAAACACCAGCCCTCGTACCAGAGATGACCTGATCTGCCTCCTCAGCATCAGCTTCTGTCAAGGCAAATACTCGCCCTGATTGGTACGGCCTCTTCCCAGCCTGCTGCATTGGTGCGCTGCTATTACCATTTCATAGTTTGGGACATTGAGATCGGTAATGCCCCGCTTCACCATAGTTAAAGCAAGTCACCGCAGGAGGTCTCACCACATTGTTCCCTGGTCCTCCAGCTACACTAACAGCGTTCGCTCCTGTCGGTTTGAACCTTTGTGCAGATGGTTGCCCCTTGAAACTCCCAGAATGTGCAGGCCTCTTTCCAGACTGCCAGTTGTTCCTCCGGTTCTGAACAACTTGGAACTGCTCCATATCCGCCTCCGTCGCTACTGCCCTCTTGACCAGCTTATCGAATCGCCTGATACCAAGGGGTATCATACAAGACCTCAAGCTCGACCTCAGACCATGCTCGAACTTGCGAGCCTTCTTAGCTTCGTCCATCACCAGTTCTGGAGCATACCTAGAGAGCTGAGTGAACTTGGTCTCATACGCTCTCACCGACATGCTGCCTTGCTGAAGCGACAGGAACTCCATCGCCTTCTTCTCCTGGACGTCGGAGGGGAAATAGTGACTGTGGAATTCTTCCAGAAATTCCTCCCAGCCAAGCAACAAGCCTCCCATGGTCCTCTTCATGGATTGCCACCAAACCGCTGCATCCTTCTCCAGCTGCAAAGTCGCCAACTTGACCTTGCTACCCTCAGGGGTCTCCAACACCTCAAAGATCGTCTCCACTTGCCGTATCCAGTTGTCAGCCGCATCTGGGTCTGACTTTCCCTCGAATACAGGTGGTTTCATTCTCTTGAACGATTCCACCAGCTTAATCGCCTCGGGCACTGGATTCACCGGCCCTCGACCTTGGTTCTGAGCCACTGCATTAAGCGTCTGGTAGACCCTTGCAAGTTCAGTCTCCAGATCCAACCCTTCCCCATTCCTAGCTCCTCTTCTCGACATGTTCTGATGCAAAAGATCCGTCAAATTCGAAGTATAAGACAAGAATTTAAACCAACTTGCATTTCATTGAATTCCAAAGTTTATACATTCGAATTAAAAACAGTTTTGACATCAGAATGGAAAAATAACAGAAGCTAAGACAGTCTAACTCCTACGGGTCCTCTTCGCTGCTCGAAGTTCTTCCCGTAGTTCATCCACTTCATCCTTCAGAACATCAGTCAGGTTCTTTTTCTTCTCAAGCTCCCAAATCCGATGACTAAGAACAGAGTGGTCGGCCTTCCGTTTCTCCAGCTGAGCCTCCAACAATCCAACTCTCTCTTTCAGGGTTTCCACTTGCCTCTGAAGAGAAGTCACAAGACTAATTGGAATTGGTACTTCTTCTTCGTCAGAAGAAGAGTCATCAGATGAATCCGGAGGTGGGGTGATCTCTCGGGATTCAGGCCATTCTTCACCGTCAGAATCAGCTTGCCCAGGGTAGTACTCGTCCTCAGAATCAGCCTGTCCAGGATGGTACTCTTCCTCAATGATATGCCAGTCGTCGCCTCCAGCAGGGTCGAAGTGATCAGCCATCTTAGAAATAGAGAGGAGGAAGCATAAATCTTAGAGCAACACAAATGTAAGTCACTTACATTTAAATCTCTAGACTCAAACACACACTCTAATGTCCACTTCTAGGGTGTCGTTCCCTATAAATTTGTACAAGTGCGGAAGCGTAGAAAGCGTGGCTCTGATACCACCCTGTAACGCCCCGAATCCCAAATACACTGAATTCGAGATGTTCTACAGGATCTTTTCACTTTCTTTAGTACAATTTTACAGGGAAATTAAAACTTTTCATCATACATCAGAGATTACATCAAAATTACACTTTTTCTTTTGCACAGCGGAAGTAAAATTTACAACAATTGAATAAAAGTACAACAGCATGATATAATCTTTAAGCATCCATTCTTCTTTAATCTTTAACAAGTCATTCACCTGCATATAAGACTGTGGGTACGTCAGTTTATTCAACCGACGAACATTATACACGGTCATCCTCTCTATGCCGGAAATAGTATAACTTAACTTTCCATATTTAACAAACACAAACTTGTCACAATTCAAACTAAAGGGACTACCCTATTGATGTCGTGTTGTGATTGTGCACTTAATCCTTAATGCATTTATTTATGTTACATGACACTAATGCGTACTTGTTCGGATTCTATGCATCCCATACTACATAGGTCCGAGGACAAGCCCTTATTCGTTCTTCATCTTTCTAGGGTTCAATCCCCCGTTATGACTTAGTCTACTACTGTAATTACGGTAGTGTCTTAGATGTCCTATGATCTACGAGCCCATGTCCAGGCAGCCTGGAGGGAAATCCCACGCACTGACACGACGCATCGAGCAGGCAACCTATAGACAATTCAGCCTCCGCCATGGAACAATGGCACCACCCATAGCCACTCGAACATCCCACGAGCATCGCCACCGGGACGGTACTCGGGAGCAGTATCCACGCCATGTCACGACGCATCGTGAAGGACCTGTGAATACCCTCTCACCGCAAATCCGTTGGCCCCCATACCCGTGTTTTTCTTCTACTTTCATCACATCTTCACTATGTACTAATCCTTAGATTTATTAAAAATCATGAACAAAAATAATCTCTAGAGTTAGCCTCTCCATCAACCGGACTTATTTGTTTATTACAACTTGACCAACCTTGGTCTAATTTCATTTCAATTCATTTCATTTCTCAATGCCGGGGAGACTTAGCTACTCTATTTCAATTTTCATTTCACAATCTTCAACTTATAAAATTTCCATATCGAGTTCTCATACTCATATCTACATTATCTTTTCAATCCATGATTTCTCATTTTGTTCACAAGTCCATCATTGAGTTTGCATATACTCATCCATTATCACATCATAATAATTCTACATTACTAAACAATATGCACACTTCATATTGTTCCACAAGTGAGAAAATAATTGCATCATATCATATAACCACATTTCTTTTTGCCAAATCAACTCTTAATGTTCTAATTCACTTATTCTTTCAAGTATAGTTTCATACCAATAATCCATTTAGAACCATATGTCTTTATATGCTTTTTGACTCCAAACCATAGTTAAATTTATTCAAATAATACCCAAATCATTCTTATAAAATTCCTTACATTTTTATGAGAATTACCATATTTTTTTCACATTTTTTGGACATCTACAACTCCCAAAAAAAATATTTTTTTATAAATGCCGAAGGTAAGAATCGAACCCAGGCACAACGAAAACAGAGCCAAGAGCACCCGCCGCATGGCCGAACTGTGCTAGCGATATGAAAGGACGAATTTAGTATATATGCTTTCGAGTTGAAAGTTATATATATTTTCCAAATGGTAAAAAAATATGTTGTGAACACAGGGTTCGAACCGCTCACTCCAGAGAAGCCAACCGCAGTTAGTGACCGCCTGAGCTACTAGCTCAGGTTGTCACAATACCCAATAAAAACCCATATGTTTCATATTCGTACTGTTTTAAAAAGACAACTCGATGTTCAAATTAACTAGGTTCATATTGTCCTTGTAAAAACTACTGAAAAATTTCAGATTAAATCCTCTTCATATGGTTTTCATAACAGCAAGTAAAAAATAATTTTTGCACCAAAAACATAGTTTTTTTTTCCACACAAATTAATAAATTGTTCATTAAGACTACTATACTTTTTATTTTTGACATTGAATAATCAATTAGTCTTCTAATCCCTTTTTATTCACAATTTTTCTTATGATAATTCACTGTTATTAATTCTTATTTAACAACACATATATTTTGGATTTATCCATACCCATATCAACATAAAGGTTTATTTAGCACATGAATAGGTAAACTCAAAACTACCAATTTTTTAGTGGTTCTTCTTTAATGATAACAGAATAATTTCATTAGTTCCTCTATGTCACAATGCATACCATTACTTATCAATTAACATAATTACATCTCAATCATACAAAAATTCCTCTTTTCAAATCAAAGTGTACCCTTTAATCAATTTCATGTTTCAATAATACAATTAACAAGCGTTCTCATTCATGCATCATGCAAGCAATATTCTTTAAGGGATTTTAACCACCATTATTCATTCATGCTAATAATCATGGGGAATTCTACACACAATTTAATTTCATACTAGAATTACACACAAGTTAATCACAACATTTCAATCAATTCATACACTACTTCTCAATTAAAGTGTGTTCTTATTAGTATTTTTTTGCATGCATAGTTTTGACAATTAAACCTAGCATGGATTTCTACATTAGAAATATGAAAGGTTACCCACCTTTTATGGAGAGAAAACACAAAAAGCAACCAAGTCCTTGTAAATGAAAGCACCTCATCCTAGAAAAAGCGCGCACAAGCTCCACACCAAGCAAAACCGAATGCTTCTTCTCCTTCAATGATGCCGGCCTCTCCTTCTCCAAGCAATCCCACACAACTCTCTATTTTTTTATAACTCACACTAATATTAAAATAGGACTATAGTTTGAAAATATGAAATTGCATATGGAAATAGCCATGAGATGGGGGTATTTATACTAAAAGATAAGTGAAATGGAGGGCTAAGATTGCTTAGGTGGTTGTAGAATGGAGGGCCTAGATCAAAGTAGGAGTTATGAAAACTACCCACATTCACAAAACTACCTCCATGATCACCATGACAAAAATCAAATCTCCCTCCAAAAAGAATGCATCCCGGCCTCATCAAGAGTGTGCATAGCACGTGTACGTGTAGTGCACGTGCATGCAACTAGGCCAAATTTGTACCTTTTAATTTTGTACAAAAATAAAATAATGATAATTTAGTCTTCTACATGACAAGTTTTAATTAAAAATAGATTTATTCATGGGCTTTGTTTTTGGGCCAAAATAGTTTATTAAAATAAATAAAATAAAAATACATTTGGGCTTTAAGAAAAAGGGCCTTTTTAATTAAATCAAAATAAGGCTTTAAAGAAAGGCTTTTTGTACAAAATAATTGGAGAACGAATATATATATATATATTTATACACATCATAATAAAAATAATTCAACCCAGATATTGCACGTGCACACTACGTGCAAAATAAAATAATTTTCCATTAATTGAAAAATCAGGGTATTACAGCACCCACCCAATATAAGCAACTTTTCAACAAACAGTATGCTAGGCTACGAAATGTAATAGAACGAACCTTTGGTGTATTCAAAAAAAGGTTTGCCATATTCAAGTCTATGCCCAACTACTTCTACACAAGACAAGTTATGATGGTACCAGCATGTTGTGCAGTGCATAATTTTATACGTAAGTATTCTGCCGATGATTCATTGTTTTCAGACATAGAAGAAGAACAAAATAATCACCTGCACAATGAAGAGAATGCTTCCACATCTCAGCCTTTGGATGTGTCATCTTCTCAGTTGAATCGCATGAATAATAAAAGAGATCAAATAGCTATGGCAATGTGGAATGCCAGACATTGATGTAAGCATTAGCATGTACTTGTTCGTGGTTACTTTCTGTTCTTGTAATATATGGTTGGAAGTTATTTCCTTTCATTTGTAGCCCATCTATTTGATGATCATGTATGTTAATGTATTAAGCAGGTGATATATGATGAAATATTTGTATGCATGCAGGTTGGGGGACCATCATGTGTCACTGAGTTTCTGGAAATGATGGATATGATATATTCTGATCCAGAATTTATTATAATTTTTTATGTTAGAAGACAACAATATAATGATCTTATATTCCCATTATACTGACTCAATGAATGATGTATTCAACTATGGGTGATGGATGGGGTGGGTACAAGATTTTAGTAGTAGCTGGCATGGCAATTTTAAAAATTGCAGCTCTACACTAATCATGATGATTTGCTTGAACAATTGTTCTATGACAATATGTTTTGAGGATACGGCCAATTAGGGATGTGATGATGATATATTCTGATCCTATATAACATTATTTGGGAGACTTTTGTGATTGATTACTAGTATTCAAAACATGGATATGATGATGTTATATTCTGATCCTATATAATTTAATTTGTGAGACCTTTCTGATTGATTACTAGAATTCAAAATATGGATATGATAAAGATATATTCTGATCCTATATAACATTATTGTTGAGGCTTTTGTGATTGATTACTAGAATTCAAAATATGGATATGATGATGATATATTCTGATCCTATATAACATTATTTGTGAGGCTTTCGTAATTGATTACTAGTATTCAAAATATGGATATGACGATATTATATTCTGATCCTGCAGTTCTTATTTTGGATAATGACAACCTTGTTGATTCGTTGTTCTGGACCTACACATGTTATCTTACATTTGGAGTGTTTAACAACTTTCAACATGGTTATCATTGTTACTAATATATATGATATAACACCTTTGGAATTCAAATTATGATGGGATATAACACCTTTGGTGATACCTTTGTGATTGACTACTAGAATTTATCATTATGGATATGATGACGATATATTCTGATCCTACAGTTCTTATTTGAGATAATGACAACCTTGTTGATGTTGTCTTGAACCTAAAACAGTTGTTATCTTATATTTGGAGTAATAGCAACTTTCAAAATAACCATGTTGTTACTAATATATAAACTGAAATAAAGTTTCAAAGAATACAACCCAGTTAGGATTATCTCTTGTTACCGCTGATTTCGATGTGGGGGTAAACAGATAGAATTTGTGAGTCCGAGAAGAACCTGAACAGTTGACTCAGCCTTCTTGCTCCTGCCGCGACCTGCAAGGAAGTGCGAAACACCGGGGTTGATTCCGGCGACGCACCTTCCGACGCTCTTGTCAGTAATCAGAAAAGATTAAGAAAGAGCTTAAGTGGTGAAAAAGTGATTAACCTGGCCATTGAGGTAGAGGGGTGATATTTATAGTCGCCTTTGGAACGGTTAGGGGCCTGATTTCCCGCCTAACAGCCAGGAGGAAAATCCTCCTATTCTGTTCTGGGAAATTAGCCCCTGATTCCCTGGTGGGAGTCAATCAGGCCTGCTGATTTGATCTAGTCAAATCAATGGCCCTGATTCTCCTCTTGGTGAACTGGGCTTGTATCGGGTCGGGACCCGTGCCTAGTTAAAGTGGATGCGTTCGCGGGTTGCTGGTTCTGTGAGAAGGAGACCCAATACCCGTTTTGGATCCACTTGTATGTGAAATTACCTTTTTACCCCCGAGCATTAAGATTCGTGCCCAATCTGGACGGTTCCGATTTAACCCCATTTTTAGCCATATCACGAGCCCCCCACTCCTAAAGACTGAGCGTGATCAGTCTTTGAGGAGTAGTTTGACTGTTTTGTGGGCTAGTGGAGTTGTATCGGAGTCCATATGGTGGACTTAGAATCTCGAAGGGGGTAGTGTGGTAACTTTTTGATGCCATGTGTTGTTCTCCTGCCTTATCGAGTATTTGGCGTCTTTCATCTATTTTTCTCGGATTATTTATTTAATTTTGCGATGTGCTTACTAATTGTTCGGGGGCCTGAACTGTACATTCTATGCAATAATTGTTCGTTCAGGGGCTCAAAAATATACCCCCGAATTTTTAATTATTTTCCAGAATTTTTAGTTAATTTTCCCGAATTTTTGGTAATTTTTTCGCAATTTTTAAATAAATAAAACGAATCAAATAAATAAAAAACGATTTTTAATACTGATTTATGGCGTGGCGCAATCTGGACTTCTGATCATCGTCGAGCGTGATTTTCTGGGAGATCTGACGGTCTCCATCGCTCGGCGTCTTTCGAGCTCGAAATGGCACTTGCTCGGCTGCGGACCGGAGACTAGGGGGTTCGGCGATCCGAGCGACGTGGCACAATCTGAGCCATCGGATGGCGGCACGTTTCCCAAGAAAATATTATCTTGTCGTTTAGTAACCTCGGCGCTCAATCTGGACCGTTCATCATTAGGAGCGTGAATTTTTGAAAGATCTAACGGTCGTAGTAGCTCGGTGTCTTTTTTTCTCCATTTACGAGCTCGGGAAGGCACTTGCTCGGCATCCGACCGGAGACAGGGGGTCTCGGACACTTTTTTCTCCGTTTGGCGAGCTCGGAAAGGCACTTGCTTGGCTTCTGACCGAAGACAGGGGGTTTCGGCAGGACGAGCGACGTGGCGTAGTCTGAGCCGTTGGATGACGGCGCGCATCTCTAGGCGGGCACATTTCTCAAGAAAACATTATCTTGTCGTTTAGTGTTCTCGGCAAGATCTGGGCCGTCTGATTGAGATCATGCGCGAAAGTTGAGGAGAAAATGCGTTTTCTCCGTTTGCGAGCTCGGAAAGGCACTTGCTCGGAATCCGACCGAAGACAGGGGGTTTCGGCAGGACGAGCGACGTGGCGCAGTCTGAGCCGTTGGATGACGGCGCGCATCTCTAGGCGGGCACATTTCTCAAGAAAACACTATCTTGTCGTTTAGTGTTCTCGGCGAGATCTGGGCCGTCTGATTGAGATCATGCGCGAAAGTTGAGGAGAAAATGCATTTTCTCCATTTGCGAGCTCGGGAAGGCACTTGCTCGGAATCCGTCCGGAGACAGGCGATCTCGGCAGGTCGAGCGATGTGGCGTACTCTGTCTCGAGACGATCCTGTTCCCAGGGGCATTAATGGTGCTTCGGTGTTCGCGCGACGCTCCATTTTCCCAAGTTCATTAAGGACAACTCCTTCAATTAATGCGTGGCGTTTCAAATTCCGAGGGTCATAATGGCTGGACCTTGGAGGGGAGCTTATAAGTACTCCACTCCCTTTGTCATTTCAATCGCACCAAATGTAGAGTTTCAAACTTCGGGGGCATTGGCCTTGGGTAACTTGTCTTTCGAGGTCCGAGGGGGTTGTCGCTCTTTTGCCTTTTTCTTCTCCCGTTCCTGACAGCCCCAAAGCGGATGTCAAGAGCGGGGTGGAATGAGGCAGTAGTGGTGACGACTATGGTTCGGACCTGAGGGATGAGTTACTTCGGAAGAACGGGTGGTTGCCCTGTTGCCTTGTTCTTCTCCCGTTCCTCACTGTTCCGAAGGGGATGTCAGGAGCGGGAGAGAATGAGGCAGTAGTGGCGATGACCGTAGTCCGGACCCGGGGTGTGAGCTACTTCGGAGGGACGGGTGGTCGTTCTCCCACCAAAATCTTCTGCCTACTCTGTTTGCTCCGCAGCGGGTTTCAGGGTCGGCAGAGATCTTGGCGGGAGAGGTGATCATCCATGTCCGAGTCCGAGGGGTGAGTTCGTCGGAAGGACGAGCGGTCGTTCTTCCGGAAGAAATGAAGGGCGTTCTGGGCAAGTTGTTTGTGACTGTGAAGGCGCGGTTGCTAGAGCATGCCGAACCTTTGCAGTTGCAATTGACTGGCTCGGAATGGCTTGGTTCTTCCGATCTCCGAGTGTTGATGGGCCCCCTCCCATCTCTATCTTCCTTCTGGGCTGATAGCTTCTGATGAATGTCAACCCGGAGGAGTTAGAGACGGGGGGAGTGCCGATCTGTTTGTGACCGGGCCCGTGGGTCGGCGGGATACCGACCGAGAGCAGGGCCCGGGGGGTGCTCGCCGAGGGCGGTACCTTAAAGCTTTGAATCAAAACTTTTTCTGGCTCCTTCAGACATAGGTGGGGCGTCCGAGGGTCCAGTCGTCCGAGCGATGTGGTGCAACCCGAGCCGCTGGATGAAAGTAAGTTTTCCCCGTTTGCAGGCTCAGGAAGGCACTTGCTCGGATTCCGATCCCATTGCGCCGAACTAGCTGGCTTGGTGAGGAAGGCAGTGGTGATGGGCCTTCGCGACATTTCGAGAGCAGCCCAAAAGTCGCGAACTTTCGTTTGGAAGTCCAAGGGACGTTCCTTTTTACTATAAATCTTCACCCCCCCTTAGACCAAGTCTCATTTTTTACTTTTACTCTCTCTCTTCAGTTTTCACTTTGCTTCGAAGTTTTTAGCTCTCTGGTGGTGGTGCTAGCTGTCGCGGTAGCGTTCCTCGCCTTCGGTGAACTTCCCGACCGTACATATCACTTCAAGGTCAGTCTCTTTCCCTTCTCTCTTAGAAAAAATGGTTAAGATCACGGATGAGACCCCCGCCTCGGAGCAAGCCGTTGGCCGAGGGGATAAAGGGAAGGAGGTAGTGGAGCCGAGCGATCAGAGTGTCGTTCGTCCGGACGGAGAGGGCGAAGTGGCTGAGCTGCCCGAGGAGGTCGTGGCGGTGTCCCGAAAAGGTAAAGCCGTGGTTACGATAGTGGAGACGCCGAAGAGAGCGGGGGCGTTCGGTCGGCAGCCTATCGCCCTGTCGAGCGTGGGAGGCATCCGGGACTATGACGAGGGTACCTTGGAGAGAGTCACCCAAGGCACGGCTAAGCTGGTGGAGGAGAACGAGCCGAGGGAGCTGTCCGAGGTGGACCATAGGATCTCGTCTCTTACCGAGACCGATCTTCGTCTGATCCGAAAGGGTTTCCGGATCCCCGCCGACTACGGACTGCTCCTCCCTGGGCCGGGTTTCCGAGCCAACACAAAGTCCTCGTCGGACGTGTGCATCTTTCCGGTCGACTCCCTAATTGCCGGACTCCGGTTTTCCCTCCACCCATTCGTTGTGGATGTGTTGACATGGTACGGGTTGAGCCCCGCCCAGCTGATGCCGAACACATGGAGACACGTTACGGCATTCGTCCTCCGATGCCAAGAGGTCGGCGGCAAGCCGACTATGTTCCTCTTTCGGAGCCTCTACCGACCCTGTCAGCCGAGGCGAGACGAGCAAAGGTGCTTTCTTTCTCCCCGAACGGGCGTGAAGCTGATCGAGAATTCGGACTCGATCAAACATTGGAAGGAGAAGTACTTCCTCATCCGAGCCCCGGTGCCGTGGGTGATACCGACGGTTTGGGCAAAGGAGGGTCTGCCCAAGCGGACCAAGAGGGAGGCGCCGCTGAGTGATGAGGAGGCGGAGGTCCAGAGGAAGCTCCTCGCCCTGCCAGCGCTAAGCTGAAAAGATATTACCGAGGAGCATCTGTTCCGTGGGGGTCTCAGTCCGATCGACCCTCGTATGCTTCTGGTATTTATACTCTTTGTTTAAAGTTCATGAAAATTTTTCTAAGTTTTTTCATTCGGCTTTTGCAGAGACGATGAAGTTTGATTACAAGGCTCTGGTGGCGAAGGGCAGGTCGGAGCAGGAGGCGAAGAAGAAGAGGCCTTCGGCGGCACCTCAGGACAGCCGAGCCACGAAGAAGCCTTCGGTGGCGAAGGTTGCCGACCAGCCGAAGGTCATGGTCCTCGCGGAGGGGGAAGTCATGGTCCTCGACCCTCCGACCTCGAATGCGCCGGTCCTCGACCCACCGACCTCGGATGCACCGGTCCCCGACCCTCCGACCTCGGATGTGCCGACACCGATCTCGAAGGGGGATGCTCCCGGCTCGTCGAGCGGTGTGTTCGGCGTGAAGGAGGCGCTATCCTTACAAGTTCCGCCCCTCACTGCCGATGCGGAGAAGATCTTGACCGAGCGTCATAAGCAGATCTTCGTCCCCAACTGATAGGTGATGAACGTCGACGGCTTCTTGGGTGACAGGAACATCTGCATGGAGGCGGTGAGGCACCTGCCGACCCCGAAGGATCGAGCGACCCTGAAGGCCGGGATGGCAGGGGACGCCGTGATGCAGATTGCTCGGAATACTATGTCGGTAAGTGGGCCGAGCCCTCCTTCATCCAAATTTCTTCCTTAGAACTTTTCCAATTCCTTGGGTTCGAGTTTTAACGTGTTGTTCTCTTTCAGACTCTCTGCCACTTCAACTTCCTGGTGGAGGAGTTGGCGAACAAGGAGCGGGAGAAAGAGCGGGAGAGGGCGGAGCGCGTCAAGGTCGCGCAGCAGCTTGATGCCGAGCAGCTTCTCTCGACGAAGAGGGCTGCTGCAGTGGGGGGCCTGGAGAAGCAGCTGGCCGACGCCATTTAGCTGTCGAAGGACACGGCAGCCAAGCTTGAGAAGGAGGCAGCCGAGCTGAAGGAGGAGCTGGCCAATGCTCGGTCGAGAGCGGAGAAAGAGGTTGCCGAGCTGAGGGAGGCGCTGGCCAAGGCTCGGTCGGAAGCGGAGACGGCTCGGAAGAGGGCCGAGAAGATCAAGGCTAAACACCTGAAGAAGGTGAAGAAGGTGAGGAAGGCCGTGCAGGAGGAGGCCGCGCAGCACATGATCCAGAACATGGAGGATGCCTACGGTCGAGCCCTGCTCCACGTAGCCGCCAAGAACCCGGGCTTCGACACGTCCTCCTACCATTTTTACGACCCTGTGGAAGGGGAGGAAGGGATTACCGAGGGTCTGCTCGGCCCCGAGGGAGAGACGGAACCTGTCGAAGGCCCTGGGGAGACCGAAGCCGAGGGCGAGGAGGAGGATGACTCCGGAGAGGAGAGTTGGAGCGAAGGCGGAGGCGAGGGCGATGGCGAGGACAAGACCGGGGGGTCGAAGGACCCGAACGGCAAAAAGGTCGACCCCTGACTCGGTTGTCTTCTTTTAGTTTTTTGTTGTTTTGTTTTCTTTTTGTAAGCCTCATTGCGGACTGGCCACCGCTTGTGTAAAACCTTCACCTCGATTTTGAATGAAAAACATTTTGTTTGGCCAAAATTTGGCCAAGTGTTGAGCTTTAGATTTGTGTGTGACTAGTCGTAGATGTTTCCGAGTGTTGGGTATCAGATTTATCTCTGCTTTTCAGGTGAAGTTCGGTCCGATCACGGAGGTTGTCTACCTTCGGAAGGAGCTGGCCAAAACAAAGCGTGAGCTCTCGGACAGCCGACAGAGGCGGTTTCTCCTGCTCGGCCAACTGGAGGAGACGAGGGCAGCTCTACGGAGGTACTGTCGCGAGCTGTGGCAACTGCGGAAGTACCCCCAAGCTCCTTATCCCGGAGGGGAAGTCGAGCGGCTCCGTGGGGAGCTTACTGCCGCCGAGCAGAAGAATGACGACCTTTTGGCTGAGGTCCAACACTTGGAATTAGCGGAGAAGGAACGCTCGGCGGCAGAAGAGAAACTGACTTCCGAGCTGGAGAAGGCATCGACCGAGCGCAAGAGGCTATTGGCCGAAGTCGATAGGCTCAGAAGGATCACGATAGATAGGGGGATCGAGGTCACCCACTTCCGACGGCTTGCGACCGATGGCGCCATCGTCTTCGGCTCGTCAAGACCCTCTCGTCCGAAGAAGACGGCGAAGGACGATGTTTTGAGAGACAGAATCATTGAACTGGAGGAAGAGGTCGCGTCGCTCAAGCCTGCGCCGGAGAGGGCTAACATCCGCAGCACGTCGTGCACTCGTGAAGAGAGCGAGAGGGGGATTACGTTTTACGAACTCGCGACACGCTCGCCTGTGACCAGACGGAGTCCAGCCGACGCTCAGAGCAGTGCGGCCGTCTCGTCGAGCGGGGCCTCGGTCGGTGCCGCCGTTAGAGCCAGCAGCGAAGGGGGGTCGCGCTTCGTTGGTTTAGGATCGAGCTCGGAGGGCAGGCCTCGTCGTCCTCGTGTTTCCTTAAACCGAAGCGTTCCCCTTCCGAAGAGGAACTGACTATGTCGCTTCGTGTCCCTTCTGATTTGTTGTAAAACGTTGTTGTAGACTTGGTCTTGTTGTATTGTGGAACCATTATGTCTGAATATGATTGGAAAATTCTTCAAGTGTGGTGCCTCGGAAGTATATTGAAATCTTGTTGTTTGCTTTCCCCTTTTTTCAGCTCGAGGCATCCGATTCATACGCTGATCTGTACGGCTCGGATGATGACTCTGAATCCGGAGCCTCTTCTGGGACGGCAGCTTTGAGTCCTAGGAGCGTCGAGCTGGAGTTACGCCGGGCTGAGGGTGAGCAGGCTCACCTCTTGTCCGTCCTCGACCTAAGAGAAGCCGAGATCCAGCGTCTGGAGGATAGGATCGCCGAGCTGAACCCTGTAGAAGGGGACGAGGACTCGCAAACCGCATTCAGCAACGCTCTTCGGGTCAAGTGTATTCGGCACAACCAGTCGAAGGTCATAGCCGAGCGGGATGATTTGCTCTCGGAGATTCGACACTTGCAGACCGTGGTAGCGAAGCTCCGGAACGGTACAGGGGAGCTACCAGCCGAGGAGGACGAACAGTCGGCTGAACAGTCTAGTGAAGATCTTTCCATATGAGATCTAAGTGTAGTGGGTCGGCGTCGTGTATTTTGTTTCCAAACACTTTGCAATCATGTGTTTTGTATTGAGGTCTGATTGTTTAATAAAATATCTTTCATTGCACTGCATATTTGTCTTGCTTATAACTGTGTTGGTCGCGCCGAGGTCCTTGAACCGAGTGTGTTAGTTCCGTCGGCAAGAGTATTTGAACCGAACGGGTTCCCATGAGTACAGTGTTTTGTCGTTTAGCGACTCTGACAAGGTACGACACGAGTTCCTAGGCGGCTCTGTCCCTTTGAAAGTGCTATCTTGTCGTTTAGCGTCGGTGGCAAGATCTGAGCCGTTGGGTGTTGGCACGAATTTCGAGGCGGCTCGGTTCCCAAGAAAACGCTATCTTGTCGTTTAGCACAGGTGGCAAGATCTGAGCCGTCCGATTGAGATCGTGCACGAAAGTTGAGGAGAAAGTGCGTTTTCTCCGTTTGCGAGCTTGGGAAGGCACTTGCTCGGTGCCCGACCGGAGACGTAGGGCTTCGGTCTTCTGGAAAAACTTGAACAGACTGGGAGCCAAGTGCTGGAGCCCGGGACCATCTTGGTGTCTCGACGGTTGTGGGAGCAATTCCGAACGGCGATCTACTCCTGGCTCGTCCGGAGGCAAGCCGAGGAGGTAAAGTCGAGCCGAGTGTTGGACTCCGAACCATCGTTGTAGTTCAACGGCTGTGGAAGCAATTCCGAACGGCGATTTACCCCTGGTTTGTCCGGAGACGAGCCGAGGGGTTAAAGTCGAGCCGAGTGTTGGACTCCGAACCATCGGTGTAATTCAACGGCTGTGGGAGCAATTTCGAACGGCGATCTACCCCTGGTTCGTCCGGAGACGAGCCGAGAAGGTAAAGTCGAGCCGAGTGTTGGACTCCGAACCATCGTTGTAGTTCAACGGTTGTGGGAGCAGTTCAGAACGACGGTCTACCCCTGGTCCGTCCGGAGACGAGCCGAGGGGATGAGGCCGAGCCGAACGTGGACTCCGAACCATTGGTTGAAATTACAATTTAAAAAGCAGGTGATAAGAGGGGGGAGAAACATGCGAATTCACAAACATAATAGAGCTTTCTTTATTGATAATTGACGACAAACCATTTTACATAGTACAATTTATGAAAAATGGGTTACAAGTCGGAGGACTGGAATGGCTCGATACTCCATGATACTTAGAGTGGCGCCGGAGCGCTTTCTTGGTATTTCAGGAGGTGGTCGGCATTCCAGGTCCTCGGAAGCTCTCTGCCCTCTAGGTCTTCAAGACGATATGTTCCGGGCCGAACTACCTTTGAGATCCTGTACGGCCCTTCCCAGTTCGGAGCCAGCTTGCTCTTCTGACTGGGGAAGGATATGGCTAGCTTCCTCAAGACCAAATCTCCTTGCTTAAGGTTGGCGGGTCGGACCCTTTTGTTGTACGCTAGTTCAACTCTTCTTCGGTAACTTTGCTGCCGAATCGACGCCCTTTCCCTCAACTCATCGATCAAGTCCAAGTCTGCTCTGAGGTACCTGGCATTCTGTGCTTCGTCATAGGCTGTGAGCCGAGGGGAAGGTATTCCGACCTCAAGAGGTATCACGGCCTCGGACCCATAGGTGAGGTTGAAAGGGGACTCGCCTGTGGGGGTCCGCTTGCTCGTGCGGTAGTTCCATAGGACGTTGGGAAGTTGGTCGACCCATAAACCCTTGGAACTTTTGTCGAGCCTTTTCTTGATACCTGCGAGGATCTGCCGGTTAGCATTTTCTGCCTGTCCGTTCGACTGAGGGTGGGAGACGGACGAGAAGCGCTGCTGAATGGCCAGGTCCTCGCATAGAGCTCGGAACGCTGCGCCTGTGAACTGAGTCCCGTTGTCCGTTACGAGGACACGGGGGACGCCGAACCTGCATATGATGCTCTTCCAGAAGAACTGTACCACTTTGTTCTCGGTTATAGTGGCGAGGGGCTCGGCCTCGACCCACATCGAGAAGTAGTCAATGGCTACGACCAAGAACCTGAACTAACCTGGAGCCGGAGGGAAGGGCCCTAGTAAGTCCATGCCCCACGTTGCGAAGGGGATGGGACTTGATAGGGAGGCGAGGTTGGCCTGAGGGAGGCGTCGGATGCTAGAGTGTCTCTGACAGGAGCTGCATTGCCGAACGTGTCGTTCGGCATCTCGAAGGAGGGTCGGCCAGAAGTACCCATAATTCAAAGCTTTTCGGGCCAAGGACCTAAACCCCGAGTGCGCCCCTCCGATGCCTTCGTGGAGTTCTTGTAGGGCATATTCGGCCTGATCCGGAGAGAGGCACCTTAGGTACGGTCGGCCGTCTATTTGAGAGAAAGAGCGTTTGTATAGGATACCCTCGATCAGGACATACCGCTCGGCCCGGGTCCTGACTCAGCGAGCCTCTTTGGGATCCGAGGGCAGAACTCCATTCCTTAAGAATTCTATCAATGGATTCATCCAATTGTCTTGTAACATGACTGGCAACGACTCTGCCGAGGCAGGCGTGTCATCTTCGATGCTCGGCTTGGAGAGGACTTCGATCAGCACGGTCTGTTCGAGACCTTGAAGTGAGGACGAGGCCAATTTGGAGAGGGCATCGACCTGTGAGTTTTCTTCCCGAGGGACCCGCTGGATGAGCGCCTCCTCGAACCGGTCCATGAGATCCTGAACCCTAGCAAGGTATTTTGCCATTCGCTCATCTCGAGCTTCGTACTCACCCAAGACTTGGTTCACGACGAGCTGGGAATCGCTGTGGATCCGGAGGCACTGCACCCCAGCACTTCGTGCAAGTCCGAGACCAGCGATGAGTGCTTCGTACTTCGCCTCGTTGTTCGAGGCCTTGAAGTTCATACGGATCGCATACTGGAGGACGAAGTCGTCAGGGCCATTCAAAATGATGCCAGCGCCGCTTCCTTCATTACAAGAGGATCCGTCCATGAAGACTGTCCAAATGGGGGGTCCATTCGGAATGTGTTCGACCTCAGGGATAGTGGACTCCACGATGAAGTCGGCGAGCGCCTGTGCCTTAATTGCTGTCCGAGGCTGGTAAGTGATGTCATGCTGGCTCAGCTCTATGGACCATTTCATCAGTCGGCCCAAGGTTTCGGGCTTGTAGAGGATCTGCCTTAGGGGTTGGTCGGTGAGGACGACGATCGAGTGGGACTGAAAGTATGGCCGAAGCTTCCTCGCCGCTGTGACTAGGGCGTAGGCCATTTTCTCAATCTTCGGATAGCGGAGCTCGGCATCCCGAAGCACCTTGCTCACGTAGTAGATGGGCCTTTGGGCCCGGTCCTCCTCTCTCACCAAGACAGCACTCAGGGTCTGCTCGGAAGCAGCCAAGTAGATGAAGAGAGTCTCGCCAGGGACCGGTTTGCTGAGCAGAGGGGGATTCACCAAGTAGGCCTTCAGCTGGTCGAACGATTCCTGCTGTGGCTGACCCCATTCAAAACCCTTAGCCCCCCTGAGTGCTTTGAAGAAGGGGAGGCACTTTTCTCCCGACTTCGAGAGGAACCGACCGATAGCGGCGAGCCGACCGGTGAGTTTCTGCACCTCTTTGATGTTCCAAGGCGGGGCCATGTCTAATATGGCCTTAATCTTCTCGGGATTAGCTTCGATTCCTCGTTGGCTTACCATGAAGCCGAGGAATTTTCCCGAGGAGACCCCGAACGCACACTTGTTCGGGTTCAGCTGCATGCTGTGCTTTCTCAACACGCCGAAGGCCTCCTGGAGGTCGGCTACATGATCGGTGCCGTGGATGCTTTTGACGAGCATGTCATCAACGTACACCTCCATGTTTCGGCCGATCTGGCTCTGGAAGACCTTGTTGACGAGGCGCTGGTAGGTGGCGCCTGCGTTCTTCAAGCCGAACGGCATTACTCGGTAGCAGTAGAGGCCTTGGTCGGTGACGAAGGAGGTCTTCGGAATGTCCGGAGGGAACATTCGGATTTGATTGTACCCTGAGAAGGCGTCCATGAAGCTGAGGAGCTCATGGCCTGAGGTGGCGTCGATAAGGGTGTCGATGTTCGGGAGCGGGAAGGGATCCTTCGGACACGCCTTGTTCAGGTCGGTGAAGTCAATGCATATCCTCCACGATCCATTGGACTTCTTGACCATCACAACGTTCGACAGCCACTCGGGGTAATTTACCTCCTGTATGAATTTGGCCTTCAGAAGTTTATCAACCTCCTCCTTGATGGCCTGCTGTCGCTCGGGGGCGAACTTTTGCCTTTTCTGCTGAACCGGTTTGCACCCCGGTTCGACACTTAAGCGATGGACGAGCAGCTCCTCGAAAATGACGGGCATGTCCGCGGCCGACCATGCAAACAGGTCACGGTTGTCCCGGATGCATTTAATCAGGTCCGAACACAGTGCGGTCGGCAAGGATTTGCTGATGAGGAATTTCCGGCTCGGATCCTCGTCCGAGAAGAGCACTTCTTCTAGCTCGTCCGCCGGCTCGGACGTTGGCCGAGCCTTCGGCTCGGGGATTTCTAGTGTCTCGAGCGAGAGCACTGGTCCCCCGGTGGAAGTCGTGTAGCACTTCCGGGCTGTTTCCTGGCTTCCCCTGACTTCCCCTACTCCCGACCGAGTGGGGAACTTCATTTTCAAATGGTATGCCGAGGGGACAGCTTCCAGGGCGGCTAGGCCAGGTCGGCCCAGAATGACATTATATGCTGTCGGGACGTCGACGACCATGAAGTCCATCGGCTCGGTCCGGGTAGTAGGGGTGCTTCCCGCAGTAACGTCTAGGGTTATCACCCCTTCGACGGTTACCGGGACCCCCGTGAACCCGTGGAGTGTGTAACCGGCCGGCTTGAGACGGTCTCAGGACAGCTGCAGGCCTCGAAAGGCCGAGAGGAAGAGGATATTGACCGAACTTCCATTGTCTACTAAAATCCTCTGCACCTTGAAGTTGGCCATGCGGAGGTCGATGACGAGGGCATCGCAGTGTGGGGTTCGGACCCCTTCGAGGTCGGCATCGGAGAAAGACACAGGGACGCCGAGACCTTTCGGGGGAGGGGCACTGTGGACCGAGTTAACCTCTCGGACGAAGGCCTTCCGGGAGGAATTAGAGGAGCCCCCCATGGGGCCTCCGTGGATCAGGTGCAGAACCCGTTCCTCCTCAAACTCGGGTGTCTCCTCGCGCTGCTCGGAGCGCTTGTTAGCCCCCCGAGGCGGAGGAGAGTTGCGATCCGTCCGATCGTTAGCCTTCACGAATTTGGCCAACTGCCCCCTCCGAATGAGGGCTTCAATCTCATCTTTCAGAGCCCGGCAATCATTCGTGTCGTGGCCGTGGTCTCGGTGGTAATGACACCACTTATCTTTGTTCCTCCTCTTCGCTGGGGTGTGCATCCTCAGAGCCGGAGGGATGACCCCCTCCTTCTCCACCTCCATTAGGATAGTAGAGACATTAGTGGTGAGGGGAGTGAACTTCTCAAACCTGGGGGGAGGGCGGCGCTGACCGCCAATGTCCTCTGAGCTTTCTTGGACCCCTCTTCCCCCGTCGCCTTCCTCTTCGACCCTGCGGAGGGCCCTCCGAAGCTCGGAAGGGCTTCAGCCTCCTCTGCTCGGATGTACTTCTCGCACCTCAGGAGGAGGTCGGCGAAGTCATGCGGGGGCTTCTTAGCTAGGGATGATCGGAGGTTGGCGTTAAGGACGTTCGACTGGAACGCCACGGTGGCCACGGACTGGTCTAAGGAGGCGATAGACCTGACCTCTGCGGTGAATCTCTTCACATAGTCCCGCAGCTTCTCTTCCCTTTCCTGCCGCAGGTTCAGTAGGGAAAGACTTGTCTTCTCGGCTCGCCTGCTACTCACGAAGTGAGTTATGAACAGCGTCTCGAACTGCTCGAATGAGAAGATAGAGAAGGGGGCGAGTCTGGAATGCCATTCCCGGGCCGACCCCCTGAGGGTGGCGGGGAAGGTCCTGCAGAGCACCGCGTCGGAAGCTTGATGGATCAGCATCAGGGTCTTGAAGCTTTCGACGTGATCGACCGGGTCGGATTCCCCTGAGTATGTTTCAAACTGTGGCGGTTTGAAACTCCTCGGTATGTGGGCCTCCATGATCGACCGTGAGAAGGGGGGTCGGCTGGGACGAAAGGTTCCTGCTCGGGATTCCTCCTTCCTGTCCATGTGGCCGATACGCCATTCCACCTCGTGGATACGGCGGATGAGGGCGTCGTCCCTTCGCTGGTAATCGTACGACCCCCCGGACTCCTCTTCATAGGAGGGGGAGCGCGGACTCTGGCACCGGTAGTCCTGGGATCGGCGAGGACTATATTGCTGCCGCTGGCGGCTGGGAGCCGGGGAAGGACTTTGGGTTCGGCGGCGAGGACTGGGGTCCCTCGGAGGCGTCGGAGCCCTCTGAGCATTCTGGATGTTCTGCCGAAGGTTGAGAGCCTGCAGAACGGTCTCCTGAAACTGGAGGAATTCGGCCCGACTGATAGGCACCTCTCGGTCCCTCGGATGACGCCGATCCCCGGGGGAATGCGGCCTCCTCCTTCGGTGCTCGGGAGACGCCGCCCACCCTCTGCGGTCTGGGGACCTTCTGCCGTCTCGGCGACGAGGGGACCGCTCACCCTGACGCTGGCGGGAGGCTCCCTCTCGGGCCCGCCTCTCGTCAAGGTGGGTGCGGAGGTCGTCGTCCTTCTGGCGGTTCAGGAGGGTGATGCGGAGGTCGGGATGATGAGAAGCCATTGAGTCCGAGGACCCATTATGGGCCGACACATGCTCCGGATTGATTGGCTGCTTCTGTTTCCGAGCATTATGGCCGGAAGGGCCATTGTTGGGTTGCTGCTTGGGATGAGGAGGTGGGACCTGCTGGGCCGGTGGAGGAAGATCAGACTGTGGAATAGGATTGACAGGGACTTCCTCCGTAGGGTCGGCGGTGTTGGCCACACGGTTCGACCCTCTAAATCTGACCTTCTTCGGAGGCATTGCTGCAGAGGACGATAAGGAAGTAGCTGAGGCTGTTCGCGTGGTGTTTCCCACAGACGGTGCCAATCTGTTACCGCTGATTTCGGTGTGGGGGTAAACAGATAGAATTTGTGAGTCCGAGAAGAACCTGAACAGTTGACTCAGCCTTCTTGCTCCTGCCGCGACCTGCAAGGAAGTGCGAAACACCGGGGTTGATTCCGATGATGCACCCTCCGACGCTCTTGTCAGTAATCAGAAAAGATTAAGAAAGAGCTTAAGTGGTGAAAAAGTGATTAACCTGGCCATGGAGGTAGAGGGGTGATATTTATAGTCGCCTTTGGAACGGTTAGGGGCCTGATTTCCCGCCTAACAGCCAGGAGGAAAATCCTCCTATTCTGTTCTGGGAAATTAGCCCCTGATTCCCTGGTGGGAGTCAATCAGGCCTGCTGATTTGATCTAGTCAAATCAATGGCCCTGATTCTCTTCTTGGTGAACTGGGCTTGTATCGGGTCGAGACCCGTGCCTAGTTAAAGTGGATGCGTTCGCGGGTTGCTGGTTCTGTGAGAAGGTAACCCAATACCCGTTTTGGATCCACTTGTATGTGAAATTACCTTTTTACCCCCGAGCATCAAGATTCATGCCCAATCTGGATGGTTCCGATTTAACCCCATTTTTAGCCATATCATCTCTCATGGTCTCAAAATAACCAATACAATGGTTTCAAAATAACCATTTTGTTACTAATATATAGCAGCTAATAATCTCCCACCATGGTGGGCATCAATACTGATCACATCATTGTACTAGTTTGTGTACACAGTATGGAAATTACAACCCAGTTAAACTGAAACCTTCCTCAAAGAAAGAAGAAAGTCATCGCAATTTTGAGGTAGACATCAGAATATGTTGGAATTTGATAAATAAGGCAATCAATGGATATGATGAATTTTGTAATGGATACTACACTTTCAAAATTTGATAGTGATGATGCTTTATTCTGATCCTTTAATACTCTTTGGAGTAATTATTGTTGTTTGCTTTAAAAGAAGATAATAACTGGGTTGTATCAGTTTGTGATGACATTTTTTGTTCTTTGAGGAAGGTTTCAGTTTAACTAGGTTGTAATTTCCATACTGTATACACAAGCCAGTACAATGCTATGATCAGCATTGATGCCCATCATGGTGGGAGATTATCAGCGGCTGAGATGGTTTCTGTTTTAGTAACAACATGGTTATTTTGAAACCATTGTACTGGTTATTTTGAAACCATAGGAGATTATCCTAACTGGGTTGTATTCTTTGATACTCTGTTTCAGTTTAACTGGGTTGTAATTTCCATACTGTGTACACAAACCAGTACAATGATGTGATCAGTATTGATGCCCATCATGGTGGGAGATTATCACCTGCTATATATTAGTAACAACATGGTTATTTTGAAACCATTGTATTGGTTATTTTGAAACCATATAGGAGATTATCCTAAATGGGTTGTATTCTTTGAGGAAGGTTTCAGTTTAACTGGGTTGTAATTTCCATGCTGTGTACACAAACCAGTATAATGAGGTGATCAGTATTGATGCCCTAAATGGTAGGAGATTATCACCTGCTATATATTGGTAACATCATGGTTATTTTGAAGAGAGAGGTGACGAGTATGGGTGACGAGAGAGGAGAAGATGGTGATAGGTTTTTTTTTTCGACAGTAAGATGGGGATGGAAGAAGGGGAAGCGGCCAAAAGGGGAAAATAGCTCAAAGCCAATTTTCTGAAAAGATGCCGTTTAGAAAACCTAACCAAACGCGTTTTGAGAAAAAATATTTCTGAACATATTTCCAAAAAATGAAACCAAGACGGTTATTTTGAAACCAATGTATTGGTTATTTTGAAACCATGAGAGATAATCCTAACTGGGTTGTCTTCTTTGAAACTTTATTTTCAGTTTAACTGGGTTCTAATTTCGATACTGTGTACACAAATCAGTACAATGCTGTGATCAGCATTGATGCCCATCATGGTGGGAGATTATCACCTGCTGAGATGGTTTATATATTAGTAACAACATGGTTATTTTTTGAATCGCATGTATTGCTTATTTTCAAACCATGGGAGAATAACCATAACTGGGTTGTATTCTTTGAGGAAGGTTTCAGTTTAACTGGGTTGTATTCTTTGAGGAAGGTTTCAGTTTAACTGGGTTGTATTCTTTGATGAAGGTTTCAGTTTAACTGGTTTCTAATTTCCATGCTGTGTACACAAACCAGTACAATGCTGTGATCAGCATTGCTGCCCATCATGGTGGGAGATTATCAGCGGCTGCGATGGTTTATATATTAGTAACAACATGGTTTTTTTTTGAATCGCATGTATTGGTTGTTTTGAAACCATGGGAGATTATCCTAACTGGGTTGTATTCTTTGAGGAAGGTTTCAGTTTAACTGGGTTGTAATTTCCATACTGTGTACACAAACCAGTACAATGCTGTGATCAGCATTGATGGCTATCATGGTGGGAGATTATCAGCAACTGATGGCTGCTGGTGTTGGCTTCTGATACTTGTGAAGGATGTGATGGCTGCTGATGGTCTTATGTAATGTCTGCTTCGGGCTTCGCAATTTTTCTGTCAGTTTCAATATGTAAAATATTGATAGAGTGTACAATTACCTTCCTATGAAGAGTTCTGATGCTGCTAATGGCATATGATGGACACTGATGGATTGGAATTGATTTTTTTTTTTGGCTTTGTAAGAGGTTCAGTTGTAATTTTCACATTAGAAAGTTCTAATTCTTGTTACTATGTTAGAAATTTTGAAGGTTTCTCATGCTCGTAATGCGAAATTGATGGTTGGGCTATCCCAGTTTGTGAAATAAATGTAACCAAACAGAAATTTGTTATGGATATTTTGTACATTTATTGAAAATTTGCATATTGTGTCCAATTGCTGTATTACCCGACTCTACCATAATTCAAATAAAATTTTACATGGTCGAAAGCTTGCCACTGATGGGAAGTTACCAAGAAGGAAAAAAAAAATCCTAGCGGAGAAAACTTCCATATTGTAGCACGTTTCTTGTTCGTATATTGGTAGCACTTGGGTCTGTATCTGCAAAAAAATTTACAAAAAACTCATAAGAAAACTAATGTGAATTCATTAAACATACACCCTAGATAAGCTCCTTATAAGGAAAATTGAAAATAAAAAAAATATTGTTGCCAAACTGGAAAAAAATGGAAGAAAAAAAAGGATTTCAAAATAAATTATTACAAAACAGCATTTTACAGTCTAGTTTTAAGAAAACAGCATTCAGATTTATATTTTAACTCAAACATGTTATACAAGTTCAATTTCAGAAAACAGTTTTCAGAAAACTATTCCAGACAGCTTTTACACTCTCATTTTCAGAAAACAGTTTTCACAAAACAGTTTTCACAAAATATTTTCACAAAATATTTCCAAAACAACAAACCAAACGCACCCTAAGCTTTTCTTGTGCATGTGTGAAATTTACACAAACCCGCGCACTCTATATAATCTCTTCATAAATTGCATAAATAATTGTATTCTGGCATAGATAATTACAGTAGTCCGTATAATCTCTGTATAATTATCATCTATTCCATACAATTATGTACATAATTGTATTATTATATGGTCTCTGTGTACAAAGTACTTACAAAAATCACATATTATATGGTCTTGATGATCAATCAATGTATAATAATATATTACCTACATGTATATTGAATTTTCAATGTATCCTTACAAACACATATCATTTAATTTCGTACATCTCCATATCTGAAGACCTTATTTCATAGTAAAGGGGCGTTACGGAATGGTTCTGTAACCTCCGTTTTCGTTTATACAAATTTGTACTTATTTTCTTCTTCGTATTATTGAAATTCAATTTTACAGATAAATCTCCATTTTCTCCTGGAGCCAAATTGCTTTTATTTTGGATATCCGATTAATTTGGTTAAACCCAGAGATTTTAATTCATACTGTTATATTATTACTATTTGATTCTTTATTATTTGTCAAGCCCAGGTTCATAATCCAACCTATAATTGTGTCTATTTATTTATTCTGTAAACCCAACCCATTCTTATAAATATTATCTAATCAATTGATTTTGTTTGTGAGTAGCCCAAACCAACTCAGCCAACTCTCATTTTCTAATTCATATTTATTCATTTTATTGAAACCAAGTAATTGATTTGAGCCCAACCCAATCTTATCTGATTATATTTACACCCAAGATCATTCCTTGTTGGATCCTAACCCAAACACGCAAATCCGTTAACCCAAAACTCAAACCCACTAACCAAATTCCCTTAATCTGCTAATTGCCCAGTCTCCAACTCCCTCTCACGTTACCCCTTAAAATCTCCACGTATCTCTCCACTAACCCCCACTAATTACCCCAACTATCTTAATCACCCACTAATTAATCTCATCTCGTCTCTCTCTCTCTCTCTCTCTCTCTCTCTCTCTCTCTCTCTCCCTCCCATTCCCGACCTTTCATCTCCCCTAAAAACCCCGACCCCATCGACCTCACCTTGAGCGCCGCCCTCCTGCGCTCCGCCACCGCACCCTGCCTCCGACATTGCCATCGACTCCGCTCACCCTGCCTTCGATGACCCTCGCCACCAGCCCTTGCAACTGCACCCATCCCCATCGCCATTCCTCTAACATCAGCACCCCAAAGCATCTCTCCACCATCCCCATCACCCCTCATCGTCCTTGCACCCTTGAGCCCCTAGTCGTTGTCGCTCGTTGCCGAAACCCATCGAAGCTCTTCCTCCTTGCTGCACCACGCTGATGACCACCTGACCATCCCCGCTGCTGCCTTCATCCACAGCAGGTGCGACCCTCCAGAGCGCCACCCTCCTTCACCAAACATCCCCTCGCTTGACTGTGACTATAGCCATCATCCTGAAGAACCTTTCCTTCTTCAACCCTTGTTGCACTTGCTTTCACCGTCTTTCGCTATGTCACTGCAATCCCTCGTCGTGTTACTGTCATCTCTTGCTGTGCATTACGGCTGCCCCATTGCTTGCACATGTTTTTTATTACGTAGTTTGCACGTGCTCTCATTGTTGCTGTCGTGAGTTTGCATTCGCTACTGTCTTGCTATGGTTGCTGCTGTCCCTGTTGTGTTTGCCGTGTCTTGCATGTGCTCTCATAGTTTCCTAGTTTGCACATGTTGCCGTTGGGACTCTCGTCCCGTTATTCTGTTACATTCAAAGTCGTCATCTATAAGGCAAGTATCTTGTACACTTTATTGTTCTGTACAAGTATTTTATTTGACCTCCCGCAATTTGTAGTTATATTTGATTATCGTAATTGAACAATTATCGTCCATGTACATGAAAAAAAATGCTCTTTATAAGTTTTAGTTGATTGAACCATCGTATTATCATGCTTTAAAATCTTTCCATGGTTAAATCAGTTTTTATATATTGAATCAAATCAATTTATTTTCCTCTGTGATTCGATGTCCATCAAAAGATCATAAATATCATTTTGTGTGTTTCTGCCCTGCTATTTCCTCTGACTTGTAGCAAGATTTAGGCCTAGCTACTGTTCAAGTTAATTAGAAATTTGTACACGAGAGTCGTATCCCGGTGAGTCTAGTTTCAGAAACATTCGGCGGATTCAAATTCTAAGTTGTAGATAATGAGTTACGATGTTTTTTGTACTGCTAGGTCTACACATTCCAGATTGTTACTTATAGCACATCGGCATGTTTCACAAATTAAAATGTCATGTTAATAGGTGAATTAGGACTTGATATTTATCAACATACTACTAGACATGATTAGAAGTCACCTCATAATTCTTATAAGATTTTTTGAATGAATTTACAGTCACTTTATATATATAAGAATTTGACCTTGGACTGCTGCATGAACAATAGATCAGTAAAGAACTGTCGGAATGACCTAGTTTCTGTCATTATAATATGTCATGTAAATATGTGTTGGAACCGGCGTGAAGTATACTTTCTGGAACCTCCGACGGTACCTGATTTTCTTTTCTGTAGCAACGGAAAAGTGGATTTTGGTGCAACAACATATTGTTGTCTAGAATTGTAACTTCATGTCCTTGATTGTAAATATATTTATTTCTTGCTTTTAATTAATTAACTTGCATATCATGCATTGCATAGCCCTTGATACTCTTTGATCCTGTCCTGATACCCGTTATTACATGTTACCTGTTACAAGATTATATGATTCCGATTTACAAGTTATATGATTTCTATTTGCAAGTTGCAAGATTCCTGTTTACACGACACGTTTCCTATTACATGATTCCTCGTTCCCGATTAGTTATATTTTGAGACTTGTTCCATTTTTCACTTGCATTACACTTGATCATGATGTATAATAATTACATTGCCAGTTCTTATTGCATTTCCTGCTATACCTACTTCTTGTTCCTATTTGCTTGTTACTACTTGCTGTCAGTGGCTTTCTCTAACGGACTATTTCTTTTTCCCCGAACTCTAGATGTAGAGATTGCAGCTACTGAAAAGGGAATGACCGAAGGACTTGGTGAATAACTATTCTACAGAATGAAGTCAAATATTTGCCTGCATTAATAATCTTATTTCATGCTTCTCCTAGTTATTATTGTTACTATTTCATATACATTGTATTCCAGGCGTTTTGACCCGAAGTTTATTTTCCAGATGTTGGTTAGTTTGTGAGATATTTCATGGATTATTCATATTTATGTGGTTATTCTTCGTGCGTGGTTGTGGTTATATTTTATATTGTTGAGATTATATTTATGTAGCTTATGGATGATATGAGTTTGAAAAGTTATATCATTCGCTGGTTCTCAGTTACGAGCCCGTGTTTTCCATATAATGGGAAGCGGGGCTTGACAGGTTGACCGGCCAAAATTGAAACCAAGAAGAGCAAGGCTTGGTCAAACGAACATGGGAGAGTGGGGAGATTGTTAAATAATATGGGTAGCTAAATCTAAGATCATGTATTAGCCCTCAACTCAACTCTCTCCCTCTTTCTATATGACCCGGCCACCACTAGAGGAGAAGGAAAAAATTTCATTTCTTCTCATATTCACATTTTTTGAGAGTCTAGAGCTTAATATTGGAAGGAGCTGAGGCTTGGACACTTCTTCTAGTGCAAGGAATCCATCAAAGACAAGTGGGTATTCTTCCATTTTCTAATTTTATATAAGAATATTTTTCATGGTAAATTTTATGAGTAGATTGCGATTATAGGTGAGTATACTAGTGTGAATATTCCATTGACTTCTAATATTTGTTACTGGCATGCTCGTTTGTAAAAAAAGAAAAAATGTATGTATGGTTGATTCTTTCCATATTTTTAGTTAAATTATAGTAGCATGTTATAATGCAGTATAACATGAATGTATGATTGCCCTTTCAAATTTTCCTATTAAATGTGGTAGCATGGTAGTTTGTTTATTATATGAAATAGATCTTAATGAAGAAATTAAAGAAGTAGAAATAATGTAAGCTGTTAATTCATACATTTGTCGTTGAATACTAGTGTTTGAATGTTAGTGTTGAATATAAATGTTGAATATTAGCCATTAGATTTAATAAAATACATGAATTGTATGAAATAGTTTAATACAACGATTTGATGTAGTTATTGGAAAATGCGGTTATTGATATACTAAATTTTAATTAGAAGTAATATTACTTTCATTCATGATTGAGAATGTACTATTTTTACAAGTAGATGAATAGTGCAGAAATATTTCTAATGTTGTTTTAAAATTATAGGAAATGTGTTCACTAAATTCAAGCTAAATGGATTAGATTTTCATAACTATAGCTTGAGGAATTGGAGTCCTTTCGGATTTAAATCCTAAGAGAATAAAAATCCGAAAGATAAAAGTTAAGTAAAATCAAGGAGAGAGGGTTGACAATATAGGAGACTTGACCTCTTGGTTGTTTGTTGCGATTTAGTTCACTGAGTGCGCATGTTTGGGCCTTGGCTGGTTGAGGGTTCAACACCAGTGAGTGGCGTATAATTTTTTTTTCTTTTCCTTTATCTAGTTCACTGTCCTTTATACATGTAAGTGATTGGAAGAATTAGAGATTTTCAAATTAGCATATTATTGGATTATTCTAGAGGAAATGAATAAAAACGAATATTATTTTGGGTACTAGACTATAAATAAATTCTTATAAGTTAGATTTTGTAAGTAAATGTAGATGGATATAGGATTTTGAAGAAAAAAATGTCACCATTTACTTTAAATTTCAGTTTGATATGGTTAAATGGAGTTATAGTTTAAAGTTTATAATTGGAGATTTCCATATGGGAATAAAAAAAAAAAAATTTCAGATCGCGTGAACGAGAATTTGGTATAAACATTTGGGAATTAATTTTCTACATATTGATTATACTTTTAAGTATGATTGGGAAAACAATGAATTTGATATATTTGATAAGTTTTATCATTGTTCAGTTAAAATGAGTGGAAATGCTACCTAGCTGCTTGAGTTTAACTAATTGGAAGGAATTGTGATGAATTAAATGATTGAAATGAAAAATTTATGAAATTGGGTTAAGAATAACCTAACGAGTTTATGGTTTTGGGAATGTGGATTCTAGAGGCTAAGTCTTATAAGTTAGATTTTATAAACAAGTAGATGGATAAAAGAATTGGACAAAAAAAGTCTTTATTTACTTTAAATTTCAGTTTGATATTGTGAAATGGAGTTATAGTTTAAAGTTTATAATTGGAGATTTCCATATGGGAATAAAAAGTATATTTTGAGATCGCGTGAATGAGAATTTGTTATAATAATTTGGGAATTAATTTTCTACATATTGATTGAACTTTTAACTATGGACTGAGAAAACAATGAATTTGATATATTTGATAAGTTTTATCAATGTTTAGTTAAAATGAGTGCAAATGCTATCTAGCTGCTTGAGTTTAACTAGTTGGAAGGAATTGTGATGAATTAAGTGAATGAGTTGAAAATTTTATGAAATTGGGTTAAGAATAACCTAACGAGTTTATGGTTTTGGAAATGTGGATTCTAGAGGCTAAGTGAGACCGAGGGTGCCGACAGGATTGATAAATGAAAATGTGAGAAGTAGCCAGTGTGGACTAGCATTCTGAGTATTTTTGGTATAAGTCCGGTAGGGTAAACTAGCTCTAGGTTAGACTTATTATGAATGAATCTTAAGGATATGCACTAGGTGGGAGATATGATGAAACTTGAGCAAACATGAGTATAAGGGTCCAGAGTGATCCACGGGGTGAGATATTCCCATATGGGTTTCACCTCTAGAGTTCCGGGATGAGTGCGACGCTTACAGGGCATTCGTGTGATGAGGGTTCCAGAGTAGCCTACGGGGTGATGTATTCTCCATTTATTCCTAAATGTGAGTGAAATAGTCTCCAGATTATTTGAGGAAGGAATCTGACCTCAAGAGTTTCTACATATTGATTATACTTTTAAGTATGATTGGGAAAACAATGAATTTGATATATTTGATAAGTTTTATCATTGTTCAGTTAAAATGAGTGGAAATGCTACCTAGCTGCTTGAGTTTAACTAATTGGAAGGAATTGTGATGAATTAAATGATTGAAATGAAAAATTTATGAAATTGGGTTAAGAATAACCTAACGAGTTTATGGTTTTGGGAATGTGGATTCTAGAGGCTAAGTCTTATAAGTTAGATTTTATAAACAAGTAGATGGATAAAAGAATTGGACAAAAAAAAGTCTTTATTTACTTTAAATTTCAGTTTGATATTGTGAAATGGAGTTATAGTTTAAAGTTTATAATTGGAGATTTCCATATGGGAATAAAAAGTATATTTTGAGATCGCGTGAATGAGAATTTGTTATAATAATTTGGGAATTAATTTTCTACATATTGATTGAACTTTTAACTATGGACTGAGAAAACAATGAATTTGATATATTTGATAAGTTTTATCAATGTTTAGTTAAAATGAGTGCAAATGCTATCTAGCTGCTTGAGTTTAACTAGTTGGAAGGAATTGTGATGAATTAAGTGAATGAGTTGAAAATTTTATGAAATTGGGTTAAGAATAACCTAACGAGTTTATGGTTTTGGAAATGTGGATTCTAGAGGCTAAGTGAGACCGAGGGTGCCGACAGGATTGATAAATGAAAATGTGAGAAGTAGCTAGTGTGGACTAGCATTCTGAGTATTTTTGGTATAAGTCCGGTAGGGTAAACTAGCTCTAGGTTAGACTTATTATGAATGAATCTTAAGGATATGCACTAGGTGGGAGATATGATGAAACTTGAGCAAACATGAGTATAAGGGTCCAGAGTGATCCACGGGGTGAGATATTCCCATATGGGTTTCACCTCTAGAGTTCCGGGACGAGTGCGACGCTTACAGGGCATTCGTGTGATGAGGGTTCCAGAGTAGCCTACGGGGTGATGTATTCTCCATTTATTCCTAAATGTGAGTGAAATAGTCTCCAGATTATTTGAGGAAGGAATCTGACCTCAAGAGTTTCGGGGTGAGAACCAATACTCACAGTATGTCTAAATCTTGATCTTCGTCATGGTTCTAAGTTTGCATAACGAGTGATCCAACCCTATAATGAGGAGTACATTAAGGGCTTGCCCTTGGACCAATGTAGTATGGGATGCATAGAATCTGAACAAGTTTGCATTAGGTTTTCAATGTATGGATAAGTGTTCGCATTAGGCATTATGTTCATACCACACACTGACACACTTAGGATAGTCCGATTTTCTGTTTGCATTCAAGTTTGTGATTGTTAAAATTGAAGATCGCTCTATTGTAGCATTGCGTCGGTTATATTTAACTGACGTGCCCACAGTTGTCAAGTGTTGCAGGACTCGGGTTAGCAAACGGTGAAGGTATGAGTTTGTGATGGTGACTGTCACAAGGCTGAAGAATTTCAATGACATGAATTACATAGTATTCATTTAATTCTATTGTGCTTTATGAAGAATGATATTGTAATGAAAAAGTTTTAATTTCCTTGTAATTTTGTACAAAATTGAATTTAATATTCTGGTTCTGCTACGAATTACATGTGTTTGAAATTCAGGGCGTTAGAACCTTGAGACTCTTCAAAAAAACTAGAGGACTTGACTTACTGTCGGGATTGATTTTTTTGGCTGAGACTTGAATTTTTGGAGGACATTCCGACTTTAACTACGGCTTCAAGCAACAACAGCAAAACAAGTTCTTTCTTCTGTCTTTTATTTTATTATTGTAACACTCCGCAAAATTGAGTTATGACAATTTCGCCCACGGGTGTTACGCACATGTATCTTGTACTATTACGAGTAATATCCGAAACGTATTTTAATATAAATGTCCAACGTATTTCTGCATTTCAATTATTTATACCTTTTCCTGTCAGCGCAAAATCCATTTTTATCCTATTATGAGCCAACTTAAACATTTATTTTAATTTTTGGCTTTTTACGTGCATTGCACATATTTTCATTGCACGTGTCGATTACGTATATTTTACGGTTACGTGTAATATCCATAACATTATTAATATAAATATTCTGCGTATTTTGTATTTTGTCTAATTATGAATGTTTTTCGTTCTCTCGAATTTTTTTTTCTATTTATACGTGAACACACGTGTTTTCAGTGCACGATTGGTCGTATCATTTTTCAAAATATAAATTTATGAAGTATGTATGTTTATTTTTATGTTTATCTTAAACTAGTTTACGTGAAATATCCATTTAAAAATATTTTTTTGTACACGTGTGTTACACATGCTTTTTCTATTATACACGTGCAAGTTTAATTATTTTTTATTACAGGCTGTGCACTAATGTTTCATTAAGATTAGTTTATGCAAATTATACTAAATTTTTGTTAAAAAAATAATATAATTATTTATTAAAGAATAAGGTTTAAAATGAAATAAAATAATAAAATAAGAGTAGAATGAAAAGTGTAAAAGACACATGCACACGTGCACACGTGCAATGTGCACTCTTTCAAAAATGGCTGCATATAGGAGTGAGTGGGGTGAATGAGTGGGGTGAGTGTGTGAGTGGGTGTGTGATTGGGCATGTGAATAGGTTAGTGGAGAGTTAGTTACTTAAACCACCTCCTAAATACCCATATAAATACCCCATAACTATTAGCCATATACGAACACAAAAATAAATCAAACAAAAGAGAGACTCAAGAGAGGGGACTTGCTGGTTTTTTTCTGATTTCGGGATTGGCATGGAGGCTTGCGGGATTTTCTCTTTTGGAGCTTTTACTAGGAGTTCAATTTTCTAGGGAATTCTTCTAATAGGTGGGTGTTTCTCCAACTTTCTAATATAATTTTGTTAAAAGAATGCTAGATTGTAGAATATATATGTGTGAATTGTTAGATGCATGATAATATATATAGATTGAGTATTTATGTTTAAATTATGTGTTGTTGATTAAATGTGTGAAATTATGATACGATTTTCGGAGACATTTTTATAGGTTTCTATTTTAAGTTTTAGTTGCACTTCAGAAAATCATATCTATTAAACTAAATGGAATATAGAGCTAAAACTTTTATATGAGCACCCCGTATATGTCAAGAACATTTTCTTAAAATTTAATAATATTTGTATGTCATTTACTATTTTAATAAAATCTAAACTTAGGACTAGTTGGCAGTCGGCTAGTTGTTGGAAATTTATATACATTTCAGTTTTTGGTTATTTTGGCATCTTAGATGCAGTAATTTGAGAAAGGTCAAAACTAAGAAGTTGAAGTAGACTCGTTAACTTTTCTTTAGATTCTATGAAATCAATTTTCCATGAAGAATAGAATTTATAATGAATTTTACAAGATTGAACAGTGGCAGTCTATATAACATTTCTACCCGACTGTAGATTTCGAACAATTCAGGGTTATAGACGTAATATTTTGGAGAAACTTATAACAAAAAAGTTATAGTAGACTTGTATACCTTTAATTCAAACTAAATAAAACAAAGTTTCATGAAGCATAGAATTTTCTATGATTTTTGCAAGTAGCATGAGTTACAGTTTTTGGATTGTGAACCTACTATTTTGCAAATGAATTTAGATGAAGTAATTGAGGATGAATTTAGATGATCTTAACTACAAAGTTGTAGTAGACTCATTTATGTTTCCTATGAAATTACGGAATCTGTTTTTGGAGTAGTATTGGAATTTATGTGATTTTTACCATACCATTGGGTTGATGTCTTAAGTTGAGCATTCAAATAGTGGATTTTATATATATATATATATATATATATATATATATATATATATATATATATATATATATATATATATGTATGTATATATTGTTACCTTAAAAAGAAATTGATAGTGAAATAGGCTTGGATTATTGGTTAGTGCATATGGCCTAGGATCATTAAGATTGTAGGTTTGAGTCTTGCTGAGCTCCAATTTGGTTATATTTTCTGTTTTGAGTATAATGGAAATACAAATTGATTTCCGGAAAAATATTTTGATGATAATTTGTAAAAATATTTTTGGTTAATTGCCCCACTTAGATAAAGGATTAAACACATATTTGGTGATTAGATTTGAAGAATTTGAATAGAGATGATTTTTACAGGATATTAGTATAATGGAGAATTAAGATTTGATAAAAATTGGTACAAAGCCTTTGGATTAAATTCTTGGCTAGAATGAACAATTTTATTACAGACTTTGGTAATTTGAATTGAATTATTAGAATAGAGATGATGTTCATTGAGTTGAGGCTTTTGAAGTCCTATTGTAACAGTTTGGATGATTTTATCGAGGTATTTGAGAATGACCAATTGGATGGAATGAAAAAGAATGAAAATTGTAATTGAATATAAAAGAGGTTATGGATAACCTGGAAATATTGTGAATATTTTGGAATGTGTGGATTCTAGAGACTGAGCGAGACCCAGAATACCGGCAGGTTATGATATATAAATTTTGAGAAATGGATAGTGTGGTTTAACTTTGCCATTGAGGAGTAGCCAGTGTGGGCTAACATTCTCAGTATTTTGGTTTAAGCCCGGTGGTAAGCTAGCTGTGGGCTAACATTCTCAGTATTTGAACTTAAGGACAGGTTCTAGTTGGGGATATGATGAAACAAGAGCAAACGTGAATTATGGACTCCAGGATGATCCGCAGAGTGAGACAATTCCCAGTATTCCAAGATGATGGATGAAATAGGACAGAATGATCCACAGAGTAAGATTGATCTCCAGTATTCCGGGACGAGAGCGACACACATTGGACATTTGTGCGATGAGCGTTCTAGGATGACTCGTGGAGTGATACAATTCCCAGTATTCCGGGACAATGGATGAAATAGGACACAAAATTATCCACGAAGTGGGATTGATCTCTAGTATTTCAGGGTGAGAACTAATACTTGCAGAGTGTCTACATCTTGTAGTAGTCATGGTAGTAGGTTGCATGACGATGGACTGAACCCTATTGTCACGCCCCGCTTCCCATTACACGGGAACACATGCGCGTAACTGAGACCTACCGAATGATATCAGTATACCAACTCATATCATCCATAAGATGTATAATACCAGGTAACTCAACAACAGAATAATAATCACATAAACAGGAATATAAGGAAACAATCAATATCTGAAATACAAGAACTTACCAAATAGCCAGAGAATATGCAGTGCAGTGACAGTTCGACGAGTTCTCTCAATAACCCATCATCTGTACCTGTACAACATAACTCAAAGAAAAATAGACGGGGTACCCTTTACAGCAAGTTATGGCCACAAGTAGTACAAGCAAAATAGGGACAAGAACAAGTATATAACATGAAATAAAAGAACTAGAATTTCAAATACGAAACAAACATGATAGTGAGAAGCCACATGTATAACGAGAAAGAAACAGATAAACATAACTAGCAGGAATAAAAGAATTGGTGATGCAAATGTAATATAACATGATCAAGGTAATGCAGGTAACAACTGAAGCAGAACTCAAGATACAACTAATCGGAAACAAGCAGTACTGTAATAGGAAACATGCCATACAAACGAAAGTCATGCAAATTTGTAATGGGATTCATGTGAACAGGCAACAAGTAACAGGTAACAAGTAACATGTAACAGGTAATAGGAATATGCAGGTGAAACGTATTATTCTTAAGTTTTTTATTTAATCTTATCTAATGCACCAATCATGCGTCCTATATATATACAACAAGTTTGATACATACAATCAAGTGAACGTTTAGACTTAGTGGTGGATTCTACAGGGCCATGTACTCAGGCATCATGTAAATTGGAATCATATCATGTCATGTAATCATGTAATGGATTCTAGAGGTGACCCCCGTAGATTCTAGAGGTGGCCCCCATCATCCCACGATGTGTCACTTAGTTCCATATAACTTGTAAATAGGAAAACATATAAACAGGCTCTTGAATCATGTAATCATGTGATGGATTCTAGAGGTGGCCCCCGTAGATTCTACAAGTGGACCCTGTCATCCAGGACGTGGCACTTAGTTCTACGTGGCACTTAGCTCCATGTACTTGGAATCATGTATCCATGCAAACAAGTGGGAAACACAGGCCCCCTTATGAGTATACTTTTCTATATTGTCCACTACTAGATCTTTCCCTCAAATCTCGGCTTGATTACTTATTATTTTTACAAAAACAGACTTGAAAGCGCACAATCAGGGACATGTAAACATGATAGGGGACATGAAACAGGTTCAAACTAGTGGAAACACGTGTGGGTGTCATAAACAAGCTCATAAGTAGTGAAACAACAAGGAATCCAATTCTAGACAGCATGACGTTGCTGCACTATAACTTGAATTCCCGCTGCTACAGAAGCACAAATCTGGATCCGTAAAAAATTCTAGAAACTAGACTCTCTGCCGGTTACAGTGCATATACACATGATATATAAAAGTTATAATAATTGGTTCCAATTTTTCATTCTTTACGGATTTTCATGTTCAGGCAGAATTTTAAAGTTATGTTTGCATGCATGTATTAGGTGTGAAAACTCATCAATTAAATTCTTGTAAATTTACGGAGATTCCCTAGCATGTCTAGTCTCGGCAAAATAAATTTCACATTTTTATTTTACTAATAACATGTTCAACTTAACCAACAAAGCATGGAGATGCATGTGTAATTGTGAATCTGAAAATAAATTCACATATTATAACTCGGAATTCGATTCCGTTAATTGTTTTGGAAGTAGACACATGTGGCTACAATTCATATTCGGAAACTTACTCAATATTTTGACATTAACAGGGTCTAAACCAAAAAGCCAAATCAGGACAACAGCATTTTGAGATTTCTTTGCATGTAATATAGCATTATTAGTAACTACGACGGATCCAAGTTAGTGTCTAATGCAAATCAGAATTGAATGGGCATTCAAAACAGCATGGCATGGTTATTTTCAGTTGCATTAAGAGGAAAACATTATGAACAGGATATCATACAACAAACATGTATAAGTCATGCATTCATATAGAAATATATCAAGATCTAATTTATAATTGTGTGATGGGTGTGATAACGACAGTTTGTGATCCCTACGAATACGAAATTGATTGAACGAATCAATGGTATAGTCAAGATCATCAATGGGCAAAATATGAAGAATGAGTCACACCGAAGGTCTACTTGCGATATTTCAAAATAGAGCTCGTATAGGAACAAAGAAGATGTATAAGAGGATACTTGCCTTAACGACGGTAAACCCAAACACGAACGAATAACGAGATGAAAATCCCGAAGACAACACGTGTAAATGGTCAGAGAACGTGCGAGATGGGACAACAAAGTAGCAAACAGAGATGGTGGCAACAACAGATCAAAACAACAACATCGACAAAATGGCAAACGGCGATGATCCAAACAGCAACAAGCAAAAATCAAGGTGATGGACTGAATCTCGATGATCAAATTAGGTGCAAAACAGAAGAAGATCGGTTGGCGATGATCAAGATGCGATCAATGGCTGATAATCAAAGAGAACTTGATCATGATCAAAATGTGTACTGTTGTGATCACAAACAGCGGAGACTTAGGTAACCGGAGCTCGGCCAGGTGGCAGGACCCAAGCGATGGGGGCAGGCAACCGGCGGGGCATTGAGCGGGCGGCTCTCAAAGGTGCGGGGCTGACAACGGTGACAAGGTGGAGAGGAAGATGGTGGGTGCCGGTGGCGACTGGGATGGGGAGTTGCAGGCGACGGGGAAGGAGACAGGGTGGCGGCAGGCTGCCAATGGTGCGCACGACTGTAGTGATGGGTTGCTATATTTTCAAAAGAAAACAGGGGAAGAGAGAGGATGACGGAGTGTGCAGGCGATGAATGGAAGGAGGAGTAGGGAGGTTGATGAGGATGTGCGGGCGGTGGAGTTCGGGAGGTGCAAGAGGTCGATGGCAATGGCGGCTAGGTTACAAGGAGGCGGTCAAGGAGGTGCTATTGATGGGTGCTCGGCAACGATAAGGATGAGAGGCAGTGTGAGCGGGAGGCACTTTGGGTTCTTTCGAAGGGCGAGCTCGAGCGGCGAGGAGGACGGTGGAAATGGCAGTTGGGGTAGATGAGGTGTGGAAGTGATGGCGAGGCAAGTCGATGGTCGGAAGCTTCGACAAGGAAGGGGGTGCAGATGGTGAGGAGCAACGGGGTGTTGTTTGGAGGTTGAAGACGAGGAGATGCAGGGATGCAGGTTGGTGACAGGCACCAGGACTGGGTTGGGTTTGGCTGTGCTCGTAGATGAATGAGGGAGATGAAGAGGGAGAGAGAAGAAGCAGTTAAGGGAGAGAGAAAGAGGGAGAGAAATAGTCAGGGAGAGAGAAGAGTGGGGAGAGTGAAAAGTGGAAGGGGTTAGGCGGCGGCTGTACAGTAATGAGGCTATTGTTAGGGGAGGTTAAGTTAATGGACTATTGGGTTTGGGTTATTGGGTTACGGGTCTTTGGTTAATGGGTGCGGGTTGGAATCCAATAAGAAGATGGGCTAGATTAAGAATAAATCAACAAATAAATCAATAATCATATAGCAGTACAACATAAATCATTTAGTATGCATAAAACTAATACTTATATACTAATAAATACCAGAGAATGTAGGACCTCACAAAACAATTTAGACTGGATTTGATTTGGACGAAAATATAATAGAGAGCAATATAGTATTACATATTAATTAATTAAATCAAATAGTATACATAAAAATCGTACTCCAATAAAATACAAATTAAATAAACAACCAAGGAGAATAATCATAATGATAATAATAATTATAATAAGATTGTATAAAATAGGAATTGGGGTTTAACAAATTCATTAAAAATAATCTAAATAGTATTAATACGTTTGATTTCATTCGAATATAAATAATCAATCAATTAGGATTATAAAACAAAGTTAAAATACACCACTATTCGAAAATAAATATAACTGTCAACTTGAAGATACTTTAATATAAAATTCAAACCGAATTTAATACAAAACGAATTTATAAGAAATTGAAATACATAAAATACCCGGGAAATATGTATTGGCAAGAACGGGGGTTACAATCCTATCCACCTTACAAAAAGAATTTGATCCTTTAAATTCAATTCAGGCGGAAAGTAGGACAAGACAAAAACCAACTTGTGGGGCAACAAAACAGAGAATTGGAGGGAAAGAAATGAAATGGTGGCAACACCAGAATAAGAATGGAAGTGGGCAACAATGATGTCAAATAATGAATTGGTGCATGATGGTGGATGGAATGTAAGAAAAGAAGTAAACGGTATTAAGAAAAGAAACAACACAAAACTTGTGAGATAACGAAGCAAGAAGATGAAGAAGTAGGACAAAATAATGAGTCAATAGATGATGATGAATGTAAGGAATGGAAGGAAGCAAATAATGCAGGGAAGGAGAAACAACAAGAGAATTCTGGGATCTGTGGGTTATGGGCCCACAATGCTTCCGCTGTGCCACTCTGATCGAGTAGACTCCGTCAATAGCATCCATTGGCTCCAGCAATTTATCTCATGCCTCATCGAATCCTGGCGCGTCCAATCGGTGTATCTTTAGCACGAAATTTGAACTCCGGGCAACTTGGGATTCTGAACACTTCCTGAGATCCTGAGACTCTGCATGCACATCTTGGAGCAAAAGACGAAACTTCCTCTCCTGGTGATGATCCAAGCTGCTGACAGGTCATAGCAGATCAAGTGATGCCAATCGATGAACCAAGCTTCAATAAAAAGAATGGACGGCACCGTAATCAATAGAATATGGATACAGAAATAATGAATTTATACCCAATAAGGAATCAACCGTATGGGAGACTGTAAAAGACGGAGGGAATAATGAATCAAGGAATTGAAAATTAAGGAACCAAAATGAATAGAGTAATACTGGTCTCCAGATTATAAATTGGTTATTACATGTTCATGTGATCAATGCAATGTGCATATAGTTGAGTTAACCTGGTTAAACTCCAATATGGTTAGATTCTAACCTGGCCAAACCCCAAACTAGTTAGGGTCAAACCTGGCTCAGCCAAACTTGACTAACATATTAGCCAAACATGACTAACACATTAGCCACACCTGTGCTCTGATACCACTAAAAACCTGTGATGCCCCGCTTCCCATTATACGGGAACACATGCACGTAACTGAGGCCCAGCGAATGATATAAGTATGCCAACTCATATCATCCATAAGTTGTACAATACCAGGTAACTCAACAACAGAATAATAATCACATAAATAGGAATATAACGCAACAACCAATATCTGAAATACAAGAACTTACCAAATAGCCAGAGAATATGAAGTGCAGTAACAGTTTGACGAGTTCTCTCAATAACCCATCGCTTGTACACAACATAAATCAAAGAAAGATAGATGGAGTACACGTTAGAGCAAGTTACGAGACGCAAGTAGTACAAGCAAAATAGGGACAAGAACAAGAATATAACAGGAAACAAAAGAACTTGAATTTGAAATACGAAACGAACATGCTAGCGAGAAACCACATGTATAACGAGAAAGAAACAGATAACATAACAAGCAGGAAAAGTAGAACTGGTGATGCAAATGTAATATAACATGATCGAGGTAATGCAGGTAACAACTGAAATAGAACTCAAGATACAACTAATCGGGAACAAGGAGTAATGCAACAGGAAACATGCCATACAAACGAAAGTCATGCAAACTTGTAGTGGGATTCATGTGAATAGGCAACAAGTAACAGGTAATTGGTAACATGTAATAGGTAACAGGTAACATGTAACAGGTAACAGGAATGTGTAGGTGAAACATATTATTTTTAAGTCTTTTATTTAATTTTATTTGATTCAACAATTATGCGTCCCATGTATATACCACATGTTTGATGCATACAATCAAGTGAACGTTTAGACGTATATTTCACAAAAGTCATATGGTATTCATATGGTATTTCACCTACACAATTAGATATAAGTCATATGGTACTTCACAAAATCAAGTCTCAAAACAGATTTGAATCCACAAAACGTGTTTAGTCAGAAATCAGTATTTTGTGTTCACAGTCAGGAAAAACAGCATGAAAACTCATTATTCAAACCCACAAAAAATTTGGAGTATTCCCCTATATGTGTACTATCAGAATATAAAGTTTTAGAACTTTCCTATATAAATAGTTTAGTCAATGAAAATCAGAAAACATCAAAATGTAGTGGTTTTGTAAATCTGAAATTGTAAACGCTGCAGTACGAAAACAGCCATATCTCCCAAACCAAAAATCAAAATACAAATCCTCCAAAAGGGTAATAAAATAGATATAGTAGGCTAACTTTCATATTCAGAATTATTTTAGGACCAGTAAGTAGAATTAGGACGAAAATCAAGTTCTTTACTGAACAGTAGTAAAAATCTGCTAGAATAATAGTTGTTCGAAAGCATAGAACGGTTCGTAAAATTCATCAAATAAATCCATAAAAATTTTGGGTTAATCCCAATCAGGTGTAGAAATACTGAGCAAAATTTCAGATCAAAATAATAATCTTAACGCCAGAATAAAAATAAATTACTCCTCAGCATTCATAGAAAATGAAATCTGAAAATCTTTCGACACTGCTTTAGTAAAATTGACATAACTCACAAACCGTAAATCGAAACTGAGATCCGTCGAAAGGGTTGGAAAATAGACAGAATTCTCTACAGTTCATGTTCACAAAATATTTTCAAATATTGACCTTAATAGGGTCTAAAATACTGATCAACATCAGAGTAGCAGAAAAATACAGATTTGTTCTTCATACACGAATCAACACAAATCACACGAAATTCATCCAAATCAACCCAAACATGAAATATGGTGTACTATATGTCCAAACAACATGGTAAAGGGTATTTCACAAGTATTCGATAAGTATAACACAAATAACACATCAAGCACGGATATCTCAAAATAGCATGAACGTATACATCAATAGTGGTCAACCCTAGGTTAATTCATGTCATATGTGTCATGAGGCAACTATGGTCAAATTATCACAATAGAGACAATATAAACAAAGGGATTCACACACAAATTGTCTTTAGAACCTAACTATGCTACAAGCGGTATTTAGTACTTGTATAAGCAAAGGAATTTAATACAAGTCACTTGCCTTAACCGATGATGAAACTGACGAAATTCAAGAATAAAGGGAACAAATTCCCGGAGCAATGAACCCAATCAAAGAAACAGAACCCATGAACCACGATGAACCAAAAGCGAGCAACAACCGCAAATCAACGAGAACACGAAACTACCCACACCACGACTACACTCGCACACGATGAGAGACGGGAAATGGCAGCCTAGCGGTTCTGCATTGCACAGGAAAACAGCACGGGGTTGTGCTGTTATCGGGAGGGCAACACGGCGCAGCTCACAGTGGGGATCGGCTGTCGGAGTTCGGCACAAGGGAGAGACCGGAGAGAGGTCGAACAGGGCTAAGGGGGAGAGAACGGTGCAGTCTGGACGGGGAAATACAAAGGGAAAGGCGGCTGGGGTAGAGGGTGAATAGGAGCATGCACTGAGGTATTTATAAGGTAGGGAAGTTAAGGATTTTAGGAGGCTGACGGTAGGTGGGTAACGGGTTGAAGCTAATGGGTCTGGGGTAATTTAGTGTAGTTGGGCCTGGTTTAAGGGAAACATGGTATAGGTTTGGTAAATCAGGATATAGGACTTGGGTATTTGTTTAAGTGGATAATTAGAGTGTACATATCGGGTCTGGATTAGTACAAACAGAGCATGGGTTAATAAATGGGTATTTGGTGTAGGTTAGTGCATGATTTTTTGTGACAAACGTATTTTCAGTAAATTGATATTTAATTAAGTTTCTTTACTTTCTGCTTAAATACTTAGTTGATGTTAGAGGTGATTCCTTATAATTCGACTTGTTCTAACAGCTAGCTCTAGGAGGTGATAACCAGGGTTGTCTCTTCCTGTCAATGGGATATGTGACTCGTATCTCGCTCTGTTAATTCATGAAGTGTTGAGGTAGGAATGGGAGAGTTCCTGTTGGATAGGGGGATCAGACCCTCAAAGCCGTCATGTTCTATATTGGTGACGGATGGGCCATAGGGTTGTGGACTCTATGTGCCTTCGGTGCCAACTTGGTGCGAAGAGTACCTTGTAGTTCGTCACAGCTTTATGAGGTCTGGGCTCCGGGCACTACTAAGTGACTGCAGTACCGGTGGTGCCGTAAATTTGCAACCTCATTCAACCACATTGTATCTATCAGGAATAGGTTGAATACAAAGTAGAATGCATTGCATGGCGAGGGTTCAAAAACTTGAAACTGGAGAAGACGGCTTGATTTGGAGCGTATGTAGTATGGGATTCATGCGTGTTCAAAGTCTTGCTGACATTAGACTAAGTGCATCTGATTTCTGTACATTGTGTACTGTGCATTAGATTTCTGGTCATGACATACACTGACACTACAAAATTTGGATGCACGATTCTGTTTTCATTAAAGTCTAGTTGTGATTGCTAGTTGGAGATCGCTATTTTTTATCAGCATTGCGTCAGTATATGTACAGACGTATCCACTCAATTAGGTGCTGGGAGCCGGGTCGCGAATGCAGGAAGACTCATGACCAGCGGAGCATCCAAGGGGATTATCAAGAATAACTTCAACCCGTAGAGCAGGTGTAAAGAGATCAGAGTGGCACAGCAGAAGATTTGAGCTACAGGGTGCATCTCAGGGAAGTAGTTTGACCATCAGTAGAGTTCCAGTGGAAGATCTGTTGACTACCAATCTGAAGGGCAGGCGGAATGTTTAAGTAAATATTTGTAATACTTTAATGGAATTTGTATTCCTTGTTTAAGAATAAGATAATGATTTTAATTGATGATGTAAATGATTTTATTTTGGCAATAAAAAGTTTTTAAATTTTCGTGGTATTACTGTGTTGAGATGCATTTGAAGGAAAAGATTCTGATTTGTGTCACGAATTTTCGGTAGTGGGATCCAGGGCGTTACAAAAAGTTACAGCAACTGGTTTCAAATTTTCATTCTTTAATGTACATGCAGAATTTTAAAGTTATGTTTGCATGCATGTGTCAGGTATGAAAACTCATCAATTAAATTTTTTACGCCCCGCTTCCCTAAATACGGAATACAAGTACGTAACGTAGGCCCAGCGAATGACGTAAATACCATCCATAAGTTGTACCAGACTAACTCAGCAATATGAACAATAAATACAGCCACACAAGAAAATATAATCGCATGAATCAAAGATAAACTTCAATAATAATGAAATTATCCAAAATAATATCCAACATAATATCCAATGTCTGGAAAATATAAATAAACGACGGGACAAAAGCCCAAAACATGGTATAACGTCATGACAAAGTTTAGAGTAATAAATCTAGCAATAAAGTAAATTAAGCAGTGCAATCTTTGGTTCCATCTTCTAGAATCATTGCTCACCAATTCCTATTGTTAGAGATCCTTTGGTAATTGTAAATTCTTGGACAAAAAAAAGAGAAAATAATGTCCTTAGAGCAAGTCATGGACAGCAAGTAGAGAAAACAGGGAGTAATAGGAACATAGTATATCAAATAGAAAGGACAGGATCAAAGTCAATAACAAAATCAAAGATTGATAATAATGTCAAAGTTCTATATTTAATCATGCATGTAATGAATGATGTCAATCCAAAATCTATACTGATGACGATATGCAGGATCAAGCATGGAAAGTCAAATGCTGGTTATTAATCATTTTATTAATCTATCTAGTGCACTAACTACTGCGTCCCATATGTCCCATATGTTCTGCACGCACACAGTGAACGCTTTAGACTGATGGTGAATTCATGGATCGTGTACTTGATAACAAGATGACAAGATATCATGATAGCATGATCACACAATCACAAGCATTTCTTCACCTTTCATGTTATAAATCATGCAATTAAGAAGGCCTTTACCGAGTACATTTTCCTATCGTTCACTACCAAGTCAACCCATAATACCCCAGCTTGTTATTGTTTTATTTCATCGTATCTGAGCATGAAAGACAGTTTCAGGGTTTTATTATGCTAGGTGTGACTAATTCTACTCATTACAGACAAATCAATAAAAAAACATATTAATTAAACACAAACCACACAATCTGAACAACATGACGTTGCTGTACAAAAATACAGATTACCGCTACTATAGAAAAGCAAATCTGGATCTGTCAGAAATTCTAAGAACTAGACTCTCTGTCGGTTCCAGCGAATATATACACGATATATAAAAGCTACAGAAACAAGGTTGAAACTCTTATTCTTTTCAGATTTTGTGTTCAAGCAGCAAGGTTGTGAATTGTATAAACACATGAAACAGATCAGAAAACTCATCAATTAAATCTACAAAAATTCACGGTTGTTCCTACACATGTCTAGTCTCAGCCAAATTAGTTTCATATTTTTATTTCACTGTTATCATGTTTTATTTATTTATGAAATAGAAAGATACACATAAATTTGTGAATCTGGAAATTCAGACCCAGGTGTACTAAAAATAAGATATCTCACAGATTATAACTCGAAATTCAAATCTGTCAAAAGTTCTGAAAAATAGACTCATGAGGCTATAATTCATGTTCAGAAAGTTATTTCAAATTACAACAGTAACTGGAACGAATTTTAGATACAGAAAGACACAAATAGCAAACCAGAGCATATTTGATATGAATAAGCAACAACTTTATCATACAACCATATAATTCATGATAATTAATAATGAAAGTACAATTAGATATTTAACATGCAGATTTCTAGATTTAAGATGCAATTTTACAGTCATGGTAATCAATTCATCAAATCAAATTCAATCGACATATTCAATTCATCAAATAATCCTATAACATGGATCTAGTTATTTTTCATGTAAACGTGCATATGCAATGCGCAAGAGGGACTAGGTTTTAGATCAAAGATGTAGGCACGATGTTATGAATATATTGGGTTAGCTCGTGTAAACCCTCAATATACTTCACGGAATTCAAATCGCAATATGATAAAAAGGATTAGGATCTACTTGTAGAGATCAAAGAATCTTGAACACAAACAATAAAGTGGTTCAAGAAGACACTTGCCTGTTAGATGATAATTTCGAATATATCAGAATAACGGGATAAGAACCCCGAGCGACGAACCACGAAGCACGAGAACACGGAACCATGTTCGAACTACATGCAACACACACACACAAAACAGCGGACATCGGATCCTAATCCAAACACCAAACACCAAAATCGAATACCTTCTCTTCTTAACAACCAACAGCAAGTCGAACAGAGAGAGAGAAGGGCAGCGGCTCGACGGCGGGGAACTGGGCGATGCTGGCGGCAAGGGGTGCTCCGGGGGGGGGGGTGACTGACAGCGGCGCTTGTGGTCGAAGAGCAACATAGCGACGAGGGACAACGGGGCTTGATGCTCTGTTTCACACCGAAACAAAGGAGATCCGGGAATAGCGGGGAATCAGAGCTTGGACGTTGATGATGAGGATGAGGGGGTCTCTAGTGTCTGCGGGGTCAGCGGAGAGAATCGAGGTGGGTGGAAGGCAACGAGGGATGGAAGTCGATGGGATGGGTTCAACGGAAGTTGGTTCGGTTGGCGATGGGGGGTGATGCAGGGAAGGTTAACGGTGATGGTGAAAGTCGAGAGGCGACGAGATGGTGATGAAGGTGGCAATGGGGGTGCTCAAGGTAGGGTAGGTGGGCGATCGGGGCTTGGGCGGCGATGGGTTGGTCGAATAGAGGAACGGGGGGAGAAAGAGATTATAATATTAGGGTTTTTAAAAGAGTATTTAAATAGGAGATTGAGATGTGGGGTTTTGGGTTGTGGGTTAATGGATTTAGGGTACGGGTTTTGGCTCCAAAAAAGAGAAAAACAAATATAGATTAATGAGATAAACATATAGCGGATCAATTTAAACTTAAAACACAAAGTGCAAAATTTGCAATGAGCCAAAAATGCAGAATTCAAGCCAAACGAGTACAGAATGATTAAAAGAGAATAAATGAGCCCAAAGAAATACAAGATTTATTATTCAAAGAAAATTCGGATACAATAATTGGGGAAAAGGAAATAAAATACAATAAATCGAAAACAAAAAACAGGGGTTACGAAATTCATGAAAATTTGAGATGATTCCCTAGCATGTCTAGTCTCAGCAAGATAAATTTCACAATTTTATTTTACTAATAACATGTTCAACTTAACCAACAAAGCATGGAGATATATGTGTAATTGTGAATATGAAAATCCAGACCCAGCAGCACTAAAACAACATAATCTCACAGATTATAACTCGGAATTCGATTCCGTCAACTTTTCTGGAAGTAGACACATGGGGATACAATTCATATTCAGAATCTTACTTAAAAATTTGACATTAACAGGGTCTAAATCATCAAGAAAGATCAGGACAGCAACATTTTTAGATTTCTTTGCATGTAATATAGCATTATTAGTAACTACGACGGATCCAAGTTGGTTTATAATGCAAATCAGAATTAAATGGGCATTCAAAACAGCATGGCATGGTTAATTTCAGTTGCATTAAGGGGAAAAAAAATATTAACAAGTATGACATATAACAAACATGTATAAGTCATGCATTCATATAGAGATAAATCAAGATCTAATTTATAATTGTATGATGGGTGTGACAACAATAGTTTGTGATCCCTACGAATACGAAATTGATAGAACGATTCAATGGTATAGTCAAGATCATCAATGGGAAAAATTTGAAGATCGAGTCACAACGAAGGTCTACTTGCGGTATTTCAAAACAGAGCTTGTACGGGAACAAAGAAGATGTACAAGAGAATACTTGCCTTAACAATGGTAATTCCAAACACGAACGAATAACGGGATGAGAATCTTGACGGCGACATTTGCAAATGTGTGGAGGACGTGCGAGACGGGGCAGCAAAGTAGCAAACAGCGATGGCGACAACAGCAGATCAAAACAGTAACAATGACAAAACGGCAAACGGCGATGATACAAACAACAACCAGCAAAAATCAAGGTGATGGACTGAATCTCGATGATCAAATCGAGTGCAAAACAGAAGAAGATCGGATGGCGATGATCAAGATGTGATCAACAGCTAATAATCAAAAAGAACTTGATGACGATCAAAATGTGTACTATTGTGATCCTAAACAGGGGAGACATGGGTGACCGGAGCTCGGCCAGGTGGCGGGAACCCAAGCGATGAGGGTAGGTGACCGGCGTGGCATTGAGCGGGAGGTGCTCGAAGGTGCGGGACTGACGACGATGACGAGGAGGAGAGGAAGATGGTGGGTGCAGGTGGCGACTGGGATGGGGAGTTACTGGTGACGGGGAAGGAGATAGGGTGGCGGCAGGCTGGCAATGGTGCGCGCAACTGCGACGATGGGTTGCTATGTTTTCAGAAGAAAATAGGGGAAGAAAGTGGATGACGGAGTGTGCAGGCGATGAGTGAAAGAAGGAGCAGGGAGGTCGACAGGGATTTGCGCATGGTGTATGGGATGTGCAAGAGGTCAATGTAAATGATGCCTGGGTTGCGAGGAGATGGTCGAGGTGGAGTTGTCGATGTCTGCTCGGCAATAATGAGGAGGAGAGGCAGGGTGAGCACGAGGTGCTCAGGGGATGCTGTTGAAGGGTGAGCTTGAGCGACGAGGAGGATGGTGGAAATGGCAGTTAGGGGAGTTCAGGTGTGGAAGTGATGGCGAGGCGAAGTTGATGGTTGGAGGCTTCGACGAGGAAGGGGGTGCAGATGGCGAGGAGTAGCGGGGTGTTGCTTGGAGGTTGAAGACGAGGAGATGCATGACTACGGTTGGTGACTGCCACGAGGACGGGGTTCGGCTGTGCTCGAAGACGAATGAGGGAGATTAAGAAGGAGAGAGAAGAAGCAGTTACGGGACAGAGGCAGAGGGAGAGAAATAGTCGGGGAAAGAGAAGAGTGAGGAGAGAGAAAAGTGGAGGGGGGTTAGGCGGCGACTGTACAGTAATGAGGCTAGGGTTAGGGTAAGTTAAGTTAATGGGTTATTGGGTTTGGGTTAATGGGTTATGGGTTTTGGGTTAACGGGTGCGGGTTGGAATCCAATAAGAAGAGGGACTAGAATAAAAATAAATCAACAAATAAATCAATAATCATATAGTAGTACGAAATAAATCATTTAGTATGCATAAAATTAATACTCATATACTAATAAATACCAGAGAATGTAGGACCACACAAAATAATTGAGACTGGATTTGATTTGAACAAGATGGACAAATGGGATTCTGTAATGTGTGTCGACGTAAAATATAATAAAGAGCAATATAGTATTACATTTGAATTAATTAAATCAAATAGTATACATAAAAATCTTACTCCAATAAAATATAGATTAAATAAACAACCAAGGAGAATATTGATAATGATAATAAAAATAATAATAAGATTTTATAAAATAGGAATTAGGGTTTAAGAAATTCAATAAAATAATCTAAATAGTAGTAATATAATTGATTTGGCTAAAATATATATAATCGATCAATTAGGATTATAAAACAAAGTTAAAATACACCATTATTCGAAAATAAATATAACTGTCAATACAAAGATACTTTAATATAAAATCCAAATCGAATTTAACACAAAATGAATTTATAAAATGTTGAAATACAGAAAATACTCAGGAAATATGTATTGGCGGGAATAGGGGTTACACCTATAATGAGAAGTACGTGTAATACCCTAATTTTCATTTATGAAAATTATTAATTTTTGCACGTATTGTGCACGTGCAATTTTTGTAGTATGGAATCGTATAATTACTTTCCTTATGGATGATGAGTATATGTATATATATATGTATATATATATATATATATATATGTATATATATATATATATGTGTGTGTGTGTGTGTGTGTGTGTGTGTGTGTGTGTGTGTGTGTGTGTGTGTGTGTGTGTGTGTTCTTTAATTATTTTATAAAGGCCCATTTTCTTCAAATGAACATAAGCCCTTTTTTTTAAGCCCAAATCTAAATTATTTGAAAAACTATTATTTTGGCCCATTAATTAAAGCCCATGAGTTATTTCTATTTTAATTACAACTTGTAATGTAGAACATCTTTTAAAGATTATCTTTATAGAAAATATAATGTACAACTTTTTTAAATGGAGGACTAATGCATGCACATGCATTGCACGTACACGTGCAAAGCACACCATTGTGGCCGGTTTTCAGTATGGAGGGAAATGAAAAAAATGAGTGGAGTCATGGGTGGTGGTTGCTTGATCATGGTTGGTTACTACAACTCCCCCTTGAATCCTAGCCTTTTATTTCTAACTCCTAGTTTGATCCTAGCCTTTCATTTACTCCAATTTTTAGTATAAATCCCCCCACCCCCCCACTAGCCTAGTTATTTTTGTACTCTTTATTTCTCCAAAACCTATATACATTTGTTAGTAGTGATTTATTAGTAGTAAGTGAGATAAAGGATTGAGAGTTGTGTGTGAGGGAGTTGTGCTTGCATCCAAAGGAAGGCCGGCATCTAGGAAGCTCTCGGTTGGCATCTTTGAAGGTTGGTATGCGCATCAAGGAGGAGGAGGAACGCTCTTTTGGCAAGGACTTTTGTTTAGGAGGTGTTGCAATTTGATTTCTCTCCAAATTAAGGTGGCTTATTTTCCATGTTTCTAATTAGATAGCATGATAAAATTGAATTGAAATGATATTATATGAAAACGATTAATAAGAGTACATTTAATTGGAAAAATGGCTTATTAGTTGATTGGAATGTTGCTAAATAGATTGTATGTTATTCCATCATCAAACTTGAGTTGTGTGTGAATTATTTATAGCTATGGATTGCTTGAAGTAAAATTCGTTATTAGCATCAAAATTAAATGCAAATGTTAGTAGATGAAAGTGTTGTTTTATGTGCTTGAATGAACTTTTTGTGCTAATGTTTGTAAGGAATAACTTAAAATATAATTTGTGGGTTTGTGAAAGGAATATAAATAGGGAATTGATATAGCGAATATTGATGTTAAATTGGATAAGAAATGTCGAAAAAGAAATGTGGTAATAGTAGCATACAAATTAAACTAATTGTATGAAAAATATGTGTTTAATTATTGGAAAAATTATTTTTAAATTACTGGAGTATCAATTATTATTGGAATAATTATTATGGAGATTTATAGTAAATTTAGTGAAGGCAAAACTCAAATTAGAGCTTTGAAATATCGAAATGTCCTATTAAACAGAGAGTTGATTTAATTAAAATGCAAGTTGTATTTGAGACAACCTGAGCCTATAGCTCAAGTGGTCGGGAGGCTTCTAAACGCTACAGTGTGCGATTTGAGTTCTCACAGGTCGATGGTCCGATCCTTGATAACACCATATTTTTGTTGTGCATTTAACAAATTAATCAAGCTCCAGCCGAGAGCATTTACGACTCTTAATCCCCTTTATAACGAATAGCACAATCGGCCAAGTGGCCAGAGCATGCGGCTTGCTTCTCTGTGGTCGCTGGTTCGATTCCTGGTCTCGACCAATATTAAACTTTTTGGGAAAAAATGTTTTTGGATGGTTTTTGATGTTTAAAAATTATGTAAAAAATACTATTATTATTCTAAAATTATGTCACTTATGAAAAATAAATTTGGAGTTATTGAAATGAAATAGAGTATATTTTGAGAACAAAAGTGTAGTTAGAACTATGGTTCTACACTTACATTTTTGTGAAAGTTGTGTTTTGAAAAAGAACTTGAAATAAAGTGCTAGAAAAGGAAATATAACAAAGAAAGAAAATATGTGAAGTGAAGTGGTGTGAATTATTCTTAGTGAAGAATAATGTGACAATAATGAATTGTGAATATTCATCTTGACCTTATAATTGGAGATATGATTTTTTTAAGGTGGAAATAAATATTTGATGAAATACATGATGAGTAATTGAACTCTATGTATGGTTATTGACTCATGAATAATTTAGAAATCATGTGATTGGAAATTAAAGAGGAACATTATTGAGTATGAAAACTCATACATGTGAATTTTGTGAAATGAAATTGAAGATTAGGGTGTAGCCAAAACTCACACCGGCAAGTGAAAGTGATGAATAAATTATGATTATTGACATTGAAAAGACCAGTTTGGGTCATTGTGAAATGAAAGAAATAAGACCGGTAGTAGTGAGGGGCTAACTCTAAGAGATTGATTTTGTTCATAATTTCATTAAATTAAGAATTTGTACATAGTGAAGAGGTGATGAAAGTGAGAGAAAAACACAAGTATGAGGGCCTCGAGTCTACGATGTGAGAGTGATTCACAGAATGCATGCTTGATGCGTCAAGACATGGCGTGGGCACTACTCCAGAATTATCGGGATCTTGGCGACGCTTGTGGGATGTTTGGTGACTGTAAGAGGATCGTGTGCCATGAAGGAGGCTGAATTGCCACAGAATGCATGCTTGATGTGTCGAGACATGGCGTGGGATTCCCCTCCAGGTTTTCTGTACACGAGCTTGTACTCATATATCATCTAGGATACTTACCGTAGTTACAGTAGTAGATTAAGTCATGACGAGGGATTGAACCCTACAAGATGAAGAACGATTAAGAGGCTTTCCCTCGGACCTATGTAGTATGGGATGCATAGAATCCGAATAAGTGTGCATTAGTGTCATATAATATAAATAATTGCATTAAGGACTAAGTGCACAATCACAACACGACATCAATAGGGTATTTATTCCTTTTAGTTTGATATGCGACAAGTTTGTGTTTGTTAAATATGGAAAATGAGTTATACTATTTCCAGCATAGAGAGAATGGCCGTGTATAATGTTCGTCGGTTGAAAAAACTGACATACCCACAGTTTTGTATGCAGGATAAATGACATGATAAAGATTAAAGAAGAACAGATGCTTAAAGATTATTCAAATGTTGATGTACTTTTATATAAATGTTGTAAATTTGCTTCCGCTGTAAAATATAAAGTGTAAAGACTTCTTGTAACTCTGATGTAAAGTGAAAAGTTTTAAATTCCTTGTAAAATTGTACGAAAGAAGTGTAAAGATCCTGTGGAATCTCGAATTCAGTTGTGTTTTGGAATTCGGGGCATTACAGTACGATTAGGGCTTTCCCTCAGACCTGTTTAGTATGAGATGCATAGAATCCGAACAAGTATGCATTAGTGTCATCGTAGTGTGAATGTCTACATTAGGCATTAGGTCATATCATACAACTGACATGTTTATGATAGTCACTTCTCATATTTTATTTTGCATTCAAGTTTGTGTTTGCTAAAGTAGAGCAATCAATGTATTATAGCCTTGCGTCAGTTGTATGCAACTAATGTGCCCACAGTTTCCTAGTTGTCGGATTGGATTTGGCATGGATTTGAAGTCGCTGTGATGGGTTGTCTCAAGTTTGAAGAGCTTCCATTATCATATATTGTATTGTACTTATTTTTTTCCGCTGTGTTATTGTAAAGAATGAAGTTGTAAATGAAAAATTTTAAATTCCTTATATTTTTGTACGAAGTTGAAGTAAAAGATCATGTATTTGCTACGAATTACATGTGCTCGGAATTCGGGGTGTTATAGAGTGGTATCAGAGCCAACTTCAATAAGTAGTAAGAAATTATAAAGAAAAAATGTTATGGTGGATATTAGAGTGTGAGTGTCTATTTGGAGTCATGAATGTTATAATTATTGATTTGCATTCATGATACTCTTCTCGTATACATTGATACGATATTGTATGCGAGCATGTTTTTTCCTTGTTTCATGAGCGTTTATGGTTGGTTTGAACCTACATTCATGATACCTTATACGTAGACAAACTTTTTTTCTTCGTGTATTTTCCTCGTAGTGCTTTTTCATCTTTAACGTTTAATATTTTTTTTTTCAAAGAATTATTTTTTATACTACTAATTCACTTTGATATTTATTATTTTATCTACAATCCTTAGTCTTAATCTTTCAATTTTGACTTACTCATTTTTTTTTCCTCCTTCTTGATGTTTTTGTCCTTCTTACTTTTATATGCTTTTACATTACTCATTTATTTTGCTATTACTTTTACGAATTTTATTAACTTTTAAATTACTACTTATTAAATTATTATTGCAACTATTATTTTCTTTCATTATTACTTTTATTATATTTAAATTTTCGATTTTTGCATATGTGCATTCATTTTATGTATGCTTTGATTTTGCGATACTATATTTTTCTATTATTTTATGCTGTCTTATTTATTTCAGTATATTTTAAAAAGATTGTAATATTTTTTTTACTTATATAAATGTACTATACCTCTACACATTAATATTTTCTTTTATTACTATTTTTTTGTTTTTACACCTTATATTCAATGTTATTGTTATTTCTTATCATTTTCGGTTTTTGTTATATTTACTTTTCCCTATTAATAGCTACTTATTAATTTTGTTGATTTATCTCTAATATACTATATACACTCACTCCTTATATTTTACTTGTTTCAATTTTTATTATCTTTACATTCTTGGTTACTACATATACTTTCTACTAATGAATATATATCTCATATATTTCAACATACTTACTATACATATCATTTTACACTTATATAACTATTTATATTTATTATCCTAATTTACTACACTACATATTTATTTTCTCATTCGCATTCGCATTTAGGCTTATGCATGTATTTCATTCCTTTTTTTTCTTACTTCTATGAATTACTTTCATTACTACTAATTTCTACTATTTGTGTTTGATATTTATACTCTATACATCTATTTTAATATTTCATTCCTACTTCATTCCCTACTTTTACTCCTATTTTTATATCACAAATTTGAAAAACATAACATCATACTTGAAGTTAAACATCTAATATCCAAGTACACATGGAAGATTACATCATTCCATTCACCATTTTTGTGCAACCTGATTTTGAGAGGGAAAATTTACAACTAGACATCAATGGAAGCAAACTGAAACTGGACATCAGGGAGGCAACATCTGCAACTGAATGTCAAGAAGAAAAACTGCAGCCGGATGTTGTGGAAGCAAATGTAGCGCCCCAAATTTTCAATATATTATCTCAGAAATACGTGGCACAATTGCCAACATCTACCTCAATGTAATAGTAAACATAGCCAAAACACAGAATAAAATTTTCAACTTTATTACATCAATTCTTTACAAAACACACCGGAAATTACAATTCTTTCTTTTACAACATATTCATTGACAATTTACATAAGCCACATTATCATTCTACCACAAACATCCAAATCTCAAACTATAGGTACCTACCTGTAAAACATGAGGTTAGAGATAACTCTAACCCCCAAAAGTACAGGAGTTAGCCATAACGGTGTGAGTGACTTCAAAAGAAAAGCAACATAAATAAAACATAAAGAGTGAAGTCATGATCAACACATATCAACAGTAGTAATGAATGGAGTATGAAATAACAATAAATAAAGCATGAAAACATTTAGTGAAACTAAACTAAGTGTCAAGTGTAGGAAAACAGAAAACAAACATGCATAAAACAAAGTCAAGAAAACACAAATACAATATGATGACTCTCTAATGCATACTTGTCGGATTCTATGCATTTCATACTACATAGGTTTGGTGCAAGCACTTATCATTTTCCACTTTATAGGGTTAGATCCCTCGTTATGCAACTAATCCTACTACAGTGATAGAAACAAGATCCAGAATGTTCGATCCTGTAGGCGAGACAACAAACACTAGAGGGGGGGGGGAGTGAATAGTGTTTATAAAAATTAAATTGCGGAATAGAGATTTTTCTACTGTACAGTCGACTTAAGAAATAAACCAGTCGACTGAATTAACAAAATGAAAAAGTAATTTAAACAAGTCTGTGCAGTCGACTTAGAGTTACAGTCGAATTAACAACCAGAAAACTATCAGAGTATACGAGTCCGACCAGTCGACTTATCAAGTACCCAGTCGACTGTCCAGACAAGTTACACAGTAACAACAACACAAGCTGAGAAAATATAAATGCAAGTTAGAGAGCTACAACCACAGAGTGCACACGATGTATCCTGGTTCAGTCCTCCTGACCTACATCCAGTCCCCAAGCAACCCACTTGAGATTTCCACTATTCTTGAAAAAGTTTACAAGAATACCCTACGGCGTTCAGACAACAACCTTGTCTAACCCGTAGTCCTTTCTCTCAACCAGAGAAAGCAACCCACTCTTCTACCAAGAGTGACAAACATGACTCTATACCCTAGAGTCCTACTCTCCAACCGAGAGAAAAAGAAAACAATAAAAATTGTTTACAATCAACCTATAGCCTTGTTTGTGATTGTGATATAGTACGTGGCTAAATGGTTGACTTCTATATTCAGTCCAAAACGAAATCAAATGTTATACTGGACTGAAGACAGAGAACCAAGTCTTAGTGAGTTGAAAGCTTTCGTCTCTTGAAAAATGTAAAAACTTAAGATCTCAAAGAAATGCTTGGAGTATTAGTATCTTTAACAGTGGATTCTAACCTCTATTTATAGAGATAGATTCACTGGACATTGGGAATCAGTTGTTCAACTGTCAACCAACGGATCTAAAAAAGATTTAAATTTTAAAAACGATTTTAAAAATAGAAAATTGTCAAACGCACTTGAACAGTCGACTGGGTAGCCATGATGAGTCGACTGGTCAGAGTTTGAAGAAGATTAGGCAGTTTTGTACCAACTCAGTCGACTGGAGCAAGTAGCAGTCGACTGGTACGCAACAGCTGATCTAGTTCAAACTGTTTTGACTTTTTGTTTTGAAAAAGCACACATTTAAAAGAGTTATATGTGAGTGTATGTGTGTGTGACAAGGCTGTACATCATTCTAAGACTCAAATAAAGCAAAATATTACATTTGTTTACAAGACATAAAAATATATGACACTTGGAGCATAGGTCTTGACTTGAGTCTTGAGTGAAGCCATTGTCTTTATCCAGAGCGTGTGCTTGTTCATTTGTTCAGCTGTATAGTAAGAAGGCTTTTGTGTATTCAACCTGCAATTATATAGTATATCACAGATACATGTTGTAGTGTGTTGTAATCATCAAAATCAAAAATCAACATTCTCCCCCTTTTTGATGATGACAACACAAAAGCTGATAATAACAAAAAATAATACAAGCATACAATCATTGATATGCTTCCCCTATTAAAAGCAAATAATGCATATTATATCAGTCGACTTAAGAAAGAATCAGTCGACTTAACAGAACTTCTTGAAAAGAACAGAACTTGAAAAATATTACACAACATAACACAACAGGAAGTGTTCTCCCCCCTTTGTCATCAACAAAAAAGGACACAAGATAATGTCTTAAAAAATAAGGAAAGCTTACAAAAGGAACAACATAAAAAAATGCAAGAAAGGAAATACATAGTAAATGTCTAAAACTCAGCAATCTTCATCTTCGTCGTCGTCATCAGCATCCTGAGACGGAGGTGGAAATTGAGTCGTAAACAGCTGAGTCAGATGTGAAACTTTGGAATCAAGGGAATCAATATGGGAAGCAAGGGTATCTTGAAGATCCATGAGATAGTTAACAGCAAGATATAGACTACGTGGATCATGAAAATCAGCACGGGGACGAGAAGAGCTGGAGGATGAAGATGGTCTAGCAGAAGTTGCTAAAGGAACTTGGGTGTGAGGAGTAGGTCTAGGGGAATGTCTAGGGGAAAGATCAAGGAAGTTTCATACGTGCTAAACTGGCACGATCGAAGCACTCATAATGCTTAACCACATTGGTCTCGGAGTCGAGATCAATATCATAAGCAAGGAAGACTCTAGTAAGGAGACCACCAAAAGGCAAAAGTGAGTATGAGACTTGTAGAGTCACGAAAAGATGACACGACCCCAATTGATATTTATTCTACCAAAAATTGCATAAACCGCTTGTTGCAATTCCATAGAATACTGATTAAAGCTCCCTATTTTGGGAAGAATATTATATGATAGTATTCTTGCAACTAGTTTTGCAATAGGTGTGATAGATTTACTAGACATGGGGGGTCCATGATTTGGCAAAAAGATTTTGGACAGGATAGATGCATCATCTAAAATGATCTCACCTAAATCAAGTCTCTCATCATCAATACCCATAATAAGATTAATTCTCTCGGATGTGAGTTTAATCTTCTTATTTTTGACCAAAGAATAAACAACCATTTCTCCATCATCCGTTTGAACTACTCTCATATTGGTATAAAAAAGATAGATGAGTTGTGGGTAGTAGTCAGGTTGATTTTCCAAGGATAAAAACTCATGTAGACTACAATGTTGAAAAAGAGAAATAAGATTGAACCTATCTAAATCATTGAAGTTGACAAATCTACCCGGAAAAATCACAATGTTACAAACAAGATACCATTTTTCTAAGAGATCAGGACTCCTAAGATACTCAGAATAGTCTTTTGGTGAAGAACTATCATCAACATGGGATGTCTTAGATCGTTTCGGAGCCATTAAGAAATTTAAGGAATTCAAACAAAGAGAAGTGAGATTTAAAAGGATTATACCAACATGGAGAATGGAATCAAGCAGCAAAGGGAGCGGAAATCAGCAGCTCCAAATAGAAGATTCGACAGTCGACTTCTGGATCTATCTCTTTTCTCCTTAGGGTTTTAGATCTGGAATTGGGGTAAAAGTGAAAGTGAAAAATTGAGGCAGTGAAAAGGGTTTTTAACTGAAGCCAACAGCTGAGGCAGTGAAAAGGCTCACAAAGAAGTCACGGGTGAGTCAAAGGATAAAAATTTGTCTCAAAAACTGTGTGACGATCCGAAGTTGAAGACAGACTGATTCGCGACAGTCGACTGGTATTCAGAGACAGTCGACTTAGTCGTGAAAAAAAAAGCAATTATAACAACTGATCAGTCGACTTGGTGAAATGTCAATTGACTGGTCAAAGAGAAAATAAGTATATATATATATAAAATATGGGACAGTCGACTTCGTGAAATCGCAGTTGACTTAACAGAAATATTTTCAACAAATATTAAGAAAATTACATATCCCTAGTTCTCTTCTTAAAGAAATAAAAGTATCTTCTTTAAGGGGTTTTGTAAAGATATCAGCTACTTGTTTATCACTAGAGATAAAGTCTAAAGATATGTCTCCTTTTAAAACATGATCACGTAGAAAATGATGTCGAATATCAATATGTTTCGTACGTGAATGTTGAACCGAATTTTTAGATAAATTAATTGCACTGGTATTATCAAACATTATTGAAGGTTTTTCAAAAGAAATACCATAATCTAATAAGGTTTGTTTCATCCAAAAAATTTGTGCACATGCCAAACTTGCAGCATTATATTCAGCTTCTGTAGTAGATAGAGACACTGAATTTTGCTTTTTACTGCACCAAGATACTACAGAATGTCCCAAAAGTGACATGTCCCACTAGTGCTCTTGCGATCAGCTTTACTACCAGCAAAATCAGCATCATTATACGACAAAAGTTAGAAATTATCAGTGCGTGGATAAAATAAACCATAATCAGATGTGCCTTTAATATATCTTAAAATTCGTTTCACAGCTTTTAAATGAGATTCTTTAGGACTAGACTGATATCTAGCACACAAACATACACTGAACATAATATCTGGTCTACTAGCAGTAATATATAAGAGTGAACCAATCATACCTCGATAGAGTTTCTGATCGACACTCTTACCTAATATATCTTTGTCAAGGATAGTAGTAGTAGCCATAGGTGTGGATTTACTACTTGTACTATCCATGTTAAACCGTTTGAGTAATTCCTTTGCATATTTTCCTTGATTAATAAATATGCCATTTTAAGACTATTTAATTTGTAGTCCAAGGAAATAATTGAGTTCACCCATGTGACTCATCTCAAACTCGTTTTTCATGGTGTTAGCAAATTCTTGACATAGATTATTATTAGTAGAACCAAAAATTATATCATCAACATATATTTGTATGATTAAAATATCATTCTTAATTCTCTTGATAATCAAGGTAGTATCTACTTTACCTATCCCAAACCCTGTTTCTAAAAGAAATGTTTTCAAGCGATCATACCAAGCACGTGGTGCTTGTTTAAGACCGTATAAAGCCTTTTTCAATTTAAAAACATGGTTTGAGAATTGTTCATGTTCAAAACCTGGTGGTTGTTTAACATAAACATTCTCTTTAATAAACCCGTTAAGAAAAGCACTTTTAACATCCATTTGATAAAGTATAAAATTCATGAAACAAGCAAAAGATAATAAAATACGAATTGATTCTAATCTAGCAACAGAAGCATATGTTTCATCAAAATCTATGCCTTCTTCTTGATTATATCCTTGAGCAACTAGTCTAGCTTTGTTCCTAACAACTTGACCTGATTCATCTAACTTATTTTTAAATACCCATTTGGTACCAATAATAGTATGATCAGGAGGTCGTGGAACTAAATCCCATACATCATTTCTTATGAATTGGTTTAACTCATCTTGCATGGCATTCATCCAAAATTCATTCTCACATGCTTCTTGTATATTTTTCGGTTCAAAATCCGACAAGAAGGCCATATGAGATATCATATTAATATGTGATCGTGTCTGAATACCATGGGAGATGTCACCAATTATTAAGTCATGAGGATGATCTCTAACTTCAACAAAAGATTTTGGTAAAGTTGAAGATATCACAATAGGATCAGTCGACTTGACAGGTTCCTCAGTTGACTGGTTTACATCAGTCGACTTGATGTCCTTATCGGTCGACTTATCTGCGAGACTAGTTTGTTCTAAAGATGTAATTACTTTATTTAAATGTGATGAATCAGTTTCATCATCTTTAATTAAATTTGATGAAGACAGAGATTCATCGAATGTAACATGCAGTGATTCTTCAATAGTCATTGTTGACTTGTTGAAAATTCTATATGCTTTACACCTATTTGAGTATCCTATAAAGATACCCTCATTAGATCTAGGATCAAATTTATCCAAATTATCTTTAGTGTTCAGAATAAAACACTTACAACCAAATGTCTTAAAATAAGAGACTTTGGAATTTTGTTAAAAAATAACTCATAACAAGTCTTCTTTAGCTTAGGTCTTATTAGAATCCTGTTTAAAACATAACAAGTTGTAGCAACGGCTTCAGCCAGAAAATACTTAGGTAAATTACTTTCAATAAGCATGGTACGTGCGCATTCTTGCGAAGTCCTATTTTTCCTTTCGACCACTCCATTTTGTGGTGAAGCTCTAGGAAATGCAAATAAATGTGTTATACCATTCTTGTTGCAATATTCTGTAAACGTTTCATTTTCAAATTCTCCACCATGATCACTTCTAATAGTGACTATGGTTAGAGATCTTTGGTTTTGAATTCGTTTACAAAAATTTGCAAATTCATCAAAAGCATCATTTTTATGTTTTAAAAAGAATGTCCAAGTGAATCGTGAAAAATCATATACTAAAACGAATACATATCTACTTTTATTTAAAGAAGCAACTCTAGTAGGGCCAAATAAATATATATGAATTAACTCAAGTGGCTTACTAGTAGAGATTATTTCTTTTGTTTTAAAAGTGGATTTGATTTGTTTTCCTAGTTGACATGCATCACATAACTTATTCTTTTTAAAGGATAGTTTTGGTAGTCCTTTAACTAGGTTATACTTAGATATTTTAGAGAGATTTTTCATATTCACATGACCAAATCGTCTATGCCAAAGCCAAGAATCATTATTAGAAGCTATTAAACAAAAATCATTTGAAAACTCATTTGTATTCAAACATAATTCATAAATGTTGTTTTTACGAAAACCTTGAAAAATAATGTTTCGCATAGTAGAATCATAAATTAAGCAAGCATCTTTTTCATATACAATTTTATAACCTTTATCACATAGTTAACTAATACTTAATGAAATGGGTTAGGAATGACGTGGCCCATCCTGGGCCACAGGATTCCCTCAGGATACGCGATCTTTCTGATCCTCCAGATCTGCCACATCAGCACCGAAAAACAGCCCGGAGCTCTGCCACGTCAGCCCGGAAACCGCTCCGACGTCTGCCACGTCAGCCCTATACCGTCCGGTTTTCCACCGCTTCAACCACTCGGGTAATCGGGTCCCGCCCAGCCCCAAACAGGTTTGGACCCGATTGGCTTCCCCTATAAATACCAGACCCTCCCCCCTGTCTACAGGTAATCAATCTTTCTTCCACAAAACCCTAGTTACTTCTACTCTCTCTCAGAGACTAACTAGATCGTCAGAGGGTCTACCACCGGGACCAACCCCGGTGTTCCTAGACCATCTGCAGGTACACCAGACCTCGAATCCGAGCCCCCTGATCCGAGCCAAGCATCCATCCTCGCCTCAGCCCAGCCTGCCACCGGTACCGCTCGGCCAGCCGAGGGTCGTCTGATCAGTAGCTTCCTCCTTCAAATACAAATCGAGTAAGAACTCACACCTGGTGCATCCACACGTCTCCCAGAAACAAACCACATCAGGTTGGCACCGTCTGTGGGAACACTTCTTCAGAAGCCGACCCGAGCCCGACCATCAAGGTACCTCGACAACCGAACTCTCATGGCCCACAAAGCCAAGAAGGCTACTACCTCCGCACCTCAGCGGGACTTGCCCCAGCCGGGTGCCGCCGCCGAAGCACACGCATCCAATCATGGGGCTCCCTGTCAGGGACCCCAGAAAAGCACCTCCCGTCCAGCCCAGCTCGACTTACCGGGGGTAATCATAAACCGACAGGTTAGTTGCAGCAGGGGAGGGGCCGCTTCCAACTCGGCCCCGAACCATCCAAAACCACCGCCCCAAGGATGGAGGCCAGCGCTCAGCCGCGTCGAACGGCAACCTTCGGCTCAACTGAACCGGGTCGAGGGAGCCCCAGTCACTCACCAGGAGTTCCAGGACTTCCGGAGGGAAATTCTGGGGGCCCTCCGAGGGGCCCCAAGGAGGATGTCTACCATTCTCAAACCAGGTCGGACGCCGAGGCCAGCGTGTCCCGCCCCTCAACGATCCCACCAGAGTACGACGGCGATCTCCTAAGGCGACTCCAAGAAATGGAGGATCGCCTCGACCACATAGGCGACGGCGGTCCTGGAGCGGCTCAGGGGTACAGACCTGTCCGACCTCCTTTCTCCGCCCTCATCCTCCAAGCGGAAATACCTCAAAATTTCCGACCACCTCAGTTCGAGACCTATGACGGCGAGGGAGATCCTGCTAATCACATGGAGGGTTTCAAAACCCTGATGATGATTCACAGCGCTTCGGATCCCCTGCTGTGCCGAGCCTTCCCTGCCACCCTCCGGGGTCCGGCTCGTGAATGGTTCTCCAAGCTGACCCCCGGATCCATTTACTCCTTCGACCAGCTAGAGGGCAATTTCCTCGCCCACTTTGTCACCAGCCGGAAGGCCGAGAGGACAAGTGCTTCTTTGCTTGGACTCACGCAGAAGGAGGGGGAGTCACTCAGGGTGTTCGTCTGGAGGTTCACCGCAGAGGCAAGGTCGGTTTCCTCCCTTGATCCTGGCATCGCCTCCGCGACATTTCGGCACAACGTCCATCATGGACAGCTGAAAGCCTTTCTAGCAAAGAAAGCCCTCATCGACTTTCCCGACCTCCTCAACAGGGTCGAGAAGTACATCAGGGCGGAAGAAGTCCTAAACCCAGAAGAGTTCAGGGAGGCTCCCGAGAAGGGAAAGTGGAAGGCCAAAGAAGTCGAGCCATCAAAGAAGGCTCCAAGGGACGCGGGCACCATGAAGAAGGTCCCAGCCGGTCCCTCGCTTCGAGAGGTATACCCCGCTCACCCAAAATGTGTCCTCCATTCTCTTGGCGATCGAGGACAGGGACCTCATCCAGTACCCTCCTCGTCCGTCCAACAATACCAGTAAGAAAAGGGATCAGCGGTTCTACTGCCGCTTCCACCAGGGACAACTGGCACGACACGGATCACTACCGTGCCCTGAAAGACGAGATCGAGGCCCTAATTCAGTGAGGGTACCTCCGGGAGTACAAGCAAGAGGAAGCTCAGGGACAGAGGGACACGAGGAACAGGAGAACTCCACCTCCTCCTCGAGCTCCCTGGCAGCTCCTCGAGCGAGAGCAGGAGCTTGATGAGCTTGAGGGCCAAGCCATATTACACTGCATCCACGGGGGGCCCATGGGAGGGGAGTCCAACACTTTCCGCAAGACGTTCATCCGGGATGTTAACGCCGTCCAAGGTCCTCTCCCCCCTCAGATCCAGCAACTCCCTGTCTCCTTCTCGGGGGAAGACCTGGAGGGAGTGCGGCTCCCCTATTGCGACGCCCTCGTCATTAACCTCAGCATGACCAATTTTGACGCTCGGCGAATCCTTGTGGACAACGGGAGCTCGGTGAACATTCTGTTTCTCGAAGCCTTCGAGAACCTAAAGCTCCCCCGCGACAAACTAAAGCCGGCGGGGTACACCTTGCACAGGTTCTCGGGCGTCCCTGTAACAATTGAGGGGATTGTCACGCTAGACGTCACGGCAGGCACGACCCCGAACCAAAGAACAGAGTCCATGGACTTTATGGTGGTAAATGTCAAGGCAGCCTACAATGCTATACTCGGTCGCCCGGGCCTCTGCCTCCCTCCATGCTGTACCCTCGGCCTATCACCAAAAAATGAAGTTCCCTACCAATACCAGAGTAGGAGTATTTCGGGGGAACCAGGAAGCTGTTCGCTCATGCTACATGACAGCAATCGGGAGTGGCGTGTTTCCCCTCGACGCCGTCGAGATGCAGCCCCAGAGGACCCAACCGGAGCTCGAGTCGGCAGACGAACTGGAATATGTCTCATTCGAGACAGGGGATCTGTCGAAGCACTTTTGGGTAAGTCGCTCCCTCACCCCTCACCTTAAGTCCGCTCTCATCACCTACATTCGCCGCAATATCGACCTCTTCGCCTGGAAGCCTTCTGACATGCCCGGTATCTCCGAGGATCTCATCATGCACAAACTCACCGTGATCCCCAGGTCGAAGCCGGTTGTCCAAAGGCGACGTAAGTTCGCCCCGGAGCGATAGTAGGCGGTCAATGCAGAAGTTGACAAGCTCCTGACCGCTCGCTTCATCCAAGAAGTCAGCTATCCTGAGTGGCTGGCAAACGTCATCATGGTCAAGAAGGCAAGCGGAAGCTGGAGGATCTATATAGATTTTACGGACCTCAACAAGGCGTGCCCCAAGAATCCATTCCCACTCACCAGAATCGATGCTCTTATCGATGCGACATCGGGTCACGAGCTTCTATCCTTCATGGATGCCTTCTCAGGCTACAACCAGATCTGCATGTTCCCTCCTGACATCGCCAAGACGTCCTTCGTTACAGACCAGGGGCTATACTGTTACAGGGTCATGCCCTTCGGGCTGAAGAACGCCGGTGCCACTTATTAGAGACTCGTCAACCGGGTCTTCAAGGAGCAAATCGGGCGCAATATGGAGGTGTACGTAGACGACATGCTCGTCAAGAGCCAGCGGGGGGAGGATCACGTCGCCGATCTAGAGGAGGCCTTTGGGGGTCCTTCGAACCCATAATATAAGACTCAATCCGGCCAAATGCGCCTTCGGCGTCTCCGCGGGAAAGTTTCTTGGCTTCATTGTCAGCCAGCGAGGCATCGAGGCGAACCCCGAAAAGATCCAGGCCATATTAGACATGGATCCTCCCAGGAACATCAAAGAGGTCCAGCGGCTGACGGGAAGACTGGCAGCCATCGGCCGTTTCCTCTCAAGTCTGGAGAGAAGTCTCTTCCGTTCTTCAAAGCCCTGCGCGGCACCGGAGGGTTCGAGTGGGGTACCCAACAGCAAGTGGCCTTCGCCCAATTGAAGGAGTACCTCGCGAACCCTCCCCTCCTCAGCAAGCCCGAACTGGGAGAGCCACTCTGGCTCTACCTATCAGCCTCGGAAAAGGTGCTCAGTGCCGTTCTCGTTCGGGAGGAGGAGGGATCACAGAAGCCTCTATACTATGTCAGCAAGGTCTTGCTCGACGCCGAGACCAGGTACTCTCGGATGGAGAAAGTAGCGTATGCCTTGGTCATGGCCTCACAAAAACTCCGTCCATATTTTCAATCTCATTCGGTCCAGGTACTGACAGACCAACCCCTGAAGGCCGTGCTCTACAAGCCAGAGAGCTCGGGTCGACTCGTCAAATGGTCGATCGAGCTCAGCCAGTATGACATTGGCTATCAACCCAGAACAGCCATCAAGGGGCAGGCGCTTGCAGAATTCATCACGGAATGGACCATCTCCGAACATCCCGCGAGCAAGGAGGCCGACCAGACGTGGGAAGTTTACATCGATGGCTCCTCCTGCGAGGCGGGTAGCAGAGCTGGCATCATTCTGCGAGGTCCAGATGGTTTTCTTCTCCAGTACTGCCTCCGCCTCAACTTCCTGGCCTCCAACAACGAGGCCGAGTACGAGGTCATGATCGCCGGGCTCACCCTGGCTCATCAGGCCGGCGCTAGATAGATCAGGGCTTTTAGTGACTCCCAGCTCGTGGTCAACCAGATCACCGGGGAGTACGAGGCCCGTGACGATCGAATGGTCCGGTACCGAGCCGTAGTTCAATGCCTACTGACGTCCTTCGACGAGTCGGCTGTTTTGAGAATCCCCCGGGAACAGAATGTCAAGGCTGACGCCCTGTCAAAGCTGGCTTCCTCATCCTTCGAAGGTCTCGACCGCACGTTCCTGATCGAAGTCATGTTGAAACCAAGCATCGACATCCCGGAGGTCCTGTGTATTGAAGACGGAGCTCCCCTCGACGACTGGACCACTCTTATTAGGCAATTTCTCGTCAAGGGAGAGCTCCCCGAAGACCGAGCTGAGGCGAGAAGGGTTAGGGCCCTAGCAGAAAGATTCACAATGATCGACTCAACACTCTTCAAAAGGTCCTACACAACCTCGAACGGCCGACCCTATCTCCGCTGCCTCACTCCCGATGAAGCCAAATATGCTCTCAAGGAGCTACACGAGGGGATCGGCAGATGCCACATGGGAAGCCGATCGCTTGCGCGAAAGGCTTTGAATCACGGGTACTACTGACCCACCATGTTGCAAGACGCCCTAACCCTTGTCAAGAAATGTGGCCCCTGTCAAAGGTTCTCGCCCGTCAAAGGGCTCCGCAAGCAAACCTCCGGTCCATGGCCAGTCCAACCCCCTTTGCAATGTGGGGAATGGATCTAGTAGGCCCCTTTCCGAAGGCAACAGGACAACGAAAGTTTCTCATAGTAGCAATCGAATTCTTTACAAAATGGATCGAGGCAGAGCCATTAGCAACGATCACCGAGCAACAGACACAACAATTCTTCTGGAAGCACATCGTCTGTCGGTTCGGGATCCCTCAAGTTCTCGTCACAGATAATGGGACCCAATTTGCAGGCAAGCATTTCTGCAAGTTCTGCGAAGACCTCGGAATCCAGCAGCGCTTCTCCTCAGTATGTCATCCCCAGTCCAACGGGTAGGCAGAGAACGCAAACCGACAGATCCTCGACGGACTCAAGAAGCGACTCGATAATTCCTCCAAAGGGTTATGGGTCCACGAACTACCAAGTGTTCTCTGGGCCCACCGAACGAGAAGAGGATCCCATCAGGGGAGTCGCCCTTCAATCTGACGTGCGGCACAGACGCCGTCATTCCCCTGGAAATAGGGATCCCCTCTCCCCGGATCATGGCCTTCGACAAGGCAAGTAACTCTTTACATCTACGAGCCGACCTGGACCTCGTTGACGAGGTCAGGGAGAAGTCGTCCCTTAGAAGGAGTATCTACCAGCAAAGGATCGAGAGGTTCTACAACAAGAAGGTGCACCCCACTGACATCAAACTCGGAGATCTTGTCCTCCGGAAGCTAGCGGTATCCAACCCCGGCCAGAAAAGAAAGTTGGCACCAAACTGGGAGGGCCCTTACAAGGTATCAGAGGTCGTACGTCCGGGCACATATCGCCTGACAAACCCAGACGGCAAGCCCATCAAGAGGCCCTGGAACGCGAAGAACTTGATTAAGTTCTTAGGAGGAGAGTAGCCTCCATGTAAAATGTAATGATTGTAATCGGCACGCCGTGCCTAGTCTTTTGTAAGTTTTAAATATATTGTAAATATGCCAGCTTTTTAAAACAAGCCCATGGCTTCAAAACTTGTAACAAATAAAGGACACATAACGAGATCGTCGCCCAGATAACAGCGCGAGCCCAAAAGCTTCCCTTACAAGCTTAGGGTTCGGCGCTCGAATAACAGCGCGAGCCCAAAAAGCTTTCCTTACAAGCTTAGGATTCGGCGCTCGGATAACTGCGTGAGCCCAAAAAGCTTCCCTTACAAGCTTAGGGTTCGACGCTCGGATAACAGCGCGAGCCCAAAAAGCTTTCCTTACAAGCTTAGGGTTCGACTCTCGGATAACAGCTCGAGCCCAAAACAGCTTCCCTTGCGAGCTTAAGGGTTCGGAGCTCGGACAGCTCGGCCTGATTGGTCTTCTGACAACGTGCATCCAATCAAACAACTCTGTTTCAAACACACCAACACCGTCTCTCCCCGAGAACATGTGCAGGAGCTCGGCGTCGACCCCGAGCAAGGCGGGTGCCTTCTCCAAGGCACTGCGACCTTAACGCTTGGTGGCGACCCTCTACTGCGCCTGCAGTTGCCTTTCTCACCGGTATGGGAGCTCGGCATCCGTCCCTCGCTCGGTTTGGGCTCCTTACAGCCCACCAACCTGAGTACGAGGCGACATCTGCCAGCCACGCCCGCACCGTCTCTCCCTGAGAACATGTGCAGGAGCTCGGCATCGACCCCGAGCAAGGCAGGTGCCTTTTCTAAGGCACCGCAACCTTGACACTCGGTGGCGACTCTCTGCTACGCCTGCAGTTGCCTTTCTCACCGGTATGGGGGCTCGGCATCTGTCCCTCGCTCGGTTTGGGCTCCTTACAACCCATCAACCTGAGTACGAGGCGACATCCGCTAGCCACGCCCGCACCGTCTCTCCCTGAGAACATGTGCAGGAGCTCGGCGTCGACCACGAGCAAGGCGGGTGCCTTCTCCAAGGCACCGCGACCTTGATGCTCGGCGGCGACCCTCTGCTACGCCTGCAGTTGCCTTTCTCACCGGTATGGGAGCTCGGCATCTGTCCCTCGCTCGGTTTGGGCTCCTTACAACCCATCAACCTGAGTACGAGGCGACATCCGCTAGCCACGCCCGCACCGTCTCTCCCTGAGAACATGTGCAGGAGCTCGGCGTCGACCACGAGCAAGGCGGGTGCCTTCTCCAAGGCACCGCGACCTTGATGCTCGGCGGCGACCCTCTGCTACGCCTGCAGTTGCCTTTCTCACCGGTATGGGAGCTCGGCATCTGTCCCTCGCTCGGTTTGGGCTCCTTACAACCCATTAACCTGAGTACGAGGCGACATCCGCTAGCCACGCCCGCAACGTCTCTCCCCGAGAACATGTGCAGGAGCTCGGCATCGACCCCGAGCAAGGCGGGTGCCTTCTCCAAGGCACCGCGACCTTGATGTTCGGTGGCGACCCTCTGCTACGCCTGCAGTTGCCTTTCTCACCGGTATGGAGGCTCGACATCCGTCCCTCACTCGGTTTGGGCTCCTTACAGCCCATCAACCTGAGTACGAGGCGACATCCTCTAGCTACGCCCGCACCGTCTCTCCCCGAGAACATGTGCAGGAGCTCGGCGTCGACCCCAAGCAAGGCGGGTGCCTTCTCCAAGGCACCGCAACCTTGACGCTCGGCGGCGACCCTCTGCTACACCTGCAGTTGCCTTTCTCACCGGTATGGGGGCTCGGCATCCGTCCCTCGCCTGGTTTGGGCTCCTTACAGCCCATCAACCTGAGTACGAGGCGACATCCGCCAGCCATGCCCGCACCGTCTCTCCCAGAGAACATGTGCAGGAGCTCGGCGTCGACCCCGAGCAAGGCGGGTGCCTTCTCCAAGGCACCGCGACCTTGACGCTCGGCGGCGACCTCGATACTCTTCCAAAAATGGTTCTCACAAATATGGGGGCTCGGCGAACCGAAGCACCAAGCTCGGTCCCCACCCAGGGTTGAAAAATTTTTGTTAAGGTTTAGAGCGTCCGCCTTCGGCAGACGCCCCCAGCCTCGTGCCGAATTATTGACCACCCTCTCACCCGCGAACAACCCGAGGTTTTACGGCCTCGACAAGCCTAAACCCCGAACTGTTCGAGGATGGCAGCGGGGACGTCGACCCGCTGCTCTCTCCGTCCCGGAAAAAGCGCTCCGATCCTTCGAGCTGTTCAGCTGACCCTCCTCTCGCCCCCGAACAACTTGGGGTTTACGGCTCTTACGAGCCCAAATCCCCAAATTGTTCCCGGATGGCAGAAGAGCCACCACGCTTCAGCTCCCCCTGACCCCCCGAACCAATCAATCGGCACACCGCTCACCAACGAACCACCCGGGGTCTCACGGCCCTAACGGCCTGAACCCCAAATAGTCCGAGGGTGATCGGTGTGCCTCCGATCCGGGGTACTCGGAAATATTTCATTCTCTGGGCGCCCGCCTTCGGCAGGCACCCAAATCAGACGGCTTACTGCCTGACAACTAGCAAGGGGAGTGGTGGATTATATAGCCCCTTGAGGCCCCCATTTATTGCGTCTGGGAATGCAAAACGACGGAAGGCGAAACGACGCCATAAATGTTCATGGGAATGCGAAACATCGCAATTAATGACGCAGTCGCGTCAGTAGCGACCCTTCGTATCTGTCACACCGACCACCCTCGGCATCCGAGGCCATCAAGGTTACGGAAAACGAATGTTCTTATTGATTACTCATTGCTTACAACTCAATGAACGTCGGTACAAATACAAAGAAAAAAGAAGGCTCACAACTCACTCGCACTCGCCAGGGAACTCAAATTCAGGGCTCCTGTCGCGCTTGGTTGGGCCGACCAGGGAAGACACTCCCGCCACCGAGCTCCCCGCATCATCCGGCTGGGCCTCAACCAATGAAAACGGCAGCGACCGCCCCGGGGTCGAGTTGCTCACCTCTTCAGTCAGATCCGCACCCAATATGAGCTTCAGCCGGTGAATCTCCAATTCTTTCTCCACAACGGTCTCACGAAGTAAAGACTCCGAAGCCGAGCGCCCGCTAGAGGCATCCGAAGCAGACCAGTCCGTCTCGATTACCCACCAATCCCGGTCGGCTACGACTTTCTTCAGACGGGCAACCTCTAGGTCGAGCTACCTTGACTTGTTCAGAAAATAATTCTTGGCGGCCTCTCGGTCCCGAGCTAGCTTTCGTTGGTGAGCCAAAATGGGGTCGGGGTCCCGAGTCCCACGCCTCTACCAAAAGATAAAAATGAATATCACAAAAAACGTAAGTCTTGAAGGGTCGGCCCAAAAAGTATATTTCATTTCCTTCAAAAATTTGATACAAAAAACCGCGGTGGCTAGTCCGCTCTCGGCATTTACATCAAAAACAAAAAGAAGAAAATCAACTATCTATTCTTAAGGGTCGGGTGGCACCTCGTCATCGCCCTGGGCTCCCCCCGTCCCATCACCGCCAGGGGTCGGAGGCAAGTCCGGACGCCATCCGTAGTAGAGGTGGTCGACGTTCAGCTCGGGGTAGATCTGCCTAAAGTGGGACTTGGCTTGTTCATACGCCTCGTCCTGCGCCGTCATCACGGTCTCCCCCAAAACTGACTCCATATCCGCCAGGGATTTCTTCCCCTTCTCCGCCTCGGCCGCGACCTTCGCCAAAAGATCCTCCCGGTCCTGCTTATGGATCTTATCGAGAGACTCTATCTGGGCCTCGTGAACGAGCACTTGATCCCGGGCCGCCTTCAGATCGTCCGTGACCTTAGTCAGCTCCCGAAGGTACTTCTCCGCATTTTTCTGCTCGAGGAGAATTTCCTTCTCCAGGCACTTGTGGACGTGCTGGCCATGGAGCATCGCCTGTTCGAAGAAAGATCAAAATTAATGATGGTTCCAAGCTAAGTCAAAAAGCAGATTCAAACCGACTTACCGAGAGGTGGGCTTGGGCCCACCGCATATAGGCCTGGTCGGCCGTCTGCACCGCCAAGGCCATCTCATCGCGCTCGGTGATGGCCTTCGAGACGAACTCCATCGAGACGGGCCCGTCAAGAATAGTGTCGCCCTTCAAAATCGACCAGTCAGGAACAAAGGGCATCGTACCCATCCTCCCCACCATCTCCGCAGCACTCGGTCGTATCTGGGGGAGCCCTTGCCCCGGGGTTTCCACGGTCTTGCCCGAGCTGCCCGCAGCGTCTCGAGCCGATCTCGACGAGTGGGAGTGGTGTGAGTGGTGCGAGTGGTGCTTCTTTTGCTTCTTCACCGGGGATTGCCCCTCGGCCGCCGAGGCGGGTGCCTGGGAGGACCCTCCGGCCTGGGCGGCCAGCTTCTTTCTCTCGGCCGCTATACGATCTTGCTCCTCCTCCTTCTTCTTCTCTGCCCTCGTCTTCTCGGCCACAGCGAGCAATAACTTCTTGGCGTTCACCTATTGTGTCGACATCCCTGCAAAAAGATAAGAAAGAAGCTAACGTTAACGCGAAGGCAGAAAGATGAACAAATATGGAAAGAAACATACTAGGGTTGGCGGGACTCAGTCCGGCCCTCGCAAGGTGAATCTCGGTCACTCGAGGCCACGTGATGCTGTGACCCCCCACTATCGCCTCCACCTTCTCCCACTCCTTGGCTGACAAGTCGCTCTTCTTCGGAGGCTTGTGTCTCGGCTTTACAAAGTTCCACTCGGTCGGAATCTCCCAAGACCCGTCGGTCCGAACTACAAAGTACTTGCCCCTCCACCCCTTTATCGAATCTGGGTGGCCATGCATCACCTTCTTGCGAGGCCTCGGTGAGAAGTAGAAGATCCCCTCCAGATCTCCGAGCAAACCAATTCCAAAGATGGTCCGGAAGAACGTTAATCTCGGCTTCACCCCCTTCTCCTGGCATTTCAGAATAAAGCAGATAATATGCTTCCAAGAGTTCGGACCGTACTGCATAGGGCACAGTCCCGTCCAGTTTAAGACCCTCTTCACAAAAGGGTGCAGTGGCAATCTCAGTCCCGAAAGGAAAGCATCCTCAGGGAAGATGCAATAGCCCGGGGCCAGAACTGTGGTAGGGCGGATGCCGATGCTTGGAAGAAGGAGCTCATACTCCCGAGGAATGAAGTAGGCGAGCCGCAAAATATTAAGATACTCCGGCCTCAGGGTACTGGGGGTACCGTCCGCACGAATCTTCACTCGAGTATTTTCACCCCGCACGGGAGGGATCGGTTGGATGTCCTTAACGTCGTCAGGGTACATACGAATCGATACTGGATTCCTGAAGGTGACCGGGGGAACATCAAGACCCGACCTCGGCGCGTTCTCATCAGGCGAGGAAGGACTGTGGGGAATTGCCTTGGCTTTCTTCTTCCGACGAGGGCGAGCCTTACGCTCGGGAGACAGCGTCGATAAAGGGGGCAGTGGAGGAAGATCTTCTCCGGCCCCAGTCGCCCCCCCTAGCCATGCTCTGACCCACCTCCTGTTCATCGACCTCCTCCTCCTCGTCTCCCTCGCCTTCCTCGTCACCCTTGGCGTCCTGCTCCTCTTTGTCCCCCTCCTCTTCATCATCATCCATCTCCTGATTTGGTTTGTAGCGCCCCGTTTTCCATACACTGGAAAACCGAGACACGAGCCAGGACCTTTTCATTCAATTAGTCACAATACACAGAAACAGGAAAATTTAAAACTTTTTATTAACATAATATTACAGGCCGAGTGTTTCCACTAATACAATAAGTTACATCAGAGTGTACATGAATAAAAGATAACCATTGCTTTTTCACTTGTAGATCACGCCTCGGCTAGAGTCCTTCTAGTTCGCGATCTTGTGTCCACAACCTATTGAAGTGGGGACGTCAGTATTCACTGACGCTTAAAGGCTGATCATATAGCAGCGGATCTCCAAAACAATATATACAAATAGGGTGAAGTATGTCGGTGTAGTTTAAGTGTTCGTGAGTGCAGTGATTAGAATCTAATAAATGTCAATCAAACTGGAATACCAATGCACTGTCAACTAAACTAGAATACTAATGCACTGTCAACTAAACTAGAATAATAATGCACTGTCAACTAAGCTAGGATACTAATGCACTGTCAACTAAACTAGGATGCTCATATTCTAATATCAGCAAGTCTCCGAAGCAACATGCAGCCCATACTACATGCGACCATCTCAAGCCGTTTCCCTATATACAGGAATTTGAACCCGCATTATGAACTTCTAATTGTACACAACCTGTTCCTGACACCTACACGTGACTGATGAGGTTGCAGATGTGGTCATGTGCCACTAATCCAGTACGCCAGTGGTGTCTATGTTCGCCACTACTACCCGGCCAACCAGACCTCACTCAAAACTAGACGAACCCAACGCATCGGGTGTCATTTCAAAATCCAAATCATAGGGTCTCGCAAGCGCAGGGTAGCACGAAGCCTACCCTGTGGCACCCCTGGGGTCTCGCCAGCGCAGGACTGCCCAATGCATCCTGTGGCACCCCTAAGCCACGGTACTTCAGGAATCAACATCGCAAGATATGCAACCCGTGCTCCCAACTCGTGAGATGGCACCGTACGTATCCCTTTGACAGGAAGGTGCAACCCAATAACACCACCTAAGATCGGCCCCAAAGAAAGGTTTGGTCGTACGGTGCACCCTACTACCAATTTCCCTTCTTTCGGGCAAAAAGGTTAAATAATGATTGTATAAGTCACTACCCTAATGATGTTACTACTCCTATACAATCTTACATAATTTTCAACTTAGATTATCGTGGTCCAACTCGTGGTCCCTCTATCCAAGACTCGAGCAACGAGATCACTCTCACTCATCCCTACCCCTTACTCGGATTCTACCAACACTCTCGGTCCACGGTCAACCTACATTGGATAAGACCCGTCGATGCCCGAGGTGAGATCTATCCATTTACCCTAAGGGGGTAGGATGTGGTCTTGATGGTCGATGACCCTTAGGGTAATTGAAAACCCTAACTAGCTTTTTATCAAGCTACAACTATTAGAACATCTCAACCCTTATTGCTATGAATGAAGGGTGCTCATATACTATGGTTCCATTTTAAGTTAGAACCTACTCGACTAGAGTCCATGGGTTCTCTTCCTAACCCACATAAACATTGGTACATTTCTTCATGCAACTAGGATGCTACACTATACCGTCCAAGCATGTATGGTTCCTTACTAACATCAACTACAACAAGGTAGTTACAACTACAATTTCAACATGGCTCTTTCTTATTACTTAACCTACGGCAATCCAATCATGGTATGCAAATGCAAGCATCAACCTACCACCACTAAACATGGTATATATGACATAACTATCAACTTACAACATTCTCAATCATGAATGCGATTTATCATGCACTTGTAACAATCTTGAGCATGGATATATAACTAGTATGAACATACAACATTCCAAGGCATGGTAGGCATTTTTAATTTAAATCCTACAACATTCTAAACTTAAATATCCATCCTAAAACATGATAGGAATTTTAGAATGAATCCTACAACATTCTAAGCATAAATAAATTAATCTAAACATGGTAGGAATTTTAGAATGAATCCTACAACATTCTAAGCATAAATAAATTAATCTAAACATGGTAGGAATTTTAGAATGAATCCTACCACATTTTAAGCACAAATATCCTTCCTAAAACATGATAGGAATTTTAGAATGAATCATACAACATTCTAAGCATAAATAAATTAATCTAAACATGGTAGGAATTTTAGAATGAATCCTACAACATTCTAAGCATAAATAAATTAATCTAAACATGGTAGGAATTTTAGAATGAATCCTACAACATTCTAAGCATGAATAAATTAATCTAAATATGGTAGGAATTTTAGAATGAATCCTACAACATTTTATTTTAACATCTACTACTACTACTTTATTGGAACACACATATCTACTACTACCATGAGTTTCTACTAAAATATAACATAAAGATCTACAACCAAATTACTTACTAAAAATCTTTATTATCATATGTCTCTTATTATTACTAGTGGACATAAAAGAGATCTTTTTAATCCTTCTACAACTAGTGATTAGAAAAGATCTTTTTATTCATTCTACAACTAGTGATTAGTTAGTTTCTTTTCCATTAATAATTACAATGGTTTCTTTCTTACTTAAGTTTATAAAAGAACTAAACAATAATAAAAATAAGTAAGAGCCTTTCTATTTTGGGTTCAACCAACATATGCCTTCTTCTATTTTTGTCCAAGTCAATGTATGTCCTACAATCAAGATGGTTGTATACTTAGTCCATATGCCTTATTTATTAGTTCGCATTCAAGTCCTTCAATCTTAAGTGGTTGTATGTAAAAGTTCATATGCATGTGTCATTTTAGTCCAAGTATTAGTTCTTTTATGAGTCAAACAACAACTACTAACAACATTCATATAAGAACCCATACAACCATACTACTTCAAAACAACCATACCAAAAAGAAAAATAAACAAGGAGGGTAAGAAGAAGAAGAACATCAAACTAACCATTCAAACAAACAAACAAACATAGGAGAAACCCCCACCTTATTTCTCTTGTAGGAAGAACTAGCTATGCTACTTCTCCTTCCTCCTAGCTTTTAGAACTCCTACTAAACCTACAAGAAAACTCTCAAGTTAGCATGGTGTTCTCTCTTTTTTTTCCTTTCTTTCTTTTGATCTTTCTAAAATGAGACAAAGGTGAAGGAAGGGGGTATTTATAGGTGGGAAAAAGGGTGGAAAGTGCAAATGTGTATGCACACAATTGCACTAAGGTCCTTCCCCCTTTTGGGGCCGGTTTCTACTAGTGGAGGGGAGGGTGAGGTGGAGGTATGGTGAGGGTATGGTTCTTTTGGTGAGGTGGAGGGTGATGTGGAAGAGAGAGTGTTCTAGAAGAATTCTTAATCCCTTATGTCTTTGTAACCCTAGGTTTAGCTACACAACAATTCCTAATTATCCATTAGATTGTCATGGCTAAAAGATAACACAATGGTGAAAGAAAAATAAAATAATCAAGTAGTCGAACGCTAATAAAATAATATTATTAATAGTCGATCGGGATATTACAATACTCCCTCCTTAGAATAGTTCTGTCCTCAGAACTGTACTAAGTGGGGCGAGGAGAAACAACGATACTCAAAATAACTCGGGAAAAGAGAGCTTCATCTGGCTTTCTGTCTCCGAAGTGGCTTCTTCCACGAGTTGGTTCCTCCAAAGAACCTTGACCATCGGAATAGTCTTGTTTCTCAGTACTTTATCCGGCGATCGATGATTTTCACCGGCCGCTCCTTATATGTGAGGTCCACTTGTAGGTCTTCAGGACATCTGGCAGCTGGTGACTTGGATCTGGTACATATTTCTTCAGCATTGAAACGTGGAACACATTATGTACCTGGGACAATTCGGCTGGTAGCTCTAGTTTGTATGCCGTCTTTCCGATCCTTTTCAAAATTTGGTAGTGTCCAATATATCTTGGTGCTAGCTTGCCGCCTCTCCCGAATCTGACCACTCCCCTTGTAGGTGAGACCTTCAGGAATACCGAATCACCTTCCTCGAATTCTAGGTCTCGTCGGCGGTTGTCAGCATAGCTCTTCTGTCTGGTTTGTGCTGCTTGCATCCTTTTTCTGATTAGTTTCGATCTTTTCAGATGTTTGTTGCACCATTTCAGGTCCGAACATTTGTCTTTCACCTACTTCAAACTAGCACACAGGGGTCCTGCACCTCCTTCCATACAACGCTTCGTATGGAGCCATCCCAATACTTGATTGATAGCTGTTGTTATATGCAAACTCTACCAATGCTAAATATTGTTCCCAGCTCCCTCCGAAGTCCATTATGCACGCCCTTAGCATGTCCTCGAGAATTCTGTTAACTCTTTCTGTCTGCCCATCCGTTTGTGGGTGGAAAGCCGTGCTAAAATCTGGTCTCGTTCCCAAGGCTCCTTGCAGACTTTGCCAAAATTGGGACGTAAACCTGGCATCCTGGTCAGAAACGATTGACACTGGCACCCCATGTAGCTTCACAATGCCTTCTATGTAGACATCTGCTAGCTTTTCTACCGACCAAGTTGTCTTTACTGGGAGAAAATGTGCGGACTTCGTCAAGCGGTCCACTACAACCCAAATCGAGTCGTTCCCTTTTGAACTTCTGGGCAGTTCCGTGATGAAATCCATGCTGATGTTCTCCCATTTCCACTCCGGAATGGGTAGTGGCTGTAGTAGACCTCCTGGTCTCTGGTTCTCCGCTTTGACTTTCTGACATGTAAGGCACTTGGCCACAAATTCTGCCACATCTCGCTTCATTCCAGCCCACCAAAAATGTTGTTTTATATCCTTATACATCTTTGTGCTTCCTGGGTGGACTGTGAGTAAGGTGGAGTGTGCTTCCTTCATGATACATTCCCTCAATTCATCGACTTTTGGCACACACAACCTACTCCCAAACCAAAGCGGCCCTTCCCTTATACTGAACTCTGAGGCTTTTCCTTCGTTGACTAGTCGCTTTTGTGCTTCAATCTCTGCATCATTCAATTAAGCCTTCTTGATTTGGTCATTCAGACTCGGATGTAATTCCAGATTTGCCAAAATGGTGCTTAAATCTTGAACCACTAGTTCAATACCGGCTTGTCTGATCTCGTCCTCTAGCTCTCGTCTTATCACAGTAAGCATGGCTACAATTCGTTTTCTGCTGAGTGCATCGGCCACGACATTGGCTTTTCCTGGGTGATATAAAATTTCTGGTCTTATGTCTTCCAGAACCTCTAACCATCGTCTTTGCCTGAGATTCAGATCCTTTTGTTGGTAGATATACTTCAGGCTTTTATGGTCGGTAAACATTTCCACCTTCGATCCATAGACGTAGTGCCGCCACAATTTCATAGCAAAGATTATTGCAGCCAATTCCAAGTCATGTGTCGGGTAATTCTTCTCGTGTGGTCGAAGTTGCCTTGATCCGTATGCTATGACTCTTCCCTCTTGCATCATAACACATCCGAACCCCAAAAGTGAAGCATCACTGAAGATTACGTATCCCTTATCTGGTTGAGGTAGAACCAAAACTGGTGCAGTAATCAGTCTGTTCTTCAGCTCTTGGAAACTGTCTTCACACTTCTCAGTCCAATCAAAACTCATGTTCTTCTTGGTCAGGGCAGTAAGTGGTACGGCAATTCTGGCATAGTTCTGGATGAACTTCCTGTAGTACCCTGTCATGCTTAAGAAGCTTCTAACCTCCTTCACAGTTCTCGGCTGAGGCCAATCTTTTACTGCCTCTATCTTCTGCGAGTCTGTAGCCACTCCCTCCTTAGAAAGGACATGGCCCAAGAAGGCCAATTCTGACTTTCAGAATTCACATTTCGTCAGTTTGGCGTACAGCTGATGCTCTCGTAGCTTGATCAATACTGCAGTTAGATGCTCAGCATGTTCTTTATCTATTTTTGAATATACCAAGATATCGTCTAGGAAGACCACCACGAATGAATCGATGAATGGCCGCAAGATGCGGTTCATCATGTCCATGAAGATTGCTGGAGCGTTTGTCACCCCGAATGGCATTAATAAAAACTCGTAATGACCGTGCCGAGTCCGGAACGCAGTCTTGGGTATATCTTCTTCTCTGACCCGAACTTGATGGTAGCCTGAACGCAGGTCAATCTTTGAGAATATAGCCGCTCCCTGAAGCTGATCAAACAAGTCATCAATCCTGGGAATGGGGTACTGATTCCGAATAGTAACCTTGTTCAACTCTCGATAATCGATGCACATTCTTGAGGTCCCATCCGGGTGCTCCCCAGGGTGAAGCACTTGGCTTGATGAATCCTCTTTGCAGCAGTTCTTCAATTTGCTCCTTTACTTCCTTCTGCTCTACTGGTGCCATCCGATAGGGTGTTTTTGACACTGGTGCGCTGCCTGGCTGGATAGTAATGCTGAACTCGACATCCCTACGTGGTGGGAGTCCAGGTAATTCTTCCAAAAATACGCGGGAAAATTTTCGTACGATTGGTATCGCCTTGACTTCACTTGGCACTGGCACCTTAGTCGCAGCTGCGAGAATTTCCACATTCTGTTTCTTCCTTCCTTGGAACACAAGCTCCGGTCTTCCGGATGAGGTAATGGTTAACCTCTTCTCCTTGCAATCGATGCTAGCATTGTGCCTGGACATCCAGTCCATCCTGATAATCACGTCTGTCCCTACAAAGCCCAACTCTAGCAAGTCTATACTCAGGGTCTCCTCGTCGATCCGGAGATTGCATCCCTTGTAGCATGAATTTGCCGGGAGAGTTGCTCCAGACGGGGCTACCTACTAGCAAGACTGATTCCGGAGTTGCCTCCTGGGTGCATTTCAACTTCTCAGAGAATGCTCCAGACACAAAGGAATGAGATGACCCACTATCAAATAAAACAGTTGCCTGGATTTCATTTATATTAATCCAAGCTGTTTACAAAGTGGTTACATCAATACTATCTTATGCCAAAATATTCAAAATACTACAAAAGCTTAGCCATACTCCTTCACCTACCGGTGATAACTCCCTCGTCTTCATTGGCGTCTTCCTCTGTGAGCGCAAATACTTTCCCTTGGCGGTTTATCCCCTTTCTATTGGCCTTGGGAGCCAGCCCACCGTTGCCCCTGTGAAGTTGGGGACAGTTTGGCTGAATATGGCCAATCTTTCCGCAATTGTAACAGGCGCGGGCATCTATTTGAGGGTTCCTATTCTTGGGGCATTGGTTCCTGAAATGCCCTGGCTCGCCACATGTAAAACAGCTCCCTGGCTTGATGTTGCTGGTGTTGCTAACCCTCTTCTGAAATTTTTGGTTCCCACCCTAGCTTCTGAATCCTGACGTTGGTGCATGCCTCTTTCCCTTATTCCACCCTCCAGTGTTTCCTTACAGTTCTGGCCCCTTATTCATGTCTAACTCCGTCGTAGCTACTCGACGGACTAGCTTCTCGAACCTCCGGATGCAAAGCGGTATCATCTTGGTCCTAAGTATGGGCTTAAGCCCCTGCTCAAACCTCTTGGTCTTTTTGACTTCATCTTGTACCATTTTCGGGACATAGCGGGAAAGCTGGGTGAACTTGGTCTCGTATTCTCGAACCGTCATGCTTCCCTGCTTTAGGTTGTGGAACCCCATGGCTTTCTCCTCTTGCACGTCTAGCGAGAAATAGTGTTGCCTGAATTCTGCTAGGAAGTCCTCCCAGGTAATGGGCCCTTCGCCCATGCCTCTCTTTACTGATTGCCACCTAGACACCGGCATCTTTTTCTAGCAGAACGCCGGCTAACCTGACCTTGCTGTCCTCTGGTGTCAATATCACCTCAAACACTGTCTCGACTTGACGAATCTAGTCGCCAGCCGCTGTTGGGTCTGCCTTGCCTTCAAAAATGGGCAGCCTCATCCTTCGGAATGACTCGACCATCTTAATGGGGTCGGTAGCTGCTGCTCCCCGGTTACCTCCGGGTGCTCCTGGTTGCTGCACATTGTTTCAGCTCGCTTCTGCGAGGTCACCCAAGGCCTGGTACATACGAGCGAATTCCGTCTCCAAATCAAGACCTGTGCCATTGCCCCCACTGCCCCCGCCTTCCAGATTGTCGGTCCTACCACTCCTGGTCCTGCGAGACATCTGGTAGAAGAGAGTAGAGGAATACACAGGGCATCATATTTGTTACAAAAATAGTAATAATAATGACATCCATCCAATTCAACATGCACAGAAAACATAATGCTACTTCATTCTATCATAACCCCAGGTCTTACATAGCATTACCTTCCTTACATTTATATCATACAGTAGGAAGCAAAATATCCAAAATAACAAAATAGCCTAGGGCACCTAGCTGCCTAGTCAGTACTACTGGAGGTCCCGTCCCCTTCACCAGGTGGTGGTGCCACCAGTGCAAGTAGGTGTGAGACCTGTGCCTGCAGTTCTGCGCATTTGCGCTCCAGGAGCGCAAATTGCACACGGTGGGAGTGCTTTAGGATCACTATCTTGCGGTCTGCCCTAGCCCTTGCCCTCCTTAACTCCACTATTTTTTTCTCATTGTTGAGGGCTACGAACTCACATGAGTCCATCCTGTTCTCCAGGCAGACATGACACCATCCCCATGTCTCAAGATCCTGAAAGACCTGGTCGAAAGCTTGTTGTACTGGGTTAGGCGGGGGAGGTGGTGGTGGTGGTGGTGGTGCTGGGATCTGGCCATTGGCAGGGGCACCCCCTGCTGCGGCAGCTGCGGCAGCTCCATTGGTCAATCCGACTCCAACCGGTGACCCGTCCCCATCAGTGAGGGGCTCCAGGTCCGAGTCCACCTCGACTGCAACTCCGTGTGCTCCTCCAATTCCTGGGTGAACTGCTCCATTCGACATCCTGTACGGAGTGGACACGGAAATTAGCATAGATATAGAACATCATAATACATAAGTTGAAGGAACAACAGTATGAATTATAATTATCTACAACCAGCTAAAAGGAAGCCTAATCCCTATAAGGCACCTAAGTATATTTTCCTTCTGTGTTGGACTATAAATTAAAGTCGGCTCTGATACCACTCTGTTGCGCCCCGTTTTCCATACACTGGGAAACCGAGACACGAGCCAGGACCTTTTCATTCAATTAGTCACAATACACAGAAACAGGAAAATTTAAAACTTTTTATTAACATAATATTACAGGCCGAGTGTTTCCACTAATACAATAAGTTATATCAGAGTGTACATGAATAAAAGATAATCATTGCTTTTTCACTTGTAGATCACGCCTCGGCAAGAGTCCTTCTGGTTCGCGATCTTGTGTCCATAACCTATTGAAGTGGGGACGTCAATATTCACTGACGCTTAAAGGCTGATCATATAGCAGCGGATCTCCAAAACAATATATACAAATAGGGTGAAGTATGTTGGTGTAGTTTAAGTGTTCGTGAGTGCAGTGATTAGAATCTAATAAATGTCAATCAAACTGGAATACCAATGCATTGTCAACTAAACTAAAATACTAATGCACTGTCAACTAAACTAGAATACTAATGCACTGTCAACTAAACTAGGATGCTCATATTCTAATGTCAGCAAGTCTCCGAAGCAACATGCAGCGCATACTACATGCGACCCCATCTCAAGCCGTTTCTCCATATACAGGGATTTGAACCCGCGTTATGAACTAATTGTACACAACCTGTTCTAGACACCTACACGTGACTGATGAGGTTGCAGATGTGGTCATGTGCCACTGATGCAGTACGCCAGTGGTGTCTATGTTCGCCACTGCTACCCGGCCAACCGGACCTCACTCAAAACTAGACGAACCCAATGCATCGGGCGTCATTTCAAAATCTAAATCATAGGGTCTTGCAAGCGCAGGGTAGCACGAAGCCTACCCTGTGGCACCCCTGGGGTCTCGCCAGCGCAGGACTGCCCAATGCATCCTGTGGCACGCCTAAGCCACGATACTTCAGGAATGAACAGCGCGAGTTACGCAACCCGTGCTCCCAACTTGTGAGACGACACCGTACGTATCCCTTTGACAGGAAGGTGCAACCCAATAACACCAACTAAGATCAGCTCCAAAGAAAGGTTTTGTCGTACGGTGCACCCTACTACCAATTCCCCTTCTTTCGGGCAAAACGGTTAAGTAATGATTTTATAAGTCACTAACCTAATGATGTTACTACTCCTATACAATCTTGCATAATTTCCAACTTAGATTATCGTGGTCCAACTCGTAGTCCCTCGATCCAAGACTCGAGCAACGAGATCACTCTCACTCATCCATACCCCTAACTCGGATTCTACCAACACACTCGGCCCACGGTCAACCTACATTGGTTAAGACCCGTCGATGCCCGAGGTGAGATCTATCCATTTACCCTAAGGGGGTAGGATGTGGTCTTGATGGTCGATGACCCTTAGGGTAATTGAAAACCCTAACTAGCTTTTTATCTAGCTACAACTATTAGAACCTCTCAACCCTTATTGCTATGAATGAAGGGTGCTCATATACTATGGTTCCATTTTAAGTTAGAACCTACTCGACTAGAGTCCATGGGTTCTCTTCCTAACCCACATAAACATTGGTACATTTCCCATGCAACTAGGATGCTATACTATACCGTCCAAGCATGTATGGTTCCTTACTAACATCAACTACAACAAGGTAGTTACAACTACAATTTCAACATGGCTCTTTCTTATTACTTAACCTACGGCAATCCAATCATGGTATGCAATTGCAAGCATCAACCTACCACCACTAAACATGGTATATATGACATAACTATCAACTTACAACATTCTTAATCATGAATACGATTTAGCATGCACTTGTAACAATCTTGAGCATGGATATATAACTAGTATGAACATACAACATTCCAAGGCATGGTAGGCATTTTTAATTTAAATCCTACAACATTCTAAGCATGCTTATACACTTAGCATGGTATACATCATTCCTAAACATGGTAGGTATTTTTAATACAAATCCTACAACATTTTAAGCATAAATATCCTTCCTAAAACACGATAGGAATTTTAGAATGAATCCTACAACATTCTAAGCATAAATATCCTTCCTAAAACATGATAGGAATTTTAGAATGAATCCTACAACATTCTAAGCATAAATAAATTAATCTAAACATGGTAGGAATTTTAGAATGAATCCTACAACATTCTAAGCATAAATAAATTAATCTAAACATGGTAGGAATTTTAGAATGAATCATACAAAATTCTAAGCATAAATAAATTAATCTAAACATGGTAGGAATTTTTGAATGAATCCTACAACATTTTAAGCATAAATATCCTTTCTAAAACATGATAGGAATTTTAGAATGAATCCTACAACATTTTAAGCATAAATAAATTAATCTAAACATGGTAGGAATTTTAGAATGAATCCTACAACATTCTAAGCATAAATAAATTAATCTAAACATGGTAGGAATTTTAGAATGAATCCTACAACATTCTAAGTATAAATAAATTAATCTAAACATGGTAGGAATTTTAGAATGAATCCTATAACATTTTATTTTAACATCTACTACTACTACTTTATTGGAACACACATATCTACTACTACCATGAGTTTCTACTAAAATATAACATAAAGATCTACAACCAAATTACTTACTAAAAATCTTTATTAGCATATGTCTCTTATTATTACTAGTGGACATAAAAGAGATCTTTTTAATCCTTTTACAACTAGTGATTAGAAAATATCTTTTTATTCATTCTACAACTAGTGATTAGATAGTTTATTTTCCATTAATAATTACATTGGTTTCTTTCTTACTTAAGTTTATAAAAGAACTAAACAATAATAAAAATAAGTAAGAGCCTTTCTATTTTGGGTTCAACCAACATATGCCTTCTTCTATTTTTGTCCAAGTCAATGTATGTCCTACAACCAGGATGGTTGTATACTTAGTCCATATGCCTTATGTATTAGTTCGCATTCAAGTCCTACAACCTTAAGTGGTTGTATGTAAAAGTTCATATGCATGTGTCATTTTAGTCCAAGTAGTTAGTTCTTTTATGAGTCAAACAACAACTACTAACAACATTCAAATAAGAACCCATACAACCATACTACTTCAAAACAACCACACCAAAAAGAAAAATAAACAAGGAGGGTAAGAAGAAGAAGAACATCAAAACAAGCATTCAAATAAACAAACAAACAAACAAACAAACATAGGAGAAACCCCCACCTTGTTTCTCTTGTAGGAAGAACTAGCTATGCTACTTCTCCTTCCTCCTAGCTTTTAGAACTCCTACTAAACCTACAAGAAAACTCTCAAGTTAGCATGGTGTTCTCCCTTTCTTTTCCTTTCTTTCTTTTGAACTTTCTAAAATGAGACAAAGGTGGAGGAAGAGGAAATTTATAGGTGGGAAAAAGGGTGGAAAGTGCAAATGTGTATGCACACAATTGCACTAAGGTCCTTCCCCCTTTTGGGGCCGGTTTCTACTAGTGGAGGGGAGGGTGAGGTGGAGTTATGGTGAGGGTATGGTTCTTTTGGTGAGGTGGAGGGTGATGTGGAAGAGAGAGTGTTCTAGAAGAATTCTTAATCCCTTATGTCTTTGTAACCCTAGGTTTAGCTACACAACAATTCCTAATTATCCATTAGATTGTCATGGCTAAAAGATAACACAATGGTGAAAGAAAAATAAAATAATCAAGTAGTCGAACGCTAATAAAATAATATTATTAATAGTCGATCGAGATATTACACGGTTCCTCCTCGTCCTCATCCTCGTTGTCCTCCTCGTCCTCCTCCTCGCCACCCCCTTCCATGGGCTCCTTCCCCGTTCTCCTGGACCTCAACGGGGACACCACAAAGACAACATCATCACCTCCGTCCGAACCAGGGTCGGAAAGAACCACCTCCTTCACCTTGTACTTGCTCAAGGACGAGGACGTTTCCAACTCCGACTCCTCCGCAGAGCGACCAGACGAGCTAGCCTCGGATCCGGACTGAGTTCGCGACATTACTAAGGAAAAAATACTAACCTGGAGCATGGAAAGTTACAATCACCGAAAAATCTGCCGACGGCAAGATTCCTGCTCTTGCTGAAAATTGGAAAGTGAGTAATGAAAATGAAGATGAAGAAATGAGAGGGGGATGGGGTTTTAAAGAGGAAAATGACTCCTCGATTCTCGTAATAAAGATCTGGCCGTTGGATCTTATCTGACAAGTTCCAACGGCCACCAAGATTTGTAAAAGCTTTGATCTTTGCGCCATGATGTCAGCAATAAGCGTGAAATTACCCCACTACCCCTTCATATTTTTTTATCCAAAAAAGACTTTTTTTGCCAAGTCAGAAGGGCTCGGAGCTTGGATAGCAGCACGAGCCAATTCCCGTTCTATTTTTCACAGAAGGGTCGACGCTCGGATCGAAGCGCGAGCCATACCACCTTTGTCTTTCACGGTGGGGGCTCGGAGCTCGGATAGCAGCACGAGCCAATTCCCCTTCTATTTTTCACAGAAGGGTCGATGCTCGGATCGAAGCGGGAGCCATACCACGAGCCAAAAAATTCCCCTTCTATATTACAGAAGGGTCGACGCTCGGACCGAAGTGAGAACCATACCGCCTTCGTCTTTCTCGATGGGGGCTCGGAGCTCGGATAGCAACACGAACCAATTCCCCTTCTTTTTTCACAGAAGGGTCGACGCTCGGATCAAAGCTCGAGCCATACCACCTTCGTCTTTTTCGGTGGGGGCTCGGAGCTCGGATAGTAGCACGAGCCAATTCCCCTTCTATTTTTCACAGAAGGGTCGACGCTCGGATCGAAGCGCGAGCCATACCCCGAGCCAAAAAATTCCACTTCTATATTATAGAAGGGTCGACGCTCAGATCGAAGCGCGAGCCATACCGCCTTCGTCTTTCTCAGTGGGGGCTCGGAGCTCGGATAGTAGCACGAGCCAATTCCCCTTCTTTTTTCACAGAAGGGTCGACGCTCGGATCAAAGCTCGAGCCATACCACCTTCGGCTTTTTCGGTGGGGGCTCGGAGCTCGGATAGCAGCTCGAGCCAATTCCCCTTCTATTTTTCACAGAAGGGTTTGACGCTCGGATCAAAGTGCGAGCCATACCACGAGCCAAAAATTCCCCTTCTATATTACAGAAGGGTCGACGCTCGGATAGGAACGCGAGCACCAACAATTCCTTCAAACACAGGATGGCTCAGCGCTCGGATAGCATCCCGAGCACCGATCGCTCTCCCTTGACTCAGGGTGGCTTGGCGTTCGGATAGCATCCCGAGCATGGGACTCGGCGCTCGGGTAGCATCCCGAGCACCAATTGATCCCCTTTTAACTCTGGGGGGTTCGGCTCTCGGATAGCATCCCAAACACCAATCGCTCCTCTTTGACTATACGGGACTCGGTGCTCGGACAGCATCCCGAGCATCAATCGCTCTCTTCTTTCTCTGAGGGGACTCGACGCTCGGATAACATCCCGAGCACCAATCTCTCTCCTCAGGATAGCATCCCGAACACCAAAATGCTCTCCTCGCTCTTCCAACTAGCGAGGAGATCGCTTGCCATCCCCCAAGCGCTCGACAGATTGACCCCCAAGGGTTCGGCCACCGACCCCTGATGCTCGGCCAACAGGCCCCAACGGAAGGCCTCGACGTCCCCTCGCTCTTCCAACTAGCGAGGCAGGTCATCTCCCGGCCCGTTGGGCTCATCCACCGACCCCGTGGGCTCGACCGCCGACCCCCAGGCCTCGGCATGCGCTCTTCTGGCTCTCTTCCTCATTCTTCAAACTAACAAGGAGATCGCTTGCCATCCCCCAAGCACTCGACAGATCGACCCCCCAGGGTCTCAGCCACCTGACCCCTAGCGCTCGACAAACAAGCCCCAACGGAAGGCCTCGACGTCCCCTCACTCTTCCAACTAGCGAGGCGGTCGTCTCTCGACCCATGGGGTTCGTCCACCGACCCCGTGGGCTCGACCGCCGACCCCCCGGACCTCGGCATGCGCCCTTCTAGCTCTCTTACTCCTCTACACAGCCTCCCGCAGCAAGCTCCAATGAGGGATCCATTCCTCCTACCCCCCTGGCCTCTTCGGAAAATCGCCGATCCTACTTTCTCACCCCAACATCCCCCCTGCTCTTCCTACGGAGGCGAAAAAATCACTCCTACATTACTGGTTCACCCAGCCCTACAGGAGTGTGGGGCTTGTGATATGGGTTAGGAATGACGTGGCCCATCCTGGGCCACAGGATCCCCTCAGGATCCGCGCACTTTCTGATCCTCCAGATCTGCCACATCAGTGCCGGAAAACCGCCCTGGAGCTCTGCCACGTCAGCCCGGAAACCGCTCTGACATCTGCCACGTCAGACCTATACCGCCCAGCTTTCCACCGCTTCAGCCACTCGGGTAATCGGGTCCGGCCCAGCCCCAAACGGATCTGGACCCAATTGGCTTCCTCTATAAATACCAGACCCTCCCCCCTGTCTACAGGTAATAAATCTTTCTTCCACAAAACCCTAGTTACTTCTACTCTTTCTCAGAGACCAACTAGATCGTCAGAGGGTCTGCCACCGGGACAAATCCCGGTGTTCCTAGACCGTCTGCAGGTACACCAGACCTCGGATCCGAGCCCCCTGATCCGAGCCGAGCATCCAGCCTCACCTCACCCCAGCCTGCCACCGGTACCGCTCGGCCAGCCGAGGGTCGTCAGATTAGTAGCTTCCACCTTCAAATACAAATCGAGTAAGAACTCACACCTGGTGCATCCACACGTCTCCCAGAAACAAACTGCATCACTTAACAAATTATGTTTTAGTCTAGTAACTAACAAAACATTTTCTATAGTAGGATTAGTATTTTTACCAACCATGCCGATTCCTCTGACTTTTCCTTTGTTGTTATCACCAAAGGTAACTGTTCCTCCGTTGATGCTTTGCATGGTGGATAGGAGATTGGCATGACCAGCCATATGCTTTGAACACCCACTGTCAAGTATCCAACGATCTTTCTTTGGTACCTATAAGATATTCAATGTGAATATGCTACCCTTTTCATTGGGTCCAAAAACATATTAGTTTGGGGAAAACCAAACCCATAAAGAGTTTGATCTTCCTTCATAAGCAGGAATAAAATTAACAGAATTACATACATTTAACATATATGAATTGATATACGCAGTTCTATCATTCAGTTTCAAGTTAACTGGAACCCATACAAGTTTGTTCTGTCCAGTCGACTTTATAGCATCCTTCAGTCGACTTCTACTGTAAGTAAGTCGACTGGTAATATAGGTCGACTTATATGAGATTTTGGTCTTGTGAAATCAGACTCAGTTCCTCCGGACAGACGACTGTTGGATGGACTCAGTCGACTTGACTGAACTTTAGACTTGCTTTTATCACTAAAATTTATAAGCTTAGGCTTTTCAAAGAATTCATACAGTTTATGTTTAACACTAGAAATAGATTCAGGTTTATTTCTACTAGTGTTTTTAGAGGAAAGATCTTTTACAAAAGATTTTTTAAAACCAAGACCAAACTTTTGACTAGATTTCATTTGATTTTAAAGAACATCGTTTAAATTCTCTTTTCCTTTATTGAACTTAGATACGTTTTGGGATATCTCTTTATAATTCTTTTTTAGAGATTCAAGATCCATATCTAAACTTGAAATACGAGAATTTAAAGATTTTACTTCTTTATCAAGGTTAAGATTCTCTTGAGAAAGCGTTTGATTAAATTTCTCTAGATTCTTAACTCTAATCTTTTCTTTTTTCAATTCTTGAAAAAATTCATTGAAAGCATCAAGTAAATCTTCTGAATCATAATCATTACTTACTTAATTCTGTGAAGCCATAAAACACTTGTTCGCAACCTCGTTGGTTTCATCAGTTTCTTCTTCTGAGGAAGAATCACTGTCTTCCGAAGTTGCTTGATATGCCTTTTTGTTTTTGGCAAACTTGTTCTTTGTGTACTTATCCTTCTTGAAGTTGGATGTCTTTCCCTTGGATTTTGTATTTTCTAGCGGACAATCCTTCTTCATATGGCCTGTTTTATTACACCTGAAACAAGTTGGAGGATCATTAGAATCTCCAAATTTAGAATTGAACTTACCTTTCTTTAGAATTTTTTTGAATCTCCTTGTGAACATGGCTATCTCCTCTTCATCTTCTTCTTCATCTTCTGAGTCTGTCATTGCTTTAAAGGCTAATGATTTCTTCTTTGACTGTTGTGGTTCTGCATCCTTCTTCCGTTCTTCAATTTGAACCTCATAAGCCATTAGATTTTCCACAAGATTCTCAAGAGAAAGTTGTGATAGATCATTGTCCTCTTCTATTGCAGTGGTCTTCTTTTCCCATTAAGGAGTAAGTGCACGAAGAACTTTTCTCACCATCTCTGCTTGAGTGTATATTTTTCCAAGTGCCACAAGTGAGTTTGTAATGTCAGTAAATCTGGTTATCATTTCGGACACACTTTCATTTTCCTTCATGCGGAACATTTCAAACCTGTAAACAAGAACAGATATTTTAGATTCCTTCACTTTGTTTGTTCCTTCATGAGTTACTTCGAGTGTATGCCAGATTTGATGTGCGGTTGTTGAATTTGACACACGGTTGAATTCTTCTTTTGTAAGGGCACAGAATAATGCATTCATTGCTTTTGCATTATTCATTGTTTGGTTCTTCATGTCATCATTCCATTGTGCATATGGAATAGTAGGAGCAGTGTATTCTGTTTCAGTCATGTTCCATATTTCATAATTGATGGATTGGAGATAGATCTTCATTCTACACTTCCAATAATTGTAATTTGTTCCATCGAAGAGAGGTGGCCTTTGTGTAGATTGCCCTTCATGCTGATTTGCATTTGACGTAGTTACCATAGCATTTAGCCTTGTTCTGATACCAAGTGTTGGATCCTGTAGGCGAGACAACAAACACTAGAGAGGGGGTGAATAGTGTTTATAAAAATTAAATTGCGGAATAGAGATTTTTCTTCTGTATAGTCGACTTAAGAAATAAACCAGTCGACTGAATTAACAAAATAAAAAAGTAATTTAAACAAGTCTGTGTAGTCGACTTAGAGTTGGAACAATCGACTTAACAACCAGAAAACTATCAGAGTATACAAGTCTAACCAGTCGACTTATCAAGTACCCAGTCGACTGTCCAGACAAGTTAGACAGTAACAACAACACAAGCTGAGAAAATATAAACGCAAGTTAGAGAGATACAACCACAGAGTGCACACTATGTATCCTGGTTCAGTCCTCCCGACCTACATCCAGTCCCCAAGCAACCCACTTGAGATTTCCACTATTCTTGAAAAAGTTCACAAGAATACCCTACGGCGTTCAGACAACAACCTTGTCTAACCCGTAGTCCTTTCTCTCAACCAGAGAAAGCAACCCACTCTTCTACCAAGAGTGACAAACCTGACTCTACACCCTAGAGTCCTACTCTCCAACTGAGAGGAAAAGAAAACAATAAAAATTATTTACAATCAACCTATAGCCTTGTTTGTGATTGTGATATAGTACGTGGCTAAATGGTTGACTTCTATATTCAATCCAAAACGAAATCAAATGTTATACTGGACTGAAGACAGAGAACCAAGTCTTAGTGAGTTGAAAGCTTTTGTCTCTTCAAAAATGTAAAAACTTAAGATCTCAAAGAAATGCTTGGAGTATTAGTATCTTTAACAGTAGATTCTAACCTCTATTTATAGAGATAGATTCACTGGACGTTGGGAATCAGTTGTTCAACTGTCAACCAACGGATCTAAAAAAGATTTGAATTTTAAAAACGATTTTAAAAACAGAAAACTGTCAAACGCACTTGAACAGTCGACTGGGTTGCCATGATGAGTCGAATGGTTAGAGTTTGAATAAGATTAGGCAGTTTTGTACCAACTCAGTCGACTGGAGCATGTAGCAGTCGACTGGTACGCAACAGCTGATCTAGTTCAAACTGTTTTGACTTTTGGTTTTGAAAAATCACACTTTTAAAAGAGTTATATGTGAGTGTATGTGTGTATGACAAGGCTGTACATCATTCTAAGACTCAAATAAAGCAAAATATTACATTTGTTTACAAGACATAAAAATATATGACACTTGATGCATAGGTCTTGACTTGAGTCTTGAGTGAAGCCATTGTCTTTATCCAGAGCGTGTACTTGTTCATTTGTTTAGCTGTATGGTAAGAAGGCTTTTGTGTATTCAACCTGCAATTATATAGTATAGCACAGATACATGTTGCAGTGTGTTGTAATCATCAAAATCAAGAATCAACATTCTCCCTCTTTTTGATGATGCCAACACAATAGCTGATAATAACAAAAAATAATACAAGCATACAATCATTGATATGCTCCCCCTATTAAAAGCACATAATGCATATTATATCAGTCGACTTAAGAAAGAATTAGTCGACTTAACAGAACTTCTTGAAAAGAACAGAACTTGAAAAATATTACACAACATAACACAACAGGAAGTGTTCTCCCCCTTTGTCATCAACAAAAAAGGACACAAGATAATGTCTTACAAAAATAAGGAAAGCTACAAAAAGGACAACATAAAAAATGCAAGAAAGGAAATACATAGTAAATGTCTAAAAATCAGCAATCTTCATCTTCGTCGTCGTCATCAACATCCTGAGACGGAGGTGGAAATTGACTCGTAAACAGCTGAGTCAGATGTGAAACTTTGGAATCAAGGGAAACAATATGGGAAGCCAGGGTATCTTGATGATCCATGAGATAGTTAACAGCAAGATATAGACTATGTGGATCATCAAAATCAGCACGGGGACGAGAAGAGATGGAGGCTGAAGATGGTCTAGCAGAAGTTGCTAAAGGAACTTGGGTGTGAGGAGTAGGTCTAGGGGAATGTCTAGGGGAAAGATCAAGAAGTTTCATACGTGCTAAACTGGCACGATCGAAGCACTCATAATGCTTAACCACATTGGTCTCGGAGTCGAGATCAATATCATAAGCAAGGAAGACGCTAGTAAGGAGACCACCAAAAGGCAAAAAGTGAGTATGAGGCTTGTGGAGTCTCGAAAAGATGACACGACCCCAATTGATATTTATTCTACCAAAAATTGCATAAACCGCTTGTTGCAATTCCATAGAATACTGATCAAAGCTCCCTGTTTTGGGAAGAATATTATATGATAGTATTCTTGCAACTAGTTTTGCAATAGGTATGATAGATTTACTAGACATGGGGGGTCCATGATTTGGCAAAAAGATTTTGGACAGGATAGATGCATCATCTAAAATGATCTCACCTAAATCAAGTCCCTCATCATCAATACTCATAATAAGATTAATTCTCTCGGATGTGAGTTTAATCTTCTTATTTTTGACCAAAGAATAAACAATAATTTCTCCATCATCTGTTTGAACTACTCTCATATTGGTATAAAAAAGATAGATGAGTTGTGGGTGGTAGTCAGGTTGATTTTCCAAGGATAAAAACTCATATAGATTACAATGTTGAAAAAGAGAAATAAGATTGAACCTATCTAAATCATTGAAGTTGACAAATCTACCCGGAAAAAGTCACAATGTTACAAATAAGATACCATTTTTCTAAGAGATCAGGACTCCTAAAATACTGAGAATAGTCTTTTGATGAAGAACTATCATCAACATGGGATGTCTTAGATCGCTTCGGAGCCATTAAGAAATTTAAGGGATTCAAACAAAGAGAAGTGAGATTTAAAAGGATTATACCAACAAGGAGAATGGAATCAAACAGCAAAGGGAGCGAAAATCAGCAGCTCCAAACAGAAGATTCGGCAGTCAACTTCTGGATCTATCTCTTTTCTCCTTAGGGTTTTAGATATGGAATTGGGGTAAAAGTGAAAGTGAAAAATTGAGGCAGTGAAAAGGGTTTTTAACTGAAGCCAACGGCTGAGATTGAATAGAATCGTGATCAACGGCTCACAAAGAAGTCACGGGTGAGTCAAAGGATAAAAATTTGTCTCAAAAGCTGTGTGACGATCCGAAGTTGAAGACATACTGATTCGCGACAGTCGACTGGTATTCAGAGACAGTCGACTTAGTCGTGAGAAAAATAAGCAATTATAACAACTGATCAGTCGACTTGGTGAAATGTCAGTCGACTGGTCAGAGAAAAAATAAGTATATATATATATATATAAAATACGGGACAGTCGACTTCGTGAAATCGCAGTCGACTTAACAGAAATATTTTCAACAAATATTAAGAAAATTACATATCCCTAGTTCTCTTCTTAAAGAAATAAAAGTATCTTCTTTAAGGGGTTTTGTAAAGATATCAGCTACTTGTTTATCAGTAGAGATAAAGTCTAAAGATATGTCGCCTTTTAAAACATGATCACGTAGAAAATGATATCGAATATCAATATGTTTTGTCCGTGAATGTTGAACCGGATTTTTAGATAAATTAATTGTACTGGTATTATCACACATTATTGAAGGTTTTTCAAAAGAAATACCATAATCTAATAAGGTTTGTTTCATTCACAAATTTTGTGCACATGCCAAACTTGCAGCGATATATTCAGCTTCTGTAGTAGATAGGGACACTGAATTTTGCTTTTTACTGCACCAAGAAACTAGTGAATGTCCCAAAAAGTGACATGTCCCACTAGTGCTCTTGCGATCAGCTTTACTACCAGCAAAATCAGCATCACTATACGACAAAAGTTGGAAATTATCAGTGCGTGGATAAAATAAACCATAATCAGATGTGCCTTTAATATATCTTAAAATTCGTTTCACAGCTTTTAAATGAGATTCTTTAGGACTAGACTGATATCTAGCACACAAACATACATTGAACATAATATCTGGTCTACTAGCAGTAATATATAAAAGTGAACCAATCATACCTCGATAGAGTTTCTGATCGACACTCTTACCTAATATATCTTTGTCAAGGGTAGTAGTAGTAGCCATAGGTGTGGATTTACTACTTATACTATCCATGTTAAACGGTTTGAGTAATTCCTTTGCATATTTTCCTTGATTAATAAATATGCCATTTGAAGACTGTTTAATTTGTAGTCCAAGAAAATAATTGAGTTCACCCATGTGACTCATCTCAAACTCGTTTTTCATGGTGTTAGCAAACTCTTGACATAGATTATTATTAGTAGAACCAAAAAATATATCATCAACATATATTTGTATGATTAAAATATCATTCTTAATTCTCTTAATAAACAAGGTAGTATCTACTTTACCTATCTCAAACCCTGTTTCTAAAAGAAATGTTTTCAAGCGATCATACCAAGCACGTGGTGCTTGTTTAAGACCGTATAAAGTCTTTTTCAATTTAAAAACATGGTTTGGGAATTGTTCATATTCAAAACCTAGTGGTTGTTGAACATAAACATTCTCTTTAATAAACCCGTTAAGAAAAGCACTTTTAACATCCATTTGATAAAGTATAAAATTCATGAAACAAGTAAAAGATAATAAAATACGAATTGATTCTAATCTAGCAACAGGAGCATATGTTTCATCAAAATCTATGCCTTCTTCTTGATTATATCCTTGAGCAACTAGTCTAGCTTTGTTCATAACAACTTGACCTGATTCATCTAACTTATTTTTAAATACCCATTTGGTACCAATAATAGTATGATCAGGAGGTCGTGGAACTAAATCCCATACATCATTTCTTATGAATTGGTTTAACTCATCTTGCATGGCATTCATCCAAAATTCATTCTCACATGCTTCTTGTATATTTTTCGGTTCAAAATCCGACAAGAAGGCCGTATGAGATATCATATTAATATGTGATCTTGTCTGAATACCATGGGAGATGTCACCAATTATTAAGTCATGAGGATGATTTCTAACTTCAACAAAAGATTTTGGTAAAGTTGAAGATATCACAATAGGATCAGTCGACTTGACAAGTTCCTCAGTCGACTGGTTTACATCGGTCGACTTGATGTCCTTATCGGTCGACTTATCTGCGAGACTAGTTTGTTATAAAGATGTAATTACTTTATTTAATGGTGATGAATCAGTTTCATCATCTTTAATTAAATTTGATGAAGACAGAGATTCATCGAATGTAACATGCAGTGATTCTTCAATAGTCATTGTTGACTTGTTGAAAATTCTATATACTTTACTCCTATTTGAGTATCCTAGAAAGATACCCTCATTAGATCTAGGATCAAATTCATCCAAATTATCTTTAGTGTTCAGAATAAAACACTTACAATCAAATGTCTTAAAATAAGAGACTTTGAGAATTTTGTTAAAAAATAACTCATAACAAGTCTTCTTTAGCTTAGGTCTTATTAGAATCCTGTTTAAAACATAACAAGCTGTAGCAACGGCTTCAGCCCAAAAATACTTAGTTAAATTGCTTTCAACAAGCATGGTACGTGCGCATTCTTGCAAAGTCCTATTTTTCCTTTCGACCACTCCATTTTGTGGTGAAACTCTAGGAAATGCAAATGAATGTGTTATACCATTCTTGTTGCAATATTCTGTAAACGTTTCATTTTCAAATTCTCCACCGTGATCACTTCTAATAGTAACTATGGTTAGAGATCTTTGGTTTTGAATTCGTTTACAAAAATTTGTAAATTCATCAAAAGCATCATTTTTATGTTTTAAAAAGAATGTCCAAGTGAATCGTGAAAAATCATATACTAAAACAAATACATATCTACTTTTATTTAAAGAAGCAACTCTAGTAGGGCCAAATAAATCTATATGAATTAACTCAAGTAGCCTACTAGTAGAGATTACTTCTTTTGTTTTAAAAGTGGATTTGATTTGTTTTCCTAGTTGACATGCATCACATAACTTATCCTTTTTAAAGGATAGTTTTGGCAGTCCTTTAACTAGGTTATACTTAGATATTTAAGAGAGATTTTTCATATTCACATGACCAAATCGTCTATGCCAAAGCCAAGAATCATTATTAGAAGCTATTAAACAAAAATCATTTGAAAACTCATTGGTATTCAAACATAATTCATAAATGTTGTTTTTGCGAAAACCTCGAAAAATAATGTTTTGCATTGTAGAATCATAAATTAAGCAAGCATCTTTTTCAAATACAATTTTATAACCTTTATCACATAGTTGACTAATACTTAACAAATTATGTTTTAGTCTAGTAACTAACAAAACATTTTCTATAGTAGGATTAGAATTTTTACCAACCATGCCGATTCCTATGACTTTTCCTTTGTTGTTATCACCAAAGGTAACTGTTCCTCCATTGCTGCTTTGTATGGTGGATAGGAGATTGGCATGACCAGTCATATGCTTTGAACACCCACTGTCAAGTATCCAACGATCTTTCTTTGGTACCTATAAGATATTCAATGTGAATATGCTACCCTTTTCATTGGGTCCAAAAACATATTAGTTTGGGAAAAACCAAACCCATAAAGAGTTTGATCTTCCTCCATAAGCAGGAATAAAATTAACAGAATTACATACATTTAACATATATGAATTGATATACGCAGTTCTATCATTCAGTTTCAAGTTAACTGGAACCCATACAAGTTTGTTCTGTCCAGTCGACTTTATAGCATCCTTCAGTAGACTTCTACTGTAAGTAAGTCGACTGGATGGTAATATAGGTCGACTTATATGAGATTTTGGTCTTGTGAAATCAGACTCAGTTCCTCCGAACAGACGACTGTTGGATGGACTTAGTCGACATGACTGAACTTTAGACTTGCTTTTATCACTAAAATTTATAAGCTTAGGCTTTTCAAAGAATTCATACAGTTTATGTTTAACACTAGAAATAGATTCAGGTTTATTTCTACTAGTGTTTTTAGAGGAAATATCTTTTACAAAAGATTTTTTAAAACCAAGACCAAACTTTTGACTAGATTTCACTTGATTTTGAAGAACATCATTTAAATTCTCTTTTCTTTTACTGAACTTGGATACGTTCTTGGATATCTCTTTATAATTCTTTTTTAGAGATTCAAGATCCATATCTAAACTTGAAATACAAGAATTTAAAGATTTTACTTCTTTATCAAGGTTAAGATTCTCTTGAGAAAGCGTTTGATTAACTTTCTCTAGATTCTTAACTCTAATCTTTTCTTTTTTCAATTCTTGAAAAATTTCATTGAAAGCATCAAGTAAATCTTCTGAATCATAATCATTACTTGATTCTGTGAAGCCATAAAACACATGTTCGCAACATCGTTGGTTTCATCAGTTTCTTCTTCTGAGGAAGAATCGCTGTCATCCCAAGTTGCTTGATATGCCTTTTTATTTTTGCCAAACTCGTTCTTTGTGTACTTATTCTTCTTAAAGTTAGATGTCTTTCCCTTGGATTTTGTATTTTCTAGCGGACAATCCTTCTTCATATGGCCTGTTTTATTACACCTGAAACAAATTGGAGGATCATTAGAATCTCTAAATTTAGAATTGAACTTACCTTTCTTTAGAAATTTTTTGAATCTCCTTGTGAACATGGCTATCTCCTCTTCATCTTCTTCTTCATCTTCTGAGTCTGTCATGGCTTTAAAGGCTAATGATTTCTTCTTTGATTGTTGTGGTTCTGCATCCTTCTTTCGTTCTTCAATTTGAACCTCATAAGCCATTAGATTTTCCACAAGATTCTCAAGAGAAAGTTGTGATAGATCATTGGCCTCTTCTATTGCAGTGGTCTTCTTTTCCCATTCAGGAGTAAGTGCACGAAGAACTTTTCTCACCATCACTGCTTGAGTGTATATTTTTCCCAAGTGCCACAAGTGAGTTTGTAATGTCAGTAAATCTGGTTATCATTTAGGACACACTTTCATTTTTCTTCATGCGGAACATTTCAAACCTGTGAACAAGAACAGATATTTTAGATTCTTTCACTTTGTTTGTTCTTTCATGAGTTACCTCGAGTGTATGCCAGATTTGATGTGTAGTTGTTGAATTTGACACACGGTTGAATTCTTCATTTGTAAGAGCACAGAATAATGCATTCATTGCTTTTGCATTATTCATTGTTTGGCTCTTCATGTCATCATTCCATTGTGCATATAGAATAGTAGGAGCAGTGTATTCTGTTTCAGTCATGTTCCATATTTCATAATTGATGGATTGGAGATAGATCTTCATTCTACACTTCCAATAATTGTAATTTGTTCCATCGAAGAGAGGTGGCCTTAGTGTAGATTGCCCTTCATGGTACTGATTTGCATTTGACGTAGTTGCCATAGCCTTTAACCTTGCTCTGATACCAAGTGTTGGATCCTGTAGGCGAGACAACAAACACTAGAGGGGGGGGGTGAATAGTGTTTAAAAAAATTAAATTGCAGAATAGAGATTTTTCTTCTGTACAGTCGACTTAAGAAATAAACCAGTCGACTGAATTAACAAAATAAAAAAGTAATTTAAACAAGTCTGTGCAGTCGACTTAGAGTTGGAACAATCGACTTAACAACCAGAAAACTATCAGAGTATACGAGTCTGACCAGTCGACTTATCAAGTACCCAGTCGACTGTCCAGACAAGTTACACAGTAACAACAACACAAGCTGAGAAAATATAAATGCAAGTTAGAGAGATACAACCACAGAGTGCACACGATGTATCCTGGTTCAGTCCTCCCGACCTACATCCATGTCCCAAGCAACCCACTTGAGATTTCCACTATTCTTGAAAAAGTTTACAAGAATACCCTACGGCGTTCAGACAACAAGCTTGTCTAACCCGTAGTCCTTTCTCTCAACCAGAGAAAGCAACCGACTCTTCTACCAAGAGTGACAAACCTGACTCTACACCCAAGAGTCCTACTCTCCAACAGAGAGGAAAAGAAAACAATAAAAATTGTTTACAATCAACCTATAGCCTTGTTTGTGATTGTGATATAGTACGTGGCTAAATGATTGACTTCTATATTCAGTCCAAAACGAAATCAAATGTTATACTGGACTGAAGACAGAGAACCAAGTCTTAGTAAGTTGAAAGCTTTTGTCTCTTGAAAAATGTAAAAACATAAGATCTCAAAGAAATGCTTGGAGTATTAGTATCTTTAACAGTGGATTCTAACCTCTATTTATAGAGATAGATTCACTGGACGTTGGGAATCAGTTGTTCAACTGTCAACCAACGGATCTAAAAAGGATTTGAATTTTAAAAACGATTTTAAAAACAGAAAACTGTCAAACACACTTGAACAATCGACTAGGGTTGCCATGACGAGTCGACTGGTCAGAGTTTGAATAAGATTAGGCAGTTTTGTACCAACTCAGTCGACTGGAGCAAGTAGCAGTCGACTGGTACGCAACAGCTGATCTAGTTCAAACTATTTTGACTTTCGGTTTTGAAAAATCACACTTTTAAAAGATTTATATGTGAGTGTACGTGTGTGTGACAATGCTGTACATCATTCTAAGACTCAAATAAAGCAAAATATTACATTTGTTTACAAGACATAAAAATATATGACACTTGAAGCATAGGTCTTGACTTGAGTCTTGAGTGAAGCCATTGTCTTTATCCAGAGCGTGTGCTTGTTCATTTGTTCAGCTGTATAGTAAGAAGGCTTTTGTGTATTCAACCTGCAATTATATAGTATAGCACAGATACATGTTGCAGTGTGTTGTATTCATCAAAATCAAGAATCAACACAGAATACATCACGAACTGGCATCACAACCCTCGACGCAAAAGCCATCATGTAAGAATAGCTCTGACCCCCAGGAAGAATCACCTCCCTAATGTGTACCCCACGAATAAGTTTGAGAGAACCTCGACGTGCAAATACACTAGTACATCCCGTCAATAAGCCCTACCGACCCTCGACACACGAATGCACCCGTATGCTCCGTGAATAGGCTTGCAGACCCTCGATACGTGAACACACCAAATGTCCTCTCAAGACAGAACAACACACAGTCCTAGAAAGCATCCGTTGGACTGGACCCCTAGAGCATCTACTTACGTTTCTCAAGTTCTATCACATCTCCATTAGTATCTGTCCTTAGGATGATTATTATTAAAACACAAATCTCCTTCTCTAGAATTAGTGTATCCTACCGGACTTAATTCCACAACTACAACCCTAAGGCCCAACTGGTCAAAATCCACAAAATCTCATCTGCCGGTTCACAAGACTCCCAATCAACTCCTAGAGATTCACAAAATGAATATCAACACCAAAACTTCAATAAAACACTTTTTTTCATCATCAAAACGTTTACGTCAAGAAAACTCCTTAAATCCGCAAAATCCAAACTCATTTAATGTACTCATAAATTCCAGAATTGAAATAAAATATTAAATCCATTAGATAACTGAGAATCATGTTTTGAATTCATAGAAATTCACGAAACATTAGTTTCTTCAAAAACCATATATATTTCACTTTATAAAGTCATAGAAATAGAATTTAAATTCTATTAAAATCAAAATATAACTTTTTGTAAAATACTATAATCTGTAGTAAAAACATCATGTAAAAAGTAGATCAATAATCCATAAATTCAAAGAAAAAATCGTTCAACCAAAACAAAAGAAAAACTCAAGAAAACAATCAGCCAAGTAGTTGGCAGTCGACTGTCAAAGACAGTGCAAAACACGATGGTCGACTGTCGAGAAAAAATCTGAAAACCCAAGAATTGACAATCGGCTGTCAACCTTAGTACAATTACTAGGTGGTCGACTGTCATGTTAAGAAAAATACAGCTTTGAAATTCGTACACATTTTTACTGATACTTCAATAATTTTTTTGTAAAATCATAAATTTGCAAAAACAAATTTTCCTGAGATGATCAAATACAACTTTTCTAACGTAGTGGAGTTTATAAAACAAATCAAAACCACATCAAGATCATAAAAGAATAAATTTTCATCGAAACTACTTCAAAACAGTAAATATAGATATATGAAGTGTATATGTGTGTGTTTGCATCAGTAAAGCTTCAAAATTCATCAAATAGGAGTAGTATACTGTTTGGATTCAATATTTGTATCAAAACAAATCAAATGTCAATCAAAAACTTCATAAAAATCACAAAACCCAAATTCAGCTGAACCTAGTCAGACCCGAAATATACCCCTCTTCACAACATCCAAAACTTGATCTCTTTGATCCAAAAACTCCCCTCGTAATTCATTAGCTCATATATAACTACTAAACATCAGTTTACCCATGAATAAAAGCAAATTTTGACATGTATTAATCAAGTTATACTCATCAAACTTAAAGAATAGATCAAGCATATGTACACACCCAGTAAAAGTTCATCTTTAATCAATTTGTGCATTATACAACATACATACTCATCATAACCCATCAAATCAGTAAGCATATGAAAGAAAACAACCTACTCATGATTTCCATTAGGTTCTTTAACAATCTCAAGCCATCTATATGTAATTTTAATCATCAATAGCATAGTTTCATGAAAAGTTTCAATCTTTATTCATCCATCCTTCAAAAATTCATTATATCATCATACAATCCTCTAAGATGCTTCCTAATTGAAAAATCATCACATACAACATGCATAGAACAACAAGAAATCAAACATATATCAGTCACCTTATTGAAGAATCAACCGAAATAATAAAGTGAATAATAAAGTCCTTCATTTCGCAAGAAAACCAAGATCCTCGATTCGAAACTCCAAGAAATCAATAATAAAGAAAACCCTTTGTGTAGTACAGCAAAGAGACGGTTGCACTAACTTTTAAATAGGCTGGGAATTAGGGTAATTAGGGGTTTTGAATAGGTTTTGCAAAATATCGCTTTTGAATATATCTTTACATATATAAATTCTTATACATGGAAATTAATTTAACCAATTCACTTTAAATTTAGAAACAAAAATAACCTCCCTAATACTGGCTGGCACTGGGTTTAAGTCCAGAAAAGCAAACTTGTAATTTTGCTAAGTTGTAATTTTGCAAAAAGACTATTCTTAAAGAAATTTGTGAAATCGAGGGTTTTCGTGGTGTTATTTTCGTATCTCCGATCTTCCATCTCCAGATCCGGCTGACCTACTACTCTTTCTCCCGTCCTTCCTTCATTAAAATTGTCCAGCTCATCCAGTTATTCAGACCCAGATCATCTGTTCTTCTCCTCCCCGTTCTTGGCGATCCACTTTCTCTCCCTTGGAGTTTCGTGCCTCATACCTCGCAGCCACCGGTGTTGTTGGCGCTTCCTGGTCCTCATTATGCGTAGCTTCAGCGCTACTGCCTCCGGTGGAGCCCCTACTCCGGCTTCTTTCCAGCTCGCCCTATTACTGTGAGTTTTCCATCCGGTGGAGGCCCAAATCTGAGGGTATTGTTGCCCCTCCCACTTATTTTCTCTCTAATTTGAGGGTATTGTTTCCCCTCCTTGTGCTGTGCTGGTTTGTTCTTTGGTGGTGTTTTGGTGAGTTTGGATTTGTACCGCCTTTAGTACTATTGTCCTGTGCTTTATTCTTTGTCAGAGTTTCGCTTTGAGGCTTTCTTATGCTGGTTTCAGCCATGTATCTCATCTTGCCTGAAGCTAGATCTAACAGTTCAGAGACGGTTCAGGATTTGAGGAGTAACTTGTCTTCTCCTCTTTTGGCTAACACCTATCGTTCTCGGTGCTCTCCCATCTTCACTATTTCCTCTTCTTCTTGTAGGTCCGACCCTCATCTGGTTTGTTTCAAGTGCCTCCTTCCTGGGCATTTTATATGGGAGTGTGTGAATAAAATGAAATGCATTTTCTGTGATAAGCTCGATCACTCGCGCAGTCGATGCTTTTCCCTTCAAAAACTTCTTGGATTTCCCAAAGGCAATTCCTTACAGGCCAAACTTCTCGCCTGTCTTAACTATCCCCTCTTAAAGCGCAAGCTTCATGCTGGCTTGGGATGGAAGTACAGTTTTGAAGCTGTAAAGGATCTGGACTCCTCTACGGGTGTTCCCTTACCAGCTTCGAACTCCACTATTTCTTCCACTGCTTATTGTGATTCATTCGCTACTCTTCAGCCTCCTAATATTGCTAACCTTTTTAAGGATCGTAAGGTTTATACGAAACTTGTCTCCTACCCTCGTTTGGGTTCTTACAAGGCTCGTCCCCATTCTATTTCGGTGATGCCTTTGTTGAGATTGAGTATGGGTAAAAATTCTTGGGTGCGCCTGGGTTGGCTGCTCCTTTAGACAGATTGTTAGCCTGTTTGTTTGCTCCGTACACCTTTTCGGTGTCGGTCTACTTTTATATCGTACATCCGTTTTTGCGTGCTTTTCGGCTGTTTTTTTGATTTCCTTTTTGTAATCTTCTTTCTGTTTTACTGATTGTAAAATCCTTATAATATTGTCTGTAACTCTCTGTTTTATTGATTTATATATTTTTTGATGGCTAGAGCCGTTTGGCTCTATCCGATATATAAAAAAAAAAATTGCGAAATAAACCAAACCTATTAAAACAAAAAGTAAACTTTTTACCTCTTAGTTGGCTAGCCATCTTGCTCAACCCAAAATCTGAAAATCTGGAGTTTTCACTACAAGTGGTAATTTTGCACAAAAGCCACTTTTTTGTTATATTTGCAAATATGCTAAATAAATATCAGGAAAATACAGAAAATTCATAAATAATACCTACTAATAAATAATAGGTTTCCCCCAAAATAATTTCTGACTTTAAATTTCCCAAGAAAATATTTGCATGTGTAAAAAGATAATTTTCAGAAAAATGTTTATTAAATCACCAAAATCATTTTAATTCATTTATACACCTTAAAAAAATTATTTAATAATCTAGGGTGTTACAGCAAAACTGCAACTTGATGTCAAGAAGGCAAGCCTGCAGTTGGACACCAACGAGGCGAACCCACACCAAAAGAGATTTTTCTACTTTAATAACCCTAACTTTTATTTCTATATATATTACTTACCACTATTCCATATTTGTACTAGTTTATACAATTTGATAATGTTTTACAAGTTTACTTATATTACTTCAACTTTATTATTTACAATACAGATATACTTATATATGTATTTAATAAATTACCTAAGTATTTATATTTGCTTCTACATCTATCATATATGTGTTATTATTATTTTATTACTAGTTACCATTAATTATTTTATTACTTTGTATTTTTATATTTTATTGCTAACCTGTCTTTGATATGTTTGCTACTCATATAATATGATTTTTATTATTTATACTTTCGTTTACTATATACATATTATTTCTATCCCAATTAATGTTATATAATATTTCAATTGTATATTGCTACTTTTACGATTATTTTATTTTGTTTCTCCAATTGCTTATAACATTCGTATTATAGTATTGTTTGTTTCATCATATATTTTTTACGCCTATGTACGTGTATAGTTTTGTATGTTGGCTTTCTTGCTATGCTTGGCAACTTATAGATATTTTAATAAATACAAATCACTATTCTATGTATTTAATTTTAAATCGTATATATAGTTATTATATTTACCTTATGAATTATTTTTGTCGTGATATTAATTTGATATGCATAATTATATTTATCTTATGTTGTTTGTACTTTTAGTTAAAGTTTAACACTCATATATTTTTCAGATTTTTCATAAAACAGTATTATCTTCAATTGCTACTTTCTTTTTATCTTAGTTTACAGTTTTAATCACTCATTTCTTCATGTTTTCTTTTAGTTAATTTAGCTTTCCTTAAAATTTTCAAATTCATATTAGCTAGTGCTAACTACTTTTCAATTATTATGCCTTCCAAATTATTTATCGGGTGCTTTATATTTTGATTCTTTTCCTTTATTTCATTTTACTATTATTTTCTTTATCATAATAATATGCTTTTTATCGCAGTATATTTTTTTTTCCTTTAGTTACGTAATTTTTATTTGAGCTATGAATCTATTTTCAAAACTTTCTACTGAATTATAATTTGTCTATGTTGTTTCAAATCTTTTATTCTTCACACTTACATTTCTTTTTCATCCTATTTATTTCCATACTTTTATTTTTGTTTTAATTTTTCTCATACTACTTCTACTTTTTTGTATACTATACTTTTTTTAAAGCATCTGTATATTACTATGATTTTCTCATTTCTTTCTAATTATTTGTTTTCCAATTTCTCTCACAATTGATGACTTAATTATATTTTTCTTTTACTACAGTATCTAATACTTTATCTAATATTTTTTTTTATGAAACTTTCATTCAATCTATATTATCTTTCGTTGTCACGACCCTTTCTGGTATTTTTTTCTAACACTTTCGTGTTTTGTTCTTTTTCACATTGATACTTATAGTTCCTTATTTAATTTTGCTTTGTTTTCCACATTACATATATTTTTCTTAATATTTGTAGTTTTTTTTTATACAATAATGATTTTCTTGGTGTGTACATGATACAACCTTTACCTTAGTAAGTTCTGAGGACAGAATTGTTCTAGGGGGAGGGGGGGGGGGAGGGGGGGGAGACTGTAACAGCGTGCAATTTAGGTTATGACAATTTTGTTAACTGGTGTTACGCACATGTATCTTGTACTGTTACAAGTAATATCGTAATGTATTTTAATATAAATTTCTTACGTATTTTTGCATGTGAATTATTTATACCTTTTCCGTCTTCTCAAAATCTATTTTTATCATATTCTGAGCCAACTTAAACATTTATTTTAATCTTTGGGTTTTTACGTGCATTGTGCGTATTTCCAATGCACATGTCGATTATGTATATTTTACGGTTATGTGTAATATCCGTAACATTATTAATATAGTTGTTTTGCGTATTTTGTATTGTCGAATTATGAATATTTTTCGTTCCCACGAATTTATTTTTGTATTGATACGTGCAACACACGTGATTTCAGTGCACGTGTTGGTCTTATCCTTTTTCAAAATAAAAATTTATGAAGTGTTTATGTTTATTTTTATTTTTATCTTATACTAGTTTACGTGAAATATCCATTTTAAAATATTTTTTCCACACGTGCGATATACGTGCTTTTTCTACTAAATGCGTGCAAGTTTCTTATTTTTTATTACAAGTTCTGCACTAAAGTTTATCAAATCATACTAAATTTTTTAAACAAAAATAATATAATTATTTATTAAAGAAGAGAGTTTAAAATGAAACAAAATAAAAAAAATAAGAGTAGAATGAAAAGTGTACAAAACACGTGCACACGTGCAATGTGCACTCTTTCAAAAATGGTTACATATAAGAGTGAGTGGGGTGAGTGAGAGGGGTGAGTGTAACGACCCTAATTTTTTATGAATATGTTTTTAAATAAACTAGATTCTACTAGTTATAAAGTTATTTTCTTTTGATTAAGGGAATTATTTTTCTTACTAATAACCTCAAAGTATGCATATGCATATGTATATGCATAATTGTGTTTTTGAGTTAGGGCTTAAGAGGCCCAATGCAACAAACAAAACAACAGAACAATAAAAATAATAAAAAAAATAATAAAAAAAAAGCCCATCATATGGTCGTCCGAGATTGGGAGGGAAAAAGGGAAGGGAAACAAGAGAACTAGGGTTAGGGTTTTGATCTCAAATTTGACTCATGATGGGTCTTTCACCACCCCTACACTCCACCTCCCTCTTGACCCAATCCAAGAAGAGATGCTCCCCCATTTCCCAAGCTCAAATCTGCCTAAAACCCCCTCCACCTTCCTCTCTTTTGTTGTTTTAAAACCCCCCATATCTACTTCTCATTTTCTCATTTCCTACAACTTCCACACTTAAAAGAAAGAGAAAAAGAAAGAGAGTAAGAGAGACTTGCTACTGATTTGGAGTAAGAATAAGAAGAGAAGCCAAGGATAAGGAGCCAAGGAGTCAAGAAGGAAAGGAGCTAGGAGCAAGAAGGCTAATCAAGAAGTTAGGAGCTTGTAGGAACTCTTTTCCATTAAAACACATCAAGGTGGGTGATTCTAATCACTTTGGTTGTTTTTGTTTGTTAGATGGCAGTTGTAATGACTGAAAAATTACATGTATGCTCTAGAATGAACCTTTGTAACTCGTTTGGTGCAAGGAAATCAAAAACATAAAATTCTGTTAAAAAGCTGAAATTTTGTGGTCAGTCTGTGGCTCATAACTTAAACAAAACTGCTTGGATTATCTTGAAACTTTTATATGACGTTCATTCATGTGTCTTGTACCATAATTAATTTTTACAAATTTTTATGAATTTTTCTGCTATTAAAATAACATGCAAACTTGCATGCTGGTCAGAATAAAAATAAACCATTTTTGTTGTTACTGTTGTGAGAGGAATAACTTGTATCTTGCTGCATGCTTATGGGAATGATTTGAAGTTTTAGTATGTCAATTTTGAATGTATCTAAGACCTATGTTTCAAATTTCATGAGTTTTGGACCAATGTAGCTATGTTAATAAAATCATGCAAACTTAGCTAGTTATTTTAGTAAACAGAACTGTTGCTATTATTGCTCTTTTTTTGATGTTATTCAAATAGACATAATTAAAAATGTACTTGGTAGAATCACATGATTTTTGGAAGTGTGGTAATATCATGTGTCAGGGGCTAGAATCTAAAATTTCATAAAGTTCTAACGCCGTTAACTATTTTAAATTGATTTTATCCCATGATTGTGTTAATATCATGTGTTGTTCTGAGAATCTGTATACTTGTTAAAGATGGGACCATAGGAGCTTGTAAACGACCTATTCTGAAGAAATTTGAAAACAGGAAGTTTTAGTAGACATATAGACCTTTCTAGAATGATAAAGAAACCATGATTTGGATAAGTGTACAATTTTATGACTTTTGCAAGTGACGATAGAAACACAGTGAATCTTAGAGCTCACTGTTTTGCACCATGTTCATTGAAATGAGCTTGAACTTGTACTTTATTAGCTTAGAGTTGGTGTTTGAGGTCACAAATCATGTTATAGATGTGGATATGAGTTAGGAATAAAATGATCTAAAGTTCCTTGCTAGGAATAGCTCATAGTTGCTTGTAGACCCCGATATAGACAACGTTGTTCACAGTTTTGATGTAGAAATTGTATTGGATGTTAGGGTATTGTTGTTGACCACTTTGGGATGAAATCCCTGTCCAAAGTGTGCTCATACTTGCTGTCTACCTTGAGTAGCATGGGAGTGCCCGATCACAATTTCTTAAAGAAACGGGACCGGGAATGACTCCGTTTTGGCATAAAAGCCAAATGTGCGCTTGCTGTTTGGATCTAAAACTTGTCAATTTTAGGGCTCTTAGAACCCCTTTTTGGGTATTCATGGGTTAGGACTTACTCCTAGTGTGGTGTACCTTATTCGGGTATGTTGGTTGAGTATTGAGACTCTAGAACTAAGTCTTGTTGACATACCTAGACGGATAGAATAGGACCCGTATCGCATAGAACACATTGGAGGAGACGACTCGTGCACCGACGTACTCGCCGTGCATGGATGGATTCCATGGTTGTGCCTTGAGCTACCACTTATCGAGGATCACGGAGCGTTATGTTTAGCAGGAGCTACGTGTTGGTCGGGCCGAGGTTGCGATCGAACTCCAAGTATAGATGGCGGTTGTGGCGATCGACAGGGTCGATTCATCGTTCGATCGTGCCAAGTGTGGGCCGCGGCATGTCAACCCTTTGGCCGAACTTGAGGGCTAGTTGAGTCCTAGTGTGAGATGGGTTGAGATCCATTATTGATAAAGGTAACTAACTAGAAAGAGTCTACAAGTAAAACTTAACTAGTTGTCCTTAGCAAGCAAAGTTGATTACCAAGTTAGGGATTGGAAAGGGTAGATAGATCGCCTAACTAAGGGAATGGGTAATATGAGATAGTTCTAGGCTCGCCTAGAGGTCCATAATTCTCATAAGAAAATGAAAGAGAATTAGAGATTTGCTAGAGTCATGGATTTTAGTAATCGGTTGATAAAACAAATGTTAGTAATCATGTGATTAATCTTATCCTTAATCTTGGAGTGGGGTAGCATTGATGCTTTGGTAGGACTAGATCGAGTCCTGGTTGAGTGTAAGGACAGGCACTAGCGAGGGTGTTCGCCTGTCTGGGGGACGCAAGGCGTCATCATGCTTGACCAAATCCTAGGTTCGTTTAATGCGGACAGGAACCCCAAGCTGCCTTGGGGAGTGAAAACTCTGCGGAGGCTCCATTGTTTTGGCGTGAATGCCTTTATGTCTGTAACAACCTTTGAGGAGGTTTTGAGTGTTGACATCGTCTCGACTGCAAGTTCTGTTCTAGTGTAAGGATGAGTGTAACGGAGTTGGGGAAATCCTATATCCGTCAGTTCCTTTTTTATCAATACGGGCAGGAGGTTTAGATTGATCAATGCGGGCAGGAGGTTTAGAGAAAACCCGGTGAGCGAGACTCTACGGGAAAGGCTCTAAGTCCTTCGGCGAGGAGCCCTGGTGTTCGTATATCAGCTTTTGGTGAGATCCGGGGAGACATAGATACAGCAACATACCATTCGTACAGTCGTGAAGGAGTAAGCTTGCGATTGTAACCCCAGCCGTGAAGGAGTAAGCCTGCGGCTGAGATCCCGGGCACAGTGGATAAAACATGAGGTATTGGACACCACTAATGACAGCAGCAACTGGAGTAAGCCGGGCGACTACAGCCTCACCATCACTGGAATCGGAAACAGGAGAGAGCACAAGAGTAAGAAGCATAGCAGGGGATCGAGCCCTATCAAAGTGAAGAACGAAGTTTGGTTGGGGATGTGTAGTATGAGATGGATATCTTTACACCAATCCTGCATCAGCTTTAGGAGCATGTGTTCATAGTGTGTGCATTAGATTAGGCCATGGCCTACACCGACACTTATTTGACATCACCTTTTTTCTTTGCATAAAATATTTGTGGTTGTTGAGGTTGGAATCGTTATATTATGGCGTAGAGAGGATAGCTGAGTATAACATTTCGTCAGTTATATTCAACTGACGTGCCCATAATTATTAATGCAGGATTGCCGACTTGGGAGCGCAGGAAAGCTCTAGCAGGGGAAAATATCCAACTGAAAGTTACTCTCTAAATTTTATTGTACATTCTTGTTGTAACAATTAATTGTAATTGTTGTAATCATTGGACATTGTAATAACAATTTGATGTAATGAAAGGTTTTAATTCCTGTGTTTTTTGTTGTGTTATGACTCATTTGAAGAAAGATCCTGGAGTGTGTCACGAGTTCCTATTTTAGGAATTTAAGGCACTACAGAGTTGGTATCAGAGCTTACTTCAAATTGTAGTCTAACACCACAGGAGATTAGACTTGGGTGCATCAGTAGGGTTAGTTTAGTATAGATATTTGGTGATCGTAATTCATATTATTGCACTTCCAACTTATTTTTTTGATTTTCTATATCTGTACTAATGCCCTTGTCTTCTCCCGCAGGATGGCTCACGGCGATGCCCTGGAACATAACTTGTGGTTTGAGATAGGGGAGGCATCGATCGAGGAAGAATCGATGACGGAGGAGGAGGAACCGATGATGGAGGGGGAGGAGCCCGAGGAGGAAGCTGAGATTGAGGGCGGGCAGCTCTCCGATGTGGAGAACCACCCCAGAGCTTAGCAGTTTCCCTCACCACCTCCCCAGCCAGACGCCATGCTGTGCACCATGGATAAGGTACTGAGGGAATTTGCGATCTACTAGTACAGCCACGGCATGCCAGAGGACCGACTTCAAAGGTGTGGAGTCGGGCTCCTGGACCTTGTCAAGGCCGTAAGCAGCGTCGAGCGGTTCAAGATTAAAGCCACTCGTAAGATCAAGAAGATCAAAACCCGACACCGAGAGAAGATTGCACAACTCGAGGCGTGGATGGAGCTATTGAGGGCCAGGTGGCCCAACTATAGGCCCAGGCGAAGCCACATGACCGACAGCAGTTTCCTTAGGCTTTATTACACTCTATGATTTGTACTCTGGATTATTTTGGATATTTTGTGTTCTGTTGCAAACTTTTGGTACCATCTTTATACTATGATATTTTGATGTACTGTTTAATGAAACTACTAAGGGTGCTATTAATGAATGAATAGGGCATGATGTTTTGATTTATATGGATCTTGATTGCGGTTTTATGTTACTGTCATAACATTTATCACATTAGACACCCTATATTAATTTTCATTATCTGGATATCGAGGAACACTCGTGGCGGAAGCAGAGCGGGGAATGAAGGGGGCGGGGCCAACAATGCAGGACTCAATGTAGAAACTGAGTTAACTCGCATGTATCAGGCGATGGCCACCTTCATTGAGGCACAACAAAATTTCGTGCTGCCACCCGTAGCCCCTGTAGTCAATGTGGGGAACGCTGTCCCTGACCAAGTAAAGATGATGGAGTCCTTTAAAAGGATGTAGCCTCCTATTTTCGAAGGACAGGCGGACCCATTGCTGCGGACGACTGGATCCACCAGGTGGAAACCATCTTTGAAGTATTGGAAACTCCTGAAGGAAGCAAAGTGAAGTCGCAATGATCCTCCTGGTGAAGGACGCTGGTGTGTGGTGGTAGTCCGTCAAGCGCGGACTGGGCGAAGGACCAATCACTTGGGATGACTTTCTACTGGAATTTCGACAACACTACTTCCCATTGGACATTCAAGAAGAGAAGGCGATGAAATTCATGAATCTGCGATAGGTGAACATGACCGTCAGGGAGTACGAGACCAAGTTTACTCAATTGTACCGCTACACCCCCGAGATGGTGCAGGATGAAGGAAAGAAGGTGAAAAGATTTGAGCAGGGACTTAGGCCTACACTAAGCTAAAGAGTGGTGCCCCTATGCATTCGGAGGTTCAAAAAGCTCGTAAGGAGGGCGGCAGTAACCGAGCAAGACATGAACCAGAACCAGCCACCGCAAGGAAGGACGGGAAATTGGAACATAGGGAACCGGCCGATGCCAGCCGCCAATTTCAGAAAGCAGGAGCCCAGCCCAAAGTATGAAAAGGTAAATAATGGCGCAGGAGTGACCAGGCCGATAAAGTGCTTCGGATATGGAAAGGTGGGACATGTGAAGAGCCAGTGCCCGAAGTAGAGGTTGCAGCCAACTCCCGTCACCTGTTTCAGTTGTGGAAAGGTAGGGCACTATAAAACGGACTGCCCCCAGCTGTGAAGGAACAACAATGCAACCTCCCCCACCCCGAAGACCAATAATAAAGGGAAGAAGCCCTTCCGGCAGGGGCGCATCTTTGCGCTCACAGAAGAAGCAGAAGAAGATGAAGGAGTGATCTTGGGTACGAATGGGATGTAATTTTTATTCTTGGCTTTGTATTTTGAACTCTGGAAAGAGAAGTTGATATAAATGTAACTCCTTTGTAACAGGCTGTTTGGAAATCAATAGAATGAAAGCCAATATTTTGTTTGATAGTGGATCCTCTCATTCCTTTGTGTCGAAGTCTTTTTCAAAGAAATTAAATCGCACCAGGAGGCGACCCCTGAGTTAGCTCTAATGGTAGCTACACTATCAGGGGCAACTCTCACTACCGATGGATGCTACAAGGACTGTAAACTCCAGGTTGGAGGAGAAACCTTGAATATAGACTTGCTGGAGTTGGGTTTGCTGGGAGCTGATGTAATAATTGGGATGGATTGGATGTCCAACTACAAGGCAATTATCGACTGCAAGGGGAAGAAGGTAACCTTAGCCATACCCGAGAGACCAGAAATTGTGTTTCATAGGAAGAAGAAAAACGAAAGGATTTTGTCGGCTACAGCCGGGAGTAAAGTACCGAAGGAAGTCAAGGGGATACCCATTGTACGAGACTTTCCACTCGTATTTTTGGAGGAGTTACCAGGGTTACCTCCACCTAGGGATGTGGAATTCAGTATCGTGGTCCAGCTAGGTAGCGCACATGTATCAAAGATGTCGTATCGTACGGCACCGGTGGAACAGAATGAAGTCAAGAAGCAAATAGAGAAATTGTTGCACAAGGGATTCATCAGGCCTAGTGCCTCTCCTTGGGGAGCACCGGTACTACTGGTTAAGAAGAAGGACGGGTCATCAAGGATGTGTATTGACTATCGGGATTTGAACAAAGTTACAGTCCAAAATAAATATCCAATTCCTAGGATCGGCGACTTGTTCAATCGCTACAAGGAGCCACAGTGTTCTTAAAGATCGATCTCCAAACGCGTTACCATCAGGTCCGTGTCAAAGAGGAAGACGTACCAAAGACAGCTTTCAGGATGCAGCATGGGCACTATGAGTTTTTGGTGATGCCATTTGAAGTGACCAATGCTCCAGTAGTCTTCATGGATTTGATGAATTGAGTCCTATGACCATTCATCGACTCATTTATGGTGGTCTTCATAGACGGCACTTTGGTGTACTCAAAGACCGAGGAGGATCATGCCAAGCATTTGTCTGCAGTTCCGAGCAAGCTTCAAGAGCAAGATTTGTACGTGAAGCTTTATAAGTGAGAATTCTGGAAGTCGGAAGTAGTTTTCCTTGGCCATGTCCTTTCTAAGGAGGGAGTGGCCACTGACCCACAAAAGATAGAGGCGGTGAAGGATTGGCCTCAGCCGAGGATAGTGAAGGAAGTAAGGAGCTTCTTGGGTTTGACCGAGTACTACAGGAAGTTCATTCAGGACTATGCCAAGATTACGGTACCACTCACAGCTTTGACCAGGAAGGACAAGCAGTTTGAATAGACCGATACGTGTGAAGCCGGTTTCCAGGAGCTGGAGAACCGACTGATATTAGCACCGGTGTTGGTCTTACCTGAACCGGGTAAAGGGTATGTGGTCTATAGTGATGCATCTTACTTGGGTTTTGGATGCGTTCTGATGCAAGTGGGGAAAGTCATTGCCTATTGATCGATGTAGCTCCGACCACATGAGAAGAACTATCCAACTCACGACTTAGAGCTAGCTGCGATCATCTTTGCCATAAAGATATGGAGACATTATATCTACGGAGAAAGGGTGGAGATATACACAGACCATAGGAGCTTAAAGTATATCTATCAGCAGAAGGACTTAAATCTGAGGCAGAGGCGATGGTTGAAAGTATTGGAAAATATAAGGCCAGAGATTTTGTACCATCCAGGAAAGGCCAATGTGGTGGCAGATACACTCAGTAGGAAGAGGAGCATTTCCATGCTAATAGCTACATGGAAGGAGTTAGAAGAAGAGATAAGGAGAGTCGGTATCGAGATGATTTCTCAATGGTTAGGTACTATGATAGCTCGATTAGGAATCCAACCAAGTCTGAAGGACCGAGTGAAGAGGAGTCAAGATGGCGATGCGGATACCCAGGCACTCAAGAAGCAAGCGAACGAAGGGAAACTTCTCGAGTTCAATGTTAAAGAAGGAGTGTTGTTGTTTGGAGATCGGTTGTGTGTGCCCAAGGTGTGGGATCTTAGGGAGGAGATCATGAAGGAAACACACACCACCTTACTGGAAGTTCATCCAGGGAGCACAACGATGTATCGAGACGTGAAACAGTTCTATTGGTGGGCCGAAATGAAGCAAGATATAGCGAAGTTCGTAGCCAGAAGTCTCACTTGTAAGAGGATAATGGCAGAAAATCAGAAGCCCGGAGAGTTGCTACAGTCCTTGCCCATTCCATTATGGAAGTGGGTGGACATTAGCATGGATTTCATTACAAGATTGCCCAGGAGTCTCAGGGGAAATGATTCCATTTGGGTGGTCGTGGACCAGTTAACGAAATTAGTGCATTTTATATCGGTGAGGATGACCTGGTCTTTAGAGAAGTTGGCAGAAGTCAACATTCAGGAAATGGTGAAACTCCACAGTGTACCAGTATCTATAGTTTTTGACGGAGGTGCGAGGTTTTCCTTACGGTTTTGGAAGAGTCTACAGATAGCGTTGGGGACAATGACAGATTTCAGTACTTCTTTTCACCCACAAACTGATGGAAAAATAGAAAGGGTGAATAGAATTTTGGAGGATATGCTCCGAGCATGCATCTTGGACTTCGGAGGGAGCTGGGAGAAGCATCTGGTGCTGGTTGAATTTGCCTATAACAATAGTTACCAGGCTAGTATCGGGATGGCTCCATTCGAAGCACTGTACGGGAGGAAGTGTTGGACACCCGTATGCTGGTATGAAGTGGGCAAGAGGCAGATGTTCGGACCGGAAATTGTACAGTAGACTTCGGAGAAGGTTTGATAAGAAAGAGGCTACTCATCACGCAGAGTAAGCAGAAGAGCTATGCCGACACCTGCCGTATAGAGCTAGAACTTGAGGAAGGAGATTCTGTATTCTTGAAGGTCTCGCTGACCAAGGGTGTAGTTAGATTTGGAAGGGGTGACAAGCTGGCCCCGAGGTACATTGGACCCTACAGAATCTTGAAAAGGATAGGGAAAGCTGCTACAGGTTGAAACTGCCCCTCGAGTTAGCCCAGGTGCATAATATTTTTCACGTCTCCATTCTGAGGAAGTACGTGCCAGACCCAAGTCATCAACTACCCGAAATTCCAGTAGACTTGCAAGTGGACCTCTCCTACAAGGAACGAACTGTGCAAATAATAGATCGCCAAGAGAAGGTGCTAAGAAACAAGATCATTCCAATGGTAAAAGTTCTCTGGAGGAATCAATTCATCGAAGAAGCTACTTGGGAGCCAGAGAGCCGAATGCAGGAGACTTACTAGGAGTTATTTGTGAAATTTTTTTTTCATTTCTGTTTTTCCTCCTACTAAGTGTAGTACTGAGGACAGAACTATTCTAAGAAGGGAATGATGTAACGACCCTAATTTTTGATGAATACGTTTTTAAACAAACTAGATTCTACTAGTTATAAAGTTATTTTCTTTTGATTAAAGGAATTATTTTTCTTACTAATAACCACAAAGTATGCATATGCATATGTATATCCATAAGTGTGTTTTTGAGTTTGGGCTTGGGAGGCCCAATGTAACAAACAAAACAATACTAAAAAAAAGAGAAGCCCATCATATGGCCGGCCAAGATTGGGAGGGAAAAAGGGTGGGAAAACAAGAGAACTAGGGTTAGGGTTTTGAACTCAAATTTGACTCATGATGGGTCTTTCACCACTCCTACACTCCACCTCCCTCTTGACCCAATCCAAGAAGAGATGCTCCGCCATTTCCCACGCTTAAATCTGACCAAAACGCCCTCCACCTTCCTCTCTTTTGTTGTTTTAAAAACCCCCATCTCTACTTCTCATTTTCTCATCTCCTGCAACTTCCACACTTAAGAGAAAGAGAAAAAGAAAGAGAGTAAAAGAGACATGGTACTGATTTGGAGTAAGAAGAAGAAGAGAAGCCAAGGAGAAGGAGCCAAGGAGCCAAGAAGGCAAGGAGCTAAGAGCAAGAAGGCTAATCAAGAAGTTATTAGGAGCTTGTAGGAACTTTTTTCCATCAAAACTCATCAAGGTGGGTAATTTTAATCTCTTTGGTTGTTTTTGTTTGGTAGATGGTAGTTGTAGTGACTGAAAAATTACATGCATGCTTTAGAATGAACATTAGTAACTCGTTTTGAGCAATGAATTCCAAAACAAAAAATCATGTTAAAAAGCTGAAATTTTGTGGTCAGTCTGTGGCTCATAACTTGAACACTACTGCTTGGATTAACTTGAAATTTTTATATAACGTTCATTCATGTGTCGTGCACCTTTAGTAATTTTACAGATTTTTATGATTACTGTTGTGAGAATAAACATTCGTTCTTTGAATGTATCTGTTGTAAGAATAAAAAGAAACAGTTTTTGTTGTTACTGTTGTGAGATGAATGACTTGTCTTTCTGCATGTTTATGGGAATTATCTGAAATTTTAGTATGTAAATTTTGAATGTATCTAAGACCTATGTTTCAAATTTCACGAGTTTTGGACCACTGTAGCTATGTTAATAAAATCATGCAAACTTAGCTAGTTATTTTAGTAAACAAAACTGTTGTTGTTATTGCTCTGTTTTTGATGTTATCCAAGGAGATATAATTAAAAATCTATTTAGTAGAATCACCTGATTTTTGGAAGTGTTGTAACATCATGTGTAAGGAGCTAGAATCTAAAATTTCATAAAGTTTTGATGCCGTTTACTATTTTAAAATGATTTTATCCCATGACTGTGTTAATATGATGTGTTGTTCTGAGAATCTATATACTTGTTAAAGATGGGACCATAAGAGCTTGTAAACGACCTATTCTGAAGAAACTTGAAACTAGGAAGTTTTAGCAGACACAGACTTTTATGGAATGACGAAGAAATCATGATTTGGATAAGCGTCCGATTTTATATGATTTTTGCAGGTGATGAAAGAAACATAGTGAATCTTAGAGCTTACTGTTTTGCACCATATTCATTGAAATGAGTTTGAACTTGTACTTTATTAGCTTAGAGTTGCTGTTTGAGGTCACAAATCATGTTATAGATGTAGATATGAGTTAGGACTAAAATTATCTAAAGTTTCTTGCTAAGAATAGCTCATAGTTGCTTGTAGACCCCGATATAGACAACGTTGTTCACTGTTTTGAAGTAGAAATTGTATTGGATGTTGGGCTATTGTTGTTGATCACTTTGGGACGAAATCCATGTACAAAGTGTGCTTATACTTACTGTCTACCTTGAGTAGAACCATGGGAGCGCCCGATCGCGATTTCTCAAAGAAACGGGACTGTGAATGACTCCGTTCTGGCATAAAAGCCAAATGTGTGCTTGCTGTTTGTATCTAAAAATTGTCAATTTTAGGGCTCTTAGAACCCCCTTTTGGGGTATTCATGGATTAGAACTTACTCCTAGTGTGGTGTACCTTGTTGGGGTACGCTGGGTGAGTATTGAGACTCTAGGACTAAGTCTTGTTGACATGCTTAGACGGGTGGAATAGGACCCGTGTCGCATCGAACGCGTTGGAGGAGATGACTCGTGCGCCGACGTGCTCGCCGTGCATGGATAGATTCCATGGTTGTGTTTGAAGCTACCACTTTTCGAGGACCGTGGAGCATTAAGTTTAGCTGGAGATACGTGTTGGTCGGGCCAAGGTTGCGATCGAACTCCATGAGTAGATGGTGGTTGTGGCGATCGACGGGGTCGATTCGTCATTGGTTCGTGCCAAGTGTGGGCCAAGGCAGGTCAACCCTTGGGCCGGACTTGAGGGCTAGTTGAGTCCTAGTGTGGGATGGGTTGAGATCCATTATTGATAAAGGTAACTAACTCGAAAGAGTCTACAAGTAGAACTTAACTAGTTGTCCTTAGCAAGCAAAGTTGATTACCAAGTTAAGGATTGAAAACGGTAGATAGATCACCTAACTAAGGGAATGGGTAATATGAGATCGTTCTAGGCTCGCCTAGAGGTCCATAATTCTAATAAGAAAATGAAAGAGAATTAGAGATTTGCTAGAGTCATGGATTTTAGTAATCGGTTGATAAAACAAATGTTAGTAATCATGTGATTAATCTTATCCTTAATCTTGGAGTGGGGTAGCATTGATGCCTTGATAGGACTAGATCGAGTCTTGGTTGAATGTAAGGACATGCACTAGGGAGGGTGTTCTCCTTTCAGGGGGACGCATGGCGTCATCACGCTTGACCAAATCCTAGGTTCGTTTAATGCGGATAGGGACCCCGAGCTGCCCTGGGGAGTGAAAACTTTGCGGGGCTCCGCTATTTCGACATGAATGCCTTTATGTCCGTAACAACCTTTGAGGAGGTTTGGAGTGTTGATGTCATTTCGACTGCAAGTTCTGTTCTAGTGTAAGGATGAGTATAGCAGAGTTGGGAAAATCCTATATTCGTTAGGTCCTTTGTTGATCAATGTGGGCAGGAGGTTTAGAGAAAGACCCAGTGAGCGAGACTCTACGAAAAAGGCTCTAAGTGCTTCCGTGGGGAGCCCTGGTGTCCGTATATCAGCTTTTGGTGAGGTTCAAGGAGACGTAGATATAGCAACATATCAGGGGTATAGTCATGAAGGAGTAATCCTGCGACTGTAACTCCAGCCGTGCAGGCGTACGCCTGCGGCTGAGATCTCGGGCATAGTGGATAAAACATGAGGTATTGGACACCACTAATGACAACAGCAACTAGAGTAAGCCGGACGACTGCAGCCTCACCATTATTGGAATCAGAAACAGGAGAGAGCACAAGAGTAGGATGCATAGCGGGGGATCGAGCCCCATCAAAGTGAAGAACGTCGTTTGGTTGGGGATGTGTAGTATGGGATGCATATCTTTCAACCAAGCGTGCATTATCTTTAGGAGCATGTGTGCATAGTGTGTGCATTAGATTAGGCCATGGCTTACACCGACACTTGTTTGACATCACCTTTTTTCTTCGCATCAAATATTTGTGGTTGTTGAGGTTGGAATTGTTATATTGTGGCGTAGAGAGGATAGCCGAGTATAAAATTTCGTCAGTTGTATTCAACTGACGTGCCCACAGTTATCAGTGCAGGATTACCGACTTGGGAGCGTGGGAAAGCTCTAGCAGGGGAAAGCATCCAAGTGGGTTACTGTCCAAATTTTATTGTACATTCTTGTTGTAACAATTAATTGTAATTGTTGTAATCATTGGATATTGTAATAACAATTTGATGCAATAAATGTTTTTAATTTCCTGTGATTTTTGTTATATTGTGACTCATTTAAAGAAAGATCCTGGAGTGTGTCACGAGTTCCTCTATTTGGAATTCGGGGCGCTATAGTGAGTGTGTGAGTGGGTGTGTGAGTGGGCATGTGAATTGGTTAGTGGAGAATTAGTTACTTAAACCATCTCCTAAATACCCATATAAATACACCCTCACTATTAGCCATATATGAACACAAAAATAAATCAAACAAAAGAGAGACTCAAGAGAGGGGACTTGTTGTTTTTATTTTGGTTTCGGGATTGGCATGGAGGCTTGCGGGATTTTTGCTTCTGGAGCTTTTACTAGGAGTTCAATTTGCTAGGGAATTCTTCAAATAGGTGGGTGTTTCTCCAACTTTCTAATATAATTTTGTTAGTAGAATGCTAGATTGTAGAATATATACGAGTTAATTGTTAGATGCGTGATAACTTATATAGATTGAATATTTATGTTTAGATTATGTCTTGTTGATTAAATTGTGTGAAATTATGATATGATTGATTTGGGGATATTTTTATAAGTTTCTGTTTTAAGTTTAAGCTGCACTTCAGAAATTCATATCTATTAAAGTAGATGGAATCTAGAACTAAAATTTTTTATATGAGCACCCCGTATATGTCAAAAATATGTCCTTAAAATTTCATAATATTTGGATGTCGTTTACTATTTCAAAAAAAAATCTAAACTTAGGACTGGTTGGCAGTTGGCTAATTGCAGGAAATTTGGATAGATTTCGGTTTTTGATCAATTCGACATCTTAGATGCAGTATTTTGAGAAATGTCAAAACTAAGAAGTTTAAGTAGACTCGTTAACCTTTCTTTTCAGTGTAAGAAATCAATTTTCCATGAAGAATAGAATTTATATTGAATTTTACAAGATTGAACAGTGGCAGTCTGTATAAGATTTCGACTCGACTGTAGATTTCGAAGAATTTAGGGTTATAGACGTAATACTTTGGAGATACTTATAACTACAAAGTTATAGTAGACTTGTATACCATTAATTTGAGTTAAAGAACACAATGTTTCATGAAGCATAGAATTTTCTATGATTTTTACAATGAGCATGAGCTGCAGTTTTCGGATTGTGAACCTACTATTTTGCAAAATGAATTTAGACGAAGTAATTGAGGATGAATTTAGATTATATTAACTACAAAGTTGTAGTAGACTCATTTATGTTTCCTACAAAACTAAGGAATCTATTTTTGGAGTAATACTGGAATTTATTTGATTTTTACCATACCATTGGGTTGATATCTCAAGTTGGGCATTCAAATAGTGGATTATATATATATATATATATGTTGTTACTTTGAAAACAAGTTAATAGTGAAATAAGCTTGGAGTAGGCCTAGGATCCTTAAGATTGTAGGTTTGAGTCTTGGTGAGCTCGAATTTGGTTGTATTTACTATTTTGAGTATATTGGAAATACAAATTGATTTTCGGGGAAATATTTTGATGATAATTTGTACAATCGTTTTTTGGTTAATTGCCCCTCTTAGAAAAAGGTTTAAACACATATTTGGTGATTGGATTTGAATAATTTGAATAGAGATGATTTTTACAGGATATTAGTATATTGGAGAATTAAGATTTGATTAAAATTGGTAGAAATATTTTGGATTAAATTTTATGTTAGAATGAACAATTTTAATACAGACTTTGGTAATTATAATTGAATTATTAGAAAAGAGATGATGTTCATTGAGTTAAGGCTTTTGAAGTCCTATTGTAACAGTTTGGATGATTTTATCTAGTTATTTGAGAATGACTAATTGGATGGAATGAATAAGAATAAAATTTGTAATTGATTATAAAAGTGGTTATGAATAACCTGGAAATATTGTGAATATTTTAGAATGTGTGGATTCTAGAGACTGAGCAAGATCCAGAATATCGGTAGGTTATGATTTATGAAATTTGAGAAGTGGCCAGTGTTTCTCTTTGTGGAGTAGCCAGTGTGGGCAAACATTCTCAGTATTTTGGTTTAAGCCCGGTGGGTAAGCTAGCTCTAGTTCTTAATAACTATAATTTATACTTAAGGACAGGCACTAGTTGGAGATATGATGAAACAAAAGCAAACGTATGTTATGGACTCCAGGATGATCTGCGGAGTGAGACAATTCCAGTATTCTGGGATGATGGATGAAATATGCTACAGAATGATCCACGGGGTGGGATTGATCTCTAGTGTTCCGGGACGAGAGCGACGCTCATGGAATATTTGTGCGATGAAGGTTCCAGGATGACTCACGGAGTGAGACAATCTCCAGTATTCCGGGACGATGGATGAAATAGGCCACAGAATGATCCACAAAGTGGGATTGATCTCTAGTATTCAGGGGCGAGAGCCAATACTTACAGAGTGTCTAAATCTTGTAGTAGTCATGATAGTAGGTTGCATGACGAGGGACTGAACCCTATAATGAGGAGTACGATAAGGGCTTGCCCTCGGACCTATGTAGTATGTGATGCATAGAATCCGAACAAGTATGCATTAATGTCATCGTACTGTGAATGTCTGCATTAGGCATTAGGTCATTTCATGCACTGACATGTTTAGGAAAATCACTTCTCACATTTTATTTTGCATTCAAGTTTGTGTTTTCTAAACTAGAGGAATCACTGTATTATATTATTGCGTCGGTTGTATGCAACTGACGTGCCGACAGTTTTCTTGTTGCATGATTGGATTTGGCGTGGACTTGAAGTCGTTGTGATGGGTTGTCTCAAGATTGAAGAGCTTCCATTATCATATGATGTATTGTACTTATTTATTTCCGCTGCGTTATTGTCACACCCCGCTTCCCAAAAAGGAATATGGAATACGGATACGCGACAAAAGTCCAGCGAATAGCTTTCACCGTTCATGAGCTGTAAGGATCTTTCCAACAAGTCACAAGAAATACGAGAAGTAAACAAGAAAGAATCATCCACGCATGCATGAAACAATTTATTATAACCAACAAAATTACTTGAAACAAATACAAATTTCATCAAATAATCAGATTTGGAAAGAAACAAGTCACATGTTTTGGGACAAAACGCCCAATACAAGATTCAAGTAGCAAAATTCAGTTTATTCAAAAGCAGGAAATAAACTCGAGTAAGAACTCTAGCCAAGCCTAGAACACTTGGTCACTTATTCCCTCGGGCAGCTGATCACCAAAGTCTGCAAGTTGGCAAATTGCAGGAAAAGGGAAAAAGAAACAAAATGCCCATCAATACAAGTTACGGGCCACATGTACTGCAGGCAACAAGTACTAAAACAGATAACAATATACAGAGTGGCAACAAGAAGTAAGTACTGAAGTAAGCATGAAAGGGATGTGACAGCAAAATAGAGCAACCAACTCTAAATCAAGGAATTGAAACAAGTAACCTGACAAGATAATAGGGTACAAGTAACATGTAACAGGTATCAAGTATCAAGAAGCATGCAAGCAAGTAACAAGTAAAAAGTGTCAAGTAGCATTTTTAAGCAAGTAACAAGGATGAGCAAGTGATCCTTGTATCTAGTCCTATCTAGGTAGCACGTCATGCGTCCTAAATTTTACCACATTGTTGCTACATTCAGACAAGTTACATTTAGATTTCGTAGTGGATCATAGAGGGCAGTGTACTCAGGTACAAGTACCAAGTAATCACGTATCAAGTATCAAGTATTAAGTAATCACGTGTCAAGTATCAAGTATCAAGTGTCAAGTAATCACGTGTCAAGTATCAATTATCAAGTAGGATATGTGTATCCCCTCTGAGTACACCTCTTTTGTGGGAAAGCATGTAGTCGGGTAAGCAAGTGGGAAACACGAGCCCCTTCCAAGTACACATTTTGTATTTTCCACTACTAGATCTTTCTCTTTCACCCCGGCTTAATTTCTTATTATAATTATTAAAGCAAGTATGAATGTGCACGAACAAGGAAAGAAAACACGGAAAGAAAAAAGGAACAAGTTCAAGTTGGATAGAAGACACTAACGGGTGACGAACAACTCATAATAGACTAGGATAACGAGAATTTCAATTCTGGACAGCAAGACTATACTGCACCAAAACCAAGATTTCCGTTGCCACAAGACTGCAAACCTGGATCCGTCACAAAATCCAAAAACTAGACTCGCTGTTGAATCTAGCTCATATACACAAGTCATATAAAAACTACAGAAACAAGGTTAAAAACACCGTTTTACACATAATTCAAGTTCAGTCAGAAATCGCAATGTTTTGTTTATAAGCATGAAAATAGCATAAAACCTTACTAATTAAATCTAAGAAAAATCTAGAAGATTCCCTAGCATGTCTAGTATCAGTAAAAAAGAATTCATAAAATTTCATCACAGATAGCATAGTCAAATATTTTCGGAAAATAGAAAATACAACAAGTTTACAAATCTAGAATTTTAGACATAGCAGTACTAAAATAGAAATAGATCACAAAGTATAACTCGAAATCCAAATCTGTCAAAAGAGTTATAAACTTGACACGGCAGGCTACATTTCATATTCACAAAGTTTTAATCAACACACTGGAAACAGGTTGAAAATAGAGAGGAAACTTGACACAGCAGGCTACATTTCATATTCCCATGCATGTCTATTCATACCCAGAGAAATACTGAATCCAAATTTTACAGTTAACACCAGTTTTAAAATAATTGAACATACAACAATCTCATAAGCAGAATCTGGAAATTGCAACGCAGCTGCAGTAAAACAGCAATAACTCTCACATAAAAAATCAAAACTGAGATCCGTCGAAAGTTTTGAAAAATAAACATCGAGGCCTACAAATCATATTCACAAAATAATTTATTTTACTGACCTTAACAGGGTCAAAAATACTGAACCAAAATGGGGCAGAAGTAAAACGAAATCTCTTCTCATGCATTTCATCAAACAACTCATATGCACTATATCCAAATTTTGGATATGATGCAAAATATGATATATTAGGTATTCAAAACAATATAGTATGGGTATTTAACAAGTCTACCACAAGTCAACACATCTAATACACCAAACATGCAATAAATACACAACATATCATAGATCACGAAGAACATATATATATATACATGCATCAAGAGTCTATCTAGATCTAGTTTATTTTATGTAGTGCGTGTGACAACTATTTGATGGATCAAGACTACGAATGGATGAACAAATGAGATCAAGATCTAACAAGGGATGATCATGAGGACAAACTCAAAAATGAGGGCAAGACTACATGCGGTATTTTGTACCTGTATACAAACAAAAATTATACAAGCTAATTGCCTTAGGGGTGTAGACGACGAATCTGACGAAATGCGAATAACGGGAATGGATCCGTGGCAAAGAACACAACAGGCAGATCATGATGTTGAAGAAGATCAAGATGATCAAAATCGATCGGACGGCCATGATACAGGTGATCAAGATCTGATGATGGTTGAACTTGATGATGATCACAATCTCAAGGGGATTAGATGGCCAAGATTTGAAGAGGAGCTCACTGTTCACAAAACACAACAAGGGGCTCTCTGCGATGGGAGGACGACCGCGAGTGACGGCAACGCAACGGCGGGAGTGAGGGAGGCAGCTAGCATCAGGAGTGATGGAAGGCCAAGAGGGGGCTATTGTGGGGGTGTAGTTGTGCTCGGGAGGAGAATGGGAGGCCATGGGTGCAGGGCGACAACGACGACAGGAGGGTCGCTAACAGTCGAAGGGCGGCGCTGTGGAGGGTAGGCCGGTGGTCGGTCGCACACAAGGAAAGAAAGAGAAGGTGAGAGAGTTGATAATTAGGGGTTAGGGGATAATGATTGTAGAGGAAAAAACAAATTAGGTTGTGATTTTTATGGGATTTGGGTAAGTTAGGATTTTCAGGAATCAGGGGAAGATAATGGCGAACAAGATCTATTTGTTAGGCAGATATGGAGAATGTAAAGGAGAAATTAAGGAAGACTGGGTCAAGGAGGGTACTGGGTAGTGGGTATTAGGATCCAGTAGGATGGGTAATAGGGTTTAAATAGGGTAGACTGGGTAAAAACCAGATCCAATAAGAACCGGATCCAATAAGCCAGAAAACAAATGTATAATTAATTAGGCCGAGAAATAAAATAGGTTAGAATTAACAAATCATCCAGAGATAAATAAATGGCAGAAAAATTGAATAAAAAAGATTGAAATCACAGACGACAAAAACAACAGATGAATTTATATTGAGAATGAGGTACGATACATGGTCCAGAAGAATGAAAGAATACAATCAGATAGAATACACCAGAAAGATAAATACAGTACAAAAATACAGAAAGGGGATACAGGAGTTACAGTTATTGTAAAGAATGAAGTTGTAAATGAAAAGTTTTAAATTCCTTGTATTTGTGTATAAAGTTGAAGTAAAAGATATTGTATTTGCAACGAATTACCTGTGTTCGGAATTCGGGGCGTTACAATTATTATTATTATTATGCAATCCAATATGATATTTATTAGTTGCAAATTTTTCATGAACAAATTTTTTTTAGGACATCGATGTAGACTAGTTTTGAAAAGAAAATATGAATTTTATGTTATTTTATTCTTCTACTTTTCCATGGCTGTGTGTTTAATTTTTGTTATTAATGCTTGAAATTGTTTGACAAACTGTTGTTTGATTTATTGTATCTTAGGTGATGCCTAGAGGTAACCTGTGATTTAAAATTTTAGAATTAAACACCATTGACTAGGCAAAATTAGAGATAATTTACTGCGATTAATGTGACTATAGAGAAATCCAACTTAATGAAACTTCAAATAATTAAATTCACATAATGATGTGACAAGTTTTTTGTTGGGGATACGTTTGGTGTTATTCAAGAGAAGACATTGAATATTTAGGAGATTTTGGTCTATAACTTGGAAGAGTAGAGTTTTGAGTTTCATGGAATTATGAATTGTATGAGATTAGCTAGGTGAAATAAAAAAAAAACTCTAGAGATAGTTTTGCTATTAATAAACTCTAAAACTTCATTCATTATTTTTAATTAATTTAGTTTTCCTTTTAGTTTAATTTAATTTAGTTGTAGTTTTTATTAAAATTTTGATTATTCAAATAGTAGTTAATCTGGTGAATTTCGGTACTCAATAAAATAATGTCGTTGTGAACTACACTACTCGTTGCAATTTTGTGCGCTTGCAAATTATTCTATCACCCATCTCCCTCGATCTCCATCAAGACAGCGGATATATCAGTATCCAGCAGGGTGAACTTGTCGAAACGAGAGAATGGAGAAAAGCTACGCTGGCCAGATCCGTCCTTCTGGAATTTCTTGAGGCCCTCCATTTTCGTGCTTCTTCGCTTATTCCCGGACGAGGGCTCATTTTGGTCATAGAGATGGATAGCTTCCTCAGCTCAGATGTACTTCTAACATCTTTACAATAGTACGAAAAAGTTCCGAGGAGGCTGCTTGGCTAGAGACCTTTGAGATCAGTGTCACGGATGTTATGTAAGAACGCAGTTGCTCCTACAGCCAGTTCAAGGGCGAGGATAGACCTAGCCTCATATGTGAATGACTGACGCAGTCTTTGAAAGGCTCGTCCACCCTCTTCTTCAATTCGAGCAGGGAAGCAGTTATCTTCTCAGTTTTGCGGCTGCTGATTAAGTGCATGGGGAAGAGTTGAAATGATCGAAATATGAGAAATACCTTGTAGGGAGATGAGAGTACCACTCCCGTGCTGATACCTTTAGGGTGATGGTTCTACAGAAGAGTTCGTCGGAGGCTCCGTGGATCATCATGAGAGGTTTGAAACCCTCTCTGTGATCTACTTGGTCAGATTCACTGTCATATGATTCGAATCTAGGAGGCTTGAGGTTCTCTAGAAGAGGGGCTTCAAGGGAAGCACTAGTGAAAGGAGGTTGGATGAGGTAGGTATCGTCCTCCAGCGTGACCATCCCCTTGGCCAACCTGATCAAGGTGGTTCTCCATCTCGTGAAGGCGAAGGAGCACCACATATCTTCGCCCATCGGATCGAGTTGACCCATAGGACTCTCCTTCTTGGTTGGTTCTAGGGTGCACATTACATGCTGGGCAATCTTTGTTCGGGGTACCATGGAAGGCTTTAAGGATTTGATCGGCGAAGTCTTGGAATTCAGCCCAGATCATAAAGAACCTCCTTTTCTCAATCAGCCAGGGAGCTTGCCGACTAACTAAGTCGGGTTCCTCTCACGTCTTTGTCCTTTTGGTGAGGGCGTTCGACGGGATCTCTATCGTCTAGGTGAAGGGCTTCTCTGGTTTTTTTTGGCTTTCCGAGTGGAGAACACCATCTTGGAGTGCCTTTCATCTAGGCGATGACAGAGGCCTAGCCCATTGGGGCGGCAGTTGTTGACTTCGCAGAGGTTTGACCGCCCAGGGGCACCATAGAGGGGGTTGAGGTGTGGACCGATCCCCGTTTCTCAGCTTAACAGGGTTCTTCGGGATATTTTTTTGAGATCGGATCGATGCAACCCTGCTAGGAAGGGGCTGCAATGGTGGAGGTGGAGGAGGCAATAGTAGAGGAATGAGATCGACTAGGCGGCTAGCTGCAGCTGCTTTTTACTTTCTCGCAAGAGGCTTGGTCAGAAGTGTTCTTCACAGACGGATCGTATCGAAACGGAAGATCTATGGCTTTTCCCATATATGGCACCAATTTGTTGTTGCGTATTTGGTACGGGAGCAATCAGATGATGAGTTCAATATTTAAGGAGAAAAATTCTAATCTGGACCGTCGATCATGATTGAAATATAAATGGATAAAATTTCCTTGACATGGACCTGAATGGTTGATAACGTCTGGATCTGGACGACTGAAAAGGTTTGGAGAACATGCACAATTCTTAACACCAGAGGTGGTGTAGCACACCGATTTTCGTACACTGTAAAATCATGACACATCTAGAATATTTTACTTCAATTGGGTACATAACACAGTACAATTCATAGGGAATTAAAATGTTATTTACATTACATCTTATTACAAAGTCCAAGAATTTACATATGAATTTACACCTTGTTTACATCATTCAAAATTCAAACTTGCACTTGGATGCTTCACAATACTCTAGTCCTCGCTTCCACGATTAGAAGGTCCTGCAAAACTGCCAACTGTGGGCACGTCAGTTATGCAACCGACGCAAGGTTGATGATAACGGCGATCTCTTAATCTCTCAACATTCAAATTAATGCAAACAACATGAGTATTTAAGAGTATGTATTCTAGATGTGTTAGTGTATGCCATTACCTCAAATGCACACAAATGTACTTTCTAATGCAAGCTTATCTAGAACCTTATGTTGCCCATACAACATACTTTCCAAATGCAAGTTACTATCGTTCTCCTTCTTATAAGGTTCGATCCCTCGCGATGCCAGCCTACTCATGTATTCTTCTTTATTCCTGATATTTATCTAGTGACCGATAAGGTTGCACCTCCTTGCGGTCCATCTTCGCTACTGAAGTAAGACCATGGTCATTTCCACTCTGCTCGAGCCCTACGGACTTTCTCCGCTCAGGACCTTACCAAAAGCTATCACGAATTTAAAGGCGACCTTGCAGGCCTTCCCTTGATTGCCGAGAGAGCCATAGTTAAACTCTCGCTCCCCATTCGTATCAGATAACATAGAACATAGACGGACACTTAAGGGTCCATCCCCAAGTTCCGATAGGAGCCGTGAGGCCTATACATCTGCTTTTCATCCTTATCACTATATCTCAGAAATTAATAGTTGAAACAATACTGTATGACCCCTTGACAAGTGAATACAACTCCTAACTAGTGACTGTCCTCACAATGACCCTACATGACATACATCACTGCCGATACCCTGGGCTTTGCTCAACTTCTAGAATTCACACACTCTAGGTTATTGCACTAAGTTACAACTAAGGTAACCCTATGACAACCTCATCCTTTGCTAGTTAGCATATTGCAACTAGAGGATATTGGTTACTCTAGAATTTCTAGTTCGGATATTTATTATACTAGATTTCACTCAATCCCATAGAATCTATTCTAACTATCATCACACAACTCGGAAAGTCATGCACAAACTCTTGGTCTCACATCTTATTAATAATTCACTAGTTCTCGATCTAGCTTTTAATCGACTACATGCTCTATTATCACACATCCAATTCCTTAATAAATTGTAACAACTAATTGAATTCATTCGTACTAGTCCCCATGTTATAGAGAACCAATCTAAGTAATTAAACCCATACATGGGTTGAGACCAAGCTTAACCACTTCATGATTCAACCCGGACTTATCCAAGTCCAAACCTGACCGGACCAGAGCCCACACTACGCCCAAACAGGACCGACAAACAGCACAGACAGGGCCTACGTAATGCATCATAATTTTAAAATATAATATTTTTTAATAATAAATAATTTTAAAATCAATTTAATTACTTATTTTGAATTTCTGTGAATATACTGTTTTGCACGTGCAAAACACATGCAAATATTTTTGTAATGCATGTTTTGGAATTTTGAGTTGCTAAATAAGTTCTATCATTTATAATTGGATATATTTGAATTTTGGGATTTTTCTGAATAAGAGAAACTACTTTTGAAAATATTACGAAAGAAGAGGATTTTTTGTAAAAAGTCATTTTCAGGCAAAATTTGAATTCAAAAAAGGTTGACTGCACATTGGGGGCCAGTTTTGGCAGTGGAGAGATTTGAGGAATGAAATTTTATCCATTTGATTTGATTTTGATTTGATTTGATTGAATAAATAAGTAATTATGCAAATCGGGACTTCTAAGGGGTTCTATTTGTAAAATATTTTCAAAGAAACCCTAGAAGAAATCCCTGCCTATTTAGAGAGCAGCAACGTTCAGCCTCTCTTTCTTCTGGTTTTGGTGGTTTTTGGAGACATTGTGGTTGATCTTTTGCTTAGAGGAGAAGACTACTAGTTTGTAACAATTTCTTTTTGAGGTGGGTAACACTTCAACTCTCTTGCTATGTTTTATCTCATAAATATTTAGTATCATGCTAGGGATGAACTCTTGTTAGTCATGGATTGTACGTAGCATGATTGTATCACTTGTAGTGATGTATGTATGATATGTGATTGTTGATTATAAGGATAAAGATTGAATTCAATTTTGTTTGGATCTAAAATAATTTGTTCTTGACTAATGGAGTTTTTTATGCAAGAAAGAACAAATTTTTAATTGTAGAAATAGATCTAATGAACCTATATGTTATTGTAGATGTGTAGATCTTAGTATGATTAACGAAACATGGTTTGAGTAATTGAAAGATGAATTTTTCATGAGATATTTACTGTTTTAATGTGAATTCATGAGCAGTTGAAAACTAAAAGTTTTATACATTGATTTCATATCAAACCCATTGAAAAAATATATTTGGAAGTAAAGAACCTAGGGTTAGGGTTTCGGGGTTAAACCCCAGACCTAGGGTTGATGGGGGGTTCGGTTTCAAGGGTTGCACAGTGCCAACCCGAGCATTGTGCAGACCCGGGTGGCTGCTGTGTGGCTGTTTTGGGTTTCAACCAGCTCTTGTGGGGCCCAATTTGCGTGCTTGTATGTGTGGTGTTGTGTGTTAGGGTTTGAGAACCCTAGTGTGCATATAGATGAGTATATGTATATGTTTAAATCTACTATTTGTGTGAAGTTTAATTAGTTCTTTTGATCGAAATTCGAATGTGCAAATTTCAGATTTTGTGGAAATCTAGCTTCATATTTTAATGTATTTAGGTAATATTTGAGGGTGCAAATCTATATTTTTTTGGATAAAATTTTCAGTTTTGAGGGAACATATGTTTCAGTTTTGAAAGATGCAAGCTTGAATTCTAAAGCGTTATTTTCCAGTTTCTAAAGATGTAATATTTCGAAATTTTAGAACTATCGAATTTCAGATTTTAGGGATGAGATCTCAGACAATAAAGACACTTGTTTCAGTTTAAATTCATTGGATTAAAGAGAAAATTATTGAGTTTTATGTTTGTATGGAAGGTGAGATTTAAAAGTGGAATCTAAAGGATTTTGTGGATTTGATTTTGTTTCTATATAAGAAAGGGTCTTTTATGGCAGTAATGGTTAATTAAAAAGAATGTGAATTATGAATGTATTTGTAGATGTACAAATGTTTATTTTTGGAATAAAGTATTTCATGTTCGAGATATTGAATCACAACCGTGGTGTTGTGGGGGAAGTTTTGTTTTTCAGAAAAGAGTATATAAAGAGCATTTTTAAAGATCAAACCACGTGCGGTTTTGTTTGTGATTAGGGTTATTGTGAGAACCCTGGATGGACGCTTGAGGTGTTGAGTTGGGAGCACTATATACTGAGCGAACTCCAGAATACCGGTAGTGGATATTTTGATTGTAGAAAATTAGCCTGTGGGGCTAGTGTTCCTGGTTTGGTAAGTGAAGTCCGGTAGGGTAGAGCTAGTTCTAGGTGGCTCAGATTGTTATTATTACAAATCTACGGACATGCACTAGATTGGGAGTTGTGACAGAACTTGGGCAACATAAGTATGGGCTCTGTTTTCAGTCGGGCGGATGTATTTCGGGACTATGTACTTGTTGTGTCTTTCTAGTATGTTCGCACGTTGAGGGTTAGCAAGCCTATTTGCAGAATGTCTATAAGATAGATTTGGTATGTTCACACGTCGAGGATCGGCAGGCATATTCGCGGAATGTACGGTATGTTTGTGCGTTGAGGATCGGCAGGCCTGTTTGCAGAATGAATGGTGTATCTGAGCATTGAGGGTCAGCAGGCCTATTCGCGGGATATACTGCAGGGAGGTGATTCTCCAGAGTTAGAGCGATGCTTGCGGGATGTTTGCGTGTTTACACATGTACAACTTGGCCGGTTGCATACCGGGACTATGGTCTATTCACGGAGTGTCTAATCTTGTCTCTATCACTGATGTAGTTTTCATAGCAAGGGATTGAACCATAAAAGGTGGTGAACGCTAAGGGATTGCCCTTAGACCTATGTAGAATGAGATGTATAGAATCTGAACAAGTATGCATTATTGTGCATTGTGTGCATTGTGTTTTCTTGGATATTGTTTTGTGCATTTTCATTTGATTTCTCGACACACACCTATTCATTTAGTGTAGTTTCACTTGTTGATTTTATGAATCCTTTATCGTTGTTTTATATTATGTTGTGTGACAAGTTTTTGATTGTGAGACTTTGGAGGGTTACTATTATTATAGTATTGCATCACTTGCATTCAACTCACGTGCCCACTTTTCTGGTCAGTTTTGTAGGATTTGCGAGTAAGTGGCTTGGACCCTGAGATGACTGGAGTTTAAATGTTGAGATGTATTGTAATAAATGTGTTAAATTTTTCGATGTGCATTGTAATAAAGAACTATTGTAAAGAAAAGTTGTATTTATCCCTGTGTTTATACTGTGTTTGGATTACATTCAAGTAAAGATCCTTAAGTTGTGTCTCCTATTTCTGTTATTGAAATTCAGGGAGCTCCAGAAGTTGGTATCAGAGCATGCTTCAATAAGTAACACTAAACATGGTATAGGGAAACCTAGGTGGACATTAGAGTGTGTGTATCAGTCTTAGAGTCATGAATGTGTAGTTATGTGAGCTTTCATTTATGTTACTCTATACTTGTACTGATGTTCTTTTTTTTTTCATTTTCTGTAGGATGGTGGATAATCACGATCCTATGGAAAACGTGGAAGAAGAAGATGCTTTTCTCGAGGACCCCTTAACAGATTCCGAGGATAATCCAGAGGAAGACCCGGAAGAGGAATCAGAAGAAGAACCAGAGGAAGAGGAACCAAATCAATCTCGGGAGATTACTCCCCTCCTAGGGAATCTTCCGGAAAATCTTCGGATGAATCACCAAGGTTGACCAAGAATGATCATGTGATCGCATCACTTCGACGTGAGATGCACGAGTACCAAATGGTGAGCTTCCAATCTGAAGGAAAATCATGAGAAGTACCAGCAATGTATCACGTCTATGCAGCAGATGATGAAGATTCTCGACGAAGGTCAACGTGTAGCACAAGAACGCCTCGCCAAACTGGAAGAACACGCAAAGTGGGGAGATTCTTTTGTGTCCAAATCATTCTCAAGAATGTTAAAGTGCACACAAGAAGCAACTCCAGAGTTAGCCTTAATGGTAGCTACACCATTAGGGGCAACTTTCACTGCAAATCTGTGCTATAAGGGCTGTAAACTTCAGATTAACTAAAAACCTTTAAGTTTCAATTTACTAGATGCCGAAACATATGTAATTAATGGTATGGATTGGATGTCGAAACATGAAGCAAATATCGACTGCAAGGAGAAGAAAGTAGCCATCACAACTGCGGGAACGGAGCTTGTGTTTCACAGAAAGAAGAGGCCAAGGGAAGTGATTATTTCTACTACAACTAAATTAAAGGTACCTGAAGAAGTGATCAAGATACCAATGATGAGGAATTTTCCAATTGTATTCCTTGAAGAATTACTCGATTTGCCCCCACACAGAGTTGTAGAATTCAGCATTTCAATTCAACCAAGCAGTGCTCCAGTATCAAAGGCACCATACAAGATGGCACCAGTAGAGCAGAACGAAGTCAAGAAGCAAGTTGAGGAGCTATTACAGACGGGACTCATCAGACCGAGTGCGTCACCTGGGGAACACCCATTTCTTTTGTTAAAAAGAAGGATGGGTCTTCAAGAATGTGTACCGATTATCGGGAATTGAATAAGGTCATTGTTCGAAACAAGTACCTGATTCCCATGATTGATGATTTGTGTGATCAACATCAAGGGGCAGCTTTATTTTCCAAGATCGACTTACGATCCGATTATCATCAAGTTCGAATCAAGGAAGAAGATGTACCCATGACAGCCTTTCGGACTCGGCATGGGCACTACGAGTTTTTAGTAATGCCGTTCGGAGTAACCAACGCTCCAGCAATCTTTATGGACATGATGAACCGAATCTTGCGGCTGTTTATTGACTCATTTGTAGTGGCCTTCAACGACGATATTTTGGTGTACTCAAGGACAGAGAAAGAACATGCTGGACATTTGACCACAGTATTAAGTAAGCTACAAGAGCATCAATTGTACGCCAAATTGTCAAAGTGTGTGTTCTGGAAGCCGGAAGTTACATTTCTTGGCCATATCCTTTCTAAGGAGGGAGTGGCCACAGACCCGCATAAGATAGAAGCAGTCAAGGTGTGGCTACAGCCGAAGACAGTGAAAGAAGTAAGAAGTTTTCTAGGTATGACTGGGTACTACCAGAAATTTATTCAAAATTATGCTTGAATAGCAGTACCACTCACAACATTAACCAGGAAAAACTAGAGCCTTTGATTGGAAAAAGAAGTGTGAAGAAAGTTTCCAAGGGTTAAAGAACAGATTGATCTCTGCACCCATCTTGGTCTTGCCTCAAGTTGACAAAGGGTATGTCATCTACAACGATGCATCATATTTGGGGTTCGGATGTGTACTGATGCAGGAAGGGAAGGTCATAGCCTATGGATCGACACAACTCCGACCTCATAAGAAGAACTACCCGACTCATGACTTGGAACTAGCAACTATAATCTTTGCTTTGAAATTGTGGTGACATTACATCTACGGAGCAAAGTTAGAAATGTATACTGACCACAAGAGTTTGAAGTATATATACCAGCAGAGGGATTTGAATCTAAGGCAGAGGCAATGGCTGGATGTTTTGGAATATATCAGACCAGAAATCGTGTATCATCCAGGAAAGGCCAATGTGGTAGCTAATGCACTCAGCCAGAAGAGGAGTATTGCCACACTTACTGTAAGAAGAAAGGAGTTGGAGGATGAGATCAGAAAAGAAAGCCTTGAGGTAATTACTCAAGACTTGAGTGCAGTTTTGGCACATTTAGTTCTACAGCCGAGTTTGAATGAGCGAGTGAATGAAGCTTACACAGGAGACGTAGAGATTGAAGCACTGAAGAAGCAGGTAAATGAGGGGAAACTTTCAGGATTCAGTATAAGGGAAGGATCACTCTGGTATGGCAATAGGTTGTATGTACCGAACAAAGAGTTGAGAGAAGACATCATGAAGGAAGCTCACTCCAGATTACTTGCGGTCAACCCCGGAAGCACCAAGATGTATCATGATGTGAAGCAGTACTATTGGTGGTCTGGGATGAAGCGGGGAATAGCAGAAATTGTGGTCAGATGCCTAATGTGTCAGCAAATAAAAGCCGAAAACCAGAAACCAGGAGGATTGTTACAACCATTGCCCATTCTGGAGTGGAAATGGGAAAACATTAGTATGGACTTCATCACCGGTTTGCCCAGGAGCTCTAAAGAAAATGACTTAATTTGGGTCATTGTAGATCGACTAACAAAGTCCGCACATTTCCTACATGTAAAGATGACCTGGTCACTTGAGAAATTAGCAGAAGTCTACATTGAATGCATTGTGAAGCTACATGGAGTACCGGTGTCAATAGTTTCTGAAAGGGATGCAAGGTTTACATCTCATTTCTGGCCGAGTCTGCAGTCAGCTTTGGGGACCAGAACAGATTTTAGCACGGCTTTCCATCCACAGACTGATGGACAAATAGAACGAGTCAACCGAATTATTGAAGATATGATGAGGGCATGTATTATGTATTTCAGAGGAAGCTGGGAAAGATACTTGGTCTTAGTAGAATTTTTTTATAATAACAGCTATCAGGCAAGCATTGGTATGGCTCCATCTGAGGCGCTATATGAGAGAAGGTGTAGGAAGCCTGTGAGCAAGTACGAAGTAGGAGAACGGCAGATGTTTGGACCAGAGATCGTGCAGAAGACCTCAGACAATATCGAGCTTATTTAGAAAAGGTTGCAAGGAGCACGGAGCAGACAGAAAAGTTACGTTGACAGTCACCGTAGAGAATTAGAATTTGAGGAAGGTGATTATGTGTTTCTCAAAGTATCACCGACAAAAGGCGTTATCAAATTCGGAAAGGGGGGAAAATTAGCACCAAGATACATTGGGCCATACAAGATTCTGAAGAAAATTGGAAAAGTGGCCGACAAATTGGAATTACCGACCGAGTTATCCTGAGTACGCGACGTATTCCACATCTCCATGCTAAGGAAATATGTGTCGGATTCGAGTCACCAGCTACCAGAGATTCCCAAGGACTTGCAGGTAAACCTCTTATACAAGGAACAGCCAGTCAAGATCGTCGATCGACAAGAAAAGATGTTGAGGAACAAGTTCATTCCAATGTAAAGGTTCTCTGGAGGAATCAGTTCATGGAAGATGACACTTGGGAACCGGAGAGCCACATGAGAACATCTTTTCTTGAACTATTTTAGAAGTAATGTTTTCTTTTCTCCCGACTAAGTATAGTTCTGAGGACAGAACTACTCTAAGGAGGGAGTATTGTAATATCTCGAATAAATTGAACTTTTATATACATATTGTCTATTAAATGAACTATATATATATATATATATATATATATATATATATATATATATATATAAATTGAAATTGATTGAGTATATGAATAATGTGAATTGAATATGGAATGCATGTTCAAATTTGTGACTATGAATTTGGGTTAGGGTTATTATTTTGACCAAGGGTTTTGGTGACCTAGGGTTAGGAGCTAACCCTAATCATGATAACCCTTGGATTAATCTTGATAAATCCAATGGTTGAATTTGGTCATGAAGAAATTCTTCATGAAACTCCAAGATGCACCTTGAACATTCTAGAAACTTGGTGTGTTGGCAACCCATCCACCCTTCATTTCCACTCACTCTCATCCAACTCATCTCCACCCTCAAAATGAATGGCCGGCCAACCCTAACACACCCCTCCTTCCATTTTCTATAAAATCCCACTCCCATTCTCTTATTTCCAAATTCTAACAGATTACAGGAATTGATTGAAGCCTGATTCGTTGGAGATGCTCATGTGCACTAAAGATTGGATGAAGACAGAAGATAGGACTCAAGGAAAATCGATATTTCCATCAATAAGTAGAAGCAACTCGCCTGAAGTCCAACAACAAGATTAGGGAATTTAGGGCAATGAGATCCTAGATTTAGGTTAAGTAGAGGTGCACGACAGTAGTCCAATACCCTCTCTGCAATCTAACTATAGGCTATCTCAAACTCTAGATTCTGATTATTCGCTCAAACATGTAAATGTAAAATTGTAAATCAAGAAATATTGTATGTTCTTTATGAGTTTCTATTACTTGTATTTGTATGTCAAAAACCTGTAAAAAATTCATAGTAGATGAAATAAATAATATATGCATTTTTCACTGTTATACAATTATACTTGTTGTAATTTTTTCAAGTGAAGTTGTAAAAAAAGAAAATTAAATTAAATTAAATTAAATTAAATTAAATTAAATTATTTTTTAAAAAAAGTTTAATCGGGCCAACCCGCGACCCAGCCAAACCTTAAACAGGTTCGACCCGAATGGGTTTGCGGGTCGACCGGGTCAAAATTTTTAATTTCAAACCCGACCCGGCCCCGTCTAGCCTGGTTAACCCCGTGAACCAACCCGAACCCACTCTAAATTGGCTGCAACCTGGCCCGGTTGATCCGAATGCCATCCCTATGTGCGTTGAGGGTCGGCAGACCTATTCACAGAATGTACGGTGTATCTATGCATTGAGGGTCGGTAGGCCTATTTGCGGGATATATGGTAGGGTGGTGATTCTCCAGAGTTAGAGCAATGCTTGCGGGATGTTTCCGTGTTTACACTTGTAGAGCTTGGTGGGTTGCGTACCGGGGCTGAGGTCTATTCGGGAGTGTCTAATCTTGTCTCTGTCACTGATGTAGTTTTCATGGCGAAGGATTGAACCCTAAAAGGTAGTGAATGCTAAGGGCTTACTCTTGGACCTATGTAGAATGAAATGCATAGAATTCGATCAAGTATGCATTAATGTGCATTATGTTTTCTTGGATATTTTTTTGTGCATTTTCCTTTGTTTTCTTGACTCACTTATTCATTTAGAGTAGTTTGACTTGTTGATTTTATGAATCTTTTGTTGTTGTTTTACTTTATGTTGTGTGACAATTTGTGATTGTGAGATTTTGGAGGGTTACTATTATTATAGTATTGTGTCAGTTATATTCAACTGATGTGCCCACTTTTCTTGTAACACCCCGAATTCCAGATAAGGCCGAATTCGAAGTTCCACACGATCTTTACACTTCACTTGGTACAATTTTATAAGGAATTTAAAACTTTTATTACATCAAAGTCACATCTGAAATTACACTTTAAACAGCAGAAGCAATTTACAATAATTACATGAATAAAATATACAACACCTGAAACATTCTTTAAGCAGCATGCATACTTTAATCTCGTCAATCACTTTATCCTGCATAGAAACTATGGGCATGTCAGTTAATTCAACTGACGCTATGATATAATACATCAACTTTCTCTTACTTAGCAAACACATACTTGTCACAAACCAAGCTACGGGGACAATCCTATTGATGTCGTGTGCGAAAGTGCAATTAGTCCTTGATGCAATTATTAATATTAGATGACACTAATGCGCACTTGTTTGGATTCTATGCATCCCATACTACATAGGTTCGAGGGCAAGCCCTTAATCGTTCTTCAACTTGTAGGGTTCAATCCCTCGCCATGACTTAGTCTACTACGGTAACTATCAAAAGTATCCAAGATGTTCCATGAGTTGTGAGCCCAAGTCCAGACAACCTGGAGGGGAATTCCATGTCGTACATGAAGCATCATGCAGAACCTATGGTCACTTCAGCCTCTGTCATGGAACATGGCACCACCCGTAGTCAACAAAACACCCCACAAGTGTCGCCATGATCCTGATAATTTCGGAGTAGTGTCCACGCCAAGACTTGACACATCAAGTAGGCAACCTATGAATCACTCTCACACCGTAGACCCGAGGCCCTCATACTTGTGTTTTTCTCTTACTTTCATCACATCTTCACTATTGTTTGTCCATAGTTATTTGAATCATGAATAAAATCAACCCCTGGAGTTAGCACTTTCCTCTATACCTGTCATAACCATCAATCAACAAAAATGACCCAAACTCGATCTCAACATTTCATCTAAAAAATAATTCATTCTTTTGCCGGTATAAGGACTTAGCTACCCTCTAGTTCAAAATCTCATTTCATGTCCAATATTTGAGTATTCACACTCATCAATATTCCTCATAAGTTATCATGATTCTCATTTCAATTCATGCATAATTTTCACATATCAAAGAAACAAGGTTATTCCATTTTTCACAATTTCTCAAATTACAAATTTAATTCACAATTATTTCTTTCCATACATAAGACTAAAATCTCATTTTGTAAACCAAGTGAATATTCACATTTGTATCAGGTCATAAATTTTTTTAAAACTCCACACAATATTTCTTTAAAAGAGAAACTAATTATTGCCTTGTTCATTCAATAAAATACTTTGATAATTTCCTCTAACATGGTTTATAATTCTCAATTAAAACTATAGAAATTTCCCATGAGATCTAATTAAGTTCTGGATAATTATAATAATTTTTATGAATTTTATTTAACTTTAAAAATCACTTTAAAATATCAAGTCCCCAAAAATCGAATTTAAAAAAAATCTTGGCCGAAGCCAGGATTCGAACCGCGCACCCCCTCAGCCGCTGCGCTATAGTAACGTTACTGTGGCAGAACTACTGACCAGAAAGACCAACAGCGACGAACGATAAAGGAGGACTTATTATTCGTTTATACTTTAGTGCTCGGTAATGTATTAATTTCACAAATGGAAAAATAAAGAGTCTGTACAGAGACTCGAACCCAAGACCTCTAGTCACAGTGAAGTTTTTATTTTGCACCCACTGACCAGAATGGACAGAGTGCTAACCCGTAAAGAAATTAATTACAAATAGTATTTTGTCTGAATGTAGCACTTCTAGCTCATAAAAGTAACTCCATTCTTTCAAAAATACGATTTGTTCTTCCATGGGTCTAAATAATTAACCTGCCTGTATTTCTTTGGAATCTATATAGTAACTTAAAGTTTTAAAAAAAATCACTTCACTCTCATTTTTTTAAATATAAAAAGGCTATTCTTTCATCTATACAAAAGTGGTCACAAAAAATAACTTTATGTTCTATTAATTGCCTCTTTTCAAAGAAGAATCACTAGTTAATAATTCTTAATCACAAATGGGTTTTTCTTTAGTAAACTAATAATTTCCTTCTTTTCCTCTTCATTAATAAAATTTATTTTTTCCCTTTAACTTAGTCCTAATTCACAATAGGTTAATTTCACTTTTCCAACAAAACAAACATGCAAAGTTGGGATTTTTAGTACTAATCTCAATAACAATAAAAATGTATAATTTATTAATCAATTCTACTTTCATAGCATGAAGGTTTTCCATAATTCAAATTTTATCCATAAACACATTTCTTCATATTGCATTTTTCCCACATACATGAACATTTCAATATAGAGATTCATACTTTTTTAATTAACATACTAATGTACTATAAAGTTATCACAACAACATTTCTATTCACATCATTCAATAATTTTTTTTTACTAATGATTTTATGCAATTCCACATGGGTTCACTTTCTCTTCAATCATGGTAACTACTCATAAAAAATTATTGTTCTAACATGATCACACCCAATATACCTAGCATGGTAACTAATTAGAAGTAGGAGAAAATTGCCCACCTTATTTGGAGAGAAAACAATGAGAACTCCTAAAGACTCTTAGAATGAACAAAGGAAGCATTCTCCTCCTAGATTTAATGGTGTTTGTACTCCTCCTTGCTCCATGGGATGTAGGCCGGCCAACTTGGAATGGGGAACACACAAAACTCAAGCTCTCAATCTTTTAAACTCACAGCTCTGTTAATCTTTTAACTCACTAATTTGTCTATTCTTTTCTTTCTTTCTCTCAATCTTTTAGGTGTAAGTATCAATAGGGTGGGGGGGGGGGGGGGGGAGGTATATATACAAATTTTGAGTGTAAATGGAAGGCTAGGATTAGTCCAAATAGTTAAGGATCAAGGGCTATGATAATATAGGGAGTTATAGCAACTTTCCATGAGACAACCACCTCACCACTACTCCCATCTCTCCTTCTCTCCTTGTACCATCCGGCCAATATTAGGGGGAGCTCAATGCACGTGCTAGTGCAATGCATGTGCTACTATAGTACCCCTAATTGTTAGTTTGTTCATGTGAATTAATTAATTGTCTACTAAACTTGTCTACACTACAAGTTAAGTTAATTAAAAAGGGAATTTAGTTAATGGGCTCACTAATGGGTCAATAAACCATGGGCTCTAACAAATTAATTAGTTTAATTAATTAAAGTGGGCTAGGGCTTTCTAGATTAACAGAGAAGAAATAGGATGAAATGTTCATGAGAATATATTGGAGAAATAAGTGCATAAATTTGCACGTGCACAACAAATGGAATTAAACAAACTCTTATTTAATTAATATTTGAAAATCCAGGATGTTACAGCACTCCCTCCTTTGAATAGTTCCGTCCCCGGAACTACACTTCAAGGGTGAGAAAACAAAACACAACCAGAAAAGGAAGAAAAAGAAAATACAACTCAGACAAACAACTCAGGATGTTCCTTCAACTTCCTCTCCTCAGATTCCCAAGTAGCCTCTTCAACCAACTGGTTTCTCCACACTACTTTGACCATCGGTATCGTCTTGTTCCTCAAGACTTTCTCCCGACGATCCACAATCTCAACCAGGAGCTCAATGTAACTCAGATCCTGCTGCAATCCCTCCGGCACTTCGGGAAAATGGTGACTCGGATCTGGAAAGTAACCTCTCAGCATAGACACATAGAAGACATTGTGCACTTGAGTCAACTGTTTCGGCAACTCTAGCCGATAAGCAGTTTTCCCAACCCGCTTCAATATCTTATATGGGCCTATGAACCTTGGGGCTAACTTTCCACCTCTGCCAAAACGAATCACACCTTTACTAGGTGATACCTTCAGAAAGACAAGGTCACCAACCTCGAACTCAAGGTCCCTCCTCCGGTTGTCTGCATAGCTCTTCTGCCTACTCTGAGCATCCACCGACCACTTCCTGATTAGGTCGATCTTTTCAGAGGTCTGCTACACAATCTCAAGCCCAAACATCTGCCGTTCCCCCACTTCAAACCAACAAACAGGTATTCTGCACTTTCTACCATACAGAGCTTCGTATGGCGTCATCCCAATACTAGTATGAAAACTGTTGTTGTAGGCAAACTCTACTAGAGCTAGACGCGCGCCTTTCCAACTGCCTCCAAAATCTAGAACAAAACACCGAAGCATATCCTCAAGAATACGGTTGATTCTCCCGGTCTGCCCATCGGTCTGAGGATGAAAAGCAGTGTTGAAATTCGTCTTGGTACCCAGAGCCATCTGAAGACTCCTCCAGAAATGCGAAGTAAACCGTGTATCTCGATCAGACACAATGGTTAACGGAACACCATTAAGCCTAACGATCTCTCCAACATACAGCTCAGCTAACTTATCCATCGACGAAGTGAGTTTCATCGCCAAGAAGTGAGCGGACTTGGTTAGTCAATCGACTATGACCTAAATCACATCATTGTCCTTTGAACTCTTGGGAAAACCCGTGATGAAATCAATAATGATGTTATCCCACTTCCACTTCGGAATAGGTAACGGTTGTAATAGACCTCCGGGTTTCTGATTCTCGGCCTTGACTTGCTGACAAATCTCACACCTCGCCACAAATTCAACAACATCCCGCTTCAAACCTGACCACCAGAAATGTCGTTTAATGTCCTTGTACATCTTAGTACTCCCAGGATGCACAGACAAAAGAGTAGCATGCGCCTCCTGAAGAATACTCTCCATCAGGTCCAACTGATCCGGAACACACAGCCTCTCTCGAAATCACAACACTTCATCCCTGATCTAAAACTCGGGCAACCTGCCTACACCAACCTACTCCTTCATTTTCTGGATCTTTGCATCTTCTCTGTGACTAGCAATAATCCTTTCATTCAGCGTAGGCTGAAGCCTTAACTGAGCTAAGGATGCTCCCAAACCTTGCAGAACGACTTCAATAACAGCCTGATCCAACTCCTTTGCAAGATACTTCTAAGTTGTAATTAAACTAGCCAAACTGCTCTTATGGCTAAGTGCATCAGCAACAACATTAGCCTTCTCAGGATGGTATTTAATCTCAGGACGAATGTCCTCAAGTACTTCAAACCATCTCTGTTGCCTCAGATTCAGATCCTTCTGCTGATAGATGTACTTCAAGCTTTTGTTGTCCGTGTACATGTTCAATTTCTCACCGTACACATAATGTCTCCATTTCTTCAAGGTAAAGATAATTGTAGCCAACTCCAGGTCATAAGTCGGATAATTCTTCTCATGCGATCGTAGTTGCCTAGACCCACAAGCGATCACTTTCCCTTCTTGCATTAATACATAACCAAGTCCATGATGTGAAGCATCGCTATAGATATCATAATCAACACCTGCTCTTGGCAAAGCCAAAATGGGAGCAGTGGTCAACTTCTCTTTCAACTCTTGAAAGCTCGCCTCGCACTGCTCAGTCCACTTGATGTTCACATACTTCTTGGTCAGACCAGTGAGCGACACAGGCTATCTGAGCATAGCCTTAAATGAACCTCCTGTAGTACCCAATTAGCCGAAGGAAACTCCTGGTTTCTTTCACTGTAGTAGGCCTTGCCCAATCCTTCACTGCTTCTATCTTCTACGGATTAGTTGTCACTCCCTCCATAGAAAGGATGTGACCCAGGAATGCCACCTCAGATTTTCAGAAATTGCACTTGGACAACTTGGCATACAACTCCTGCTCTTGCAGCTTCTTCAAAACTACTGCCAGATGCTCTGTGTGCTCCTCCTCCGACTTGGAGTACACAAGGATATCATCGATAAACATCACGACGAACGAATTAATGAACAGCCTCAGAACTCTGTTCATCATGTCCATAAACATTGCAGGTGCATTCGTCACTCAAATGTCAAGTTCTGAATGTAGTCTTACGCACATCTTCAGCTTTCACTCGAACCTAATGGTATCCCGATTGAAGATCTATTTTGGAGAAAACAGCTGCTCCTTGTAGACGATCAAACAGGTCATCAATTCGGGGAATAAGTTACTTATTCTGAACAGTGGCCTTATTCAGCTCTCAGTGATCGATGCACATTCTCATCGATCCATCCTTCTTCTTTACCAACAGCACCGGTGCTCCCCAAGGTAACGCACTCGGTTGAATAAAGCCTTTCTCCAACAGTTCCTCAATCTACCATTTCACTTCATCCTGCTTCACTGGAGCCATTCTATAAGGTGCCTTGGAAATGTGTGCACTCCCTGGTTGAATAGTGATGCTGAACTCTACATCACGTTATGGAGGTAACCCAGGCAAATCATCCAAGAATACAGTCGGATATTTCCGAACTACCGGAACCTGCTACACCTCCACAGGAATCTCCTTCTTGCCGATGGCTACAACCAAACCTGAACATCTCTTCTTCCCTTGGAAAGTGACTTCAGGACCACCTGGAGTCTTCACTGTTACTTTCTTGGTCTTACACTCGATGTTTGCACTGTACACCGACATCCAATCAATTCCAATGATAACATCGACCCCTAAGATAGTCATCTCGATCAGATCAATCCTTAAAATTCTGTCCCCAATCTTGATCTCGCAGTCCTCATAGTACCGATCAGTAGGTTAAAATCTCCCATGATGGAGTAGCTACTGCTAAGACCTTGCCTGGAAAGACTTTCGGTTCGACACCCAAGACTTTAGCAAATTTAGGAGATACAAAAGTATGAGAGCATCCAGTATCGAACAGAACAACAGCTTTCATTCCATTCAAATAAAGTTTTCCATTATATAACACACACTCATTACATAACAGTTCACTAATTAAAGCGGGAAAAGAGACAACAGAAAACTTCTAAACATTCGCCCTTGTACCAGTGATGACATGATCCACTTCCGTAGCATCAGCCTCAGTCAAGGCAAATACTCACCCTTGCTGGTACGGTTTCTTCCCAACTTGCTGCGTTGGTCCATTGCGGACGACATCTCGCAACTTTGGGCAGTGAGATCTGTAATGATCGTTCTCTCCACAGCTGAAACAAGTCACCACAGAAGGTCTCACAAAACCATTTTCTGGTCTTCCAGTCATGTTAACAGTGTTCGCCCCTGTCGGTTTAAACCTTTAAGCTGGCAGTTGTCCCCTGAAATTGCCAGAAACAATGGGCCTCTTCCCAACATGCCAGTTGTTCCTTCGGTTCTGAACGGCATGGAAATGCTCTATGTCTTCCTCCGTAGCCGCAGCTCGCTTGACCAACTTGTCAAAGCTCCTGATACCAAGGGGTATCATCTTGGATCTCAGAGTTGGCCTTAATCCGTGCTAGAACATCCGAGTTGTCTTTGCCTCGTTCATCACCAATTTGGGTGCATACCTTGAGAGTTGTGTAAATCTTGTCTCAAACTCTCTAACCGACATGCCGCCATGCTGCAGCGCCAGGAATTCCATAGCCTTCTTCTCATGGACATCTGATGGAAAATAATGACTGCGGTATTCATCCAAGAATTCCTCCCAGCAAAGAACAACATTTCCTATCCTCCGCTTCATTAACTGACACCAAACAGCTGCGTTCTTCTTGAACTGCAGTGCAGCCAACTTCACCTTGCTGCCTTCCGGAGTTTCCAAGACTTCGAAGATGGTCTCGACCTGCCTGATCCAATTTTCAGCCGCGTCAGGGTCTGACTTCCCCTCAAACACTGGTGGTTTTATTCTTTTGAATGATTTCACGAGCTTGATTGATTCAGGAACTGGATTTGCAGGCATCCTCCTTTGGTTCTGATTCATGGCAACGGCACTGAGGGTCTGATAGACTCTCGCTAGCTCTGTTTCCAAGTCAAATCCTTCTCTGCTTCTAGCTCTTCGTCCAGCCATATTCTGATGCAAAAGATCCATTAAATTCGAAGTAGAAGACATGAATTTAAATCAACTCTTCATTTCATTGAATTTCAAATTTTATACATTCGAATTTAAAATATTTTCTGACATCAAAATGAAAGCAATAAGAAGATACAACAGTCTAGTTCCTATGGTTCCTTTTGGCTTCTCGAAGCTCTTTCCGTAGTTCCACCACTTCTTCCTTCAGTACATCGTATATGTTCTTCCTCTTCTCGAGATCCCAAATACGATGACTAAGAGTTGCAATTTTCTCCTTGCACTTCGCATAATGAGTCTGCAGTAGCTCTGCTCGCTCTCGCTGAGTCTCCACTTGCCTCTGAAGAGACACAATGACACTTCTCGGAACTAGCTCTTCCTCGTCAGAGGAATCATCAGATGAGTTCGGAGGTGGAGTGATCTCTCGGGACTCAGGTCATTCCTCCTCAAATTCTTCGGGATCCTTTTCGTCGAGTATGCTTGTCCGAGGTAGCAATCCTCCTCGACTATGTGCCAGTCATCACCGCCAGCTGGATCGAAGTGGTTCGCCATCTTATAAAAGGGGGAGAAGAAACATCAATCATAGAGAAACACAAATGTAAGTGACTAACATTTAAATCTCTATACTCAACACACGCACTAATGTCCACTATAGGGTGTCGTTTCTTATAAATTTGTACTACTTGGAAGCGTGGCTTTGATACCACTCTGTAACACCATGAATTCCAAATAAGGCCGAATTCGAAGTTCCACGGGATCTTCACACTTCACTTTGTACAATTTTACAAGAATTTAAAACTTTTATTACATCAGAGTTACATCTTAAATTACATAATAAATAGTGGAAGCAATTTACAATAATTACATGAATAAAATGTACAACACATGAAACATTCTTTAAGCAGCATGCATACTTTAATCTCGTCAATCACTTTATCCTGCATAGGAACTGTGGCACGTCAGTTAATTCAACTGACGCTAGGATATAATACATCAACTTTCTCTTACTTAGCAAACACATACTTGTGACAAACCATGCTACGGGGACAATCCTATTGATGTCATGTGCGAAAGTGCAATTAGTCCTTGATGCAATTATTAATATTAGATGACACTAATGCGCACTTGTTCGAATTCTATGCATCCCATACTGCATAGGTCCGAGGGGAAGCCCTTAATCGTTCTTCAACTTGTAGGGTTCAATCCCTCGCCATGACTTAGTCTACTACGCTAACTATCGTAAGTATCCAAGATGTTCCATGAATTATGAGCCCAAGTCCAGACAACCTGGAGGGGAATTCCACGTCGTAACATGATGCATCATGCAGAGCCTATGGTCAATTCAGCCTCTGTCATGGAACATGTCACCACCAGTAGTCAACAAAACACCCCACAAGCGTCGCCGCGGTCCCGATAATTTCGAAGTACTGTCCACGCCAAGACTTGACGCATCATGTAGGCAACCTATGAATTACACTCATACCATAGACCCAAGGCCCTCATACTTGTATTTTTCTGTTACTTTCATCACATCTTCACTACTGTTTGTCCTTAGTTATTTGAATCATGAATAAAATCAACCACTAAAGTTAGCTCTTTCCTCTATATCGGTCTTAACTATCAATCAACAAATATGACCCAAACTCGGTCTCAACATTCCATCTAAAAAATAATTCATTCATTTGCCGGTATAAGGACTTAGCTACCCTCTGGTTCAAAATCTCATTTCATGTCCAACATTTGAGTAATCACACTCATCAATATTCCTCATAAGTTAACATGATTTTCTTTTCAATTCATGCATAATTTCACATATCAAAGAAACAAGGTTATTCCATTTTTCACAATTTCTCAAATTACAAATTTAATTCACAATTGTTTCTTTGCATACATAAGACTAAAATCTCATTTTTGTAAACCAAGAGAATATTCACATTTGTATCAAGTCATAAATTTCTTTAAAACTCCACACAATATTTCTTTAAAAGAGAAACTAATTGTTGCCTTGTTCATTCCATAAAAAACTTTTATAATTTCCTCTAACATGGTTTATAATTCTCAATTAAAACAATAGAAATTTCCCATGAGATCTAATTAAAATCTGGATAATTATAATATTTTTTATGAATTTTATTTAACTTAAAAAATCACTTAAAAATATCAAATCCCCAAAAATCGAATTTTAAAAAATATCTTGGCCGAAGCCAGGATTCGAACCGCGCACCCCCACAGCCGTTGCGCTTGAGTAACGTTACTGTGACGCAGCTGCTGACCAGAAAGGCCAACTGCGCCGAACGATAAAGGAGGACTTATTATTCGTTTATACTTTAGTGCTCGGTAATGTATTAATTTCACAAATGGAAAAATAAAGAGTCTGCACAGAGACTCGAACCCAAGACCTCTAGTCATAGTGACATTTTTATTTTGCACCCACTGACCAGAATGGACAGAGTAACTAACCCGTAAAGAAATTAATTACAGATAGTTTTGTGCCTGACTGTAGCACTTCTAGCTCATAAAGGTAACTCGTTTCTTTCAAAGATACGATTTGCTCTTCCATGTGTCTAAATAATTTACCTGACTGTATTTCTTTGGAATTTATACAGTAACTTAAAGTATTAAAAAAATCATTTAACTCTCATTTTTTTAAATATAAAAAAACTATTCTTTATCTATACAAAAGTGGTCACAAAAAATAACTTTATATTCTATTAATTGCCTCTTTTCAAAGAAGAATCACTAGTTAATAATTCTCAATCACAAATGGGTTTTCCTTTAGTAAACTAATAATTTCCTTCTTGTCTTCTTCATTAATGAAATTCATTTTTTCCCTTTAACTTAGTCCTAATTCAGAACAGGTTAATTTCTCTTTTTCCAACAAAATGAACACGCAAATTTGTTATTTTTAGTACTAATCCCAATAACAATAAGCATGTATAATTTATTAATCAATTCTACTTTCATAGCATGAAGGTTTTCCATAATTCACATTTTATCCATGAACACATTTCTTCATATTGCATTTTTCCCACATACATGAACATTTCAATATAAAGATTCATACTTTCTTAACTAACATACTAATGTACTATCAAGTTATTACAACAACATTTCTATTCACATCATTCAATCAAATTTTTTTTACTAATGATTTTATGCAATTCCACATGGGTTCACTTTCTCTTTAATCATGGTAACTATTCATAAAACAATATTGTTCTAACATGATCATATACATACACCTAGCATGGTAACTAATTAGAAGTCGGAGAAAATTGCCAACCTTATTTAGGTGAGAAAACAATGAGAACTCCCAAAGACTCTTAGAATGAACAAATGAAGCCTTCTCCTCCTAGCTTGAATGGTGTTTGTATATGCTCCTTGCTCCTTGGGATGTAGGCCGGCCAACTTGGAATGGGGAACACACAAAACTCAAGCTCTCAATCTTTTCAACTCACAACTCTCTTAATCTTTTAACTCACTAATTTGTCCCTTCTTTTCTTTCTTTCTTTCAATCTTTTAGGTGTAAGTATGAATAGGGTGGGGGGGGGGGGTATTTATACAAATTTGGAGTGTAAATGGAAGGCTAGGATTAGTCCAAATAGTTTAGGATCAAGAGCTATGATGAAATAGGGAGTTGTAGCAACTACCCATGATGAGACAACCACCTCACCACTACTCCCATCTCTCCCTCTCTCCTTGTACCATCCGACCAATATTAGGGGGTGCTCAATGCACGTGCTAGTGCAATGCACGTGCTACTCTAGTACCCCTAATTGTTGGTTTGTTCATGTGAATTAATTAATTGTCTACTAAACTTGTCTACACTACAAGTTAAGTTAATTAAAAGGAGAATTTAGTTAATGGGCTCACTAATGGGTCAATAAACCACGGGCTCTAACAAATTAATTAATTTAATTAATTAAAGTGGACTAGAAAGAGACAATTAGGCCTAGGATTTTAATTAGGCTTTCTAGATTAAAAGAGAAGAAATAGGATCAAATGTTCATGAGAATATTTTAGAGAAATAAGTGCATAAATTTGCACGTGCTCAACACGTGGAATTAAACAAGCTCTTATTTAATTAATATTTGAAAATCCAGGATGTTACATTTCTGGTCAGTTTTGCAGGATTTGCGAGTAAGTGGCTTGAGCAAGGTTAAAGCTTGGACCTTGAAATGACTAGAATTTCAATGTTGAGATGTATTGTAATAAATGTGATAAATTTTCTGTTGTGCATTGTAATAAAGAACTATTGTAAAGAAAATTGTATTTTTCCCTGTGTTTATACTGTGTTTGGATTACATTGAAGTAAAGATTTTATAGTTGTGTCTCTTTTTTTTATTATTGAAATTCAGGGCGCTACAACCTATTCCCGGCCCTAATAGGGCCTAAAAACCTGAGCCCGACAAGGTTGCAAAACAGATGCCAATTTTGGCTTGATTTGAGCCCAATTAATGTAACCCCTATTTTCCATTTCATGTATTTTTGGGTGTATTTTTTTGTATTTTTCTCATTTGTATATCTTTTTGGACAGTATATTGGATCTTCTCTTTCAATATATTGATCTCTTTGAGTTGTCATCTTTTTATTTGAGTTCTTGATTATATTGTCCCCCTTTATTTTACCTCTGTTCGTTCGAGCTTGTATTTTGTTCCTCTTTATTCAAATTTCTTTTACGTGCCTTATTTTATTTATCCATTTTGTGCTCATCTCATTATTTTATTTTGGATCACTATTTCTTTTATTTTGATTATTCAGACCCAAAACCCTAATCCTATTCAAAAACCTTATTGGATCCTCTTCTATAACCCTAAAACCCATTAAAGCCCAACCCGATACCCGTTTTCCTTTACCAAACCGTCAGCCGTCACCCCTAGCACCCTAACCCTAATATCATCCTAACCTATATATATTATACCCATAGTTGCACTCAACTGTTCATCATCCCAACTAGTCATCCCCCTACCTCTTGCACCCCTACTCCCGCTCTCTCTCGACCATCTAAAACCCCCCGACTGCACCTCTCCATCCCTCTCCTTTCCCTATTCTGCCAGTGGCCATCCCCAGCTCTAGTTCCTCTTCCCATCGAGACGCCCCTCCTCAGCGCACGCCTGTCCCCCTGTGCTCCTCCCGAGCGTCGCCTGCACTGATCGTCCCCGGTGCGCAGCATCCCCTGTCTTAGTCCCGACGTCGACTAGTAGTGGCCACAACACAACCATCCTGTGTTGTTGCCTCCTGAAGCCATCAGCCGATGCCTGCACCGCCATCGTTTCCCCAGCATTCTCTCTCTCTTGTGTGTGTGAGTTGTGCTCATAGTTCTTGTTCCTGGTTCGTGTGGTTCATTCGTGCGTTGTGTTCATGCCCTGAGAATCAGTTCCTGTTATTCTCTTTGCATCGTCATTTCTGTCGTCAACTATAAGGCAAGTAACTTGTATCTTTTTTTTGTGTAATAAAAGTACTTAATACTGCCTGTAATATAGTTGTGTTCTAGAGACAATTCTTGTGTGAAATTCCTGTTGTATCTTGTCTCTACTGTGTTGACCCGCCCATAGTTGCCTCATCACACACATGACATGAAATAACTTAGGGATGACCACTTCTTGATGTATACATGCATGTTGTTCATATGATATCGTGTGCTTGGTTGTGTTAGCTGTAGTAAACTCGTTGTGGACTTGTGAAATACCCTGTACCATATTTCACGTTTGGTTATGTTTTGGATGAGTTTCATATGAACCGGTTGATTTTGTGCATGAAGGATATTTTCTGTTTTGACGATTCCCCTTTTTTTTATTAGTATTTTAGACCCTATTAAGTTCAGTATATGAAAATTACTTTTGAATATGAATTATAGAGAATTCTGTCTACTTTCTAGATTTTCTGACAGATCTCAGTTTCGATTGATGAATTTCAAGTTATGGGTATTTTACTATAGATGTGTTTAAGATTCCAGATCGAGTCTTATATGAATTCTATATAGTAATCTATTTTTCTACTGATGTTAAAGATAATATTTCACCCAATATTTTGCTTATTTCATCTAGACCTGATTGGGATTAACCCCTAATTTTTGTGAATTTAATTGATAACTTTTATAAACTATTCTATACATGTAGAATTTTCATACTGTTCAGTAAAGATACATAATTTCAACCTGATTCTATTTGCTTTTTATAAAAACTTTGTGATTATGAATTGTAGCCTACTGTATCTATTTTATCACCGTTTTGACGGATCTGGATTTCAATTTATATTTTGTGAGATATTGTTATTTTAGTACTGTTGTGTTTATGATTCCAGATTTACAAAACTACTGTATCTTGCTGTTTTCTGATTTTACTTGACTATTCTATTTATATTGAAAAATTATGAAACTTTATTTTCTGTTACTAAACATACTAGGGAATACCTCGGATTTTCGTGGATTTAGTTAGTAAGTTTTGATGCTGTTTTCCTATTTATGAATACAAACTTCTGATTTTTGGCTGACCACGTTTTCTGGATATAAATCTGTTTTGGGACTTGTTTTTGTGAAATACCATATGACTTATATATATTTGTTGGATTCGGCTGAGAGTCTATTTTCTAGAATTTTTGACGGATCTAGGTTTGCATGTTTGTAGCAACGGAAATTTAAGATTTAGTGCAATACTGTCTTTCTGTCTTGAACTAGAATTGTCATTGTTCCATCCTTTTATGTGTTGTCTTTCATCTGTACCTATTTATCTTTCAACCTGAACCTGTTACCTGTTTATGCCATGTTATTCTTGCCCTGTTTTGTGACACATACATGGCTGTCTGATAATAATAACAAAATAACCAAGCCGGGGTTAAGGAAAAAATCTAGTAGTGGATAATATAGAAATGTGTAGTTGGAAAGGGGCCCGTATTTCCCACAGGATTATCTGCTATGTGTTCATGACTACACTACAAGCGGCAAGCCCTTCTGACAGGATTATCTGCTATGTGTTCATAACGCCACAGGATTATCTGCGATTTTCTGCATACCATCTGACACTTGACATCTGTTACATATCATCTCATTCTGTTAGTATACCATGTTACTTGATCCTGTTTTCCTAATTCATGTTAGACATTCTGTTATGCTCTATCATATCTATTCCATGCTATATTTGTTCTGCTATTATTTTATATTTGTTTATCTTTTCCTGTACTTGTGCCTGCACTACAAGCGGCTCGTAACTTGTATTGATGGGTGTTTTGTTTTCTTTTTCCTCTTCCTGCAATTTATTAAATTGCAAATTATGGAGATCAGTAGCCCAATGGAGTAGGTGATCTGAGATTCTAATTGCTGGAGTTTTTGCTATTAATATTTCCTGTTTACTTATTTTGAATAATGTATCTGTTACTTGGATTATTTGTATTCGGGCAATGTGACCCAGGATATTTGACGTATTCAGATCTGGTTTATTTCAGATTATTAAATTTTGTTTCAAGTAAATTCTTGTTGGTATATTGATTCATATTTGCATGGATGACTTATTTTGCTTCATACTCTGATTATTCTTGTGAAATGTTATAAAGATCCTGACAGCTTATGGATGATGAAAATCATTCGCTGGGCTTAGTCACGTATCTATATTCCGTATTCCTTTTTGGGAAGCAGGGCATGACAATTAAAGCCCAAATCTGCAGTCTCTCTTAGTCATGTTTAACAATTGCATTAACCATCTCTAGACATAAGAAAAGGATTCAAATAGGAACTTTACAGTCCCTAACAGAGACTAAACAGTCCCCCCCAAAAAGCATCACATCAACAGTAAGAACATTATCAATTATGGCTGATTTCAAACCCGATTCAAGGGCTATACAAGCTCAAACATACATCAGTTCGACTAAGCAATTAAACAATGATATTTGGCCCCAAAATGGTGCTTACAACCATAAAAAATTTTAGCAACTAACAGCACAAAAATAGTGGATGTTAATACTCATAACATCAAGCATTTTTCACCATGAACAATTGCATTTAACGCCTAATAATAACCCGAATTACATGTTAATCGATTACCGTCGTTACTAGGACCTAAAATAGCTCTATTATGACGTAAAACATTCAAAACAATAAAATCTTTGCACAATGTGGATTGAACTGATTAAACATACGTTCAAGCAATTAGTCCAACTTCCGTTTTTACTTAGCAATTAGTTCACCTAACATGCTTTCTATGATCATATATTAATCATGAATAGAATATAAATTAATTAAACAATTAGCAATCCTATCATGCCACTATCTCTAATATAACAATATAACAACAGAAAATCATTAGAAAGAAGAGAACACCCACCCTATCGACCTTGAATTTGATTCTCCTACAATCGTTAAGCCTCCAATGCCTCCTTCTTGCTCCGAATTAGCTTGCCTTATGGAACAAAGGCTACCAAAATAAGGTATTAGATTAGCTCCCAAGCCTTATGTATAGGCTGGCTAGGCTTATTGGAAGAGGTGGTGTTTTGTGTGAAGTTCCCATGCAACAACAAGTGAGACTTTTGAAATCATCTCATGCATTCATGCAACTCATTCCTCACACCTAGAGTGACTCAACTTGAATTTTAGAAAACTCAACCTAGTCCTAAAAGTTGCTGGCCACCTGTGTTCACTTTATGCAACTTTGCACAAAGTGCTCTCTCTCAATTGTTATAAGTTCGGGACAAGTCGGTTAAGTTGTTCTAGCCTCAGTTCCACCATATATATCAACCTAACTTTGGTTTAGCCCACACAAGTCCATGCTATGTTCAAGACATAATAATTTACATCCATTTATATCAAATTATGACAGAGAAGTACAATTAATACGTGCAATACTCATACATAGACATCACTACTTAACTTCTAGGCAAAATATTCATTTACTATTTGGAGGGGTATTACATTACTTCCTCCTTAGAATAGTTATCCCCAGACTACACTTAGTAATGGGGGAAAAAAAAACATAGTTTAACCAAACAATTCTGGAAAATCCTTCTTCATTCGGACGTCAGGCTCCCAAGTAGCTACCTTGAAAAGCTGATTTTTCCATAGTACCTTGACCATTAGATTGTATGTCCCGAGCCTTAGCGAAGTTGGGTGCCGAACCGAGGGTATTAACCCAAGGAGAGGTCCTCATTGTTTCATCACCAGTGCTCAGCCTTGGATACCATGCCGAGGCGTGATCGCAAGATAGGAACATTCAGTGCTCGGCCCTCGGGATCAACTACCATTCCAAGAGAGTAGTGTCGAGGGGGGATCATTAGGGTTTTCTCGCCAGCGCTCGGTTTCGGACGTCACGCAGAGGAGCAAACCCGGGCTCTGCCAGGCACATAACATGGCACATGTTCACTTATGTCACCCGTTGAGGCTTTTGAGGTGCCTAGGGAGTCGTAGTGTTTCTCACAATAAATGCAGGAAGTTGGGGAGTTCTCTGTGGTGTCTATAAAATCCTTATTGATGGGTGGCTGACTCATAGGTTTCTCAAACTCCATCTTCATCTTGTGATGTCTTAATACTCAGCGAGCCCTATGTTGAGCGGTCCAGAAACTTGTCTGCGGGTCAAGGACGATGGGGAAATGTCTAGATGGACTGGGCTCGACCCCACCGGGATCAGTGTTCGGCTGTGGGACCCATTCTTGTCACGGATTTCGAGATCTAATATTCTGCCCACTGGGTCCCGAGGGGCGACAATGTTGCTCTATTCTTTCCCTTCAATACTTGGTGGGGCCTTCCATACTAGGACCCCTTTTGCAGATGTTGATGCTTCACTAATGCTCGGAAAGAATCGGGGTACTACTTGTTGAGGGTGAGAGTTCCCATCATCAGAGAGAACTCTTTCCATGTGAAGGGCTGACCGTAGGTTCGGAGGCACGTGTATGATGCCTATTTTGCACGGAGAGTTAATCCCTTGTAGGGATTGTGCCCTGGTCGGCTGATTGGGCACCCTTTCATCATCATCGCTTTCCGTCCCTGTGATGAGTCTTCTGCAATTAAGGCTTTGGATATGGCGATAAGCCGAATGCGCCTAGGTTGTCCCGCACTGATGCTGAAGTGAAAGATGACCATGTGGCGTCTGACGGGTGGCGACAGCTAGTTCTGATGTGCAATACGACCATAATAGGGTTTAAGTGGTAATTCACTTTTTTTGTTGTACTTGCCAATTGCGGACTGGCCACCACCCCCTTTGTAATCAATTCCGTTTTTAATGAAAAACATCTTGCCCCAACTTTATGTTTGTATGAGTGTCGTTCGCACATGATTCTTGACACATAAGCTTTCTACATCAGATGTCATCCTTGGAGGATTGGTCTGAGGGGGCATCAATGATTTTTGGCGCTGAGATCCCTCGGTGTCGGATACCATCCGAAGAGGGTGGGTCCGAGGAGATGCCTTTGTTAGGTTTCGATGGTAGTCTCAGACCAAATACACAGCTGAAAAAATACAAAGAAATATCAAAACCTAGCCATGAATCCATGCGAAAACCATAAACCGTGTTTAGGAGTTATACCTTGAAGATGGATCTGCTCTCTCCAATTAACGTCGATCACAACACTGCAATATTGCTATGCCTCTACGTATTCACTTGAACGGATCAAATCAAGTTTTCCCTCATGCAGTGGTGCTAGCTGTGGGAAGGAGATGTTCCTTATGATCTCTTTATCTGATTTTGCCAGGAAGAAGGGCTCTCTCTTACAATTTCTGCGATGGCTAGGGTTTTCTCATGTAACACTTTTTCACAGATACGTATCATATATATAACTACAGAAAATCAACCCTAAGAGAGTAATGAGGCTGTTGGATTCACATTCTGACCTGGTTCAGATTCGTGTATTGGCCTTTGAACTTTAGTCAACCCATTTAATCTCATTAAATGTCCAACCAATGTCAGGAGTCCAAGTCTTACTATGATCCCTAATTAAATTTATATTATGAATTTAAATTCCAATTTAGATCCATTCTAACTGTGTGGCCCGGTAGGTTCTCGTTATGTTGACAGTAATACTAAAATCATATTCTAGTATTACAAACAGTGAGCGGTATCTAGCAATACATCACTACTACTCAGGTAACGGAAAGTGTCAGTGATTAGACATAACCTATTCGTGACCAATGTTACCATGTAGTCTAGTCCCTTCGTCCAAATATCTTAATTGTCCACAAGACATAGAGCGTGTCACCCTTATATAGTTCATTCTTTGGTTTCTTGATATCCGAGCAGACTTACTAAAACAAATGAACTCAATATCTCATATTGAATCATTTGAGCATTGTAACCCCCACTCCCGTTAAAAAATATTTTCTATATTTCAATTATTTATAAATTCATTTGATTTAGATTTTAACTTGATTTTCTATTCCTAATTGATCGACTATTTATATTATTACTATTTGAATCAATAAATTTGTTAAACTCAATTCCTATTTTGTTATATAATCTACTGTTATTATTACTACTATTATTGTTATTATTATTGTTGTTATTATTACTATTATTTTTGATGTTTTTACCTTTATTACTTTTATTCTTATTATTTTCGCAAAGCCGAACATACTCTATTTTATACGTATTTCATTATTTGATTTAACGCATATGTATATGTATATGTATATTTTATAAACCCTACAACCCTATTATTTCTCATATTGGATTCTAACCTAACATCCAAACCCATTACTCAAACACAATATCTCAACTAAACCCTATAAATACCCTATAACCTACCTAACCCTAATCCTAATAACCCTAGTCACCAACTGTTCAACCCTGCCCTCTCCCCTCTACTAATCACCTTCTTCCCTACCGTTGCTGTTCTCCCACCTGCTTCACCCGTCAAGCCCAGCCAGCCGAGTCGCCCTCTCCGTCGAGCCACCAGCTGCTCGACGCTCTCCTCCCATCCCGCTCTACCACCACCATCGACATCATCTTCTTCATCACCGCGTGAACCCATCGCCACCCTGTACCGCCCTCGACTGCTACTCCTGCGCCCTCTCCAGTCGACCCGCCATTTCCAACCCCACCTTAGCTCTGTAGTCACTCGCCTCATCACCTTCCCTCTACTTCCTCTGTTTCTTCCAAAAACAGAGCCACGCCATCGAACCCATCTTCATCCTGCCTCCTTATCGCCAGTCGCAACTCCTTACTCCCCTCCAGTCTTAACCAACTCCCGCAGCAACCACCCTGAGCACCACTCGTCGCCTACACGTCAGCCGCTCGCAGCCCCGTCTGCAGTCCAGTCCATCGTTGTCGCCAGTCGAAGTTGAGTTTTCTGCTATTTGCTGTTCTGATATTGTTCTTGATCATTGAATCCTGTCCCTTGATCTTTTGATCTCGGGCCTCGATCATGTGGAGATTGCTGGATCTCGGTCGTCAGTCACTTTGATCATCTTGATCTCGATCGCTTGATCTTGAATCTTGATCTCGATATTTGATCTCGAATGTTGGTTGCCTGATCTTGCACTTGATCATCGATCGTCATCGATATCTGTACCCGATCGTGAACGTCACATCGATATTTAGTTGGTTTGTGATCGTCGCCGTTGTCGCAGGGATTCTTATTCCGTTATTCTCTACATATTCGGACCTAACATCGTCAATAAGGCAAGTCATTTTCCTCTTCAATTGAATCTTGTATCAAATTCAAGTTTTTATTGAAATTCCTCAAGTAGATCCTAATCGTTTATTGTGTTGTTGTATTGATTATATTTCGTTTAGTCTATTGAGGGTTTACATGAGCTAACCCCAAAATTCTTGGCTTCATTCCACTTTTGACTCCAAAGATTGAATCTTTCATGCATTCTTGTAGAATTGATAATATGGTTATTCATATAATCATCGCACAAATAATCTATCATAGTTTTATTGCTAGGTTGTATGTTTGAATGATCGATTGATGTTTGATATTATTAGAATTGTGTATGTGTGTATTTTTAATTGTATTTATCATGCTATTATACCTTTCATGTTGATTACATAATTTATTAATTATAGAATTGATACTCATCATGTTTAATTTATTTATTTCACGAAAAATACCCAAAAACTTGTATGTTGCTTGCTAGCTGTATATTGTTTGTTATTTTTGACCAAGTTAATGTTCTAAAATAAATAACTTTCTGAATGAGAATTGTAGTCTTAACTTTCTAGTTTCCAAAACATCTTGAATTTCTGAATTCCGAGTTGTATAGAAAAAGTTATGATCGTTTTACTACAGCTGCATTTTTATTTCCAGAATTTTCAGATTCTTGTATGTTTCATGTTTAAACAGTTAAAAGGTTGATTTAATGTTAAAATATTGCTCTGAAAATTTCCATATTGTTACTTAACATGTTTAGGAGTCTAATAAATATTTTAAATAAACTTTATAATTGAGTTTTCGCTGATTCTAAAAATATAACAACTTGATGTCGAATTTCTGCCTGAACATAAAATCTATAAATAATAATGTGTTTGACCTAGCTACTGTTATCGGATTTTAAACTTTAAATATGCGTTAGAACCGTGTGGAAGTCTAGTTTTCAGAATTTCTAACCGTTTCAGTTTTTGATTTCTGTAGCAGCGGAAAATTGTATTTTTGTACAGACTACTCTTGCTGTCCAGAATTTCATCTTTCAGTTTTTCTTAATTTAATTATTCCTATATCATAGTATTGCATGAATTAAAATATGGTTTTTATGAGATTTTCAAATGATTTTATAATCTATTTTCATATACAAGAATTTTGACCCTGACATGCTGCCTGAACATATAATCGGTACAGAAAGAAATTATTTGCCTAGTTTCTTTATTTATTATATGTCATGTTAATATGCGTTGGAACCGATAGGGAGTCTAGTTTCAGAACCCCTAGCGGAATCTGATTGGCTTTCTTGTAGAAACGGGAAAGTGGATTTTTGTACAACAACGTCTTGTTGTCAAGAATGTGTGTGTGTGTGTGTGTGTGTGTGTGTGTGTGTGTGTGTGTGTGTGTTTTTGTGTATATCCATATTTTATTTTGTATCTTGGGAATAGAATTAGTTATACCATGCATTACATAGCCTTGACATCTCTTTGACATTGCTTTGAAACTTCTTTATATATTGTATGTCCACATTTATGTGTAATAAAATATTAACATGCCGGAGTATTAATGGTCGACTTAGTAGTGAACAATCGGAGACTATACTCGGAATGGGCCCCTTGTTCTCGATTGTTTATTGTCATGGATTGTGGATTATTGATTGTTAAATTATTATTTAATGTGCTGAGTACACGATATGTTGGCTTCACCACTATAGTCTAAAACGATCACTATTTGTATGCACCGAACCTGTGGTATGAGATACAGTATTACGTACATTAGATAGAATAATAAAATATTAATTAACTTATATTGACAATTGCATTCTTGATCATGATTATTGTTGTAGACCTTGAATCATCGATTACATTCATTGTTTATTGTATCGTTAATTCTAGACCTCAAGTTTTATTATCATCCCTTGTTATTTCTCTTGACTTTGATCTAGTTCATTATTTCTTGATATACCATGCTTCCTTGCTTGTTTGTGTTCACTACTTGTAGTCCGTAACTTACTCTAACAAATAGTTTTTTTCCAACTTTTGTTGATGAGTTTACAGGTACCGGAGTAAATTTGACCTAAGGACTTGGTGAGCAAACTTTCTGAAGAATGGAGCTGCACCATTAGACTGCTATAGTTATTTCATGTTACATGTTTATTTTATTGCTTTTATCGTACTGTATTCTGGGCTTATATGACCCGAAGTTTACTCTTCTCCCAGATGTTGGATATTACTTAGTGAATTTATTTCATGATTATTTTGGAGTTTACTCATTGTTTAGGTGGTTATTCTTTCTTGCATGGTTGTGATCTCTTGTATATTGTTGAGTTAATCTGTTATAGCTATGGATGTGTTCTTATCATTCCCGGGGCCTTTGTTATATGCACGTATTCCAGAATTTTTAGGAAGTGGGGCATGACAAAATTTCATATTGAAATTAAGTAGAATGATATAAATACAAACCATGTTGAATTGAACTAGACTGAATAAATTATTCTCTGGAAATTCATTAGGAATCGTAGTATAATGTGTAGAAATTGTGAGAATGGTTGTAGAATTGAAGTATGGCTAAATTGTGAGTATTTTTTTGGAACTATTTCATTTTGAAATTAAATTAAGTTTGATTAAAAGAGTGAAATATGATTGTTTTAATCTAGATTTATTCTAGAATTTTATATCGTATGAAAACGAGTTTAAATTTAGAATTTATGTAAATTGTACTAGATGACGAATTAAGAGATAATTAAAGGGTGAATTTGAATAATTAGATGTATAATATTTGCAAGGTTTTTTTCAAGTTGAAATGTTATTGAATTATTGTTATAAAGGGATAAGAAGTTATTTATTTACTTTGACATTGATAAACTTAAAGAGAATGAATGAAAGAATCAACTGATTTGTAATGAATGAGAAATTTTTTGAAGATGCTAAGAATGATCTAGTACATCTCTATGTTGAAATGGATGAATTTTAGAGGTTGTGCGAGACCTATAGTGACCGGTAGATTGTGATAAATGAAATTTTGAGAAGTGGCCAATATAGGTCAATGTTCTCAGTGAGTTAATTTATGTCTGGCAGAGAAAGCTAGATCTAGGTCAAAATAATTATAATTGAACTAAGGACAGGCACTAGAAAGGGAGATGTGATGAGACATGGACAAACGTAAATGGGGCGTCTCTATATAATATGGCGGTGTATTCCGAGACTACAGATTCAGTCGGGCGGTGTACTCCGGGACTGTAATTGTTGTGCAGAGCTTGACGAGCCTTAATTAAATCCGAGATAATGAATGATCGTGCGGTGTACTCCGGGATCACAAATAGTCAGGCTGATAGGAGGCAGATCTCCACCATATTCCGAGCTAGAGTGGCACTTGCGGGATGTTTGCACGATGAGGATTTTGTATAGTCGTGCGGTGTACTCCGGGGCTAGAATCCGTACTCGTGGGACATCTAAACCTTGCTTTGTTACCATAGTAGGATTTCATAACGAGGGATTGAACCCTATAATGAGGAGTACATTAAGGGCTTGCCCTCGGACCTATGTAGTATGGGATGTATAGAATCCGAACAAGTGCGCATTAGAGTTGCATCGTAAGTAATAATTTTTTTCATTAGTCATTAGGTTCATGTCATACACTGACATATTTAGGATAATCACATTTAACAGTTTGTTTCTGCATTCAAGTTTGTGATTGTTAAAATAGAGGAATCGTTGTATTGTATTGTATGCAACTGACGTGCCCGCAGTTTTCAAGTTGTAGGACTCGGATTTGCGAGCGACGTGGATATGAATTTAATGTCTATGGCAATTGCAGGATTGAATATGGTTGATGTGATAAATTGTAACTATTTTATGTAAATTTCTGCTGCGCATTGAAATTAATATCATTGTAATGAAAAGTTTTAAACTCCTTGTATTTTTGTACGAAGTTTATGTAAAGATCTTGGTTGTGCTACGAATTACCTGTATTTAGAATTCGAGGTGTTACGGAGTGGTATCAGAGCCAGGTTCAATATGTAGTACATTATAAGGGAAACAAAATTATGGTGGACATTAGATGTGTGAGTGTCAGTTTTGATTCATGAATGTTATAGTTATTGAACTTGCATTCATGAAACTCTCCTCGTATACGTTGATGTGAAATTGTATGTGAGTATTTTTCCTTTGTATCACGAGTGTTATGGTTGGTTTAAACTTAGCTTTTGTGGTACCTTGTACGTTGACTATCTTTTCTCTTTTATTTTCTTCATGTATTTTTTTATACTACTTTTTATCTTTAACGCTTAATATTTTTTCTTTCAAATTTTTTTTCTTCTACTATTAATTCACGGTGATCTTATCTACCTTCCTTACTCTTAATCTTTTAATTTTGACTTACTCATTTTTCCTTCTTAATGTTTTATCCTTCTAACTTTTATGCGCTTTTACGTTACTCACTTATTTTTGCTATTACTTTTTTGTATTTTTTTAGTTCTATTTACTCATTATTAAATTATTATTACGAATATTATTTTCTTCTATTATTATTTCTATTCTATTTGAAATTTTTGATTTTAGTATATGTGTATTCATTTTATATATGCTTTGAATTTACGATACTATAATATTCCTTTATTTTATATCAGTATATTTTAACAAAATTGTAATATTTTTAAATATGATATACTTCTACACATTATAAATCTTCATTTTATTAATATTTTTGTTTTTACATCTTATATTCAATACCTTTGTTATTACTTATTGTTTACTACTTTTTGTTATATTTACTTTTCACTATTAATAGCTACTTATTAATTTCGTTGCTTTATACATCTCTAATATACTATATAAACTCACAACTTATATTTTTACTTTATTTCAATTTTTATTATCGTTACATTCATGGTTACCACATATACTTTCTACTAATTACTATATATATCATATATTTCAACATACTTACTATACATATTATTTTACACTTATCTAATTACTACATTATTATATATTTTACTAGTTATTTGCACCCGTGCGATGCACGCCCCAATATATTTTTCTTTTTTTATGTAAATACTACGATTGTTTAAAAAAAGTGCGATAAAGTACATGTAAAGGGTTGGTGCATTCATTTTTCACTGCTGGAGAAGGCCAGACAGGTAGGCAGAATAATTTTGGCATAGAGTTTATTATGTTTCATTGCAACCTATACGTACAAATGTGACCTATTATTTGGGGATGTTGTTTGGTAATAATAATTGTATCATACGGAATTAGGTATAAAGTGTAGTTATAATTGGATTTAGCTATATACTATAGCATCGGTGCACAATGACAGGCGGATTTAGGTTTTTGATCGTATCAGTAAAACATTCTACTGGTATCAAATTTTTTTCGTAATCAGAAAAGCAACTATAAAAAACTAACCTCTAAGATAACAATCTTCATAAGCATCCAACTTGTATGGGCTCAACCAAGAATTGGGTCGCCCACCTTGCATCTTTCCCGATCAAATGACAGTGATTAGCAACCCGATTAGCCAGTGCGTTGCACTCACGGTATAATTGAGAAATTTTCACCTCATACAACACTCGTAGTAATCTCCAGTATAAATATGTAATTACTCTTAACAAAATGTATAATTAATCTATCAAATTTTCTAGTATGTAATTACTCGAAAATCTAGTAGACCAATAATCTCTGGAAATTTTTAATTAAATAACCTGAAATTGAGCAACTTTTTTTTCCCATTTTTTCTGACCCAACATTCATTCGTAACATCAATTCAGTTCAATCAGAAGACTACAATGTGCACTAATTTCAAATCAAACACCAGAAATTATAAAAAAGCACAACATTAATTTTATAAAAATTTCTACAAAAATAAAAAGTCAAACACTTACTATGCATCTTGTTTAGACTCAAATGACTCACAACTGTACTTCAACGTCGGAATCGCCGCAACTGCAACCGCCTCCAATCCATCAAGCCTGTGTTCTTGCTGCAAATGAATAATTAACCCAATTAGAAACAAAACCCAATAATTTTCCCTATAAAAAAACCCTCAATGAATAAATTAACTACAAATGAATCAGTGGACCAAATCCGACAACAAATTAAGTCGGGGGGGGGGGGGGGGGGGTCGCACAATGCGAGGGAGGACGGTTCGAGGGCAGAGCAGTTGTTGTCGAAGTCGAGGGGGGGTCGCGTTGGTCGCGCGACGCAAGGGAGGAGGGTTCAAGGGCGGAGTGCATGTTGGCGAAGTCGGGGGGGGGGGGGGGGGGGGGATGAAGAGAGAGAGAGGCGATAGGGATTTTGAGAGAGATGGAGAGGAATCGACAGAAGGCGGGGTGTTTTTTGAGAAAGAGAGATAGAGAGTTTGATTTGAGAGAGAGATTGAAGTAAATATAAAGTGAAAATTACGTTTATGACCTCTGATTGTGTAGGGATCAGGGGTAAATTTAACAGAATTAACCCTACATTATTTTTTAGCTTTTTATATTTATGAGGACACAATAGTAAAAAGCCGCCAAAATGGGGCTTTGCTTAATAATAGTAGAGATAATATATGTTTATTATGTCAACTAACTACACTACATATTTATTTTTTCATTCACATTCACATTTAAGCTTATGCATCTATTTCTTTCCATTTTTCTTCTTATTTTTATAAATCATTTTCATTACTACTAATTTCTACTATTTATGTTTGATAATGAATACATCTACTTTAATATTTCATCGCTGTAATTTTCTACCTCATTTCCTACTTTTACTTCTATTTTTATATCATAAATTTCAAAACGTAACATCATACTTAATTAACCATTCAATATCCAAGTACATATGAGAGATTACATCATTCCATTCACCATTTTGGTACAACCGGACGTCGAGAGGGCAGATCCGCAACTAGACGTCAATGGAGGCAAACCTGCAAATAGATGTCGGGGAGGTAAAATCTGCAACTGAATGTCTAGAAAACAACCTACAACCGGATGTCGTGGAGGCAAATCTGCAACCTGATTTCAAGGAGGAAAGCTTGCAGCTGGACATCAATGAGGCGAACCCACAACAAAGGAGATTTTCTATCTTTACTAACCCCCACTCTTACTTCTATTTATATATATATTACTTACAACTATTCCATTCTTTTCTACTAGTTTATACCATTTTATAATGTTTTACAACTTAGTCTATACTACTTCAACTTTATTATTTATAATACATTTATACTTATATACACATTTAATTAATTACCTTATTATTATATTTGCTTCTATATATATCATATATGTGCTATTATTATTTCATTTATTTTTCAATCTACATTACTAGTTACTATTAGCTATTTTGCTATCCTAATATTATTATTTTTATACTTTATCTTTACATGTGTTAATACCTTTGTATTTTTATGCAATTTCATTTTTATTTATACTTTATTACTAAGTTATCTTCTGTAACCCCTGTTTTTCATTTTTCGTATTTTGGTGTAATTTTCTTTTCTTGTGTATCTGTACTCTCTCTTATATTTTTTTGAATCATATATTGAGTTGTTTCAATATATTTTCATTTTCTTTTCTCATTATTGATTTTCGCGAGTTATTTTCGATTTCTTGGTTATTCTTGTTCATGGTAGTTGTTTTCGCTCTTTATTGTTGTCTAGTTCTCATTATTTGTATTTTTGGGTGCTCTTGGTGATTTGGTAGTCTACCCCACTCCTAATCCTATTATTTTGATCCATCAATCAAGCCAAATTACCCAATCCTAGTTTGAATCCTATTCAATTTGATCCCCATTTGTCGTATTGGATTAATCCTATTACTACTCCTAATCTACCCACAACCCAATTACCCAATAACCCAACCCATATTCTAAATCCTAATCCCCTCATGCATATATACCTCTCTAAACTCTCAAACCCTTACACTAACTCCATGCACCCCTACCGCCGGCCTCTCTCTCTCCCCCTTGCTTGCGTCGCACCCCATCCCGCCCAGCACACCCCAGGCCGACCATCCCCCTCCTCTCGGCCTGCACCTTGGCCGATCACCCCTTATCCCGATCTCCAACCACCTCCAACCACCATACTCCACCACTTTCCCCCCCCTCCGGCCATCATCCAACCCTCCAAGCCTCAAGCACCGCCATTCATATATCTCTCTTTTATGGGTTCTTTCTTCTCTTGCTTTGAGAAGCGTGCCATGTGTTCGTGCTATTGTTCGTGGGTTCGTTGCTCTTGAATTGTGGATCTCTTGTTCGTGGATTTTGGCTCGTTGCCCGGGAATCCATTCACGTTATTCTTGGAGTTCGTTTCATCTCCGATTAAGGCAAGTAATTTGTACTCCAATTCTTTTGTTTGATACAAGTCAAAAATACCACATAGTGTACTTGGGTCTAGAGACGACTCTTGTTGTGTTATTTTTGATGGGTTTTCTCTCTATTGTGAAAACTTGACCATAGTTGCCTCATGACACAATCTTGACATAAATTAACTTAGGTTTTTTTCGTTCTTGATTTGATCATGTATGTGGGATTTTTGTGAGAATTTGGGTATTTGTTGAGATCTATGTGATAGCCTTGCTTTAGATATGTTAATTACCCTATTTCATGTTGTTTGGACACTAGGTAGACTCGATTTTGTGTTTGGTTGTGCTTTGAACAAGTTTTGTTTGATATATGTTGAGTTGTTGTTAAAGGGGGAAAATCTGTATTTTGTCGCTGATCTGTTTTGTTTGCTGTTTTGGACTATCTTGAAGTCAGTATCTTGGTTCCAGTATAAAACATGAGTTTTAGAGAATTTCGTCTATTTTCAAACCCCTCTGACCTTGCTCGATTTCGTTTTCGTGTGAATGAATTATGAATGTTTTACTACAGAGGTGTATTATGTTTCCAGATTTCGTTTCTCGACGATTTTGTTGATTAAATTATTTTGTCACTTGTGCTACACATATTATTTTGATCTGAAACTTTCCACAGTTTTTCTATACCCATCTAGGGATTACCCAGAATTTTGGTAGATTTTATTGATAAGTTTTATATATCGTTCATGCATGTTTACAAAAGTCATACTTGCTGTATTTTATTCTCTGTTCTGTAAAGAATCGTATTTTCATCCTATTTCCTTGTACTGTATGGAAAATATTTATGAAATATGAAAGTTAGGTTAATTTGTATATTTTCAACTCCCTTTGGCGAATTTGGATTTCGTTTCATGGGTTGCAAGATATTTCAGTTTTCGTACAGCAGTGTTGGGAATTCCTGATTGGCCAAAGTATCGTTCTTAATGTTTTCTTATTTTTGATGACTGAACAAATTTTACTGGAACATTATGAAACCTTATATTTTTATTCTAGACATATAGGGGAATATCCCAGATTTTTTCTGGATTTATTTGAGGAGTTTTAATGCTGTTTTTCTTACTAAGAATTCGTTTTACTGATTTCTGGCTGAACGTGTTTTTGGATTCAAATCAGTTTTGAGTTATGATTTTATGAAATACAATATAACTTATTTATATTCGCTGGATTCGTGTGGGAGTCTACTTTCCAGATTCTTTGACGGATCCATATTTGCATTTCTGTAGTGACGGAATTCACTGTTTTAGTACTTTACTATCCTGCATTCCTGAATAAGAACGTACACTGTTATGCTCGTTTATGTGATTGTAAATTATCTATGCATGTTTATTTGTTTCCATGAACCTAATACTAATTATACCATGTTAGTTTGACACTATTTCGTATATTTTCTTGCCTGTTTGATGACTATAATAAAAATAACCAAGCCAGAGTTTATGGGAAAGATCTAGTAGTGGGAAAGCATAGAAATGTGTACTTAGAAGGGGGTCTATATTTCCATCTGATTATCTGTTATCTGTTGTGAGATCATGTAAGATTTTGATTATCTGTTACCCAACTACATACTTCCTACGAGAGGGTGTACTTGGAGGGGACTTAGTCCTATCTGTTGCATGATCGTCTGTTATCTGTCTGTCTGGATCTGTTATCTGATATCTGTCTGAACCCTAAGTACACGGCCCTATATAATCCCCCACAAAATCCACAAACGTAACTGTTTTGAATGTAGCAACTATGTGATAAAAGGATGGCACATGAAGTGCCTACCTAGTTAGTAATTAATACAAGATTTTTAAAAATCTGAATCTGTATCTGTATCTGAAATCTGAATCTAAATCTGTTATATGTATCTGGCTATCTGTTATCTGATCATCTGATTACCTGTTATCTGTGTGACATTATCACATGACACCATTTGTTGACACTATCTGAATATCTATCTGCATGCTTTTGACTCTGACACCTGACACATGTTAGTATACCATGCAAGTTGATTCTGCAATACCATGCTAGAGCTGTTTCTGCTATTATTTAGATTTGTTTAGTTTTTCCCATGTACTTGTATCCTACATTATAAGTGGCCCATAACTTGCAATTGACAAGCACTTGTTTTCTTTTTTCTTCTCCTGCAAATTTACTAATTGCAGATCAGGATGGTCAGCTGCCAGATGGTATTGGCGAGATGATGTATTAGTGCTGGATTTTCTGCTTTATTAATATTATTATTTATTTCTTGAACTTGAATAAAATGTACTTGATTACTTGGATATTTATTTGTATTTAGGCAATGTAACCCAAGATATTTGACTTGTTCAGAATTTGATTAATTGAGATTATTTTATTAGGTTTCAAGTAATTTCTGATAGTATCTTGTTTCTGTTATGCATGTCTGGTTGTATCTTTTGCTTATGACTCTGATTATTTCTGTGATATATTGTAAAGATTCTTGAACAGCTTATGGATGATGAAAATCATTCGCTGGGCTTTTGTCGCGTATCCATATTTCGTATTCCTTTTTAGAAATCGGGGCGTGACAGGATTTTTAGTGGTATCAGAGCCTAGGTTTGGCTAATGTATTAGTTGCCTAATATATTAGACAAGCTTGGCTCGAACAGGGATCTGCTCAACATTTCACCACATATGCATACTTAAATAAAATTATACCAACTCTGATTCTGGATGCTAATTGTTTTGGTTTTTTGCAGACTATGGCTCGCAGTGGTTCTACTTCTCAGTCGCAGGTTGATCCGATTGAGGCTGTCACTGCTGTGCTTGAGCGGCTGATTAATCAGCAGCAAAACCACAGTGATCTTGTGATGGCTGCTCTTGAAACTGCTCGGGTTCCACCTCCTGTTGTGCCTGTGCAGGCAAATCTTCCGCTTCATCCAGGAACAGTTACAAATTTTATGAGGCTGCATGCCGACCGTTTTTCTGGCACTTAGATGCCTTTGGAGGCTAAACAGTGGTTGATCCGGACTGAGCGCTTATTGTTAGCGGCTTGTATTGCCGAGGCTGATCGGGTGGATGTTGTTTCCATTCAGCTGGTGAATTTGGCTCATATCTGGTGGATGGCCGAGTCTGAGCATCTTGAGAGGCCTATTTCTTGGGCAACTTTTACTTGGGGTGTAATATCCCGGACGGATATTACCGTATATAAATTATTATTTTATTATTATTTTATTATTATTTGGTTTTAATTCCAAAATCAGATTATTTTGGTGATTTTTCGCCGGTTTGTCCACAAACATTGTCTACGCGCATATATCGGTCAGTATACATCCGTATTGTATCAAATTGATACCGTGACCTTCCGAACTAATAATAGAATTTATTTTATTATTATTTTCGAGATTAAATTATTTTTATACGGATTATGCGAAGATTTTCGGTATACAGACATATATGTGTACATACGTATAATATGTCGATTAGTACATTATACAAATTGTGTGTTGTGTAATTTTGGACAACACTTGTCTTATTTATGACAAAACCTATTAGATTGTTAGGGTTCATAAGTGGTTAACCTAGGTTAAGTGTGCATGAGGAGGTTAAGGAAACCCTTCTAGAAACCCTCACATAACACCTCCACCACATAGCACCGTACCTCACCATACCTCCACCTCACCCCTATCCCCTACCAAGCATGGCCGGCCCCCATTTTGGGTGAGGACCTTTGTGCAAATGTGTATGTGCACATTTTGCACTCTCCACGCCTTTTCCCTCCTATAAATACCCCCTCCTTCTCCACCTTGTCTCATTTTAGAAAGATCAAAAAGAAAGAAAGAAAGGAAAGGAAAAGAAAGAGAGAACTTCATACTAACAAGAGAGTTTTCTTGTAGGTTCCATAAGAGTTCTAGGAGCTAGGGGAAGGAGAAGTTTTAAGCTAGCTAGTCCTTCCTACATGTAGAACAAGGTGGGGGTTTCTCTTTTGTATGTTTGTTTGCTTGTTTGTATTGTTGTTTTGACTTCTTCTTCTTATCCTCCTTGTTTTGTTTTCTTTGGTTCTTTTGGAAATGGTTTGTTGTGATGGTTCTTGTTTGTATGTTGTAAGTGTTAAATATAATAAACACATGAAAGGAAAAGAAATGAATAGTAGTAGTAATAAACATAAAGATCAAATCTTTATAGTGTAGTTGTTGTTTTGTGTTATGAAATGGGACTAGATTAAACATATGCATATAGACTTGTATATACAACCATCTTTGGTTGTAGGACTTGGATGTGAACTCATGGACAAAGCATATGAACTTTTTTATACAACCATTTTCGGTTGTAGGACTTGTATTGAACTTGGACTAAAAAGATAAGCATATGGTTGGTTGAACCAAATGAAGGTTCTTACCTTTTTTTTTATTGTTGTTATTTTCTTTAATAATCTTAAGTAAAAAGATCCTAAGTTAGATGTTAGTTCTAATTATGAAAAAGAAATCACTAGTTGTAGAATGAATAAAAAGATCTTTTTCTAATCACTAGTTTTAAAAGAATTAAAAAGAACTCTTTTATGTCCACTAGTAATAATAAGAAACATCTGCTAATAAAGACTAGTAGACATTTAAGTAGTAGTATATTAAAATAAAGTAGTAGTAGTATGTTGAAATAAAGTAGTGATATTATGGTTAAATAAAGTAGTAGTAGTAGTAGTAGAGATGATTAAAAGAAGTAGTTGTACATGTTTATGCTCATGTTAAAATAAAATGGTAGTTGTATGTTTTAATAAAATAGTAGTAGTATGCTTAAGTAAAGTAGTAGTAGTATGTTGAAATAAAATAGTAGTATTATGCTTAAATAAAGTAGTAGTAGTAAGGATTAAAATAAAGTAGTTGTAGATGGTTATGATATGTAAAATGTTAGTAGCTATTCATGATTAAAATAAAGTAGTAGTAATTGATGTTCATGTTTTAAGTAAAGTAGTGTAGTAAATGTTCATGTTAAATAAGTAGCATTAGTAGATGTTTATAAATTTGTATTAGAATATTATGTTCAAGTAAATTGTAGTAGATGTTATGTTTCAATAAAGATAGTAGGTGTTCATGCTTCATGCTAAGTTAGTAAGTATCATGCTTAACTATTATTCATGCTAAGTGTATAAACATGCTTAGGATGTTGTAGGATTTGTATTAAAAATACCTATCACGTTTAGGAATGATGTATACCATGCTAAGTGTATATTCATGCTTAGGATGTTGTAGGATTCATTCTAAAAATTACCTATCATGTTTAAAAGTGTATATTCATGCTTAGGATGTTGTAGGATTTGTATTAAAAATACCTATCATGTTTAGGAATGATGTATACCATGCTAAGTGTATATTCATGCTTAGGATGTTGTAGGATTCATTCTAAAAATTACCTATCATGTTTAAAAGTGTATATTCATGATTAGGATGTTGTAGGATTTGTATTAAAAACACCTACCATGTTTAGGAATGATTTTGATGTATACCATGCTAAGTGTATATTCATGCTTAGGATGTTGTAGGATTCATTCTAAAAATTACCTGTCATGTTTAAAAGTGTATATTCATGCTTAGGATGTTGTAGGATTTGTATTAAAAATACCTACCATGTTTAGGAATGATGTATACCATGCTAAGTGTATATTCATGCTTAGGATGTTGTAGGATTCATTCTAAAAATTACCTATCATGTTTAAAAGTGTATATTCATGCTTAGGATGTTGTAGGATTTGTATTAAAAATACCTATCATGTTTAGGAATGATGTATACCATACTAAGTGTATATTCATGCTTAGGATGTTGTAGGATTCATTCTAAAAATTACCTATCATGTTTAAAAGTGTATATTCATGCTTAGGATGTTGTAGGATTTGTATTAAAAATACCTACCATGTTTAGGAATGATGTATACCATGCTAAGTGTATATTCATGCTTAGGATGTTGTAGGATTCATTCTAAAAATTACCTATCATGTTTAAAACTGTATATTCATGCTTAGGATGTTGTAGGATTTGTATTAAAAATACCTACTATGTTTAGGAATGATGTATACCTTGCTAAGTGTATATTCATGCTTAGGATGTTGTAGGATTCATTCTAAAAATTACCTATCATGTTTAAGAGTGATATTCATGCTTAGGATGTTGTAGGAATCATTCTAAAATTACCTATCATGTTTCGAGATGATATTCATGCTTAGGATGTTGTAGGATTTATTCTAAAATTCCTATCATGTTTAGGAGTGATATACATGTTGTAGGATTCATTCTAAAATTACCTATCATGTTTAGGGATGTTATACTTGTTGTAGGATTGATGCTTAATTAATCTACCATGCTAGGAATGTTGTAGGTTAATTACTAAGTAAATACCATGCTCACTTGTTGTAGGATTGATGCTTAATTAATCTACCATGCTAGGAATGTTGTAGGTTAATTACTAAGTAAATACCATGCTCACATGTTGTAGGATTGATGCTTAATTAATCTACCATGCTAGGAATGTTGTAGGTTAATTACTAAGTAAATACCATGCTCACATGTTGTAGGATTGATGCTTAATTAATCTACCATGCTAGGAATGTTGTAGGTTAATTACTAAGAAGATACCATGCTCATATTGTTGTAGGGTTGATGCTTAATTAATCTACCATGCTAGGAATGTTGTAGGTTAATTACTAAGTAGATACCATGCTCATATTGTTGTAGGGTTGATGCTTAATTAATCTACCATGCTAGGAATGTTGTAGGTTAATTACTAAGTAAATACCATGCTAGCTAAATTTATTTATGCTTAGATAAGTATATGTTCATGCTATGTTAGTAGGTGATCATGCTTAATCGTTGTTCATGTTAAGTTAGTAGATGACCATGCTAATGATGGTTTATGTTATGTTAGTGGTATCCATGCTAATGATATTCATGCTTAAAATATAGTAGATACTCATGCTTAAATTAAGGGAACTATCCATGGTTAGTTGTAGTGATTTTTATGTTATGTTCTATCCATGCTAGAATTGTTGTAGAAACTCATGCTATGTTGTAGGTCGATACTTAACTAGTATACGTGACTAGAATGTTACTAAAATGTACACCATGCCATATGTTAATGTGAAAGTAGCATACCATGTCTAGGAATGAGGTATACCATGCTAAAGTTTAAATACATGCTTAGAATGTTGTAGGATTAATATTAGAATACCTACCATGCCTTGGAATGTTGCATGTTCATACTAGTTATATATCCATGCTTGGGTTGTGGTGATTAGTCATGATAAGTAGTAAGCATTCACGCTAAAGTTATAACCTATGCTTGACCGTAGTGGAGTTCATGCCTAGATCATAGTGATTTTCATGCTAAGATTGATATAAGCACATGCTTAATCATATTCGTACTTAGGAGTATTGTGGTGAGTGGTTATGTTATATAATTAGATTGTCGTAGGAAGACGCTTGCAATTGTATGCCATGCTTAAGGCACTATAGGTTGAAGTAATGAGGATTGGGAAGACCACTAGTAGTAGTCAGTTGATAATGGTTGTTATGTCGCCTTCGGTTTTTCATTGGTAGAATACTGATCATAGACTATTAGTTGATTCTTCTGTTGCTTCTAATAACAGAAGATCGAGTTTGTTAGTAAGCACTTTTGTTTGCTTCTAGGATTGATTACCTGTATGGTTGTTTGCATATGGTTGTGCTCGTACGTGGCTCGACTGGCCCGTATGTAGCTGTGGGTCTCATACGTAGTTTATTTGGCTCGTATGTAGGTTGTTGTCTCGTACGCGGCTCGACCGGCCCGTGCGTAGCTGTTGGTCTCATACACGGCTTATTAGGCTGGTATGTACGTGGTTATCTCCTACGAGGCCCGCCAGGCTCGTAGGTAGCTACTGTTTTATACGTAGCTTATTAGCTCGTATGTGGTTGTTACTCGTGTATAGCTTGTTAGCTAGTACACAGTTCGTTGTGCTCGTCTAGGGTGATATTACTATCCTAAGGGCTATCGACCATCAAGACATATGTTTTCTTACCCTAAGGAACTATGGAGGAGTCACTCCTTGTGTACCGTCGGATCTTAACCATGGTAGGTTGATCGAGGACCGGAGTATAGACGGAATCCAAGTTTAGGGTAGCGGCATGCATGTATATTCGCACGGCCGAGGTCATGGATCGATGGACCAGGAACCGGATCCCGAAGGATTCTGGTGAGTCTAGGTTGAGCAGCCTAGTAGAGTTGTCTTGCAAAGCCTAATTTAAGGCCTAGCATGTTATGTTTATAATATTATCGTCCCTAGGATTGTCGAGTCAGGGACATCATTAAGGTAGTGACTTATAAAGATAATTTTGCTCAGACCCTTGCTGAAAAGAGAGGAGTTGGTTGTAGGGGGCACCTTACGACCAACTTGTCCCTTGAGGCAGGCCTTAGGTGGTGAAAGTGGGTTGTACCTTCCCGTCAAAGGGATACATACGGTGCCGTCTCACAAGTTGAGGACACAGGTTGCATATCTCGCGCTGTTAATTCCTGAAGTGCCGTGGCTGAGGGTGCCACAAGGTAGGCTTCGCGCTACCCTGCGCTTGCGAGACCCCAGAGGGTGCCACAGGGTAGGCTTCGCGCTACCCTGTGCTTGCGAAACCCTATGATTTGGATTTTGGAATGACGATCGTCTGTTTTTTGAGTGAGGTCCGGTTAGCCGGATAGCAGTGGCGAACATAGACACCACTGGCGTACTGCATCAGTTGGACATGACCACGTCTGCAACCTCATCAGTCACGTGTAGGTGTCAAGAACAGGTTGTGTACAATTAGAAGTTCATAACGTGGGTTCAAATCCCTATATATGGAGAAACGGCTTGAGATGGGGTCGCATGTTGTATGGGCTGCATGTTGCTTCGGAGACTTGCTGACATTAGAATAGGAAGCATCCTAGTTCTATTTAAATATCGCATTAGAGTCTAGTCATAGCACTCACGAACACTTAAACTATACCAACACCATTGCCATGTTTTGTATGTTGTTTGGGAGATTCGCTGCTTTGATATCAGCCTTTAAGCGTCAGTGAATACTGACGTCCCTACTTCCATAGGTACTGGATCGCCGAAGTACAAGGGCGAGATTCAGGAGGACTCAAGGCGAGGAAAGCAAGGAGTCAGTGTTATGTTTAGTTCCGCTGCAGTATATGTATTGATTATCTATTAGTTGAGAAGTACTCAGGTGAGAGTTACCAAGTGTTGTTCTTCATTCCTTGTACTCTGATGTAATTTGTTGAAGGTTGTAATACTTGGAAATGTAAAGGTAATATTGTAACACTATGGTAATGTATGGCAGTTGTATGATATTCAGACTTGTAATACATTGGGTGTCGAAAATAAAAGTTTTAAATTCTCCTTTTTTTCTGTGTATTGTGAATAATTGAAGAAAAGGTCTTGGCTCGTGTCTCGGTTTTCCCAGTATTGGAAATCGGGGCGCTACACGGGGATTCTTGGAGAAGTTCTTCCCCAGTAGTACTCGAGTTGAGATGGAACGGCAATTCCTGGCCCTAAAATAGGTTAAGTCATTATTCTATGTTGAATTCTGTTACATAATCGTTCATGCAATGATGTAACATGGACTTCTTGTAAATAGGGTTCCAGGTTAGTGGATGAGTACGCAGCTGAGTTTACTAGACTTAGCCGCTTCACTGCCATTCTTATGGCAACCGAAGAGGATGGGGCTCGTAGATTCACAAATGGGCTTGAGCAGGATATCAAGAGGCATCTTGTCTCTCTTCGTTTGCGTACTTATGCTGAGGCTCTTGAGGCAGCTCGAGCTCTGGAGCAGGCTCGAGGTGGTTCATTTTCTTCTCGGCAGACTATTCCCGCTGCTGTGGCTAGGCCTTCCGTTTGTCCTATTCGGAGGTCTGTGCATGCCCATCCTGTCAGGGCAACACTGTATCCTTCTGCTGGATTTCCGAGGGGCAGTTTCTGCGACTTTTGCCAGATCCCTGGGCATGAGCGCAAGAACTGTTTCCGTGCCCCTTCTCGATGCTTTAGGTGTGGCGCTGGTGATCATTCAGTGCGAGACTGCCCGCAGCAGCCAGTGGCTCTTCCAGCCAGGGGTCCTGTTCAGCAGGCAGCTCAAGCTCGTGGTCCAGTTAGACCACCGCTTCCTCCTCAGAACCAGATTGTTGGTCAGAGAATCGCTGTTCAGGCTTTCAACTTGACTGCTGCAGATGTGAGACAGCTGAAGGAGTTGTGGCAGGTATATTTTGTTTTGTTGTTTTGGTGTTTTATTTCTCTTTTGTTTTCTTTCTTTTGGTCTTGCTTTGCTTCTTTATGTTGTCTTTCTACATTGCTGTTTTTCTCCCTCACCCTTAATTGTCTATTCTTTCTCCTTGTCTTTGATTCCTTTTAGGTATCATCCTTGTTTGCTCATTTCCTGCCCATGTTCTTTTTGATTCTGGAGCAACCCATTCTTTTGTCTCCTCTCGATTTGTCGCTCGCCATCGGTTGGAATACAACAACATGTCAGAGGCTTGGAACATTATAACAGGTGGTGGAGTTGTCACTTGTTCCCGTGAGTGCAGGCAATATCCCATTGTTATTGGGGACGCAAATTTCAAAGCCAACCTAATTATAATTGGGAATTCAGGATGCGATGTCATTCTTGGTATGGATTGGTTGGGTGAAGTCCATACCATTATTGATTGTCGTGCCAAGAAAGTTGTCTTCAGAATTTCAGATCGAGCAGAATTCGAGTTCCACTCTGGGGAATCTTTCCTTAGACGAGCAAGGACTGCAGTTGAAGAGGTAGATTGTGAGATGGAATTGCACTCAGGCTGTGAGGCAGTGCCTCTAGTAGTTCGAGATTTCATGGATGTTTTTCCAGATGAGTTGCCTGGCTTACCCCCTAATAGGGAAGTAGAATTTGGTGTTGATGTTCAGCCTGGAACAGCGCCGATATTGAAAAGTCCCTACAGGATGGCACCGGTTGAGCTGGTAGAGCTTAAGGTGCAGATTCAGCAGTTGCTTGATTTGGGTTTCATCACACCCAGTGTTTCGCCTTGGGATGCTCTGGTCCTTTTTGTCGATAAGAAAGATGGTAGTCGTTGACTGTGCATGGATTATCGGGAACTGAATAGAGTTACTATGAAGAATCGGTATCCATTTCACAGGATCGATGATTTGTTTGATCAGTTAAGTGGGATTGCTATTTTCTCGAAGTTGCATCTTCGTTCTGGGTATCACCAAGTCAAGGTGAAGGCTGCATATATATAGAAGACCGCATTCAGGACAAGATACGGGCACTATGAGTATCTTGTGATGCCATTTGGGGTCACGAACGTGCCAGCTGTATTCATGAGTCTTATGAACTGGGTTTTCTCTCAGTACTTGGATAGATTTGTGGTGGTCTTTATTGATGATATTTTGGTGTATTCTTGGAATCGGGAAGATCATGTTGAGCATCTTAGAGTCGTTCTGCAGACTTTGAGAGAGAATCAGCTCTATGGGGAAACTCAGCAAGTGCGAGTTTTGGCTCGACAGAGTTTCTTTCTTGGGGCACATTATTTCTAGCAATGGTGTTTCTGTGGATCCGGCCAAGATTGGGGCTATGAAGGATTGGCCTATTCCCAAGTCAGTTTCAGAGGTCAGGAGTTTTCTTGATTTGGCTGGTTATTATCGGAGGTTCGTTCAAGACTTTTCGAAGATGGCAGGACCGTTGACTAAATTGACTGGGAAGGATCAGAAGTTTTGTTGGTCTGATGAGTGCAATGAGGCTTTTGTTAAGTTGAAGAACAGATTGACGTCAGCACCTGTGTTGACTATTCCAGGTTGTTCACGCAGATTTGTAGTTCACTGTGATGATTCTGGTAAGGGTCTTGGAGCAGTTTTGATGCAGAAGGGCCGAGTCGTTGTGTATGCATCAAAGCAGTTGAGGCCGCATGAGAAGAACTATCCGACTCATGACTTGGAGTTAGCGGTAGTGATCCATGCTTTGAAGCAGTGGAGACATTATTTACTTAGAGACCGAGTGGAGATCTTTACAGACCACAAAAGTCTTAAGTACGTCTTCACCCAGAAGGAGTTAAACATGATGCAAAGGCGTTGGTTGGAACTTATGGCCGATAATGACATCAGTTTGCAATACCATCTTGGTAAAGTAAATTTGGTGCCTGATGCTTTGAGCAGGAGACCAGCAGTTATGCTTCTTACTCAGCAGAGTGATCTCATTGAGCAGATGAGGAGGTTGGAGTTGGATGTTGTGTTGCCGAGTTCTGGTCGAAGTTTTTTGGCGCTCCAGCTGTAGTCGTCTCTTGTTGAGTAGATTAAAGAGGCACAGGCTGGTGATGTGCAGTTGTAGGGTTTTTCGAACTGAGGTTGAGTCTAGGTCCAGGACGAATATGGTTATTCATGCAGATGGTTTGCTTCATTTTGGTTCCCGGTTATGTGTCCCTAAGGGTGAAGTTCGTCAGAGGTTGCTTGAAGAAGCTCATCAGTCTTCGTATTCTGTCCATCCCGGCGGTACTAAGATGTATCGGGATTTGAAGCTTCATTTCTGGTGGCATGATATGAGGAAGGCTGTGGCTCGGTTTGTTTCTCAGTGTTTGGTTTGCCAGCAGGTTAAGGCATAGCATCAGAGGACCGCTGGACTTCTTCAACCGCTTCCTATTCCATAGTGGAAATGGGAACATATCACTATGAATTTTGTAACCGCTTTGCCGAGGAGTCGTAAGGGTCATAATGCTATTTGGGTGATTGTCGGCCGTTTGACGAAGAGTGCTCACTTCATTCCTTTTCGTGTCGGTCAGTCTACTGAGAGCCTTGCTGAAAGGTACATGCAAGAGATTGTCAGACTTCATGGGGTTCCAGTCAGTATTGTATCCGACAGGGATACGAGATTCAGATCTCAGTCCTGGGAGAGTCTTCAGAACAGTTTGGGGAGTAAATTAAAGTACAGTATAGCTTTTCATCCCTAGACTGATGGACAGTCAGAGCGGACTATTCAGATTCTTGAGAACATGTTGAGGTCCTGTATGCTTCAATTTGGTGGATCTTGGGAAGATCATTTGCGTCTCGTAGAGTTCTCGTACAATAACAGCTTTCAAGCAAGTATTAAAGCTGCTCCGTTTGAGGCACTCTATGGGCAGAAGTGCAGATTGCCTATGTGATGGGATGACATTGGTGAGAGGAAGTTATTGGGTCCGTAGTTGATCACCAAGACAGTGGATGTTGTGGTTCAGATCAGGAAGCATTTGCAGGCAGCTTAGGATCGGCAGAAGCGATGGGCTGATGTCCATCGGAGGACTTTTAAGTTTGTTGTTGGTGACCATGTTTTCCTTAAAGTATCGCCGTGGTGCGGTGTCATTCGGTTTGGTGGCGGGGGCAAGCTTAGCCCGAGGTTTATTAGACCGTTTGAGAATTTGGAGCGAGTAGGCAAGGTGGCCTATCGTCTTGCGTTACTGCCAGCTTTATCAGGAGTGCACGATATTTTTTATGTCTCACAACTCAAGAGATATATCCGAGATGAGAGCCACGTGATCGACTATTTTGAGTTGACCGTTCGGCCGGATTTGACTTGTGAGATTCTGCCAGTTGCTATTGTGGACCGACGGAAGAAAGTGCTTAAGAACAAGGTCATCAAGTTGGTTCGTGTTGCTTCGAATCCTCACTCGCCTAGTGAGTCGATTTCAGAGCTGGAGGAGGAGATTCCGCAGAAGTTTCCTTGTTTGTTTGAGTAGTTGTTTAGGTTTTTTTTCTTTTGGGGGTTACCCTATGTATCTTCTTTTTGAATTTCGAGGACGAATTTTTTTCTATTAGGTGGGTAGGATTGTAACCCCTGTTTTTTATTTTTCGTATTATTGTATTTTTCTTTTCTTGTGTATTTGTACTCTCCCTTGTATTTTTCTGAACCATATATTGAGTTGTTTTAATATATTTTCATTTTCTTTTCTCAATCTTGATTTTTGCGAGTTATTTCTGATTTCTTGGTTGTTCTTATTCATGGTTGTTGTTTTCGCTCGTTATTGTTGTCTCGTTCTCTTTATTTGTATTTTTGGGTGCTCTTGGTGATTTGGTGGTCCACCCCATTCTTAATCCCATTATTTTGATCCCTAATTGATTATCAAAGCCAAATTACCCAATCCTAGTTTGAATCTAATTCAATTTGATCCCCATTTGTCTTATTAGATTAATCTTATTACTACTCCAAATCTACCCACAACCCAATTACCCTATAACCCAACTCATATTATAAACCCTAATCCCCTCATGCATATATACCTCTCTAAACTCTCAAACCCTAACTCTAACTCCTTGCACCCCTACACCGGCCTCTCTCTCTCCCCCTTGCTTGCGCCGCAAACCACCCCGCCCAGCACACCCAGGCCAACCATCCCCCTCCTCTCGGCCTACACCTTGGTCGAGCACCCCTCATCTCGATCTCCAACCACCTCTGACCACCAAACTCCATCACTTTCCCACCCTCCGGCCATCATCCAACCCTCCAAGCCTCAAAAACTGCCATTCATCTATCTCTATTTTGTGGGTTCTCTCTTCTCTTGCTTTGAGAAGCGTGTTGTGTGTCCGTGCTATTGTTCGTCGATTCGTTGCTCTTGAATTATGGATCTCTTGTTCGTGGATTTTGGTTCGTTGCCAAGGATTCCGTTTCCGTTATTCTTAGCGTTCGTTTCATTTACGATTAAGACAAGTAATTTGTACTCCAATTTCTTTGTTTGATACAAGTCAAAAATACTACCTATAGTGTAGTTGGGTCTAGAGACGACTCTTGTCGTGTTATCTTTGATGGGTTTTCTCTCTATTGTGAAAACTTGACCATAGTTGCCTTCTGACACAATCTTGACATAAATTAGTGTAAGTATTGCCTATTCTTGATTTGATCATGTATGTGGGATTTTTGTGAGAATTTGGGTATTTGTTGAGATCTATGTGATAGACTTGCTTTAGATATGTTAATTACCCTATTTCATGTTGTTTGGACACTTGGTAGACTCGATTTCATGTTTGGTTGTGTTTTGAACAAGTTTTGTTTAATATATGTTGAGTTGTTGTTAAAGGGGAAAAATCTGTATTTTGTCACTGATCTGTTTTGTTTACTGTTTTGGACTGTCTTGAAGTCAGTATCTTGGTTCCAGTATAAAACATGAGTGTTAGAGAATTTCTTCTATTTTCAATCCCCTCTGACCTTGCTCGATTTCGTTTTCGTATGAGTGACTTATGACTGTTTTACTACAGAGGTGTATTATGTTTTTAGATTTCGTTTCTCAACAATTTTGTTGATTAAATTATTTTGTTACTTGTGCTACACATATTATTTTGATCTTAAACTCTGCACAGTTTTTCTATACCCATCTAGGGATTACCCAAAATTTTGGTAGATTTTATTGATAAGTTTTATATGTCGTTCATGCATGTTTACAAAAGTCATACTTGCTGTATTTTGCTCGCAGTTCTATAAAGAATCGTATTTTCATCCTATTTCCTTCTACTGTATGGAAAATATTTATGAAATATGAAAGTTAGTTTAATTTGTCTATTTTCATCTTCCTTTGGCGGATTTGGATTTCGTTTCACGGCATGCGAGATATTTCAGTTTTCGTACAGCAGTGTTGGGAATTCCAGATTGGCCAAAGTATCGTTCTTGATATTTTCTTATTTTTGAGGACTGAACAAATTTTACTAGAATATTATGAAACCTTATATTTTGATTCTGGACATATAGAGGAATACCCCAGATTTTTTCTGGATTTATTTGAGGAGTTTTAATGCTGTTTTTCTGACTAAGAACTGGTTTTACTGATTTATGGCTGAACGTGTTTTATGGATTCAAATCAGTTTTGAGTTATGATTTTCTGAAATATGATATGACTTATTTATATTTGCTGGATTCGTGTGGGAGTCTACCTTTCAGATTCTTTGGCGGATCCATATTTGCATTTCTTTAGCGACGGGATTCACTGTTTTAGTACTTTACTGTCTTGCCGTCCTGAATATGAACATACATTGTTTTGCTCGTTTATGTGATTGTACATTGTCTATGCATGTTTATTTGTTTCCCTGAACCTAATACTGATTATACCATGTTAGTTTGATACTATTTCGTACACTTTCATGCCTGTTTGATGACCATAATAAAAGTAACCAAGCCGGGGTATATGGGAAAGATCTAGTAGTGAGAAAGCATAGAAATGTGTACTTAGAAGGGTGTCCGTGTTTTCCATCTGATTATCTGTTATCTGTTATGAGATCATGCAAGATTTTGATTATCTGTTACCCAACTACATACTTCCTACGAGAGGGTGTACTTGGAGGGGACTTAGTCCTAGCTGTTGGATGATCGTCTGTTATCTGTCTGTCTGGATCTATTATCTGATATCTGTCTGAACCCTGAGTACACGGCCCTATATGATCCCCTACGAAATCTACAAACATAACTATTTTGAATGTAGAAACCACGTGATAAAAGGATGGCACATGAAGTGCTACCTAGTTAGTAATTAATACAAGACCTTTAAAATTCTGAATCTGTATCTGTATCTAAAATCTGAATCTGAATATGTTATATGTATCTGGCAATCTGTTATCTGATCATCTGATTACCTGTTATCTGTCTGACATTATCACATGACACCATTAATTGACACTATCTGAATATCTGTCTGCATGCTTTTGACTTTGACACCTGACACATGTTAGTATACCATGCTAGTTGATTCTTCAATACCATGCTAGATCTGTTTCTGCTATTATTTAGATTTGTTTAGTTTTTCCCATGTACTTGTATCCTACATCATAAGTGGCTCGTAACTTATAATTGACGGGTACTTATTTTCTTTTTCCTTCTCCTACAAATTTACTAATTGCAGATCAGGATGGTCAGCTGTCAGATGGTATTGGCGAGATGATGTATTAGTGCTGGATTTTCTACTTTATTATTATTATTATTTGTTGCTTGAACTTGAATAAAATGTACTTAATTACTTGAATATTTATTTGTATTTGGGCGATCTGACCCAGGATATTTGACTTGTTCAGAATTTGATTATTTGAGATTGTTATATTTGGTTTCAAGTAATTTATGTTGCTATCTTGTTTCAATTATGCATGTCTGGTTGTATCTTTTGCTTCCGACTCTGATTATTTCTGTGATATGTTGTAAAGATTCTTGAACAGCTTATGGATGTTGAAAATCATTTGCTGGGTTTTTGTCGCGTATTCGTATTCCGTATTCCTTTTTGGGAAGCGGGGCGTGACATCTTCTATTGTTTACTACTCATATAATATAACTTTTATTATTTATACGTTTGTTCACTATTTAAATTTTATTTCAATAATATATATACTTACTTTTACTATTATTTTATTTTGTTTCTCCAGTTGCTTATAACTTTAATATTATAGTATTATTGTTTCATTATATAATTATTACGCTTAGTTTTGTATAAAATATTATATGTTGATTTTCGTCGTATACCTGACAGCTTATAAATATTTGATATATACTAATCAATATTCTATAAAATTATTATGTAACTTTTACAAATGAAAATTTTATGATATTATTTTTATACACATCATTATAAATTTTACTATTATACTTATATTAGATTGTTTATACTTTTGTTAACAAAATTTAACACTCATATAATTTTCGGATTTTTATTAAACAATCTTCTCTGATGTTGTTACTTCATTTTTTTCTCATAATTTATAATACTAGTTTTGTTTACGATTTTAATCATTGTATTCTTCACGTTTTCTTTTAGTTAGTTTCTCCTTCCTTGAATTTTTCAAATCCTTATTAGCTACTGCTAACTACTTTTCAATTATTATGACCGTCTCAACTATTTATCAGTTTGCTTTATATTTCAATATTTTTATTTTTATTTTACTATTTATTTCTTTATCATAATACTGTTCTTCTTGTCATAGTTAACTTTTTAAAGCTATCTAATATTTATTTACGCTCTTAGTCTATTAATTTTCAAATTTTCTAACTGCCTTGCAATTTATCAATGGTATTTCAATTGTTCCATTCTTTCTTGTCTTTTGTTCTCCGTTGCCTAAATTGTTTTACATTTTTACTATACTCTATTAAGCTAAGCTTTATATTTTTTTATACTTTATATGTTTACTTTGTATTTTAACTATGTTAATTTCACTATATTTCTAACTATCTTTCTTCTTAACTCTTTTACCACATTAGTGAAGAATTCCTACATTTTTTTTTTTAAAACAATTTTCTTCTCCCTTATGTTTGAGTCTTTAATACTTTCTCACTATGATTTTTTTTTTTTCTTCAAGTATATTTATCAATCTACTTCTTATTACTTCTTTATTCTTTCTAATTTACTTTGCTTTTCAATTTCTTTCAAAATCAATTACTTAATTTATATTTTTTTATATTATCTAATACTTAACCTATTATCATTTTGTATAAAAAATACTTTCAATTTGCGTTATCGTTCATGATCAAATTTCCTTAGTTCTACTCATTTTTAGAGTTTGTTTGATACTTCCGTGTTTTGGTCCGTATTAATCTTTCTTGGATTCTACGCTTATTAACTTCGTATATCTTACTTGACACTCATATTTTCTTTATTCTAGATCTACCTTATTTTAAGTCTATATTGTTTTTTAAATTGTGTATTCTTATAATATATTTATTTTTCAAATCCATATAAGGTGTGTTCAAGATACAACTTTTACCCTAGTAATTTCTGAGGACAGAACTATTATAAGGGGAGGGGGGAGTGTAACACCCTGCAAAATTGAGTTATGACAATTTTGCTCCACGTGTGTTACGCATATGTATATTGTACCTCACGTGTAAAATCCGTAACATTATAAATATTGTATGTGTTTTCTACGTATTTTGATCTTTTTGTCGAATCCATTTTTCGTAATTGAATTCATTTTGAGGCAACTCAAATGTATTTTTATTTATTACGTGCAATACGTGTGTTTTCAATGCAAGTGTCGATTATGTATATTTATTAATGAAGTAAGCATATTAAATTTTATTATACTTAACTTAAACATATCGAAGGTTGGATTGGTAATAATCCATAGTATGGTTAATTTAACCCATTTTCACTAATGAATGAAGTTACTTTTGTAATGATTTAAACATATGCTTAATTAAACACATTCATAATAATTAGATATTGTACGCACTTTGACCCACTTTAAAACCCGTGCACAACCCCACACTCCAAATGGCCGGCCAAGGCTATTGGAGGGAAAATAAAATTTAAATTATGTTAAGGTGGTAATGGGTGGTTACATTTGCATCATGGGTAATTAATATATTTTGTAAATAAAAAGTCCTCCTTCATTTCCTCCTCCCTTATTCATTCAAAAAAAAAAAAAAAAAGAAAGAGAAAGAAGCAAGGTCTCCTGGCCATTTCCTTTGAGGGGTGAGAATTGCATTTTTCGAGTGCTTTTGGAAGGAGAGGGCTTGGACGGTTGCTAGGAACATCAATTGGAAGAATTCTTTTAATCAAATAGGTGGGTATTTCTACTATTTTCTATTGCTTTGTAGATTATGCATGCTTAGGTGTAAATAAATATAGATGATGACTAAATTCCCACATGGAATATATATGTATAATGATATTCTTACGATTGTGTCTAAATTAAATTAGGAGAAATTTCGTTTTAAATAACATGTACCATGGTAATTAGATTGCATGCTTGTGAAATGTCAAAGAAGAATGTTTAATTAATTTTATGAATATTATTCATGTGATTCTATTTATTGCTATGAATTTTACGCTTGAATGTGGCAAATTTATACGTGCAAATTATGTGTTAAATTTCATATTGAAATTAAGTAGATTGATATAAACACAAACCATGTTGAAATGAACTACATTGAATAAATTCTTCTATGAAAATTTATTATGAATCGTAGTATAGTGTGTAGAAATTGTGAGAATGATTGTAAAATTGAAATATGGCTAAATTTTTATCTTGAATGTGAAACAGAGAGTTTCATATTAAAAAGTAGATTTTGTACGATTGTAGACAGCAAGTCCTCTTGGACTTACTGGTTGTTGGTTGCGGTTTAGTGCACCGTGCACTGTGCATGTGCGACTGTGCTTAAGTTGGTTGCGGGTTCGTGTAACGACCCCAAAATTTTGCATGTAATAATATTGTATAATACGAAGTTTTTTTCATGAAAATTACATTTTTATTTGATTAAAATTGTGTGTGAGATTCGTTGTGATTTGAATCTTTTAATTGGACCCAATGTGACTCAAACTAGACCCAAATGAACTCAGTTGACCCTAACTTGACTTGGACATTTATAGTGTGACATGGCATGAAAAAAAAAGAAAATTGAAGCGCTGTCGGGGGTGGTCAGCTGAAAATTTTGGGAGGGAACAAAGTTGGATTTTTGAATTAGGGTGAATGGAATCTAGGGTTTGATGAGAATCAAATTGTCATGATGGATTTTGGGAACCCTAGGGGTTTTGATCATTCAAACACTCCAATCCACCATCCTTGAGCCCCATTGAATGAAGCCCTCCCCCCCCCCCCCCCCCCCTCTCTCAAATCTCAGCCAAAGCTCCCCCCTTTCTCTATACACTCACTCACTTCAAACCCTAACTCCATTTTTTTCATTCCTACTCCAACTTAAACCATTTTATGCATTCTAAACCACTTCCAATCTCCTTCCTACACTCTAACAACTGTTTTGGGAGCAAGTAAGGGCAAGAGGAGCAATTAGCAAGTAAGGAGCACGAGGAACAAGCAGCAAGAGGAACAAGGAGCAAGGAGGTTGAAGCTTTGAAGTGTCATTTCCCTTCAACTACACAAAACTAAGGTGGATGTCTCCAGCTCCTTTTGATGTGTTTAAAATGTTTGAAGTGTGATTGCATGAGTGTTTTGAAGTGTCTAGATGATTGTGTTACAAGCTATAGAAGTATGGTTTGATTTTGTGCTAATATAAACTTAGTGACACTATTTAAATACTGTTCTGTAAATGCTTGATTGTCTGGAAAATGAAACTCGAAAAATACTAGGAATTTCGAATAGAAACTTTTATTGTAGTAATCTATGCATGTTAGGCATCTTTCTACCAAATTTCAAAAATTTTGGAATTTATTTGCTATTTTAATTAATTTTGAGATGGAATACTGGCTATACAGAAATCAAACTTAAGATGGGTTCTAATTATGATTTTCAAAGGCTTAAAACTCTTTAACTACTTGAGATATAATGCTGAAATTTTAATATGTGTTGTTAGTCTATGTTTAGACCATGAATTTTAAATTTCATAATTTTTTGACAACGTATGCTATTTTAATAAAATCCAAAACCACTGACTATTCTAAAAAGGAAAGACAAAGTTGAATGTGACATGTTCTATTAATGTTTCTTTTCAAAGATCCATTACTTGATAAATACTTTACAGATTCACTTGAAATTTAGATATGCCTTGTAACTATGTGTAAAGAGCTCATGTTCCAGATTTTGTGAGGTTTAGATGTCATTTGATATTTTAAAAGGATTTGTATGTCAGCACAGGTTGAATGTTGTTCTATTCTAGAGATTATTGCATGCATGTTAAACAATGACTATTTTGACCACTTAAATGACATAGTCTGAAAAAACTTATAACTAGGAAATTGTAGTACACACATAGACATTTCTGTAATGACCAAGAACTCATGATTCTAAGTAGTGCATGAGCTATAATAAATTTAACAAGTGATAACAGATGCATACAGATTCTTAAAACTTACTGTTTGACACTATGTCTATGAATTTGAGTTAGAACTTACGGATTTGAGTTTTGAGTTACAGTTTTATGGCTTATAAATCATGTATGGAAGTGTGAATGAAGTATGATCTCAATTATGAAAGTTTCATGTGGTGGTATGGCTTATATGTGCCTTGAAGAAGCAAATAAATATAGTTGTTCACTGGTTTGAAATAAATTTTATGATAAGTGATTAGGGGTTGATGTTGATTACTTAGGGTGAGAATCATGCCAAATTGTATTGTTTGTTGCTGTCTATTTTGGGTGTCATGGGGATCACCCAATCACATTTCTTTATTGAAACGGGACCGGGAGAGACCCTATATTGGCATGAATGCCAATCGTGTGCTTGTTGTTTGGAAATCAATTTTCCCATATTTATGGCTTTTTAGCACTTCTTTTGTGTGTTCATATTGTAGAGTTATTCCTTAGAGTACTGTACTCTTATTGAGATACCTTGATAGAGTTTTGAGACTCTAGGATTAAGTTTTGATGGTATATATAGACGGGTAGTATAGGAACCCGTATCGCATCGAACGAGTTGGAGGAGACCACTCGTGCACTGATGTGCGCACCATCCATGGAGGAATTCTGGTGTTTGGTTTTGGTGCTACCACTTGTCAAGGGACGTGGAGCGTGAATGTTAGCGGGAGCAACATGTTTGGTCAGGCAAAGGTTGCGATCAAACTCCAAGCGTAGATGGCGGTTGCGGAGATCGACAGAGTCGGTTCGTCTTTTGGTTGGGCCAAGTGTGGGCCGATGCAGGCCAAAGCTTGGGCCAAAATTGAGGGATAGGTTGAGCCCTATTGTAGGAAGTGTTAGGTTCATATTAAAAGCTGGTTAACCTGAAAAGAGCCTACAGGTAGAACTTAACTAGTTATTCAATATAAATGAATGTGGTTACTAAGTTAGGACATGGAAAAGTTGGTAGATCGCCTTACAAAGGGATAATTGGTTAAAATGAAATAGACCTAGACTTGCCTAATGATTCATGCATCTAATGAGATAATGAAAAACGATTAGAGCTTAATTAGATTCATGGGATTAAGGGAATGAAATAATCAGATAATCAGTTAATAATTCGGTAACTGTGTAATTAACCACATTTGTAGCCTTGACTCTAGTTGATTTAGCTGTAGCATCTTGAACATGATTATATTCTAGGACTAGATCGAGTCATTGTCGAATGTAAGGACATGCACTAGTGGGTGTTTTGTTCGCCTGTCATGGGGATGCGTGGCATCATCAGTCCTGACCAAATCCTAAGTTTGTTTAATGCAGGCAAGAGACTTAGGGAAAGGCCCAGCTGGGGCGCAGCTTAGTGAGAAAGACTAATATCTTCGGCTGGAGTGCCTTTATGTCAATAACAACTTTTGAGGAGGTCTGGAGTGACGGTGTCGGCTCAACTGCATGTTCTGGTCTAGGGTAACAACGAGAGCAGAGGGGAGATTAGGGAAACTTTAAAAATTCACCATATCTTATGTTGTTCAATGCAGATAGGAGGCTTAGAGAAAGGCCCTGGGAGTAAGACTCTATGGGAAAGGCTCTAAGGTCTTCAGTGATGAGCCCTTGTGTCCGTACATTAGTTTTTGATGAGGTCTGGGATGCGGATTTACCGCGTCTTTACTGATTGTTTTAGCAGCGATGGAAGTGTGCCGTGCGACTGTGATTCCAGGCATAGTGGGAAACACATGGTATTGACACCACTACTAATGGCAGCGACGGGAGTGAACTGGATTACTACAACCTCATCATCAATAGAGTATCAGAGGCAGGAGAGAGCTCAAGAGTAGGATGCATGGCGGGAGATCGAACGGCTACAATTGAAAATTTTCATTTGATTGGGGAATGTGTAGTATGTGATGCATATCTCTCCAACCTTGTGTGCATTAGCTTTCGTAGCATGGTGTGCATAGTGTGTGCATTAGATTTAGGTCATGATATACACCGACACTTGATTTGACAACACCTTTTCTTTTGCATTAATATTTTGGTTGTTGAAGTTTTGGAGTCGCTGGTTTCATCAGCATTGCGTCGGTTGTATTCAATTAACGTGCTTACAGTTTGGTGAGTTTGCAGGACTACCTGATCATGGGAAGCACGGGGAACACAAGCAGAGGGAAGCACCTAAGTGGAAGTTGCAGTTGTGTAATGATACCTGTAATTCATGATTAATATTTGCTGTATTATTGGACATTGTAATAACATTTAATGTAATAAAAGTTTTTAATTTGCTGTGATTTTTTTCTGTGTTTGGATTCGTTAATTTGTAGTAAGAATCTGGATTATGTCACGAGTTCCCAGTATAGGGCTGACTTCAAATTGTAGTCTAATACATCAGAAAATTAAACTTGGATGCCCCGGTAGAGTCGGTTTAGTGCGGATATTGGATAATCGTAATTCATATTGTTGCACTTATCAACTTATGTTTTATGATTTTCTATACATGTTGTCACGCCCCGCTTCCCATTATACGTGAGCACATGCGCGTAACTGAGGCCCAGCGAATGATATAAGTATGACACTCATATCATCCATAAGCTGTACAATACTAGTAAACTCAATAATGCAATAATAATCACATAAACTAGAATATAATACAATAACCAATTTGTGAGATACAAGAACTTACCAAATACCCCGAGAATATGCAATGCAATAACAGCTCAATGAGTTTTTTCACTAACCCATCGTCTGTACCTGTATAACATAATTCAAAAGAAAGATGGATGGTGTAACCACTGTTTTCCAAAAAATGTATTTCTGTGTATTTTCTGTATTTAAAATTTTCGCAATTTTTTTTTTCCGGTTTTCAAATTCTTTTCCCAAAATGTATTGTTGGATCTTCTATTAAAAATCTATTTTTAATCAATAATTTTAATTGAGACTATTTTCCAATGAGTTTATATAGTAATTCAAATCCTATTATTGTTGTACTATTGTATTACTATTTGTTACAATTGATTTAATTATTTACTTTTAAATCTAAATCCTAATTGTATATTTTTATTGGTTGTTTTATTTTCCAAAAACCCTATTTTTATTCTTATTGGATCTTTTGCTTTAAACCCTTTATTTTATTGGATTTTTAAAAACCCATTTTAACCATAACCCAATACCCATATAAAACCCAAATAACTTGCTTTCACCTAATTAATACCCATACTCGTTTCCCTTATACCTACCCGTCACCCCCATATCAGCACCTAACCCTATTAAACCCAAACCCATTTATACATCCCTATATATATACATCATCTCCCTGTAACCCTCACCCTAACTCTACCCTATTATACAACTATACATCCCCCCCCCAATATTCCTTTCATCTTCCTCGACTCACCCTTTCCAAAACCCATCTCCTGCTCTTCTCTCCCGATCCCCTCCCTACTCCGCCCTGCATCTCTCCTGCTCACCTTCGTCTCTCTCGACCCCTGCCCTCAACGCTGCACCCTCCCCTGTGCATTCCAGCCATCGCGATGACCTCCCGTCATTCCTCCACAGCACCAACCCCAGTGCCCAGTCATGCCGCCCTATGCTGCACATTCCCCGACCACCCCCTTCACTCTAGCGCCCTGTGCTACTTCCCTGCCTCCTGCCACATCGCAGATAGCCACGATGCTCCCCTGCTGTCCACCGCCGTCGTGTCCCCTGGTCACCGCCCGCCCACCATCGGAGCCATGTAGCTACCAAGCCGAGACCCCATTGCCATGCATTGTTTTGATCAAGTGTTGAACATTTGATTGTGGGCCATCCGTATGATTATGATCTTGATCTTGATTGACTGATTCCTAGCTGCCCGTTGATTTGATCTTGATCATCACCATCGGGGTGATCTTGGCCATCCGTTGGATCTTGATCATCATGCTTGATTGGATGTGGGTCGTCGATCTCCTCTTGATCATACGATTAGATCCTAGTCATCCAATCTCTTTTTGATCGTCACGATCATGATGATCATCAACTTCTTTTGATCGCAGTCGTTCGATCGATCGATCTTTATCTTCATCATTATCTTCATCATCAAGGAGATCTGGCCGTCCACTCTAATCCGATCATCTTGATCTTGATCTTTGATCTCAGCCATCCGATTGTGTTCGTGATCATCGTCTTCATCGTGTTCATGATCGTTTGTTCATAGGTTGTGTGATCGTTGTGTTCGTGCTCGAAAATCCGCTACCGTTATTTTTTTTGTTCCTTCATCATTCTCGTCGTCGTCTCTCAGACAAGTAACTTGTATTAAATTACTTTGCAAATACAAGTACTAAATACCGCCTGTAGTGTAGTTGGGTTCTAGAGGCAATTTGTGTGTGAACTCCTTGTTGATATTGTCTCTATAGTGATGATTTGACCATAGTTGCCTCACGACATACATGACATGAGATAACCTAGGGTTGACCACTTCTTGTTGTATATAAGCATGTTGTTGATATGATATCATGTGTTCGTTCGTGTTATTTGTAGTAGACTTGTTGTGGACTTGTGAAATATCCTATACCATATTGTTTGGACATCTAGTACACTATATTTCATGTTTGAGTTGATTTGGATGAGTTTTATATGAACTAGTGGATTTTCTGCATATGCGATATTTTCAGTTTTGCTGGCTTTTCAGTTTTGATCAGTATTTGAGACCATATTAAGGTTAGTGTTAGAGAATATTTTGTGAACATGATTTGTAGAGAATTCTGTCTATTTTCCAACCCTTTTGACAGATCTCAGTTTAGATTTACGGTTTGTGAGTTATGTTGATTTTACTACAGTGGTATCGAAAGATTTCCAGATTTTGTTTTCTATTAATTCTAATGAGTAATCTATTTTTATTTTGGTGTTAACATTATTATTTTGATCTGAAATTTTGCTAAGTACCTCTAGACCTGATTGGGATTAACCCTGAATTTTTATGGATTTATTTGAAGAGTTTTACAAACCTTTTCATGCTCGCAAATAAAGAGTTTACATGCAGAATTAGACTACTGTTCAGTAAAGAACCTGATTTTCGACCTAATTCTACTTGCTATTTCTAAAATCTTTCTGAATATAAAAGTTATCTTACTGTATATATTTTTATCACCGATTTGAATTTCAATTTATGGTTTGTGAGATATTACTGTTTTTGTACTACAGTGTTTTTGAATTCAGATTTGCAAAACTGTAGTGTCTTGAAGTTTTCTGATTTTACTTAACTACTCTATTTTTGTTGCAAAATTATGAAACTTGGTTTTCTGTTACTATACATACAGGGGAATACCCTCGATTTTTCGTGGATTCAATTAATGAGTTTTCATGCTATCTTCCTGTTCTTGAATACAATCTTCTGATTTCTGGCTGAACGTGTTATCTAGTTTCAAATAATTTTTGAGTTATGATTTTGCGAAATACTATATGACTTATATATGTTTGCTGGATTCGACCGGAAGTCTATTTTCTAAAACTTTTGACGGATTCAGGTTTGCATGTTTGTAGCAACTGGAATCTCAGTGTTACTGCAGTATGGTCATGCTGTTCTGAACTAGAAATTTGGCTATTTTATCCTTTTGTGTGTTATCTTTCACCCGTACGTGTTTACCTTGGAACTTGAACTTGTTACTTGTTTATACCATATTATTCTTGCCATGTTCGTGACACATACATGCTTGTTTGACACTAATAATAGATAACCAAGCCGGGGTTTAAGGAAAAGACCTAGTAGTGGATAATACAGAAATGTGTACTCGGAAGGAGATCTATTGATCCTACGTAATATTCGGAGCTTGATATTTGGTTATTTGGATCTTGACACGTGATAACTTGACACTTGCACACTTGACACAGAGCTTGATATTTTGGGTATTTGGAGCTTGTTATTTGGTTATGTGGAGCTTGTTTCGAGCTTGTTATCTGGTTATTTGGACCTTGTTATTTGGTTATTTGAGAGCTTGTCCCTGAGTACACTGCCCTCTATTGTAACCCCTGTTTTTCGTTTTTCGTATTTTTGATGTATTTTTCTTCCTCCTTGAAAATTTATACTCTCTTGTATTTTTTTGGCCCGTATATTGGAGTTGTTTTTAATATATATTCATTTTTGACTCAATCTGGATCTTTTGTGATTTATTTTCGGTTCCTTGATTTGTTCTTGATCATTGTTTTTATTTTCGCTCTTCATTTGTGTCTTGCTCTTTTTATTTTTATCTTTGTGTGCTCATGGTGATTTGGTTGCTCATCCTATTCCCAATCCTATTGTTTGATCCCTAATTGATTACTAATGCCAAATTAAATCCACAATCCTATTTGAAATCCTATACACATTGATCCTAATCAAATCCTATTAGACTAATCCTACTACAACTCCTAATCTACCCACAACCCATTAACCCAATAGCCATCTCATACTGAACCCTAAACTCAAGCCCTATATAAACTCATCTCATTAAAACCCTAACCCTACTTCAATACCCTGGCCTCCTCCCTCTCTTCCCTGCCCATGCGCTGCACACCCCGACACCCCCGACATGTCCTCTTACAGCCTGCACCGCAATCCCGACGCCAACCATCAGTGCTGACCACCCCTATCCATTGCCGACTCCACCCTAGCCGACCTCCATTACACGCGAGCATCACCATCCTCCATCACCTATCTCTCTCCGTCCTTCCGTCGTCGTCCCAGCAGCGGCAACCGGAGTGCCAGCTGCCAGTTGACGCCCCGACTCCCATTGCGCTCTCTCTCTCTCTCTCTCTCTCTCTCTCTCTCTTGCTTTGTGAGTTTGCGCGTGTTGGAGTTTTGCACATGCGATTTGTACGTTGATTTGTGGATTTTCGTTCGTGGGATTGTTCGTTGCCGTGATCCGTTCCAGTTATTCTTGGTGTTCGTTTCATCTTCGGTTAAGGCAAGTAACTTGTACTCCAATTCCTTTGTATGATATAAGTCAAAAAATACAGCTTATAGTGTAGTTGGGTTCTAGAGACAACTCGTGTGTGTGTTATCTTTGATGGGTTTTGTCTCTATAGTGCCATTTGACCATAGTTGCCTCACGACACAATCAACATGAAAACAACTAGGTTTGACCGTTCTTGATCTATTCATATATGTGAGATAATTAGGTGAAATTATGTATTTGATGAGATCCATGTGATATGATAGTTGTGAATATGATATATACTCTATTGCATGATGTTTGGGCACCTAGTAGACTCTATACCATGTTTGATTGTGATTGGAACGAGTTTAATATGACCTATGTTGGTTTTGTTTCTAAAGGAAATTCTGTATTTTGCAAGTGATCATTTTTTATTGATATTTTAGACCGTATTAAGGTCAGAATCATAATTTCAGTATTAAACATGAATTGTAGAGAAATCCGTCTTCTTTCCAAACTCTCTGACCTTGATCGATTTTGTTTTCGTATGAGTGAGTTATGGGTATTTTACTATAGAGGTGTATTCTATTTCCAGATTTCGTTCTTTATGATTTTGATGATTAAACTATTTTGATAATATTCTTAAATATATTATTTTGATCTGAACCTTTGCACAGTATTTCTATACCTATCTAGGGATTACCCAGAATTTTGGTGGATTTTACTGGTGAGTTTTATACGCCGTTTCATGCTTGTTTATGAAAGCTATACTTACTGTATTTTGCTCGCTATTCTGTAAAGAATTGTATTTTCACCCTATTTTCTTTCACTGTATGGAAAATCTTTGTAAAATATGAAAGTTAGCTTATTTTATCTATTTTCATCTTCCTTTGACGTATTTGGATTTCGTTTCACAGTTTGCGAGATATTACAGTTTTCGTACAACAGTGTTGGGAATTTCAGATTTGCCAAACTATCATTTCTTGATGTTTTCTGATTTTTGTTGACTAAACTAAATTTACTGGAATATTATGAAACTTTATATTCTAATACTAGAAATATAGGGGATTACCCCAAATATTTCCTGAATTTATTTGAAGAGTTTTAATGCGGTTTTTCTGATTTTGAATACGATTTACTGATTTCTGGCTGAACGTGTTTTCTGGATTCAAATCAGTTTTGAATTATGATTTTGTGAAATACTATATGGCTTATACATAATCGCTGGATTCGTGTGGAAGTCTATTTTCCATATTCTTTGACGGATTCAGATTTGGATTTCTGTAGTAACAGGAATCACTATTTTAATACTGTACTGTCATGCTGTCCTGAATATGAACATACACTGTTTTGCTCGTTTATGTGACTGTATGTCATCTATGAATGTTTATTTGTTTCCCTGAACATAATACTGATTTTATCATGTTAGTTTAACACTATTTCATTCACTATCATGTCTGTGGAAAACGATAATAAAAGTGATCAAGCCGGGGTTTCTTAAGAGAAGATCTAGTAGTGGAAAATATGGAAACGTGTACTTGGAAGCGAACTAGTATTCCATACTGTTACTGTTACTGTTACTGTTACTGTTATTTTTACTGCTACTGTTACTGTTATTTTTACTGCTACTGCTACTGTTACTGATACCTGAGTACACTGTCCGATTATGGTCCACTATGAAATCTAAAAGCGGAACTGTTTGTTGTAACAATCATGTGTTATATTTTGTGGCGTATGAAGTGCTACCTAGATAGTAATACACACAAGACTGTAAGAACATAAGACTGATACTGTTGGACTGATACTGTTATACTGTTACACTGATATACTGAGCTTACTATTACTGGACACTGTTAGTTGCCATATGACACTATACTTGACACATTCGTTTGTACTGTTAGTATACCATGCTAGTTTACTTTGTTTTACTGATTGATGCTAGTCATTACTGTTGATGCATTATTCCATGCTATTTGTTTACCTTTTCCCATGTACTTGTATCCTACATTATAAGTGGCCCGTAACTTGCCTTGACGGGTACTTATTTTCTCTTTCCTTCTCCTGCAATTATTAATTGCAAACCAGGATGGTCAGCTGCCCGTCGACATTGGCTAAATGAGATTATTGCTGGATTTCTTGCTTATTACTATTGCTATTATTGTTGCTTTGAATAATGTATTTTGAGTACTTGGATGATTCCTTTGTATTTTGGGCGATGTGACCTAGGATTTTGTCTTATCCAGATCTGATTTATTTGAGATTAATACATTTTGTTTCAAATAAATTCTGTTGATTTATTAATTCAATTATGCATGTGTGGTTGACACCTTTGCTTCCGATTGATTATATTGTTTGATATTGTAAAGATTCCAGAACAGCTTATGGATAATGCAAATCATTCGTTGGGTTGAGTCGCGTATCCGTATTCTGTATTCCTTTTGGAAAGCGGGGCGTGACAAGGCTTTTAGTGGTATCAAAGCCCAGGTTTGGCCAATGTATTAGTTTTCTAATATATTAGACAAGCTTGGCTCGAACTGGGATGGGCTCAATTCACCAACCATGCATACGTAAATGAATTATTATTAACTTTGATTCTGGATGCTAATTGTTTGATTTTTGTGCAGCTATGGCTCGTGGGAATTCTTCCCAGCCCGATCCGTTTGAGGATGTCACTGCTGTGCTTGAGCGGCTGATCAATCAGCAGCAAAACCACAGCGATCTAGTGATGACTGCTCCTGAAGCTGCCCAGGGTTCTGCCTCCCGTTGTGCCTGTGCAGGCAAATCTTCCACTTCGTCTAGGAATAGTTACGGATTTTATGAGGCTGCATCCCGACCGTTTTTCCGGCACTGAGATGCCTTTGGAGGCTGAATAGTGGTTGATCTGGACCGAGCGCTTGCTCTTGGCGGCACATGTTACCGAGGCTGATAGGGTGGACGTGGTTTTGATCCAGCTGGTGGATTTGTCTCATATTTGGTGGATGGCCGAGTCCGAGCGACTTGAGAGGCCTATTGCTTGGACTACTTTCACTCGAGGATTTTTGGAGAAGTTCTTCCCCAGTAGTACTCGAGTTGAGATGGAACAATAATTCTTGGTCCTAAAACAGGTTAAGTCATTATTCTATTTTGGAATTTTGTTACACAATTGTTCAAACAATGTTGTAACATGGACCTCTTGAAACAGGGTTCCAGGTCAGTGGATGAGTACGTAGTTAAGTTTACTAGACTTAGCCGCTTTGCTGCCGTTCTTGTGGCTGCCGAAGCGGATAGGGCTCGTAGATTCACAAATGGGCTTGAGCTGGATATCAAGAGGCATCTTGTCTCTCTCCGTTTGCGTACTTATGCTGAAGTTCTTGAGGCAGCTCGAGCTTAGGAGCAATCTCGTGGTGGTTTAGTTCCTTCTCCGTAGACTGTTCCGCATCCTGCTGCTAGGCCTTCTGGTGGTCCTGTTCGGAAGCCTGTCCCAACCCATCGGTCATGGCAGCTCCGTATCCTTCTACTGGGTTCCAGAAGGATGATTTTCGCAACTTCTGTCAGATATCTGGGCATGAGCGTAAGAATTGTTGGCGCGTCAACCTGCCGGTGCTTTAGGTATTGCACTGTTGATCATTCAGTACGCGATTGTCTGCAGCAGCAGCAGGTAGCTCTTCCAGCTAGGGATCCTGTTCAGCTAGAAGGCCCAGCCCGTGGTCCAGTTAGGCCTCCGCTTCCTCCTCAGCGTCAGATTGTCGGTCAGAGGACCACTGTTCCGAGGAGAGGTCAGGCTTTCAACTTGATTGCTGCAGATGCTGAAATAGCTGAAGGAGTTGTGGCAGGTATTTTTTTTGCTTTTTGTTTTGTTGTTGTTTTGCTCTCTCTTTGTTCCTTTCTTTTGGTCTTGTTTTGCTTTCTTTCCGTTATCTTTCTACATTGTTGTTTTCCTTACCCTTGATTGTCTGCTTTTTCTTTCTCTTTGTCTTTTGCTCTCTTAGGTGTCGTCCTTGTTTGCTCTTTTCCTGCTCGTGTACTGTTTGATTCTGGGGCAACCCATTCTTTTGTCTCCTCACAATTTGTGGCTCACCATCAGTTGGAGTGTAGCAACATGTCTGAGGCTTGGAACATTTTGACAGGTGGTGGTGTTGTCATTTGTTCCCGTGAGTGCAGGCAATATTCCGTTGTTATTGGGGTCACAGATTTCAAAGCCAACCTGATTATCATTGGGAATTCAGGATTCGACGTTATTCTGGGTATGGATTGGTTGGGTGAAGCCCATGCCATTATTGATTGCCGTGCCAAGAAAGTTATTTTCAGAATTCCAGATCGAGCAGAATTTGAGTTCCATGCCGGCGAGTCTTTCCTTGGCAGAGCAAAGAGTGTAGTTGTATAGGTGGATTGTGCGATGGAATTGCACTCAGGCTGTGAGGCTGCGCCTCTATTAGTTCGGGATTTCTTGGATGTTTTTCCAAATGAGTTGCCTGGCTTACCCCCCTGATAGGGAAGTGGAGTTCGGTATTGATGTTCAGCCTGGAATGACACCAATATCGAAGAGTTCCTACAGGATGGCACCAGTTGAGCTAGCAGAGCTTAAGGTGTAGATTCAGGAGTTGCTTGATTTGGGTTTCATCAGACCAAGTGTTTCGCCTTGGTGTGCTCCGGTCCTTATTGTCAATAAGAATTGTCACGCCCTGCTTCCTAAAAATACGGAATACGGATACGTGACAAAAGCCCAGCGAATGATTTTCATCATCCATAAAATGTTCAGGAATCTTTACAACATCTCACAAAATAATCAGAATCGGAGGCAAGAGAATCAACCACACATGCATAATTGAATCAATATACCAATAGAATTTACTTGAAATAAAATATATTAATCTCAAATAAATCATATCTGAACAAGTCAAAAATCCTGAGTCATACTACCCAAACACAAAGAATCCAAGTAACAGATACATTGTTCAAAATGAGGAACATGAAATAAACGAAGATTGCAAAAGTTCCAGCCAACTAGAACTTTACATCACGTACTCCATCGGGCAGCTGATCACCAAAATCTACAATTTGACAATTTGCAGGAAGAAAGAAAAAGAAACAAAATTTTCGTCAATGCAAGTTACGGGCTGCTTGTAATGCAGGATACAAGTACATGGAAAACTAAACAATTCTAAATAATAGCAGAAACCAAACATAGCATGGTATATGCATAACAGAATCAACTAGCAAGGTATACTAACATGTGTCAAGTGTCAAAGTCAAATAGCATGCAGACAGATATACAGATAGTGTCCAATAATGATGTCAAGTGATAATGTCAGACAGATAACATATAATCAAATAATCAGATAACAGATAGCCAGATAGCAGATACAAATAACAGATTAAGATTTAGATACAAATGTCACATTCAGATTTTTATAAGTCTTGTATTAATTACTAACTAGGTAACACTTTATGTACCATCCTTTTATCACATGGTTGCTACATTCAAAACAGTTACGTTTGTAGATTTCGTAGGGGATCATATAGGACCGTGTACTCAGGGTTCAGACAGATATCAGATAATCAGATCAGACAGATAGAACCTAATGGTTCTCTTCTTCTCTACACCTTCCCATAGGAAGTAATGTAAACAGGGTCAGATAACAGATCCAGATAGACAGATAGAACCTAGTGGTTCTCTTCTTGCCTACACCTTCCTATAGGAAGAAATGTAGACCGGGTCAGATAACAGATAACAGATAATCATATGAAAAACACGGGCCCCCTTCTAAGTACACATTTCTATGCTTTCCAACTACTAGATCTTTCCCATAAACCCCGGCTTGATCATTTTATAATTATTATCAGACAGATGTGTATGTGCATGAAACAGAGTAAATCTAGCATGATATAACAACCCATAAGTTCAGAATAACAGATAAACATGTACAGATGGTAAGTAGTCACATAACAGAACAAAATAGAGTACTTCCTAATTCAGGACAGCACGACAGTACACTACTAAAGCAGCGATTCCCGTTACCACAAATATCAAAACCTGAATCCATCGGAGAATCTGGAAAATAGACTTCCAACTGAATCCAGCGGATACATATAAGTTATATAGTGTTTTAGAAAACATAACTCAAAACTGATTTGAAACTAGAAAATACGTTCAGCCAGAAATCAGTAAATCAAATTCTCAGGAAAACAGCATAAAAAACCTCAAATAAATCCAGGAAAAATCTGGGGTATTCCCCTATATGTCTAGTATCAGAATATAAAGTTTCAGAGTTTTCCAATAAGATTAGTTAAGTCAACAAAAATCAGAAAACATCAAGAAATGATAGTTTGGCAAATATGGAATTCCCAACACAGTTGTACGAAAACTGTAATATCTCGCAAACCGTGAAAAGAAATCAAAATCCGCCAAAGGAAGATGAAAATAGAAAAAATAAGATAACTTTCATATTTCATAAATATTTTTCATACAGAAAAAGGAATTAGGGTGAAAATACAAATATTTACAGAACAACGAACAAAATCCAACAAGTATAGTCATTATAAGCAAGCATGAAACGGCATATAAAACTCATCAATAAAATCCACCAAAATTCTGGGTAATCCTTATATAAATATAGAAATACTGACTAAAGTTTCAGATCAAAATAATATTTGTAGCACAAGTATCAAAATAGTTTAGTCATCAAAATCATCAAGAAACGAAATCTGGAAATGAAATACACCTCTGTAGTAAAACAGTCATATCTCACACATACGAAAACGAAATCGATCAAGGTCAGAGGGTTTGGAAAGAAAACGAATTCCTATAAAATGCATGTTTTATACTGAAATTAAGATTCTGACCTCAATATGGTCTAAATCATTGATCAAGACAGATTATCGGCAAAATACAGAATTTCCTTTAGGAACAAAACCAACATGAATCACACGAAACTTGGTCGAAACATAACTAAACATGAATTAGAGTCTACTAAGTGTCCAAACAACATGAAATTGGGTATATGACATGTCCACAACAAGTATATCACATGGATCCAAACAAACACACGATTTCTCATAATTATCCCACAAATATAATCACATCAAGAACGGTCAAAACCTAAGTTGTTTCATGTCAATTTTGTGTCGTGAGGCAACTATGGTCAATAGCACTATAAAGATAATACTCATCAAAATACATCATACACGAGTTATCTCTAGAACCCAACTACACTACAAGCAGAATTTATGACTTGTATCATACAAAGGAATTGAGTACAAGTTACTTGCATGGAAGATGACGACGGAAACGAAGTAAGAACAAGAATAACGGGAACGGATTCCCATTACGAACACAATGAACGAATTGAACGAACACATGAACCAATCATGAACAAGATGAAGATGATCGAGATCACGAACACAATCGGACAGCTAAGATCGAAGATCAAGATCATGATGATCGTATCAGATCGGATGGACAGATTTCCCTGATGAAGATAATGATGAAGATCAAGATCGATCGATTGAAAGGCTCCGACCAAAGGAAGTTGATGATCATCATGATCGTGATAATCAAGAAGAGATCGGACGACAAGGATCTAATCGGATGATCAAGAGGAGATCGACGGCCCACATCCAATCAATCATGATGATAAAGATCCAACAGACAAGAATCAATCAATCAAGAAACCCCGTGATGATGATGATCACGATGATCAAGGTGATCAGACGACTCACCTACAAAGCCATAATCAAGACCAATATCAACAGCACACATGCAGGTGCGGCCCTGGCTTCGGCTATTGCATGGCTCTGATGGTGGGCGGCGGCCAGGGGACATGGCGGAGGTGGTGGCTGGATGATGCGAGGGCAGCACACAGGGAGAGGCACTGCAGGAGCTCGCTGCTGTTGTGCATCGGAGGCGGGAGAGGGCGGCACCGCAGGTGGCTGCAGGCGAGGAGAGGCGGCATCGACTGTGAGTAGCTTTCGACGAGAGGCAGGGGGACTGGCCTGAGTTGCGGTGCCGTGAGACTCAAAAGGGAGGTCGGGAGCATCGCGAGGTGGGGTCACGAGCAGATGGCAGGGTGTTGCCACCGGAGCAGAAGGAGACGACGGGAGGAAGGAGATCGGGAGAGATGCCGGGAGAGGGGATGGGTTAGAAGTCGGGATAGGGTTTGGGAGGCGGTTGGGGAATAGGAAGAGACAGGGCATGCATGGGTTTTAATATATAGTGTGGAGAAAAGGGTTAGGGTGACAGGGTAGGGAATTAACGGGTTGCGGGTTGGTTAACAGGCTGGGGTGTGATAACGGGTAGGGTTGTAAAGGGTTTGGGGATAACGGGTTTGAGCTTTAAGGTATTATAACGGGTTTGGGGTATACAGGGTTGAAGGGTACATATGTAGATGGGTTAAATGTATACAGGGTTTTAGATTGGGTGGGTATACTGGTATATGGGCTTAATGGGTTTAAGTTAAATGGGTTTTAACTAAAAAATCCAATAAGAAAATTAAATAATAATATACTAAATTAATTAAGACTCAAAATAATAAAATAAGAATAAGAATAAGAGTAAGAATAACCGCAATAATAATAATAATAGCAATAGTAATAAAAATAATAGGATTTGAATTACTACATAAATTCATTGGAAAATAGCCACAAATAAAATCATCGATTATAAATAGACTTTAACGGAAGATCCAAAAATACATTTTGACAAAAGAATTTGAAAGTGGTAAAAATAATTTACAAAAATTTTAAATACAGAAAATACATTTTTGGAAAAACAGGGGTTACAAATCCTACCCACCTTCCAACAAAATTTCGTCCTCGAAATTTGCTTAGGCAGTACATAGGAAACGGCAACAACAAACAGGGGAATGGTAACAAAGCAGATGGCTGATGTGGAAGGAACAAAGCAGAGGCTATACCAGAAAAAGAAAGAAGTGGATAACAATGGGGTCAAAGTGAATGCAAGAAAGAGAATAAGCAGTATAAAAAGGAAAGAACAAAGTAAGATAGGGAGTAGGTAGAACTGGAATAAAAGAGAGAAAAGACAGGGAAGAATTGAATCAAATAATAAATGAGTGCATGATGGCAAAATGGAATGCAAGAAAGAAGTAACCGGTATCAAAATGAAGAAGAAACAACACAAGACTTGCAAGATAACAAAGCAAAGAGATGAAGAAATAGATAGATATGGAACCGAAGAAGGGATGGACAAGGAAAAGACGAACCAAGCATAGAGTCAACGGATGAAAACAAATGCAAGAGATTAGGAAAACCAAACAATGCAAAGAAGGAGAAGCAACAATAGGATTCTGGGACCTGTGGGTTATGGGCCCACCATGCTTCCGCTGTGCCACTCTGATGGTGACATTCCAAGCTGCAGACATGTCGTTGTAGACCACGTGACACCAAGCGACGATCTGAGCAGGAAGAAAAGAATGAGACACCAGAATAAAATTGGGCTTTAGATGATGGCTTTAATTTAAATAATTAGTTCAAAACTAATGGACGTTAACAAAAAAAATATTAATAATACAAAAATCAACACATATTAATAATAAAATAATAAAAAAAATAATAAAAATAATAATAACAATAATCATCATCATAATCATACTAGTAAAAGTAATAATAAAAATATTAACAATACTGGTAAGGATAATAATGAAAGACAGAATATAATTTGGGGTTCATCATTTTTTTGAAAATAATTCAATATTAACAACCAAAAAAAATAGTAAAAAAAAAAATACAATAATAATAATAGTAATAGTAATAACAATAATACCAATAAAGACATTAATAGGGTTTGTATATAAAGAAATCGTTTTAAATAATAATAAATACAATTAATAAAAGGACGGATTTTAGCATGAGATACAAAATATTTTTGAATAAAAATGAATTTAAGAAAATGAAAAATTATATAAAGAACCCTAACTCAGATAATACACAGAAAATACGGATTTGGAAAAACAGGAGTTACTATAGTAGAAATTCTTTGATGTGGGTTCGCTTCATTTATATCCATCTGTAGACTTGCCTTCTCGACATCAAGTTGCAGGTTTGCCTCCACGACATCAGGTTGCAGGTTACCATATGGATAGTCAGTTGCACATTTTGCCTCCCTGATATCCAGTTGTAATTTGCCTCCATTGACGTCTAGTTGCATGTTTGCCATCTCGACATCTAGTTGCAACAAAACGATGAACGAGATGATGCAATCTTCCACGCGTACTTAGATATTAATTGCTCAATTTAAGTACGAAGTTACGTTTTGAAATTTGTGATATTAAAATACACAGTTATTCGAAATAACAAAATTTCGTTTTAGAAAACAATTTTATAGTAGATCCAAAATATAACAAATATTAATCGAAATATACAAAATATTTGAAAAAATTATAAAGAAAATATAGGCAGGAGAAGGATGAACTTTATACTCAATAAATAGTCAACAAAAATAATAATAACAATAATAATCATCCTAATCATACTAGTAAAAATAATAATAAAAATATTAACAATACTGGTAAGGATAATAATGAAAGACAGGATATAATTTGGGGTTCATCATTTTTGTGAAAATAATTCAATATTAACAACCAAAAAAAATAGTAAAAATAAAATAAAATACAATAATAATAATAATAGTAATAGTAATAACAATCATACCAATAAAGACATTAATAGGGTTTGTATATAAAGAAATCGCTTGAAATAATAATAAATACAATTAATAACAAGGACGGATTTTAGCATGAGATACAAAATATTTTTGAATAAAAATGAATTTAAGAAATTGAAAAATTTTATAAAGAACCCAAACTCAGATAATACACAGAAAATACGGATTTGGGAAAACAGGAGTTACTATAGTAGAAATTCTTTGATGTGGGTTCGCCTCATTTATATCCATCTGTAGACTTGCTTCTCGACATCAAGTTGCAGGTTTGCCTCCACGACATCAGGTTGCAGGTTACCATCTGGATATTCGGTTGCACATTTTGCCTCCCTAATATCCAGTTGTAATTTGCCTCCATTGACGTCTAGTTGCATGTTTGCCATCTCGACATCAAGTTGCAACAAAATGATGAACGGGATAATGCAATCTTCTACGCGTACTTAGATATTGATTGCTCAATTTAAGTACGAAGTTACGTTTTGAAATTTTTGATATTAAAATACACAGTTATTCGAAATAACAAAATTTCGTTTTAGAAAACAATTTTATAGTAGATCCAAAATATAACAAATAATAATCGAAATACACAAAATATTTGAAAAAATTATAAAGAAAATATACGCAAGAGAAGAATGAAATTTATACTCAATAAAGAGTCAACAAAGGAGGACGACTACAAGGGACGAAAAAAAATAAGAAATCAAAGAATTGAATATGAAGGAAAAGGAATGATGGGGCATAAGCGAAATTTGAAGAGGAGAGGGCAAAATGAATCAATAAATGAGGGTGAATGCATGTCACAGAAAGCAATGAATGGTACACGAGCTGAAATAAGAGGGAATCAACGAGGCAAACAGAAATAAGAGATTACTCGCACCGGAATCAAAGAGAACATGAGCAAAAAAGAATAAACAAGGACAACACCTAAGAATAAAAAACAAGAGAAAAAGAATTGATGATTAAGGATGAGGAAAACACAATGCACAAAAATAATATGAAGAATAATGCAAAATGAATGAAAGAATCAAAGGAATATGGGTACGGAAAGAACAAAACTATACACAATAAAGAATCAACAAATGAGAATGACTAAAAGAGACTGAAGAAACAAGGAATCAAGAAAATCGAATAAGAAGAAATGAAATGAATGGAATAAGACCAGTGTCAGATCAAGTTGATTATAATTCATTCATGTATGCATGGTTGGTGAAATGTTGAGCCGATCCCAGATGGAACCAAGCTTGTCTAATATACTAGGCAACCAATACATTAGCCAAACCTAGTCTCTGATACCACAAAAAACATTATCACGCCACGCTTCCAAAAAATACGGAATACGGATACATGACAAAAGCCCAGCGAATGATTTTCATCATCCATAAGCTGTTCAGAAATCTTTACAACATCTCACAAAATAATCAGAGTCAGAAGCAAGAGAATCAACCACACATGCATAATTAAATCAACATACCAACAGAATTTACTTGAAACAAAATATATTAATCTCTAATAAATAAGATCTGAACAAGTCAAAAATCCTGGATCATACTGCCCAAACACAAAGAATCCAAGTAACAGATACATTGTTCAAAATGAGCTACAGGAAATATAAGAAGATAGCAAAAGCTCCAGCCAACTAAAACTTTAGATCACGTACTCCATCGGGCAGCTGATTACCAAAATTTGTAGTTTGACAAATTGTAGGAGGAAAGAAAAGGAAACAAGATTCTCGTCAATGCAAGCTACGAGTCGCTTGTAATGCAGAATACAAGTACATGGAAAATTAAACAAATTTAAATAATAGCATAAACAAAACATAGCATGGTATATGCATAACAGAATCAACTAGTATGGTATATTAACATGTGTCAAGTGTCAAAGTCAAATAGCATGCAGACCGATATACAGATAGTGTCCAATAATGATGTCAAGTGATAATGTCAGACACATAACAGATAATCAGATAATTAGATAACAGATAGCCAGATGGCAGATACAGATAACAGATTAAGATTCAGATACAGATATCAGATTCAGATTTTTATAACTCTTGTATTAATTACTAACTAGGTAGCACTTCATGTGACATCCTTTTATCACATGGTTGCTACATTCAAAACAGTTATGTTTGTAGATTTCGTAGGGGATCATATAGGGCCGTGTACTCAGGGTTCAGACAGATATCAGATAATCTGATCAGACAGATAGAACCTAGTGGTTCTCTTTTTCTCTAGACCTTCCTATGGGAAGTAATGTAGAGAGGGTCAAATAACAGGGACAAATTGCAGGAAGAAAAAAAAAAGAAACAAGATTCCCGTCAATGCAAGTTACAGGCCACTTGTAATGCAGGATACAATTACATGAAAAACTAAACAAATCTAAATAATAGCATGAACAAAACATAGCATGGTATATGCATAACAGAATCAACTAGCATGGTATACTAACATGTGTCAAGTGTCAAAGTCAAATAGCATGCAGACCGATATATTGATAGTGTCCAATAATGATGTCAAGTGATAATGTCAGACAGATAACAGATAATCAGATAATCAGATAATAGATAGCCAGATAGCAGATACAGATAAGATTCAGATTCAGATACAGATGTCAGATTCAGATTTTTATAACTCTTGTATTAATTACTAACTAGGTAGCACTTCATGTGTCATCCTTTTATCACATGGTTGCTACATACAAAATAGTTATGTTTGTAGATTTAGTAGGGGATCATATAGGGCCGTGTACTCAGGGTTCAGACTGATATCAGATAATCAAATCAGATAGATAGAACCTAGTGGTTCTCTTCTTCTATACACCTTCTTATAAGAAGTAATGTATACAGGGTCAGATAACAGATCCAGAAAGACAGTTAGTACCTAGTGGTTCTCTTCTTCCCTACACCTTCCTATAAGAAGTAATGTAGACAGGGTCAGATATTAGATAACAGATAATCATATGGGAAACACGGGCCCCCTTCCAAGTACACATTTCTATTCTTTCCTACTACTAGATCTTTCCCATAAACCCCGACATGATCATTTTATAATTATTATCAGACAAATGTGTATATTCATGAAATAGAGTAAATCTAGCATGATATAACGACCCATAAGTTCAGAATAACAGATAAGCATGTACAGATGGTAAGTAGTCATATAACAGAACAAAATAGAGTACTTCCTAATTCAGGACAGCACGACAGTACAGTACTAAAACAACGATTTCCGTTACCACAAATGTCAAAACCAGAATCCGTCAGAGAATCTGGAAAATAGACTTCCAACTGAATCCAGCAGATACATATAAGTCATATAGTGTTTTAGAAAACATAACTCAAAACTGATTTGAAACCAGAAAATACGTTCAGCCAGAAATCAGTAAATCAAATTCTCAGTCAGGAAAATAGTATCAAAGCACCTCAAATAAATCCAGGAAAAATCTGGGGTATTCCCCTATATGTCTAGTATCAGAATATAAAGTTTCAGAATTTTCCAGTAAGATTAGTTCAGTCAACAAAAATAAGAAAACATCAAGAAACGATAGTTTGGAAAATCTAGAATTCCCAACACTGCCGTACAAAAACTATAATATCTCGCAAACCGTGAAACGAAGTCCAAATCTGCCAAAGGGAGATGAAAATAGACAAAATAATATAACTTTCATATTTCATAAATATTTTTCATACAGGAAAAAGAATTAGGGTGAAAATACAAATATTTACAGAACAGCGAACAAAATCAAGCAAGTATAGTCATTATAAACAACCATGAAATGGTATATAAAACTCATCAATAAAATCCACCAAAGTTTTGGGTAATCCCTAGATAGATATAGAAATACTGACCAATGTTTCAGATCAAAATAATATATATAGCACAAGTATCAGAATAGTTTAGTCATCAAAATCATCAAGAAACGAAATATGGAAATGAAATACACCTCTGTAGTAAAACAGTCATATCTCACACATTCGAAAATGAAATCGATCAAGATCAGAGAATTTAGAAAGAAGATGAATTCCTCTAAAACTCAGGTTTTATACTGAAATTAAGATTATGGCCTCAATATGGTCTAAATCACTGATCAAGACAGATTATCGGCAAAATACAGAATTTCCTTTAAGAATCAAACCAACATGAATCTCACGAAACTTGATCGAAACATAACTAAACATGAATTAGAGTCTACTAAGTTTCCAAACAACATGAAATAGGGTATATGACATGTCCACAACAAGTATATAACATAGATCCAAACAAACACACAATTTCTCATAATTATCTCACAAATATAATCACATCAAGAACGGTCAAAACCTAAGTTGTTTAATGTCAATTTTTTGTCGTGAGGCAACTATGGTCAATAGCACTATGGAGACAATACCCATCAAAATACATCACACACGAGTTGTCTCTAGAACCCAACTACATTACAAGCGGAATTTATGACTTGTATCATACAAAGGAATTGAGTACAAGTTACTTGCCTGAAAGACGACGATGGAAACGAAGCAAGAACAAGAATAACAGGAACAGATTTCTGGCACGAACACAACGAACGGATTGAACGAACACACGAACCAATTACGAACACACGATCACGAACAAGATGAAGACGATCGAGATCACGAACACAATCGGATGGCTGAGATCGAAGATCAAGATCAAGATGATCGGATCAGATCAGATGGTCAGATTTCCCTGATGGAGATAATGATGAAGATCAAGATCGATTGATTGAATGGTTGCGATCAAAGAAAGTTGATGATCATCGTGATCGTGACAATCAAGAAGAGATCGGACAGCTAGGATCTAATCAGATGATCAAGAGGAGATCGACGGCCCACATCCAATCAAGCATGATGATCAAGATCCAATGAAAAAGAATCAATCAATCAAGAAACCCCATGTTGATGATGATCACGATGATCAAGCCGATCGGACGGCTCACATACAAAGCCATGTTCAAGACCAATATCAACAGCACACATGCAGGTGTGGCCTTGGCTTCGGCGACTGCATGACTCCGACGGTGGGCAGCGACCAGGGGACATGGCGGCGATGGTGGCTGGCTGACGCGAGGGCGGTGCACAGGGAGAGGCACTGCAGGAGCTTACTGCTATTGTGCATCGGAGGTGGGACAGGGCGGTGCCGCAGGTGGCTGTAGGCGAGGAGAGGCGGCGTCAACTACGGGTGGCTGTCGACGAGAGGCAGGGAGGTTGGCCTGAGTTGCGGTGCCATGCGACACAAGAGGGTGGTCGGGTGGATCGCGTGGTGGGGTCGCGAGTGGATGGTAGGGCGCTGCTGCCGGAGGAGAAGGAGACGGCTGGAGGAAGGTGGTCGGGAGAGATGCCAGGAGAGGGGATGGGTTAGAAGTCGGGATAGGGTTTAGGAGGCGGCTAGGGAATAGGAAGAGACAGGGCATGCATGGGTTTTAATATATAGTGTGGAGAAAAGGGTTAGGGTCACAGTGTAGGGAATTAACAGGTTGCGGGGTGGTTAATAGGCTGGGGTGTGATAATGGGTAGGGTTGTATAGGGTGTGGGGATAACGGGTTTTGGCTTTAAGGTATTATAACGGGTATGGAGGGTTGAAGGTTATATATGCAGATGGGTTGAATGTATATAGGGTTTCAGATTGGGTGGGTATTCGGGTATATAGGCTTAATGGGTTTATGTTAAATGGGTTTTAACTAAAAAATCCAATAAGAAAAATAAATAATAATCTACTAAATTAGTTAACACTCAAAATAATAAAATAAGAATAAGAATAAGAATAAGAATAACTGAAATAATAATAATAATAGCAATAGTAATAAAAATAATAGGATGTGAATTACTACATAAATTCATTGGAAAATATCCAGAAATAAAATCATCGATTATAAATAGACTTTAATGGAAGATCCAAAAATACATTTTGACAAAAGAATTTGAAAGCGGTAAAAATAATTTACAAAAAATTTAAATACAGAAAATACATTTTTGGAAAAATAGGGGTTACTAGAAGGATGGTAGTCGCCGACTGTGTGTGGATTATCGGGAACTAAACAGTGTTACTGTGAAGTACCCGTATCCTTTGCCTATGATCGATGATTTGTTCGACCAGTTGAGTGGGGCTGCTAAGTTCTCGAAGTTGGATCTTCGTTCAGAGTATCACCAAGTCAAGGTAAAGGCTACTGATATACGAAGACTACATTCAGGACTAGATACGGGCACTATGAGTATCTTGTGATGCCGTTCGGGGTCACTAATGCGCCAGCTGTATTCATGAGTCATATGAACCGGGTCTTCTCTCAGTTCTTGGATAGATATGTGGTGGTCTTCATTGATGACATTCTGGTATATTCTCGGAATCGGGAAGATTATGCCAAGCATCTTAGAGTGGTTCTGCAAACTTTGAGAGAGAATTAGCTCTATGGGAAACTCAGCAAGTGCGAGTTTTGGCTCGACAAGGTTTCTTTCTTAGGGCACATTATTTCTGGTGATGGTCTTTCTGTGGATCCAGCCAAGGTTGAGGCTGTGAAGGATTGGCCTATTCCTAAGTCAGTTTCCGAAGTTTGGAGTTTTCTTGGTCTTACTGGCTATTATCGGAAATTCGTTCAAGATTTTTCGAAGGTTGTAGGGCCGTTAACTAAACTGATAGAAAGGATCAGAAGTTTTGTTGGTCTGGTGAGTGCAATGAGGCTTTTGTGAGTTGAAGAACAGATTGAAGTCAGCGCCTGTGTTGACTATTTCAGATGGTTCAGGCGAATTTGTAATTCACTGTGATGCTTCTAGTATGGGTCTTGGAGCAGTTCTTATGCAGAAGGGCCGTGTCGTTGCGTATGCATCGAGACAGTTGAGGCCGCATGAAAAGAACTATCCTACTCATGACTTGGAGTTAGCGGCAGTGATCTATGCTTTGAAGCTGTTGAGACATTAATTACTTGGAGACCGCATGAAGATCTTTACAGACCAAAAAAGTCTCAACTACGTTTTCACCCAAAAGGAATTAAACATAAGGCAAAGGCGATGGTTGGAGCTTATGGCTGATTATGACATCAGTTTGCAATACCATCCTGGTAAAGTAAACATGGTGCCAGATGCTTTGAGCAGGAGACCGACGGTTATATTTCTTATTCAGCAGAGTGATGTCACGCCCCGCTTCCCAAAATACGGAATACGAGTGCGTGACGAAGCCCAGCGAATGATCTTAACATCATTCATAAGCTGTAGGATCGACTGAGCATCACAACAAGAATATAACAAGAGAGATATATATGACCAAGCACGCATGAATAATTTTATTAGCAACAGAAACAATTGAAAACACAATAATAACTTCCAAATAGTTTCAAGTCTGGATCAAGTTAAAACTCAGGAACATCAGCCCGTTACAAGTTCTTAAATAGCAAGAAATAATAATCCAAGAAAAACAAATAATTCAAGAGATAAGTATTCTAATCAAGTCCTTTCTCCTCTTGAAGGCTAGAACCTTTGCTCACCAATTCCAGTGGGTAGCTCGTCACCAAAGTCTGCTTAATAAATATAAAATGGAAACATAGGGAAAAACAAGAGAAAATGCCCTTAGTGCAAGTTAGGGCCACAAAAAGTAAAAACGAGTACAAGAAATGAAGAACAAAAATTGAAATCAAGAATATATTAGGGTTTACAACGAGAAATTGAGATTCAAGAACTAACTAGCAGGAAGGACAACTCAAGAGACTAGACTGGGTAAACAAACACTAATGGTGAAGCAAGTGACATGTGAACCTGTAGGGCTATCTAATCTCAAGTGACAAGCATCTAGTAAGTTTCGGGTGTCAAGTCTCAAGTCTAGTGTCAAGATGTCAAGTACAAGTATCAAGTGAGTAAGTATCGAGTTCAAGTTTCATGTATCAAGTTCCAAGTATCAAGTTCAAGTTTCATGTATCAAGTTCAAGTTCCACGTTTCATGTATCATGTAATCAAGTATCGAGTAAGCATGTATCAAGTTTAAGTTTCATGTATCAAGTCTTATAGTTATTACTATCTAGGTAGCACTTCATGCATCCATTCTTTTACTACATGGTTGCTACAGGCAAATCAGTTACGTTTAGGCCCAGTGGTGGAGTCTATACGGCGGTGTACTCAGGTATCAAGTATCAAGTATCAAGTATCAAGCAAGTAATGCTCACGAATCGGGTAATCATATAACTAGTTCATGTGTCGAGTCATAACAAGACAAGTCATGAATCACATATATACTAGTTCATGGATCAATAATATACTAGTCCATGAATCGATTTATAATATACTAGTTCATGAATCAAATAATATACTAGTTCTTTAATCGAATAATAATATACTAGTTCATGAGACATGTATCAAGTGGGAAACACGGGCCCCCTTCCGAGTACACTTACCTATATTGTCCACTACTATGGTCTTTCTCTTAAACCCCGGCTTATTACTTTTATTAATTTTTATTAAGCGAGCATACATGTGTGCGAAACAATTCAAGAAATCATGGTCATGGACATGGGACAAGTTTAGGGCAATCATATGGCATATTCGAGGGTCGACGTGAATAAAAATAACACGAACAACCAAAATCCCAAAACTGGACAGCACGACTTTGCTGTACCAAAACTGTGATTCCCGTTGCTATGAAATAGAAAAAGTGGATCCGTCAGGAGATCTAGAAACTAGACTCCTGCCCGGTTCCAACGCATATAATTAAGGTACATGCAAGTGGTGGGAACATGTGTCAAAACAGTGAATTACACAGCTAAAGTATTCAGGCAGAATTTGTGTATTTGTGTTTATACATGTGAAATAGTGTTGAAATAATATTAATTAATTCTAGAAAAAATTGGGGATGTCCTATAGGGTGTCCAGCAATAGTATATAAAATTTCGAGTCAAACGCTTATTGTTAACATAGATAAATTAATTCGCAAACTAAAGGTGTGCAGCAGTTTTGCGAATCTGTGTCTACCGACACAGCTGCAGTAAAACTGCAATAACACCTAGACCGTAACTCCGAATTCAAAAATTCCGGAGGCTATCGATATCTAGACATTTAGAGATACATTTTCCATTCGGGGCTCGGGTTCAGATTTGGATGTTAAAGGGGTCAAAAAAGCATAGCAAGGTCCAGGACAGCAACATGTGGGAATGTCTTACATGTTTAGGTTGCATGAAAATTGGTTATTAGGCATCTAGGTTAATGTGTGATATAAATACGGGGTAATGGTTATCAAAACCGCAAGTAATAATTATTTTTCAAGCCAAATGGTTGCAAGATCATCAAGTACAAGATATAACATATGTCTACACATCTAGGGCTCTTTAATTTCACGTGTCCATGTGTTCAGGGAATAAAATGAGTCCAAGTAGTTATAATATAATACAATGAAATTATTGTGACTCTTGAGATTATGAAATTTATGGGGGTTAATATTCGATCAACAACGACGAGTCAAAGAGGAGTCACAATTTCTAACTATTTGCAGTATTTTCAAGGGATGCTTGTACTAGAACAAAAATGTGTACAAGAGGAATACTTGCCTTAATTGACGACGATTAGATTCGATTGTTGATGGAAAATGGGATCGAAAACTTTCGGGCAAAGTATCCCAAAAGCACGTGCGAAAATCAACTGTAGAGTGAAAATGTCCCCACACCAGATCGGCCGAACAGCGTACAGCAAGTCGGGATTTGGCGCGGCAAAATAGCGAACACCGAACATAGCGAATCAAAATCCTCCTATGCAGCAGATCTGCACCAGAACAGGAAACAGCGATGCTGGACTCGCTTTGGCCGGACACCGAACAGCAATCAGACTGGGCTCGATTGCACGGATCTTGATGTGATCCAATGGTTGAGATCAAATCCCGCCAAACGAACTCCTTCTTCTTCTTTCGATCGACAGAGAGCGGCGGCGACTGTGGCGACCAGTGGCGGCAACGTCGAGAGAGACTCGACCCATGGAGGCGACGGCGGTCACGGGCGGCGCGATGTCGAGAAGCGACGCAGCGTCGAGGATAGCGCGGCTCTGTTTCTAGGGTTCGAACAGAGGAGCGACGACAGCGGCTGATCGGGGCTTCGACGGGGCTTGGATGATGACGAAGCGGCGTGGGGTTCTCCGAAGGATGAAGGGTGATGCACGGCAAGGGAACGGTGATTGTGAAAGGTGGTCGGAGAAGCTAAAGGGAATGGCGGATTGGGTTTCGAGGTTCGAGTAATGGTGATGGAGATTGGGTGTTGAGTTCGATGGTTAGGTGCTGTGGTGGTGGTGTTGACGAGGAGAGGGTGGCGAGGCGAGTAAGGAGGTGACGGGGATGAAAGGAATTGGGTTCTAGCGTTTGGACGAAGGGTGAAGGAGAACGGGAGCGTGGCGAGGAAGAAGGAGATTAGGTGCGGGTTTGTTAGGGTTAAACAGTATAGGGTAGGGGTTAGGGTTAGAGTTAGGGTATATATAGTTAGGGTTTTTGGGTTTTGGGTTTTAGGGTGTCCGTTTTGAGTGGGATCCAACTGGAGAATTGGTCAAACTGTATTAAAATGGGGAATAAAGAGATGAATGACATCAAACAACTCATTCTTCATGAAGAACGACACAAGGAGCACATACAATTGAATTAAATAAAAGGATAAAAAATTGAGTTGAAATAAATTAGTGATTTTATTCAAATGAAAACATGATACAGGATCTCAAATAGATGAAAAAAAAGTACAATGGGCAAAATACAGTATAAAATACAAATACAGGAAAATAGGAGTTACAAATCCTACCCACCTAACAAGCAGAATTTCGTCCTCGAAATTCAGACAAGTGGTACATAGGGTAACTCCGAAAAGAAAAGAAAGAACAACAATAAACAATGATACTGAAACAGATGCGGAAACTTCTTCTAGATCTCTTCTTTCAATTCCCAAGTCGACTCACCCGGCGAGTGAGGATTCCATGCAACTCGAACCAGCTTAATGACTTTATTCCTCAACACCTTCTCACGCCTATCCAAGATAGTAACCGGCAGAATCTCACAAGACAAGTCTGGCTGCACTGACAACTCCGAGTAGTCGATCACATGATTCTCATCCCTGATGTATCTCCTGAGCTGGGAGACATGAAAGACATCATGAACTCCAGATAGAGCCGGTAGCAGCGCGAGTCGATAGGCCACCTTGCCTACTCGCTCCATAATGTCGAAAGGCCCGATGAACCTGGGACTTAGCTTGCCTCCACCTCCAAATCGGATAACACCTCTCCACGGCAATACCTTAAGGAACACATGGTCTCCCACCTCAAATTCCAATGGTCTCCTGTGGACATCTGCCCACTTCCTCTGCCTGTCCTGTGCTGCCACAAGGTGTTTTCTGATCTGAGCCACTGCGTCAACTGTCTTGGTAATCAATTCTGGCCCCAACAATTTTCTCTCATCAATGTCTTCCCAGCACACTGGTGACCTACACTTCCGACCATACAAAGCCTCGTACGGGGCATCTTTAAGACTGGCTTGATAGCTGTTATTGTACGAGAACTCAACCAAGTGTAGGTGATCCTCCGAAGACCCTCCAAACTGAAGTACGAAGGACCTAAACATATCCTCTAATGTCTAAACGGTCCTTTCTGACTGCCCGTCTGTCTGAGGATGGAATGATGTACTGTACTTCAGCTTGCTCCCAAGACTGTTCTGCAGGCTCTCCCAAAACTGAGATCGGAACCTGGTATCCCTGTCGGAAACAATGCTGACCGGAATCCCATGGAGTCTGACAATCTCCTGCATGTACCTCTCTGCGAGACTCTCAGTAGACTGACCAACTCTGAAGGGAATGAAATGAGCGCTCTTCGTTAGTCGGTTGACAATCACCCAAATAGTGTTGTGACCCTTAGGACTCCTTGGCAAGGCGGTCACAAAGTCCATGGTGATGTGCTCCCACTTTCACTCTGGAATGGGAAGAGGCTGGAGAAGTCCAGTGGTCCTCTGATGTTCTGCCTTCACCTGCTGGTAGATCAAGCACTGAGACACAAATCTGGCTACTGCTCTCTTCATGCCATGCCACCAGAAGTGGAGCTTCAAATCCCGATACATCTTGGTACCACCGGGATGAATAGAGTACGCTGACTGATGGGCTTCCTCGAACAATTTCTGCCTGACTTCACCCTTTGGGACACACAGCCTAGCCCCAAAGAGAAGTGATCCATCAGAGTGAATGACCATATCGGTCCTCGAACCTGCCTCAACTTCTGCCCTGAACTTCTGCAGCTGCTCATCACTTGCCTGTGCTTCCTTGATCTGCTCTACCAAAGATGACTGCAACTGAAGCATCATGCAACTGCGATCGGTGCCCGGCAAAATCACATTCAGATCTAACGTCCTCATCTGCTTAATAAGTTCCCTCTGTTGAGTCAAACACATGATGGCTGGCCTGCTGCTCAACGCATCTGATACCAAGTTCACCTTACCAGGGTGATACTGCAAACTGATGTCGTAGTCTGCCATCAACTCTAACCAGTGCCTCTGACTCATGTTCAGTTCTTCTGAGTGAAGACATACTTGACACTCTTGTGGTTAGTGAAAATTTCTACTCGGTCTCCAAGCAAGTAGTGCCTCCACAACTTCAGAGCGTAGATCACTGTTGCCAACTCCAAGTCATGAGTAGGGTAGTTTTTCTCGTGCGGCCTCAACTGCCTGGACGCATAAGCAACCACCTGACCGTTCTGCACTAGCACTGCACCTAGACCTCTGCCTAAAGCATCACAGTGAATCACGAAGCCACCCGAACCATCTTGTATAGTTAACACAGGCACTGAAGTCAACCTGCTCTTCAACTCTGCGAAAGCTTCACTGCAGGTCTCATTCCAAACAAATCTCTTTTCTTTCCCTGTCAGCTTAATCAATGGCCCAGCAATCTTCGAGAAGTCTTGGACAAACTTCCTGTAATACCTTGCTAGCCCGAGGACACTCCTCACCTCATAAATTGATTTTGGCACTGGCCAATCCTTCACTGCAGCAATCTTGGACGGATCAACTGAGATTCCCTCGCCCGAGATAATATGTCCCAAGAATGTAACTCAATCAAGCCAGAACTCACACTTGCTGAGCTTTCCATAGAGCTTGTTCTCCTGCAGAGTCTGTAAGACTATTCTCAGATGTTCCGCATGCTCTTCTCGATTCTGCTAATACACCAAGATATCGTCTATAAAGACCGCCACGAATTTGTCTAGGAACTGGGAGAAGACTTGTTCATCAGGCTCATAAACACTGCTGGGGCATTCGTGACAACGAAGGGCATCACCAAGAACTCATAATGCCCGTACCTGGTCCTGAACGCAGTCTTCGGCACATCTACTGCCTTCACCTTCACCTGATGGTACCCCGAGCGAAGATCCAACTTCGAAAACACTGCAGCACCGCCCAACTGATCAAACAAGTCGTCGATCCTGGGTAGTGGATACAGATTCTTCACGGTGACACTGTTCAGCTCTCGGTAATCCATGCACAACCTACGGCTTCCGTCCTTCTTATTGACGAACAGAACGGTAGTTCCCCACGGTGATACACTGGGCCTGATGAAACCCAAATCCAATAGACCCTGAATCTGTACCTTCAGCTCTGTAAGCTTGATTGGCGCCATCCTGTACGGGCTCTTTGATATCGGCACTGTACCCGACTGAACCTCAATGCCGAACTCCATCTCTCGGTCTGGAGGTAACCCGGGCAATTCTTCTGGGAACACATCCAGGAATTCCCGCACTACAAGAAGCGCAGCCTCATAGCCTGTGTGCAATTCCATTGCAAAATCTTCCTCATTTACCACTCTCTTACCATGCCCAAGAGGTGTTTCCCCAGCATGGAATTCAAACTCATCATGCTCCAGAATCTTGAATACAACCTTCTTCGCTCGGCAATCAATAACAGCATGAGACTCTCCCAACCAATCCATGCCGAGAATTACATCAAACCCTGAATTGTCAATCACTATCAGGTCTGTCTTGAAATCTCTGTCCCCAATAATCATAGGGCTCTGCTTGCACTCCTTGGAGCAAACGACAACACCGCCACCTGTGGTGATATTCCAAGATGTCTGCATATCGCTGCACTCCAACTGGTGCTGATCCACAAAGCGAGAGAAAACGAAGGAGTGGGTCACCCCGGAATCAAATAGGACATGGGCAGGAAGGGAATGGACTAGGATGACACCTATGATAGAGTCAAAATATGGGAAGAGATGAATAATGTAGGATAATAAGGGATAGTAAATACTGATGTGAAAAGAACTATACAAGGTATAATGCAAGATAAGCAATAAAGCATGAAACAGATAACAACAATAAAATACAAATATACCTACAACGACCTCCTATGCGGTCTCAGCTTCCTCTGTAGTCAGGTTGAAGGCCTGACCTCTCCTCGGGGCAGCAGTCTTCTGACCGACGATCTGATGCTGAGGAGAAAGTGGCGGCCTGACTTGATCGCGAGCCGGTGCGACTGCAGGCTGGCCTGGCCTGCCCCCGGGACAATCTCGAATTGTGTGGTCGCTAGCACCACACCCAAAATATCGGTAGTTAGCTCGCCGGCAATCCCCACGTATGTGTCCTGGAATCTGGCAGAAGTCACAGAAACCTCCCCTCCGTGGGGAAGCAGCAGGGTAGGGAGCAGTCCTGGCAGGGTAGGCTAGAGTTGGTCTCTTGATTGGCCCTCCCGTGGGCCAAGAAGCAACCGGGTGTGGAGCAGACCGCTGAATGGCACGCTTCCGTCTGCTGGTCTGTTCCTGGCTCCTGGCAGCCTCTAGGATATCAGCGTAGGAATGAAGTCTCAAAGCAGCCAGGCAATCCTGGATATCGATATCCAAGCCCAGTAAGAAGCGATGACCCTTGTCCTCATCATTAGCCACCATAGATGACAAAGCGGCTCAAATGGGTAAACCCACGGCATACTCGTCCACGGTCCGATTTCCCTGATTCAAGATAGTGTATTAGTTAAACATCGATATATCATGAATTGACAATGAAATTTGCATATAAAACACTATCTGGCGAACCTGAGTGAGCGCGACAAACTGCCGCTCCATCTTGTTCCTGGTGACATCAGGAAAGAACTTTGTGAGGAAGCTCTCCCTGAAAATGACCCAGGCGAAGGGATGCTCCAGTCTCTCCATCTCAGTTCGCCACCAGATGTGGGCGAGATCAACCAGCTGGATGCTCATGACATCCACTAGGTCAACATCGGCTATCCTCGTCGTGATCAACAACTGTTCCGTCCTAATGAGCCACTGCTCAGCTTCCAATGGACCTTCTTAACCTGTGAACTTATCAGGGAATAGCCTCATGAAATCAGCTACATTGCCCGGTCTAGGCGGCAACACCCCAGGCGTAGGTACAAGGGGCTCTCTGTTGGCAGCTCCTAAGGCTGCCCTCATCATCACTGCATGCTCTCTTTGCATTTGCATCATCTGATGCATGTGCCGCTCATTTTGCTCTTGCTGCATCAGTAACAGCTGCATAATGGCGGGCTGCTCTGTCTGATCATCCCCAGACTGAGAGGAGGAAGCATTCTTTCGAGCCATAACCTGCACAAACCCAAAACATTAGAATCCAGATCAAGTTGATAATTAAAATTTTCATGCAATTTCATGGCCTGTTAAATGCTGAGTTAACCTTGACTAAGTTAGGCCTGTCTAATGTATTAGTTAACTAACACATTAGCCAAACTCGGCTCTGATACCACTAAAAACCTTATCACGCTCCGCTTCCCGAAATACAGAATACGAGTGCATGACGAAGTCCAGCGAATGATCTTAACATCATTCATAAGCTGTAGGATCGACTCAACATCACAACAAGAATATAACAAGAGAGATATATATGACCAAGCACGCATGAATAATTTTATTAGCAACAGAAACAATTGAAAACACAATAATAACTTCCAAATAGTTTCAAGTCTGGATCAAGTTAAAACTCGGGAACATCAGCCCGTTACAAGTTCTTAAATAGCAAGAAATAATAATCCAAGAAAAACAAATAATTCAAGAGACAAGTATTCTAATCAAGTCCTTTCTCCTCTTGAAGGCTAGAACCTTTGCTCACCAATTCCAGCGGGTAGCTCGTTACCAAAGTCTGCTTAATAAATATAAAATGGAAATATAGGGAAAAACAAGAGAAAATGCCCAGAGTGCAAGTTAGGGCCACAAATAGTAAAAACGAGTACAAGAAATGAAGAACAAAAATTGGAATCAAGAATATATTAGGGTTTACAACCAGAAATTGAGATTCAAGAACTAACTAGCAGGAAGGACAACTCAAGAGACTAGACTGGGTAAACAAACACTAATGGTGAAGCAAGTGACATGTGAACCTGTAGGGCTATCTAATCTCAAGTGACAAGCATCTAGTAAGTGTCGGGTGTCAAGTCTCAAGTCTAGTGTCAAGATGTCATGTACAAGTATCAAGTGAGTAAGTATCGAGTTCAAGTTTCATGTATCAAGTTTCATGTATCAAGTTCCAAGTATCAAGTTCAAGTTTCATGTATCAAGTTCAAGTTCCACGTTTCATGTATCATGTAATCAAGTATCGAGTAAGCATGTATCAAGTTCAAGTTTCATGTATCAAGTCTTGTAGTTATTACTATCTAGGTAGCACTTCATGCATCCATTATTTTACTACATGGTTGCTACAGGCAAATCAGTTACGTTTAGGCCCAGTGGTGGAGTCTATACGGTGGTGTACTCAGGTATCAAGTATTAAGTATCAAGTAAGTCATGCTCATGAATCGGGTAAGTCATAGCAAGACAAGTCATGAATCACATATATACTAGTTCATGGATCAATAATATACTAGTCCATGAATCGATTTATAATATACTAGTTCATGAATCAAATAATATACTAGTTCATGAATTGAATAATAATATACTAGTTCATGAGACATGTATCAAGTGGGAAACACGGGCCCCCTTTCTGAGTACACTTACCTATATTGTCCACTACTATGGTCTTTCTTTTAAACCCCGGCTTATTACTTTTATTAATTTTTATCAAGCGAGCATACATGTGTGCGAAACAAGTCAAAAAATCATGGTCATGGACATGGGACAAGTTTAGGGCAATCATATGGCATATTCGAGGGTCGACGTGAATAAAAATAACACGAACAACCAAAATACCAAATCTGGACAACACGACATTGCTGTATCAAAACTGTGATTCCCGTTGCTATGAAATAGCAAAAGTGGATCCGTCAGGAGGTCTAGAAACTAGACTCCTGTCCGGTTCCAACGCATATAATTAAGGTACATGCAAGTGGTGGGAACATGTGTCAAAAGAGTAAATTACACAGCTAAAGTATTCAGGCAGAATTTGTGTATTTGTGTTTATACATGTGATATAGTGTTGAAATAATGTTAATTAATTCTAGAATAAATTGGGGATGTCCTATAGGGTGTCCAACAATAGCATATAAAATTTCGAGTCAAACGCTTACTGTTAACATAGATAAATTAATTCGCAAACTAAAGGTGTGCAGCAGTTTTGCGAATCTGTGTCTACCGACACAGCTGCAGTAAAACTATAATAACTCCTAGACCGTAACTCCGAATTCAAAAATTTTGGAGGCTATCGATATCTAGACATCTGGAGATACATTTTCCATTCAGGGCTCGGGCTCATATTTGGATGTTAAAGGGGTCAAAACAACAAGCAAAGTCCAGGACAGCAACATGTGGGAATGTCTTACATGTTTAGGTTGCATGAAAGTTGGTTATTAGGCGTCTAGGTTAATGTGTGATATAAATACGGGTTAATGGTTATCAAAACAGCAAGTAATAATTATTTTTCAAGCCAAATGATTTCAAGATCATCAAGAACTAGATATAACATATGTTTACACATCTAGGGCTCCTTAATTTCATGTGTCTACGTGTACAGGGAATAAAATGAGTCCAAGTAGTTATAATATAATACAATGGACTCTTGAGATTATGAAATTTATGGGGATTAATATTCGATCAACAACGACGATTCAAAGAGGAGTCACAATTTCTAACTATTTACAGTATTTTCAAGGGATGATTGTACTAGAACAAAAATGTGTACAAGAGGAATACTTGCCTTAATTGACGATGATTAGATCCGATTGTTGAAGGAAAATGGGATCGAAAATTCCTGGGCGAAGTCTCCCAAAAGCACGTGCGAAAATCAACTGTAGTGTGAAAATTTCCCCCCACCAGATCGGCCGAACAGCGTACAACAAGTCGGGATTTGGCACGGTAAAACAGCGAACACCGAACACAGCGAATCAAAATCCTCCTATTCAGCGGATCTATGCCAGAACAGGAAACAGCGATGCTGGATTCGCTGTGGCCGAACACCGAACAGCGATCAGACTGGGCTTGATCGCACGGATGTTGATGCGATCCGATGGTTGAGATCAAATCCTGCCAAACGAACTCCTTCTTCTTCTTTCAGTCGGTAGAGAGAGATGGAGAGGGAGGGAGCGGCGGCGACTGTGGTGACCAGGGGCGGCAACATCGAGAGAGACTCGACACAAGGAGGCGACGGCGGTCACGGGCGGCGCGACGTCGAGAAGTGACGCATCATCGAGGATAGCGTGGCTCTGTTTCTTGGGTTCAAACAGAGGAGTGACGACAGCGACTGATCGAGGCTTCGACGGGGCTTGGATGACAAAGGATGAAGGGGGATGCATGGCAAGGGAACGGTGACTATGAAAGGTGGTCGGGGAAGCTAAAGGGAATGGCGGATTGGGTTTCGAGGTTCGAGTAATTGCAATGGAGATTGGGTGTTGAGTTCGATGGTTGGGTGTTGTGGTGGTGGTGTTGACGAAGAGAGGGGGGCGAGGCGAGTCAGGAGGTGATGGGGATGAAGGGAATTGGGTTCTGGCATTTTGGACGAAGGGTGAAGGAGAACGGGAGCGTGGCGAGGAAGAAGGAGATTAGCGGCGGGTTTGTTAGGGTTAAACAGTATAGGGTAGGGGTTAGGGTTAGAGTTAGGGTTTATATAGTTAGGATTTTTGGGTTTTGGGTTTTAGGGTATCCGTTTTGAGTGGGATCCAACTAGAGAATTGGTCAAATTGTATTAAAATAGGGAATAAAGAGATGAATGACATCAAACAACTCATTCTTCATGAAGAAGGACACAAGGAGCGCATACAATTGAATTAAATAAAAGGACAAAAAATTGAGTCGAAATAAATTAGTGATTTTATTCAAATGAAAACAAGATACAAGATCTCAAATAGATGAAAAAAAGTACAATAGGCAAAATACAGTATAAAATACAAATACGGAAAAATAGGAGTTACAAGTGATCTTATTGAGTAGATGAGGAGGTTGGATTTGGAGGTTTTGTTGCCAAGTTCAGGTCAGAGTTGTCTTGCGCTCTAGCTTCAGTCTTCACTTGTTGATCAGATTAAGGAGGCTAAGGCTGGTGAAGCGCAGTTGCAGGGTTTTGGAGCTGAGGATGAGTCTGGGTCCAGAACAGACATGGCTATTCATGCCGATGGTTCGCTTCGTTTTGGTCCCATTAGTGTGTCTCTAGGGGTGAAGTTCGTCAGAGGTTGCTTAAGGAAGCTCATCAGTCCTCGTATCCTATCCATCCTGGCGGTACTAAGATGTATCGAGATTTGAAGCTTCATTTCTAGTGGCATGGTATGAAAAGGACTGTAGCTCGGTTTGTTACTCAATGTTTGATCTATCAGCAGGTTAATGCAGAGCATCAGAGAACCGCTGGACTTCTTCAACCGCTTCCTATTCCGGAGTGGAAGTGGGAATATATCACCATAGATTTTGTGACCGCTTTGCCAAGGAGTCCTAAGGGTCACAATGCTGTTTGGGTGATTGTCGACCGTTTGACGAAGAGTGCACACTTCATTCTTTTTCGTGTTGGTCAGTCTACTGAGAGCCTAGCGGAGAAGTACAGGGAAGAGATTATCAGGCTTCATGGGGTTCAAATCAGTATTGTATCCGACAGGGATACGAGATTCAGATCTCAGTTTTGGGAGTCTTCAGGCTAGTTTGGGGAGTAAGTTAAAGTATAGTACAACTTTTCATCCCCAGACTGATGGAAAGTCAGAGCGGACTATTCAGATTATTGATGACCTGTTGTGATCCTGTATGTTGCAGTTTGGTGAATCATGGGAGGACCATTTGCATCTCATAGAGTTCTCGTACAATAACAGCATTCAGGCCAGTCTTAAAGCTGCACCGTTCGAGGCACTTTGTGGATGTAAATGCAGATCACCAGTGAGCTAGGATGACAATGGTGAGAAGCAGTTGTTGGGTCCGGAGTTGATCACCAGGACAGTTGATACTGTGGTTCAGATCAGGAAGCATCTTCAGGCAACTCAGGATAGGCAGAGGCGATGGGCTGATGTCCATCGGAGGGCTCTGGAGTTTGTTGGTGGTGACCATGTTTTCTTTAAGGTATCGCCGTGGCGTAGTGTCATTCGGTTCGGTGGTGGGGGCAAGCTTAGCCCTAGGTTTATTGGACCGTTTGAGATTTTGCAACGAGTAGGCAAGGTGGCTTATCTCTTGCTTTGCCGCCAGCGTTATCAGGAGTGCACGATGTTTTTCATGTCTCATAACTCAGGAGATATATCCGCAATGGGAGTCACGTGATCGACTACTCTGAGTTGACCGCACGGCCGGAATTGACTTGTGAGATTCTACCAGTTGCTATTGTGGATCGGCGGGAGAAAGTGATTAAGAACAAGGTCATCAAGTTGGTTCGTGTTGCTTGGAATCCTCACTCACCTAGTGAGTCGACCTGGGAGCTGGAGGAAGAGATTCAGCAGAAGTCTCCTCATTTGTTTCAGTAGTGGTTGTTTTGTTTTGTTTTGCATTGTTTTCTTTTCTTTTGGGGTTACCCTATGTATCTTCTTTTTGAATTTCGAGGAAGAAATTCTTCTTGTTTAGGTGGGTAGGATTGTAACCCCTGTTATTCGTTTTTCGTATTTTGGATGTATTTTTCTTCCTTCTTGGAAATTTGTATCTCTTGTATTTTTCTGGACCGTATATTGGAGTTGTTTTCAATATATATATTCATTTTTGGCTCAATCTTGATCTTTTGTGATTTATTTTCGGTTCCTTGATTTGTTCTTGATCATTGTTGTTATTTTCGCTCTACATTTGTGTCTTGGTCTCTTTATTTGTATCTTTGGGTGCTCATGGTGATTTGGTTGCTCATCCTATTCCCAATCCTGTTGTTTGATCCCTAATTGATTACCAATGCCAAATTAAATCCACAATCCTATTTGAAATCCTATACACATTGATCCTAATAAAATCCTATTAGACTAATCCTACTACTACTCCTAATCTACTCACAACCCATTAACCCAATACCTATTTCATACTGAACCCTAAACTCAAACTCTATATAAAGTCATCTTATTAAAACCCTAACCGTACTTCAATACCCCGGCCTCCTCCCTCTCTTCCCTGCCCTTACGCCGCACACCCCGACACCCTCGACCTGCCCTCTTACCGCCTGCACCCCAATCCCGACGCCAACCATCAGTGCCGACCACCCCTATCCATTGCCGACTCCACCCTAGCCGACCTCCATTACACCCAAGCACCTCCATCCTCCATCACCTATCTCTTTCCGAACTTCCGTCGTCGTCCCAGTAGTGGCAACCAAAGTGCTAGTGGCCAGCCGACGCCCCGACGCCCATTGCTCTCTCTCTCTCGCTTGCTTTGTGAGTTGGCGCGTGTTGGAGTTTTGCACGTGCAATTTGTTCGTTGATTCATGGATTTTCTTTCGTGGGATTATTTGTTGCCGGGATCCGTTCCCGTTATTCTTGGTGTTCGTTTCGTCTTCGGTTAAGGCAAATAACTTGTACTCCAATTCCTTTGTATGATACAAGTCAAAAAATACCGCTTATAGTGTAGTTGGGTTCTAGAGACAACTCGTGTGTGTGTTATCTTTGATGGGTTTTGTCTCTATAGTTGACCATAGTTGCCTCACGACAGAAAATCGAAATGAAAACAACAAGCTTTGACCGTTCTTGATCTATTCATATATGTGAGATAATTAGGTGAAATTATGTGTTTGATGAGGTCCATGTGATATGATGGTTGTGAATATGTTATATACTCGATTGCATGATGTTTGGACACCTAGTAGACTCTATACCATGTTTGATTGTGATTGGTACGAGTTGAATATGATCTATGTTGGTTTTGTTTCTAAAGGAAATTCTGTATTTTGTCAGTGATCAGTTTTGATTGGTATTTTAGACCATATTAAGGTAGAACATTAATTTCAGTATTAAAAATGAATTTTAGAGAAATCCGTCTTCCTTCCAAACTCTCTTACCTTGATCGATTTCGTTTTCGTATGAGTGAGTTATGGCTATTTTACTACAGAGGTGTATTCTATTTCCAGATTTCGTTCTTGATGATTTTGATGATTAAACTATTTTGATAATAGTCTTAAATATATTATTTTGATCTGAACCTTTGCACAGTATTTTTATACCTATCTAGAGAATACCCAGAATTTTGGTGGATTTTATTGATGAGTTTTATACGCCGTTTCATGCTTGTTTATGAAATCTATACTTGCTATATTTTGCTCGCTGTTCTGTAAAGAATCGTATTTACTATATGGCTTATATATAATCGCTGGGTTTGTGTGGAAGTCTATTTTCCAGATTCTTCGATGGATTCAGATTTGGATTTCTGTAGTAACGGAATCACTATTTTAGTACTGTACTATCATGTTGTCCTGAATTTGAACATACACTGTTTTGCTCATATTTGTGACCGTATATCATCTATGTATGTTTATTTGTTTCCCTGAACCTAATACTGATTGTATCATGTTAGTTTGACACTATTTCATGCACTATCATGTGTGTTGATAACCATAATAAAAGTGATTAAGTCGGGGTTTCTTAAGGGAAGATCTAATTGTGGAAAATACGAAAACATGTACTTGGAAGGGAACTAGTATTCCATACTGTTACTGTTACTGTTGTTTTTACTGCTACTGCTAATGTTACTGATACCTGAGTACACTGCCCCATTATAGTCCACTATGAAATCTAAAAGCAGAACTGTTTGTTGTAGCAACCATGTGTTATATTTTTTGGCGCATGAAGTGCTACCTAGCTAGTAATACACACAAGACTGTAAGAACATAAGACTGATACTGTTAGGTTGATACTGTTGGACTGATACTGTTATACTGTTACACTGATATACTGAGCTGACTGTTACTGGACACTATTAGTTGCCATATGACACTATACTTGACACATTCATTTGTACTGTTAGTATGCCATGCTAGTTGACTTTGTTTTATAGATTCATGCTAGTGATTACTGTTGATGCATTATTCCATGCTATTTGTTTACCTTTCCCCATGTACTTGTATACTACATTATAAGTGGCCCGTAACTTGCATTGACGGGTACTTGTTTTCTCTTTCCTTCTCCTACAATTATTAATTGCAGATCAGGATGGTCAGCTGCCCGATGACATTGGCAAAAAGAGATATTAGTGTAGGACTTTTTGCTTATTAGTATTGCTATTATTGTTGCTTTGAATAATGTATTTTGAGTACTTGGATGATTCCTTTGTATTTTGGGCGATGTGACCCAGCATTTTGCCTTATCCAGATCTGATTTATTTGAGATTAAAACATTTTGTTTCAAGTAAATTCTGTTAGTTTATTAATTCAATTATGCATGTATGGTTGACTCTTTTGCTTCTGACTCTGATTATATTGTGAGATGTTGTAAAGATTCCAGAATAGCTGATGGATGATGCAAATCATTCGCTGGGTTGAGTCGCGTATCCGTATTTCGTATTCTTTTTGGGAAGCGGTGCATGAAATGTATGATCCACTATGAAATCTAAAACGTAACTTGTTTGGATGTAGAAACCATGTGATAAAAACCGGGGCGCATGAAGTGCTACCTAGATAGTAATAAATACAATACTTGAACATGTCACCTGACACTTGATACTTGATTACTTGTACATGATACATGATGCCTGATACTTGTTCGCTTGAGACTTGATACTTGCTACTTGTACTTGACACTTGACACCTGTTACCTATTTACCTGCTTGCTCGACACTTGTTGCTTGTTTACATGATCATTGTTTACTTGAAACTTGACACATGCCACTTACACTTGGTTATCTTGCCATGCTAGTTGTTATATTTTGTTATCATGCCTATTCCATGTTATTAGTTAGTTTTTCCCATGTACTTGTATCCTGCACTACAAGCGGCCAGTAACTTGCATTGACGAGAGTTTGTTTTCTTTTCCCTTTTCCTGTAATTTATTAAATTGTAGATTTTGGAGATCAGCTGCCAGATGGAATAGGCGAGATGAGATACTAGCTGCTTGATTTTTGCTATTATTATTCTTGTTGCTTGTTTTGAACAATTGTATCCTGTACTTGGATTTATTTTGTATTTGGGCATTGTCACGCCCCGCTTCCCAAAAAGAATATGGAATACGGAGACGAGACAAAAGCCCAGTGAATGATTTTCATCATCCATAAGCTGTTTAAGAATCTTTACAACATCTCAAAAAATAATCAGAGTCGGAAGCAAAAGAATCAACCACCATGCACATATGAACCAAAATTCTAACAAGAATACTTGAAACAAAATATATAAATCTCAAGTCATGATCTGAATAAGTCAAAAATCCTGAGTCACATTGCCCAAATACAAAGAATTCAAGTAACAGATACATTGTTCAAAATGAGCAACAGGAAATAAATGAAGATAGCAAAAACTCCATCCAACTAGAACTTTAGATCACATACTTCATCGGGCAGCTGATCACCAAAATCTTAAATTTGACAAATTGCAAGAAGAAGGAAGAAGAAAACAAGTATTCGTCAATTACAAGTTACGGGCCATTTATAATGCAGGATACAAGTAAATGGGGAAAACTAAACAAATCTAAATAATAGCATAAACAGATATAGCATGGTATAGAAGAATCAACTAGCATGGTATACTAACCTGTGACAAGTGTCAAGTGTCAAATAGTATTCAGACAGATATACAGATGGTAGTGTCAGATGATAGTCAGATAGATAACGGATAATATGATGAGCAGATAACAGAATACAGATGTCATGTTCTTATAAGCCTTGTGTGATTACTATCTAGGTAGCACTTCATGCAGCCCACCTTACATGGTTGCTGCATTCAATCAGTTTTGCTTGTAGATTTCGTATGGAATCATATAGGGCCGTGTACTCAGGGTTCAGACAGATATCAGATAACAGATCAGACAGATAGAACCTAGTGGTTCTCTTCTTTTGTACACCTTCCTATAAGAAGTAATGTAGACAGGGTTAGATAACAGATCCAGACAGACAGATAGAACCTAGTGGTTCTCTTCTTCCCTACACCTTCCTATATGAAGTAATGTAGACAGGGTCAGATAACAGATAACAGATAATCATATGGAAAACACGGGCCCCCTTCTAAGTACACATTTCTATGCTTTCTCACTACCAGATCTTTCCTATAAACCCCGGCTTGATCATTTTATTATTATTAGCAGACAAATGTGTATGTGCAAAACACAGAGTGATAATAGCAAGGTATAAACATGTAACAGGTTCAGGGTGACAGATAAATAGGTACAGATGATATACAGTTCATAAAGAATAGAATCATGCAAATGTTCATTCAGGGCAGCAAGACAGTGTTGTACTAAAATAGTGAATCCCGTTGCTACAGAAATGCAAAACTGGATCCGTCAAAGAATCTAGAAAACAGACTCTCAACCGAATCTAGAGAATATAAATAAGTCACATAGTAATTCAGAAAGTCATAACTCAAAACTGATTTAAATCCCAAAAACATGTTTAGTCAGAAATTAGTAAAATGAATTCTCAGTCAGAAAAATAGCATCAAAAATTTTCAAATAAATCCAGGAAAAATCTGGGGTATTCCCCTATATGTCTAAAATCAGAATATAAAGTTTCATAATATTCCAGTAAAATTAGTTCAGTCATCAAAATAAGAAAACATCAAGAAACGATAGTTTGGCAAATCTGGAATTCCCAACATTGCTGTACGAAAATTGAAATATCTCGCAAGCCGTGAAACAAAATCCAAATCCGCCATAGGGAGATGAAAATAGACAAAATATATTAACTTTCTTATTTCACGAATATTTTTCATACAATAAAAGGAATCAGGGTGAAAATATGATTCTTTACAGAATAGCGAGCAAAACACAACAAGTATAACTTTCAAAAATAATCACGAAACGGTGTATAAAACTCATCAATAAAATCCACCAAAATTCTAGGTAATTCCTATATAGATATATAAGTACGGACCAAAGTTTTAGATCAAAATAATATGTGTAACACAAGTATCAAAATAATTTAGTCATCAAAATTCTCAAGAAACAAAATCTGGTATTTACCTACACCTCTGTAGTAAAGCAGTCATATCTCACACATATGAAAACGAAATCGAGCATGGTCAGAAAGATTGGAAAGCAGACGAATTCCTCTAAAACTCATATTTTATACTGAAATTAAGATACTTACCCTAACATGGTCTAAATTACTGATCAAGACAGAATATCGGCAAAACACAGAATTTCCTCAAAAACCAAAATCAACATAGATTCAAGAAAATTGATCCAAACACACCCAAACATGAAATCGAGTTTACCAAGTGTCCGAACCACATGAAATAGGGTATACTAAATGTCCATAATACGTATATCACATGGATCCAACAAATGCACAAATTCTCATAACTAACTCACATATTCGAATCACATCAAATAAACGGTAAATCCTAAGTTGTACTCATGTCATAAGTGTCGTGAAGCAACTATGGTCAAGTAGCACAATAGAGACAAAACCCACCAAACATAACACACAAGAGTCGTCTCTAGAACCCAACTACATTATAGGTGGTATTTTTGACTTGTATCATACAAAAGAATTTAAGTAAAGTTACTTGCCTGAGAGATGACGAATCCAACGGAGAAAGAGAATAATAGGAACGAATTTCCGGGCACGAACTCAATAGCAACGGATCACGAACAAGATCACGAATCCAAAGAACAAATAACCCACGAACACGATCGGACTAGATCGGATGACTCTGATCGAAGATCAAGATCAAGATCGAGATGTGATCAGTATCTTGATGATGATGATGATGATGATGATCGGGTTAGATCGACGATTGGACGCCCACCAATCAAAGTGATCATCAAGATGATGGATGAGATCACGATCCAATCGAACGGCTCATAACGAACTAACAAACTCCATGATCAAGAACCCATTAAGAGAACAGCCAGGGGGGAAATGTGCACTGCGGTGGCTGGCCTGGCAGTGAGGTGCTGGCACCGGCGGCCAGGGGACCAGGGTGCTGCTCCGTTGCTGCCGCTTCGACGGAAGGAGCCACATAGCAGGGGAGAGCACTGCGGGCTGGGCTACGGTCGTGGCTATTAGCTACGTCGAGGAGGAGAAGGGGTTGCTACAGGGGATGCTGTCGAGTGCGACGGGGAGAGGGGACAGGGAGATGAAAGGTCAGGGAAAGAAGGCAAGTGGCTGGGGTTTTGAATAGGAGGAGATGAAGAGGTTGCAATATAGGGAAGGTGAAAGGTGATGGGGGATGCGGTAGCAGGGGAGGCTGCCACGGAGGAGCACGGGGTGGGGTTGTGAGCAGGAGCGGCACCGAGGCAGCAGAGAGAGAGAGAGACGAGAAGGTAGATGAAGGGTGAAGCGGCTGAAGGTTGAAAACGGCTGCATGGGTTTGCGGCTAATGGGAGGGGTAGACGAACAGATATGAACATATAGGGGTAGGGTTTTAGGGTTTGGGGAATTGAATAGAAGTGGGTTTCGGGTGTAATAGGTTCAGGTGCAATAGGATTTAAATGAATGGGTTAAGTAATAGTTAATTGGGTTTGGGTATGAGATGGGCTATGTGTTTTAAATAAAAATCCAATAAGAAAATTTAATAACCAATAAAACATACAATTTAGGATTTTATAAAAATACCAATAATAATAGTAAAAACTATAACAATAAAATAATAATAGTAATAACAATAACAGTAATAATAACAATAATAAGATTTGTATTAAAATATAAAATCATACAAAATAGTTACAAATACAATTATTGATCGAAAATAAATTTTAATAGGAGACCCAATAATTCAATTTAACAAAATAAATTTGAAAACCACAAAAAAATAATTTTCAAAAATTTTAAATACAGAAAATACATAAAATACAATTTTGGGAAAATAGGGGTTACAAATCCTACCCACCTTACAACAAAGTTTCGTCCTCAAAATTTGCTTAGGCGGTACATAGGACAAGGCAAAAGTAACTTGGGGAAGGGTAACAAAACAGAGGGCTAATGGGGAAAAGAACAAAGCAGAGGCAACACCAGAAAAAGAAAAAAAAATGGACAACAAGGATGTCAAATGGAATGCAAGAAAAGAAGCAAACGGTATTAAAAGGGGAGAAATAACACAAGATAACAAAGCAAGATAGAAAGTAGGCAGAACTGGAATCAAAGAGAAGATGAATAGAGAAGAATTGAATCAAATAATGAATGGGTGCAAGATGGCAAAATGGAATACAAGAAAGAAGTAACCGGTATCAAAATAGAAGAAGCAACAACACAAGACTGGCAAGTTAACAAAGTAAGGAGATGAAGAAATAGATAGAGCTGGAATCGAAGAAATGATGGACAAGGAAGAGATAAACCAAGAAATAGATACCTAGGAAGCAACCCCTGAATTAGCTTTAATGGTGGCTACACCATCAGGAGCAACTCTTACTATGGATGTGTGTTATAAAGGCTGTAAACTCCAGATTGGAGGAGAAACTTTAAGCATAGACTTGCTGGAAATGGGCTTTATAGGAGCCGATGTAATATGGGAATGGATTGGATGTCCAAGAACTAGGAAGAAATTGACTGCAAGGGGAACAAGGTGACTACAGCCATACTCGAGAAACCGGAGATTGTGTTTCAAGGGAAGAAGAAGAATAGGGAGATATTTGCGGCTACAGCCAGGGTTAAGGTGCCAAAGGAGATTAAGGGAATACCCATTGTACAAGACTTTCCACTGGTATTTTTGGAGGAGTTGCCAGGTCTACACCCACCAAGAGATATGCAGTTTAGCATTGTGATTCAGCCTGGTAGTGCGCCAGTGTCAAAAGCACCATTCGCAAGGTGTCGGTAGAGCAGAATAAAGTCAAGAAGCAGATAGAGGAATTACTGCAGAAGGGACTCATCTGGCCTAGTGCCTCACCATGGGGAGCGCCGTTGCTACTGGTCAAGAACAAAGATGGGTCATCAAGGATGCATATCTATTACCGGGAGTTGAACAAGTTCATAGTCCAAAACAAGTATCCAATATGCAGGATCGATTACTTGTTCGATCAATTACAAGGAGCAACAGTGTTCTCGAAGATCGATCTGCGATCGGGTTACCTTCAAGTCCATGTCAAGGTGGAAGATGTACCGCAGACAGCCTTCAGGTCTCGGCATGGATACTATGAGTTCTTGGTGATGATATTTGGAGTGACCAAGGCTCCAGCAATCTTCATGGATTTGATGAATCAGGTTCTACGGCCATTCATCTACTCATTTATTGTGGTCTTCATAGACGACATCCTGGTGTACTCTAAGACAGAGGAGGATCATGCCAAACATCTGACTGTAGTTCTGAGCAAGCTTTTAGGAGAATGAGTTGTGCCCGACGCTGTCCAAGTGTAAATTCTGCAAGATGGAAGTAGGTTTCCAAGGCCATGTCCTTTCTAAGGATGGAGTGGCAATTGACCCACAAAAGATTGAGGTGGTGAAGGATTGGCCTCAACCCAGGACAGTGAAGGAACTAAGGAGGTTTTTGGGCGTGACTGGGCATTACTGGAAGTTCATTCAAGATTATGCTAAGATAGAAATGCCACTTACAACTTTGACCAAGAAGAACAAGAACTTTGAGTGGACTGAGAAGAATGAAAGGAGCTTCTAGGAGTTGAAGAACCGATTGATATCAGTACCAATTTTGTTCTTACCACAGCCAGATAAGAGCTACGTGATCAACAACGATGCATCTCACATGGGTTTTGGATGCAATCTAATGCAAGAAGGGAGAGTTATTGTCTACGGATCATGAAAACTCCGACCACATGAGAAGAACTATCCCACACATGACCTGGAGTTGACTGGTATAATTTTTGCCTTGAAGATATGATGACAATATATCTACGGAGCGAAGGTGGAGATGTACACAGACCACAAGGGCTTAAAGTATATCTATTAATAGAAGGACATAAACTTGAGGCATAGGCAATAGTTTTAGGTGTTGGAAGATATCAGGTTGGAGATTTTGTACCATCTAGGAAAGGCCAACATGGTGGCATATGCACTCAACATGAAGATAAGTGTTACTACGGTGATTGCAACCAGGAAGGATATGGATGAAGAGATAAGGAAAGCTGGTATCGAAGTAATTTCACAAGGATTGGGTGGTATGTTAGCCTGATTAGAGCTTCAACCAAGTCTGAAGGACTGAGTAAAGAAAAGTCAGGGGGGGTGATGCATAGATCCAAGCACTCAAGGCACAAGTGAACGAAGGAAAACTTCCTGAGTTCAATGTTAAGGAGGGAGTGTTGTGGTTTGGATATCGTTTGTGTGTGTCAAAGGTGGAGGATCTAAGAGAGGAAATAAGGAAGGAAGCACACACCACCTTACTCACAGTTCACCCAGGAAGCACGCAGATGTATAGATATGTGAAACAATTCTACTGGTGGTCCGAAATGAAGCGAGATATAGCAAAGTTTGTGGCTAGATGTCTCACTTGTCAGAAGGTAAAGGCAGAGAATCAGAAGCCTGGAATATTACTACAACCATTGCCCATTCTAGAATGGAAGTGGGAGAACATTTGTAGGGATTTCATCACGGGATTATCAAGGAGTCCTAGGGGGAATGATTCCATTTGGGTTGTTGTGGACCGACTGACAAAATCAGCACATTTTCTACCAGTGAGAACAACCTAGTCTTTGGAGAAGTTTGCAAAAGTCTACATCCAGGAGATTGTGAAGCTACATGGTGTGCCAGTATCTATAGTTTCTGACAGGGACACAAGATTAACCTCACGGTTCTGGAAGAGTCTGCAGGCAAGTATGGGAACAAGAATAGATTTCAGAACAACTGGAAGATATGTTGCAAGCTTGCTTCTTAGACTTTGGAGGGAGCTAGAAGAAGTATCTAGCGCTGGTTGAGTTTGCCTACAATAATAGCTTCCAGGCTAGTATCAGGATGACTCCATTCGAAGTACTATATGGAAGGAAGTGTAGGACGTCGATTTGCTGGTATGAAATGGGCGAAAGGCAGATGTTTGGACCGAAGATTGTACAACAGACCTCAGAGAAGATTGAATTGATCAGGAAGAGGCTACAGATCGCGCAGAGCTGACAAAAGAGTTAAGCCGACACTCGCCGCAAAGAACTAGAGTTCGAGGTAGGAGACCCAATATTCTTGAAAGTATCACCGACCAAAGGTGTAGTCAGATTTGGTAGGGGTGGCAAGCTGGCCCTGAGATACATTAGACCCTACAGGATTCTGAAGAGGATCGGGAAGGCTGCATATAAGCTTGAGTTACCAGAGGAATTAGCCCAAGTGCACAACGTGTTCCATGTCTCTATGCTGGGGAAGTACGTACCAGATCCAAGTCATCAACTAGTCGATGTTCCAGAAGACTTGTAGGTGGATCTCTCCTACGAGGAACGACTGGTGAAGATACTAGATCGTCAGAAGAAAGTGTTGCGGAGCAAAATCATTCTGAAGGTCAAGGTTATTTGGAAAAATCAGTTCATCGAGGAAGCGATGTGGGAGCCAGAGAGCCGGATGCAGAAGACATTTCTTTAGTTGTTTGTGTAACTCTGGTTTACCTCCCTACTTACCGTAGTTCTGAGGATAGAACTATACTAAGGAGGGAGTGATGTAATGATCCTAAAATTTGCATGTAATAATATTGTAGAACATGACGTTTTGTTCATGAAAATTTCATTTTTATTTGATTAAAATTGTGTGTGAGGTTCATTGTGAAAAAAATCTTTTAATTAGACCCAATGCGACTCAAACTAGACAAAAATGAACTCAGTTGACCCTAACATGACCTGGACATTTGTAGTGTAACATGGCATGAACAAAAAAATAAAAATGAAACACCCTAAGGGGGTGGCCGGCTTGACATTTTGGGAGGGAACAAAGTTGGATTTTGAATTAGGGTGAATGGAATTTGGGGTTTTATGGGAATCAAATTGTCGTGATGGATTTTGGGAACCCTAGGGGTTTTGTTCATTCAAACACTCCAAGCCACCACCCTTTACCCCCATTGAAGGAAGTCCTATCTCTATATAAACTCCCTCACTTCAAACCCTAACTCAATTTTTCTCACTCCTAAATCCCGACCATATCCCCCCCCCCTCTCTCTATAAACTCCCTCACTTCAAACCCTAACTCAATTTTTCTCATTCCTACTCCAACTCAAATCATTTTCTTCATTCCAAACCACTTCTAATCTCCTTCCTACACTCTAACTGCTTTTTTAGGTGCAAGTAAGGGAAAGAGGAGCAAGGAGCAAGTAAGGAGCAAGTAGAGCAAGGAGCAAGGAGGTTGAATCATGAAGTGTCATTTCCCTTTAACTACACAAAACTAAGGTGGGTGTCTCTAGCTTCTTTTGATATTTTAAAATGCTTGTAGTGTGATTGCATGACTTTATGAAGTGTCTAGATGATTGTGTTACAAGATATTGATTTACTGTTTGAGTTTGTGCTAATATAAACTTAGTAACACTATTTAAATGCTGAATCTGTAAATGCTTGATAGTCTGGAAACTATAACTCAAAAAATAAAAGGAATTTCGAATTGAAATTTTTATGGTAGTAAGATATGCATGTTTGGCATCTTTTCATTAGATTTTCGAATTTTGAATTTATTTTCTATTTTAACTAATTTTGAGATGGTCTACTGGCTATACAGAAAATAGACTTAATGCGTTCTGATTATGATTTTCAAATGCTTATAACTCTTTAACTGCTTGAGATATAATGCTAAAATTTTAATGTGTTGTTAGTATGTTTTTATACCGTGAATTTTAAATTTCATAATCTTTGGACATTGCTTTTTTAATAAAATATGAAACCACTGACTATTTTAAAAAGGAAGGACAGGGTTGAATGTTAAATGTTCTGTTTTAGTTGCTTTTTAAAGAGACACAACTTGATAAATTCTTCATAGATTCACTTGAAATTTAGATATGCTATCTTACTATTTGTAAAGAGCTCATGATCAAGATTTTGTAAAGTTTGGATGTCATTTGATATTTTGAAAGGGTTTTTATGTCAGCACAGGTTGAATGTTGTTCTGTTATGGAGATTATTGCATGCATGTTAAACAATGACCTTTTGACAACTTAAATAACATAATATGAAGAAACTTGTAACTAGGATGTTGTAGTACACACATAGACCTTTCTATAATGACCAAGAACTCAAGATTCTAAGCAGTACATGAATTATAATAATTTTTACAAGTGACAGCAAATGCATATAGATTTTTAGAGCTTACTGTTTGACACTATGTATATGAATTTGAGTTAGGAACTTGTGGATTTAAGTTCTCAGTTGTTGTTTTAGGGATAATAAATCATGTATGGAAGTGTGAATGAAGTATGATCTCAATTATCAAAGTTTCATGTTGTAGTGTAGTTTATATGTGCCTTGAATGAGCAAATAAATACAGTTGTTCACTGTATTGAAATAAATGTTACGATAAGTGATTAGGGGTTGATGTTGATTACTTGAGATGAGAATCATGTTAAGTTGTGTTGTTTGTTGTTGTCTACTTTGGGTACAGGCATGGGGGTCACACGATCGTGTTTCTTTATTGAAATGGGACCGGGAGAAACCCTATATTGGCATGAATTCCAATTGTGTGCTTGCTGTTTGGAAATCAAAATTTCCATTTTTAGGTCTTTTTTATCATTACTTTTATTTGTTCATGATGTAGAGTTATTCCCTAGAGTGGTGTACTCTTTTTTAGCCATGTTGGTAGAGTTTTGAGACTCTAAGATTAAGTTTTGCTGGTATATATAGATGGATAGTATAGGAACCCTTATCGCATCGAACGCGTTGGAGGAGACGACTCGTGCGCTGACGTGCTCGCTATCCATGAAGGAATTTCGGTGTTTGGTTTTGGTGCTACCACTTGTCAAGGGACGTGGAGCATGAAGGTTAGCGGGAGCAATGTGTTTGGTCGGGTCGAGGTTGCGATCGAAGATCGAACTCTAAGCATAGATGGCGGTTGTGGCAATCAACAGAGTCGGTTCGTCTTTTGGTTGGGCCAAGTGTGGGCCGAGGCGGGCCAACTCTTAGGCCGAAATTGAAGGCTAGGTTGAGCCCTATTGTAGGATAAGTTAGATTCATATTAAAAAGCTAGTTAACTAGAAAAGTGCCTACAGGTAGAACTTAACTAGTTATTCAAGAATGTGGTTGCTAAGTTAGGACATGGAAAAGTTGGTAGATCGCCTAACTAAGAGATAATTGGTTAAAATGAAGTAGACCTAGACTTGACTAATGATTCATAAATCTAATGAGATAATGAAAAATGATTAGAGCTTAATTAGAGTCATGGGATTAAGGGAATTAAATAATCAAATATTCAGTTAATAATTCGGTAATTGTGTAATTAACCTCATTTTTATCCTTGACTCTAGTTGATTTAGTTGTAGCACCATGAGCTTGATTATATTCTAGGACTAGATTGAGTCATTGTCGAATGTAAGGAAATGCACTAGTGGGTGTTGTGTTCGCCTGTCACGGGGACGCGTGGCGTCATCACGCTTGGCCAATTCCTAAGTTCGTTTAATGTGGGTAGGAGACTTAGAGAAAGGCCCAGCTGAAGAGCGACTCAGTGGGAAAGACTCTAATATCTTCAGCCGGAGTGCCTTTATGTACGTAACAACTTTTAAAGAGGCCTAGAGTGGTGGCGGCATCTCAACTACAAGTTCTGGTCTAGTGTAAGAACGAGAGCAGATTAGAGATTAAGGGAAACTCGAAATATCTGCCAGGTCCCAGGTCCTATGCTGTTCAGTACGGGTAGGAGGCTAAGAGAAAGAACCTGGGGATGAGACTCTATGGAAAATGGCTCTAAGGTCTTCGGCGAGGAGCCCTTGTGTCCGTCCATCAGTTTTTGATGAGGTCCGGGAGGCAGAATTACCGCATCTTTACTAATTATTTTAGCAACGACGAAAGTGAGCCGTGCGACTGCGATTCCGCACATAGTGGGAAACACATGGTATTGACACCACTACTAATGGCAGCGACGAGTGTGAACCGGATGACTGCAACCTCATCACCACTAGAGTATCAGAGACAGGAGAGAGCACAGGAGTAGGATGCATAGTGGGGGATAGAACACCAACAATTGAAGAATATTGCTTGATTGAGGAATGTGTAGTATGGGATGCATATCTCTTCAATCAAGTGTGCATTAGCTTTAGGAGCATGGTGTGCACAGTGTGTGCATTAGATTTAGGCCATGACATACACCGACACTTGATTTGACATTATTTTTTCTTTTGCATCAATATTTCTGGTTGTTGAGGTTTTGGAGTCACTGGTTTTATCAGTATTGCATCATTTGTATACAACTGACGTGCCCCACTATTTGGTGAGTTTACAGGAATACTTGATCGTGGGGAGCGCGGGGAACAGAAGCCGAGGAAAGCATCCAAGTGGAAGTTGCAGTTGTCTAATAATACTTGTAATTCATGATGTAATATTTGCTGTATTATTGGACATTGTAATAATATTTGATGTAATGAAAGTTTTTAATTTCCTGTGATTTTCTTTTTCTTCGGTGTTTGGATTCGTTTGAAGTAAGATTCTGGATTGTGTCAAGAGTTTCCAGTACAAGAATTCGAGGGGCTACAATTCGAGTCCCTGGTGGGCTCTGTTTCTTTTAAAAACTTTATTATTCACCGAACAGTAAGAAAACATATAAAGAGGAATTTAGTGAGTCTCTTCTACACCAACAATGAGTAGACTTCTTAGTTGTTGGGTAGAGCGGGGGCGTGCTCACTGATTTGATTCCTGATGGGGTCGAATTTTGATTTCTTTTATATTTCTTTTAAAACTATTTCCTTTGAGGAGAAAAAAGTATGATTAATATATAGTATTAATGAAATATTTTTGCTAAGATTATATATGTTAATTTAAGATTTAATTTGTGGAGAAATTATGTTATACACTAGTCACTTTTAAAAGTAAAATTTTGGAACTATTTTGTTCGAAAATTAAACTAAGTTTGATTAAAATACTGAAATATGATGGTTTTAATCTAGATATATTCTAGAATTTTATATCGTATGAAAACGAGTTTGAATTTATGTAAATTTTGCTAGATGATGAATTAAGAGATAATTAAAGAGTGAATTTGGAAAATTAGACGTATGATATTTGCAAGGGTTTTATCAAGTTGAAATGTTATTGAATTGTTGTTATAAAGGTTTAAGAAGTTATTTATTTACTTTGAGATTGATAATGTCACGCCCTGCTTCCCAAAAAGAAATATGAAATACAGATACGGGACTAAGTCCAGCGAATGACTTTCACCATTCATAAGCTGTAAGGATCTTTACAACATACACAAGAATAAACAAGAGATATGCAAGAGAAATAATCAACCATGTATGAATAACTGAATCAATATAATCAACAAGATTACTTGAAAGTAAGAATACTAAATCTCAAATAATCAAGTCTGGAACAAAACACAAGTCTGGGACAAAACGCCCAATACAAATATCCATGTAACGAATTACAATTATTCAAGATAAGCAACAAGAATAAATAAATATAGCAAGAATCTAGCCAACTAGAATCTTTGATCACCTACTGTAATCCTTGTTTTCCGTTTTCTGTATTTTGAGTGTATTTTCTTTTCCCATGTATTTGATTCTTATTGTATCTCTTTTTGGACCGTACATTGGATCTTCCTTTTCAATATATTTATTTTATTGTTTCATCGCCTTTATTTGGGTTTGTTATTCTTTTGGCTCCTATTATTTTCCTATGTGTTTGATTGGGCTGTATTATGATCCCCATTATTTATTGTTCATGTCCTATTATTTTTTAGTTGTTCCGACTTCATTCTTGTTCACCTAAATCTATTTGGATTCCTATTTATTTAAATCCATTTGTTGTATTACCCTATAACCCTATAACAACCCATTACCCATTTTTAATTCCCATTAAAACCCCTTCAGCCAAACCATATTGGATAGTCCTACCCACACCCATTAACACCCTTAAACCCATTTATTTATTTTTCCCATTTTTAATTCCCATTAAAACCCCTTCAGCCAAACCCTATTGGATACTCCTACCCGCACCCATTAACACCCTTAAACCCGTTTATTAATTTTTCCTACTCAGCCTTCACCCCTAACTTATAAAACCCTAATATTTAACCCATCTTCTAAACCATATATACAGCCATTTCTCCCATGTTCCTCTTCCTTACCCATCAGCCACTCCTCCTTCGTCCCCGACCTCTCAACCCTAGCCTCCTGATATCCCCATGCTCCTGCGCCTCTCTTTCTATCCCGTCCTCCTCCTATACCCGACCCCTGACCTGCAAAACCATCCCATGTGTTTAGCCCTAGCCGTTCTCTCTCCCTGTCTACCCACTCCCGATCCCCCGTGTTCCCTCCTGCTGTGCGCCTCTCCCTGTCGCGACCCCCAGCCAGTCGCGTCAACCAGCGACGCCACCCTCCCGTCTCTCCCCTCTTGCGTCGCGCTCAACCAGCAACGATCCCGCAGCATCACCCTGCACTCTGCCCTCTGCTCCCTCTCCCTCAGTGCCTTCATCCCCTGTGTGCCTTCCTCCACAGCGTCGTCCTGCACATCCAGAGTGCCTGCACCAGACCCCGATGCAGCCCCCTACAGTGCCTCCCCGTCGCGCCGCAGCTCCCCTGTGCACCCTACAGCCAGCTGCGACCCCCTGATCCCCTGCTTCCAACGACAGTCAGCAATGCCGACAGAGCCCTGGTCCCCTCCTCTGCCCCCTGTCGTGGAACCAAAGCACCACAGCCTGTGCAACGCAGCGACTCCCTGCCTTCGTCCGATGTCGTCCCGCAATAACAGCAGCACAGCACTCTGCACTGTGCTTTCCCTCGCGGCAGACTGAATTAGTGAGTAGAGTTCGTTGATGTTGTTTTCCCATCCCTCGCTCTCTCTTGGTGTGTGTGTGTTGGGTTCATTGTGTTCGGGTGCTCGTTGTTGTGTTCGTGGTTCGCAGGTTCATTCGTTCGTTGAGTTTGTTGCCTCGGAAATCCGTTCCCGTTATTCTCTTTCTCTCTGTCGTTTTCATAATCTCTCAGGCAAGTAACTTGTATTCTTTTCTTTGTGTAATACAAGTACTAAATACCGCCTGTAGTGTAGTTGTGTTCTAAAGACAATTCTTCTTGATCTTGCCTCTATTGTATTGACCCGCCCATAGTTGCCACATGACACCCATGACATGAAATAACTTAGGGACGACCACTGCTTGTTGTATACGTGCATGTTGTTCATGGCTTGTTGTATGATCTCGTATGCTTGATGTGTTATTCATAGTATAACTTGTTGTAGACTTGTGAGATACCATATACCATGTTGCTTGGACATCTAGTATACCCTATTTCATATTTGGTTGTGTTTTGGATGAGTTTCATATGAACGAGTTGATTTTGTGCATAAAGGATATTTTCTGATTTGCCGATTTCCCGTTTTTATCAGTATTTTAGACCCTACTATGGTCAGCATATGAAAATATTTTGTGAATATGAATTATAGAGAATTCTATCTGCTTTCCATATTTTTTGACAGATCTCAGTTTCGATTTATGAGTTTCGAGTTATGACTATTTTACTATAGATGTGTTTAAAATTTCATATCCAGTTTTATATGAATTCTGTATGACTATTTATTTTTCCACTGATGCTAAATATAATATTTTGATCCAGTAATTTGCTGGTTACAACCAGACTTGATTGAGATTAACCGCTAATTTTTATGAATTTAATTGATGATTTTTACAAACTATTTTACACTTGCAAACAACTACTATACTTCAGAATTATCATGCTGTTCAGTAAAGAACCTAAATTTCAACCTTATTCTATTTGTTGTTTATAAAAACTTTGTGAATATGAATTGTAGCCTACTGTACCTATCTTATCACCCATTCGACAGATCTGGATTTTGATTTATATTTTGTGAGATATTTCTGTTTTGGTACTGCAGTGTTTGTGATTTCAGATTTACAAAACTGTTGCGCCTTGTTGTTTTCTGATTTTACTTGACTATTCTATTTATGTTGGAAAGTTATGAAACTTTATTTTCTGATACTAAACATACTAGGAAATACCCCAGATTTTTCATGGATTTAGTTATTAAGTTTTCATGCTGTTTTTCTGTTCTTGAATACAAACTTCTTATTTCTAGCTGAACGTGTTTTCTGGATTCAAATCTGTTTTGAGTTATGTTTTTGTGAAATACTATATGAGTTATATATATTTGCTGGATTCGGTCAGGAGTCTATTTTCCATATTCTTTGACGGATACAGGTTTGCATGTTGTTTGCAACGGGAATCCCAGATTTAGTGCAGTACTATCTTGTTGTCATGAACTAGAATTTTCGTTGTTCCTACTCTTTTGTGTGTTGCCTTTCACCCGTGTATGTTATCTTTCAACCTGAACTTGTTACTTGTTTATACCATGTTATTCTTGTCAAGTTTTGAATATGCACATGCCTGTTTGATAATAATAACAAAAAATCAAGCCGGGTTTAAAGGAAAAGATCTAATAGTGGAAAATTCAGAAACGTGTACTCGGAAGGGGATCCACAGATTCTACGTGATGAATTGATACTTGGAACTTGACACGTGATTACTTGACACTTGCACGCTTGACACGCGAATACTTGGCACTTGTACAACTTCACATGTGATACATGATACATGGAGCTTGGAGCTCGATTACTTGATACTTGTCCCTGAGTACACTGCCCTCTATGATCCACTATGAAATCTAAAACGAAACTGTTTGAATGTAGCAACCATGTGGTAAAAAGATGGACGCATGAAGTGCTACCTAGATAGTAATAAATACAAGACTTGAACATGATCACTTGCTACTTGCTACTTGCTACTTGCTACTTACACATGATACTTGTTTACTTGATACTTGATACTTGTTACTTGTTTACATGATACTTGTTCACTTGATATTTGACACATGCCACTTACACCTATTTCATCTTGCTATGATAGTTATTCTATTTTGTTACCATGTCTATTCCATGTTATTAGTTATCCCTTTTCCATGTACTTGTGCCTGTACTACAAGCGGCACGTAACTTGCATTGACAGGAGTTTGTTTTCTTTTTCCTCTTCCTGCAATTTATTAAATTACAGATTATGGAGATCAGCAGCCCGATGGAGTTGGTGATATGAGATTCTAGATGCTGGAGTTTTGCTATTATTATTTCTTGTTGCTTATTCTGAATAATGTATCTGTTACTTGGATTATTTGTATTTGGGCAATGTGACCCAGAATTATTGACTTGTTCAGATTTGGTTTATTTGAGATTATTAAAATTGGTGCCAAGTAAATTCATGTTAGTATTTTAATTCATATATGCATGCGTGGTTGACTTCTCTTGCTTCCAACTCTGATTATTCTTGTGAAATGTTGTAAAGATCACGACAGCTTATGAATGATGAAATCATTCGTTGGGCATAGTCATGTATCCGTATTCCGTATTCTCTTTTTCGGAAGCGATGTGTGACACCTACTCCATCGGACAGCTGGTCTCGAAAGTCTGCAATTTAACAAATTGTAGGAAAATGAAAGAGAAACAAAAATCCCGTCAATACAAGTTACGGGTAGTTTGAAGTGCAGACAACAAGCACAGGAGAGAGAAATAGACAAGAATAGAGTAACAGCGGACGCAAGTATAGCATGGAAGATGTAATAGCAAAATAGAGCAACTAACTCTAAGTAAGAGCAGAACAAGTAGCATGGCCAGGTAAATGGGTGCGAGTGGCATGTAACAAGTGTCAAGTGGTACGTAAACGAGTAACAAGTAACAAGTGTCAAGTAATCAAGTATCATGTACAAGTAACAAGTAGCAAGTGTCAAGTGATCATGTTATTCTCAAGTCTTATATCTAGTCCTATCTAGGTAGCACTTCATGTGTCTTGCATTTTTACCACATGGTTGCTACATTCATGTAAATTACGTTTTAGATTTCATAGTGGATCATAGAGGATAGTGTACTCAGGGACAAGTATCAAGCTCCAAGTATCAAGTATCCCGTATCAAGTGTGCAAGTGTCAAGTAATTACGTGTAAAGTGTCAGGTAGCATGTAACAAGTTTCAAGCTCCAAGTGTCAAGTATCAAGCTCCAAGTACCAAGTAGAATCTATAGATCCTCTTCTGAGTATACATTTCTGTATTCTCCACTATTAGATCTTTCCCTTTAAACCCCGGCTTAGTTTCTTGTTATTATTATTTAAAGCAAGCATGGACGTGCACAAACAAGTCAAGAAACATAGTAAGATGACAAGGGACCAATACAAGTTGAATAAAGGACACATACGGGTGATGAATGACTCAAAATAGACTAAGACAACAAATACTCTAGTTCTGGACAGCAAGACAATACTGAACCAAATCTGGGATTCCCATTGTCACAGACATGCAAATCTGGACCATCAGAAAATCTAGAAAATAGACTCCCAGCCGAATCCAGCAAATATATACAAGTCATATAATAATCACAAAAACAGAGCTCAAAGTAGAATTATATCCAGAAAACATGCTCAGCCAGAAATCACAAAGTTGTGTTCATAAATAGGAAAACGGTACAAAAACTTACTGATTAAACCAAGAAAAATCTAGGGTATTCCCTAGTATGTCTAGTATCAGCAAATATAATTTCATAATATTCCAACATGGATAGTATGGTCAAATAAAATCAGAAGACAGCAAGATGCAGCAAATTTGTAAATCTGAAACCCTTGACACAGCGGTACTAAAACAACAATAGATTACAAAATAAAAATCCAAATACAAATCCATCAAAAGGGAGACAAAATAGACACAATAGGATACATTTCATATTCACAAGGTTTTTATCAACAGCAAATAGAATCAGGTTGAAATTAATATTCTTTACAGAACAGCATGAAAATTCTGGAAGCATAGAATAGTTTTTAGATGTCATCAAATAAATCCACAAAAATATGGTTAATCCTAATCAAGTCCAGTTATACTCAGCAAATATTAGATCCAAATTTTATGTTTAACATCAGTTTTGAAAATTAATAACTCTACGGAATTCACATAAAACCAAATCTGGAATTTTCTACACCTCTGTAGTAAAACAGCGATAACATGCAACATACAAATCGAAACTGAGATATGTCAGAAATTCTGGAAAATAGACAACGAAATCTACAATTTATATTTACAAATTAATCCAATTTACTGGCCTCAACAGGGTCTAAAATATTGAACAAAAACGGGGAAGCAGCAAAAACAGAAATCTTTTCATGTATTAAATCAAATAGTTCATATGCAACAAATTCAAATCAAAATGAAACACAAACATGGTATAATAGATGTCCAAAATAACATGGTATTGTGTATAAAAAAGCCTACAACGAGAATGCTACGACTAACACATCATACATGCAAGATTCATACAACATGTAATGGATCACAAACAACCAAAATATATACAACAAGAATTAATTATTTCTAAGTTGTTACATGTCGTGTGTAACGAGAGACGACTACGGGTGGATCAACAAATAGAGACAATATCTACAAGGACTTTCCATGAGAATGAATTTAGACACAAAAGCCACACTACAGGCGGTATTTAGTACTTGTATATACAAAAAAAGAATAAGGGTTACTTGCCTTATAATTTACTACGAAAACGGTGCAAAGAATGAGAATAACGGGAACGGATTCCCGGGCACAAACTCAATAACAACGAACCCAACACGCGGAACAAAAACGTGGACACAAAGAGAGAGAGTGAGGCAATCAGGGGCACGGGCGACAGAGTGAGAGATGGTTGGCGGCGGCAGCGGCTGACTATTCTGCTATCGTTGCTATGTTGTCTAACTGGCGTCGGGGAAGAGCAAGAGAAGAAGGGGGGGCATAGCTGAGCAGTTGGCGTCGCACGGGGGAGCTGCGCTGCGGGGCTGCTAGCTGACATCGGGATGGGGAGGCACAGCACGAGGGAGCTGCGGCTGTGGCTGTCGTTGGGTGCCGAGAGGAAGCTGCGACTGGGTCGGGCTGAGGGTGCAGGAAGACAGGGGGGTTTGCACACAGAAGGGAAGGGATCGGGAGAGATGAAAAGAGCAGGGAATGAAATATAGCGGCTAGGGTTTTGCATAATAGGGCTATAAACAGTGGGTAATATATATATAAGGGGAATGAGTTAGGGTTAAAGTGGGTGACGAGTGCAATGGGTAAATGGGTAGTGGATACTGGGTTTCAAACACAATAAGGAGAGAGTGATATAGGGTTAGGACTTTAATGGGTTGTACGGTTTTAAAAGAAGATCCAGGAAAGATAATAGGACATATAATTAGTCAAAAAAATAAAATAGGCCATGAGCAACAATTAATCGGAATTAAACAAATTAAATCGGAGACAAAAAATTTGGGACAAAAAGATTTAAATCAAATCAAGAAAATATTCAATGCCACAAAATGGAGTCAAAATCAAAACAGATAGATTTATTATAGAGAACGAAGAACAAATACACGGTACAGATTAAATAAAAGAGTACAATATAAATAAATACTCAAAATAGAAAATACATCCAAAGGTACAGAAAATGGAAAACATCGGTTACAAATCCTACCCACCTAAGAAGAAGAATTCCGTCCTCGAAATTCAAATAAGAAGTACATAGGGTAAACCTGAAAAGAAAAGAAATAACAAAACAAAAAGCTAGTCAAACAGATGAGAAAACATCTGCTGGATCTCCTCCTCCAGCTCCCAAGTCGACTCACCTGCCGAGTGAGGATTCCAAGAAACACAAACCAGCTTGATGACCTTGTTCTTCGGCACTTTCTCCCGCCGATCCAAAATAGCAACTGGCGGAATCTCACAAGTCAAATCCGGCCGCACGGTCAACTCAGAGTAGTAGATCACGTGGCTCTCAGCCCGGATATATCTCCTGAGTTGTGAGACATGAAAAACATCGTGCACTCCTGATAAAGCTGGTGGCAATGCAAGATGATAGGCCACCTTTCCTACTCGTTCCACGATATCAAACAGTCCAAAAAACCTACGGCTGAGCTTACCCCTACCACCAAACCGAATGAAACCTCGCCAAGGTGATACCTTTAGGAAAACATGGTCACCAACCTCAAACTCCAAAGCTCTCCAATGGACATCTACCCATCTCTTATGCCTGTCCTGAGCTGCTTGAAGATGCTTCCTGATCTTAGTCACCGCATCAACTGTCCTGGTGATCAACTCCGGACCCAGTAACTTCCACTCACCAATGTCATCCCAGCACTGGTGATCTACACTTCCCCCCATAAAGTGCCTCGAACAGTGCAGCTTTAAGACTGGCTTGAAAGCTGTTATTGTTCGAGAACATTACGAGATGCAATGGTCCTCCCATGATCCACCAAACTGCGACACACAGGACCCAACATGTCCTCAGGAGTTTGGATGGTCCTCTCTGACTGTCCGTCATTCTGGACGACTCACCAAAGCACGAAAGCCAGGATCTTTCAGAAAATGGATTCCTATTTGAAGAGTGCATAACCGCATGGATAAGCTCACACTAACCCGTCAATTTTGGATCCAATTCGGTTTTTTCCTTGGAAGACTGTATTGTACTTCAATTTACTCCCCAAACTACTCTGAAGACTCTCCCAAAACTGAGACCTGAACCTCGTATCCCTATCAGATACAATACTGACTGGAACCCCCATGAAGTATGACGATCTCTTGCATGTACTTCTCATTTAGGCTCTCAGTAGACTGTCCGACTCAGAAGGGAATGAAGTGAGCACTCTTCATCAGTCGGTCGACAATCACCCAAATGGCATTGTGACCCTTAGGACTCTTCGGCAAAGCGGTTACAAAATCCAGAGTGATGTGTTCCCACTTCCACTCCAGAATAGGAAGCGGTCGAAGAAGTTCGGCGGTTCTCTGATGCGCTCTGCCTTCACCTGCTGGTAAATCAAACACTGAGACACAAAATGAGCCACAGCCCTCTTCATATCATGCAACCATAAATGAAGCTTCAAATCTTGGTACATCTTATTACCTCCAGGATGAATAGAATACGATGACTGGTGGGCTTCCTCAAGTAACCTCTGACGAACTTCATCCTCCGGGACACAAGCTGGATCCAAAACGAAGTGATCCATCAGCATGAATAACCATGTCTGTTCTGGAACCAGCCTCAGCCTCTGCTCTAAAACCCTGCAACTGCTCACCACCAGCCTGAGCCTCTTTAATCTGTTCGACAAGAGATGAATGAAGCTGAAGCATCAAACAATTACAATGAGAACTCAGCCACAACACATCCAACTCCAACCTCCGCATCTGCTCAACAAAATCTCTCTGCTGAGTCAGAAACATGGCAGTCGGTCTCCCGCTCAAAGCGTCTGGCACCAAATTCACTCTACCAGGATGGTATTGCAAACTGATGTCATAATCGGCTATAAGCTCCAACCAACGTCTTTGCCTCATGTTCAAATCCTTTTGGGTGAAGATGTACTTGAGACTTTTATGGTCGGTAAAGATCTCCACTCGGTCTCCAAATAAATAATGTCTGCACAGCTTCAAAGCAAAAATCACTACCGCTAACTCCAAATCATGAGTCAGATAGTTCCACTCATGGGGCCTCAACTACCTCGATGCTTAAGCAACAACTCAACCCTTCTACATCAGAACTGCCCTAAGACCCTTGTCAAAAGTGTCAAAGTGAACTACAAATCTGCCTGAACCATCTGGAATAGGCAACACTGGCACTGACGTCAACTTGCTCTTCAACTCAGCAAAAGCCTCACTACAAGCCTCAGACCAATAGAACTTCTGATCCTTCCCTGTCAGCTTCGTCAAAGGTCCTGCTATCTTCGAAAAATCTTGGATGAATTTCGGATAATAGCCAGCTAGACCCAGAAAACTTCTCACCTCTGAAACTGACTTAGGAACTGGCCAATCTCTTACAGCTGCAACCTTGGACGGGTCCACAGAAATACCACTGCCCGAGATAATGTGCCCCAAGAAGGTAACTCTGTCGAGCCAAAACTCAAAATTGTTGAGTTTCCCATAGAGATGAATCTCCCTCAAAGTCTGCAGAACCAACCTCAGATGCTCAGCATGATCCTCCCGGTTCCGAGAATACACCAGAATGTCATCGATGATGACCACCAAAAATCTGTCCAGGAACTAGGAAAAGAACCTGTTCATCAGAATCATGAACACAGTTGGCGCATTCGTGACCCTGAACGGCATCACAAGATACTCATAGTGCTCATATCTAGTCCTGAATGTAGTCTTCTGCACATCAGTCACCTTCACCTTGACCTGATGATACCCTGAACAATGATCCAACTTTGAGAAGATAGCTTCTTTGCCCAACTGATCAAATAAGTCAACGATCCTAGGCAGCGGATACCGATTCTTCACAGTAACACTGTTCAGTTCCTGATAATCGATGCACAGTAGAAGACTACCATCCTTCTTGCTGACAAAAAGAACTGGAGCACCCCACGGCAAAACACTGGGCCTGATGAACCCCAAATCAAGCAAACTCTGAATCTGCACCTTAAGCTCTGCTAACTCAACTCGTGCCATCCTGTAGGGACTCTTCGATATCAGCGTCGTACCAGGCTAAACTTCAATACTGAACTTTACATCCCTATCAAGGGGTAAGCCAGGCAACTCCTCTGGAAAAACATCCAGGAACTCCCGCACTACTAGAGGCGCAGCCTTACAACCCGAGTGCAACTCCATCGCACAAGTCTCCTAATCAATTGCAGTCTCAGCTCGGCCGAGGGGCATCTCCCTGGTATGGAACTCAAACTCTACGTGACCTGGAATTCGGAATACAACTTTCTTGGCATGGCAATCTATGACGGCGTGGGACTCAACCAACCAATCCATACCGAGATGACGTCGAATCCTGAATTCCCAATGACGATCAGGTCAGCCTTAAAATCGGCGCCACCAATAACCATGGTTCTTTTCCTCAAAGAAAAAAAATAACCACGGGACTCTGCTTGCACTCCCAGAAATAAACGAAAACACCTCCACCTGTGACAATGTTCTAAGACTCTGACATGATACTGCACTCCAACTAATGCCGAGCCACAAAGCGGGAAGAGACGAAGCAATAGGTTTCCCCAAAATCAAAGAGAACATGAGTAGGGAAGGAGCAAACAAGGATAATAGCTAAGATAGAGTCAAAAACCAAGGGAAAAGGAATTGATGATCAAGGGGCGTGAAAATAACAGTGCAGAAAGATAGCATGAATGAACAGTGCAAGATAAATGAAAGAAGTCAAGGAACAACAAAGCAACAAAAAATGCAAAAAATACCTGCAACAACATCTTCTGCCGTCTCAGCATCTGCAACAGTCAGGTTGTAAGCCTGACCTCTCATGGGAATCGTGGTCCTCTGATCGACAATCTGGTGCTGAGGGGAGAGCGGTGGCCTGCCTGGGAGATGAGCTGGGGCTACCTGCTGAACTGGACCCCCGGCTGGAAGAGCCGTCCTCTGCTATGGACAATCCCGTAATGTGTGGTCAACAGCACCACAACCAAAACAACGACAATTGGCGGGCCTACAGTCCCTGTGCTCATGCCCAGCAAGTCGACAAAAGTTGCAAAAACTAACCCTTCGAGGACCAGCAGAAGAGTAAGGAGCTGTCCTGACTGGATGAGCTGGGACAGCCCTCCAAATTGGCCCACCAGAAGGCCTAGAAACAACAGCAGAATGCTGGTCAGTCTGCTGGGGAGGAGCCAACCTGCTGTGAGCCTACTCCTAAGCTCGAGCTTCCTCAAGTGACTCAGCATAAGTACGCAGGCGAAGCGAAACGAGATGCATTTGAATATCTCACTCAAGCCCCAGAAGGAATCTACAATCCCTGTCCTCTTCGTTTGCCACAAGAATGGCTGCAAAGCAGCTAAGTCTGGTAAATTTCGCAACGTACTCATCCACTGACCTAGCACCATGTTCCAAGAGAGTCTCAGGTTACAACATTAGATGGATAATATGTAACAAAGTTCCAATAATATAACAATGACCAAGCTGTTTCAGGGCCAGGAACTGCTGCTCCATTTCAACCCAAGTGCTGCTAGGGAAGAACTTCTCTAAGAAGCTCCTAATCAACGTGGCCCAAGCAATAGGCTGCACGGGCCTTTCGGACTCGGTCCTCCACCATATGTGGGCCAGGTACACCAGCTGGATGGTCACCACATCCACTCAATCAGCATCGGCAACTCGCGCTGCCAAAAGCAACTGCTCTGTCCGGATCAGCCACTGTTCGGCCTCCAAAGCATCTCAGTGTCCGAGAATCTATCAGGGTGCATCCTCATGAAATCTGTAACTATACCCGGACGAGGAGGAAAAGCTGCCTGTGTAGGCACAGCGGGAGTTGGGGCACGGGCATCATCCAAAGCAGCCATTATAATATCACTGTGGTTTGGCTGCATTTTGATAACCCGCTCAAGCACATTTGTAACGGCCCTCAAGCCCGGGCTGTTCTTCCTAAGGACGGGAAGTGGAACCTCTGCGAGCCATGGTCTGCACATTACCAAAAATAGTTAGCATCCATATCAGAGTTGATTCTAATTCACTCATGTTATTGCATGGTCTGTACATTGTTAATTCAATCCTTGATAAAGCCCAAATTTGTCTAATATATTAGTCAAACTAATATATTAGCCAAACCTGGAGCTCTGATACCACTAAAAACCTTGTCACGCCCCGCTTCCTAAAAAGAAATACGGAATACGGATACGTAACTAAGTCCAGCTAATGGATTCACCATTCATAAGCTGTAAGGATCTTTACAACATATATAAGAATAAACAAGAGATATGCAAGAGAAATAATCAACCATGCATGAATAACTGAATCAATATAGTCAACAAGATTACTTGAAAGCAAGAATACTGAATCTCAAATAATCAAGTCTAGAACAAAACACAAGTCTAGGACAAAATGCCTAATACAAATATCCAGGTAACGAATTACAATTATTCAAGATAAGCAACAAGAATAAATATATATAGCAAGAATCCAGCCAACTAGAATAGTTGATCACCTACTCCATCCGGCAGCTGGTCACCAAAGTCTACAATTTAACAAATTGCAGGAAATGGAAAGAGAAAAAAAATGCGTCAATGCAAGTTACGGGCCGATTGTAGTGCAGGAAACAAGTACATGAAAATGAAATAGACAAGAATAAAGTAACAGCGGACGTAAGTATAGCATGGAAGATGTAACAGCAAAATAGAGCAACTAACTCTAAGTTAAGAACAGAACAAGTAGCATGGCAAGGTAAATGGGTGCAAGTGGCATAACAAGTGCCAAGTGGTACGTAAACGAGTAACAAGTAACAAGTGTCAAGTAATCAAGTATCAAGTACAAGTAACAAGTAGCAAGTGTCAAGTGATCATGTTATTCTCAAGTCTTGTATCTAGTCCTATCTAGGTAGCACTTCATGCATCCCAGATTTTTACCACATGGTTTCTACATTCATACAAATTACATTTTAGATTTCATAGTGGATCAAAGAGGGCAGTGTACTCAGGGACAAGTATCAAGCTTCAAGTATCAAGTATCAAGCTCCAAGTATCGACTATCCCGTGTCAAGTGTGCAAGTGTCAAGTAATCACGTGTCAAGTGTCATGTAGCATGTATCAAGTGTCAAGTATCAAGCTCCAAGTGCCAAGTAGGATCTATGGATCCTCATTCGAGTACACGTTTCTGTATTCTCTACTATTAGATCTTTCCCATTAAACCCCAGTTTAGTTTCTTGTTATTATTATTTAAAGCAGGCATGGACGTGCAGAAACATGTCAAGAAACATGCTAAGATGACAAGGGACGAGTACAAATAGAATAAAGGACACGAAAGGGTGATCAATGACTCAAAATAGACTAAGACAACAAAAATTCTAGTTCTGAACAGCAAGATAGTACTGCACCAAATCTAGGATTCTCGTTGCCACGAACATGCAAATCTGTATCCGTCAGGAAATATAGAAAATAGACTCCGGACTAATCAAGCAAATATATAGAAGTCATATAATAATCACAAAAACGGGGTCAAAACAAAATTATTTCCCGAAAACATGTTCAGCCAGAAATCACAAGGTTGTGTTCATAAATAGAAAAACGGCATAAAAACTTACTGATTAATTCCAAGAAAATCTGGGGTATTCCCTATTATGTCTAGTATCAGCAAATATAATTTCATAATATTACAACATGGATAGTATGGTCAAATAAAATCAGAAGATACAAGATGCGGCAAATTTGTAAATCTAAAACTCTTGACACAGCATTACTAAAACAGCAATAGATTGCAAAATATAAACTCAAATCCAAATCCATCAAAAGTGTGATAAAATATACACAATAGGCTGCATTTCATATTCACAAGGTTTTTATCAACAACTACTAGAATCAGGTTGAAATTAAGGTTCTTTACAGAACAGCATGAAAATTCTAGAAGCATAGTAGTTGTTTGCAAGCATATAATAGTTTTTAGATGTCATCAAATAAATCCACAAAAAATTGGGGTTAATCCCAATGAAGTCTAGTTATACTGAGCAAAATATTAGATCCAAATTTGTTGTTTAACATCAATTTTGAAAATAAATAACTCTACAGAATTCACATAAAACAAAATCTGAAATTTTTAACACCTCTGTAGTAAAACAGCCATAACATGCAACCCACAAAACGTAACTGTGAACTGTCAGAAATTCTGAAAAATAGAGAGCAAGATCTACGATTTATATTTACAAATTAATTTGATTTACTAAACTCAACATGGTCTAAAATACTGAACAAAAAATGGGGAAACAGCAAAAACAAAATTTTTTTCATGTATTAAATCTAATTGTTCATATGCAACAAATCCAAATCAAAACGAACCACAAGCATGGTATAATAGATGTCCAAAACAACATGGTATGGGGTATTTAACAAGCCTACAACGAGAATGCTACGGCTAAAACATCGTGCATGCAAGATTCATACACCATGTAATGGATCACAAACAACATACATATATGCAACAAGAATTAATCATTTCTAAGTTGTTTCATGTCGTGTGTGTAACGAGAGACGACTACAGATGGATCAACAAATAGAGACAAGATCTACAAGGATTTTTCATGAGAATGAATCTAGACACAAAAGCCACACTACAGGCGGTATTTAGGACTTGTGTATACAAAAAAAGAATACAAGTTAATAATTGACGACGAAAACGGTGCAAGGACCGAGAATAATGGGAACGGATTCCCGGGCACGAACTCAATAACAACGAACCCAACATGTGGAACAAACACGTGCACACAAAGAGAGAAAGGGAGGCAATCGAGGGAATAGGCGATGACGTGAGTGACGGCAGGCGGCAGAAGCGGTTGACTATGCTGATATCGTTGCTGTGCTGTCTGACTGGCGCCGAGGAAGAGGAAGAGTAGGAGGGGGAGGGCGCTACTGAGTGGTTAGAGTTGCTAGGGAGGAGACAGCATGGGGGTTCTGCACTCCAGGGCTGCTGGCTGACGTCGGGACAAGGAGGAACAGCACAGGGGAGCTGCATTGCTGCTGTCGTTGGGTGCCGAGAGGAAGCTGGTACTGGGTCGGGCTGAGGGTGCTGGAGGACATGGGGGTTTGCACACAGATGGGAATGGACTGGGAGAGATGAAAAGAGTAAGGAAAGAAATATAGCGGATACGGTTTTGTATAATAGGGTTATAAACAGTGGGTAATATATATATAAGGGGAATGAGTTTGGGTTAAAGTGGGTGACGGGTGCAATGGGTAAACGAGTAGTGGATATTGGGTTTCAAACCCAATAAGGAGAGAGTGATATAGGGTTAGGATTTTAATGGGATGTAGGGTTTTAAAAGAAGATCCAGTAAAGATAATAGGACATATAATTAGTCAAAAATATCAAATAGGCCATGAGCAACAATTCATCAGAATTAAACGAATTAACTCGGAGACAAAAAAATTGGGATAGAAAGATTTAAATCTAATCATGAAAATATTTAAGGCCACAAAATGGAGTCAAAGTCAACACAGATAGATTTATTATAGAGAACGAAAAACAAATACACGGTCCAGAAGAAACAGAAGAGTTCAATATGAATAAATACTCAGAAAAGAAAATAATCCAAAATACAGAAAATGAAAAACAGGGGTTACAAATCCTACCCACCTAACAAGAAGAATTTCATCCTCGAAATTCAAACAAGAAGTACATATGGTAACACCGAAAAGAAAAGAAATAACAAAACAAAAAGCTACTCAAACAGATGAGGAAACTTCTGCGGGATCTCCTCCTCCAGCTTCCAAGTCGACTCACCTGGCAAGTGAGGACTCCATGAAATACGAATCAGCTTGATGACCTTATTCTTCAGCACTTTCTCCCGCCGATCCAAAATAGCAACTGGCAGAATCTTAAAAGTCAAATCCGACTGCACGATCAACTCAGAGTAGTCGATCACGTGGCTCTCATCGCGGATATATCTCCTGAGTTATGAGACATGGAAAACATAGTGCACTCCTGATAATGTCAGTGGAAATGCAGGACGATAGGACACCTTGTCTACTTGTTCCACGATATTAAACAGTCCAACAAACCTAGGGCTGAGCTTGCCCCCACCACCAAACTGAATGAAACATCGCCAAGGTGATACCTTTAGGAAAACATGGTCACCAACCTCAAACTCCAAAGCTCTCTAATGGACATCTGCCCATCTCCTCTGCCTGTCCCGAGCTGCCTGAAGATGCTTCCTGATCCAAGTCACCGCTTCGACTGTCCTGGTGATCAACTCCGGACCCAATAACTTTCTCTCACCAATATCATCCCAGCACACTGGTGATCTACACTTCTGGCTATAATGTGCCTCGAATGGTGCAGCTTTAAGACTGGCTTGAGAGCTGTTAGTGTACGAGAACTCTATGTGATGCAATGGTCCTCCCATTATCCACCAAACTACAACACACGGGACCTCAACATGTCCTTAAGAGTTTGGATGGTCCTCTCTGACTGTCCATCAGTCTGGGGATGAAAAGTTGTACTGTACTTCAATTTACTCTCCAAACTAATCTGAAGACTCCACCAAAACTGAGACCTGAACCTCATATCCCTATCGGATACAATACTGACTGGAACCCCATGAAGTCTGATGATCTCTTGCATGTACTTCTCAGCTAGGCTCCCTGTAGATTGTCCGACTCGGAAGGGAATGAAGTGACCAATCTTTGTCAGTTGGTCGACAATCACCGAAATGGCATTGTGACCCTCAGGACTCCTCAGCAAAGCGGTCACAAAATCCATAATGATGTGTACCTACTTCCACTCCGAAATGGGAAGCGGTTGAAGAATTCTAGCAGTTCTCTGATGCTCTGCCTTTACCTACTGACAGATCAAACACTGAGACACAAACCGAGCCACAACCCTCTTCATACCATGCCACCAGAAATGAAGCTTCAAGTCTCGGTACATCTTAGTACCTCCGGGATGAATAGAATATGATGACTGGTGGGCTTCCTCAAGCAACCTCTGACGAACTCCACCTTTCGGGACACACAGCCTGGACCTAAAATGAAGTGATCCATCTGCATGAATAACCATGTACGTTCTAGAAACAGCCTCAACCTCTGCTCTAAAACCCTGCAACTGCTCATCACTAGCCTGAGCCTATTTAATCTGATCGACAAGAGATGACTGAAGCTGAAGCATCAAACAACTACGATCAGAACTCTGCAACAACACATCCAACTCCAACCTCCGCATATGCTCAACTAAATCTATCTGCTGAGTCAGAAACATGGCTGTCGGTCTCCCGCTCAAAGTGTCTAGCATCAAATTCACTCTACCAGGATGGTATTGCAAACTGATGTCATAATCGGCGATAAGCTCCAACCAATGTCTTTGCCTCATGTTCAATTCCTTTTGGGTGAAGATGTACTTGAGACTTTTATGGTCGGTAAAGATCTCCACTCAGTCTCCAAGTAAATAATGTCTCCACAGATTCAAAGCAAAGATCACTGCAGCTAACTCCAAATCATGAGTCGAATAGTTCCTCTCATGCAGGCCTCAAATGCCTCGATGCATAAGAACCAATTCGGCCCTTCTGCATCAGAATTTTCCTAAGACCCTTGCCAGAAGCGTCACAGTGAACTACAAATCCGCCTGAACCATCTAGAATAGGCAACACTGGCGCTGACATCAACTTGCTCTTCAACTTAGCAAAAGCCACACTACAAGTCTCAAACTAACAGAACTTCTGATCCTTCCCGGTCAGCTTCGTCAATTGTCCTGTTATCTTTGAAAAATCTTGGACGAATTTTCGATAATAGGCAGCTTGACCCAGGAAACTTCTCACATCTAAAACTGACTTAGTAACTGGCAAATCTCTCACAGCTGCAACCTAGGATGGATCCACAGAAATAACACTGCCCGAGATAATGTGTCCCAAGTAGGTAACTCTGTCGAGCCAAAACTCACACCTGTTGAGTTTTCCATAGGGATGATTCTCCCTCAAAGTATGCAGAACCAACCTCAGATTCTCAGCATGATCCTTCCAGTTCTGAAAATACACCAGAATGTCATCGATGAAGACCACCATAAATCTGTCAAGGAACGGGGAAAAGACCCTTTTCATCAGACTCATGAACACAGCTGGCACATTCGTAACCCCGAACGGCATCACAAGATACTCATAGTGCCCATATCTGGTCCTGAATGAAGTCTTCTGCATGTCATTCACCTTCAACTTGACCCGATGGTACCCTGAACGATGATCCATCTTTAAGAAGACAGCTGCTCCGCCTAACTGGTCAAATAAGTCATCGATCCTAGGCAGCGAATACCGATTCTTCACAGTAACACTATTCCGTTCCCGATAATTGATGCACATTCGACGACTACCAGCCTTCTTGCTGATGAAAAGAACTATAGAACCCCACGGCGAAACACATTCCTGATGAACCCCAAATCAAGCAAACCCTGTATCTACACCCTAAGCTCTGCTAACTCAACCAGTGCCATCCTGTAGGGACTCTTCGATATCGGTGCCGTACTAGGCTGAACTTCAATACCGAACTCCATATTCCTATCAGGGGATAATCCAGGCAACTCCTCTGGAAAAAAACATCCAGGAACTCATGCACCACTAGTGGCGCAGCCTCACAGCCCGAGTGCAACTCCATCGCACAAGTCTCCTAATCAACTACAGTCTCAGCTCAGCCTATAGGCATCTCCCTGGCATGGAACTCAAACTCTGCACGATCTGGGATTCGGAATACAACTTTCTTAGCACGGCAATCAATAATAGCGTGGGACTCACCCAACCAATCTATACCAAGATGACATTGAATCCTGAATTCTCAATGACGATCAGGACAGCCTTGAAATCTGTGCCACCAATAACCATGGGACTCTACTTGCACTCCCATGATCAAACGACAACACTACCACCAGTGATAATGTTCCAAGCTTGTGATATGGTTCTGCACTCCAACTGATGCCGAGCCACAAAGCGGGAAGAGACGAAGAAATGGGTTGCCCCGGAATCAAAGAGAACATGAGCAGGGAAGGAGCAAACAAAGATAACACCAAAGATAGAGTCAAAAAGCAAGGGAAAAAGAACTGATGATCAAGGGGTGAGAAAATAACAGTGCAAAAAGATAGCATGAATGAACCGTGCAAGATAAATGAAAAAAGTCAAGGAATAACAAAGCAACAAAAAAATGTAAAATATACCTACAACAACACCTTCTGCCGTCTCAGCATCTACAACAGTTAGGTTGTAAGCCTGACCTCTCCTGGGACCAGCGGTACTCTAACCGACATTCTGGTGCTGAGGGGGAAGCGACGGCCTGACTGGAACACAAGCTGGGGCTACCTCCTGAACTGGACCCCCGAATGGAAGAGTCGTCCACTGCTGTGGACAATCCCGTAATGTGTGGTCAGCAGCACCACAACCAAAATAGCGGCGATTGGCGTGCCTGTAGTCCCTGCACTCAGGCCCAGCAAGTCAGCAAAAGTCGCAAAAACTGACCATCTGAAGACCAGCAGAAGAGTAAGGAGCTGTCCCTGACTGGATGAGCTGGGACAGGCCTCCGAATCAGGCCACCAGAAGGCCTAGCAACAACAGTAGAGTGCTGGACAGTCCGCTAGGGAGGAGCCAACCTGCTGCGAGTCTACTCTTGAGCTCGAGCTGCCTCAAAAGCCTCAGCATAAGTACGCAGGCGAAGGGAAACGAGATGCATCTGAATATCTCGCTCAAGCACCGATGGAATCTACGAGCCCTGTCCTCTTTGTTTGCCACAAGAACGACTACGAAGCGGCTAAGTTTAGTAAATTCCGCTGCGTACTCATCCACTAACCTGGCACCCTGTTCAAAGAGAATCTCATGTTACAACATTACATGGATAATATGTAACAAAGTTCCAATAATAGAACAACGACCAACCTATTTCAGGACCAGGAACTGCTGCTCCATTTCAACACGAGTGCTGTTAGGGAAGAACTTCTCCAAGAAGCTCCTAGTGAATGTGGCCCAAGCAATAGGCTATACGAGCCTTTCGGACTCGGTCCTCCATAATATGTGGGCCAGGGCCACCAGCTAGATGGTCACCACATTCACTCGATCAACATCGATAACTCACGCTGTCAAAAGCAACTGCTCTGTCGTGATCAGGGCCATTGTTCGGCCTCCAAAAGCATCCCAGTGCCCGAGAATCTGTCAGGGTGCAGCCTTGGAAAATTTGTAACCGTATCCAGACGAGGACGAAGAGCTGCCTGTGTAGACACAGCGGGAGTTGGGGCACGGGCAGCTTCCAAAGCAGCCATCAGAATGTCTCTGTGGTTTAGCTGCATTTTGATCAACCGCTCAAGCACATTTGTAACGGCCTCAAGCCCGGGCTGTTCTTCTAGAGGATGGCAAGCAGAACCTCCATGAGCCATGGTCTGCACATGATCAAAAATAGTTAGCATCCATATAAGAGTTGATTATAATTCATTCATGTTATTGCATGGCCTGTACATTGTTAAGACAATCCTTGATCGAGCCCGAACTTGTCTAATATATTAGTCAAACTAATGCATTACCCAAACCTGGAACTCTGATACCACTAAAAACCTTATCACGCTCTGCTTCCCAAAAATAAATAGGGAATACATATACATGACTAAGTCCAACGAATGGCTTTCACCATTCATAAGTTTTAAGGATCTTTACAACATATACAATAATAAACAAGAGATATGCAAAAGAAATAATCAACCAAGCATGAATAACTGAATCAATATAGTCAAAAAGATTACTTGAAAGCAAGGATACTGAATCTCAAATAATCAAGCATGGAACAAAACAAAAAGTCTAGGACAAAATGCCCAATACAAATATCCAAGTAACAAATTAGAATTATTCAAGATAAGCAACAAGAATAAATATATATAGTAAGAATCTAGCCAACTAGAATCTTTGATCACTTACTCCATCGGGAAGATAGTCACCAAAGTCTGCAATTTAACAAATTGTAGGAAAAGAAAAGAGAAACAAAACAGGCCGTCAATACATGTTATGGGCCGCTTATAGTGCAGGCAACAAGCACAGGAGAGAGAAATAGACAAGAATAGAGTAACAACGGATGCAAGTATAGAATGGAAGATGTAACAGCAAAATAAAGCAACTAACACTAAGTCAAGAACAAAACAAGTAGCATGGCAAGGTAAATGGGTGCAAGTGGCATGTACTAAGTGTCAAGTGGTATGTAAACGAGTAACAAGTGTCAAGTAATCAAGTATCATGTACAAGTAACAAGTAGCAAGTGTCAAGTGATCATGTTATTCTCAACTCCTGTATCTAGTCTTATCTAGGTAGCACTTCATGCGTCCCAAATTTTTACCACATGGTTGATTTCATAGTGAATTTTTACATTCATGCAAACTACGTTTTAGATTTCATAGTGGATCATAGAGCGCAGTGTACTCAGGGACAAGTATCAAGCTCCAAGTATCAATTATCCCGTGTCAAGTGTGAAAGTGTCAAGTAATCACATGTCAAGTGTCATGTAGCATGTATCAAGTGTCAAGCTCCAAGTGTCAAGTATCAAGCTCCAAGTACCAAGTAGGATCTATGGATCCTCTTCTGAGTACACGTTTCTGTATTCTCCACTATTAGATCTTTTCCTTTAAACCTCAGGTTAGTTTCTTGTTATTATTATTTAAAGCCGGCATGGACGTGCACAAACAAGTCAAGAAACATGGTAAGATGACAATATAATAGTACAAGTTGAATAAAGGACACGAACGGGCGATGAATGACTCAAAATAGACTAAGACAACGAAAATTCTAGTTCTGGACAGCAAGACAGTACTGCACCAAATCTGGGATTCCGGTTGCCACGGACATGCAAATCTGTATCAGTCAAGAAATATAGGAAATAGACTCCCGGATGAATCAATCAAATATATACAAGTCATATGATAATTACAGAAACGAGCTCAAAACAAAGTTATATCCAGAAAACATGTTCAGCCAGAAATTACAAGGTTGTGTTCATAAACTGGAAAACGGCATAAAAACTTACTGATTAAGTTCAAGAAAAATTTGGGGTATTCCTCAGTATGTCTAGTATCAGCAAATATAATTTCAAAATATTCCAACATGGATAGTATGGTCAAATAAAATCAGAAGACAGCAAGATGCAACAAATTTGTAAATCTGAAACTCTTGACACAACATTACTAAAACAACAATCAATTACAAAATATAAATCCAAATCAAATCCGTCAAAAGGGTCATAAAATAGACACAATAAGTTACATTTCATATTCACAAGGTTTTTATCAACAGTAACTAGAATCAGGTTGAAATTAAGGTTCTTTACAGAACAGCATGAAAATTCTGGAAGCAAAGTAGTTGTTTCCAAGCATAGAATAGTTCTTAGATGTCATCAAATAAATCTACAAAAATTTGGGGTTAATCCCAATCAAGTCTAGTTATACTCAACAAAATATTAGATCCAAATTTTATGTTTAACATCAGTTTTGAAAAAAAATAACTCTACAGAATTCAATAAAACCAAATCTGTAATTTTCTACACCTCTGTAGTAAAACAGCCATAACTTGCAAGCCACAAATCGAAATTAAGATCTGTTGGAAATTCTGAAAAATAGACAGCGAGATCTATGATTTATATTCACAAATTAATTTGATTTACTGACCTCAACAGGGTCTAAAATACGGAACAAAAATGGGGGAGCAGCAAAAACAGAAATCATTTCATGTATTAAATCAAATAGTTCATATGCAACAAATACAAATCAAAACGAAACACAAGCATGGTATATTAGATGTCCAAAACAATATGATATGGGGTATTTAACAAGCCTACAACGATAATGCTATGACTAACACATCATGCATGCAAGATTCATACAACAAGTAATGGATCACAAACAGCATATATATATGCAACAAGAATTAATTATTTCTGAGTTGTTTCCTGTCGTGTGTGTAACGAGAGATGATTACGGATGGATCAACAAATAGAGACAAGTTCTACATGGATTTTCCACGACAATGAATCTAGACAAAAAAACCACACTACATGCGGTATTTAGTACTTGTATGTACAAAAAATGAATACAAGTTACTTGCCTTATAATTGACGACGAAAATGGTGCAAGGAACGAGAATAACGGGAACGGATTCATGGGAACGAACTCAATAACAGCGAATCCAACATGCGGAACAAACCTATGCACACAAAGAGAGAGAGGGAGGTAATCGGGGGCACGGGCAACGACATGAGCGGTGGCAACGGCTGACTATGCTGCTGTTGTTATTGTGCTGTCTGACTGGCTTCGGAGAAGAGCAATAGAAAGAGGGGGAGGGCACTGCTGAGCAGTTGGCGTCGCTCGGGATGAGACAGCATGGGGGTGCTACGCTGCGGGGCTGCTGGTTAACGTTGGGACGGGGAGGCACAACATGGGGGAACTGTGCTGCGGCTCTCGTTGGGTGTCGTGACAAAGCTGGTGCTGGGTCAGGCTAAGGGTGCAGGAGGACAGGGGGTTTGCACACAGAGGGGAAGGGATCTGGAGAGAGATGAAAGAGCAGGGAAAGAAATATAGAGGCTAGGGTTTTGTATAATAGGGTTATAAACAGTGGGTAGTATATATATAAGGGGAATGAGTTAGGGTTAAATTGGGTGACGGGTGCAATAGGTAAATTTGTAGTGGATATTGGGTTTCAAACCCAATAAGGAGAGAGTGATATAGGGTTAGGAGTTTAATGGGTTGTAGGGTTTTAAAAGAAGATCCAGTAAAGATAATAGGACATATAATTAGTAAAAAAACATCAAATAGGCCATGAGCTACAATTAATCGGAATTAAATTAATTAAATCGGAGACAAAAAAATTGGCATAGAAAGATTTAAATCAAACGAAGAAAATATTCAGGGCGACAAAATGGAGTCAAAGTCAAAACAGATAGATTTATTATAAAGAACGAAGAACAAATACACGGTCTAGAAGATACAGAAGAGTACAATATGAATAAATACTCAGAAAAGAAAATACGTCCAAAATACAGAAAATGGAAAACAGGGGTTACAGATAAACTTAAAGAGAATGAAAGAATGAATAAAATGATTGTAATGAATAAGAAATTTTATGAAGAGGTTAAGAGTGACCTAGAAAATCTCTGCGTTGAGATGGATGGATTCTAGAGGCTGAGTGAGGCCCGTAGTGACCGGCAGATTGTGATAAATGAAGTTTTGAGAAGTGACCAATATGGGTCAACGTTCACGGTGAGTTAATTTAAGTTCGACAGGGTAGCTAGAACTAGGTCAAAATAATTATAATTGAAGTAAGGACAGGCACTAGAAAGGGAGATGTGATGAGACCTTGGACATCTCTATATAATCAGGTGGTGTATTCCATGACCATAGTTTCAGTTGCACGGTGTGCTCTGAGATTGTAATTGTTATGCGAAGCAAAACGAGCCTTAATTAAATTTGGGATTATGAATGATCGGGCGGTGTACTCCGGGATCACGAATAGTAAGGTGGATAGGAGGTGGATCTCCAACATATTCTGGGATAGAGCGACACATGCGAGATGTTTGCACGACGATGATTTTGTATAGTCGAGGGGTGTACTCAGGTGCTGGAATCCATACTCATGGGACGTCTAAACCTTATTTGTTATCGTAGTTGGATTTCATAACGAGGGATTGAATCTTATAATGAGGAGTACGTTAAGGGCTTGCCCTTGGACCTATGTATTATGAGATGCATAGTATCCAAACAAATGCGCATTAGAGTTGCATTATAAGTAATAATGTCTGCATTAGTCATTAGGTTCATATCATACACTGACATATTTAGGATAGTCACATTTCACAGTTTGTTTCTGTATTCAAGTTTGTGAGTGTTAAAATAGAGGAATTGATGTATTATAGCATTGCGTCAGTTGTATGCAACTGACGTGCTCGCAGTTGTCAAGCTGCAGGACTCGGATTATTGAGCGACATTGATATGAATTTGATGTCGATGGCTATTGTATGATTGAATATGGATGATGTTATAAATTGTAATTCTTTTATGTAAATTTCTGCTGCGTATTGAAATTAATACCATTGTAATAAAAAAGTTTTAAATTCCTTATGTTTTTGTACGAAATTGAAGTAAAGATCCTGGTTGTGCTATGAATTACCTGTATTTGGAATTCGGGGTGTTACAAGGTTCAACCTAAGCAACAAGCTGAAGTTTCTTCACAAATTAGACCAACTGGAAGAAAGAGCGAGAAGGAAAAAAGAAAGAAAATATTGACACTGAACGGATCAATGAGGATATCAGCAAATGAATCAAAAATTACAGGAGTTGATTGAAAAAAAATCAACAGTTAATGAACACTGGACGATGTAAGATTTGAAAATATGCATCGTGAATTTGAAGATAATAAAATTATGCTGACCAATTTGGAATTCATAACTGATCCGGATGATTTTGAATGGTTACGAAGCAGAAAGAAGGAAATTCGGGAGAGAAGGGCTCGTGAATCCCAACAATAAGGACCCACAAATACAACTGAAAATTTTTAGGGACTCTTAGATGATTCAGATCCCACCTTCTATTCGGGGGAGTTTGGTAGTTCGACCCATTTTTCAAGAGAAAACAATGACCACCCTAATTATTAGAATTATTTGTTGGGATATTTTAGCAAATGCCCCCATTCAAAATGTGGAAACTAACATTTACCCCCACTATTTTTAAAAACTAAGAAATACCCTCAGTTTGGACGGAACTGTTAAAATTCCGTTAAGTGAACTTGCGTGCATCACACGCAACACAGTAAAATAACCTAAATACCCACGATAAAAAGTATTTTAGCAAATGCCCCCATTCAAACTATGAAACTAGCATATACCCCACCATTTTATAAAATTAAGATATACCCTCAGTTTGGGCAATTTTTTTGGTATGCATCTTGCTTGTTAGTTTCTTACTTATGATAGCTATGGCTTTTGTGTTTTTTTGGGTCAAAATCTGACTTAGAATCTCTTCGTTACTTTCTTACTTATAAAGAATTTGTTGGAGGAATTTGTGGTCATGTGACTTATTATGGGTACCACTTCTCCTGTCTAATGCTGAAAAGAACTCAGCAGCTACAAAATTTAATATTTCTCATTTGTTTTGCTTCAAATTTTACTTAGCAGAAATTTCATATCGATTAGGCTGTGTTTTCAGATTATATGATTGTATATTGATTAGGCTAAGTGTCGTACTGTTAGATAGTTTTGTTGTTTGAATCTAAACATTGAGTATCGAATATTGCAGATTAATCTGTGTTTTGTTATTTTCATACTTTACTGTTGGTCAGGCATCTGATATTCTCAATATGTTTACTTCCAATGTTTCATTTACTGCATGTTGATTACATGAACAAATCTTTACGGAGTAAGACAACTACTACTAGTATGCATCATTTAGTCACATGCAAAGCAGTTTATTTAGGAACATACTGAAACTGATTTGGGAAATTTTCAGCTGCCTTGGGTAATTAAGTTTCATCAATACATACCAAAAGAATTGTCCAAACTAAGAGTATATCTTAGTTTTTTAAAATACGGGGGGGGGGGGGGGGGGGGGGGGGGGGGGGGGGGTCTATGCTAGTTTCCAAATTTTGAATGTGGTCATTTGATAAAATACTTTTTATCGTGGGTATTTAGGTCATTTAACTGCATCACGTGTGATGCACGTAAGTTCACTTAATGGAATTTTTATCAGTTCCGTCCAAACTGAGGATGAGGATATTTCTTAGTTTTTAAAAATTGTGGGTGTATATACTTGTTTCCACATTTTGAATGAGAGCATTTGCTTAAATATCTCTTATTTGTATTCGGTGGAGTTCAGTAGTATGTTTTATAATTTTCATTGAATATTTATGAATTCGTATTTCTCTATAGTATAATTATTTATTCATATTATTAATTTCAACACTTAAAACGAACCAGGAAGATATCCAATAATGGTCTCATATTAAAGATCTCGCTGAAAAATTAACAGTAGTATAATTATTGTCTATTATGGTCTATAAATAAAAAAACTTAAAAGAAGTTTAAAGAAACAGATCAAACCAACAAATAAATATTCCAACACATTAAATTCCCTTCAAAAATTGTGTGTGTGTGTGTGAGAGAGGGGGGGGGGGGGCACCCAAATTTTTTTCCCTTGTATTTACTTTTACGTATTTTACGCGTAATATTTTTTAGGGACCCCAATTTTTTTTTGACTTTTGTTTTTAAAATTAGTACTTATTCCGGCTTATTTTAGCTGGGCTTGAATTTGTATGGAGATTTTTTTCTAAAATCGCTAATATCCATCTATTTCTTTATATATATCAGATTTTAAGAATTTTAGTAAAAAAAAATTTACACACAAAATTTTCAACAACCTTTTTTTATAAATAAGTTTTGTTTAGGGGCCCCATTTCAGGAGTTTGCCTCAGGCCCCTGTAAACTTAGGGTTGGCCCTGGGGGAGTTAATTATATTAAAAGGATGATTTTTGAAACTATTTGCACAAAAGGGACAATAGCCAAACTATTTGCAACTAAAGGATAATTTTTAAATAATATTCTATGTTACCTATCAATTTTTCTAATTACTTAAATTGTACTAGATATTTTGAGAAAATCAGGTAAGAGTTACTTACTTAGAAACGAGGCATTGATACCAGTAGTGGGGTGAAGCGTGATACCAAGTAGATGTGAAGTGCAAAATAGTATTAGTCACCTAAAATAGTAATTGCCTGCAAAAAGAAACAAGAGTGTCAAAAACATTTAAAATGATATCCTTCTGTAAAATAGTGTTCTTGAAAATCAATTACATTATCGTTCTCTAGAATATTAAAATAATCAAGCATAACTTCAAAATTTCTCATAGTTTCTATTTTAGTTTCTGATATTTCACTATCACTATCATATAGAGGTTCTTCAGGTTCTATTATATGTTCATTTTCTTCATCTATATGTCCATTTTCTTCAAGATGTTGCCTATATACTGTTGTAGCACTCCATATATATCTACTAAATTCTCAATTTTCATAAAATAATAAAGATCTTTCATCGAAAGTTAAGTCGTTAATTATTTGGACAGTTATATTACTAGTTTCTCTAGGATTAATTTGATTTATTGTTACAATAATCACTCGTTGTATGCTAAAGAAAAATAATTTAAACTCATAAAAATCATACATGCTTATTACTGTTTGAGGATAATAAACATCAATAATCCACATTCTATCACCTCCTTAATAGTTTGTCATTAAATTTCTTAAGAATGAAACTATTCTTATCCATGATTCTGTGATTTAAAACAACATGTATGAAATTAGAAGTAGGGAGAGGTTTATAAGAATATCATAAAAATCAAACAAAAGGGCCCAACATGCTTCCGACCTAGTTGAGCTTCTTTGAGCTGCTCTGTACCAGTTCCTACTAATGGATAAAATACCTCTGGTATGCACCCTGATTTCAGTGCTCCTTTTACATTCCTCCCATCTCATGAATACTATGCTCTTCTAGAGAGCTTCATCCAAGAGATATACCTGGAACAACTAGTAGCACTTTGGTACAGACAATCACAACCTAGCTCGTTTCCTACTACTAGGTACACAACATAACTATAGAATGTTACAAATGGGTCTTTTTGCAAGATGCTTCATGCAAGCCTCACAAAACTCTCCCTGAGGGTAAGAGAATAGTTATTCATACCTTATATTGTACTAGAACTGATAGATACTAGAAATGATCATCTTTATTTCCTTCAAACTTTTTACAGACAGAAACTCTCCTTACAAGATTTTATGAAATTTTTTCTCCAATATTTTTTCTGCCCCTCTTCTTTACACAACCTATCCTTTTATAGATCAAGGGATCAGCTTACAAGCACTTTACATGCGTCACTGCTTACATCATATGTCCAATAATTGCTACAAATACGTTACTGCTTACATCAGTCTTCATTAATTGCTCTGGTTACCTTATTGTCGACTACTTTAGAAAAAGAGGTTCATCCTGGCCGACATCATCACATGTTCCACGTTTATGTTGATGCTCTGTCTTCATCAGGCTAAACTAATATCCAACTATTTGTTCTGTCATTGTCATTGCTCATGTAGATAGTATCCGGTACCAGCTATCAAACAATGCACGTTTATCTTGTGGTTGTTTTATTTTTGCTATACTCTACATTATTATTTTTTCTGGATCTGGACTGTCATAGATCAATATGTTGTTGTCTCTTGACTATATTTTTCAACTCACAACATGTTTTTGAATCCCATTGCTATTATTTATGGGATTAGTTTCTCAGATTCTTCGGGATTGTATGCTACAATGTTAGATGCTCCATAAATCACTTGGGTAGTCATTCCTATTTTTATAACATGTTCTGCAGGAAGTTCTTCATTTTCTTTAAGATACACATGTACTGCTGAATACATTCTGACTTATATTTTTGAGGCCTTTGTGAGGTCAAAATAACTCTTAGCTGCTTTATAGACTTCTCTTAGCAAGTGAATATGTTCTTCACATTCTCTGAATAGATAAATGCAATGAATAAGTCCTCTTTCAAATACTGCCTCGTTGTTCTTGGCTTAGCTCCGGGTAGGATAATGACCTTGTTCATATGCTGCTAGGATATAGTCTTAATGAACTGGTTCACATCCGTTACTTGACATATTTTCTCAATATATTGTAAAAATAATATTTTCTTTGGTAATCTAGTAGGAGATTTATCAATGAGCAAAGTCTCCTGGTATGTAGTTTTATTTGAAGATATATTTGCATTTTCTTTTATTGTGGGTTTGCCCATCTCACTCATTTTTTTGCTAGCATTGTCCACCATATTTTCTATAGTTACAAGCAGACTTACGTGCGGGCAGAACAGAGTTTGTAGTCCGAATATTTTTAACTGTAACTGATTAAATGCTCCCGTAATTTACTCCATGGTTCCCTTAAGGAAAACTATAACTTATTCTATTTGTTGGACTTTAGTTTCAATTTCTGAAAGAAAAATAAAATTACAAGCACCTTGATAGAAAACTGGCTAAAACGTTATCTTTTCCCTTCATGTTTTCTATTGAGAAGTCATAATGTGCTAACTTCATTTGTCATCTTATCAATCTTTTATTTGTTATAGCTGGGTCTATTATTTTGTTAATCCAACTCTTTGCTTGTGTATGATCAGTTCTTACTGTGAATTTTGTATGTATTATGAATAATTCAAACTTTTTTATAACTTTTAAGATGGATAATAACTCTTTTTTATTTATGTGGTAATTTTATTGGGTCTGTGTGAATGATCCACCAGTATATCTGGCTAGTCTTTCCTCTTTTTCATCTATTTCAATAAATTCTAATACTGCACCCCAATTATCTTCACATGCATCTATTTTTATTATACCTGAACATTCTTTAACAGATAATCTTAGCTTATTTAATTCTGAAGTTTGCTGTTTTAGTATTTTATATTATTTTTATCCTCTGTTGTCCATTCCCATTTCTTAAATTTTTTTAATTTTTGTTGTAACAAATTTTTTTTTGCTGATAAATTCGGTATGTATCCTCTTGTTTGATTTAGTAGTTCAATTATGGTTTGTACTTCTCTTTTTCTTTTAGGACATTAAGAAATATCTTTATTTTTTCTGCTATTTGTGGTTGTAGTTCACTAGTTCTATTCCTTCATATAGTAATTTTTTCCTAAGTCAGTTTTCAATAGTTTTATTTTCTTTTTTGATAGTATAATACCTGTATTGTTTATTATTTCTATAAAGTTTACTAAATGTTCTTTATGTTGTTCTTCATTTTTGGATCCCATTAGAATATCATCTACATATACTAGTATAAAATTATTGTATTTCTCAAATATCTTGTCCAAATATTCTTGAAATACCCCTGAACTGTTTTTATATCCAAATGGTAATATGTTTCATTCATAAAATCCTTATGGTGTACTAAATGTTGTTAACTGTTTTGACTATTCTATTAGTTTTATGTAGTAAAATCCTGATTTACAATCAAATTTAGAATATAATTTTCTTGATTTTACTGTGTTTAGTAGTGTCTGCATATCTGGTAGTGAATATCCAAAACTTTTAGTATTTTTATTTAATCCTTATAATTTACTGTCATTCTAGATTTTCCTCTTTTTTTCTTTTGAATATTTTCTTACTATGAATGTTGGTGATGAATGTGGACTTTGAGATTTTCTTATGTAACTGTTTTCCATTAGTTTCTTTATACGTATTTTAAATTCTTCTAAATCTATTAGAGTTTGTCTAATGGATTTAAGTTCTATTATTTTGTTCATATATATTAGTTCTATATGAGCTGTGGGTTTACTTAAGTGATATTTTGCTAAAGGGTCTTCTCCACATAGATCTTCTAAATGTTTTTGTAATATTTCTAGTGTAATTGTTACCTGAACTTGTTGTATTCTAGTTTTATTCGGTAAATGCTGGTATTCATCATGCTGGGCTAAAGAAACTCTAATGTGTGGTACGTCTGTCCTAGAATAAGGTTGAGTTATTCTATCTGCCATTGCTTGGTGTTTACAAGGTATTGTAAATATAGCCGATTTGTGAGATATAGTTATATGATAGTATTGTTGAAAAATAATCATTTCCTAATAGTACATCATTATTCATATCATCAAATTGGTATATTATCTGTAATTTTAGTATGTAAATTTCTTTTTGTATAGTAACATTTTGTTGATACTTTCAAGTACAATGGTTTGCCCTGTCAATCCAGTTATTGTCTTTTATTATATCCATCTCGTTTCCATTTTTGTAGTATATTTTTTCAGCATAGGTTGGTGCCTGCTCCAATATCTATTAGACAATGGTAGTTCCTTGACTTGTGCCCTTCGTATACAAATTATGTTAGTTTGTATAATGTATTTTTTTTTCTTTTCAAGGATTCATTTGCACAATACTCTATTTATTACTATACTCTCATTATTTACTATTATTGTTATTTTTTCTTCTTGTACTGAGTATAGTTGAACTGATGTAAGAAAGTCAGTTCCAAATAATATTTCATTAACATTATGCTTTGGGTCTACATGTAAATGTAATAACATTTCATCTCTACTGTTTATCCTTAATGGTAGTATTATTTTATGGACAATTAGATGTCTATTGTTATAATAGTCTAAATAGTAATATGACTCTCTAATGGTATCAATTCTGTTGTTTTTATATTTATTTGTTTAAATGTGAATTAGTAGCTCCTTTATCGACAAGGGCTATTTACTTGTTGCATTTACCACTAACGTAATATTCTATTTCTATCTTAAATTGGTTATTATTTTTGTTATCTAATATATTTATTATTGCTATTAGCTCTGGTGCTTGTTGTTTGTTTCTGATTGACAGTGATCTCTTTCCAAACATTATTTGTGGTGCTTTTCCTTATGTAATATCTTTTGCTTTGTCTATATAATTTGGTTTGGTCATTTCAGGGTTTTCTCTAGGTAGTTTGTATCTTATTATTTCACGGAATAGTAGTTCTATTTTAAATTATCAGTGTTTCTATTTTAACTTCATGCTTACTTGTAAAAGCATAAATATTTATTATTTATATACTCATTACTTTACTTTTTTCTATCATTTCTATTCTTGATAATCGATAATACATGACTAAACTTTTGTCCTTATTTTCATCTGTCATACTTATAGAGAAATTAGGTTTTACTGTAAATTTTATTTTTTGGTACATTAGTTTTTCCTGTATTATTCCTATAAGACGTCTTGTGTACTTGATATTATTCTGGCATCCATTAGATATATTTCTAAAGGTATATTTATTCCTTTCTTAAAAATAAGCTTTTATTATTATTTACACTGCTTCTAGATGTATGTGTCTTTATGTTTTATCTGGATTTCTTGCTTATTTTATCTATTTCTTGTCTTAATATTTTTCTTTCTATTATCAATGATATTATAGTCTTTCCTTGAGCTTGTTCCATGTCTATTGTAACGCCCCGAATCCCAAAATTACTGAGTTCGAGATGTTCTTCAGGATCTTTTCGCTTTTCTCGAGTACAATTTTACAAGGAAATTCAAACTTTTCTTTTTACATCAGAGTTACAACATCTCACATTTAAATTTACACAGCGGAAGCAAAATATACAATATTTACATAAATGAATAACAACATAATGAGATCTTTATGCATCCATTCCTCTTTACATGTAATTTATCCTGCATACAAAACTGTGGGTACGTCAGTTTATTCAACCGACGATAATTATACATGGCCATCCTCTCTATGCCAGAAACAGTATAATGAATCTCATTTCTTAACAAATCAACAATCTTGTTCATAATAAGCATATAAAATCAAAGGGGAAACTTTTAGAGATGTCGTGTCGTGATTGTGCACTTAATCCTTAATGCAATTTATTTAATTTTCACATGACACTAATGCACACTTGTTCGAATTCTATGCATCCCATACTACATAGGTTCGAGGGCAAGCCTCTTAATCGTTCTTCCTTTTTGTAGGGTTCAATCCCCCGCCATGACTTACTCTACTTCTGTAATTCCAGTGAGTATCCTAGATGATTCTATGAGTACAAGCATGTATCCTGGCCCCTGGAGTAGAATTTCGCGCCATGTCTTGACTCGTCAAGCATGCATTCTGCGACAATTCAGCCTCCTCCCTGAACACACTCCTCTTGCAGTCACCAAAACATCCCACAAGCGTGACTAAAGTCCGATCATTACTGAGTTGTGCCCGCGCCATGTCTTGACGCATCAAGCATGCATTCTGCGGCTCACACACCCGCACCGTACCCTAGCTCTCATACTCATGTTTTTCTCTAACCTTCATCACCTCCACACTATGTATTTAAGTTACATTAGAATCATGAATAAAATCAAGCTCTAGAGTTAGCCTCTCCATCAACCGGACTTATCATTTCATTTCACATGACCAACCTGGTCTATTTCTCAATATCATTTCATTTCACTGCCGGGGAGACTTAGCTACTCTTTCGTTCAATTTCAAATTCACAATATCCAATTGAGCGCCATCAGCTCATGATTTCATTTTTGAGTCCCACAGACTTTCTCATCATGATTTAGCCTTTCATAATTATTCATTCAATTCTCAATTCTCATCTATGATTCCTTTCACATAATTCATACAGCCATAAACAGAATCCATTGATTTAAAAGCATAAAGTTCATCATTACCAACAGTAAATAACATGAATCAAATTATCAAAAGTCCACTCTGTACAGTCGACTTGGAAGAACGCCAGTCGACTTATACAGTCACATACAGGTTCCTCATAAAAGCTCGGGATAGTCGACTGTTGCACTCAACCAGTCGCCTGTCCCGCAACCTTCCATATTCACAATATTATCCACATAACAGTCGACTGTTCATTAATCAGTCGTCTGTCCTGGAGATTTCAAACAGCATAATTTCTAAGTCCAGATCAGTCGACTTACTATATGCATTCGGTCGACTGGACAGATCCATTTCAATTAGGGAATTTATTTACAGTTCTTACGTGTACTTGCATCATGATATCAATTAACAGTATGCATCAATTCATGTTTCATAAGCAAAGTTCCTCTCGTTCAGTAGCATTCACAGCACAATTTTCTCAGTTATTAACATGCTCTTTTAGAGAAAACTACTCTAAACATGCATTCACATTGCTCATACTTTCTTACAGTCATAATAGGTCTATATAAATGAAATATTTTTATTCAGGGAACTTTCAAATAGTCATATTCAGAAATGAAGCACCAGTCGACTTAACACCAAGTCAGTCGACTGCGCCGACAACTTCAGATATTTATCACTATTAGTTCTTCTCATTTATCTTCCCTCCATCATGTGTGTCGTAGGGAAATCATATACATTTAATAATCACACCATCATGGCTATTCACACACATGTTTATCAGCATATTATAAAAATAACGTCTCGTACCAGTCGACTGGCTCACATGGCAGTCGACCGTACCGACAGTCTCGTCTCAACATTCTTAGCATGTTCAAGCAATTTCTACAGCATTCAAATTACTTTTTATAACATAATATCAATCACGATAATTATAGCATTATTCCTACATTAGAAGTCCTGAGAAACACCCACCTTATGTGGAGAAATAACGAAATCCCGCAAAGTCCTTCAACACCGTACTGCACTCCTTGCTCCTTTGTCCCACACCGAAATCTCCAGCAATGCTGCTTGCCTCCACAGAAAAGCTCCCACACAACTCACAGATACTCTCTTGAAAACTTAGGAAATTTTAGTGTAAAAGAGATAGGGAATAGGAGGGGGTATTTATACTAGAATATAGGTGAAATGGAGGGATGAGATGCATTCGGAAGTTGAGAGATCAAAGGCTGAGATCTATGCGGAAGTTTGAGAAACTACCCACATCCCAAAAACAACTACCCATGATCTGACCCACACACCCACAATCCGGCCAAGGGTTGTGTTCAATGCACGTGTATACAAATGCACGTGCATACTCCAACTACACCCTACAAATTGTACATTAAAACCCGGCAAAATAATATGCTACACATTACAAAAAAATATAATAGAAGGGGTTTAAATCCATGGGCTAAATTTGTTGGGCCAAACCAATTATTTTGTAAAAAAAAACATTTGGGCTTAAGAAACAATATTACACATGCATATCATATGTAGAATTAAATAATCTTTATATGTATATAAAAGAAATCGGGGTATTACATCTATGTGTTGTTCATTATTTCTAGCTATTATTATAGTATTTCTTTTTCTTTCAATTAATGAAGGTTTAAATATTTCTTTTGGGTTTATGTCTAATTTGGTTGCTTCCATTTTATCATTTTTATGTCAAAACTCATTCTTTCTCTTACATATTCATTATTTTCTTCCCTTTCTAGTTGTTCTCCTATTTCGATTATTTGTGTTATCATATTTATTTCGCATTCTTCTATTTTATCTTCACTACTTCCACTATCTTCTTCCATTACCATTATTTTCTCATCTTCGCTAATTTCTGATTAATCTTCTTCATGTTCTATGGGCTCATAGTTTAAGTTATATATTTCTTCAATTTCTTCTACATATTTTATACTTTCTTTTTTCATTCTTTTACTGCAGTTAAGTGATATATGTCCTAATTCTCCGCATATATAGCAATTACATTTTTTTGGGTTTCTAGGATATTGTTTGTTTTTTATTTATTCTTCTGAAGAATTTTTATAAGATTTTTTATTTCTCTTAAAAGGTTTTTTGTATTTCGATTTATATCTTTGCATTTTGTTTGTATGTCATTTTATATAATTTTAATTATTATTACATCCCCAATTATTTTGTCTTGCACCTTCATTGCAAAACCTCTGTTTATATGTTCTATAGTATATTACAGTTGCTCTAGCTTCTTGGCATACTTTATGTCTCTAATCCTTAACAAATTTTGTTCTATATCCTAAAGTATCTGTTTTTGGTTTTACTTTCTCATTTATGTATGCACTGTATATATATATATATATACTCCATGGATCAGGTAGTTTCAAATAAAATGATTCTAAGATTGGACTCATTTCTTCTTTTGTATAATTACTACCTTGGAAATATTCTCGGAATTTGCCAACATATTTTTCAAAATAACACATGTCGCATATTTCTAAATTGCCTAACCTCCATATTACCTGGTTCTTTTTATATATGTTATGTTTTTCTGTTTTTTCGTAGACACTAAATTCCGTCCGTATTGCTATCTCATAATTTGTAATTATTTCTTTTAATACAAATGTTCTTTGTACTGAATTTTCTTCCATTCCTTTGTCATCTATTGGTCTAGCTTTTCTGATATTATTTTTTTTTTCTTCTGTTAGTCCATTCCACCATTTTGCTATTACTCCTATAAAAGTTGCTTCTATAAATTTCTCGAATATATTCCAGAGAGGCTTTACCTAAATCCTACTATTAAGGATGTTTTTACCCATTCTTCTATTGTTATATCTATATCTTTTACACAGTCTAGATATAGACATTCACCATTTCCTACTATTTCTTTTTCATAGTGTTCTGTGTGATCATATTTTGAGGTTTCTTTTTCTTTTTCTTTCCCTAACTTACTTCTTTATTTTCTTTGCCATTTCCATTCGTTATAAGGTCTTTTATTAGTTGATGGCCTTAAATATTCGTACATATTAGTTAAAATTTCTCTAGAATATTCTTATCTTTCTCTTTATTCTTATTTATATATATATATATATATATATATATATATATATATATATATATATATATATATATATATATTAAGGCTTTCTATACTTCCCCTGAATTGGGATTTGCCATTAAATCTTTTATTTCTAAAATATTTAAATTAAGCTTTGTTATGACTTCTAACTCTTTCATACCCTCTTCCGATATGCCTAATTCTTCTTTTGTCTTCGGTTATATATCTATTTAGTTTTTTTATATTCTTATTTATGATTTTTAAATATTTTCTTATACTTCCTACATACTCTGGGCCATTGCAATCTTCTCCCAACTCTTCAATGTTTATCATAGAAATTTCTAATTCTATTTTTTAATTTAAATTCTGTATTGATGTTTCTACGTTTAGACTATTAACCATACTTAGCCAAATATTATATATGCTAGTAGGTGTTGATAATAAACTTGCTTCTTCGTTTATATAATCTAATACATTGTATGTTATTTCATTTTGTATATTTTAGGTAGTTTTTGAATTACTTTACTTGTTATTACTAAATATTTTAATATTTCTTTATCCGTTATATGGTTTCTTTCTATTAGTTTATTATAACTGTATCTTATTTTTAATTTTGAGAGGTTTTTTGTAACCCCTGTTTTTCATTTTCTGTATTTTGGGTGTATTATCTTTTTCTCTGTATTATCTGGGTATGAGTTCTTTCTAAAAATTTTCATTTTCTAAATTCGTTCCATTTCAAAAATATTTTGTATCTCCTACTAAAATCTTATTCTTTTCATTAATTGTATTTATCGTTATTTTCAAATGATTCTTATACTATAATACAAATCCTATTATTTGTGTTATTATTATTATTATTATTATCAGTATTATTATTTTTATTATTATTGTTATTTTTGCTATTATTATTATTATTATTATTATTATTATTGTTGTTGTTATTTTTACTACTATTAGTATTATTTTTATTGATTTTACATTTTGATTTTATATTCAAAAAAAACCTATTTTTATTTTTATATTTTCTCATTTCCTTATTGGATACCCATTAACTCTTCAATTACCCAAACCCTAAATCCTATTTTAATAAAACCCTATAAACCTAATACCTATTCACCTAATTACCCAATAACCCCTATACCCTACCCTACCCGTTATCCTTTATACCCAAACCCATTATATCTTAACCCATCAAAACCAACACCCAATACCCAGTTTACCCAAACCGAAACCTAACTTCACTGACCCCTTATCCATTGCATTAATCCACACCCGTTAAGCCATATACCCACACCCGCATTCACCGAACCCTAAAAATCTCTACCCTATTTATATTTCCCGTGCATGTGCCTGTTCGTCATCTAACCTATTAGCCGCCCATGCCATCCCCTCTCCCGATCCTCTCCCTCTACCGCCTCTTCATCTTCCGGTGCTCCTCCGCCCTCTCCTCTCGATCCTCTGCCACTCGTTGTCTCTCCCCCTCGCAGCGACTATACCCTGAACCCATCCCGTTCTCCTGCTCTCTCCTCCTGTCCCATGTGCGTCGTGATGCACCACAGACGACTCGGCGCTATCCCCTTCTCCCTGCAGCGCAGCTTCCCTGCGTTGTGCCTGCAGAAGCCAAGCCGACCACAGTTTTGCCATCAATACGCACCAGCCAGTCGCCGCCCTATCTCCCCTAGCGCCTCCCCATGCGCCCTGCACCCGTCGCCGTGTTGCTGCCGTTTCGCCGTCCCGCCGTCGTGCCGCCCCTGTGCCACTGCCAAACCAACAATCACAGAGCAACTCCCCCCTCCCCCCATGCTCTGTTTTGATGATTGGTTTGATGGTTTGAATGTGGGCCGTCCGTTTGATTGTGATCATGATCTCTTGATCTTAATCTTGATTGATTGATTCCTGGTCGTCGATTGCCCGTGATCTTTATCCCTTGATCTTAACCATCGGATCTTCATCATCATCATCTCATCTTGTTCGTCTAGGTCATCATCATCATCAAGTGATCTTGGACGGTCCGATCTCCTCTTGATCATCACGATCATGATGATCATCAATTTTCTTTGATCGCAGCTGTTTGATCGATCGATCTTGATATCGATCTTCATCATTATCTTCATCAGGGAGATCTGGCCGTCCAATCTGATCTGATTATCTTGATCTTGATATTTGATCTTAGCCGTCCGATTGTGTTCATGATCTTCTCGTTCGTGTTCGTGGTTTATCGTTCGGTTAAGTTCGTGTCCCAGGAATCCGTTCCCGTTATTCTTGCTTGGAGTCATTTTCGTCGTCGGTTAAGGTAAGTCACTTGTATTCTTTTCTTTGTGTAATACAAGTACTAAATACCGCATGTAGTGTTGTTGGGTTCTAGAGACAATTTATGTGTGAAACTCCTTGTTGATCTTGTCTCTATTGTGTGGATTCGACCATAGTAGCCTCACGACATACATGACATGAAATAACCTAGGGTTGACCACTTTTGATGTGTATGTTCATGTTACTTTAAGATATCTATGCTTGATGTGTTATTCGTGATATATTTGTTGAATACTTGTAAAATATCATATACCATGTTGTTTGCACACCATATTTAATTTTTGGTTATTATTTGGATGAGTTATGTGAACTAGTGGATTTTGTGCATATGAGATATTTTCAGTTTTGCCGGTTTTCTCGTTTTGATCAGTATTTTAGACCCTATTAAGGTAAGTATTTAGAAATATTTTGTGAGCATGAATGGTAGAGAATTTTGTCTATTTTCAAACCCTTTTGATGGATCTGAGTTTCATTTTAAGAGTTGTGAGTTATGCCTATTTTACTGCTGAGGTGTAGAAAGATTTTCAAACTGCGTTTTTTTATGAATTCTGAAGAATAATCTATTTTTATTCTGGTGTTAAAATTATTATTTTGATCAGAAATTTTGTTTAGTGCTTCTAAACATGATTGAGATTAACCCTGAATTTTTATGGATTTATTTGATAAGTTTTACAGACGGTTTTATGTTCCCAAACAATTACTATACTAGCATATTTTTCTCGTTGTTCTGTAAAGAACATGATTTTCGACCTAATTCAACTTTCTGTGTCTAAAATATTTCTGAATATGAAAGTTATCCTCCTGTATCTATTTTATTATCCTTTTAGCGAATTTGGATTTCGATTTATGGTTTGTGAGATATTGTTGTTTTCGTACTGCAGTGTTTGTGATTTCAGATTTACAAAACTATCGTGTCTTGCTGTTTTCTAATTTTACTTGACCACTCTATATTTGTTGGAAAATTATGAAACTTTATTTTCTGTTACTATACATATAGGGGAATACCCCATATTTTTCGTGGATTTAATTAATGAGTTGTCATGCTGTTTTCCTGACTTTGAATACAATCTTCTGATTTCTAGCTGAACGTGTTTTCTGGATTCAAATCAGTTTTGAGTTATGATTTTTGAAATACTATATGACTTACATATGTTTGCTGGATTCGGCTGGGAGTCTATTTTCTAGGACTTTCGACGAATTCAGATTTGCTTGTTTGTAACAACGGGAATCTCAGTTTTAGTGCAGTACTGTCTTGTTGTCCTGAACTAGAAATCTCGTTATTTTATCCTTTTGTGTGTTATCTTTCACTCGTACATATTTATCTTGTAACTTGAACTTATTACTTGTTTATACCATGTTATACTTGCTCTGTTCGTGACACAAACATGCTTGTTTGACATTAATAATAACAAATAATCAAACCGGGGTTTAAAGAAAAAGATCTAATAGTGGAAAATACAGAAACGTATACTCGGAAAGGAATCTATTGATCCTACGTGATATTTGGAGCTTGATATCTGGTTATTTGGAGCTTGACACGTGATTACTTGACACTTGTACACTTGACACAGAGCTTGATATTTTGGGTATTTGGAGCATGTTATTTGGTTATATGGAGCTTGTTTGGAGCTTGTTATTTGGTTACTTAGAGCTTGATACTTGATTACTTGAGAGCTTGTCCCTGAGTACACTGCCCTCTATGATCTACTATGAAATCTAAAACGTAACTTGTTTGAATGTAGCAACCATGTGATAAAAACCGAGGTGCATGAAGTGCTACCTAGATAGTAATAAACACAAAATTGACATTATATAACTTGACATACATGAATACCTGTTATATGCTTGCCTGTTACATATTTACCTACTTGCTCGACACTTGCTACTTGTTACTTGATACTTGTTACCTATTTGCATGATACTTGTTCACTTGACACTTCATACATGCCACTTGTACTTGTTCATCTTGCCATGCTAGTATTCTATTTTGTTATCATGCATATTCCATATTATCAGTTAGTTTTTCTCATGTACTTTTATCCTGCACTACAAGCGGCTAGTAACTTGCATTGATGCGAGTTTGTTTTTTTTTTCTATCCATGCAATTGTTAAATTGTAGATTTTGGAGATCAGCTGCCCAAAGGAATAGGCGAGATAAGATACTAGATGCTGGAATTTTGCTATTATTATTTCTTGTTGCTTATCTTGAACAATTGTATCTTGATTTCTTCGATTTATTTTGTATTTGGGCAATATGACCCAGAATATTGACTTATTCATATCTGGATTATTTTAGATTAATATATTTTTGTTTCAAATATTCTTGTTGGTATTTTTGTTCATATGTGCATGCGTGGTTGATTCTTTTGCTTTCGACTCTGATTGTTCTTGTGAAATGTTGTAAAGATTCTTGAACAGCTTATGGATGATGAAAATCATTCGTTGGGCTTTTATCGCATATCCGTATTCCATATTCTCTTTTGGGAAGTGGGGCGTGACATTTTTTAATCTTAATTTTTTAATTTTTTGTGAAATATCCAGTTTTTAAATAGGGTAGTGAGTTATGTAATTTTTAGTTTTGGTGTTGTGTAAATAGTTCCAAAGTTAAGGTTCTTTTTAGAAAATTACTTCAAAGTGTTCTATTATTGTAAATAATTTGGAGGTGTCCTATATTTGTAAATAGTTTCCAAAAAAATATTCTTTTTGCAAATGACTTGGGGGGGGGGGGGGGGGTGGTGTTTACAAAAAATCCTTGGGGACAACCTTTTGCAGGATGAAAACTGGAACCGCATATATGCAGCTCCATTTCTCTTCGGCATTTTTTTTGCCGAATGCGGCCCACCATTTGTCAATCGGTGGGGGGATTGGAAATTTGTCGATGGGGGGATTTTCGGGGAACGATTAGGTTTGCTCTAAATGAGATGAAACATTTGAATAACCTCTCCAAGATCGGGGAAATTTTGACAATGTAAAAAAAGGCTTCATAACTTATCAAGATTAAAAAAGGCTTAGTAACTTATCAAGATTTTTTCTACTCAAGTCTTATCCTTGTACATTGTATTTCCATTCATATTTTTATGTACCTTTCCAATCAATAAATATGATTGGAACGAGGGAGAGACATTAATTTTTGACAATAAAAGAGGACAAATGGAAGGCTGATGCCAAATAAGAAAATAACAGTTGGGATTTGAAGTGCTTCCAACGAGCTTGGTCAAATAGTCAAGGAAGAGATGGATGACATGGAATAACTATCCTGTTTAAACAATTTAGTTGCAAGATTGGTCTTTTTGGCTGCAACATTTTTATCCAAAAGAGAAAGAGGAAGAATCTGGAGTTTGAGGAAGAATGAGATGGAGAAATAGAGAGGGAGGTGATTGATATCATTTAAGTCGGTAGGATGTTTCTACAATAAGAGAAGTATGAGTTATTGGATTAATAAATCTTGAGTTTCAGCCACTTCATAAATTAGTCCTCTTCTAAAAATTATCTCATTTGCCCAAGAATGCTAAACATATATGAAATCATATTTCAAACTTACCTCAATCTCTAAAAACAAGGTTTAAATATTTTTTTTATTATTTTTCTAAAAAAACAAAGCTTAATCATTTTTAAAATAATTAATTTCCTTCCCCCACCCCACCTCCTCTCGCACCTCCCGCTTCCCCCACGACTACACCTCCCACCAGTGACGCCCTCCTTTCCTCCTCCCCAGCCCCCTGCCTCACTCGCCAAGAGCGCGAGGAGAAGTTCCACAACAGCGAGATCGTCACAACGCTGGTGGAGCCCCCTTCCTCCCCCGCCAAACCCCCCAGTGGGCCCTCCGCTCTACGTGACAGTTCGTCTCCCTCCTCAATTTCTTTCATGTAAGCAGATAGGGTTTAGTTCACAATTACGGTTTTGGAGCCAAAATATTTTGATCTTGGATGATAAAGTTTTGTTCTTTTTAAATTTCATAGGTGTTTCGACAGTCGTTGAATATTGGGGTGGAGTTCTCGGTTGAGGAATTGTCTGATGTTTGAATGAGAAATACCACCACTAAATTTGTTAGGTAGGATGTTTTCTTTTTAGTTGATGAGGAAAGGAATGATGTTGAGTGGGAAGAGAAGCATATTTTGAATTGGTAATGCCTAGATGACTATCACTTAATTCCCCTATATGTTTGAACCTTTTGAGGTTTCACTATCAATGGGTAGGTTGTTTTATTCTTAGTTGATGAGGAACGGAATGAAGTTGAATGGAAATTGGGGCTTCTTTTGAATTAGTAATGCCTAGATGACTATCACTTAATCTATATAATAAAACACAAAGAAAGCTATCAAGTGGCTCACCTTCAATCCCACCAAAATCAAAGGCTCAGATCTAACCTCACAAAACATATTTTTCCTCCCAAAATTTCAAACCCCAAAACCAAATTTTTCCCCCCAAAACTAAAAAACTCATTACTTTATTACTCTCTCTCTCTTTCTTATCTTTTCACTTTTTCATATTTCTCTCTCTCTCTCTCCCTACCTCTCTCTCATTCTTTCTTTATTTACTTAGAAATTTAGATTTTAAGATTTCGGGTTTGTAAATTTTCAGAATTTTTATGTTTTTTTATTGCATATATTATATTGAAAATAGCAAATATATCTCTTCAAATGTTAAATTTCATCATTTCCACACTTAAAGTTCTAAGAAGTTAGATTTACACCCTCATTTATAATTATTTTTCAACATATACTAATGAAAACATGGACTTTTATTTACAACCAATTATTGTCATACTATTCAAACTTTAGTTACATAATTGTTGTTTTACTGTTTACATGGCTTTTCGTGTTTTGTATCATTCCGAAAACGTGCCGTAGGCACGTGCCCACGGGCAAATCTAGTTCTTCTATATGTTTGAATCGTTGGAGGTTTAACTATCAATGTGGGTTGTGTCTAGAGTAGTTGAAGTTTATTTCGGTGCTAGGTTAAGTGCACGAAGACGAGCTTAAATTAATACATTTCGAAAAAAGTAAGTAGTTTCTGACATATATATATATATATATATATATATATATATATATATATATATAACAATTCATTTTCACATCTTTACTCTCATAATCTAGATGTTAGTTCTATATAGATGTGTTTGCAAGAGCCTTAATGTCTTTATCCGCGGCCATCCTCTCTATGCCGGAAACAGTATAACGATTCTCAACACTTAACAAACCACAAACTTGTTCACAAACAAAGCTAAGGGGACTATCCTATTGATGACGTGTTGTGAATGTGCACTTAGTCCTTAATACAATTATTTATGTTATATGACACTAATGCACACTTGTTCAGAGTCTATGCAGCCCATACTAAATAGGTCCGAGGGCAAGCCCTTAACCGTTCTTCATCTTGTAGGGTTCAATCCCTCGTCGTGACTTAATCTACTACTGTAACTACGGTAAGTATCCTAGATGTTCTATGACCTACGAACTCATATCTAGGCGCCCTGGAGAGAATCCCAACGCACTTTCACATGACTTATCATGCAGGCATCCTGTGGTAATTCATCTCCTACCATAGATATGACACCACCCGCAGTTACCAAACACCCCACGAACGTCGCCACCGGGACGGTACTCTGGAGCAGTATCCACGTCCTACTCATGATGCATCATGGGACATCTTGTGAATACTCTCACGCCGCCAATCCAATGGCTCTCATACTCATGTTTTTCTCTTACTGTCATCACATCTTTACTATGTATCTAGTCCTTAATTTAATTGAATCATGAACAAAATCAATCCCTTAGGGTTAGCATTCCCACTATACCAGTCTTATTCATTCATTTTACATGACCCAACTCTTGGTCTTTTCATTTTAAATTTCTTTTCAACATTTCTTTTATTGCCGATATAAGGCTTAGCTACACCCTAGTTCTTAATTTCAACTCATAATTACAACATCGTGTTTTCATACTCATATACTCCTCTTTCATGATTAATCATAATTCACATTTCATATTCATAGTATTCATGTATTCATATTTATAATGCTCTTCATAACTCATCATGTCATCTAATTTCAATTTTCAAGTACAATATCATGCGTAAATAATTAACATTCACTTCTTCTAACATGTCACATTCACTAGTTCCACATAATTCTCTTAATCTTTATTTTAATCCATACAAATTTCACAATTCGCAATTCACACTTTTCAAATTTCTCATTACAAAATCTCATTTCTAAATTCCTTAAAACAATCCATTTAATTTTCTTTATCTAAAAGACAATTTAAGTTAATAATTAAAATAAGTCCCTTCTTGAAAAAGTAGTCTCAAATTCTCATTTATACTAGGCCACAGGTCATAGAAAATCATCTCACGAAAATCCAGATATTATTTGAAACTTCAGGGCAGTCGACTGTTAAAACATGGCCAGCCAGCTATTCCGTAAAGATTTAAAACTCGAAAATAAAATGATCATGGCAGTCGACTATTACAAAATAGTCGGTCAACTGTTCCGCAAAGATTTAAAACTCGAAAATAAAATGATCAGGGCAGTCGACTGTTACACTATAATCGGTCGACTGTTCTGTAAAGATTTTAAAACTCAAAAATAAAATGATCAGGGCAGTCGACTGTTACACAATAATCGGTCGATTGTTCTGTAAAGATTTAAAACTCAAAACAAATAACCAGGGAAGTCGACTGTTACAATATAGTCGATCGACTGTTTTGTAACTAAAATCCAAAATTTATTACCTGAAAGTCGACTGTCGACTCGAATTCGGTCGACTGTCGATTGCACCAGGTTGCAATTTAGAGTATATCATGGGTATATTTTTGACATTGAAAATAAGGTCACAATTTTCATATTATTTATAATCGAGGTTTCCACGAAATAATATTTTTAGAACACAAGTTTTCATCTTTCTACAATAATGAAACTTCATTTTAGACAATCAACTACACATGATGCATTTAATCAATTTGTGTCTCATAAGCACAATTTTCTTCACATAACATGATTTATAAACATAAAGTATGACAATAAGATAGATTCTAGCATTTCAATTTCACACATTTATCAGTTAGCAATCATCTTCACAATCATTCTCTAAATTATCATTCCATATCCAATTTATCAACCATAAGACTAGAATTTCTTGATTTCTCTTTAACTTTTTTATCACATCATTCCTAGCATGACATCTAAAATTTAGAAGCATGAGAAACACCCACCTATTGGAGACAAACGAATTGAAAGTTCCTAAAATGCAAGAAAGTGGCCTTCTCCACCTAGAATGTATTGCAATTTGCCTTCTCCTCCTTGAAAGCTTGGAACCCGACCTTCTTGTGCTCCTTGAATGGTTGGTCGGCCTCCTCTTGGTTGGAAACACACAAGATTCATACTCTAATCTTTTACTCCATATTACTAATCAATCTTTTCTTCTCTTAATCTTTTTCTCTCTTAAAAAATTGTTTAGTGAACTAATGAGAAGAAATATAGGGGTATTTATACCCTTTTAGGATGACAATAGATGGCTAGGATTCAATCAAGGAGTTAGAGATCAAGGATCAAGATGGATTGGGAGGTTGTAGCAACTTCCATGATCACATAACTACCCCCCACAACTTCATCCACTCTCCCTCTCTCTTTTGCTCAAATCCGGCCACTCCTAGAAAGGGTGTGCAATGCACACTCTAGTGCATGCACATGCCTCCTAGCATCCCCCACTGTTAAGTTGTACAAAACTAATCAATCAATTGTCCACTAATTGTGTCTACATGACAAGTTATGACAATTAAAAGATTAATTAGTTTGTCGACTTCAAAATAGTGGGCTTAAGACTCAAGGGTCAAATAATAAAACATCTAATTATGGTGGGCTTAAATTAGAAAAACAAGTTTAAGCTTTTTAAAAATGGGCTTAAAAATAAAGAGAAGGAAAGAAAATAATTATTTGTTCATGTTATAGAAAATAATTTTATATATAAAAAAATTTATACAAAAATTTGTACATGCACAACACGTAAAATCAACAATTTCTCATTTATTAAAAATTCAGGGTAGTACAACACTCCCTCCTTAGAAAAGTTCCGTCTCCGGAACTACAATAAAAGGGTGAGAAAACAAAACACAATAAAAGAAAGAAAAGAAAATACAAATCAAACAAAGAGCTCAGGATGATCCTTCATCATCCTCTCCTCAGATTCCCAAGTAGCCTCTTCAACCAAATGGTTTCTCCAGACTATCTTGACCATCGGTATCGTCTTATTTCTCAAGAATTTCTCCCGACGATCAACAATCTCAACTGGAGGCTCAATGTAACTCAGATCCAATTGCAAACCTTCCGGCACTTCAGGCAAATGATGACTGGGATCTGGAATGTAACCTCTCAGCATAGACACATGAAAGACATTCTGCACCTGAGACAACTCTTCCGATAACTCAAGCCGGTAAGCAGTTTTGTCGATCCTTTTTAATATCTTATATGGGCCTATGAACCTTGGGGCCAACTTTCCACCTTTGTCGAAGCGAATCACACCCTTACTAGGTGAAACCTTTAAAAAGACAAAGTCACCAACCTTAAACTCAAGGTCCCTTCTTCGGTTGTCTGCATAGCTCTTTTGCCTACTCTGAGCATCCACCAACCTCTTCCTGATCAGATCAATCTTTTCAGATGTTTGCTACACAATCTCAGGCCCAAACATCTGACGCTCCCCAACTTTGAACCAACAAACAGGTGTTCAGCATTTCCTGTCATACAAAGCTTCGTACGGCGCCATCCCAATACTAGTCTGAAAACTGTTGTTGTAGGCAAACTCTACCAAAGCTAGATGCCTTTCCCAATTGCCTCCAAAGTCTAGCACACAACACCGAAGCATATCCTCAAGAATACGGTTGACTCTCTCGGTTTGCCCATTGGTTTGCGGATGAAAAGCAGTGCTAAAATCCGTCTTGATACCTAAAACTGTCTGAAGACTCCTCCAGAAATGCGAAGTAAACCGCACATCTCGATCAGACACAATAGTTAACGGAACACCATGAAGCCTGACGATCTCCCCAACATACAGCTCAGCCAACTTGTCCATCGAACCAGTGAGTTTCATCGCCAAGAAGTGAGTGGACTTGGTTAGTCGATCGACTATAACCCAAATCACATCATTGCCCTTTGAACTCTAGGATAAGCCCATGGTGAGATCCATACTGATGTTATCCCACTTCCATTCTGGAATAGGTAACGGTTGCAATAGACCTCCGGGTTTCTGATTCTCAGCTTTGACTTGCTGACAAATCTCACACCTCGACACAAATTCAACCACATTCCGCTTCAAACTTGACACCAGAAATGTTGTTTAATGTCCTTGTACATCTTAGTACTCCCAAGATGTACTGACAAAATAGTAGCACGTACCTCCCGAAGAATACTTTCTTTCAAGTCCGACTGATCCGGAACACACAATCTCTCTCCAAACTACAACATCCCTGATTTGAAATCCGGGTAATCTGCCTGCAACAACCCGCTCCTTCATCTTCAGAATATCAGCATCTTCCTTCTGACTCGCAATAATCCTTCCATTCAGCATAGGCTGAATCCTCAACTGAGTTAAGGATGCTCCCAAGCCTTGCAAGACAACTTCAATACCAGCTCGATCTTATTTCTCTGCCAGATGCTTCTGAGTCGTAATCAAACTGGCCAAACTGCTCTTGCGGCTAAGTGCATCAGCAACAACATTAGCCTTCCCAGGATGATACTTGATTTCAGGATGCATTTCCTCAAGCATTTCCAACCATCTCTGCTGCCTCAGATTCAGATCCTCCTGCTGATAGATGTACTTCAAGCTTTTGTGGTCCATGTACATGTTCAGTTTCTCACCATACACAGTGTCTCCATTACTTTAGGGCGAAGATAATCGCAGCCAACTCCAGATCATGAGTCGGATAATTCTTCTCATGCGGTCATAGTTGCCTCGACCCATAAGCGATCACTTTCCCTTCTTACATTAAGACACAACCAAGCCTACGATGTGAAACATCGCTATAAACATCATATTCAACACCTGCTCTAAGCAACGCCAAAATAGGTGCAGTAATCAGCTTCTCTTTCAACTCCTGAAAGCTTGCCTCACACTGCTCGGTCCACTTGAAGTTTACATTCTTCTTGGTCAACCCAATAAGCGACACAGCTAACTGAGCATAGCCCTGAATAAACCTTCTGTAGTATCCTGTCAATCCAACTTAACTCCTGACTTCCTTCACTGTAGTAGGCCTTGCCCAATCTCTCACTACCTCTATCTTCTGAGGATCAGTTGCCACTCCCTCCTTAGAAAGGATGTGACCTAGGAATGCCACTTCAGATTTTTAGAAATCGCACTTGGAAAACTTGGCATACATCTCCTGCTCTTCCAGCTTCTTCAAAACTGTTGCCAAATGCTCTGTGTGCTCCTCCTCCGACTTGGAGTACACAAGAATGTCATCGATAAACACCATGACGAAAGAATCAATGAACGGCCTCAGAACTCTGTTCATCATGTTCATAAAGATTGCAGGTGCATTCGTCACTCCGAACGGCATGATTAAGAATTCGTAATGCCCATGTCGAGTTCAAAATGCAGTCTTATGCACATCTTCAACTTTCCCTTGAACTTGATGATATCCTAATCGAAGACCCAGTATCGAACAAAAAAACAACTTTCTTTCCATTCGAATAAAGTTCTCTTGTTACATAACACACACTCGTTACATAATAGTCCACTAAATAAGCAGGAAAGGAGAGAACAGAAAAACACTCCTAAACACCCCCACTCATACCAGTGATGACGTGATCCACTTCATCAGCGTCAGCTTCAGTCAAGGTAAATACTCATCCCTACTGGTACGGCTTCTTCCCGGCCTGCAAAGTTGGTCCATTACGGACAACATCCTGCAGCTTGGAGCAATGAGACTTGTAGTGGCCTGTCTCTCCACAGTTGAAACAACTCACAAAAGGTCTCACCCAAGTATTCTCGAGTCATCCCGCCACCTGAACAGCGTTCGCACCCGTAGGCTTGAACCTTTGAGCCAGCGGCTATCCCCTAACATTCCTAGCAACTACGGGCCTCTTACCTACATTCCAGTTGTTCCTCCGATTCTGAACAGTGTGGAACTGCTCCATGTCCGCCTCAGTGGCCGCCGCTCATTTGACCAGCTTGTCAAACCTCCTGATACCGAAGGTTATCATCCTGGATCTCAGACTTGGCCTCAGTCCATCACAAGTTCAGGTTCATATCTAGAGAGCTGAGTGAATCTTGTCTCATACTCCCTAACTGACATGCCGCCCTGCTGCAATGCTAAAAATTCCATGGCCTTCTTCTCCTGGACGTCTGAGGAAAAATAATGACTGCGAAATTCCTCCAAGAATTCCTCCCAGCCAAGAACAATGTCTCCCATCGTCCGCTTCATCGACTGCCACCACACAGCCGCATCCTTCTCGAACTGCAGCGCAGCCAGCTTCACATTGCTGCCCTTCAGAGTCTCCAAGGCTTCGAAAATAGTCTCTACCTGTCGGATCCAATTGTCAGCCGCATCAGGGTCTGACTTTTCCTCAAACACCGGTGGTTTCATCTGCTTGAATGATTCCATGAGTTTGATTGCTTCGGGTACTGGATTCGTAGGCACCCTTCCCTAATTCTGAATCATGGAAACGGCATTGAGTGTCTGATAGACTCTCGCTAGTTTCGTTTCCAAGTCAGACCTTCTGCATTTCGAGCTCCTCTTCTAGCCATATTCTGATGCAAAGATCCATTAAATTCGAAGTATAAAACATGAATTTTAAATCAACTTTTCATTTCATTGAATTCCAAACTTTATTCATTCGAATTTAAAAATTTCTGACATCAAATGAAAGCAGTAGGAAGATACAACAGTCTAGTTCCTATGGTTCCTCTTGGCTTCTCGAATCTCTTCCCGTAGTTCCGCCACCTCTTTCTTCAGTACATCATACATATTTTTTCCTCTTCTCGAGTTCCCAAACACGATGACTGAGAGTTGCAATGCTCTCATTGCACTTCGAACACTATGCCTGCAGCAGCTCCGCTCTATCCCTCTGAGTCTCTATCTGCCTCTGAAGAGACACAATGAGACAACTCGGAACTGGTTCTTCCTCGTCAAAGGAATCATCAGATGAATCCGGAGGTAGAGTGACCTCTCGGAACTCAGTCCATTCCTCTTCGAACTCTTCAGGATCTTCTTCGTCTGAATCAGCTTGCCCGGAGTAGTAATCCTCTTCAATGATGTGCCAATCGTCATCTCCAGCTTGGTCGAAGTGGTCCGTCATCTTAGAGAAAGGAGAAGAAGAAGCATAAATCATAGAGCAACACAATTGTAAGTGACTTACATTTAAATCTATAGACTCAACACACACTCTAATGTCCACTTCTAGGGTGTCGTTCCTTATAAACTTGCACTACTTGGAAGCGTGGCTCTGATATCACCCTGTAACACCCAGAATTTCGAAGCATACTGAATTCGAGTTCCACAGTATCTTTTCACTTCTCTTCGTACAATTTTACAAGGAAAATAAAAACTTTACTTTACATCAAAGTTACATTTACTTTAACATTTATACAGCGGAAGCAAATTTTACAACAATGAATGAAATACAACAACACTTGAATAATCTTTAAGCAATCAATTCCTTCTTAGTCTTTTTCATGTGTTTTACCCTGCATAGAAATTGTGGGCACGTTAGTTCATTCAACTGATGAAATATTATACACGACCATCCTCTCTATGCCGAAAATAGTATAACAATTCTCAACACTTAACAAACTACAAACTTGTTCACAAATAAAGCTAAGGGGACTATCCTATTGATGTCGGGTTGTAAATGTGCACTTAGTCCTTAATGCAATTATTTATGCTATATGACACTAATGCACACTTGTTCAGAGTCTATGCAGCCCATACTACATAGGTCCGAGGGCAAGCCCTTAACCGTTCTTCATCTTGTAGGGTTCAATCCCTCGCCATGACTTAATCTACTACTGTAACTATGGTAAGTATCCTAGATGTTCTATGACCTACGAACACATATCTAGGCACCCTGGAGAGAATCCCAACGCACTGTCACATGACTCATCGTGCAGGAATCTTGTGGTAATTCACCTCCTACCATAGACATGACACCACCCGCAGTCACCAAACACCCCACGAGCGTCGCCACCGGGACGGTACTCTGGAACAGTATCCACGTCCTACTCATGACGCATCATGGGACATCCTATGAATATTCTCACGCCGCCAATCTAATGGCCCTCATACTCATGTTTTTCCCTTATTTTCATCACATCTTCACTATGTATCTAGTCCTTAATTTAATTGAATCATGAACAAAATCAATCCCTTAGGGTTAGCATTCCCACTATACCAGTCTTAGTCATTCATTTGACATGACCCAAGTCTTGGTCTTTTTATTTCAAATATCATTTCAACATTACTTTTATTGCCGGTATAAGGCTTAGCTACACCCTAGTTCTTAATTTCAACTCACAATTACAACATCGAGTTTTCATACTCATAAAGTCCTCTTTCATGATTAATCATAATTCACATTTCATATTCATAGTATTCATGTATTCATATTCATAATACTCTTCATAACTCATCATATCATCTAATTTCAATTTTCAAGTACAATATCATGCGTAAATAATTAACATTCAATTCTTCTAACATGTCACATTCACTAGTTCATATTTCCACATAATTCTCTTAATCATTATTTTAATCCATACTAATTTCATAATTGACAATTTTACTTAGTTTCACAATTCACACTTTTCAAATTTCGCATTACCAAATCTAATTTCTAAATTCCTGAAAACAATCTATTTAATTTTCTTTATCTAAAAAACAATTTAAGTTAATAATTAAAATAAGTCCCTTCTTGCAAAAGTAGTCTCAAATTCTCATTTATACTAGGCCACAGGTCATAGAAAATCATCTCACGAAAATCCAGATATTATTTGAAACTTCAGAGCAGTCGACTGTTAAATCATGGCAAGTCGGTTGTTCTGTAAAGATTTAAAACTCGAAAATAAAATGATCAGGGCAATTGACTGTTACAATATAGTCGGTCGACTGTTCCGTAAAGATTTAAAACTCAAAAATAAAATGATCAGAGCAGTCGACTGTTACCCTATAATCGGTTGACTGTTCTGTAAAGATTTTAAAACTCAGAAATAAAATGATCAGGGCAGTCAACTCTTACACTATAATCGGTCGACTAATCTGTAAAGATTTAAAACTCAAAATAAATAACCAGGGAAGTCGACTGTTACAATATAGTCGGTCGACTATTTTGTAACTAAAATCCAAAATTTATTACCTGACAGTAGATTGTCGACTCGAATTCGGTCAACTGTCGATTGCACCAGGTTGCAATTTAAAGTAGATCATAGGTATATTTTTTTACTTTGAAAATAAGGACACAATTTTCATATTATTTATAATCGAGGTTTCCGAGAAATAATATTTTTAGAACATAAGTTTTCATCTTTCTACAATAATGAAACTTCATTTTAGACAATCCACTACACATGATGCATTTAATCAATTTGTGTCTCATAAGCACAACTTTCTTCACATGGCATGATTTATAAACATAAAGCATGACAATAAGATATACTCTAGCATTTCAATTTCACACATTTATCAGTTAGTAATCATCTTCACAGTCATTCTCTAAATTATCATTCCATCTCTAATTTATCAACCATGAGACTAGAATTTCTTGATTTCTTTTTAACTATTTTATCACATCATTCCTAGCATGGCATCTAAAATTTAGAAGCATGAGAAACACCCACCTATTGGAGACAAACAAATTGAAAGTTCCCAAAATGCAAGAAAGTGTCCTTCTCCTCCTAGAATGTATTGCAATTTGCCTTCTCCTCCTTGAAAGCCTTGGAACCCGACCTTCTTGTGCTCCTTGAATGGTTGGCCGGCCTCCTCTTAGTTGGAAACACACACAAAATTCACACTCTAATTTTTTACTCCCTATTACTACTCAATCTTTTCCTCTCTTAATCTTTTTCTCTCTTAATGAATTGTTTAGTGAACTAATGAGAAGAAATATAGGGGTATTTATACACTTTTAGGATGAGAATAGATGGCTAGGTTTCAATCAAGGAGTTAGAGATCAAGGATCAAGATGGATTGGGAGGTTGTAGCAACTTCCATGATCACATAACTATCCCCCACAACTTCATCCACTCTCCCTCTCTCTTTGGCTCAAATCCGGCCACTCCTAGTAAGGTTGTGCAATGCACACTCTATTACATGCACATGCCTCCTAGTATCCCCTACTATTAAGTTGTACAAAACTAATTAATCAATTGTCCACTAATTGTGTCTATATGACAAGTTATGACAATTAAAAGATTAATTAGTTTGTTGGCTTCAAAATAGTGGGCTTAAGACTCATGGGTCAAATAATAAAACATTTAATTATGGTGGGCTTAAATTAGAAAAACAAGTTTAGGCTTTTTAAAAATGGGCTTAAAAATAAAGAGAAGGAAAGAAAATAATTATTTGTTCATGTTATAGAAAATCATTATATATATAAAAATATTTATACAAAAATTTATACGTGCACAACACGTAAAATCAACAATTTCTCATTTAATAAAAATTCTGGGTATTACAATTGTAGTAAAAAATTCGACAGAATCTCCCTTAAATATTAGCCCTTTTAACGCAATTTCTTACGGAATTCTGCTCACTATTAAAAAATTAATATCACAGGTAGTCAATATGAATCCTCCCCAGGCTAATCCAAGCAACATCACATAGGCATCATATATATAGGGCTCTGGGGGGGGGGGGGAATCTTCATATGACTAAAGATACAAAATATATACCAAGATATCGTTTGGAAATATAATAGATTTTAGGAAATTTAGTAAAAGTTTTCACAGAGTCTCCCCTAAAATATTAGCCCTTTTACAGCAATTCCTTACGAAATTCTGCTAACAATTAAAAATATAACATCACAAGTAGTAAATATCAATCCTCCCCAGGCAAAACCAAGCAACATCACACAGGCATCATATATATAAGGCTCTAGGGGGAAAAAATTATAATATAATGCAAGATACAAAATAAAAACCAAAATTTTGTTTGAAAACGTAATGAATTTTTAGAAAAACGTTTGAAAAAACTTTCAAAAACCAAACACAGAACCCAATACTCCACAACTTTGAGGGTACGGGTATTAACATAACTACATTATATCATCATTATATACAGATACTTACATCATCTCCGGAAATGCTAAATATTACAACTATTACAACTATTACATCCTCCACCATAATATATACCAACCAACCGAATGACAAAAAAAAAATTACAGGGTTGAAACAATGCTTCAAGTCTTCAAGTCTTAAAAAATGGGACAAAACAGTGAGCCTAAAAAACAGTAAGAGTTTACTATAATCTATTAAAATAATGAGAGTTTTAAAACAATAGTAAGAGTTTTAAAACCATTACCTTTCAAACAGGATAATGTCTTTTAACTCAATGGTTTGAACCCAACATGTTCTTTATTACCCTACCAAAAGTTCAACTGTCAATATGTACATAACGGTTCTGAGTGTAGACGACAATCTGGGGGGAAAAAAGAAGTATTAAATTAGCGGCAGTTAACGGCAAAACATAGGGTGTAGTTGGAAACTGTAGAGTAATGGGTACATGCATTTGAAGCCTACATCTATCGCAGCTGCAGTTGCAAATCTAAATTATTTTAATGCTTGTTAGTTAGTTTCATGTACAATATTTGTTAATATATTGTTGTTGCATGAAATATACCGATTTGTCCCCTTGCTAACCATATTTTATTATAGGAAAACACTACTAACTAATGCAATTTGAAAGTTTAAATAACTGAAAATTTGTTAGAGCCCATTGTTTTGGATACATCTCTAATTCTTTGACATGGTTATGTTATTTTTGCAATTTGCAGAAAATGCTGGAGTGATTGTGAATCAAAAGGGAGAAATGAAAGGTAAGGCGATACACTTATTCTATTTTAGGTGCATTATTGCAGAAACTTGCAAAAATACTATGTCACAACGTTGATCTTGTCAGTTGACAAAAAAATTTACTTTATTTATTAAAATAGGCATAATCTCTTGATTTGAGAGATTAAAATACCAACTAATCAATGTTTGGTACTTGTTACTCCCCTAACTTTTTTTATTAAGATACAGAATTACGAATTTAAGATCTTTATAGCTATTTTGTTTTATTTGTTAGAAGTGGATATATAAAGACTTTAGCTTGCATCATATGATCTATTTCTTTTCCCCTCCAAAAGGATTAACTAAATAATTTGTAAATATTTCCAAATGCATATCTTATTTTTTTTTAGCTTATTCTGTTGAAATTGACCTCAGAATGGTTATTAATTGGTTACTTGATTTTTCTTTGATTAGTCTCAGATCCATAAATTTAATGAGTTCTATTGGCCATGGTTGTAGGATCTGCTATTACTGGGCCCATTGGAAAAGAATGTGCTAACTTGTGGTCAAGGATTGTCAGTGCTGCCAAAGCATTTGTTTAACTATTGTTGTTGTTTCATGTGGCCTTGTGTTCTTAATTTTGTGATCTCTAGACTTTTACAGTTTGTGTTAGGCTTGGTTTTTCTTAATATAGTTTTCTGGGTTGGAGTTTAAATTTCAGTGTTTATCGATAATGATAACATGCTATCTTTATAATTCAATGAGCCTGTTACATTGGAGCCAAATGTGTGGTACTCTGCATAAAATTCAATGAGACTACTTCAGATGAATCCCAGGTTTTGGATAGTTTCATGAATGCATCCTCTGAAATTCTTATTTTGATTGTAAATCTTGTTGCTTCTAAATTTGATTGTTTGTGAGAGTCTTAAGCAAATTAGTTTGGCTGGTTTGGAAGGGACTGCTGAATATATTTTCAGCGACAAAAGTGTTAATAACCTTCATTTACGGATATCTGATTCATAATTTCTAAAGCCAGTATGCCCATTAAAAAGATGTATATGAACCTATGGATTATGTTGGAGTTATGTCTTTCATCAAAATTTCAATGATTGGTAACGAACCTATTGTCATATATGCTCGTGTAGTTCTTTGCAGAGTTAACATTGAGCTTCCTTAAACTTTATTCCTGCTTAAGATTATGGATGGGAATTTGATTAGGGTTACCATGCTTGCGGTGGGTGTTGGCGAAGGAATGTCTTGTTGCTTGTAGTAGTGGTGGTGGCAACGACCTTGTTGAAGATAGAATGTAGTGATTGGAGGTTTGGAAAGAAATGCATTGGTGATAGGGTGGCGATAGTGCAGGCCAAGATGAGATGAAGAGAGAAGAGTTTCACGGTGTTAATGGTGGTGATAGCTATAAATGCAGTGTTCAAAGAGAACAGTGTATCAAAACGTTTACATTATTATGAACTGTATGAAAATGTTGACATTATTGGTCGGTCTCTACTTACTAATTGTGTATATCTTATTGACAACCAACTCGATGCCTCTGGATGATACAGTCTATGGTTTGGATTTATCCTTGACTGGGCACAACAAATGCAATCAGTTTCCGTATCACACAATTGATGGTGGTCTTCCCTGGGATAGAAACTCACTAACTTGAGGTTTGACTCACTGATTGATCTAAGTTCAGGGGAAAAAATAATATAATGATTAACCAAAAAATTTCTTGGCCAGCAGGCACAGACAGTTTGGTTATGTTTATTGGCAAAGCACTCATTTTTCTGTTAATGTTCGTATGAAGAATGTGCTTTTGTAATATCCTTGCATTCTGTTTACCAGATTGTCCCTTGGAATGGTATTGGTTAATATTTTGATCCTAAAATTCTATGCGAAAAACAATATAATCTTTTTTTCCCATACACCTTCAATTTTTTTTGCAATTACTTATTTCTTCTAATGTAGCTTTGGGATCTGTAATATTCATAAACCCATCTAGATGCCTGTTTAAAGATTTAGATACTCCCTGAAACATTTACTTCTACAATTTATCTTTTCCTCTAAAAACTTCAATAAGAACATAATGCGCATTAAAACTGTTATCCTGTGCCTATTGGAAATCTTTTCCTTTCTTACTCATGTTGAAGTTGTAACACCCTGAATTCCAAAACAGACTAAATTCGAAGTTCCACAGGATCTTTACACTTCTCTTCGTACAATTTTACAAGGAATTAAAAACTTTTGTTACATCAGAGTTACATTTACATTACATATTTACAGCGAAAGCAATTTACAACAAATTACATGAATGGAAATGTACAACATTTGAATCATTCTTTAAGCAGCATGCAAACTTTAATCTTGTTAATCACTTTATCCTGCATAGAAATTGTGGGCACGTCAGTTGCTTACAATCAACAATATATTATACACGGCTATCTTCTCTATGCCGAACAGTATAATGATTCTCAAATACTTGAAAAAACCACAAACTTGATCACAAACAAAACTACAAGGGACTATCCTATTGATGTCATGTTGTGCGGTGCACTTAGTTCTTAATGCAGTTATGTATATTACATGACACTAATGCGCACTTGTTCAGATTCTATGCATCCCATACTATATAGGTCTGAGGGCAAGCCCTTAACCGTTCTTCATCTTGTAGGGTTCAATCCCTCGTCATGACTTAAAACTACTACTATAACTACGATAAGTATCCTAAATGTTCTATGAGTTACGAGCTCTTGTCCAGACAGCCTGGAGGGGAATCCCACGTTATGTCACGACACATCGTGAAGAACCTATAAACAATTCAGCCTCCGTCATAGGACATGACACCACCCGCAGTCACCAAACACCCCACGAGCGTCGCCTGCGGTACGGACTCCTGGAGACATATCCACGTTATGACACGACGCATCGTGTAGACAGCCTGTGAATATTCTCACACCGTAGCTCCGAGGCCCTCATACTCGTGTTTTTCTCTTATTTTCATCACATCTTCACTGTGTATCTAGTCCTTAGTTATTTCAATCGTGAATAAAATCAATTCTCTAGAGTTAGTTCTTCCACTATACCGGTCTTAACCATTTATATAACATGACCCAAACTTGGTCTTTTCATTTCAAATTTCATTTCAACATAATTCTTTCCAATACCGGTATGAGGCTTAGCTACTCTGTAGTTCTTAATTTCACTTCATCATCACAAAATTTGAGTCTTCATACTCATATGTTCTTTTTCACAATTAACATGATTTCCATTCTTTTCTATGAATCAAATCTCATACATAAGGTTCAATTTTAATTCATGTATTTCATACTAAAAATTTTATTTCAATAAATCAATTAGATTCCCAAGCTAGTACTTCTTTCTTTTACTTAATTTAATCCACAAAGTTGTATTTTTTATCTATCTTTAGAGTGCACACAAAACCCAAATAGATGAATAAAAATCCATAGTCAACACACTTAAATTTTCCTCCATTCAAAATTTCCCTTTTAAAACTTTATAAAATTTCCCATGAGAATAATCACTTTTCATATTAATACAAATGTTAATTTCATGCAAGTCTACTAAATTTTCACTTCTAAGTCACTTTTATTTTAGTCAAATAATGCACAAGTATTTTTCATAGAATCCACATATTTGTAGAATAAATATAGCATTTTTTCCAATTTTTAAAAGCCAAGGAATCAATTTAAAACCCAAAAAAAATCAACAAGTTTTAATCCTGCCGAAGCCAGGAATCAAACCCAAGACCTGAGACTAGCCGGCCGCCACCGAAAGCCAACTGGGCTAAGGTGCAACCACGATATGGCATAGGTCAAAATTAATACGAGGTTTTGGTTTCAGTTTGGGGTTTATTCAAAAACAAAAAAATAAAAATAAAAGGGCAGAGCCCAGTTTCGAACCCGAGACCACTAGGGTCACTCGTAAGCTACAGTAATGCTTAAGAACCCAATAACCAATTTGTCTAAGCGAAACTGATATAGTGTGGGGTTTTTAGGGGTTAAAGTCCGAGACTCAGTTATTTCGGATTTTTACACAAAATGAGTGTTTTTAAGTCCTTTCTTCGTATCCAAATTAATTTAAAAACTCTAGAATTCATTTTATATATAATTACATTAATCCATTAAATTAAAATTTCATTTTTGATACAAAAGCATAATTTTTTGCCCCCTACATGTATTTTACTAGTAAATTCCAATTTTTGGGAAAACAATTCTACAAGTTTACATTTAAAAATTTCCTAAATCACTTATATTAGTTTTGTTACCATTATACAATTGTTTCAGTAATAAATTTCCTTTTTGTTTATTTTTCATGCCATTTCCCATTTTTCCCATAATTCTCCTTTCAATTATTTAATATACAAGCATATCGTCTTAATCTAACACATAGCAATCAAATAGAGCATGGTAACATGGTAAATTCTAAACTAATAATCACAATTTTTGCAATCAATCAACATTCTTTTAACAAGCATTCCTACCAACAACAATTTGTCTCATTTACACATCACATGGCTAGATTAGTCATAGTTTTTTCTTAATCTTATCAAACAAACCCTAGCATAATGTCTAATTAGAAGTTTAAGAGAACCACCCACCTTTAGTGGAGAGAAAATGAAATAAACTCCTAGATATCTCCTACAACGAACACGTGAAGCCTTCTCCTCCTAGATCAAGCCACCAAAAAGCCACCTCCTCCTAGTGAGCAAGCTAACCGAGCCTCCCCTTTCTGGATCTGTTACCGCTAAATCTGGTGTGGGGGTAAACAGATAGTATTTGTGAGTTCTTGGAAAACCTGAATAGCAAACACCTAACCTGTTCCGCTGGAGTTTGTCCGCTGACTCCCGCCGTTCACCTGCAAGGAAGTGCGAGACACCGGGGTTGATCCCGGTGACGCACCCTCCGACGCTCTTGTCAGTAACCAGAAATGATTAAGAAAGAGCTTTTTATTGGAAAAGTATTGATTACCTCTTAATGGAGATGGATGGGGGGTATTTATAGCCGCCTTAGGGATCAGATTAGGAATGTAATTCCTGTGATCTGATAAGGAGTAAAATCCTCGTAATCAGATTAGGAATGTAATCCCTTAATTCCCGGTGAGAGGATAGTTGCGAATCAGGCCCGTTGATTTGGTTCAATCAGAGACCCTAATTCTATCCTGTCGGACTGGGTTTGTATCGGGTCGAGACCCATACCCAGTTGAGGTGGATCCGTTCGCGGGTTATTGGATCTGTGAGAAGGAGACCCAGTACCCGTTTCGGACCCATTTGTACGTAAAATTACCGTTTTACCCCTGAGCTTTAAGATTCGTGTCCGATGTGAATGGTCCCGATTTAATCCTATTTTTAGCCATATCATGAGCCCCCCACTCCTGAAGACTGAGTTTGATCAGCCTTTGAGGAGTAGTTTTACTGTTCTAATGGCATACGGGATTTTATCGGTGTTCTTTAAGGGAGTTTGGATCTTGCTGGGGGTGTAACGGTGTTATTCTGGGCTTGTAAAATGCCCAAAAATATTCTCAGAATTTTCTGGATTTTTGGTGATTTTATCAGATTTTTCTGAATTTTTTCTCATTTTTTTGAATTTTTTATTCATTTTCCGAATTAAATAATTAATTATCAAAAATATTAATTAATTATTCTAATTTAATAATTATTTTTCAGAATTTAAAAATAATTTTTCTGAATTAATAATTATTTTTAGAATTTTTAATTAATTTTTCAATTTTTTAATTATTTTTTCGGATTTTTTAAATAATTAAAATAAATAAATAAATTAATTAATTAATTAAATATTACCTGGACACGTGGCGCGTTTCTGGACGTCGATCGTGATCAGATGGCACGCATCGCAAAGCAGATCATGATCTGGACACGTGGCGCGTTTCTGAGCGTCGATCATGATCAGATGTGTGCGCATCATGAGGCAGATCACGTTCTGGACACGTGGTGCATTTCTGAGCATCGATCGTGTCGCGATGCGAATTTTGAGACGATCGGACGGATCGTGTGGGTCGGCACGTTTTTTCTCCATATACGAGGGTCGGTTGTTCGGTTCCTCGGCTCGGCAGCTCAGATCTGCCGACCCTTGAGATGATGCCACGTGGCGCCACGTGGCGTTTTTTTTTTCCTGCTTCTTCTCCTCCATCTTTCTTCGCCCGCTGCTTCTTTTTCTCTCTTCTTTCTTCCCCCGCTGCTTCTTTCTCTTCTTCTTCGACTCTTCTTCTAACTTTCCCCCGCTGCTACTTTCTTCGCTTCACCGCTCTGTTCTTCGCCTCTCCTTCTCTCCGCTTCGTCTCCTCCCTTCGGCGCACCTTCAACGACGAGGGGAGCTCGACGTCGGTAGCGGGGAGGAACTCAGCGGAGAGGAGGCGAGCTCGGCCATGGGAGAGGTTGGCGAGATGGCGAGGGGAGCTCGACGCTTCGGCGAAGCTTCGTCGGCGGTGTGAGCTCGGTGACGAACGGAGCCCGTGGAGGAGGCCTCGGAGCTCGCTCGTGGAGAGCTCGGAGCTCGCCTCTCCGATGGGAGTTCGACGCAGAATTGTGGAGGGCTCGGTGAGAGGCGAGCTCGTCGATGGGGCTATGGTCGACTTCGGCGAGGGGAACTCGGCTCGGCCTTGTGGATAGCTCGGAAGTCGGCGAACTCGTCGAAGGAGATGGGTGAACACTGAGGGTGGTTCGGACCTCGTCGATGAGAGCTCGTTCGAGGGAGCTCGAAGAAGGAGATGATGGAGCTCGGAGCTCAGAAATGGCAGGGGGGAGCTCGGCGCGTCGGTGTCGAATCTCGTCGTGGCTTCGATGAGGAAGAGGCATGGCGAGGAGCTTCAGCGAACCAGCTCGACGTGCAGAGTGGAGTTCGGAGCTTCGACGATGGAGGCAGCTCGGGAAGGAGATGGGCCGAGCTGGCAATGGAGGAGTGGAGCTCTCCCGTGGGTTCGTCGAGGAAGGAGCTCGGCGATGACTTCTTGAGCTCGGTGGAGAGTTAAGCTTGGCGATGGAGGCTCAACGACAGCTTGAAGATGAGCGGTCTTGGAGTTCAGCAGCGAGGTTCCTATCGAGGCTTGACGATGGGGTAGCCTGGAGCTTGGAGGATGAGTGAATGTTGGCTATGGCGAAGTTCGAGATGAGGGAGGAGCTAGGAGTTTGAAGCTCCCTGTTGGTTCGTTTCGCATGGACGCTCGGTGAAGAAGAAGAGGTGAGCTGGATTTTTGTCTCGGCGGGAGTTTGGAAGAGAAGAAGAAGAAGTAGGAAGAGCGGCTTATGGGGTTTGGGTTTGGATACTGAACCCGACCCTATAGCCCTTTTTTCTGTTGTTTTTTTTTCTTTCTTCCTCCTTCCTTGCTGTTCGGCAGTTGCTTCTTGCTCGGCAGATCCGAGCACAGATTTTGAGGAGCATTTTTGCCACTTTGCAGTTCGGTAGATCGGTAGCTCGGATTTGAGATCCGAGCTACATGGCTCAATTTGGACGGTTCATCACGATCGTGGCGCGAATCTCGAGACAAGAGGCTTAAATTTCGAGAAAACATTATCTTGTCGTTTTGTGAAGACGTGGCGCGATCTGAGCCGTTCATCATGTTCTAGCACGTTTTTGAGATGATCCAACGGTGAGATGGCTCGGCAGTATTTTTCTCCATATGTGAGGGTTGGTTCTTCGTCCGCTCGGCTCGGTGACTCAGTAGTTCACCCTCTGCCCGTAGTAGCTCGGTATCTCAAGAGGATGGGTCGGAGCTCTGCTCCTCGGATCGAGAAGATGGGCCAGCATATGGGAGAGGTGAAGGGCTCTGAAGCTCTGCCTCTATGCTATTTGGTTTTGGAGATTTTTGAAGAGGAGCTCCACTCCTAGGGTTGGAGAAGAGGTGCTAGGAAGAGGTGCTTGGAAGACCCATTCTCTGAAGTGAGTGCAAGGAGCAACTCTAGGAAAGAGTTGTGAGCTCCGAACTCGTTGAGAAGAGGTCCGCTTCGGAAGCGAGCGGAGTGAAGAGCTCGACTCTAGGAGAGAGCCATCTGGAAGACAAGTTTTGAGGAGCAACTCTAGGAGAGAGTTGTGAGCTCCGAACTTGTTTGAGAAGATCTCTGCTTTGGAGGCGAGCGGAGTGAAGAGCTCGGCATTAGAATAGCCATCTGGCAGACGAGTTTGAGGAGCAACTCTAGGAGAGAGTTGTGCTCCGAACTCGTTTAAGAAGATCTCCGCTTTGGAGGCGAGCGGAGTGAAGAGCCATTTGAGAGACAAGTTTTGAGGAGCAACTCTAGGAGAGAGTTGTGCTCCGAACTCGTTTGAGAAGAGGTCCGCTTTGGAGGCGAGCGGAGCGAAGAGCTCGGTTCTAGGGAAGAGCCACTTGGAAGATGAGTTTGAGGAGCAACTCTAGGAGAGAGTTTTAGCTCCGAACTCATGGAGAAGAGCTCCGCTTTGGGGGCGAGCGGAGTGAAGAGCTCGGCATTAGAAGAGTTATTTGAGAGACAAGTTTAAGAAGGAACTCTAGGAGAGAGTTGTGCTCCGAACTCGTGGAGAAGAGCTCCGCTTTGGAGGCAAGCGGAGTGAAGAGCTCGGCTCTGGGAGAGAGCCATTTGGAAGACGAGTTTTGAGGAGGAACTCTAGGAGAGAGTTGTGCTCCGATCTCGTCGAGAAGAGCTCCGCTTTAGAGGCGAGCGGAGTGAAGAGCTCGGCTTTAGGAGAGCCATCTGGACGGTTGATCATGATTGTGGTGCGAATCACGAGACAAGAGGCACGAGTTTCGAGAAAATATTATCTTGTCGTTTTGTGGTGACGTGGCGCGATCTGATCCGTCCATCATGCTTGAGTGCGAATTTTGAGATGATCTAACGGTGAAACCGGATCAGCATAATTTTTCTCCATATGTGGAGGTCGGTACCTCGTCCACTCGCCTCGGTAGTTCCCCCTCTGCCCATAGTAGCTCGGCGAAGAGGAGGGGTCGGAGATCTACCTCTGCTCTTCGGCTCGAGAGAATGGGTCGGCATATGGGAGAGGTGAAGAGCTCCGGAGCTCTGCCTCTGTTCTGTTTGGTTTGGGTGATTTTTGAAGAGGAGCTCCACTCCTGGCGAGGAGAAGAGGTGCTAGGAAGATCTTCGTAAGAGCCATGAGAAGACCCATTCTTTCAAGTGAGTGCAAGGAGCAACTCTATGGGAGAGTTTTGAGCTCCGAACTCGCTTAGAAGAGGCTCGCTTCGAAGGCGAGCGGAGTCAAGAGCTCAGACCCAGGAGAGAGCGATCTGGAAGACGAGTTTGGGGAGCAACTCTAGGAGAGAGTTTTAGCTCCGAACTCGTTTGAGAAAAGGTCTGCCTTGGAGGTAAGCGGAGTGAAGAGCTCCGCTTTTAGGAGAGCCATCTGGAAGACGACTTTAAGGAGCAACTCTAGGAGAGAGTTGTGAGCTCCGAATTCTTTGAGAAGAGCTCCACTTTGGAGGCGAGCGGAGTGAAGAGCTCGGCTCTAGGAGAGAGCCATTTGGAAGACGAGTTTGAGGAGCAACTCTAGGAGAGAGTTGTGAGCTCCGAATTCTTTGAGAAGAGCTCCACTTTGGAGGCGAGCGGAGTGAAGAGCTCGACTCTGGGAGAGAAAGGAAGGGGAGGAGAGGCATTCGGGTTCTCTCCTCTGCCTTGTTCTTTCGCACAGTGAAGAAGAGGAGAAGCGTTGGGCACTTTTGGCGGGAAGACTGAAGAAGAAGGAGAAGAATGGAGAAGCCAAGAAGGGTATGGGTCGGATCGTGGGTATCAGATCCGACTCCGACCCGTTAGCCTCTTTTTCTTCTTGCCCTTCATCTGCTTTGCTACTCGGCAGATGCATCTTGTTCGGCAGATCCGAGCACGAATTTTGAGGAGCATTTTTCACCACTTTCTCACTCGGTAGATCGGCATATCCGAGCTACTCGGTTCAATCTGAACGGTTGATCATGATCGTAGCACGAATCACGAGACAAGAGGCACGGGGTTCGAGAAAACGTTATCTTGTCATTTTGTGGTGGTGTGGCACGATCTGATCCGTCCATCACGCTTGAGTGCGAATTTCGAGATGATCTAATGGTGAAATCAGCTCGGCAGAATTTTTCTCCATATGTGGAGGTCGGTACCTCGTCCACTCGGCTCGGTGACTCTGTAGTTCACCGTCTGCTCGAGCGTGAGGAGAAGCTCAGCGAGCTGATGAAGTGGACGGGTCGGCATATGGAAGAGGTGGTGCTCTCTTTGGTCTTGGAGATTTTTTTGGAAGAGGAGCTCCACTCTTAGGTGTGGAGAGGACCCATCCTTTGAAGAGAGTGTAAGGAGCGACTTTATGGAAGAGTTTTGAGCTCCGAACTCGCTTTGAAGGGGCCCTCTTTGGAGGCAGCGGAGTGAAGATCTCAGTTTTTAGAAGAGCCATCTAGAAGATGAGTTTTGAGGTGCAACTCTAGGGAAGAGTTGTGCTCCGAACTCCCTATTTAAGTGACAGAATCAACGGTTGTGGGAGCAATTCCGAATGGCGAACCACTTCTAACTCGCTGAAGAGCAAGTTATTTGAAGAGGAATCGAGCCAAGTGTTGGACACCGAACCATCGGTAGAGGTGTTCAACGGTTGTGGGAGCAATTCCGAATGGCAAACCGCTTCTAACTCGCTTAAGAGCAAGTTATTCGAAGCAGAATCGAGCCAATTGTTGGACTCCGAACCATCGGTAGAGGTGTTCAACGATTGTGGGAGCAATTCCGAATGGCGAACCGCTTCTAACTCGCTTAAGAGCAAGTTATTCGAAGCAGAATCGAGCCAAGTGTTGGACTCCGAACCATCGGTAGAGGTGTTCAACGGTTGTGGGAGCAATTCTGAATGGCGAACCACTTCTAACCCGCTGAAGAGCAAGTTATTTGAAGAGGAATCGAGCCAAGTGTTGGACTCCGAACCATCGTTAGAGTTATTCAACGGTTGTGGGAGCAATTCTGAATAGCGAACCACTTCTAACTTGCTGAAGAGCAAGTTATTTGAAGAGGAATCGAGCCAAGTGTTGGACTCCGAACCATCGGTAGAGGTATTGAACGGTTGTGGGAGCAATTCCGAATGGCGAACCATTTCTAACCCGCTGAAGAGCAGGATATTTGAAGAGGAATCGAGCCACGTATTGGACTCCGAACTCATTGTTAAGGGTTAGTAAGTTGCGGGAGCAGCCATGTAGAAGAAGCTGGACTCCGAACCCACCATTTAAGAGAGTCGTGACTCGGAGAGATAGAGAAGCGGGAGCAATAATTTTTAATGAAAAGATGTAAAGCTTGAAATAAACTAAGTGGCCGGTTCAAAAGGGCGAGCCATTATTACATGCTATTGGCCGAGTTACAAGCATCGGCCTTATTGAAAATCAGGATCCTACTTCTACAATAAGGTGAAGACCTCTTGGGAGGAACTAGGAGATTCTGAGTCTTGAAGCTCGGCGGGCCCTTTTGCTCGTTTGTAGGCTCCTCAGGGGGTAAGCTCGGCCCCCTCTTTTTGGACGAACTTGATCAGGTGCCCCCGCTGTATGAGTTCTTCGATCTCCTCCTTGAGATCCCGACAATCATCCGTGTCGTGGCTGTGGTCCCTGTGAAAGCGGCACCACTTATCCTTGTTTCTCTTCTTGCCAGGTGTATTCAATCTCGGGGGAGCACGGAGTAGCCCTTCCTTATCCACCTCCATATGAACTTCTGATATATTGGCAATGAGGGGGGTGAACTTCTCAAACCGAGGAGTCGAGCGACGCTGTCCATTGCTGTCCTTCTGGGATTTTTGGGACCCCTCTTCGCTTGTGCTCTTCCGTTTGTTCCCGAAAGATGTCTCCTCGAAGCTCGGGAGATTCTCGGCTTCTTCGGCCCGAATGTACTTCTCGCTCCTAAGAAGGAGGTCGGCGAAATTATGTGGGGGCTTCTTAGCAAGAGACGAGCGAAGGTTAGAATTGAGGACGTTGGATTGGAATGCGACAGTCGCAATCGAATGGCCGAGGGAGGCGATCGATCTGACCTCTGCAGTGAACCTCCTCACATAGTCCCTCAACTTCTCTCCCTTTTCTTGACTGAGGTGGAGCAACGAGAGGCTGGTCTTCTCCGTGCGTCTGCTACTCATGAAGTGGGTGATGAAGAGGGTCTAAAACTGCTCGAAGGAGAAAATAGAAGAGGGGGCGAGGCGTGAGTACCATTCCCGAGCCGAACCCTTAAGAGTGGCGGGGAAGGTTTTGCACAGCAAAGCATCGGAAGCTTGGTGGATTAGCATGAGGGACTTGAAGCTTTCGATGTGGTCCACGGGGTCCGACTCCCCCGAGTAAGTTTCGAACTGTGGGGGTTCGAAACCTCTTGGGATAGGAACCTCCATGATGGTCCGGGAGAAGGGAGGTCTGCTCGGGCAGATGGTCCTTCCTCTTAACTCCTCATCCTTGTCTATTCGGCCGATGCGCCTCTCCATCTCGTGGAGACGGCAGTAGAGAGCATCGTCCCTTCGACGGTAGGCAAACGAGCCTCTGGACTCGTCTTCATAGGAAGGGGAGCGACGACGGTAGCTCTTGGAGCGGCGAGGGTTAGGCATTCGCTGTTGGTTGCTAGGAGCCGGAGGAGGAGTTATGGACCGATGGCGAGGACTGGACCCGTGGAGGGGTAGGAGCCCTCTGAGCGTTGTTATTGTTGGGTCGGAGGTTGAGAGCTTGCAACACCGTTGTTTGAAATTGCTGGAACTCGGCACGAGTGATGGGTGCCTCATCGTTCCTCAGATGTTGCCGACCAGTAGGGGAATAGGGTCTTCTCCTATGATGCAATAACCTGCAACATGTGAGGCTAGAGTTGAACTCTAACCCCCAAAACTACGGGGTCAGCCATAAATGGTGTGAGTGATATAAACAACAACATAAATAAAAATAAACATAAACTCTCAAACAACATGTACTGAACAAAAATGCATAAACTGAACATGTAATATGAAACAAGAACGATAGGCCAGTACATGCATGAAGCCGAGTCGAGAAACAATACCAACGATCAATATCCTTCAATCAAATTACTCTCAAAATAGTACAGTTCACTGTACGGTACAGTCGACTGTCTTAGGAACCAGTCGACTGATCAGAACCAACAATAATCCTCACGTCTCTGATCATGCCCAATTGTCAATAAATCTCAGTACCACGATGTATGTCCAACAATCGATCACCAATAATGTCATAGATCAGATACCCATGTATCCATCCACAAAAACTAAAGATAGTATAGATCGAATACATACCCGGTATGCAATCACTAATAGTGACTCTTACACCGACGAACATATTCATCTACAAACAAACTAAAGATGGTATAGATAGAATACATACCCGGCATGCAATCACCCATAGTGACTCTTACACCGACGAACATATTCATCTACAAACAAACTAAAGAGGGTATAGATAGAATACATACCCGGCATGCAATCACCCATAGTGACTCTTACACCGACGAACATATTCATCTACAAACAAACTAAAGAGGGTATAGATAGAATACATACCCGGCATGCAATCACCCATAGTGACTCTTACACCGACGCACATATTCATCTACAAACGAACTAAAGATAACAAGAACACTCAAGATCATGAAAAACTAATCAGCTCCAGTCGACTTATACTGTAATAAGTCGACTTCCCCGAGAACCAATATTCAAGATTATAACAAGTGCAGTAAGTTGACTTATAAAAGCATAAATAGACTTATCAACAATATAAGATGACTTATAAAGATCATAAGTAGACTTATCAAAACATAAGATGACTTATAAAGATCATAAGTAGACTTATCAAAACATAAGATGACTTATAAAAATCATAAGTAGACTTATCAAAAGTATAAGATGACTTATAAAAATCATAAGTAGACTTATCAAAAGTATAAGATGACTTATAAAATCATAAGTAGACTTATCAAAACATAAGATGACTTATAAAGATCATAAGTAGACTTATCAAAAGTATAAGATGACTTATAAAGATCATAAGTAGACTTATCAAAACATAAGTCGACTTAAAAGGGGACATAAGTCGACTTATAAGAACATAAGTCGACTTATAAAAACATAAGTCGACTTACCCGAGAGAAATTCTACGATAACTTTGAAAAATAAAATCTAAGTGTACCAGTCGACTGAGAAGGGTCTAAGTCGACTGTCCAGAACGGATTTTCGAGAAAAACTAAAGATACAGCAGCTGGGTCGTACCAGTCGACTGATTAGTAGACCAGTCGACTGTCGACCTACAGTTTTCATAAATTAGGTCTGTATGCGAAAACAAGTCTGATGTTCGCTAAAGTTTCATTGCTTTGGAGATTAACTTATATTTAGTTAAAAGTGACAATCTCAAGATGATCTGCATCATAGTTACAATACTAAAATCTCATGTTCTCAATTCTTGAATCTCCCAATAGGGTTTCTCAATACTCGATTCTTTCACCATTAATAACCAAGATCTGTTTATAAACCCCAGATCCAGATGTGCATACATCCGATCAAAACCATACTTAATCTTAACACGTTTCAAGCAATCAAGAGTTGTCAATCGAGATCTACTAATCTTTCATGGATTTCACATGCATATTTCGAATAACTACCATGGCATCGATTTCATACAAGATACGAAAATATCAAACAAAACAGCATGCAATCATACATATAAACAAAACAAGTCCATATCACTCACCTTTAGATCAAGAAGAATCCACAAAAGCCTTCCTCTTGCTAGATCCAAGAACTTCTTCTTCAATCACCAAGAGAATAAGAAATATAATAAGATCTGAGTTGTGCAGCGAATAACGGCTGCAAACTCCCTTTATATAGGCCGGGATCAAGTATTAGGGTTTAGGAAATACATTTGCAAAACAATCCCTTCAAAATACAATTACTCGTATATATATATATATCTACTCTTGGAAATTCATCTAAAATTCATTTAAATTAGGATTTATATGAAAATATACTTCTAAATCTTAACCAATACTGTTTAAAACGTCCAGGATACCAATTTTGCATTTTAGTCCTTAAAATGTTAATTTTGCAAATAAGTCCTTCTTTTCTTAAAATTTGCAAATAGTACTAATTAAATTCAGAAAAATCCGGAAAAATACTACATAATTCCAAAATAATAAATAATGATTTTTCATAAAGGAATCTTAATTTTTCAAACTTCTCAAGAGTCATTTGCACGTGTTTTGCATGTGTACAAAAGATAAATCTTTTAGAAAATATCAATTAAATCCTCAAAAATCATTTAAATTCAATTTTTCAAATAATTAAAATAATATTTGAAAATACGGGGTTCTACACGGGGGACTCTCTCCGTCCTCTTCGGATAGGGGACCTCCTGTTGTCTTGGTGGTGAGGATATCGCTCATCCGGACGTTGTTGGCGGGAGGCTCCCTCTCGGGCCCGCTTCTCATCCAGACGGCGGCAAAGATCCTCATTCTTCTGCCGATTGAGAACGGTGTTGCGAAGGTCGGAATCTCGAGGGTTGATGGAGGCCATTGAATCCGTAGAGGCATTGCGCATCGAAATGCGGTCCTGGTGAACAGGTTGCTTCTGCTGGTTAGGACGCGAAGCCCCCGCACCGGCATTCTGAGGACCGGCGGGACCCTTAGGGGGATGCTGATTCTGAAGAGGAGGCTGATCTTGTTGAAGAGGGTCTTCTGCTCGGAGAGGAAGTTGCCCCTGCTGCTCTGCGGGTTGGATGGGGACTACCTCTTGCTGATCAACGGGATTGGGTCCACGGTTGGACCCTCTGGATCTTACTTTACTAGGAGGCATGGCAGGAGAAGATCTGACCAACGGAAAGAGGGGAGGCTGCTATCCGTATGGTTTCCACAGACGGTGCCAATCTGTTACCGCTAAATCTGGTGTGGGGGTAAACAGATAGTATTTGTGAGTTCTTGGAAAACCTGAATAGCAAACACCTAACCTGTTCCGCCGGAGTTTGTCCGCTGACTCCCGTCGTTCACCTGCAAGGAAGTGCAAGACACTGGGGTTGTTCCCGGCGATGCACCCTCCGGCGCTCTTGTCAGTAGCCAGAAATGATTAAGAGAGAGAGCGTAAAAACTGGGAAAAGATTGATTACCTCTTAATGGAGATGGATGGGGGGTATTTATAGCCACCTTAGGGATCAGATTAGGAATGTAATTCCTATGATCTGATAAGGAGTAAAATCCTCGTAATCAGATTAGGAATGTAATCCCTTAATTCCCGGTGAGAGGATAGTTGCGAATCAGGCCCGTTGATTTGGTTCAATCAGAGACCCTAATTCTATCCTGTCGGACTAGGCTTGTATCGGGTCGAGACCCGTACCCAGTTGATGTGGATCCGTTCGCGGGTTATTGGATCTGTGAGAAGGAGACCCAGTACCCGTTTCGGACCCATTTGTACGTGAAATTACCGTTTTACCCCTGAGCTTTAAGATTCGTGTCCGATGTGAACGGTCCCAATTTAATCCTATTTTTAGCCATATCAGGATCCTTGGAAAAATTCGGCCAGCTCCTTGGTTGAAGAACACACACTAACACTCAATCTTTTCAACTCACAAACTACTCAATCTTTTGTCTCACTAAATTACCTTTCTTTCTGTTCTTTCTATTATTTTCCTTTCAAAATTTTAAGTGTGAGAATGAAGAGTGTAGGGAGGGGGTATTTATACAAATTTTTAGGATGAATGGAGGGCTAGGATGAGATCAAATGGTTAGAGATCAAGGGTCTAGATGAACTAGGGAGTTATAGAAACTACCCATGATGAAGCAACCAACTCTCCACCACTTCCATCTCTCCCACTCTCCCATCCTACAATCCGGCCTAGGGTAAAAGTGTGCAATGCACACTCTAGTGCATGCACGTGCCAATTAGTACCCCTCCTTACAAGTTGTTCATGTGAATTAAAAATTAATTGTTCACTAAACTTATCTACACAACAAGTTAGATTAATAAAAAGAGAATTTAACTTAAATGGGCTCACTAATAGGCCAATTAACCATGGGCTCTCCTAATTAAATTAATTAATTAAATAAGAGTGGGCTAAAAGAAACAAATAGGCCTTAGGCTTTTAAAAATAGTCTTTTGAAAAATAAAGAGAACAATTTCTTTTTCATACTATAAGGAAATATTTTTTATAAAATAATTTATACATATGAAATTATACGTGCAAAACACGTAAAATCATAAACTTTACATAAATAGAAATTTAGGATGTTACAGAAGAAAATGCATGGTTATACTCTGGTTGAATCTTCCTTAGATTTATTGCCCCATAAATTTTTGTCTTGTTTTGTTTGGTATTCCAGTCTATCTCTGATTGTAATCATGAATTTGGAGTACTTCATTGCAATTAGTTAACCAAATTTTTATTAGAATCCATTATAGTTGTTACTAATGACCTGCTTGATGAGTACTCTTGTAGTTACTGTTCAATCTCCTTTTGGTACTCCTGAACTTCAATTTTTTGTAAGAGTTTGACAAATGCCATCATCAAAGTAGATTAAAATAAGACAGAGCACTAAAAGCACCTCCAAGTGAGAAGCGAATGTAGAAGAATTTCTAGTTATAATATGAAGCTGTGGCACCACATTTATAATGAGAATAAAACTAAAAGAGGTTGAGTATAAATTTGAATGAATAATTGATAAAAATAGTAGTCGGAGCAAATGAAGAAATAATCCACATACTGAGCTTCAACTAGAATATAACCATGCATTCGCAATTGTTATTTCATCCTATCTGAGCTTTAAGATTGTTACATCACTGAATTTTTCTAAATTCAGAACATGATGACTTATGAGATAGATTTTGAGCATATTACTTCACTGTCCCCACAAATTGTACAGGATTGTGCATTGAATGATTGTTTTGTTGCTTCACTGTTTATTCAAGTCAAGTGCAAAATGCTTGTGCAAGTGCAAAGTGCAAGTGCAATCCTTGGCTATTTTTCTAGCAAATCTGCAAATGCCTAGCACATGTACCAATAGCAAGATGATGATGAAGGTAACAGACTATTTTACTACATTTAAGTTTTGGCAAATCTGCAAATGCCTAGCACATGTACCAATAGCAAGTGCAAATCCTTGCCTTTTTAATTTTCCCTTGAGGTTGATGCTTATAACATTATCAAGTGAATCTACTTATCTACGTATGGATGTCATACAGTGATACTTGAATAGTATGTTTTGGCTCAATCTAATATGAACTGTTAATCCGCTGTTTTCTCTAGCACTTTTTTGCTTTGAGTCTTTGGCTCTTTACATCAGGAATGGAATTGTCCATAAGGAATTATCAAGATGATGAGATGGATTATGTTTTTGAAGTTGCATACTATGATTCATTTATGATTTAATTAAAGATTTATAGGAGTGATTAGTGATGAAATAATCCTATCTGAGCTTTATCTGAGCTTTATTATTGATTGATTGTTTTGTAGCTTCACTGCATTTTAATTTTCTCTGGCACATTTTTGCTTTGAGTCTTTGGCTCTTTACATTAGGAATGGAATTGTCCATAAGGAATTATCAAGATGATGAGATGGATTATGTTTTTGAAGTTGCACACTATGATTCATTTAAGATTTAATTCAAGATTTATAAGAGTGATTAGTGATCAAATAATCCTATCTTAGCTTTATCTGAGCTTTATGATTGATTGATTGTTTTGTAGCTTCACTGCATTTTAATTTTCCCTTGAGCTTGATGCAAAATGCTTGTGCAGGATTGTGCAAGATTGTGCAGGACTGAGTTGTCAAGTGCAAAATGCTTCACTGTCCACTCCTCTCTGCAAAATGCTTGTGCAGGTTTGTGCAGGATTGTGTATTGATTGATTTTTTTGTTGCTTCGCTGTCTATTCAAGTATGTGCAGGATTGAGTTGTTAAAGTGCAAAATGCTTGTGCAAGTGCAATACTTGGCTATTTTGATAGGAAATCTGCAAATGCCTAGCACATGTACCAATAGCAAGATGATGATGAAGGTAACAGACTATTTGGCTACATCTAAGTTTTGGCTCAATCGTTGGCTTTTTAATTTCCCCTTGAGCTTGATGCTTATAACATTATCAAGTGAATCTACTTTTCTACATGTGGATGTCATACAGTGATACTTGAATAGTATGTTTTGGCTCAATCGAATATGAACTGTTAATCCTTTGTTTTCTCTGGCACATTTTTTCTTTGAGTCTTTGGCTCTTTACATCAGGAATGGAATTGCCCATAAGGAATTATCAAGATGATGATATGGATTATGTTTTTTGAAGTTGCACACTATGATTCATTTATGATTTAATTAAAGATTTATAGGAGTGATTAGTGATGAAATAATCCTATCTGAGCTTTATCTGAGCTTTATGATTGATTGATTGTTTTGCAGCTTCACTGCATTTTAATTTTCTCTGGCACATTTTTGCTTTGAGTCTTTGGCTCTTTACATCAGGAATGGAATTGTCCATAAGGAATTATCAAGATGATGAGATGGATTATGTTTTTGAAGTTGCACACTATGATTCATTTATGATTTAATTCAAGATTTATAGGAGTGATTAGTGATCAAATAATCCTATCTGAGCTTTATCTGAGGTTTATGATTGATTATTTTGTAGCTTCACTGCATTTTAATTTTCCCTTGAGCTGATGCAAAATGCTTGTGCAGGATTGTGCAAGATTGTGCAGGACTGAGTTGTCAAGTGCAAAATGCTTCATTGTCCACTCCTCTCTGCAAAATGCTTGTGCAGGTTTGTGCAGGATTGTGCATTGATTGATTGTTTTGTTGCTTCACTGTCTATTCAAGTATGTGCAGGATTGAGTTGTTAAAGTGAAAAATGCTTGTGCAAGTGCAATACCTGGCTATTTTGCTAGGAAATCTACAAATGCCTAGCACATGTACCAATAGCAAGATGATGATGAAGGTAACAGACTATTTTGCTACATATAAGTTTTGGCTCAATCGTTAGCTTTTTAATTTCCCCTTGAGCTTGATGCTTATAACATTATCAAGTGAATCTACTTATCTACGTATGGATGTCATACAGTGATACTTATTACTTGAATAGTCTATTTTGGCTCAATCTAATATCAACTGTTAATCCTCTGTTTTCTCTGGCACTTTTTTGCTTTGAGTCTTTGGCTCTTTACATCAAGAAATTGAATTGTCTATAAGGAGTTATCAGGATGATGATGAAGGTAACAGACTATATTGCTACATTTAAGTTTTGGCTCAATCCTTGGCTTTTTAATTTCCCCTTGAGCTTGATGCTTATAACATTATCAAGTGATTCTACATATGGATGTCATACAGTGATACTTAGAGTCTTGGATAAGTTGATGCAAATTCATTAAAAAGTAACCTTTAATCCACAAACTGGCATATACAAAAGTCGTCAGTGCAAATAGTTAAGTTGATTCTAAGATCATTTTCACCTATTACTACTTCAACTCAAACTATAATGAAACCATTTCTAAACCAAATCCAAATTGTGAACAATAATGACCCACACGTTTTCTAGTTGGAAAAAGATGTGTAGGAGACTCAAGTCGAGCATGGAGAGTCTTTTGGATTAATTTTATTGATTCGACCATATTAGATTTCTGGTTTATTGTAGAGAACAAATAGCACTTAGTAACCAGGAAATGTTTAGAACAACAAATATTAGCATCAACCCTATCAGATATCCACGGGAATACTAAAAATCTAAAATCTGCAACCCTAAACAGATACAATCCTAAAATTAGATGTTAAATTAGATGGAAAACAGTATCAATTTTGAATAACACTTACAATCCTAAAATCTGCGCTGAGGTGAAAGTTGGGTTGACGGAGCTGCAAAACAGAATCAATCCTAAGATTATATGCAAAATTAGATGCAAAACAGTATCAATCCTAAAATTAGATGCAAAATTAGATGCAAAACAGTATCAATCTAACACAAACCCAACAAAACGAACGCAATACCTGAGATGTAGAGACGGTGAAAAAGAGTTCTTGAGTATCTCTGAGTTCTCTCTTTACAATACCTGCCAACATAGGTGAGAACAACAGCCTTCTTCTCTTCATTGCATTTCCTTCTATTTCCTTCCTTCATAACAAAACTGATATAAACATTAAAAAAACACCTCGGAATGACATCTGTTCTTCTCTTTCCAGTAAAAATTTAGCTTTTACATCAACACATGATGGTATTAACATTTAGGGTTAGAACAATAACCACAAAAATCATCTAGACATCAAGTAATGAGCATAAATTGAAGATGCATGTATATACCTTAGGGTTGTACTCTGCATTACGCGCTTGTAGGGCAATGGACTTTAGATCCAACTTGCAGTCCAAATTTACAGTTGACACAATACTCCTGCTTATTCATGCAACATTTCAAATACTTCAAAAATCAAATTAAGGGCACCCACATACATTTTACATAACTAAAAATGCATACGAATGCTTGCCAGTATCAAATTCTTAAAACAGCCGCACTTACATCGTTCTACTTGGAGTAAGTTCTCTGTACGAACTTACAAAACATATATTACTGCCTCATTAATTTAGCAACTACAAAATTCATTTTGAACACTCACAATATAAGAGTGATCTAAACTATTTAACCCTTCACTTAATTAATGCACAAAGTTACAACACACACCTTACCAACTACTCATTCTTACAATAGTCACTCAAATAGCTCAATCCAGCCAACTCTTTGTTCTCACCTAATAATAAAAACACCCTCACACTATATCCTAAAATTTTCACATCAAATTCCAATTTTTTCATTCCAATCAACACTAAACTAAATCAATTCAACACCAAAATCCTCCACAAACAACTAAATTCAGATCTAAATCAACAATTCCATAAACTAAACAGTTAAGAGCTACATCATAAATTTGTTTTAAAAATAAAGAAGAATTATTAGCAATTAAGACACAACAGTCCCATTATATAATTGGCAAATTCATTACCCAATAGAGAATTCTTACACATTCCGTCTTTTAGATCATTACTTATTCCTTACCAATTTTACAGCCAATTATTCCCTGAATGGTGAAAATGATATGGTGGCCAAGATGTGGATGTGAACTATTTGATGGATCTGAATTATTTTTGTAGATTTTCATTACCACATCGACAAAATTATAAGCGCTTATTGGTTTTGTAATTTGTGTATATAGGAAAACTGATCCAAACGTGTCCATAGGAGAGTTCTTATGTTGGGGGCATTTTCTTAATTCTTTTTCTTTTTCTGGGAGCAATACCTCCAAAAGAGTTACAAATGACCTAATGCTTGAAAAGAATGTAACTAATACTTGTAAACTTTAATATTGTGTCTCAAATAGGAAAGGATTATATCATGAAGATCAGTAGGAAATTAATGAGCATGAGATCAGGGGATAAATCTCTTCATAATACTACTTCAATAAATTCACATAAAGAATGAAAAATAAATAAATCCAGATAAAGCAGTGCAGAATAGCTGCACCAAGTCACTTTAAAAAGTAATCTAAATCCAAAGATTGTGCAGATCAAATGCTAGCAGAGCTGGCTGATCAGCCCAGCAAGTGTATTATATGCATTCAAGTAAGTAAGGTTTTAGCTGGTCATTTCTTTGTGATATTACTTTCGTTCATAAATTACCAGTATTTTTTCTGCAAAATATCCTAGTTTCTTAACTCATTCATCTTTCACTGCTACCAACAAACATATGCAAAAGTTTCTATCTCACTGTTTCAAATGATGTCCTATGCAACCAAGCATAATGTTTTACTAACATTCATAATTAGATATATGCTCGGATTTTTCTCATTGTCTCCTTTTATAATCAGATTCTTTTTGCCATCTCGTTTATAATTTAGATCTATGATCAGTCCTGATTAATGATAATATTCTAGCTATCAACCAAAAAAATAGTAATAATATTCAAGTTAAGGATATGTCCCATAGCTTGTAAATCTTTATAATATTCTAGACAGACCATTCCCTGTAAGATCCAAAGTTGATAAGTAGGTGGAACCCGTGGAATACATGATGGATCAAGGCTATTGCACAATTGGAATGATAGCCTAAATTATTAATTTATAGGTTTACCAGTAGGCACTTCTAAATTTCTAGGAGAACGCCGAAAAAACAGAAAAACTTTAGAATATTGCATGCAGTTAAAATACCATGAGCTCTCTATGTTATCAAATTACCTGTTGGCAGGATTGAGCTCGTTTCAGTTCTTACATAACTCGAGTGAGATACAATAGTGCCCTTGAAGGGATCCAGATACATCAAGATCTGGTTCGAGTAGTAGATCACCTCATACAATCTTAAAGTCAATTTAAGATATCTATAGAGCCTACTCCTATCTTCATATGGGAAAGTGAGCTCAGTGAGAGCTATCTTTCCACTTCTTTTTCCATTGTCAGCGTTGCTCCTTTTCCTCTTCGCTTCTTCCAATAGAACCTCCTCCACATCAAATAATCCTAACATAAATAGTACAGTCATGGGGTCTATGCATATCATGCAGGTTGAAATGCAGTATACAAATGCAGCAGCAATCATAAATTAACAACATCGACACATAAAAATAGTATTAACCATCAAACTTTTGTTATAAGACATCTAACATTACACAGACAACTAAGAAAGTACTCAATGATCCAATAACATCAGTGCCAGATAAGTATTCATGTTACAATGCTTATACATCATTATTAAATACAATAAGCAAATATCCAAACTAAAGTGACATTTTAACTACTTACAATCAAAGTATATTTCTTAACACACAAAAAAAACAAAGATATTAAACTCTAGAATAAAAGTTAGAAAAGATAATAATCTGATAACATAAATCAAAATAGGTACAACACAAACATCATGATGATGAAACAAAAAAAGAGAACACCATACCATTAGATAGGAGAACACCAAACCATTAGAGAAGTTGAGGTGACCTCAGCTCCAAACAATGCATATAGATCTACAACATGTTTATGTAAGTCAATAGCTTTCAGAGACTCATGGAAGTGCTCCCAGAAGGCATGTGAGTTAAGACTTAAGGTTTCTCCTGCACACACATACAGTAGATTCTGTCTCTTCCTACAAAGCACACTAATTTGACCAAAAACAAAGCACACTAATTTGACCAACAATTCAATGAGAAGTATAATGTTCTTAATATAGTACAGCAAAAGTATAGATAATCAGGTAGATAATTAATGATGCACACAAATAATATAGTACCACAAAAGTATAGATAATAAGCAAAAGTATAGAAAATCAAATTCTAATTAAACTTCAAATACCTAACTTTATGACTGTTTCCATCTCAGAAACTCATCCTCTCCATCCCGTCGAAATCCTAACCCCTGCACCCAAATGCAAACCCAAACCCCTAAGTTCAAAAAAATTATTCAAATATCAAAAAAAATAACCAAAATCAAGAGTCAATTGAATACTACCTTGAAGCCGTCGGAGTTGAACCTGAGGAGATTTACCACAACTAAAAACTCATCCTTAACTCAAATCAACCACAACTCAACCACAACTCAAATCAACCACGAAGATGAGATTTACTCAACAAATCAACCACAACTCAAATAGGAACTCCTCAATTTCACTTCATCTAACTCAAACTACCAATCTAACACAAATCCAACAAAACCAACGCAATATAGTAAGTATACCTGAGATGTAGTATCGAGAGACGGTGAAATCGGTGGTCGAGATCAACTCAAATGGCCATAAATCGAAGAAGAGAGAGACGATGAAGGTTCATGTGGGGGTTCGGGAAGCTCCTCATCATCACACTCTAACTGCTGCAACTGCCGTTGACTCCTCACTGCCACCTCCATTGTCGATCATGATGGCCATCGCCACCATTGCCTCACTGCCATCTCCCTCTCACCGTTGCTCTTCCTCGCAATCGCTCGACAACGACCCGAGTCCTCGAGCATCGAGCAGCCCCTCACTGCTTGCGTCCAAGCTCTGATATCAGCCCCATCGTCACTGCTCCTCCATCATTGCTCCCCCCGAACACCGCGCACCTCAGCTCCTCACTACCGTCCTTGACGCTAGGATTTTGGGAGACAACAAAGGGAGGTCGGCACCGATGAAAGAGAGAGAGGGGGGGATCGATGAGAGGGAGACACAGAGAGAGAGGGGGGGTCGGGAACAATGAGAGAGGGAGGGGGGTTCGGGATCGATGAGAGAGAGAGATAGAAGGTTTTGAAATTTTGGACGGAAAAGTATGTTTTGTGAGAATCAATCTGGGTCATTGGTTTTAGGGGAGATTGAAGGAGAGCCACTTGATAGCTTTCTTTGTAATTTATATATATATATATATATATATATATATATATATATATATATATATATATAGTAATGTTCCGTTGTGCACTAGGCCTCCGTGTGCACTTGTGTGCACTCGGCCTTCCCACATTCGTATCGACGATCCGAACCGTTCACATCTATTTACACATCTAAATTAGTTTAAATATGTAAAATCAAAAAATTTTAAATTCATTTGTCCATCCATTGATGTGTTGCGTGTGCACTCAGCCTTTCTGCCTTCGTATCGACGATACGAACCGTTCATATTGATCTACAAATCCCAATTAGTCTAAATATGTAAAATCAAATCATTTGAAATTCATTTGCCCATCCATTGAAGTGTTTCAAAATTGTATGGTTGAAAATCATTATTTTTTATAGTCAAATGATGGATGGGCAAATGAATTTCAAATGATTTGATTTTACATATTTAGACTAATTTAGATGTGTAGATCAATGTGAACGGTTCGGATCGTCGATACAAAGACGGGAAGGCCGAGTGCACACGGAGGGGTGGTGCACAATGGAAGATTTTCCTATATATATATATATATATATATATATATATATATATATTCCGTTGCAAACGTCCACCGTTTGTGAACTCGTGCAAACGGCCATCCTGGCCATCGTATTGACGATCCAAACCGCTTACATTGATCTGCACTTCTAAATTAGTGTAAATATTTAAAATCAATTTATTCGAGATTTGTTTGTCCATGCACAGAAGTGTTACAAAATTATATGGCTACATATCATTATTTTTTATAATGACATGATGTCCATATATATATATATATATATTCCGTTGCAAACGTCCACCGTTTGTGAACTCGTGCAAACGGCCATCCTGGCCATCGTATTGACGATCCAAACCGCTTACATTGATCTGCACTTCTAAATTAGTGTAAATATTTAAAATCAATTTATTCGAGATTTGTTTGTCCATGCACAGAAGTGTTACAAAATTATATGGCTACATATCATTATTTTTTATAATGACATGATAGATGGACAAATGAACAAATGACTTGATTTTACATATGCAGACTAATTTAGAAGTGTAGATTAATGTGAACGGTTCCGATCGTCAATGCGATGGTCAGATTGACCGTTTCTGTGTATGTGTGTATATATTTATATATATTATTTTGAAGATCAAATTTCTATTTAAAAAATCATGTCTTGTTAGCGTCATGTGCTTCTTCAAGACAAATGCATGTTTTTGAGACACAAATATCACACTATACCAACACATTCACATGATATTAAAGGAAACATTTTGGGCATGGTTATTTAGTGTTATTCTTAATCAATGTAAATTTCAATTATATAAGCTGTAAGTTTACACGAGTAAATGGATTGCTAAATCGAGTTGCTAATAGGTACTCCAAATAAATATTAATAGGTAAATACAAGTAGATGGAGGTATGTGTTCACCACCGGAAATTTAAATCATTAGTCATTCTAGTAGGTCATCCCTAATTTTGCCAATGAACAAGAGGTCCAAAGTGACCCTATTCATTTTCAGTAACTGCCCTCATACCCTCACATCATGCCTCTTGCGCTCCCTCTTCATGTCTCCACAAATTAAAACGGATGAGACCATAATGACGATGATCATAACAAATTGTCGTGCGGTATTTGGGATTTTACATGGACTTAGTTGGCGTGTTGGATACTTGTGCTAGATTTTTGCAAGTATTGCAGTTGGGAGACCTCCATTTAAAATGCGGTAGATTCGTGCAAGGGTGCGGAGTTCACAACTTGGAAATTTTGGATATTTTATTGTCCTTTGTATGCAGCACTTGATGCTAAGTTGTCTATACACCAATCCTATTTGAGACACAATTTGAAGAGAATCAATTTATGCATTATTTCCTTTCTCTTTCGCATTTTTTTCAGCATTCCCCCAAGTCAAGCTTTTGGATCCTATCTCTCTTTGCATGACTCATAATGGCAAAGTCCTAGCAAATCAGGATCATACGATTTCAGCACAGATCCTAAAATTTATACAGACAGGTTAAGCAAACGGGTCTCTTTAACAGTTTGGACCTTTTTTAGACTCATCAACAAAATATGAGCCATTTTCAAGCTCATTAAAAACGACTAGACCCACTATAAGAGACACCCAGCCCATGAGGATTGTAAGTCAACTCTCTTATCTCCAAACAAGAGAGTATATCTCTTAAGGGGGAGAATTAACAGGAGATAATGAATTCTTATCAATCTCCTAATTATTTATCAGGTCTATATAGCCTCCCCACTCCTCTGTTAGAAGGTAATCTGCAATTTCTCTTCCAAACTTTCTTTCTCTCTTTGGTTCTGACTTGAGCGTCATAGGGTCTGTCGCCGGAGCCATCCCCGATGTTTCAAGCTTTTTGCAGGTCCATTAGCCACAACAACAACTATCATATTTAGATCAAGGTGCTCTTTCAGTAATCCAGATCCAATCTCAGGAACTCTAACCACTTTTTACGATGAAGATCAAATGTTATTCATTAATAGTTTCCTTGAAAATATAAACTCACTATCTGTTTATTTCCATACCGAAATAGGAAGTAACAGATTGGCGCCATCTGTGAAAAACTATACATATCAAACTTACTGTCATGCCTCCGAGACTGAGAGGGAGAGCAGCGGCTTCAAGCTGTCAAGCCAACTCTCTTTGTCAACTAGCTCCTCCTTTGGAGGACCAATTCCTCTTCATTAGCCAGATCAGCCCCAACAACCTAATCAAAATCTTATCAACGGAAAGGCACTGGGGGGCTCCCTACAAAGACACCATGAACCGTGTCGTGAACAACACCCTCTACACGACCACATCTCAATCCATAATGCTTCCAACAACCCAATGCAATCGCAAGGTCCCCAGGGGTCAAGTGATCCCCGTCAATTCATCAATGCCCGACAATAGGGGACCGGTCTAAGGATTTGTTTGGACGAAAGACGTGAACGGGGCGAGGCCTCCCGCTCAAAACATCAGAACCGGAGAAGAAATTCTCCCCGAAGGCAGAGATCAAGATTTTCCTCCTTTCATAGGTGGCGCACTGTAGAAAGAATCTTGACTCATGAGAGTTGAAAGCGTCTTGAGAGAAACAAACAGTAAGAGACCCCAGTCACTAGGGGCCAAACTAAAAAACTTCAAGCATGACATCCTCCAAGCCATCCGAGGTACTCATGATCAGAGTCCATGCTCATGGAGCCACTATATAACGCTTTCAGGATAAAAAGAATCCAGCGACTCAGCTAGATCCAAGGGGAAGGACGACTAAGTTCTTCATCACATTCGAGAAGTAGAAGATCCCCTGGAACAGATAAAGAATTAAAGGGAACTACTTCTATAGGGTCTACCACCCCAGTCGACCTCCTTTCAAAAATCCATCCACGATGCACCCATTCCAAAGAACTTCAAATCTCCTTAATTTGAATCTTATGATGGTGAATCTGACTCAGATGACCAAATTGAAAGTTTCAAAACTCTCATGATGGTCTATAACACCACTGATACGCTCATGTGTGAACATTCCCCACAACTTTGAAAGGGTCAGCAAGGAAATGGTACTCCCGCCTTACTCCAGAGCTAATAGTCTCCTTTGACCAACTCGAGTAATTCTTCATAGTGCACTTCGTTACTAGCCGCTAGGCTGAAAAAACAAGTGCTTCCTGTTGAAATTAAAGTAAAGAGACGGATAACTGCTGAAAGACTTTGTCAAGTACTTCACAGCCGAAGCAAGGTCCATCTCTTCTGTGGACTCATTGGTAGCGGCTGTTGTAACACCCCGCAAAATAAAATAATTTATTTTGCATTATTCGATAATATTAAATTGGTAAAGTTGACTATTTTGACTATTTTCTTGAAATTACAATTTTGCACGTGCAACACACGTGTAAAGTTAGTGTCATGCCCTGCTTTCCAAAAAGGAATACGAAATATGGTACACGACAAAGTCCAGCTAATGATTTTCACCATCCATGAGCAGTAAGGATCTACTTAACCAGCATAACAGGAAATATAACAATATACTCAACCATGCATTCATGAATAATTTATTAATCAACAGAAAATATTTGAAACAAATATCAATATCCAAAATAAATTCAAGATCTGGATCAAAGTAAAAACTTTGGGACTATAAGCCCATTACAAGTTTCAATGTAGCAACAAGAATGAAATAACTCAAGCACAAAATAACTAAGCAAGATTCTCCAAAGCGAAGCCTAAAACCTTTGCTCACCAACTCCCGCAGGTAGTTGATCACCAAAACCTGCTCATATAGCAATAGAAAGAAAATAGGAAAAACAAGAAAATAGTACGCCCGTTAGTGCAAGCTACGGGTCGCAAGTAGTACAAGCAGATAAGAGTGGGAACGGAAATATGAAACAAGAAACAGGAAACAAAAGCATGGAGGAAAACAACAGAAGATGAATAGTCTACAAGTAACAGGAAACAGTAGCAGGTAAACAGTAACGAAAACAGTAGCGATAACAGTAAAGGATAGCAGTAATAGTGATAATAATAGGTAACAGTAACGGTAACATTCTCAGGAAAATAGGGGTGTGCCAGTGAAACATGTTATTCTTAAGTATATTGTTCAATACTATCTAGGTAGCACTTCATGCGTCCCAAATTTTACCACATGGTTGCTACATTCAAACAGTTGCGTTTAGATTTCGTAGTGGAACTTATAGGGCCGTATACTCAGGCAACAGTAATGGTGTCATGGATCATGTAATCATGCCCAGAGAAAAACAGTTGGTGAAACACGGTACCATGGTAAACAATTGGGAAAATGAGTCCCATTCTGAGTACACATTTGTATATTGTCCACTACTAGATCTTTTTCTTAAACTCCGGCTTGATTAGTTATCATTATTATTAAACAGGTGTGAACGAACACAAACATGGCAAAAAGACATGGCAAGAACAAAGGACAATTCTAAGTCGAATAGGAAACATAAATGGGTGACAAAACAATCTATAATAGTTAGATCAACAAGATTTTCAGTCCTGGACAGCAAGACGCTACTGCACCAAAATTGAGATTCCCGTTGCCACAGGAGTGCCAATCTAGATCCGTCAGAAAATCTAGAAACTAGACACGTTTCCGAATGCAGTGCATATACACAAGTCATACATCATCCACAGTAACAGGGTCCAAAACAGTGTTTTATACAGGGTTTATGTTTAGTCACAATATGCAAAGTTTTGTTTATAAGCATGGAAGGGGTTTAAAACATCATAATAAAATCTAAGAAAAATCTGGAAGGTTCCCTAGTATGTCTAGTATCAACATATTAAATTTTATTAAATTCCATTATAGATAGTATAGTCTATTTAATTTTGAAAACAGAGTGATGTAGCAAAATTATAAATCTGAAAGTTCAAGCATAGCAGTACCAAAACAGTGATAATTCACAAAATTAAATTCGAAATCCCAAACCGTCAAAAGGGTTGTATAATAGACTTTCTAGGCTAAATTTCATATTCACAAAGTTTTTATAAAAAAATGACTAGAATCAGGTTGAAAACAGAGTTCCTTACAGAACAACATGTAGTTTAGCAATTATATGATTGGCTTCACAAGCATGAAATAAGTTATAAAAATCATTGAAGAATTCTTAAAAAATTAGGAGTTGATCCAGTCATGCCTAGTCATACCCAGAAAAATATCAAGTCTAAATTTTACTTTTAGCATCAGTTTTAAGATAATAAATCATGCAGTGATCTTAAAAATCAGAATTTGAAAATTTCAATACAGCTGCAGTAAAACAGCGATAACTCACACATCAAAAATTGAAATTGAGATCCGTCAAAAGTTCTAAAAAATAGACACCGAGGCCTACAAATCATGTTCACAAAATAATTTATTTTACTGACTTTAACAGGTTCTAAATTGTTGTACCAAATCAAGGCAGCAGCAAAAAGAAACTTCTTTCATGCATTTTATCAAACAACTCATCTACGATAGATCCAAATTACAGTATGATGCAAGATATGATATATTAGACATTCAAATCAACATGGCATGGGTATTAACAAATCCACAACGAGATAACACATCTAGCATATCAATCATGTAACAAAAGTCCGCAACAAGCAATATATCACGAACAAGTATATACACATCAAGGTATCTATCTAGATCCAACTTATTTTCGTGTAGTGTGTGTGTCAACTTATTGTGGATACTCATGATCATGAATGATGGAAACGGATCATGCGAACAAGATGATGACTTTCAAGGAATTATCATGAGAAGGAAAGCAAAGATGAATGCAAGACTATTTACGGTATTTAAACTTGTATGAGGAACAAAAACAACATACAAGCTACTTGCCTTGATTGGATGATGACGTTGATCGACAATCGAGATCGGATGGATCGGATCGGACTGGATCTTGATGGCGATCAAGATCAAGAAAATTGACGGCTGAGATTCGATCAGATCCTGATGTAGATGTTGATGATGATGATGATCCGAATCTTGATCAGATCGGACGACCGATATTGTTGATGGTGATGAAGATGATGATGATCGCGATCAAACGACCAAGATCACTCTGATGGTGATCCGTCCAAGAACAGGGCTCGGGTCTGCAGTGGTCGTTGGCAGTGGGGGGCTTGTTGCAGGCTTCGACGGTGACCGGGACAGTAGCAAAATAGGGGAAGGAAGTGTTGCGGGTGTAGGCGACGGGATGACGAGGAAGATGGAGGGAGACAATGGCGACGACGCGACTTCAGTGATGGGTTGATGAGGGTGGTCGAAAGGTGCAAGGTTGCAGCGTCGAGGGTGGCTCGACTGAAGGGCGATGATGGGTTCGAAGGAGGATGTCGAGGATGAGTCAAGCTGGGGGAGGAGGAGGACGAGTGGAGCACGGGGTGGTTGGAGGATGACGAAGGGGATGGTGTAGGTGGGAAGGCGACGGAGGTTGCGGCGGAATAGGGTTCGGGAAGTGGAAGGTCAGGGGTGACGGGATGGAGAAGATGAACAGGGGGGCGGCTGTGTTGGGTTTGCACAGTAGATGATGGGTAGGGTTTAAGCTAGGGTTAGGGTATAGGTTGGGGTTATATATAGTATATGGTTTGGGTTTGGGTTAATGGGTTGAATATGATAGGATCCCATAAAAGAATATGGTTGTAGGGTTATAGGGATTAATAATGGGTTTCGGGTTATGGGTTTTGATTAAAAATACATAAATAAATAAATAAATTAATAAATAAGTAGTAATACCATAGTACAAATGAATCAACTAGTATGCATTAAATTAATACTCAAATACTAATAAACACAATAGAATAAATACAATTGGGTTTGATTTGGGCTAAAAAATGATGAACAGTAATATAATAGTACATAACAATTAATTAAATCAAATAGTGTACATAAAATTCGTATTCAACAGTAATAATAAAAAATATGTGTTAAGACCTATGGGGTTTACAAATTAATAACCAATAAATTTAATAACAATAATAATAATAGTAACCATAATAATCGAAATCATAATAATAATAATAATAATATGATTTGTACTACAATATAAAAATCATTGGAAACTAGTTACAAATAAAATTATTCATTAAAATATACTTTAACAGATGATCCAACAATACATTTTAACAAAAAAAAAATAAAACAGAAAAATAATTTGCAAACATCGAAGTACCGAAAATACACAGAATACACATTGGCGGGAACGGGGGTTGCAGTTAGAAAATTTTGAATTCTTAAAATTTTATGGTTAATGATTGGTTCTCCTCATTTATTTATGATATTTTAATTTTCAGATTTATTTGAATTAATTGGGCTATTTTATGAATTTATCGATTTTACACGTGCAAATAATTGTTTTGGTGCAAATCTCCACTTTTAAATTTCTGAATAAATTCTCCTATTTCTGATTGAGTATATCCTAATTTTTTGGATTTTTCTAAATAAAGAAACTATTTTTGTAAATACTTCGAAAGATATGGGCTTTTATGTAAAAAAAGCCGATTGGATCTCAAAAAATAAGGATAATTCATTTCTGCTGCTTTTTGGGCTGGCCATTGTCATCAAAGAAGATAAAATTTATTTAGAGTTGATTTGGTAAATATTTAAACAAATATGGTATTTTTTTAAATATGAAAATTAAGTTGGACCTTGTGCAAATATTTTCTTGAGAAATTCAAAGTCAGAAATTATTTTGGGGAAACCTAATATTTATTGATATGGCTAAAAATGGGGTTAAATCGGAGCCGTCCAGATTGGGCACGAATCTTGATGCTCAGGGGGTAAAATGGTAATTTCACATTCAAGTGGATCCAAGGCGAGTACTGAATCTCCTTCTCACAGATCCAATAACCCGCGAACGGATCCACCCCTATTGGGTACGGGTCCCGACCCAGGGCGAACCCAAACCAACAAGGGGCAAATCAGGATCCCTGATTTAGCCAAATCAACAGCCCTGATTTGCTCCCACCGGGAATCAGGGGCTAATTTCCCAAAACAGAATAGGAGGATCTTCCTCCTTGCTGTCAGGCAGGAAATCAGGCCCCTAACCGTTCCAATGGCGACTATAAATACAACCCCCCTACCACCATGACCAGGTTAATGACTTTTTCACCACTTTAAGCTCTTTCTTAATCTCTTCTGATTACTGACAAGAGCGTCGGAGGGTGCGTCGCCGGAATCAACCCCGGTGTTTCGCACTTCCTTGCAGGTTGCGCCAGGAGCAAGAAGGCTGAGTCAACTGTTCAGGTTTTTCTCGGACTCACAAATTCTATCTGTTTACCCCCACACCGAAATCAGCGGTAACAGATTGGCGCCGTCTGTGGGAAACACCGCCCGAACAGCCTCAGCTACTTCCTCGCCGTCCTCTGCAGCCATGCCTCCGAAGAAGGTCAGATCTAGAGGGTCGAACCGTGTGGCCAACACCGCCGACCCTACGGAGGAAGCCCCTGTCAATCATATTCCACAGTCCGATCTTCCTCCACCGGCCCAGCAGGTCCCACCTCCTCATCCCAAGCAGCAACCCAACAATGGCCCTTCCGGCCATAATGCTCGGAAACAGAAGCAGCCCCTCAATCCGGAGCATGTTTCGGCCCATAATGGGTCCTCGGACTCAATGGCTTCTCATCATCCTGACCTCCGCATCACACTCCTGAACCGCCAGAAGGACGACGACCTCCGCACCCACCTTGACGAGAGGCGGGCCCGAGAGGGAGCCTCCCGCCAGTGTCAGGGTGCGGTCCCCTCGTCGCCGAGACGGCAGAAGGTCCCCGGACCGCAGAGGCCGAGCGGCGTCCCCCGAGCACCGAAGGAGGAGGCCGCATTCCCCCGGGGATCGGCGTCATCCAAGGGACCGAGAGGTGCCTATCAGTCGGGCCGAATTCCTCCAATTTCAGGAGACCGTTCTGCAGGCTCTCAACCTTCGGCAGAACGTCCAGAATGCTCAGAGGGCTCCGACGCCCCCGAGGGACCCCAGTCCTCGCCGCTGAACCTGAAGTCCTTCCCCGGCTCCCAGCCGCCAGCGGCAGCAATATAGTCCTCGCCGATCCCAGGACTACCAGCGCCAGAGTCCGCGCTCCCCCTCCTATGAGGAGGAGTCCGGGGGGTCATACGATTACCAGCGAAGGAACGATGCCCTCATCCGCCATATCCACAAGGTGGAAAGGCGTATCGGCCGCATGGACAGGGAGGAGGAGTCCCGAGCAGGAACCTTCCGTCCCAGCCGACCCCCCTTCTCACGGTCGATCATGGAGGCCCACATACCGAGGAGTTTCAAACCGCCACAGTTTGAAACATACTCAGGGGAATCCGACCCGGTCGATCACGTCGAAAGCTTCAAGACCCTGATGCGGATCCATCAAGCTTCCGATGCGGTGCTCTGCAGGACCTTCCCTGCCACCCTCAGGGGGTCGGCCCGGGAATGGTATTCCAGGCTCGCCCCCTCCTCCATCTTTTCGTTCGAGCAGTTTGAAACACTGTTCATTACTCACTTCGTGAGTAGCAGGCGAGCCGAGAAGACAAGTCTTTCCCTGATGAACCTGCGGCAGGAAAGGGAAGAGAAGCTGCGGGACTATGTGAAGAGATTCACCGCAGAGGTCAGGTCTATCGCCTCCTTAGACCAGTCTGTGGCCACCGTGGCGTTCCAGTCGAACGTCCTCAACGCCAACCTCCGATCATCCCTAGCCAAGAAGCCCACGCATGACTTCGCCGACCTCCTCCTGAGGTGCGAGAAGTACATCCGAGCAGAGGAGGCTGAAGCCCTTCCGAGCTTCGGAGGGCCCTCCGCAGGGTCGAAGAGGAAGGCGACGGGGGAAGAAGGGTCCAAGAAAGCTCAGAAGGACAATGGCGGTCAGCGCCGCCCTCCCCCCAGGTTCGAGAAGTTCACTCCCCTCACCACTAATGTCTCTACTATCCTAATGGAGGTTGAGAATGAGGGGGACATCCCTCCAGCTCCGAGGATGCACACCCCAGCGAAGAGGAGGAACAAAGATAAGTAGTGTCGTTACCACCGAGACCACGGCCACGACACGAATGATTGCCGGGCTTTGAGAGATGAGATTGAAGCCCTCATCTGGAGGGGGCAGTTGGCCAAGTTCGTGAAGGCTAACGACCAGACGGATCGCAGCTCTCCTCCGCCTCGGGGGGCTAACAAGCGCTCCGAGCGGCGCGAGGAAACACCCGAGTTAGAGGAGGAAAGGGTTCTGCACCTGATCCACGGAGGTCCCATGGGGGGCTCCTCTAATTCCTCCCGGAAGGCCTTCGTCCGAGAGGTCAACTCGGTCCACAGTGCCCCTCCCCCCAAAGGTCTCGGCGTCCCCGTGTCTTTCTCCGATGCCGACCTCGAAGGGGTCCGAACCCCACACTGCGATGCCCTTGTCATCGACCTCCGCATGGCCAACTTCAAGGTGCAGAGGATTTTAGTAGACAATGGGAGTTCGGTCAATATCCTCTTCCTCTCGGCCTTCCGAGACCTGCAGCTTTCCCGGGACCGTCTCAAGCCGGCCGGTTACGCGCTCCACGGGTTCACAGGGGTCCCGGTAACCGTCGAGGGGGTGATAACCCTAGACGTTACTGCGGGAAGCACCCCTACTACCCGGACTGAGCCGATGGACTTCATGGTCGTCGACGTCCCGGCAGCGTATAATGTCATTCTAGGCCGTCCCGGCCTGGCCGCCCTGGAAGCTGTCCCCTCGGCGTATCATTTGAAAATGAAGTTCCCCACTCGGTCGGGAGTAGGGGAGGTCAGGGGAAGCCAAGAAACAGCCCGGAAGTGCTACATGACTTCCACCGGGGGACCAGTGCTCTCGCTCGAGACACTAGAAATCCCCGAGCCAAAAGCTCGGTCAACGTCCGAGCCGGCGGACGAGTTAGAAGAAGTGCTCTTCTCGGACGAGGTCCCGAGCCGGAAATTCCTCATCAGCAAGTCCTTGCCGACCGCACTGTGCTCGGACCTGATTCAATGCATCCGGGATAACCGCGACTTGTTCGCTTGGTCGGCCGCGGACATGCCCGGCATTTTCGAGGAGCTACTCATCCATCGCCTAAGTGTCAAACCGGGGTGCAAACCGGTTCAGCAGAAGAGGCGAAAGTTCGCTCCCGAGCGACAACAGGCCATCAAGGAGGAGGTTGATAAACTTCTGAAGGCCAAGTTCATACAGGAGGTAAATTACCCCGAGTGGCTGTCGAATGTTGTAATGGTCAAGAAGTCCAATGGCTCGTGGAGGATATGTATTGACTTCACCGACCTAAACAAGGCGTGTCTGAATGATCCATTCCCTCTCCCGAACATCGACACCCTTATTGACGCCACCTCGGGCCATGAGCTCCTCAGCTTCATGCACGCCTTCTCGGGGTACAATCAAATCCGAATGTTCCCCCCGGACATTCCGAAGACCTCCTTCGTCACCGACCAAGGCCTCTACTGCTACCGGGTCATGCCGTTCGGCTTGAAGAACGCGGGCGCCACCTATCAGCACCTCGTCAATAAGGTTTTCCAAAACCAGATAGGCCGGAATATGGAGGTGTACGTTGACGATATGCTTGTCAAGAGCGTCCGAGGCTCAGATCACGTGGCCGACCTCCAGGAGGCCTTCGGCGTGTTGAGAAGGCACAGCATGCGGCTAAACCCGAACAAGTGTGTGTTCGGGGTCTCCTCGGGAAAATTCCTCGGCTTCATGGTAAGCCAACGAGGGATCGAAGCTAATCCCCAGAAGATTAAGGCCATACTAGACATGACCCCGCCTCGGAACGTCAAGGAGGTGCAGAAGCTTACCGGTCGGCTCGCCGCTATCGGTCGGTTCCTCTCGAAATCAGGGGAAAAATGCCTCCCCTTCTTCAAAGCACTCAGGGGGACTAAGGGTTTTGAATGGGGCCAGCCACAACAGGAGTCGTTCGACCAGCTGAAGGCCTTGTTAGTGAACCCCCCTCTGCTCAGCAAACCGGTCCCGGGCGAGACTCTCTTCGTCTACTTGGCTGCTTCCGAGCAGACCTTGAGCGCTGTCTTGGTAAGAGAAGAGGACCGAACCCAAAGGCCGATCTACTACGTGAGCAAGGTGCTTAGGGACGCCGAACTCCGCTATCCGAAGATAGAGAAGATGGCCTACGCCCTAGTCACTGCGGCAAGAAAGCTCCGGCCATACTTTCAGTCCCCCTCGATCGTCGTCCTCACCGACCAACCCCTAAAATAGATCCTCTACAAGCCTGAGACCTCGGGCCGGCTGATGAAGTGGTCCATAGAGCTGAGCCAGCATGACATCTCTTACCAGCCTCGGACAGCAATTAAGGCGTAGGCACTCGCCGACTTCATCGTAGAGTCCACTATTCCTGAGGTCGGCCACGTCCCGAATGGACCCCCCATTTGGACAGTATTCGTGGACGGATCCTCATGTAATGAAGGAAGCGGTGCCGGCATCATCCTGAACGGCCCTGACGACTTTGTCCTCCAGTACGCGATCCGCATGGACTTCAAGGCCTTGAACAACGAGGCGGAGTACGAGGCACTCATTGCTGGCCTCGGACTTGCGCGAAGTGTTGGGGCGCAGCGCCTCCGAATCCACAGCGATTCCCAGCTCATCGTAAATCAGGTCTTGGGCGAGTACGAGGCCCGAGACGAGTGGATGGCGAAGTACCTCGCCAAGGTTCGGGCCCTCATGAACCATTTCGAGGAAGCACTCATCCAGTGGGTCCCTCGTGAAGAAAACTCACAGGCCGATGCCCTCTCCAAATTGGCCTCATCCTCATTACAAGGTCTCGAACAGACCGTGCTGATCGAAGTCCTCTCCAAGCCGAGCATCGAAGACGAGACCCCTGCCTCGGTGGAATCATTGCCGGTCATGCTACAAGACAATTGGATGAAGCCACTGGTAGAATTCTTAAGGGACGGGGTTCTGCCCTCGGATCCCAAGGAAGCACGCCGAGTCAGGACTCGGGCTGAGCGCTATGTCTTGATCGAGGGTATCCTATACAAACGCTCTTTCTCTCAAATAGACGGCCGACCGTACCTAAGGTGCCTCTCTCCTGATCAGGCCGAATACGCCCTACAAGAGCTCCACGAAGGCGTCGGGGGGGCGCACTCGGGGTTTAGGTCCTTGGCCCGAAAAGCTTTGAATTATGGGTACTTCTGGCCGACCCTCCTTCAAGACGCCGAACGACACGTTCGGTAATGCAGCTCCTGTCAGAGACACTCTAGCATCCGACGCCTCCCTCAGGCCAACCTCGCCTCTCTATCAAGTCCCATCCCCTTCGCAATGTGGGGCATGGACTTACTAGGGCCCTTCCCTCCGGCTCCGGGTCAGTTCAGGTTCTTGGTCGTAGCCATTGACTACTTCTTGAAGTGGGTCGAGGCCGAGCCCCTCGCCACTATAACCGAGAACAAAGTGGTACAGTTCTTCTGGAAGAGCATCATATGCAGGTTCGGCATCCCCCATGTCCACGTAACGGACAATGGGACTCAGTTCACAGGCGCAGCGTTCCGAGCTCTATGCGATGACCTGGCCATTCAGCAGCGCTTCTCGTCCGTCTCCCACCCTCAGTCGAACGAACAGGCAGAAAATGCTAACCGGCAGATCCTCGCAGGCATCAAGAATAGGCTCGACAAAAGTTCCAAGGGTTTATGGGTCGACCAACTCCCCAACGTCCTATGGAACTACTGCACGAGCAAGCGGACCCCCACAGGCGAGTCCCCTTTCAACCTCACCTATGGGTCCGAGGCCGTGATACCTCTTGAGGTCGGAATACCTTCCCCTCGGCTCATAGCCTATGACGAAGCACAGAATGCCAGGGACCTCAGAGCAGACTTGGACTTGATAGACGAGCTGAGGGAAAGGGCGTCGATTCGGCAGCAGATCTACCGAAGAAGAGTTGAACTGGCGTACAACAAAAAGGTCCGACCCGCCAACCTTAAGCAAGGAGATTTGGTCTTGAGAAAGCTAGCTATATCCCTCCCCAGTCAAAAGAGAAAGCTAGCTCCGAACTGGGAAGGGTCGTATAGGATCACAAGGGTTGTTCGGCCTGGGGCATATCGTCTTGAAGACTTAGATGGCAAAGAGATTCCGAGGACCTGGAATGCCGACCACCTCCTAAAATACCAAGAAAGCGCTCCGGCGTCGCTCTAAGTATCACAGGATATCGAGCCATTCCAGTCCTCCGACTTGTAACCAATTTTCAAAAATTGTACTATGTAAAACGGTTCGCCGTCAATAATTAATAAAGAAAGCTCTCGCATGTTTTGGAATTCATGTGTTTCTCTCCCCTCTTGTCACCTGCTTTTTTAATACATGATTTCAACCAATGGTTCGGAGTCCACGTTCGGCTCGACTTTACCTCCTCGGCTCGCCTCCGAGCGAGCCAGGGGTAGATCGCCGTTCGGAATTGCTCCCACAACCGTTGAACTACACCAATGGTTCGGAGTCCAACACTCGGCTCGGCTTTACCTCCTCGGCTCGTCTCCGGACGAACCAGGGGTAGATCGCCGTTCGGAATTGCTCCCACAGCCGTTGAACTACACCGATGGTTCGGAGTCCAACACTCGGCTCGACTTTACCTCCTCGGCTCGTCTCCGGACGAACCAGGGGTAGATCGCCGTTCGGAATTGCTCCCACAACCGTTGAACTACACCGATGGTTCGGAGTCCAACACTCGGCTCGACTTTACCCCCTCGGCTCGTCTCCGGACGAACCAGGGGTAGATCGCCGTTCGGAATTGCTCCCACAACCGTCGAGCTACAAAAGTGGTCCCGGGGTCCACAACCGAGCAAGCGCCTTCCCGAGCTCGCAAACGGAGAAAACTCACTTTCTTCTCAACTTTCGTGCATGATCTCGATCAGACGGCTCAGATCTGGCCACCTGCGCTAAAGGACAAGATAGCGTTTTCTTGGGAACTGAGCCGCCTCGAGATTCGTGCCAACACCCAACGGCTCAGATCTTGCCACCGACGCTAAACGACAAGATAGCACTTTCTAAGGGGCAGAGCCGCCAAGGAACTCGTGCCGTACCTTGTCAGAGTCACTAAACGACAAAACACTGTACTCATGGGAACCCGTTCGGTTCAAATACTCTCGCCGACGGAACTAACACACTCGGTTCAAGGACCTCGGCGCGACCAACACAGTTATAAGCAAGACAATTATGCAGAGCAATGAAAGATATTTTATCAAACAATCATACCTTAGTACAAAACACATAGTTATAAAGTGTTTGGAAACAAAATACACGACGCCGACCCACTACACTTAGCCCTCATATGGAAAAATCTTCACTGGACTGTTCGGCCGACTGTTCGTCCTCCTCGGCTAGTAGCTCCCCTGCACTGTTCCGGAGCTTCGCTACCACAGTCTGCAAGTGTCGAATCTCCGAGAGCAAATCATCCCGCTCGGCTATAATCTTCGACTGGCTGTGCCTAATACATTTGACCCGAAGAGCATTGCTGAAAGCAGTTTGCGAATCTTCGTCCCCTTCTGCAGGGGTCAACTCGGCGATCCTGTTCTCCAGGCGTTGGATCTCGGTTTCCCGTAGGTTGAGGACGGACAAGAGGTGGACCCTCTCATTCTCAGCTCGGCGTAGCTCCAGCTCGACACTCCTAGGACTCAAAGCCGCCATCCCAGAAGTGGCCTCGGATTCAGAGTCACCATCCGAGCTGTGGAGATCAGCATATGGGTCGGCCACCTCGAGCTGAAAAAAGGTAAAAACAAATAACAAAATTTCAATGCACTGCCGAAGTCCAACACTTGAAAATTTTCTGAAGAAACTTTCAGATTTGCATTCATATATACATATGGTGGCTTCGCATACATCAGGACCGACTCTACTACAACATTTTACAACAAGTCAGAAGGGATGAAAAACGACGTGATCAGGGCCTCTTCGGAAGGGGAATGCTTCGGTTTAGGGAAACGCGAGGACGACGAGGCCTGCCCTCCGAGCTCGATCCTAAACCAACGAAGCGCGACCCCCCTTCGCTGCTGGCTCTAGCTGCGACGCCGGCCGAGGCCCCGCTCGACGAGACGGCCGCACTGCTCTGAGCATCGGCTGGACTCCGCCTGGTCATAGGCGAGCGTGTCGCAAGTTCGTAAAACGTAATCCCCCTCTCGCTCTCCTCGCGAGTGCACGATGTGCTGCGAACATTAGCTCTCTCCGGCACAGGCTTGAGCGACGCGATCTCTTCCTCCAGTTCAATGATTCTGTCTCTCAGAGCGTCGTCCTTCGCCAACTTCTTCGGACGAGAAGGCCTCGACGAGCCAGAGGCGTTGGCACCATCGGCCGCGAGCCGGCGGAAGTGGGTGACCTCGATCCCCCTATCTATTGTGATCCTTCTGAGCCTGTCGACTTCGGCCAATAGCCTCTTGCGCTCGGTCGACGCTTTCTCCAGCTCGGAAGTCAGCTTCTCTCCCTCCGCCGAGCGTTCTTTCTCTGCTAACTCCAAGTATTGGACCTCAGCCAAAAGGTTGTCATTCTTCTGCTCGGCGGCAGTGAGCTCTCTACGGAGCCTCTCGACTTTGCCTTCGGGACAAGGAACTGGGGGGTACCTCCGCAGTTGCCACAGCTCGCGACAGTACCTCCGCAGAGCTGCCTTCGTCTCCTCCAGCCTGCCGAGCAGGAGAAATCGATTCTGCCGGCTCTGAAAGAGCTCGCCCTTCGTTTTTGCCAGCTCCTTCCGAAGGTATACAACCTCCGTGATCGGACCGAACTTCACCTGAAAAGTGGAGATAAATCCGATGGGACAATACACGGAAACATCTACAACTAGTCACACACAAATCCGAAGCTCAACATGTAATATCCCGGACGGATATTACCGTATATAAATTGATATTTTATTATTATTTATTTATTATTTTGTTTTAATTCCAAAATTAGAATATTTTGGTGATTTTCACCCGGTTTGCTCCTAGACATTATCGGTATCCAGATATCGGTCAGTATATATCCGTATTGTATCAAATTGATATCGTGATCTTCCGAACTAATAATAAAATTTATTTTATTATTATTTCCAAGATTTAATTATTTTTATACGGATTATGCAAAGATTTTCCGGTATACGGACATATATGCGCACATACGAGTAGTATGACGATTAGTACACTACACGAATTGTGTTGTGTATTTTTGGACAACACTTGCTATGACAAAACCTAGTTGGGATGGTTAGGGTTTGATTAGGAGGTTTAACCTAGGTTAAGTTTACATAAGGGATTAAGAATTTCTTCTAGAAAAATTCCTCCTCCACATCAAACCTCCCCCCCACATAGCACCTCCCCCACTTCTCCCCTCCTCCTAGGCATGGCCGGCCCCCAATATGAGGGGGGGCCTTTGTACAATTGTGTAGGTGCACAATTTAAATCTCCACCCTCCTTTCCACCTATAAATACCCCTTCATTCTCCTCCTTCTCTCATTTTAGAAAACAAGAAAGAAAGAAAGAAAGAAAGAAAGAAAAGAAAGGAAAAGAAAAAAAGAAAGAAAGAAAGAAAGGAAAAGAAAGAGAGGTCTCATACTAACAAAAGAGAGTTTTATTGTAGGGTTCTTAGAAGCTTTCAAAAAGCTAGGGGAAGGAGAAGGAAAAAGCAAGCTAGTCCTTCCTATAGAAAAAAATAAGGTGGGGGTTTCTTCATGCTTTGTTTGTATGTTTGTTTGTTGTTTGTTTGTTTATTGAATGATGGTTTTTGATGTTCTTCTTCTTCTTACCCTCTTGTTTACCCTTTCTTTTTGGTATGGTTATTATGTGGTATGTGGTAGTAGGAATCATCTAAAAATAGTTCTTTTGGTTGTTGTTGTATGATAAAAAGTAAACTACTTGGACTAAAGGAACACATGCACATAAACTTTTGCATACAACCATGTAAGGTTGTAGGACTTGATATGGAACCATACATATTGCATATTGTTGAACAATACAACCATTGTTGGTTGTAGGACTTGATTGAACTAATGTAATAATCAAAAAGATCTTTCCTTTCTTTACTAAACACTAGTGGTAGAAATAATTAAAAAGATCTTCTTTTTGTTTAATCACTAGTTGTAACTTAATAAAAAGATCTTTCTTTCTTTTTAATCACTAGTTGTAGCTTAATAAAAAGATCTTTCTTTTATTCTAATCACTAGTTGTAGTTAATCAAAAAGATCTTCTCTTTTTATTTTGATCACTAGTTGTAGCTTAATAAAAAGATCTTTCTTTTATTCTAATCACTAGTTGTAGTTAATCAAAAAGATCTTCTCTTTTTATTTTGATCACTAGTTGTAGAAATAATAAAAAGATCTTCCTTTTCTTTTAATCACTAGTTGTAGTTAATTAAAGAGATCTTTCTTTTGTAAAGTAAAGTAAAATAAAATAAAAACGATCTCTTCTTTATCACTAGATTAGTAAGTAACTAAGTAGTAGTAAGCTAAAATAATAAGTAGTAGTATGTAATAAAATGAAGTAGTAGTAGCATGTATGTTGATTAATAAGGTAGTAGTAATAGTAGTGAGTTGTATGTTGTGATAGTAGTAAAGTTGTATGTTGTAGTAGTAGTAGTAGATAGTTATGTTTTGATTAAAATAGGAGTAGTAGTAGTAGTATAATGTTGTAGGAGTGCTTCTAAAAATATTTAGAAGCCATATTCATGCTAATAATATTGTAGGATTGCTTCTAAAAATATTTAGAAGCCATGTTTATGCTTCAAGTATTGTAGGATTTCTTCTAAAAATAATTAGGAGCCATATCCATGCTTAGTTAGTTGTAGCTTTGCTTCTAAAAATAATTAGAAGCCATATCCATGCTTAGTTAGTTGTAGCTTTGCTTCTAAAAATACTTAGAAGCCATATCCATGCTTAGTTAGTTGTAGGATTGCTTCTAAAAATAATTAGGAGCCATATCCATGCTTAGTTAGTTGTAGCTTTGCTTCTAAAAATACTTAGAAGCCATATCCATGCTTAGTTAGTTGTAGGATTGCTTCTAAAAATAATTAGGAGCCATATCCATGCTTAGTTAGTTGTAGCTTTGCTTCTAAAAATAATTAGAAGCCATATCCATGCTTAGTTAGTTGTAGCTTTACTTCTAAAAATATTTAGAAGACATATTTATGCTACTAATGTTGTAGGATTACTTCTAAAAATGATTAGAAGCCATATTCATGCTACTTATGTTGTAGGATCTTTTCTAAAAATGATTAGAAGCCTTATTCATGCTACTTATGTTGTAGGATCTTTTCTAAAAATGATTAGAAGCCTTATTCATGCTACTTATGTTGTAGGATTACTTCTAAAAATGATTAGAAGCCATATTCATGCTACTTATGTTGTAGGATCACTTCTAAAATTAATTAGAAGTCATATTCATGCTACTTACATTGTAGGATCACTTCTAAAATTAATTAGAAGTCATATTCATGTTTAGTTAGTTGTAGGATTGCTTCTAAAAATAATTAGAAGCCATATCCATGCTTAGTTAGTTGTAGGATTGCTTCTAAAAATATCCTACATGTTTACCATGCTTAGTTAGTTGTAGCTTTGCTTCTAAAAATAATTAGAAGCCATATCCATGCTTAGTTAGTTGTAGGATTACTTATAAAAATATCCTACCATGATTCTATTCTTAATTAGTTGTAGGATGTTTATTAAAAATACCCATCATGTTTAGTAACTCACTTATGCTTAGAATGTGTAGGATTCAATCCAAGAGTTTCCTACCATGTGTGGATAAGTTTTTATTGTGCCTAGAGTGTTGTAGGATCCATGATGAAACCATATACCATGCTAGTTTAATTGTTGGAAAGCGATATACCATGCTAGCTTAAGTGTAAGTACTTTGCATATCATGCTAGTTTAAATTATATGCTAATTGTATACCATGTTAGATAAATGGTAGAGAAGTGTATGTTATGATAGTAGATGATCATGACTTATGCTAAGTAAGTAGGTATCATGCTAATTATTAATCATGTTAAGTTAAGGATACCCATACTATGATGTTCATGCTTAGAGTAAAGAAACTACCCATGACTAGTTGTAGTGATTTATGTGGGGCTCTATGCCATGCTAGAGTAATACTTGCTTAGAATGTTGTAGGAGTACTGTTAGGACTACCTACTATACCTTGGAATGTTGCTTAGTTGGGTGGCGGTGGTTGGTTATGATAAGTAGTAGGCTTCCATGCTCAATTTGTAACCTACGATTGACTATAGAGAATTTTATGTTTAAGGTCATTAGTGATTTTCATGCTTGAGCTCAATGTAAGCATAAGCATTAATCGCATTCATACATAGGAATATCATGGTGGTTGTGTTATATGATTGATTGTCGTAGGAAGCTGCTTGTAATTGTATGCCATACTTAAGGCGCTATAGGTTGAAGTAATAAGGATTGGGAAGACCACTAGGGATAGTTAGTCCGATAAAGGCCATTTTATCGCCTTCGGTCCTTCCCTAGTGCAATACCGATCATAGACTACTAGTAGATCCCTTGTTGCTTCTAATAGTAGAAGATTAAGTTTGTTAGCAAGCACGTTTGGTTGCTTCTAGGATTGATTACCTGTATGGTTGTTTGCACACGGTTGTGCTCGTACGTGGCTCGACTGGCCCGTATGTAGCTGTCGGTCTCATACGTAGCTTAGTCAGCTCGTATGTAGGTTATTGTCTCGTACGCGGCCCGACCGGCCCGTGCGTAGCTGTTGGTCTCATACGCGGCCTAGTTGGCTGGTATGTACGTGGTTATCTCCTACGAAGCCCGCCTGGCTCGTAGGTAGTTATTGTTTCATACGTAGCTTAGTTGGCTCGTATGTGGTTATTACTCGTGTATAGCTTGTTAGCTAGTACACAGTTAGTTGTGCTATCTAGGGTGATGTTACCACCCTAAGGGCTATCGACCATCAAGACATATGTTTCTACCCTAAGGAACTGTGGAGGAGTCGCTCCTTATGTACCGTCGAATCTTAACCAGGGTAGGTTGATCGAGGACCGGAGTATAGACAGAATCCAAGTCTAGGGTAGTGGCGTGCGTGTATATTCGCAACGGCCAAAGTCTTGGATCGATGAGCCACGAACCGGGTCCTGAAGGATTCTGGTAAATCTAGGTTGAGCGGCCTAGTAGAGTTGTCTTGCGAAGCCTAATTTAAGGCCTAGCACGTTGTGTTATAATGTTGTCATTCCTAGGATCGTTCGAGTCAGGGACATCACTAGGATAGTGACTTACAAGGATCAGTTTACTTAAACCCTTTTGCCGGGAGAGAGGGGTCAGTTGTAGGGGGCCCCTTACACTAACTCGTCCCTTAAGGCAGATCATAGGTGGTGTACTGGGTTGTACCTTCCCGTCAAAGGGATACGTACGGTGCCGTCTCACAAGTTGAGGACATGGGTTGCGTATCTCGCTCTGTTAATTCCTGAAGTACCGTGGCTGGGGTGCCACAGGATGCATGGTGCAGTCCTGCGCTTGCTATACCCCAGAGAGTGCCACAGGGTAGGCTTCGCGCTGCCCTGCGCTTGCGAAACTCTATGGTTTGATTTTGGAACGATGCCCGATATACTGGGATCGAGTGAGGTCCGGCTTGCCGGGTAGTAGTGGAAAACGGAGACACCATAAGCAGACTGCATAAGGGGACTTGACCTCTTCTGCAACCTCACAGAGTCATGGAGTATTGTCAGGAACAGGTTGTGTACAATTAGAATGTGTCACGCGGGTTCAATCCCTATATATGGAGAAACGGCTTGAGATGGAGTCGCATGTATTTATGGGCTGCATGTTACTTTCGGAGACTTGCTGACATTAGAATAGGAAGCGTCTTTGTCCTACCTTCCCGTCAAAGGGATACGTACGGTGCCATCTCACAGGTTGAGGACACGGGTTACGTATCTCGCTCTGTTAATTCCTGAAATACCGTGGCTGGGGTGCCACAGGATGCATTGTGCAGTCCTGCGCTTGCGATACCCCAGAGGGTGCCACAGGGTAGGCTTCGCGCTGCCCTGCGCTTGCGAAACCCTATGATTTGGATTTTGGATTAAGGCCCGATACACTGGGCAATAGTGGCAAACATGGACACCACTATACGACTGCAGTGGCGGAACTAGACCGCACCTGCAACCTTGTTTGAGTGAGGTCCGGCATACCGGGTAGTAGTGGAAAACGGAGACACCATAAGCAGACTGCATAGGGGGACTTGACCCCTTCTGCAACCTCACAGAGTCATGGAGTATTGTCAGGAACGGGTTGTGTATAATTAGTTCTATTGAAGTATTGCATTAGAGTCTAGTCATAGCACTCACGAACACTTAAACTACACCAACACTATTGCTATATTGTGTATATTGTTTGGAAGATTCGCTGCTATATGATCAGCCTTTAAGCGTCAGTGAATACTGACGTCCCCACTTCCATAGGTACTGGATCGCCGAAGTACAAAGGCGAGATTCAAGAGGACTCAAGGCCAGGAAAGCAAGGAGTCAGTATTATGTTTTAGTTCCGCTGCAGTATATGTATTGATTATCTGTTAAGTGAGAGGTACTCTGATGTAAGATGTGAAAGTTGTAATACTTAGAAATGTAAAGGCAATATTGTAACTCCATTGTAAAATATTACAGTTGTACAGTATTCAGATTGTAACACTTGCGTATTGAATAAAAAGTTTTAAATTCTCCTGTTTTTTCTGTGTATTGTGACTAATTGAAGAAAAGATCTTGGCTCGTGTCTCGGTTTCCTGGTATCGGAAATCGGGGCGCTACACAACACTTGGACAAATTTTGGCCAAACAAAATGTTTTTCATTCAAAACCGAAGAGAAGGTTTTACAAAAGCGGTGGCCAGTCCGTAATGAGGCTTACAAAAAGAAACAAAACAACAAAAGACTAAAAAAAGACAACCGAGTCAGGGGTCGACCTTTTTGCCGTTCGGGTCCGTCGACCCCCCGGTCTTGTCCTCACCATCGCCCTCGCCTCCGCCTTCGCTCCAACTCTCCTCCTCGGAGTCGTCCTCCTCTTCGCCCTCGGCCTCGGTCTCCCCAGGGCCTTTGACGACTTCCGTCTCTCCCTCGGGACCCAGCAGCCCCTCGGGAACCCCCTCCTCCCCTTCCACGGGGTCGTAAAAGTGGTAGATGGATGTGTCGAAGCCCGGGTTCTTGGCGGCTACATGTTGCAAGGCTCGACCGTAGGCATCCTCCATGTTCTGGAGCATGTGCTGCGCGGCCTCCTCCTGCACGGCCTTCTTCACCTTCTTCACCTTCTTCAGGTGTTTGGCCTTGATCTTCTCGGTCCTCTTCCGAGCCGTCTCCGCTTCCGACCGAGCCTTGGCCAGCGCCTCCTTCAGCTCGGCAACCTCTTTCTCCGCTCCCGACCGAGCGTTGGCCAGCTCCTCCTTCAACTCGGCTGCCTCCTTCTCAAGCTTGGCCGCCGTGTCCTTCGACAGCTGAATGGCATCGGCCAGCTGCTTCTCCAGGCCCCCCACTGCAGCAGCCCTCTTCGTCGAGAGAAGCTGCTCGGCATCAAGCTGCTGCGCGACCTTGACGCGCTCCGCCCTCTCCCGCTCATTCTCCCGCTCCTTGTTCGCCAACTCCTCGACCAGGAAATTGAATTGGCAGAGGGTCTGGAAAAGAATAGCACATTAAAATCCGAACCCAAGGACTTGGAAATTCATCTAAGAAAGAAATCTTAATAAGGGAGAACTCAGCCTACTTACCGACATGGTATTCCGAGCAATCTGCATCACGGCGTCCCCTGCCATCCCGGCCTTCAGGGTCGCTCGGTCTTTCGGGGTCGGCAGGTGCCTCACCGCTTCCATGCAGATGTTGCCGTCGCCCAAGAAGCCGTCGACGTTCATCACCTGCCAGTCAGGGACGAAGATCTGCTTGTGACGCTCGGTCAAAATCGTCTCTGCCTCGGCAGTAAGAGGCGCAACCGGGAGGGATAACACCTCCTTCACGCCGAACGCGCTGCTCGACGAACTGGGAGCATCCCCCTTTGGGGGCGGTGTCGGCACATCCGTGGCCGGAGAGTCGAGGACCGGCGCATCCGTGGCCGGAGGGTCGAGGACCATGACCTCCCCCTCCGCAAGGACCATGACCTTCGGCTGGTCGACAACCTTCGCCACCGAAGGCTTCTTCGTGGCTCGGCTGTCCTGGGGCACCGCCGAAGGCCTCTTCTTCTTCGCCTCCTGCTCCGACCTGCCCTTCGCCACCAAAGCTTTGTAATCCAGCTTCATCGTACCTGCACAAGCCGAATGAAAAAACTTAGAAAAAATTTCATGGACTTTAAACAAAGAATATAAATACCAGAAGCATACTAGGGTCGATCGGACTGAGACCCCCTCGGAACAGTTCCTCCTCGGTAATATCTTTCCAGCTTAGCGCTGGCAGGGCGAGGAGCTTCCTCTGGACCTCCGCCTCCTCATCACTCAGCGGCGCCTCCCTCTTGGTCTGCTTGGGCAGACCCTCCTTTGCCCAAACCGTCGGTATCACCCACGGCGCCGGGGCTCGGATGAGGAAGTACTTCTCCTTCCAATGTTTGATCGAGTCCGGATTCTCGATTAGCTTCATGCCCGTCCGGGGCGAAAGAAAGAACCTTTGTTCGTCTCGCCTTGGCTGACAAGGTCAGTAGAGGCTCCGGAAAAGGAACATACTCGGCTTGCCGCCGACCTCTTGGCATCGAAGGACGAATGCCGTGACGTGCCTCCATGTGTTCGGCATCAGCTGGGCAGGGCTCAACCCGTACCATGTCAACACATCCACAACGAACGGGTGGAGGGGAAACCGGAGTCCGGCAATTAGGGAGTCGACCGGAAAGACGCACACGTCCGACGAGGACTTTGTGTTGGCACGGAAACCCGGCCCGGGTAGGAGCAGTCCATAGTCGGCAGGGATCCGGAAACCCTCTCGGATCAGACAAAGGTCGGTCTCGGTAAGAGACGAGATGGTGTGGTCCACCTCGGACAGCTCCCTCGGCTCGTTCTCCTCAACCAGCTTAGCCGTGCCTTGGGTGACTCTCTCCAAGGTACCCTCGTCATAGTCCCGGATGCCTCCCACGCTCGACAGGGCGATAGGCTGCCGACCGAATGCCCCCGCTCTCTTCGGCGTTTCCACTATCGTGACCACGGCTTTACCCTTTCGGGACACCGCCACGACCTCCTCGGGCAGCTCGGCCACTTCGCCCTCTCTGTCCGGACGAACGACATTCTGATCGCTCGGCTCATTACCTCCTTCCCTTCATCCCCTCGGTCAACGGCTTGCTCCGAGACGGGGGTCTCATCCGAGATCTTAACCATTTTTTTTCTAAAAGAGAAGGGAAAGAGACTGACCTCGAAGTGACAGCTGCGGTCGGAAAAGCTCGCCGGAAACAAGAAACACTACCGCGTCAGCTAGCACCGCCACCAGAGAGCTGAAAACTTCGAAGATAAAGCGAAAACTGAAGAGAGTGAGTAAAAGTAAAAAGTGAGACTTGGTCTAAGGGGGGGTGAAGATTTATAGTAAAAAGGAACGTCCCTTGGACTTCCAAACGAAAGAACGCAACTTTTGGGCCGCTCTCGAAACGTTGCGAAGGCCCAATACAGCTGTCTTCTTCACCAAATCAAATAGCTCGGCGCTAGGGGATCTGAACCCGAATTGCACGCAATCCGAACCAGCCTGCAACAAAGTCCGGTCGGCGTCCGAGTAAGCGCCTTCCCGAGCCTGCAAACGGAAAAAATGCACTTTCTCCTCAAGTTTCGCATAAAACCTCGATCGGACGGCCCAGACCTTGCCGAGAACACTAGACGACAAGATAGTGTTTTCTGGAGAGTTGTGCCTGTCTTGAGATGAGCGCCATCATGCAACGGCTCGGGTTGCACCACGTCGCTCGGATGCCTGAACCCTCGGACACCCCACCTATGTCTAGAGGAACCAGGAAAAATTTTGATTCAAAGCTTTAAGGCACCGCCCTCGGCGAGCACCCCCTAGGTCCCGTGTCTCGGTCGGTATTCCGCCGACCCACGGGCCCCGGTCGAAAGAAAATCAACACTCGGAGATCGGGAGAAGCAAACCATTCCGAGCCAGTCGATTGCAACTGCAAAGGTTCGGCATGCTCTGGCAACCGCGCCTTCACAGTTGCAAACAACTTGCCCGGAACGCCCTTCATTTCTTCCGGAAGAACGACCGCTCGTCCTTCCGACGAACTCACCCCTCGGACTCGGACATGGATGACCACCTCTCCCACCAAGATCTCTGCCGACCCTGACACCCGCTGCGGAGCAAACAGAGTAGGCAGAAGATCTTGGTGGGAGAACGACCACCTGTCCCTCCGAAGCAGCTCACACCCCGGGTCCGGACTACGGTCGTCGCCACTACTGCCTCATTCTCTCCCGCTCCTGACATCCCCTTTGGAACCGTGAGGAATGGGAGAAGAACAAGGCAACAGGGCAACCACCCGTCCTTCCGAAGTAACTCATCCCCCGGGTCCGAACTATAGTCGTCTCCACTACTGCCTCGTTCCACCCCGCTCCTGACATCCACTTTGGGGCCGTCAGGAACGGGAGAAGAAAAAGGCAAAAGAGCGACAACCCCCTCGGACCTCGAAAGACAAGTTACCCAAGGCCAATGCCCCCGAGGTTTGAAACTCTACGTTTGGTGCAATTGAAATGACAAAGGGGGTGGAGTACTTATAAGCTCCCCTCCAAGGTCCAGCCATTATGACCCTCGGAATTTGAAACGCCACGCATTAATTGAAGCAGTTATCCTTAATGAACTTGGGAAAATGGAACGCCGCGCGAACCCCGAAGCACCATTAATGCCCTTGGGAACAGGATCGTCTCGAGACAGAGTACGCCACATCGCTCGACCTGCCGAGACCGCCTGTCTCCAGACGGATTCCGAGCAAGTGCCTTTCCGAGCTCGCAAACGGAGAAAACACACTTTCTCCCCAACTTTTGCGCCTGATCTCAATCAGACGGCCCAGATCTCGCCGAGAACACTAAACGACAAGATAGTGTTTTCTTGGGAAATGCGCCCGTCTCGAGACACGCATCGTCATCCAACGGCTCAGATTGCGCCACATCGCTCGGCCTGCCGAAACCTCCCGTCTTCGGTCGGCAGCCGAGCAAGTGCCATTCCGAGCTCGTAAACGGAGAAAAAAGACACCGAGCTACTACGACCGTTGGATCTCTCATAAATTCGCGCCTCTAATGATGAACGGTCCAGATTGCGCCACGTGCGCTAAAAGACAAGATAGTGTTTTCTTGGGAAGCGCGCCATCATCCGACGGCTCAGATTGAGCCACGTCGGTCGATCTACCGAACCCCTCTACCTCCGGTCGGCAGCCGAGCAAGTGCCTTTCCGAGCTCGTAAACGGAGAAAAAAGCTGCCGAGCGATAACAGCCGTCAGATCCTCCCGAAATTCGTGCTCGTCCATAATCAACGGTTCAGATCGAGCCACGTCATTAATCGGTATTTAAATCGTTTTTTTATTTATTTAAATCGTTTTACTTATTTAAAAATTGCGAAAAAAATTGCTAAAAATTCGGGAAAATTAGCTAAAAATCCTGGAAAATAATTGGAAATTCGGGGGCACATTCTCGAACCCCTGAACGAACAATTATTACCTAGAATGTACCGCTAAGACCCCCAAACGATTAGCAAACACATCGCAAAATTAAATAAATACTTCGAAAAAATAGATAAAAGACCGTCAGATACCCGATGCAGCTAAAGAACAGCACACGACGTCAAAAATTACCTCACTACCCCTTCGAGATTCCGAATCCTCCATTTGGACTCCGATACAACTCCACCAGCCACTAAAACAGTTAAACTACTCCTCAAAGTCTGATCACACTCAGTCTTTAGGAGTGGGGGGCTCGTGATATGGCTAAAAATGGGGTTAAATCGGAGCCGTCCAGATTGGGCACGAATCTTGATGCTCGGGGGTAAAATGGTAATTTCATATTCAAGTGGATCCAAGGCGGGTACTGAATCTCCTTCTCACAGATCCAATAACCCGCGAACGGATCCACCCTTGGGTACGGGTCCCGACCCAGGGCGAACCCAAACCAACAAGGGGCAAATCAGGATCCCTGATTTAGCCAAATCAACAGCCCTGATTTGCTCCCACCGGGAATCAGGGGCTAATTTCCCAAAACAGAATAGGAGGATCTTCCTCCTTGCTGTCAGGCAGGAAATCAGGCCCCTAACCGTTCCAATGGCGACTATAAATACAACCCCCCTACCACCATGACCAGGTTAATGACTTTTTCACCACTTTAAGCTCTTTCTTAATCTCTTCTGATTACTGACAAGAGCGTCGGAGGGTGCGTCGCCGGAATCAACCCCGGTGTTTCGCACTTCCTTGCAGGTTGCGCCAGGAGCAAGAAGGCTGAGTCAACTGTTCAGGTTTTTCTCGGACTCACAAATTCTATCTGTTTACCCCCACACCGAAATCAGCGGTAACAGATTGGCGCCGTCTGTGGGAAACACCGCCCGAACAGCCTCAGCTACTTCCTCGCCGTCCTCTGCAGCCATGCCTCCGAAGAAGGTCAGATCTAGAGGGTCGAACCGTGTGGCCAACACCGCCGACCCTACGGAGGAAGCCCCTGTCAATCATATTCCACAGTCCGATCTTCCTCCACCGGCCCAGCAGGTCCCACCTCCTCATCCCAAGCAGCAACCCAACAATGGCCCTTCCGGCCATAATGCTCGGAAACAGAAGCAGCCCCTCAATCCGGAGCATGTTTCGGCCCATAATGGGTCCTCGGACTCAATGGCTTCTCATCATCCTGACCTCCGCATCACACTCCTGAACCGCCAGAAGGACGACGACCTCCGCACCCACCTTGACGAGAGGCGGGCCCGACCTCATCATCCTGACCTCTGCACCCACCTCCATTAGGGATTATAAGTGAATTTTGTAGATTTTTTTAATATTTATTTGGCATGTTTGCAAATATTACAAAAAGATGGGTTTTTGTGCAAAATTACTACTTAGGGTTAAAAACATCATATTTTCGGATTTCTGGGCTGAGCATGACGGCTAGCCAACTCAGAGGTTTAGAGTTTAATTTTTGTTCTAATAGATTTGGTTTATTTTGCTAATTTATTAAAGAATGGTTTTTTTTGCAAATTGCAACTTGGAGTCAAAAATTACAAAATTTATTTTTCTGAATTTGAAGCAGATGCCGACCAGATCTGGGGAGAATATTTTGATTTTTATCTCAATTAAAATTGTTAATCTAATTACCTAGTATAAAGGATATATATATGTAAAGATATATTCAAAAGGAATATTTTGTAAAATCTTCTTAAAACCCTAAAAACTCCATATTTCAGCCTATTAAAGAGCCAATACAGCCGTCCTCCTCTGCACAAAACAAAAACATACTTTTATTATTGATTTTCTTGGAGTTTCGAAGCGAGGATCTTGGATTTTTGCGAAAGGAGGAGTTTTTCTTATTCTTTATTACTTTCATTTATTCTTCAATGAGGTGAGTGACACATGTTCGATTTCTTGTTGTTCTTATAATGATTTGTTTAGTAGTCTAGATGATAGATGATTGTATGATGAAGTGATGATGAATGAGTAACTAAAAATAGAACTTTGTGAATAATGTGCAATGAATGATTAAATCTACTGTATAGATGACTTAAGAATGTTAAGAACTTAGTAGGAATCATGTGTATGTTGCTATTCTTCATGTTCTTGCTGAATTGATTGTATAATGCACAAAATTTAATAAAGTTGGATTCTTTCACTGCTGAAGGGTATATGTTTCTGTTTGGTGTTTTAGTTGGACGAAACTCGACTAAATGAATGTTGTGGATACATATAATCAAGGGTAAACCAATATAATTAGTTTGTTTGTGTATAACAAGTTGTAAAAGGATTTTAGAATCAAAGATCAAGTTTTTATGCATTGAAGATTGAGTTTTGTCTTCGGATCTGATGTGCAGGCCGAAAGTGAAGATTTTGTGGTTTTGAAATGTTTTCAAGTCATTCTTTAACTTATATTGATACTGAGATTGAATTAAACTTCATACTACTCTTATACACTGAAGCTTGTGAGTTGTGCTAAGGCATATACATATATATACACCTATGTACACCTACAGATATGCACAATTCTGATTTGATTATCGTTTGGAAAATTGCTCTTTTGTGATTTTGTTGAGAGTTTGATTTAAATTATGAACTCCAATATATTAGAAAAGTTGAATTTGATCATCTCAGGGTTTTTATTTCACGAATTCATGCTTTTAAAGATTTAAAACTACGTATCGGTTGTAAGAAACATGAATTTCAAAGCGGCTGAGAATGCACTGTTTAAAACTGCTGTATGTCCCAGTTTGGAACGAGTTTTTGACTTTGTTGCAGATGGAATTGTCCAAAACATATAAAATAGAAATTGTAGCTCACTACATCTAGTTTTCAAAACAGTTGACGTATCCTCAATCCGACTTATAGATTGTAAGATATGCAATTTTTACCATCGCACTGTCATAGTTTCAGATTTTTAATATATACGATTTTTGAAAGATTGATGTTTTGTGATTTTTCTATAACTTCAAAATGCGAAAAATTGTTGTTTAAGAGATTTAATCTCAGATTTTATTTTAGGGAATTTTGTGAGTATTCAGATAAATTTGGATTTGTGTGATTTAAAGAAGTTTTCTTAATATAAACGATTTGGTGACGGAATTAAGAAATCTTATTGTGAGAATTGTGTTGATATTTCAATTTGTGAGTCTCTAGAGCTTGAGTGGGATTCCTTTAAACCGGCAGATGAGTTTTCGTGGTTATTGGCCAGTTGGGCTTTAGGGGTTTTTTGGTGGAATTAAGTCCGGCAGGGTACACCAACTCTAGAGCGGAGGAAGTTGTGTTTTAATTAATAATAATCAATTTAAGGACAGGCACTAGTGGAGATGTGATAGAACTTGAGAAACGTAAGTATGGCTATGTTATTAGTCCAACGGATGTATTCCAGGACTGTGTGTTGTTGTGTCCCGAGAGGACAGTTGGTATGTTCGCGTGTCGAGGATCGACAGGCCTATTTACGGAACATATGGTGTATTCGTGTGTCGATGGTCGGCAGACCTATTCAAGGGATGTACTGTGTATCTGCACATCGAGGGTCGGCAGGCCTATTCGTGGGGTACACGGCAGGGAGGTGATTCTCCGGTTTTAGAGCTAAGCTTACATGATGCTTGCGCGTTGAGGGTTGTTAGGCCTATTCGCAGAGTATTCTAGATCTTGTTTCTATCACCATAGTAGGATTAGTTACATAACGAGAGATTTAACCCTATAAAGTGAAGAACGATAAGGGCTTGCACTGGACCTATGTAGTATGGAATGCACAGAATCCGACAAGTATGTATTAGAGATTCATCATACTGCATTTGTGTTTTTTGACTTGTATTATGCATGATGTTTTCTGTTTTCCTACACTTGATACTTAGCTTAGTTTCACTTGATGTTTTCATGCTTTATCTATCGTTATTTCATATTCTGTTTGTAACTACTGTGGGTATGTGTTGATTTCAAATTTATTCTTTACATTTCATTTCTTTTGATGTCACTCACACCGTTATGGCTGACCCCAGTAGTTTTAGGGATCAGGGTTATCTTTAGCCTCATGTTTTACAGTTAGGTACTGTTAACTTGGGATTGGATGCATGTGGAAGAATGATAATATGGTTTATGTAAATTGTAAAAGAATGGGTTGTAAAAGAAAGAAAATGTAATTCAAGGTGTTAATTTTCCACTTTGCTATGTAAAGAATTGATGTAATAAAAAGTTTTAAATTTTCCTATATTTGGTTTCTGTGTTTATGATTACAATTGAAGTTGATTCTGAAATTTGTGCCAAGTATTTCTAATTTTTAATTATTGGAAATTCGGGGCGCTACAGTTGCCGCTTTCCGCCACAACGTCGCTCACAAAGACATGAAGGCCTTCCTCTCGAAGAAGCCTTATAAAGATTTCACTAAGCTCTTGGAAAGGAGTGACAAGTATATCAGAGCTGAGGAAGCTTTTTATCCTCAATGCCATAATGATTCACCTTCCGAGAACAAATGGAAGAATTAAAGCGAGGAAGGACTCAGAAAGTTTCAGAAAGATGGCGCAGGTCAGCACCGTCCTCCACCAGAACCACGCTTCAAGAAGTTTACTCCCCTTAACGTAAGGGTTTTAGCCATTCTAATGGAAGTTGAGAAGGACGGAATAATTAGCCCTTGCCCTAAGATGATCATAGCTAGCAAGAAAAGATATGAGAACAAGTGGTGTGCATTTCACAAAGACCATGGACATACTACTTGTCTGCCCCGCTTACCAAAAAGAGAATACTGAATACTGATACATGACTAATTCCAGCGAATGGCTTTCACCATTCATAAGCTGTCAGGATCTTTACAACACGCACAAGTATAAACAAGAGAGATACAAGAGAACTAGTCAACCACGCATGCATAACTGAATCAATATAGTCAACAAGATTACTTGAAAGGAAACAAGAATACTAAATTTCAAATAATCATGTCTGGAACAAAACACAAGTCTGGGACACAAAGCCCAATACAAAATAATCCATGTAACCAAGTACAATTTTCAAGATAAGAAACAAGAAATAAATAGATATAGCAAGAGCTCCAACCAACTAGAATCTCAGACCACTCCATCGGGCAGCTGATCACCATAATCTGCAATTTAACAAATTGCAGGAAAAAGAAAAGAGAAACAAAATGCCCATCAATGCAAGTTACAGGCCGCTTGTAGTGCAGGCAACAAGTATAAGAAAGATAAAAAAGAATAGAGTAACAGCGGAAGCAAGAATAGCATGGAAAGGATGTAACAGCAAAATAGATGAACTAACTCAAATCAAGAACAGGACAAGTAGCATGGCAAGATATACGGATGCAAGTAGCATGTAACAAGTGTCAAGTAAACAAGTATCATGTAAACAAATAACAAGTTGCAAATGTCAAGGATCGAGTACAAGTAGCAAGTGTCAAGTGATCATGTTGTTTTCAAGTCTTGTATCTAGTCCTATCTAGGTAGCGCTTCATGCGACCAGGTTTTTACCACATGGTTGCTACATTCAAACAATTTCATTTTAGATTTCATAGTAGATCATAGAGGGTAGTGTACTCAGGGACAAGTATCAAGTAATCAAGGAGCAAGCTCCAAGTAACCAAGTATTACATGTCAAGCGCGCAAGTGTCAAGTAATCACGTATTAAGCTCCAAGTATCAAGTATCAAGTAATAACGTAGGATCTATAGATCCCCTTTCGAGTACACGTTTCAGTATTTTCTACTATTATATCTTTCCTTTTAACCCCGGCTTGCTTTCTTCTTATTATTATTCAAGAAAGCATGGACGTGCACAAACAAGTCGAGAAATATGGAGAGACAACAAGGGATAAGTACAAGTTGAATAAAGAACACAAACGGATGATGAATTACTCAAAATAGACTAGGACAACGAAAATTCTAGTTCAGGACAGTAAGACAGTACTGCACCAAATCGGTGATTCCCGTTGCCAAGGACATGTAAATTTGGATCCGTCAGAAGATCTAGAAAATAGACTCTCGGCAGAATCCAACAAATATATATAAGTCATATGGTATTTCACAAAAAAAAGTCTCAAAACATAATTGTATCCAGAAAACGTGTTCAGCCAGAAATCAGAAGTTTGTGTTCATAAATAGAAAAATGGCCTAAAAACTTACTGATTAAATCCAAGAAAAATTTGGGGTATTCCCTAGTATGTTTAGTAATAGAAAATAAAGTTTCATAATTTTCCAACATAGATAGAGTAGTCAAGAAAAATCAGGAAGTAGCAAGATACAGAAAATTTGCAAATCTGAAATCATAAACACACCTGTACTAAAACCACAATAGATTACAAAATATAAATCCAAATCTAGATCCGTCAAAAGGGTGATATAATAGATACAGTAGGATACAATTCATATTCAAAAAGTTTTTATAAACAACAAATAGAATCAGGTTGAAATTAAGGTTCTTTACTGAACAGCATGAAAATTCTGCAAGTATAGTAGTTGTTTGCAAGTATAGAATAGTATGTAAAAGTTATCAATTAAATCCAAAAAAACTAGAGGATAATCCCAATCAAGTCTAATTGTACTCAGAAAAATATTGGATCAAAATATTATCTTTAGCATCAGTATAAAAATAAATAACCATACAGAATTCATATAAGACTAAATCTGAAAATTTCTACATATTTTAGTAAAACAGTAATAACTTGCAACTTACAAATCGAAACTGAGATCTGTTAGAAATTCTGGAAAGTTGACAGAATTCTCTATAATTCATATTCACAAATAATTTTCATATACTGAACTTAATATGGTCTAAAATACTGAACAAAACTGGGTCACAACAAAACTGAAATTCTCTTTATGCATAAAATCAACCAGTTTATGTGAAACACATCCAAATCAAAACAAAATATGAAATATAGTCTACTAGATGTCCAAGCAACATGGTATAGGGTATTTAACACGTCTACAACAAGTTGTACGACTACTAACACACCAAGCATACGAGATCATACAACACCTCATAAGTCACGAACAACATGCATGTATACATCAAGAATCTATTATATTTAAGTTATTTCATGTTGTGTGAGTGATGTGACAACTACGGGCGGATCAACACATAGAAAAAAGATTTAACAAGGGATTTCATGGGATAGATCTTGAAGCAACTACACTACAGGCGGCATTTAGTACTTATGTTATAAAACAAAAAGAATACAAGTTACTTACCTTATAGACAACGATGGAAACGACGAAGCAAGAGCAAGAGTAAAGGGAACGGGTTCCTGGCACGATCTCAACGAATGCCGAACAAGCTACCCACGGACACAACTCGAGATCACCCACGCACACAAAATCGATCCCGCACACACGAGAGGGCAGCGGAGGAGAGTGCACGCGACGAGAGAATGGCGGACAGCAAGAGAAGTTGTTGCTCGATGTTACTGCATTATCGGAGTCGCATCGCGAAAGGGAGAGCAGAGGCAGGGACTAGGCAACGCTACAGGAGGCAGGCGGTCGCGGTCTGGAGCATCGGGAGGTGCTGGTGCTGGCGCTACAGGATTGGTAGCAGAGGGGATGATAGAGATGCTAGGGAGGTGCACAGGGGAGTAACTAGAGGATTAGAGAACAGGGGATGGGGTATCACTGCAGTCAGGAAGAGGCTGAAGAGGTCGGGAGAGGGTTCAGGGTGGCGCCGGAGGGTCTGGGTGAGAGGTCGGGGGAGTAAGAGGATCGGAAGCCGGGTTTTAGAAGAGTAGGAGGTAGGGGATGAGTTTTATAAGGGTTTGCGGCTGTTAGGGTTAGATGGTGAATATGAAACAGTATATATAGATAGTTGGGTATTAAGGTTTATTTGGGGGGTAACGGGTAGGCATAAGGTAAATGGATATTGGGTTTTAAACCCAATAAGAAGAAAGAAATATAAGGATTGGAGCTTTAAATGGGTTGTAGGGTATTTGGTTCTAATTAGGATTCAATAATAGATAGAGGAACAAAAGAATAAATAAAATAGGACATGAACAATTTATGAGAATAAAAAATAAGGGCTCGATCAACAGGGATGAAATAATAGTCTGACAATGGAATCAAGGAGATAAATTAAAAGATGACAAATCCAATAGATGAGTATATAGATAATGAAGATCCAATACACGATCCAAAAAGGATCACAAGCTGAATAAATACTCAAAAAGAAAAAATACATCCAAAAATACAGAAAATGAGAAATAGGGGTTACAAATCCTACCCACCTAACAAGAAGATGTTCGTCCTCGAAATTCAAACAAGAGGTACATAGGATAACCCCGAAAAGAAATGTAAAGAACAAAACCAAAGCAACCCAAACAGATGAGGAAACTTCTTCTGAATCTCCTTCTCCAACTCCTAAGTCGACTCACCCGGCGAGTGAGGATTCCAAGAAATACGAACCAGCTTGATGACCTTGTTCTTAAGCACTTTCTCCCGCCAATCCAAAATAGCAACTGGCGGAATCTCACAATTCAAATCCGACCGAACGGTCAACTCAGAATAGTCGATCACGTGGCTCTTATCGCGGATATATCTCCTGAGTTGTGAGACATGGAAAATATCGTGCACTCCTGATAAAGCTGGCGGCAATGCAAGACGATAGGCCACCTTGCCTGCTCGCTCCACAATATCAAACGGTCCAATAAACCTGAGGTTGAGCTTACCCCCACCACCAAACCGAATGACACCTCACCAAGGCGATATCTTTAGGAAACCATGGTCATCAACCTCAAACTCCAAAGCTCTTCGATGGACATCAGCCCATCGCCTCTACCTATCTTGAGCTGCCTGCAAGTGCTTCCTGATCTGAGTCACCGCATCAACTGTCCTGGTGATCAACTCCGGACCCAACAACTTCCTCTCACCAATGTCATCCCAGCACACCGGCGATCTGCACTTTCTCTTATACAGTGCCTCGAACGATGCAGCTTTAAGACTGACCCGAAATTTGTTATTGTACGAGAACTCTACGAGATGCAAATGGTCCTTCCATGATCCACCGAACTGCAGCATACAGAACCTCAACATGTCCTCTAGAATATGGATGGTCCTTTCTGACTGTCCATCTGTCTGGGATGAAAAGTTGTACTGTACTTCAATTTACTTTCCAAACTACTCTGAAGACTCTCCCAGAATTGAGACCTGAATCTCGTATCCCTATCGGATACAATACTGACTGGAACCCCATCAAGCCTGATGATCTCTTGCATGTACTTCTCAGCTAGGCTCTCAGTAGAATGTTCGACTCGGAAGGGAATGAAGTGAGCACTCTTCGTCAATCGGTCGACAATCACCCAAATCGCATTGTGACCCTTAGGACTCCTTGGCAAAGAGGTCACAAAATCCATAGTAATGTGTTCCCACTTCCACTCCGGAATGGGAAGCGGTTGAAGTAGTCCGGCAATTCTCTGAGGCTCTGCCTTCACCTACTAACAGACCAAACACTAAGACACAAACCGAGCCACAGCCCTCTTCATACCATGCCACCAGAAATGAAGTGTAATCCCCGTTCCCGTTTATACGGATTTGTATTTTTCTTTTCTTGTATTTTGTATCTAAAAATTTTCCATATAAATTTTCTACTCTTGTGAAGCCCAATTTTACATTCTTTTTATTCATATTTATTCTAATTTGTGAAACCCAAATATAAAGCCCAAGTTTACAACTGAAACCCACATCTATTGGATCTCAACCCGTTAACCCATTATCCTACCCTACCCAAATTTAACTACTCGTATACAAATCCCCTCACATTCCCCCACTCTTCACCTCCCGTAACTCCATAACCCCTACCACCTCATAATTGCTCCCACTTTTTCACCCCCATTACTTTACCCATTATTATATTATTATATTATATATTCATTTTTTTATATAAACCACCCCCCTTTCCCTGATCTCTCTCCCTGTCCCATCTCTTCTCTCTCCCCGTATTCTTTCTCTCCCTCCTCTGGTTTCCCAAACAGAACCCAACTCTCCACCTTCATCCTGATCGTCACCTTTGAGCTCGACCCCCGTTCTCCATTGAAGAACCTAAGCCCCACATTGCCCCGCCTCGTCTTCAACGTCCCGACCTTACCCATCCTCGTGCTCTGTCATCCCGCTCATCTCTCCCCCTCTCGACCCCCCTTGCACCCTCTCCGTCCCTCTCTTTCCATCGCGTCGCGCTGCAGCCAGGGCGACCCACAGCAGCGGCATCGCAGTGTCGTTCCCCGGTGCTCCCTGTCTCTCCCGGCATTTGCCAAGCTCCCGTGTGCGTGCCCTGCCTCCCGTCGCTGAATCCAGTCAACGGCAGCCCCCTGCATGCGCTCTTGACTTTGGCAACAACGAGGAGTGTGCTAGCCTTGCTTGGTCACAGCCGTGACAGTGCGTCGCCATTCCGTTCTCGTCGCCGTCGTCCTCCTGCCATTGCTCCGCCATCGCGACCACCTCGGTGACCTCCCATTGCCAGCATTGCCAGACCTCGTCACCATTCACTCTCCCGCCGATCTCTCTCTCTCTCTCTCTCTCTCTCTCTCTCTCTCTCTCTACCGAAGTGAGGAAGGAGACGAGGTGTGATTGGTCCATTCTGTCGTTTGGTGTACTGGGCACAGTAGATCCCGAGCCAGTGTGTTGGTGTTGTGAGTGTGTGCGCTTGGAGATCCGGTGTGCTGCTGTGGGAGTTTGTTTGCTGTTTGGTCTTGTGGTTTCCGTTTGGTGTTTTGTACGTGTCTTGCACGTATTTTTGTGGCGTCGCCCAGGATTCTAATCCCGTTATTCTTGTATTCAGTATCATTGTCTTCGGTAATCAGGTAAGTATCCTCTTGTACAACTCGTTTGTTCTCATACAAGCTTTCTTTGAAAAGTTCCGCAAGTATATCCTTTGACTCTAATTCGTATTCTTCGGTCGAATTGAAATCTGTTGCTACACATAATCTGTCGATCCCGTACTCGCATATGATCATGAATACTTTGTTGCCACATGCATTACATGAACACAATTGATACACACATTTGTACTCTTTGGATTATACATGATTATGTGCATGATTGTTTTACCCGTGATAGTAGTTAAATATGATATCTTGTTATTGTTGATTAAAATTAATAAAAGTAACAAGCCGAGGTATGAGGGTAAGGATCTAATTGTGGACAATATAGAAGAGCGTACTCGGATGGGAGCTCGTAGTTTCCCGATGCAAATTGCAAGTTACAAGTTGCAAGTTTGCAAATTACAAGTTTACATATTCACGTTACAAGTTCACACTCTACATGTTCCACATGCACGTATCTCAATACAAGATACAATTTACATATTCACGTTACAAGTTCACACTCTACATGTTCCACATTGCACGTATCTCGATACAAGATACAATTGATATGTTTTTCCCGAGTACGTGACCTATAAAATCCACCACTAGGCCTAAACGTAACTAATTGTATGTAGCAACCATGTAGTAAAAGTATGGAAGCATGAAGTGCTACCTAGATGGAATTAAACATTAGACTTGAGATTAACACATGCACTTGTATGATCCAATTACATGTACATGTTGCTGTTGACTTGTTTACTTGATTACTTGTTTATATGCCACTTGTTTCATGATGTCTTGTTCATGATCAAGTTTACATATTGCATTTCTCCTATTACATGATTCTTGACTCCATGATCTTTTTCCTGCTTCTTGTTTTGTTTTTATACTTGTCCCCGTAGCTTGTACCACTTGCAGCCCGTGACTTGCATTAACGGGTATCTTCTTATTTCTTCTTTTTGTAATAAGGTACTTGCAGGCCTGGAAGGAGAATTACCAGAAGGTGTTGCTGATCAAGTATTTTAGTCTTGTTAATTATCATATTATCTTTAGTTCATGTCTTATTCATGCTACTCTTTATTGTATTCCGGGCGTGTTTGACCCGTAACTACTTTGTATTTTCCATCTATTGGTTATGTTATGAACTATGTTATGTACTTTTGTTATCCTATTGTGATTTTACATGCCTACGTGGTTTTGTTGTTATCTTGTTGTTGAGTTACTTGTACAGCTTATGAATGGTGTATTCGCATCATTCGCTGGGCCTCAGTCATGTGCTCGTATTCCCGTATTTTGGAAAGCGGGGCGTGACATGAAGCTTCAAATCCCGGTACATCTTAGTACCTCCAGGATGAATAGAATACGATGACTGGTGGGCTTCCTCAAGCAACCTCTGATGAACTTCACCCTTTAGGACACACAACCTGGACCCAAAACAAAGCGATCCATCAGCATGAATAACCATATTCGTTCGGGAACCAGACCTAACCTCTGCTCTGAAACCCTAAAACTGCTCATCACCAGCCTGATCCTCTTTGATCTGATCAACAAGAGACAACTGAAGCTGAAGCACCAAACAACTCCGATCAAAACTCAGCAACAACACATCCAACTCCAACCTCCGCATCTGCTCAACCAAATCCCTCTGTTGGGTCAGGAACATAGCTGTCGGTCTCCTACTCAAAGCATCTGGCACCAAGTTCACTCTACCAGGGTGGTATTGCAAACTGATGTCATAATCGGCCATAAGCTCCAACCAACGTCTTTGCCTCATGTTCAACTCCTTCTGGGTGAAGACGTACTTGAGACTTTTGTGGTCTGTAAAGATCTCCACTCGGTCCCCAAGTAAATAGTGTCTCCACGGCTTCAAAGCAAAGATCACTGCCGCTAACTCCAAGTCATGAGTCGGATAATTCTTTTCATGCGGCCTCAACTGCCTCGATCCATAAGCAATAACTCGGCCCTTCTGCATCAGAACTGCTCCAAGACCTTTACCCGAAGCTTCATAATGAACTACAAATCCGCCTAAACCATCTGGAATAGTCAACGCTGGTGCCGATGTCAACCTGTTCCTCAACTCAGCAAAAAGCTCACTGCAAACCTTAGACCAATAGAAACTTTGATCCTTCCCAGTCAGCTTAGTCAATGGTCCTGCTATCTACAAAAAATCTGGACAAATTTCCGATAATAACCAGCTAGACCAAGAAAAATCCTTACCTCAGAAACTGACTTGGGAACTGGCCAATCCTTCAAAGCCTCAACCTTGGACGGATCCACAGAAATACCATCGCCTGAGATAATGTGCCCCTAGAAAGTAACCCTGTCGAGCAAAAACTCACATTTTCTGAGTTTCCTATAGAGCTGATTCTTCCTCAAAATCTGCAGAACCAACCTAAGATGCTTAGCATGATCCTCCTGGTTCCAAGAATACAACAGAATTTCATCAATGAAGACCACCAAAAATCTGTTCAGGAATTTGGAAAAGACCATGTTCATAAGACTCATAAATACAGTTGGCGCATTCGTGACTACGAACGGCATCACAAGATACTCATCGTATCCATATTTAGTCCAGAATGCAGTCTTCTATACATCAGTCGCCTTCACCTTGACCTGATGATACCCTGAATGAAGATCCAACTTCGAGAAAATAGCTGCTCCGCTCAATTGATCAAACAAGACATCGATTCTGGGCAGCGAATACCAATTCTTTACAGTAACACTGTTCAGTTCCCGATAATCAACGCAAAGTCGATGACTTCCATCCTTCTTATTGAAAAAAAGGACTGGAGAACCCCACGGCGAAACACTGGGTTTGATGAACCCCAAATCAAGCAACTCTTGAATTTGCACCTTAAGCTCTGCTAACTCAACCGGTGCCATCATGTAGTGACTCTTTGATATCGGTGTCATACTAGGCTGAACTTCAATACCGAACTCCACATCCCTATCAGGGGGTAATCCATGTAACTCCTCTAGAAAAACATCCAGAAAATCCTGCACTACTAGAGGCACAGCCTCACAGCTTGAATGCAATTCCATCGCACAAACCTCCTGATCAACCGCAGTCTCAGCTTGGCCAAGGGGTATTTCCCCGACATGGAACTCAAATTCTGCGCGACTTGGGATTCGGAATACAACTTTCTTGGCACAGCAATCAATAATGGCAAGGGACTCACCCAACCAATCCATACCGAGAATAACGTCGAATCCTGAATTCCCAATGACAATCAGGTCGGCCTTGAAACCTGCGCTGCCAATAATCACCGGACATTGCCTACACTCCTGGGAACAAATGATAACACCACCACCTGTCACAATGTACCAAGCCTCCGACATGATACTGCAATCCAACTGATGGCGAGCCACAAAGCGGGAAAAAGGCAAAGGAATATCAAAGAGAACATGAGCAGGAAAAGAGCAAACAAGGACAACACCTAAGATAGAATCAAAAGCAAGAGGAACAGAATTGATGATCAAGGATGAGAAAAACACAATGCAGAAAGATAGCATGAACGAATAGTGCAAGAGTAAGAAAGAAGCAAAGAAAAACGACAAAAACAACAAAATACAAAATATACCTGCAACAACACCCTCTACTGTCACAGCATCTGCAGCAGTCATATTGAAATCCTACCTCTCATGGGGGCAGCAGTTCCCTGACCGACAATCTGGCGCTGAGGAGGAAGCGGTGGCCTGACTGGACCACGAGTTGGGGCTACCTACTGAACTGGACACCCGACTGGAAGAGCCATCCCCTGCTGTGGGCAATTCTGCACAACATGATCAGGAGCACCACAACCAAAACAGCAATGATTGGCATATTGCGGTCCTTGCAGTCATGCCCAGGAAGTCGACAAAAGTCTCAAAAACTAACCCTATGAGGAACGCAGAAGAGTAAGGAGCTACCCTGACCAGATGGGTTGGTACAAGCCTCCGAATAGGCCCACCAGAAGGCCTAATAACAACAGAGTGCGGAACAGTCCACCGGGGAGGATTCAACCTGCCACGAGCCTGCTCCTGAGCTCGAGCTGCCTCAAGAGCCTTAGCATAAGTACGCAAGGGAAGGGAGACGAGCTGCACCAGAATATCTCGCTCAAGTCCTAGTGTGAATCTACGAGCCATATCCTCTTCGTTCTCCGCATGAACAGCTGCAAAGCAGCTAAGTCTGGTAAATTCCGCTGCATACTCATCCACAGACCTAGAACCCTATTTTCAAGAAAGTCTCATGTTACAACATTGTATGGACAATATGTAACAAAATTCCAAAATAGAATAACGACCAACCAGTTTCATGGCCAGGAACTGTTGCTCTATTTCAACTCGAGTGCTGCAAGGGAAGAACTTCTCCAAGATGCTCTTAGTGAACGTGGCCCAAGCAATAGGCCGCACGAGCCTTTCGGACTCGAACCTCCAATAAAGTGGGCCAAATCCACCAGCTGGATGGTCACTACATCCACTCTATCAGCATCAGCAACTCTTGCTGTCAAAAGCAACGGCTCAGTCCTGATCAGCTACTATTCCGCCTCCAAAGGCGTCTCAGTGCCCGAGAATATGTCAGGATGCAGCCTCATGAAATTCATGACTGTACCAGACGAGGAGGGAGAGCCGCCGGCATGGGCACAGCGGGAGGCAGAACTCGTGCAGCTTCCAAAGCAGCCATCACAAGGTCACTGTCATTTTGCTGCATATTGATCAACCATTCCAACACATTGATAACGGCCTCAAGTCCGGGCTGATCTTCCTGAGGGCGGGAAGTGGAACCTCTACGAGCCATGATCTGCACAAGATCAAAAATAGTTAGCATCCAGATCATAGTTGATTATAATTCATTCATGTATGCATGGTCTGTGTACTTGTTGAGCAAATCCCAGATCGAGCTAAGCTTGTCTAATATATCAGTCAAACTAATACATTAGCAAAACTTGGGCTCTGATACCAGTAAAAACCTTATCAAACCCTGCTTTCCAAAAAGAATATACGGAATACAGATACGTGACTAAGTCCAGCGAATGGCTATCACCATTCATAAACTGTCAGAATCTTTACAACAAGCACAAGTATAAACAAGAGAGATATAAGAGAACTAGTCAACCACGCATGCATAACTAAATCAATATGGTCAGCAAGATTACTTGAAAAGAAACAAGAATACCAAATTTCAAATAATCATGTTTGGAACAAAATACAAGTCTGGGACACAAAGGCCAATACAAGATAATCCATGTAACCAAGTACAATTATTCAAGATAAGCGAGAATAGAGTAACAGCGAAAGCAAGAATAGCATGGAAAGGATGTAACAACAAAATAGAGAAACTAACTCAAATCAAGAACAGGACAAGTAGTATGGCAAGATGAACGAATGCAAGTGGTATGTAACACGTGTCAAGTAAACAAGTATTATGTAAACGAGTAACAAGTAGCAAATGTCAAGGATCGAGTACAAGTAGCAAGTGTCAAATGATCGTGTTGTTTTCAAGTCTTGTATCCAGTCCTATCAAGGTAGCACTTCATGCGACCCAGATTTTTACCACATGGTTGCTACATTCAAATAATTTCGTTTTAGATTTTATAGTGGATCATAGAGGCAGTATACTCAGGGACAAGTATCAAGTAATCAAGTATCAAGCTTCAAGTAACCAAGTATTACGTGTCAAGTATGCAAGTTTCATGTAGTCACGTGTCAAGTTCCAAGTATCAAGTATCAAGTAATCACGTAGGATCTATAGATCCCCTTCCGAGTACACGTTTCAGTATTTTCCACTATTAGATCTTTCCCTTTAACCCCAGCTTGGTTTATTATTATTATTATTCAAGCAATCATGGACGTGCACAAACAAGTCAAGAAATATGGAGAGACAACAAGGGACAAGTACATGTTGAATAAAGAACACGAATGGATGATGAATGACTCAAAATAGACTAAGTCAACGAAAATTCTAGTTCAGGACAGCAAGACAATACTGCACCAACTCTGTGAGTTCCGTTGCCATGGACATGCAAATCTGGATCCATCAGAAGATCTAGAAAATAGACTCCCAGCCGAATCTAGCAAATATATATAAGTCATATGGTATTTCACAAAAACAAGTCTCAAAACAGAATTGTATCCAGAAAACGTGTTTAGCCAGAAATCAGAAGTTTGTGTTCATAAATAGGGAAACGGCAGAAAAACTTACTGATTAAATCTAAGAAAAATCTGGAGTATTTCCTAGTATGTTTAGTAATTGAAAATAAAGTTTCATAATTTTACAACATAGATAGAGTAGTCAAGAAAAATCAGGAAGTATCAAGATACAGAAAATTTGTAAATCTGAAATCATAAACACATCAGTACTAAAACAGGAATAGATTACAAAATATAAAATGAAATCCAGATCCGTCAAAAGGGAGATAAAATATATACAGTAGGCTACAATTCATATACACAAAGTTTTTATAAACAGCAAATAGAATCAGGTTGAAATTAAGGTTCTTTACTGAAAAGCATGAAAATTCTACAAGTATAGTAGTTGTTTGCACGTATAGAATAGTTTGTAAAAGTTATCAATTAAATCCGCAAAAATTAGAATTTAATCCCAAATAAGTCTAGTTGTACTCAGCAAAAATATTGGATCATAATATTATCTTTAGCATCAGCATAAAAATAAGCAACCATACAAAATTCATATAAGACTGAATCTGGAATTTTCGACATATCTGTAGTAAAACAGCAATAACTTGCAACTAACAAATCGAAACTGAGATCTGTCAGAAATTCTGAAAAGTAGACAGGATTCTCTATAATTCATATTCATAAATAATTTCCATATACTGACCTTAATATGGTCTAAAATACTGAACAAAACTCGATCACAACAAAAACAAAAATTCTCTTTATGCATAAAATCAACAAGTTTATGTGAAACACATCCAAATCATAACAAAATACGAAATATAGTCTAGTAGATGTCCAATAAACATGATATAGGGTATTTAACATGTCTACATCAAGTTGTACTATTACTAACATACCAAGCATACGAGATCATACAACACCTCATAAGTCACGAACAACATGCATGTATACATCAAGAATCTATTATATCTAAGTTATTTCATGTCGTGTGTGTGATGTGACAACTACGGGCGGATCAACACAAAGAGACAAGATTTAACAAGGGATTTCATGGGATAGACCTTGAAGCAACTACACTACAGGCAGAATTTAGTACTTATATTATACAACAAGAAGAATACAAGTTACTTGCCTTACAGACGACGACAGAAACGACGAAACAAGAGCAAGAATAACGGGAACTGGTTCCCTGTATGATCTCAATGAACAATGAACGAGCAACCCACAGACACAACTCGAGGTCACCCACGCACCCAAAATCAATCTCGCACACACGAGAGGGCAGCGGAGGAGAGTGCATGCGACGAGAGAATGGCGGACAGCAAGGAAAGTTGTTGCTCGCTGTTGCTGCACTATCGGAGTCACGTCGCGAAAGGGAGAGCGGAGGCAGGGACTAGGAAACGCTGCAGGAGGCAGGCGGTCGCGGTCCAGAGCGTCGGGAGGTGCTGGTGCTGGCGCTACAGGACTGGTCACAGAGGGGATGATCGGGATGCTAAGGAAGTGCACAGGGGAGTAACTAGAGGATGAGAGAATAGGGGAGGGGGTATCACTGCAGTCGAGAGGAGGCTAAAAAGGTCGGGAGAGGGTGAAGGGTTGCGCTGGAGGGTCTGGATTGGAGGTCAGGGAAGCAAGAGGATCAGAAGTAGGGTTTTAGATGAGCAGGAGGTAGGGGATGAATTTTATAAGGCTTTGCGACTGTTAGGGTTAGATGGTGAATAGGAAACAGTGTATATAGATAGTTGGGTATTAGGGTTTATGTGGGGGGTAACGTGTAGGCATAGGATAAATGAATATTGGGTTTTAAACCCAATAAGAAGAAAGCAATATAGGGTTTGGAGCTTTAAATGGGTTGTAGGGTATTTGGTTCTAATTAGCATTCAATAATAGATATAGGAACAAAAGAATAAATAAAATAGGACATGAACAATTAATGAGAATAAAAAATAAGAGCTCGATCAACAGGGATGAAATAATAGACTGACAATGGAATCAATGAGATAAATTAAAAGATGACAAATCCAATAGATGAATATATAGATAATGAAGATTCAATACATGGTCCAAAAAGGAATACAAGCTGAATAAATACTCAAAAAGAAAAAATACATCCAAAAATACAGAAAATGAAAATAGGGGTTACACTACTAACAGTTGTCGATACCTTATAGAAACAGTTGAAGGTGTGATTTGGCGGGACTATCTCTCTCAATTTGTCCAACAAAATAATTATGCCGAAATCCCTCCAGCATGGGGGGCTAATAAGCGACAAGAGAAGTCCACAGAATCCTGAGACTCAGAACACATGGCCATTCCACTCCATTCACGGAGGTCCGATGGGGGGAGATTCCAACTCCTCATGCAAAGCATTTTTCAGGGAAGTCAACTCAGTACATAAAATCCCGCCTACCAAGAGTACTGAGGTCCCGATATCTTTCTCCGTCAAAGACTTAGAATGTGTCCGAACACCTCATTACAATGCATTGGTCATAAACCTTTTCATGGTGATCCATGAGGTACGCCGCATCCTGGTGGACAACGAAAGCTTAATAAACAACCTTTTCATGAACACCTTCAATGGCCTCAAGCTCTCTCGAGACCGACTCAAGCCCACCGGTTATACACTCCATGGATTCTTCGGTGTCCCCATTCAGATCAAGGGAATCGTCACACTCAATGTGACAGCCGGAAAAGCTCCTGCAACTTGAATAGAAGCAATGGACTTTATGGTAGTCGGCGTCGAAGCCAGATACAATGCAATATTTGGTCTTCCAGACCTAACAACCTTTCATGCAGATGCTTTGGCTTACCACATGAAAATGAAGTTTCTAACAACAGCAGGCGTAGGCAAAGTTGTAGGGGGCCAATAGGGAACATGAGCATGCTATACTGCCTCAATGGGGGAATTGGTTCTCCCCCTCGTTTTCATAGAACTACTGCCAGAAATAGTCACAGTAACTCTATGCCCGTAAACAAGCTTGAAGCCAATGCCATAGAAAATCCTGTCAAGAACTTCCAAACCGATCAAGTCATCTCTTACCAATTCCAAATTCACCCCAGTCAGAATACAATAATAGACTTCAATCCCTCGCCCAAAGCCACTCCGCTCACTCAACGAAAAGAAATAGTCCTACCTAACTTGAATCCCTATCCCCATTTCTCTACAAAATAAGGGGAGGATCAATCCAAAATATGCAAGTCCAAGTAAGGTCTACCAAGTTGTTTGCCTTACGGCTCATCAACTTGAAGATCCGAGGAGCAAGGAGATATCAACATGGACATGGAATGTGGAACGCTCCACAAAATTGCACAAGGGCGCTTAACGCCCTCCACCTTTACGTATTTTCAATATTTTCCAATAAAGGCCAGCTACTAGAACAGCCGCTTATTTTTATTTTTCAATAATTTTTAGTATTAATTTTGCTGAATTATTGTACAACTCTACAAATGCATACAATGAGTTAAATTTCAAGCTTACTCCTAAAAACAACACCAAAAATTTATTAAAAGCTCCTTATAAGATGAGTGTGGAGTCCATATCCGTGGCTCAGAGTTACTCTAGCAATTTGCAATGAAGCATGTTTAGAGCACATCACGCCATTCGACCTGCTCCTGCAACCCGTCAAAACCTTCAATAATAGGTACAGAGTTCATACCCAAGGCTCGGAGTTACTTAGCAATCAGCAATCAAGCACATTCAGAGCTCAATTCGCCATTCGTCTGCCCTGCAACCTGTTAAAACCCTAAACCATAAGTTTGGTATCCATACCCAGGGCTCAGAGTTTCTTTAGCAACCTGCAATCAAGCACGTTCAGAGCTAAACTCATCATTCGATCTGTTCCAAAAACTTGTTAAATTTCCTTAAAGACAGATGAAAGGTCCAAAATCGTGGATTCTAGTTACTCCAACAAACTTTCAAAAAGCAAGCTTCGGAGTTCAACTCGCCACATGATGTGACTCTCACAATTCATTGGAAGACCCATATAGCAAGTTCAGAGTCCAACTCCCTCCTAGAGTTGCTCCTACAGCTAGCTAAGTACAAAACAACAAGTCTAGAGTCATACTCTCCCCAAGAGCTGTTCCTATGACTAGCCAACCCCAAGATGACGAATCACAGAACAAGGTACATGCAAGTAAATCATTTACTATTTCATGAACAACAAGTTTCGTTACAACTACAGAATTACAATAAGTCAACGTCATATGCCTAAACATCGGTGCAAAATTCTTGCAAACAATATACAAAAAGATGTCCCACAAGTCGTCCTTTCGGCTACACAATAGAGGGATGTTCTGCCTAAGAGACACAAAAATCTTCAGAGGCCTCCTGCCAACTAACAGCTCCCCATGGCCGCCTCAACTCTTGATAATAAAATTCAACACAAGTCTCCTTTAGACGGGCAAGCTCAAAGTCTTTCCTACCTCCTACACTTGAGCAAGTCTCAACTCCGTCTCACGTGATGCGCTATGCAAACAAAAAGTCCCAACTCTGTCAAGCGCAGTGCATTATGAAGGAGAGCAAGCTCGACATCCCCAGGACCTAATTCGGGGTACACAACTACTTGTCTGCAAAGAGAAGAACATAATTACTTCAACGAACACAAAGGAATTCACTTCAATATTAAGAGGATTTAGAATGCCTACAACTCATTCACCCCTTGAAATGCGTTCGACGCTTCACACGCCACTCTAGTTACTCCATCAATTAGCTCATTGACTTCATACAACGAGTTTAACACCTTACTCTTTGCACGAGCACCGTCACCAACTTGTTGACTCTATACAATGATTTCAACGCTCTGCTCCTCGCTCGTGCTCCTTTAATAACTTGTCAACTTCAAACAAAAAGTTCAATGCCTTGCTATTTGCAAGTGTTTAGAGCTCAACTCACCATTCGACCTGGTCTTGCAACCTGTTAAAACCTTCAATCATAGATACAGAGTTCATACCCAAGGCTCGAAGTTACTTAGCAATCAGCAATCAAGCAAATTCAGAGCTCAATTAGTCATTCGTCTGCTCCTGCAACCTGTTAAAACCCTAAACCATAAGTTTGGTATCCATACCCATGGCTCGGAGTTTCTTTAGCAACCTGCAATCAAGCACGTTCAGAGCTAAACTCATCATTCGATCTGTTCCTGAAACTTGTTAAATTTCCTTAAAGACAGATGAAAGGTTCAAAATTGTGGATTCTAGTTACTCCAACAAACTTTCAAAAAGCAAGCTTCGGAGTTCAACTCACCACACGACGTGACTCTCATAATTCATTGGAAGACCCATATAGCAAGTTCAGAGTCCAACTCCCTCCTAGAGTTGCTCCTACAGCTAGCTAAGTACAAAACAACAAGTCCAGAGTCATACTCTCGCCAAGAGTAACTCCTACGACTATCCAACCCTTAGATGACGAATCACAGAACAAGGTACATGCATGTAAATGATTTACTATTTCATGAACAACAAGTCTTGTTACAACTACATAATTACAATGAGTCAACGTCATATGCCTAAACATCAGTGCAAAAGTCTTACAAACAATATACAAAAAGTTGTCCCACAAGTCGTCCTTTCGGCTACACAATAGGGGGATGTTCTGCCTAAGAGACACAAAAATCTTCAGAGGCCTTCTGCCAACTAACAGCTCCCCATGGCCGCCTCAACTCTTGATGATAAAATTCAACACAAGCCTCCCTTAGGCGAGCAAGCTCAAAGTCTTTCCTAACTCCTACACTTGAGCAAGTCTCAACTCCTTCTCACGTGATGCGCTGTGCAAATAGAAAAGTCCTAACTCCGTCAAGCGCAATGCATTACGAAGGAGAGCAAGCTCGACATCCCGAGGACCTAATTCGGGGTACATGACTACTTGTCTGCAAACAGAAGAACGGAATTACTTCAACGCACACAAAGGAATTCACTTCAATATTAAGAGGATTCAGAATGCAACAACTCATTCAACCCTTGAAATGAGTTCGACACTTCACACGCCACTCTAGTTACTCCATCAATTAGCTCATTGACTTCATACAACAAGTTCAACACCTTACTCTTTGCACGAGCTCCGTCACCAACTTGTTGACTCTATACAATGATTTCAACGCTCTGCTCCCCGCTCATGCTCCATTAACAACTTGTCAACTTCATACAAAGAGTTCAATGCCTTGCTATTTGCAAGCGTCCCATCAACAACTTGTTAACTTCGTACAATGAGTTCAACGTGTTCTTTGCTGGAGCTCTATAAGCAACCCATTGACTCCAAACAACTAGTTCAAAACTCTTCTGTTCTGTCGAGCTCTGTCATCGATTCACTAGATCCATACAATGAGTTCAACAACTTGCTCTTCACTCAAGCTCCATCAATAGCTTGTTGACTCCATACAAATAGTTCGACACTCTACTCTTCGCTCAGGCTCCATCAACAACTCATTAACTCCTAACAACGAGTTCAATGTCCTGCCATTCGCTCGAGTCCCGTCAATAACTCATTAACTCCGTACAAGGAGTTCAACACCTTGCTCTTTGGTAGAGCTCCATCAACAACTCATTGACTCCAAATAACGAGTTCAACACTCTGTTCTTCCCTCAATCTCTCTCAACGACTCGCTAGCTCCAAACAATGAGTTCAACAATTGGCTCGAGCTCGAGCTCCATCAACAGCTCGTTGAATCCATGCAACAAGTTCAATGCTCTGTGCTTCGGTCAGGCTCCATCAACAACTCATTAACTCTATACAATGATTTCAATGCCCTGTCATTCGCTCGAGTCCCCTTAACAACTCGTTAACTCCGTACAATGAGTTCAATGACTTGCTTTTTGATTGAGCTCTATCAGCAACTCATTTACTCCAAACAACAAGTTCAACACCCCGTTGTTCCCTCGAGGACTATCAACGACTCGTTAGCTTCATAAAACAAGTTTGACAACTTGCTCTTTGCTCGAGCTCCATCAATAGCTAGTTAGCACCATACAACGAGTTCATTGCCTTATTCTCCACTCGAGCTCCATGAAAACCTTGTTAGCTCCGTACAACGAGTTCAATGTCTTGCTCTTCACTCAAGGTCCATCCACAACTCGTTGACTCCAAACAACGAGTTCAATGCCTTGCTCTTTGCTCAAGCTCCATCAACAACTCATTGATTCCAAACAACGAGTTCAACGCCTTGCTCTACGCTCGAGCTCCGTCAGTAGCACGTTTACTCCATACAATGAGTTCAATGCTCTGCTCTTTGCATGAGATCCATCAACAACACGTTGAACCCAAACGACGAGTACGATGCCTTGCTCTTCGTCCGAGCTCCATCAACAACTCGTTCACTCCTTACAATGAGTTCAATGCTTAGCTCGAGCTCAAGCTCCATCAACAACTCGTTGACTCCAAAGAACGAGCTCGACACCTTGCTCATCCCTCGATCTCCATCAAACACTCGTTAACCTCAAACAATGAGTTCAACATCCTGCTCTTTGCTCGAGCTCCGTCAGCATCACGTTCACTCCATATAGCTTGTTTAACACTCTGCTCTTTGCTCGATCTCCATTAACAACTTGTTTGTTCCAAACAATGAGTCCAACATCTCGTTCGTCACTCGATCTCCCTCAACAACTCGTTAGCTCCATACAACGAGTTCAACACCCTGCTTACTGCTCAAGCTCCATCAACAGTTTATTAACTCCAAACAATGAGTTCAATGCCCTGCTCTTCGCTCACGCTTCGTCAGTAGCATGTTCACTCCATACAATGAGTACAATACTCTGCTCTTCGCTCGAACCCTATCAACAACTAGTTGACTCCAAATAATGAGTCGATTAGCTTGTTCTTCACTCCAGCTCTTTCAAAGCGCGTTAACTCCAAATGATGTGTTCAACACCTTGCTTTCCACTCGAGATCCATCGAACACTCGTTAACTCCAAACAAAGAGTTCGACGCCTTACTCACCGCTCGAGCTCCGTCAGCACCCCGTTGACTCCAAACAACGAGTTTTAACCTTGCTTACCGCTCGAGCTCCATCAGCATCCCGTTGACTCCAAACAACGAGTTCGATGCCTTGCTTACTGCTCGAGCATTGATGCCTTGCTCACTGCTTGAGCTCCATCAACAATACGTTGACTCCATCCAACGAGTTCAATGCTCTGCTATTCGCTCAGGTTCTTTCAATGACTCGTTAACTCTTTACAACGAATTCAATGTCCTACTCTTTGCTAGCGCTCCGTCAACAACTCGCTGACTTCAAACGACAAGTTCAATGCTCTTCTCTCTTCTTGAGCTCCATCAGCAATCCATTGACTCCAAACAACAAGTTCAGCGCCCTGCACTTTGCTCGAGTCGTTCCAATAACCCCTTATCTGCATGTAATAGACTCTGCGTCCAATGCCGACCTAGAATTGCCCCTACAAACTTATTTGGAACAGAGAACAAAGTCCAATGTCCAACTCCATCTCAGAGTTGCCTCTACAAATTTACTGGGCACAGACATCAAGCTAAACGTTCAACTCCATCTCAGAGTTGTCTCTACAAATATGCCGGGCACAAACAGCAAACTCAACGTTCAACTCTGTTAAAGAGTTGTCTCTATAAACTTGTTGGGCACAAACAACAAGCTCTACTTTAACTCCATTTCAGAGTTGCCTCGATAAACTTGATGGGATCAAACAACAAGCTTTACGTTGAACTCTATCTCGAGTGGCCTCTCCAGACTTGCTGGGCCCAAATAACAAGTTCAAATGTCCAACTTTGCCTCAGGGTTGCCTCTCCCAATTTGTTGGGCGTTAACAGCAAGTTCAAACGTTTAACTTTGTCTCAGAGTTGTCTTTACAAACTTGTTGGGAGCAAACAACAAGTTCAAACATCAACTCCATCCTAGAGTTTCCTATCTCACTTATCGGGCACAAACGGCAAGTTCAACATCAACTTCGTCCGAGTGCTGCCTATACAAACTTGCTGGGCACAAACAACAGGTTCCAACAACCAACTCCATCTCAGATGTTGTCCCTACAAACTATCTAGACTCAAAGCAACAAGCTCTACATCAACTCTGTGCTAGAGTTGGCTCTTCACACTAGCTGGGCACAAATGGCAGGATCAACATCAACTCCGTCTGAAAGTTATCTCTACAAACTTGCCGGTTGCAAATAACAAGCTCTACATCCAACTCTGGCTCAGAGTCATCTCTACAAACTTGCTGGTGCAAACAGCAAGCTCAACATCAACTCTGTCGTGGAATTTCCTCTATAAACTTACTGGGTGCAAATGACAAGTTGAAATGCTCAACTCTGACTCAGAACTGCCTCACAAATTTGCTGGGAACAAATAGCAAGTCCGCAATCCGACTGCCTTCTGAAATTTGTTTCTCCAACAGCTCTTCTAGGTCAGCCACATACACAAGATGCAATGGTCAAAGTGCATACTCCTAGATCAACGGAACACTCGTTCAACAACGAAATGCTCAATCGACAAAACAAGTGAACAACACAATGCTTGGTCGATGAAAAAGCAGTTCGGCGAAATGAACGATGGGACGTTTGATTGACAAAACAAGTTGACAAAAACAAGAAGCCAAGATTCACCAAAAAAAATCTGTTGGATCCATAAATGTAACACCCAAATTTTTTGTTTTTTTACTATTCCTTATTCAAATGACTTCTAACATAATCTATTACTTATCTACACCAAGTCTTAGAAAAATACTCATAGATTTTTATTAAAAATTTCGACAGAGTTTCCCCTGAAATATTAGCCATTTTACAAATATTGCTTACGAAAATCTGCAAACAATTACAAAAATCAAGGTACCTATAATATATATCAATCCTCCCCACGCCAAGTCATTCAACATCACACATGCAGTAATATATATGACTCTGGGGGCATAATACTTCATAACAAGCAAGATACAAATTAAAAACCAAAAATCATTTTGAAAACATTTATGAGTTTTAGAAAAAGTTTAGAAAAACCTTTCAAAAATCAACTATAGAACCCAATACTCTACAACGAGGAGGGTACAGGCTTTCATACTTCATCACAGCACGATATATATTCTTACACCTTACAGTTATATACATAATCTACCATAATACAAAATAATACATAGACTACCCCCATTTCTTCATATAATAAATACATAAATGTAATCCATTTTACTACCAACAAAAGTGTAACTACCAAACTACAACACTAGCTCACCCCGCAGCTATCAAACCTATAGGAGAGTTAGGGTTTTCCACCCTCAGGGAGGGACTCCCCAACTGCCAGAAAATAATAGGGATTAGCCATGTCTGGTGTGAGTATAATTACTAATTTAGTAAATAAATGAAACTATATAAAGAAAATTGAAAGGACTTATGAATATCATGATAATAAAGTTCAACCTGAAATCTCAACATAAAAATATCATAAAAGTGACTTCATACCAAGGTACCATTCTGAATCTACACCCATCTACATATCCATATCTACTCTTACTACCTTAAAATTGTGCCTCAGTGGATAGTTCCCACCATTTACATGGCGCATCAACTTATATCAACTCATATCACAACTTATCTTTAGTTTTGAAATCATTTCCATATTCATCACATAATACACTTCACTATTATTACATAATACCCTTCACTTTGTGCTTTACACTAATATCACATTCTTTTTTACTATTCACTCCTATACTATTATATCATACATATACACTTTCTTTACTTCTCATACTCTTTTTCCTTACCACAATTTCTCGAGTTATTCGCATTAATTTTACATACACGACTCTTTCAGGTTTGTACCCATATACACCACATCATAATAATTCATGTAGCGCCCCGATTTCCGACACTGGGAAACCGTGACACGGGCCAAGATCTTTTCTTCAATTAGTCACAATACACAGAAAAACAGGAGAATTTAAAGCTTTTTATTCAATACACAATGTGTTACAAGTCTGAACATTGTACAACTGTAATACCTTACAATAGAGTTACAATATCACCTTTACATTTCTAAGTATTACAACCTTTAACATCTTACATCAAAGTACAAGAAATGAAGAACAACACTTGGTAACTCTCACTTGAGTACCTCTCAACTAAATAGATAATCAATACATATGCTGCAGCGGAACTAAACATAACACTGACTCCTTGCTTCCCTTGCCTTGAGTCCTCCTGAATTTCGCACCTGTACTTCTGCTACCCAGTACCTATGGAAGTGGGGACGTCAGTATTCACTGACGCTTAAAGGCTGATCATATAGCAGCGAATCTTCCAAACAATATACAAAATATACAAACATAGCAATTGTGTTGGTGTAGTTTAAGTGTTCGTGAGTGCTAGGACTAGACTCTAATGCGATATTTAAGTAGAACTAGAATGCTTCCTCGCATTATGAATTCTAATTATACATAGCCCGTTCCTGACAATACTCCATGACTCTGTGAGGTTGCAGAAGGGGTCAAGTGCCCCCCATGCAGTCTGCTTATGGTGTCTCCGTTTTTCACTACTACCCGGCAAGCCGGACCTCACTCGATCCCGGTATATCGGGCATCGTTCCAAAATTAAACCATAGAGTTTCGCAAGCGCAGGGCAGCGCGAAACCTACCCTGTGGCACTCTCTGGGGTATAGCAAGCGCAGGACTGCACCATGCATCCTGTGGCACCCCAGCCACGGTATTTCAGGAATTAACAGAGCGAGATACGCAACCCGTGTCCTCAACCTGTGAGATGGCACCGTGCGTATCCCTTTGACGGGACGCTTCCTATTCTAATGGCAGCAAGTCTCCGAAAGCTACATGCAGCCCATACTACATGCGACTCCATCTCAAGCCGTTTCTCCATATATAGGGATTTGAACCCACGTTACGCATTCTAATTGTACACGACCTGTTCCTGACAATACTCCATGACTCTGTGAGGTTGCAGAGGGGTCAAGTGCCCCCCATGCAGTCTGCTTATGGTGTCTCCGTTTTCCACTACTACCCGGCAAGCCGGACCTCACTCGATCCCGGTATATCGGGCATCGTTCCAAAATTAAACCATAGAGTTTCGCAAGCGCAGGGCAGCGCGAAGCCTACCCTGTGGCACTCTCTGGGGTATAGCAAGCGCAGGACTGCACCATGCATCCTGTGGCACCCCAGCCACGGTATTTCAGGAATTAACAGAGCGAGATACGCAACCCGTGTCCTCAACCTGTGAGATGGCACCGTGCGTATCCCTTTGACGGGAAGGTACAACCCAGTACACCACCTAAGGCCTCCCTCAAGGGACAAGTTGGTCGTAAGGTGCCCCCTACAACCAACTCCTCTCTCTTCGGCAAGGGTCCGAGCAAAAAGACCTTTATAAATCACTACCCTAATGATGTCCCTGACCCGACGATCCTAGGGACGATAATATTATAACATAACATGCTAGGCCTTAAATTAGGCTTCGCAAGACAACTTTACTAGGCTGCTCAACCTAGACTTACCAGATCCCCTCAGGATCCGGTTCGTGGCTCATCGATCCAAGACCTCGGTCGTGCGAATATACATGCATGCCGCTATGTCTTGATGGTCGATAGCCCACAACGAACTGTGTACTAGCTAACAGCTATACATGAGTAACAACCACATACGAGCCAATAAGCTACGTATGAAACAACAACTACCTACGAGCCAGGCGGGCCTCGTAGGAGACAACAACGTACATACCAGCCAAATAAGCCACGTATGAGACCCATAGCTACGTACGGGCCGGTCGGGCCGCGTACGGGACAACCACCTACATACGAGCCGACTAAGCTACGTATGAGACCCACAGCTACATACGGGCCAGTCGAGCCACGTACGAGCACAACCGTGTGCAAACAACCATACAGGTAATCAATCCTAGAAGCAACCAAACGTGCTTACTAACAAACTTGGTCATCTAATATTAGAAGCAACAAAAGAGTCTACTAATATTTTATGGTCGGTATTCCACTAAGGAAGAATCCGAAGGCGACCTAACGGCCTTTATCGGACCAACTATCACTAGTGGTCTTCCCAATCCTTATTACCTCAACTTATAGCGCCTCAAGTACGGCACACAATTGCACGCATATTCCTACGACAATCTAATCATATAACACAACCACCATGATACTTCTAGGTATGAATGTGATTAATGCTTGTACTCATATCGAGCTTAAGCATAACGATCACTACGACCTAGACATGAAGTCCCCTATAGTCAAGCGTAGGTTACGAATGAGCATGAAAGCCTACTACTTATCATCACCAATCACCACAACCCAAGCACGGATGGATACTAATATAACATACAACATTCCAAGGCATAGTAGGTATTCTAACATTACTCCTACAACGTTCTAAGCATATACTTGAACTTTAGCATGGTATATCACATACCTACAATTAACTAGCATGGTATATTACATACCTACAATTGAACTAACATGGTATGTCACTTACCTATAATTAAGCTAACATGGTAAGAAATTTTATCATTGCTCCTACAACATCCTAAACATAGTAAAATTGGTCCAAGCATGGTAGGAAGCTCTTAGAATTTGTCCTACATCATTCTAACATCATTAGGCATGCTAGATATTTTTAGAATAAATCCTACCATTAACTAAGCATGAAACATGATAGGATATTTTTAGAATACATCCTACAACATTTAAAGCATGAATATGGCTTCTAAATATTTTTAGAAGTGATCCTACAACATGTAAAGCATGAATATGGCTTCTAAATATTTTTAGAAGTGATCCTACAACATGTAAAGCATAAACATGGCTTCTAATTATTTTTAGAAGTAATCCTACAACATGTAAAGCATAAACATGGCTTCTAATTATTTTTAGAAGTGATCCTACAACAATTGAAGCATAAACATAGCTTCTAATTATTTTTAGAAGTGATCCTACAACAATTATAGCATGAAAATAGCTTCTAAATAATTTTAGGGATAATCCTACAACATGTAGAACATAAACATGGCTTCTAATTATTTTTAGAAGTAATCCTACAACATGTAAAGCATAAACATGGCTTCTAATTATTTTTAGAAGTGATCCTACAACAATTGAAGCATAAACATAGCTTCTAATTATTTTTAGAAGTGATCCTACAACAATTATAGCATGAAAATAGCTTCTAAATAATTTTAGGGATAATCCTACAACATGTAGAACATAAACATGGCTTCTAATTATTTTTAGAAGTAATCCTACAACAATTGAAGCATAAACATAGCTTCTAAATAATTTTAGGAATAATCCTACAACATGTGTAGCATGAAAATAGCTTCTAAATAATTTTAGGGGTAATCCTACAACATGTAGAACATAAACATGGCTTCTAATTATTTTTAGAAGTAATCCTACAACAATTGAAGCATAAACATAGCTTCTAAATAATTTTAGGAATAATCCTACAACATGTGTAGCATGAAAATAGCTTCTAAATAATTTTAGGGATAATCCTACAACATGTAGAACATAAACATGGCTTCTAATTATTTTTAGAAGTAATCCTACAACAATTGAAGCATAAACATAGCTTCTAAATAATTTTAGGAATAATCCTACAACATGTGTAGCATGAAAATAGCTTCTAAATAATTTTAGGGATAATCCTACAACATGTATAGCATGAAAATAGCTTCTAGCATGATGTAATAAATTCCACATTTACCATTACTACTTTTAATAGAAACATACATCTACTATTGCTACTTAGTAGAAGCATACATGTCTACTACTACTACAACTTTATTAGAAACATATATATATCTACTACTACTACTATAAGTATCAACTAAAATTTATCATAAACATCTACAATTTAGTTACTAAAAAGAGATCTTTATTAACTAGTAGGCATAAAAGAGATCTTTTTACAACTAACTAGTGATTAAATAAAAAGAGAAGATCTTTTTATTAGCTACAACTAGTGATTAAATAAAAGAGAAGATCTTTTTATTAATTTATTTCTACAACTAGTGTTTAGTAAAGAAAAGAAAGATCTTTTTAATTACTTCTACAACTAGTGTTTAGTAAAGAAAAGAAAGATCTTTTTATTAGAACATATGCCTTTATTATTAGTCCAAGGTTTAATCAAGTCCTACAACCTTACATGGTTGTAAACAATGTTCATATGCTTATGTGAGTTAAGTCCTACAACCAACAATGGTTGTATGTCCAACATTATGCAATATGTAGTTCTTTAGTCCAATAACATACAAAACAACAACTATACAATAAAGATGTAATCTTTATATGTGTTAGTAGGGTTTTCTACTACTTTCTTACTTTTATTCATCCTTCACAACAACCACAACACACCCATCAAACCCAAAAAAAACAAAACAAGAGGATGAGAAGAAGCAGTCAAACAACAAAACAAACAAACAAACAAACAAACAAACAATCAAAAGCAAAGAAGTGAAGAAACCCCCACCTTCTCTAACTTGTTGGAAGAACTAGCTTTGCTACCTTCTCCTTCCCCTAAGCTTGTTAGAATTCTTCTAAGAACCCTACAAAACAAAACTCTCAAGTTATTTGTTCTCTCTTTCTTTTCCTTTCTTTTCTTTCTTTCTTTCTTTCTTTCTTTCTTGTTTTCTAAAATGAGAGAAGTGATGAAAGGAGGGGGTATTTATAGGTGGAGGAGAAGGTGGATAGTGCAAATATGCATGCACACATTTGCAAAAGAAACCCTCCACAAAAGAGGGGCCGGCCCATACCTAGGAGGAGGGGGGAAGTGGGGGAGGTTCTATGTGGGGGAAAATTGACATGGAGGAGGAGTTTTCTAGAAGAGTTCTTAATCCTCTTATGTCTTTGTAACCCTAGGTTTAGTCTCTAAATCAAACCCTAACCATCCTACTAGGTTATAGCAAAATAAGTGTTGTCCAAAATATATAACACATAATTCGTATAACGCACTAATCGACATACTACTCGTATGTGCGCGTATATGTCCGTATACCGGAAAATTTTCGCATAATCCGTATAAAAATAATTAAATCTTGGAAATAATAATAAAATAAATTTTATTATTAGTTCGGAAGATTACGGTATCAATTTGATACAATACGGATGTATACTGGCCGATATCTGGATACAGATATTGTCTAGGAGCGACCCGGGTGAAAATCACCAAAATATTCTAATTTTGGAATTAAAACAAAATAATAATAAAATAATAATAAAATAATAATTTATATATGGTAATATCCGTCCGGGATATTACAATTCACACAGATAATTCCTCACTTTATAGTCAGATACATAACACTATATTAATTCACATATATAATTCCTTCCCTTTTCCTATTTAGTCACATAGCACAAATGTTCCTCTTTTCAAAAATATCTGCATATCACCATTTTTTTATTTTCATATATAATCACATAATGTAATTACCTCAATTTTCATACTTTTTTAATCACATACTTCATTTACCATTCATTTTCAATGCATAACATAACACTCATTCAATCTTCTAACATCTTCTTATATATACTTATCACATAACTTCACATTTATTCAATCATATACTATCACATTCATTTTCATCGCATCTCATCACCTGTATTTATTCTATCATATATCATCACATTCATTCTTTTTCATGGCATATCCTCATTCATTCATTATCATCACATATCATCACATTCCTTAGTATCAAAATACCACATTTATCCCTATATTATAACACATCTCATAACATCATATTTATTCACATCTCATGGCACATTTCATATGTCTCGTAATACATTAACCATCATTCTCATTTTACATATTACAATTTACCTTCTTTTCATTCTAATTTCATCATACAGCTTATTTTAATGCTCTTCTCATTTTATCATATATTTTACTTTATAAATCATTCTCATCTCATCATACAACTTTAGTTACTTCTCATTCTTATCAATAACATATCTTACTTTCATTTTCATTTACATTTCATATTAAAATTTTACTTTAACTTTTATTCTCATCAAATTATACTAAACACCCCGAACATAGATTGGGTAATATTACATCGCACCCCAAAGCCGATAGCTTAGGTAATAATCACCGCCCCCCAGATAAACTGGGTCATAATCATCGCACCACAAGTAGAACTTTGGTAATATAACATCACGTCTCAGGCCGATAGCTTGGAGTATTTCATTCTCATCTTTAATTTACTTTACTTTTTATTTCCATCTTGCAATACAACTATCATATCAACAACCCACCAATTCACACTGGGAGTTGTGCCAAGACAGGTAGTTCCCACCATTTTCATAGAAATTGCGGGCGAGTAGTTACTCGACACAATTCCAAGATGTATCAAAATCATTTCAAATCAGATTTTTTTTTATCAACCATTCTCATCATATAATTCCACTTACTTTTAATATTCATTGCATAATTCACTTTACTATACATTTCATTCACATAATACATCTTCTTCACTTTCATTCATGTAATGCATAATACATTTTCTTTACTTCTTGTATCCATTCCCATAATACAATTTCTTCATTTTATTCATATTAATTCACACACATTCTTCTTTTACTTTTTCATTCTCATTTCGTATTATACACTTTCTATACTTTCTCATATTCATTTCATATCATTCACTTTATTTACCTTCTCAATCTCATCTTATAATATAACTTATTTTACTCTTTAATCTCAACTCATAATTACACATGCTTTGATTTCTCATTCTCATTTCACGTCATATGCTCTCTACTTTCTCATTTTCCTTTCACATCATATGCTTTCTCTACTTTATATCATATGCCTTCTTTACTTTCTCATTTTTATTTCATAATACAATGTATTCTATTTTTCATTTTCATCTCATAATACCCATTCTTTAACATTCATTTTTACTTTATAACACCTTACTTTAATATCTATTTACATCTCATAATACAATTCACTTTAACTCTCATTCTCTTCAGATAACCCAAACATAGTTTGGGTAATATACTCCGCACCCCAAAGCCGATAGCTTGGGTAATACTTTACTTTTCATTCTTATTATACTCTTTCTTTACTTTCTCATTTTTTTTCCTTTCATTTCACATTTATTCATTTTATTAATTTGTCGACCAGTGAGCCACAATATCCCAATATACTGAAAGCCGACAGCCCAGTAAACACGCGGACCTCTGCCCCCGGGGTCTTACGCGTGTGAGGCTATGTCTTCCTCCCAGCCTATGCCAGCGAGGGAAACACGTACCCCAAGTAGAAATTGGGTACTTCCTCCCAGCCGAAGCCAGCAAGAGAAACACCGCTGCCCACCAACGGTTTTACGCATCACTGCCCACCAAGGGTCTTACGCATCCATCAAAACTAGAACCGATAACTCCGTCAAACACAAATCACTGCCCACCAAAGGTCTTATGCATCACTGCGCACTAAGGGTCTTACACATCCATTAAGACTAGAGCTGATAGCTCCGTCAAACACAAATCGTTGCCCACCAAGGATCTTACGCATCCAATCGGGCCTCAAGCCGATAGCTTGGGTGATAGAAACACCCACCCCAAACATAGTTTTGGTAATAACCATACACCCCAAGCCGTCCTTGGGTGTTGGGAGGTCTAGCCCAACCCCCCAGGATTTCTGTAGGTACTGGTCAAAAAAATTTAACTGTTATTATCATTTTCATTTTATCTTTTTATCTCATAATATCACCACACAGCATCTCATCTTTTATTTCAATAACTGGTCATATCTTCGACTTTAATCATGAGAATTATTATCTCATTTTGTTATCACATACCATCTCATCTTTTATCTTAACATATTATCACATCTTTGGCCTTTACCATGTTATTTATTATCTCATTATGTAACACCTCATGTTAAGAATATATATATATATATATATATATATATATATATATATATATATATATATATATATATATATATATATATATATATATATATATATATATATATATATATATATAATTGGAGGTTGCCCTATAAGAGTTCCTATACGGGTTTGTATGGAGTATTATTGTGGTAAGGGGCCCACGGGAGAAAAGAATCAACAACTATGAATGATGCTGCTTTGCCGCTGACGTCAGTCGACGTGGCAAGGGGGGCCCGCCCGATTTGTGAAGCAGCAACAGCTGCTGCTGTCTGCTGACGTGGGCATGGGGACCGGGGTGTGGGTTCCTGTGCTCACGGGAGAGAGGAGAGAGATGTGGGAATTGTCCCATATCGGGAGTATACAAGATTAATTTTATATATATATATAAAATTTTCTGGGATTGGAGGTCACCAATTAGCTATAGCACCTTTTATGAGGCAAGCCTGTGGTGGGCAGTTGTTAGAAAAATCATTATTTCGGATCGGGACGTTACAAATGGTATCAGAGCCGACTTTCAACACCGGGTGTGGGTACATAATGGTAGGGTATGTCTGAGAGGGAGCGGGGTTGGGTCAAGTCGCCCGGTAAATCCACTGAGGTGGGCTGGGGGACTGGACAACAAACAGAATCAGGGCACACCATTCCACATTGGCTAGAAAGGAGATCCTAGCTCTACGTTGCAAGTCCCAGCTTCAGCGAGGACGCAAACTCTTAAGGGGGGTGTGTGTAACACCCCGTGTTATATATATATATATATATATATATATATATATATATATATATATATATATATATTGGAGGTTGCCCTATAGGAGTTCCTACAGGGGGTTTGTATAGAGTATTGATGTGGTAGAAGGGCCCACAGGAGAAACGATACAACAGCTTTGAATAATGCTGCTTTGCCGCTAACGTCAGTCGACGTGGCAAGGGGGGCCCGCCCGGTTTGTGAAGCAGTGACAGCTACTGCTGTCTGCTAATGTGGGCATGGGGCCCAGGGTGTGGGTTCCTGTGCTCACGGGAGAGAGGAGAGAGATGTGGGAATTGTCCCATATCGGGAGTATACAAGATTAATTAATTATATATATATATATATATATATATATATATATATATATATATATATATAAATGTATAATTGTCTGGGATTAGAGGTCACCAATCAGCTATAGCACCTTTTATGAGGCAAGCCTGTGGTGGGTAGTTGTTAGAAAAATTGTTGTTTCGGGCCGGGGCATTACACATTATATCACATATTCACATACATCTAGTTAATTTATAAGATGATTACCTCATATTATTCTTTATATACGCACCAAAATATTTATTTACCCATTTTTAATATCTTATGAACATGCCAAATTAAGTAGATGGTTATATCATATTACCACCCATTAGTTTCACTTTAAACATCACTATATTATACATATACTCACTCATAAATTTGATCGATGATGATATAATAACTCATTATCACCCATATATATCACAAACATTCAAAATCACGCTAATTTACCATATAACACCATTTCAACATGTAAAAGTTCTGTATTTTCAAGTGAATCTTCGTTAGGCCATAACTCACACAAATCACATCATATTCGCATAAAACTTTGCCACAACATAGTATATACCTAGTATAATTATACTCACTTGATATCCTGCGAAGCACCAGTTCTCCATCACGCATTAGAAGTCGCCAACATCTCCTATTATCCAATTTCAAAGCCAATTAGGGCTCAAAACATCCAAACCAGTCACAGGTAATAATAATACTAATCCTCATGTCACTCAGGCGTTTTCTTGAATGCTTGGCATGCACATGTGCGATGCACGTATTATTCGAATTCCTACGAAATTTTATCTCCATAAAAATTACTAAAAATTACCCCATACTATTCTAACGGCTCAACTACAATGTCTACTATTATTAAGGAGATAACTCTCATATATTTACTTCCCTTTTATAAACCCAATACCCTAAAGCAACTTGCAAAATCTCCAATAATTTGCTAATTTCTTGCCTCTATAACATCTAACACCTCCTAATCTCCCCACTACAATATTTCTATTCAATAGAAATAAAAATCACTTAATTCTATACAAATAAAATAAAATAGGGTATACCTTTCCGTTGCTTTTTTTCCAAATTGAAGCCACCATGTGCAAGAGGACCCTTCAATTAGCAAAAATAGGGTATACATTTCCGTTGCTTTTTTCCGTTACATTTCCGTGTGCAAGAGAACCCTTCAATTAGCATGCCTCTAATTTTAATCAAAATTTTATGAAGAAAAACCCCGGGATTTGGGCTTGGAAATGGACGAGAAATGAGGTCGGGGGCTTTTCTGTTGGGCGCAATCGAAACTAGTAGAATAGGAGAAGAAGAATGGTGGAGGAAGGGGGGTTTTAAAAAAATATTAATATATATAATAATTTGTGAAGGTATTTTAACACACAAGCCCCCAATCTCCAAAATATTACAAATAATTCATAAACTCTACACTTTAATAATATTAATAATATAAAATACACTAAAATATCTCATAATAATCCTCCAAAATTATAAAATAAAAAGTAAACAATATTTTTTCGCATAAAACTCGACTCATAACTCCAATCTATAGAATAAAACACAAAGAAAGCTATCAGGTGGCTCTCCTTCAATCCCCCCAAAATCAAAGGCCCACTCCTAATCTCACAAAACATATTTTCCCCCCAAAACTCAAATTTAAATCCCCCCCCCCCTAAAAAAACTCATTTATTTATTTAACTATTTCTCTCTCTCTCTCTCTCTCTCTCTCTCTCTCTATATATATATATATATATATATTCAATAATACCGATCCAACACAAATATCAACACCAATATCAATATTTAAAAATAAAAAAATATACCTAAAATAATTCTCACCACTCCAGAGATATAAAAAAGGGTATTTTCAATATTTTAAAAATTCGAGGTGTTCCAATAAACCAAGGTTTATAAAATAAACTTTGCTTGCACATATATATATGGGAAAAGGGGGTATGAGCAACTTGCTCATTTAGTAAATAAGCAATTGATAATGTGGAATACATGTGATTGAAAAAGTCTTAAAAGGATTAGTTTTCCAATGTATCACATGCATGCCACATAATCAATTGCTCATTTACTAAATGAGCAAGTTGCTCATATCCCTTTTACCCATATATATATATATATATATATAATTGTATTCAAGCATAATGAATGAAAGGTCGCTCTCCAAGCAAACTTGCTTAAAAACCAACTTCAATTTCCAATAGACCAACAAAAGCTTCAAAATTAAACCCATAGCTCCACAAGGACTTCGGAGTCGATCAAACCTCAAAACAAAATTCCTCAAGATGATCAAATCCAAAACTGATGTCGAAGCAGTCAAGCATGGACAACAAAAGGCTTCTGAGTGATCAAGCACAACTCCGAGCACCACCACACTTGTTCTCCAAGCACCACTTGGCAAAACTCCAACCCGAAGTAACTAAAGTTTCCAAAATTGACAGAATCAACAAAGCTTTCAATCCAACATTGAACTCTGGATCCTCAAAAACCCAACCCGACCAAGATCTCAGCCTCAACCAAAGCTTCGAACCCGAACTCGATGAAACTCTGAGCTACAACACAAAGTCGGCCAAACCAAAAGCTCTGCAACTTCGGACTCCAAAGAATGGCCACCCTTTAAGCTCAAGGAGGAGGAGATATCAACAAGAATGCAAGCTCAGGATGGCTAAAAGCCCAACGCAGCAAAAGTTCCAAAACCCGACTTCGAGGTCAGCCAGTTTTAAACTCGAAGCTCCAAACTCTACTATCAATCCAATATCATGCTCCAATATTCCAAAGCCTTGACCCTTGTGCAAAAAATCCAACTCAGATGAGATCAGCAAGAGCTTCGAAGATACCATCCAATAACTAAATTCTTCAACCTCAATAACTTCGGCTAATGAAGGTATCCAAACATGGCTAAGTGCAGTTGTTGCTAACTAAGAGACTTGTCAAAATGGGTTCTGCAAGTTCAACTTACCCTTCAAGCTTCAAAAGTCAAACTCGAGATCGACGACAACCTCGAAGCTACACTCAAACACCAAAGCTTCGCTGAAACCCAACTTCCAACCCCAAACTCAAGTATCGAACAAGCACGAAATCATCGAAGCCCTAGCCTTGGGCGACAAAATGCAGTTGGTTACCAAAACTCGCTGCTCTCCCAAACTCTGAGGTCGCCCAAGCCAGCTCGTCGAGATTGGAGGTCGCCCAGAGTATCTCGCCAAAGCTCTTACTCACCAAACTCCGAGGTCGCCCAAGCTCTTGGGGTAGAACCCCGTATTTTCAAATATTATTTTTGTGTTTGAAAATGAATTTAGATTTATTTTTGGAGATTTAATGAATATTTTCAAAAAAAAATTATCTTTTGTACACGTGCAAAACACGTGCAAATACATTTTTAGAAGTTGGAAATTTTAGTTCTATTCATGGAAAATTATTATTTAATATTTGAGATTTATTTAGTATTTTTCCAGATTTTTCTGAAATTTATTGGAGCTATTTGCAATTTTTGGGAAAAGAATGACCTTTTTGCAAATTTGACATTTTTAGGGGTTAAAGTGCAAAATACAATTTTTGGACGTTTTGAACAGTATTTAGAATTTATATTTTCTTATGAATCCTAATTTAAATGAGTTTTGATGGAATTTCCAAAGAATGATCTATATATGCAAATTGTATTTTTGGGAAGGATTGTTTTGCAAAAGTGTGGGTAAAACCCTAATATTCAATCCGGCATATTTAAGGAATTTTTCTCCCTGCCGTCATTGTTGATAAAACACAGTATTTTGGAGATTTATTTTTGGTGGAGAAGGAGACTTTGGATCTAGCAAAAGGAGGATTCTTTTCGTGGATTTTTCTCAAATTCTAAGGTGAGAGATATGAAAATTGTTGTGTTGTTTGATTTATGTGAGATATATAAAAATTGTTTTGTTGTTTGAAGTATGTTTTGTTGTTTGATTTGATGTTATGCATGGAAGAAAGTTGTCTTGTGATTGATCTATGTGTGCAAGTATCATTGATATATTGATTTGATGTTGGGAACAATTTAGATCTCGTAATGTAGTATGAATCATGTAGAAATGGTGGATGAAATAGTAGATCCTTAATATTAAAGTTTGTCTGCTCAAAGCATGTTGAGATTTGTGTATGAACACTTGGACATTAGATTCATAATTCAGATTGATTTAGATTTGTGAAAGGAACTTAGATCTTGTAAAACCCTAAAGAAAGGATTTGTGATTTAGAACATGAGAACGTAGATCTTGACATATTGATGTTTGAGTGATATATACATATACCTGATGAAGATTCGTTGAGATTTATTATTTCCTGAATATGAACTATTTTCATAACATTGATCATTAGAAAGCTTCAGAATTCGATTTTGTAATCATACCTAATTTTGAAATCTGTAGGCCGACAGTCGACTGGCCTACTGTAAAGTCGACTGGCACGAGCCTGACACTTCGCTTTAGAATCTTTGAAAAATTTGTTCTGGACAGTCGACCTAGCTCATAGGCAGTCGACTGGTCCACTGAAGGAAATTATTTTTGTATAAATTATTAGTCCTTTCTGGACAGTCGACCTATGACTCCTTTAAGTCGACTCATATACTTAGAATATATTTTGAGAAATTATTGGAATTTACCTCGGGTAAGTCGACTGATCCCTTTCTTAAGTCGACTGTTATATGACTTAGTTTATTTTTGTAAAATTTTGGAAATTCGTCTTCTGGATAGTCGACTTACTAAATTATAAGTCGACCGGTACTGAAGGATCTTTGTAAACTTTAGTGCTATTTCGAACGATTGTTTCTTCCAGATAATTCAGTATATACTTGACCTTCAGTTTAGTATATGATTTAAGATATTCAGTTGAGCCACTCTTGTTTAGCGGAACTTTGGTTTAGACTTTTTGAGTTTGAGTCTCTAGTGGTGTGTGACCCTAGTATACCGGTGTTGAGTTATTTGTTGAGGCCCAGTGAGGCATTTCAGTTATTTGGATTTGAATTTAGGCCGGTAGGGTATACCACTCTAAGAGATTCGTTAAGTAATTAATCAACCCAAAATAATAAGGACAGGCACTAGTGGTGATATGATGAACGGGAACATGAGTCAAGAACCTCAGTATGGCTTTCGGTGTGGGACAATCTCCGGAATTATCACAGTAGATTATTAGTGGTGTGGGATATATCTCCGGAATTATCACAGTCTTGTGGTGTGGGACAATCTCCGAAATTATCACGGTAACTATTTGTGGTGTGGGATAGATCTCCGGAATTATCGAAGTCGAGGTGAAGCCCATGTGGTATATCGTGGTGACGTGTCAATGCTCCGGTGTGGAATGATCTCCGGAATTATTCAAGTGAAATATCTTGGGTGTGGGATCCATCTCCGGAATTATCAGGCATGAGATACTATCCATGGTTTATCTTTATCTCGTAGTAGTCATCGTGTTAGGATTAGTTCATAACGCGGGGATTGAACCCTATGAAGTGGAGACGTTAAGGGCTTGCACCGAACCTATGTAGAATGAGATGCATAGACTTCGACAAGTATGCATTAGAGAGTCTGCATCTAGAGTAATTGTTCTTGGCTTGGTTTTATGCATTTGGTTTTCTGTGTTTCTACACCCGACACTTAGTTTAGCTCCACTTGATGTTTTATGTTATCTGTCATTTCGTATTTCCCATATTCCTATTTAGTACCTGTTGTTTAAGAATTTATGTGGTATGAATTTTTATGTTGTTTGTTTATTTTTATATCTCTCACACCATTTATGGCTGACCCCGTTAGTTTTGGGGGTTAGGGATCATCTTTAGCCTCACATGTTGCAGGTAGTTGCCTAGTGATGGAGATTTGGATGCTAGAGGCTTATTTGAGATAATCTGATTCTTAAGTGTTTGTGTAAAATTGTAATAGCAGTTTTGAGATAAATTAGGGTTGTAAATAAAGAAGATATTGAGTTGAGTTGTTTTGAATTCCACTGTGATTTGTAAAAGATTTATTGTAATAAATATTGAAAATTTTAGTGGTGTTGTTTATGTTTAATATTGTATTGAAGTGGATCGCTGGGAATGTGCCACGTATTTTCTAAGATATCTTATTACAAATTCGGGGCGCTACAGAGATTGGTATCAGAGCGACGCTTCAATAGTAATACTAAACATGACATAAAAATAACTTAGGTGTGGACACTAGAGTGTGTGTACCTAGGTGTGGACATTAAAGAGTGAGTATCACATAGAACTGAATTTGATGTTTTACCTTTGGGATTCAATTGAGATTTTGCCAAAGGATATTGATGTGAATTTCAATTGTGTGTGTGATGCTCTAACTTTTCCCTCGTTTTGTAGTATTCAAAATGGTTGCACCTAGGGGCAGGAATGGTGGCAACAATGAGGATGGATCTGGTAGTTCCCGAGGAAATGGGATCGACCTTGAGGCTGAATTCGCCAAGGTGTACCAGACGCTGAACACGCTGATGGCATTCAACGTGGTGCAGCAGCAAGCGCAGCAGCAGAATCCGCAGCCAAATCATGGAGCTGGACATGGATTGGTGAACGCCGACCCTATCAAGCAGATTGAATCCTTTAAGAGGATGAGGCCGCCAGTCTTTGAGGGGCAAGCTGATCCAACTGCAGCAAATGATTCGATTAGGAAGATGGAGACAATCTTCGAAGTATCGGAGACTCCAGCAGCCAGCAAGGTGAAGTTAGCTTCGATGCAGCTTGAGAAGGACGCTGGTGTCTGGTGGGAGTCAGTAAAAAGGGCTTTGGGAGACTAGCCGTTGACTTGGGAAGCTTTTCTGGAGGAGTTCAGAGATCGCTTCTTTCCCCTAGATGTTCAGGAGAAGAAGGCGACTGAGTTCTTGAACCTTCAGCAGGGCAGCATGACCGTGCGGGAGTATGAGACCAAATTTGCTCAGCTTTCGAGGTATGCACCAGAATTAGTTGTTGATGAGGCAAAGAAGGCCAAAAAGTTTGAGCAGGGCTTGAGGCCAAACTTGAGGTCGAGGATGATCCCGTTGGGTATCAGACGTTTCGACAAGCTGGTCAGGAGAGCAGCCATGACTGAGGAGGATATGGACCAATTCCAGAAGAAGCAAGATACATGGAACCGGAGCAAGAGGCCAGCATCAGGCCAGAGTGGGAAGGGATTCCCTGGGAAGCAGGCCAAATTCAGTGATCCAGTGCAGAAGGCACCTGCAGCTCAAGGGGTGACATGTTATTACTGCAAGGAGGCAGGACATTACAGGTCAGCATGTCCGAAGTTGGCAAAGCAGGTTTGTTCCCAGTGTGGGCAGGCATGACATTCTCAGTCTCATTGTCCACAACTGAAGAAGGATGGTTCTGGTGGGAGCAAATTTCAGAAGAGGCAAGGGCGAGTATTTGCATTAACCGAGGAAGACGCTGGTAACTCGGAAGATGTAATATAGGGTATGCAAGAATTCTGATTTTTATCTTGAATCAATGTAATAAGTAAAACCTTTATTTGAGAACAATTTAAGATTGAGTATCATTCTTATTGTAACAGGAGTTGTTTTAATTAATGGAATAAAGGCCAAGGTTTTATTTGACACTGGTTCATCGCATACTTTTGTATCGCCAAGTTTTGCAAAGATCTTAGGTGTGGAACCTAAGTTGTTTCCAGGCAGGATTTTGTCGGTGACAACACCGTCAGGTGAAGAGTTGATTGCGGATCGATATTACGAGGGCTGTGATATCGAGATTGGTGGGAGGTTGTTCGGTATTGATATGATCGAGCTGAAAGTATTGGGTGTGGATGTCATCGTGGGCATTGATTGGATGGCAATATCTGATGCCACAATCGAATGCAAGCAGAAGGAGATGTTAGTGAAAGCACCAGGTGGACCTGCAGTGACTTTCCAAGGGAAGAAGAAGATTCCAAAGGTAGCTGCAATGGTATCTAAGATGGCTATTCCAAATGAAGTCAAGAGCATTCCGGTTATCAGAGATTTTCCTCAGGTGTTCTTGGATGATTTTCCAGGATTACTGCCGCAGAGAGATGTGGAGTTTTGCATTAATGTTCAGCCAGGGAGTGCGCCGATTTCCAAGGCTCCGTACAGGATGGCACCTGTAGAGTAAGATGAAGTGAAGAAGCAGATTGAGGAGCTGTTGAGCAAAGGGCTTATTAGGCCGAGTTCTTCTCCATGGGGAGCGCCAGTATTGTTGGTCAAGAAGAAGGATGGGTCAATGAGGATGTGCATTGACTATCGGGAGTTGAATAGGGTGACTATTCAGAACAAGTATCCGTTGCCGCGGATTGATGATTTGTTCGACAGACTTCGAGGAGCAGCTGTATTTTCGAAGATTGACTTGAGATCAGGGTATCATCAGGTTCGAGTCAAGGAGGAAGATGTGAGTAAGACAACTTTCAGGACTCGTCATGGACTCTATGAGTTTCTGGTAATGCCATTCGGGTTGACGAATGCGCCATCAGTTTTCATGGATATGATGAATCGGGTTTTGAGGCTATTTATTGATTCCTTCGTGGTGGTTTTCATCGATGATATTTTGGTGTATTCAAAGTCGGAGGAGGATCATTCTATGCACTTGACAGCGGTATTGCAGAAATTGCAGGAGCATAGCTTGTATGTCAAGTTGTCGAAGTGTGAGTTTTGGAAGTCTGAGGTAGCTTTCCTTGGTCATATTCTTTCTAAGGAGGGAGTAGCTACTGATCCTCAGAAAGTTGAAGCAGTGAAGGATTGGCCCAGGCCGACATCTGTGAAAGAAGTCAGGAGTTTCTTGGGTTTAGCTGGATACTACAGGCGATTCATCCAGGGTTATTCTCAGATTACGGTTCCTTTGACAGGTTTGACCCGGAAGAATGTGGCATTTGAGTGGACAGATAAGTGTGAGGAGAGTTTTCTTGAGTTAAAGGAAAGGTTGACTACTGCACCTATCTTAGCTTTGCCGCAAGCTGGGAAGGATTATGATATCTACAGTGATGCATCTCTCAGAGGTTTGGGTTGTGTCTTGATGCAAGAAGGCAAGGTTATTGCTTATGGTTCAAGGCAATTGCGTCCGCATGAGAAGAATTATCCGACGCATGTTTTGGAGCTAGCAGCTATCATTTATGCCTTGAAGCTGTGGAGGCATTATGTCTATGGTGAGAAGGTCAACATGTACACCGACCACAAGAGCCTGAAGTATATTTATCAGCAGAGGGATCTTAATCTTCGGCAGAGAAGGTGGTTGGAGGTATTGGAAGACATTCGTCCCGAGATCAAGTATCATCCGGGCAAGGTGAATGTGGTGGCTGATGGACTTAGCAGGAAGAGTAGTTTATCGAGTTTGATCACTACTCGTAGTGAGTTGGCAGCAGAGATCGATCAGGCAGGTATCGAGGTGGTACTGCAAGGTTTAGGGGCATCTTTGGCTCAGTTGAGGCTGCAGCCGTCCTTGAGAGAAAGGATTGTGGAAGGTCAGAGATCAGATTCAGAGTTTCAGAAGATGCTGCAACAGGATTCAGAAGGCAAGCTATCAGAGTTTCGTGTCCAAGACGGAGTTCTTTGGATGGGTGAGAGGTTGTGTGTTCCAGATAATGCAGATTTGAGAGAGAGTATCTTGCAGAAAGCACACAGTACATTGATGTCAGTTCATCCAGGAGGCACGAAGATGTACAGGAACATCAAGCAACACTTTTGGTGGTCTAGTATGAAGCGGGATGTAGCAGATTTTGTGGCAAGGTGTCTGACCTGTCAGCAGATCAAAGCAGAAAATCAGAGACCTGGAGGTTTGTTACAGCCGTTACCCATTCCGGAGTGGAAGTAGGAGAATATCAGTATGGATTTCATCACAGGTTTGCCGAGGAGTTCGAAGGGCAATGACTCGATTTGGGTTATTGTGGACCATTTGACTAAGTCGGCTCACTTTCTAGCCATGAAGATTACTTGGTCGATGGAGAAATTGGCTGAGTTGTACATTGGGGAAATTGTGAGACTTCATGGAGTTCCTGTGTCGATTGTATCCGACAGAGATGCAAAGTTTACTTCAAGGTTTTGGAATAGCCTACAAGCAGCTTTAGGCACCAGAACTGATTTCAGTATTGCTTTTTATCCACAGACCGATGGTCAGACGGAGAGGGTGAATCGAGTGCTGGAAGATATGTTGAGGGCTTGTGTTATGGATTTCGGTGGTAGTTGGGAGAGATACTTAGCATTGGTTGAGTTTTCTTATAACAACAGTTACCATGCGAGTATTGGGATGGCACCGTATGAGGCTTTGTACGGGCGGAGGTGCAGGACACCTATTTGTTGGTATGAGGTTGGCGAGAGGCAGATGTATGGTCCTGAGATCGTCCAGCAGACATCAGAGCAGATTGAGCTGATTCGCAAGAGGTTAGTTGAGGCTCAGAGTCGGCAGAAGAGTTATGCTGATACACGATGAAGAGACTTGGAGTTTGAAGTTGGGGATACAGTTTTCCTCAAGGTTTCTCCGACCAAAGGAGTGATCAGGTTTGGTAAGGGAGGCAAGTTGGCGCCAAGGTATATTGGTCCATACAGGATCATGGAGCGGATTGGCAAGACCGCTTATAGATTGAAGCTTCCAGAGGAGTTGGCACAAGTGCATGATGTATTCCACGTGTCATTGTTGAGGAAGTATGTGCCAGATCAGAATCATCAGTTGGTAGAGATTCGTGAAGGATTACAGGTGAACTTGAGTTACAAGGAACGGCCTGGTGAGATCGTTGACCGTAGAGAGAAAGTTCTCAGGCGCAAGGTGATACCTATGGTCAAAGTGTTATGGAGGAATCAGCAGTTCGAGGAGGCTACAAGGGAGCCTGAGGACCGCATGCAGAAGGATTTTCCTGAACTTTTTGCATGAGTGAATTTCTGTTATGTGATTGTAATTCTTTGGATGATAGTACTTTGATTTGAGTTGTAATTCTTCTATTTGGGTTGAGTGTCTTATGCAATTGTTTGAATTATGTTCACATTTATGAGATGTTGATTCTTTGATGATATGTTGTTTGACTCATTAGTAGTAGTTCTGAGGACAGAACTCTTCTAAGGAGGGAGTGATGTAGAACCCCGTATTTTCAAATATTATTTTTATGTTTGAAAATGAATTTAGATTTATTTTTGGAGATTTAATGAATATTTTCAAAAAAAATTATCTTTTGTACACGTGCAAAACACGTGCAAATACATTTTTAGAAGTTGAAAAATTTTAGTTCTATTCATGGAAAATCATTATTTAATATTTGAGATTTATTTAGTATTTTTCCAGATTTTTCTGAAATTTATTGGAGCTATTTGCAATTTTTGGGAAAAGAAGAACCTTTTTGCAAATTTGATATTTTTAGGGGTTAAAGTGCAAAATACAATTTCTGGACGTTTTGAACAGTATTTAGAATGTATATTTTCTTATGAATCCTAATTTAAATGAATTTTGATGGAATTTCCAAAGAATGATCTATATATGCAAATTGTATTTTTGGGAAGGATTGTTTTGCAAAAGTGTGGGTAAAACCCTAATATTCAATCCGGCATATTTAAGGGATTTTTCTCCCTACCGTCATTGTTGATAAAACACAGTATTTTGGAGATTTATTTTTGGTGGAGAAGGAGACTTTGGATCTAGCAAAAGGAGGATTCTTTTCGTGGACTTTTCTCAAATTCTAAGGTGAGAGATATGAAAATTGTTGTGTTGTTTGATTTATGTGAGATATATAAAAATTGTTTTGTTGTTTGAAGTATGTTTTGTTGTTTGATTTGATGTTATGCATGGAAGAAAGTTGTCTTGTGATTGATATATGTGTGCAAGTATCATTGATATATTGATTTGATGTTGGGAACAATTTAGATCTCATAATGTGGTATGAATCATGTAGAAATGGTGGATGAAATAATAGATCCTTAATATTAAAGATTGTTTGCTCAAAGCATGTTGAGATTTGTGTATGAACACCTGGACATTAGATTCATAATTCAGATTGATTTAGATTTGTGAAAGGAACTTAGATCTTGTAAAACCCTAAAGAAAGGATTTGTGATTTAGAACATGAGAACGTAGATCTTGACATATTGATGTTTGAGTGATATATACATATACCTGATGAAGATTCGTTGAGATTTATTATTTCCTGAATACGAACTATTTTCATAACATTGATCATTAGAAAGCTTCAGAATTCGATTTTGTAATCAGACCTAATTTTGAAATCTGTAGGCCGACAGTCGACTGGCCTACTGTACAGTCGACTGGCACGAGCCTGACACTTCGCTTTAGAATCTTTGAAAAATTTGTTCTGGACAGTCGACCTAGCTCATAGGCAGTCGACTGGTCCACTGAAGGAAATTATTTTTGTATAAATTATTAGTCCTTTCTGGACAATCGACCTTTGACTCCTTTAAGTCGACTCATATACTTAGAATATATTTTGAGAAATTATTGGAATTTACCTCGGGTAAGTCGACTGTTATATGACTTAGTTTATTTTTATAAAATTTTGGAAATTTGTCTTCTGGACAGTCGACTTACTAAATTATAAGTCGACCGGTACTGAAGGATCTTTGTAAACTTTAGTGCTATTTCGAACGATTGTTTCTTCTAGATAATTCAGTATATACTTGACCTTCAATTTAGTATATGATTTAATATATTCAGTTGAGCCACTCTTGTTTAGCGGAACTTTGGTTTAGACTTTTTGAGTTTGAGTCTCTAGTGGTGTGTGACCCTAGTATACCGGTGTTGAGTTATTTGTTGAGGCCCAGTGAGGCATTTCATTTATTTGGATTTGAATTTCGGCCAGTAGGGTATACCACTCTAGGAGATTCGTTAAGTAATTAATCAACCCAAAATAATAAGGACAGGCACTAGTGGTGATATGATGAACGGGAACATGAGTCAAGAACCTCAGTATGGCTTTCGGTGTGGGACAATCTCCAGAATTATCACAGTAGATTATTAGTGGTGTGGAATATGTCTCCGGAATTATCACAGTCTTGTGGTGTGGGACAATCTCCGGAGTTATCACGGTAACTATTTGTGGTGTGGGATTGATCTCCGGAATTATCGGAGTCGAGGTGAAGCCCATGTGGTATATCGTGGTGACGTGTCAATGCTACGGTGTGGGATGATCTCCGGAATTATTCAAGTGAAATATCTTGGGTGTGGTATCCATCTCCGGAATTATCAGGCATGAGATACTATCCATGGTTTATCTTTATCTCGTAGATAAAGATAAAGATATGTGGCTGACCCCACATATCTTGGAGTGGATCAACCTCTTTTTGGGATTGAACCATATGAAGTGGAGACGTTTAGGGCTTGCACCGAACCTATGTAGAATGGGATGCATAGACTTCGACAAGTACGCATTAGAGAGTCTGCATCTAGAGTAATTGTTCTTGGCTTGGTTTTATGCATTTGGTTTTCTGTTTTTCTACACCCGACACTTAGTTTAGCTCCACTTGATGTTTTATGTTATCTGTCATTTCGTATTTCCCATATTCCTATTTAGTACCTGTTGTTTAAGAATTTATGTGGTATGAATTTTATGTTGTTTGTTTATTTTTATATCTCTCACACCATTTATGGCTGACCCCGTTAGTTTTGGGGGTTAGGGATCATCTCTAGCCTCACATGTTGCAGGTAGTTGCCTAGTGATGGAGATTTGGATGCTAGAGGCTTATTTGAGATAATCTGATTCTTAAGTGTTTGTGTAAAATTGTAATAGCAGTTTTGAGATAAATTAGGGTTGTAAATAAAGAAGATATTGAGTTGAGTTGTTTTGAATTCCGCTGTGATTTGTAAAAGATTTATTGTAATAAATGTTGAAAATTTTAGTGGTGTTGTTTATGTTTAATATTGTATTGAAGTGGATCGCTGGGAATGTGCCACGTATTTTCTAAGATATCTTATTACAAATTCGGGGCGCTACACTTGGTCACCAAAACGAGCTCGCCGAGATCACAGCTCGCCCAAAATGAGCTCGACGAGGAGTAACTTGCCCAAAACGGAGCTCGTCAAGGAGTAGCTCTCCTAAAATGAGCTTAAGGAGGAATAACTCACCTAAAATGTGCTCAACGAGGAGTAGCACACCTAAAATGAGGAGTAGAAAAATTTAGAAAAGTTTAGGAAAATATTCCCCACCTCCAAAAGCTTCTGATCAGTTCTAGATATCTCCAATTGTCTCTGAAAGCTAAAATTGTACCCCAAAACTCTGAAATAAGGCGAACTACTTCTCGAAAGCTAAAAAAAATTTCTTTCCGGGAGTAGTAGGCTTATGGTAATGGTAAAAGTCACAGCAAATCAGAGCCATACGATTCAAGCACCGATCCTAAAGCTTCTACAGGAAGATTAGCCATAACGGGTCTCTTTAACAGGTCAGGCACTTCTTTAGGCTCTTCTACAAGACATGAGCCTCTTTCAAGCCCATCAAAAGCGAAAATGCCCACTATAAGAGACACCCAGCCCATGAGGGATGTAAGTCAACTCTCTTATCCCCAAACAAGATAGTCTATCTCTTAAGGGAGAGACTCAACAGAAGATAATAGATTCATATCAATCTCCTAACTGTTTCTCAGGTCTATAAGTACCCTTCCTCCTCCTCCGTCAGAAGGTAATTTACAATTTCTCTCTCAAATTCTCTCTCTCTCTGGTTCTGAATTAAGCGTCAGAGGGTCTATCACCAGGGCCATCCCCGGTGTTTCAAGCTTTTTGTAGGTCCATTAGCCATGTCAGTAACTGTCAGATTCAGATCAAGGTGTTCTTTCAACAACCCAGACCCAATCTCAGTAGCTCTAACTACTTTTTACAGCAACGATCAAACTTTAAATTTTAGTAGTTTCCTTCAAAATATAAACTCACTATCTATTTGTTTCCACACCAAAATAAGCAGCAACAATGACAAAGATATCTTTTGGGTTCTTCAAGGTGAAAATGGTTTCCATACTTGAGGGATAACCTACTAGAATGATCTGTGGAATCCTTAACTTGAACCATACATATTGTACCGTGTTCAGCTCACCTTCAGAGATATAATCCTCATTAAAGATAAGCAAAATAAAAGGATTACTAACCAATATTACTTAATTTTAAGAGATCATAAGGGGGGATCATCACCATAATCCAACTCTTTGACTAGTGGTGGTAATGTATAAGAATAACATGAAAATTCACCTTGTTTTGTTCTGATAGTATTATATAATCTTTTATTAACTGTTGGTCCATAATCCACTTGAAACATAATAATACAAAGGGGTGGCATTCGGGCCACTCGGGTCGGACTGGGCTGAAAACCGACGGGTTTGGCCCTGGCCCAGGCTTTGGAGAGCCTGGTCGGAGGATTTTGCGAGATATGTCGGGACGGGCTTGAGTGAGGAAGGAGAGGCTCGGACCCAACCCTAGGCCCCAAGGTTAGGGGCCGGGCCGGGCCAAGCGTATGCGGGTTTTGATTGTTTTTTTTCTATTTTTTAATAAGTTGGTTAATTTTTAAATTTTATATCAAATGGGTGTGAACAACAAAACTAATTGCTCACTACCCACTACTCATTTAGCCCACCCCACTCTAGCTATTTATAGCTAACTCCACCTCCTCACTCTCTCATCTCACCATTTTGGGACTAAATGTATTTGAATTTTAAACTTTGAAAACTTTTAGTACCAGATTGGTGAGATGGGAGGAGTGAGTAGGTGGAGTTGGCGATAAATAGCTGGGGTGGGAGTAGGCAAATTGAATAGTGGGTAATAATCAATTAATTTTAATGTCCACACTCATTTTTATAAATTTATGAAATGTTTGAGAGTGTGGGGGTGTGTGTGTGTGTGTGTGTGTGTTTATATATATATATATATATATATATATATATATATATATATATATATATATATAGCAGCAAAAAAAGGATTAAAAAAATTCAAAACACCCTGGCTCGGTCGAGCTGACACCGACCGAACTCGGCCGGATCAATTCGGTCCCGGTTCAACCAGGGCCAGGCTACAACGAGGTCGGGTCGACATGGGTTATCGAGTGAAAAGGAGCTGCCCGAGCTGTTGAGGTGGTTCGGGTCCAGTTTGGACCGGTCTGGTGGTGGGCGGGCCAGGCCTGGCCGGTCGTGGGCTGAACCAGACCGGATGCCACCCTTGCATAATATGCACTCCAAACCAATCTTTAAAATCTTCAAAAATCTCTTAAAAATGCAAGCAACTTTAGCTTTTTAAAGAAGTTCACAGTTAAGTATGCCAGGATGCAATTATGTATGTTAGATATTATTATAGTCCCATATTGGTTGTAGAGTTATTTTGATATTTGTTCTCATCCTATATATAGGTGGTATTGTACTTGGTTGAACTCATTTCAATATTCAGTACTGTTTTCATCTCTCTGATTTATCTTAACATGGTATCAGAGCCAATTATCCAAATTTTCCTTTCTTAAAATTTTCCCATCTAAAAATCCTATAAAAAATAAAAAATAAAAATAAAAATAAAAATAAAAAAATCACATCATCTCACTAGTAATCAGACATTGTTCACCACATGCACAGCACTTCCCTCTCACTCTCCATCTCTACCCACAGCTGATGGCTCACCACTTCTTATTACACACTCAGGGACAATTAACTCTCCCACTCTCACATTACCATATGTTCTCTATGCTCCTCATTTATCAATAAACCTTATTTCTATTAGTGTATTGTGCGATAGTGGTCTTATCGTTACTTTTGACTCTTTAGGTTGTTCTATTACTAATTCCTCCACCGGTGAGGAGTTTGGGCGTGCTAGCCGTAAGGTTCGTCTATATTACCTAGATTTTCTTCGTGCACATCACTCTCCTTCTAGTTTTGCCGGTATTGTTTTCTCTGATGCTGATCTGTGGCACAGACATTTAGGTCATATTAGCGCATCACGACTCCAGACTATAGCTCGCAGTGGTGCCCTTGGTTCTCTCACTTTTAAACATTTATCTGATTGTTAGGGTTGTCATTTGGCCAAACACATTGCCCTACCCTTTAGTCACAAAAGAACTTCTGAAACCACTCACCCTTTTCATCTTGTTCATTCTGACATATGGGGACCCTCTCCCGTACTTTTGTGGAAAGGCTATCTCTATTATGTTGCCTTCATCGATGACTTCACTAGACATACATGGATTTTTCTTATGCGTCAGCGATCTGAGATACCTGACATTTACCGATTCTTTACAACTATGATTCACACTCAGTTCGGTGTGCGCATTAAGAATTTTCGATCAGACGGTGCACGTGAGTACACTTCCACCACTATGAGATCGATCCTTCAGTCTCACGGCATCCTTTTTCAGCAATCATGCCCTCACACACATTCGCATAATGGTGTAGCTGAACACAAATATCGTCACATCCTTGAGACGGCTCGTGCTCTTTTACTCTCCTCTTCCGCTCCTCGTTCTTTCTAGACTGAAGCTATCATGACCTCTATTAGTCTCACCAACATTACTCCCTCGTCTGCCCTAGCTGGTACGACGCCTTATAAGGTCTATATCATTCACCTCCCGACTACAGTATGCTCCGTACCTTTGGGTGCACCTGTTACGTCCTTCTCCCTCTTACTGAGTGCACGAAGCTCTCCGCTCGTGCTGCTAAGTGCGTTTACCTAGGTCTCAGTCCTGAACAAAAAGGTTATCATTTTTTGATCCATCAGCGAGTCGTGTCCGTATTTCTCGACATGTATCCTTTATGGAAGACTCCCCTTACTACCTGATTCCCCCTGAGGATACTAGATTTCTCGATTCCCCAGTTGTTGCTAGCCCCCTGACTTTATCTTCCCGCATTACTTTTGATCCCAATCCTCTGGCTCCATTCACATCTTCGCAGTCCTTACACCTGTTATTCCCCCTACCGAAACACCACCTGCATCCCCACAGTAGCCAGCACCCATCCCACCTACTTCCCCACTGACACATGCACCTACTCTACCGTCCTCACCCCCACACCCTGTCAGTCCACCACTTCTTCATCAGTCTACCCGTTCCACCTCTGTTATTCCTCCGGCACGTTATACACCTGATGCCACTGGTCCTTATGACCAGTTTGGTTTTGCCACTCTAGCTTCATACTCACCACAGTTTCATGCATATCTCACTGCTATACACTCTACATGTTAGCCCAGAACCTATTAAGACGCAATTCAATATCCTGAATGGAGAAAAGCTATTGCAGAGGAATTCAGTACATTTGATCAGAATGTCACTTGGGATGTTGTTCCTCTGCCTGAGGGCGTTCAGCCTATTAGCTACAAGTGGATCTTCAAGGTCAAATATCAACCCGATGGATATATTGAGCCGCACAAGGCTCATCTAGCAGCCCGAGGATTTACTCAGGAGCATGGCATTGATTATGATGAGACCTTTGCTCCCGTTGCATAGATGACTACTGTTCGCACTCTTCTTTCTGTTGCAGCCATCCGCAAATGGCCGTTATACCAGATGGACGTGAAGAATGCTTTTCTTCATGGTACCTTATTTGAGGTTGTTTATATGGATCCTCCTCCTGGCCTCCCTACTCCTCCTCATCATGTTTGCCGGTTGCGTCGGGCTATATATGGTTTGAAGCAGGCCCCTCGAGCTTGGTTTGAGTATTTTCGCCTTGTCATCACCAAGGCTGGTTTTAGTCAGAGTGCTCTGAACCATTCTATGTTTATGCGGTCATCACCGCAGGGGAGGGTAATTCTACTACTCTATGTTGACGATATTATCATTACTGGGGATGATTCTGCGGGCATTACATCCACCCGAAAATACCTTCATCAGCAGTTCCATATGAAAGACCTGGGCAGACTACGTTATTTTCTGGGCCTAGAGATTGCTCATGGGTCTCGGGGGATACTCATTTCCCAACAGAAATATACATTAGATATTATCTCCGCTGCATGCCTTTCTGACTGTAGATCAGCCGATACACCCTTAGAGCTTCATGTGAAGCTTCGTCCCACTGATGGTGAGTTCCTTCCTGATCCCACTAGATACAGACAGATTGTTGGACAGCTTGTCTACTTATGCATGACCAGACCCGATATTACTCACGCAGTCACTGTTGTCAGTCAGTTTGTTTCTGCTCCTCCATCAGTTCACTACGGTGCTCTTCTTCGGATTCTCAAATATCCGTGGGGCACTATTACTCGCTCATTATTCATACCTGCTACTTCCAAACTAGAGCTGGGTGCATATTCTGATTCAGATTGGGCAGGTGATCCTACTACTCGACGGTCTACCACCGGTTTCTGTTCTTGGTGATTCGCTGATCTCATGGCAAAGTAAGAAACAGGCAGTTGTTGCATGTTCTTCGACTGAAGCTGAGTACAGAGCAATGGCAGCTACTACTAGAGAGATTGTTCATGTTCGTTGGCTGTTATCAGATATGGGTGTCACTCTTACAGGAGCTACTCCTCTTCATTGTGATAACTGGAGTGCATTGCACATTGCAAGCAACCCAGTCTTTCATGAGTGAACAAAGCATATAGAGATTGATTGCCATTATATTCGTGAGCGCTTTGAGGCAGGGACCATTTCACTCCATTCTGTTACATTTTCCCAGCAGACTGTAGACTTCTTCACCAAATCTCATACTGTTCAGGGAGTTAGATACTTAGTAGGAAAACTCACACTGTTTGACCCATTGTGAGTTTGAGTGGGGGTGTTAGATATTATTACAGTCCCATATTGGTTGTAGAGTTGTTTTGATATTTGTTCTCCTCCTATATATAGGTGGTATTGTACTTGGTTGAACTCAATTTAATATTCAGTTTTGTTTTCATCTCTCTGATTTATCTTAACAATGTACATGATTTCTAAGAAGCTGAGAAGTAATACAACAAAACTGATGACTGTGCTGCACTTTATGATGCTGCCAAAACATGGACCACTGCTCTTGACGGCAAAGATTTCCTTGGTATATCTCCATCTTCCACTGAGACTTAAAATTGATAGGAATTCTCCATTTCTAAATTATTGTTAGTACTAATTCTGCTTACATGCTCATTCCAAGGGTGATCCAAGCAAAACTTAGCAGATCGTGTTGTCTTTGTTGTTATTAGACCAATTCGGTATCTAAGGGCTGGCAAAGATATAGTGGAGAACACAGGTATTGGTCAGTGGTAAGAAAGGATGGAAACTGTTGTTGGCGGATCTTCACTAATTAAGGTAGGGATGGCAAACGGGTCGGGTTGACCCTTGACCCACCTACGACCTGACATGTTAACCCGACCCGCGACCACCCGATTTGGGTCCGGGTCGAACCGGAAACCCTAACCGGGTTGACCCGGGTTAGGAAAAATTGGGTTTCGACCCGATGAACCCGGCCCGCCAACCCGTTGAACTGATTGTAACCCGCTCGCCAACCCGCGAGTTTGGACCCGTTTGACCCGAACAGGTCGAACAGTCGACCAGACCGTTGGCTGGCTTTTTTTTCTCTTTTCTTTTGTTTTTTGTTTTTTTAGGGGTTTTTAGCCTATAAAATCCCTCTAACCTAAGTCAAAATTTTCATACCTTACTCTCTTATTCTCTCTACTACTACTACTCAATTCAATCCAAAAAAAAAATCAGCAAAGACGCAGGCAACAAAGAAGTGAATAATATTAATCATATCGAATTTGCGTCGATTCATTACTTTCAACTTTGTCTACTATTAATTCTCTCATCGAAGAAGCTCTTTCAACTCTTTCTATGACTACATGACTATGTCTACTACAATTCTCAGTAGACTACGTCTACTTCTACTATTATTTTCTCTTTTATTTATATTTGCGATTATTCCCGAAGTACGGTATCAAAATTCACAACCTTCTCAAATCTTTATTTTTGTTGTAGTTCTAATTTTTTGTTATGAATTGTTTGTGGTTTTTCGCATTTCACTCTTTCAACCCTCCTATTGTTTTTTTAGATTTTTTTTAAACATATCTCTCCTTGATTGTTTTCTTTTTTTTTCACATACACTATTACAACACTATAAATTGTTATTTTCTCACATGCACAATTTTCACATACACTATTGTCATGTCTAGATCACGAGGTAGCGGTTGTAGCTAAAGTAGACAAGATTCCACGGGTTCTTCACGTCGGCATCCAATAGTCCCACGAATAGATCCCGAATTTATGAATCCTTTGGTAGGATCTCACGATATCCCTCCACACGACATAGAAGAAAAAATGCATGATGTTGATACACAAACACAACAAACCGAACCCACTAGTAATAGAAAAACTAGGGAAAACTAATGATTGGCACAAATATTATTATGATTATATCTGTAACACCCCGAAAAATTGAGTTATGATAATTTTGTCCATGGGTGTTACGCAAATATATTTTGTACCGTTACGGCTAATATCCGTAGCGTATTTTAATATAAATATCCTACATATTTTTGTATTTCGATTAATTATATATTTTCCGTCATCTCAAAATTATTTTTATCCTATCTTGAGCCAACTCATACATAAATCATAATCTCTTTGTGTTCTTACGTGCATTGCACGTGCTTTCAATACACGTGTCGATTATGTATGTTTTACCGTTACTTGAAATATCCGTAACATTATTAATATACATGTTCTGCGTATTTTGTATTTGACTTTTTTTGTTCTCTCAAATTTATTTTGTATTGTTACGTGCAACGACGTGTTTGCAATGCACATATTGGTTCCTAAAAAAATTTTGAGTCATGAATATATTTTTCTTCTCATTTTTCTAGTCACAATTATGTGATTTATTTTTAATTAAAATCCATTAGGCCTAAATCCATTTTGTAGCCCACTAAAATTAATTTAAAGCCCACGATTGATTTTTTGTGCACTAAAGTATACATTTAAATTATAGTTAGTTTGGTACCTTACAATGTGTCACATGCACATCTAACCTAATAAAAATTAATAATAAAATTTGTGTGAAGAGTGTGCACACACATTGACTACACGTACACGTGTTTCTCACCATTGTTGTGAATGAGAGAGAGTGGTGTGAATTAGTGAGAAATGAGGAGTTATTTTAGGAAGTGGGGAGCTATTTTGACCACACAAGTTTTCTATAAATAGTCCTACTTTTGTCATGAACAACACAACTCAAAACAAAAACAAAAGAGAGAAAAAAGGAGAAGAGCATGGGGGTTGTGCTAGGAATAGGCCGGCCATTTTTGAGGGAGCTTAGAGCTTTGGAGCATTACTTTATAGGAGTTCTACTATTAGGAATTCTATATTTGAGGTAGGTGTTTCTCCAACTTTTTAATATAGTTTTATTAGTAAAATGTTAGATATGTGTGAATTGTTAGATGCATGATAACTTATATAGATTGAACATTCATGTTTAGATTATTTGTTGTTGACCGAATGTGTAAAATTAGGATATATTTGGTTTTAGGGAATTTTCATAAGGTTTGGTTCGAGTTCTAGTTGCACTTCTATAAAAAATCATAACTATTAAACTAGATGAAATTTATAGCTAAAATTTTTATAGGAGTATCTCGTATATGTCAAGAACATCCCTTAAAATTTCATAATATTTAGATGTCATTTACTATTTTAATAAAACTCAAACTTAGGACTAGTTGGCAGTTGGCTAGTTGTTGGAAATTTGTATACATTTCGGGTTTTGATCATTTCAACGTCTTAAATGAAGTATTTTGAGAAAAATCAAAACTAAGAAGTTGAGAGACTCGTTAACCTTTCTTTAGAGTCTAAGAAATTGAATTTTTATGAAGAATTGAATTTATACTGAATTTTACAAGTTTGAACAGTGGCAGTCTGTATAACATTTCGACCCGGTAGTGGATTTCAAAGAATTCAGGGTTATAGAAACAATATTTAGGGGAAACTTATAACTAAAAAATTATAGTAGACTTGTATACCTTTAATTTGATCTAAAGATTACAAAATTTCATGAAGTATAGAATTTTCTGTAATTTATTCAAATAGCATGAGCTGCAGTTTTCGGATTGTGAATTTACTGTTTATCATGAAGTATATAATTTTCTGTGATCTTTACATGTAGCATGAGCTGCATTTTTTGGATTGTGAATCTACAATTTTGCAAATGAATTTAGACGAAGTAATTGAGGATGAATGTAGAAGATCTTCATTACAAATTTGTAGCAGACTCGTTTATGTTTTCTATCAAACCAAGAAATCTATTTTTGGAGTAGTATTGGAATTTATTTGATTTTTACAATACCATTGGGTTATTGTCTTTTATCTAGTTGTCCTAAAACTTTTACAGTGTATAAAATTGAATTTAAAATTGGAATGTTAGTAAGATGTACCTTATGAGGAATTAAGAGATAATTAAATAATGAAGTTGGAATGTTAAACATGTGATGTTTATAAGGATTTTAACTCATCAAGTGTTATTGAATGTTGCTATAAGAAGTTGGTTACTTCATGATTGATAAATAAGATAATGAATAAAAGAAGTTAAAAGATGTTTAATGAATGAAATGTTTATGTTGAGGTTGGATGTAACCTATGTGATCTCTCATTGAGATGGTTGTTTGTTCTAGAGTGAGCGGGACCCAAAATACCGACAATTGTGATAAATGGAATTTGAGAAGTAACCAGTGTGGGTTAACTTTCTCTTTGAGAAGTAGCCAATGTGGGCTAACATTCATAGTATTTTGTTTTAAGTCCGGTAAGGTAAGCTAGCTCTAGGTTGTGATGGTTATAATTAAACCTAAGGATATGCGCTAGAAGAAGATGTGATGAAACTTAGGCAAACGTAAGTGGGTCACTTCTATATAGTCTGACGGTGGATCCCTGGACTATAGACCCAGTCAGACGGTGGATTCTTGAACTGTGGTTGCTTGCAGAGTGAGACGATCCTCAATTAAATCGAGACAATGATTGATCTGACGGTGGATTTCAGGATCATGAATAGTGTAATGCCCCGAATCCCAAATACAACTGAATTCGATAGTTCTACAGGATCTTTACACTTCATTTAGTACAATTTTACAAGGAAATTTGAACTTTTCACTTTACATCGGAGTTTACATAAAACTTTACTCTTTACATTGCACAGCAGAAGTAAATTTACAACACTTAAATAAATGTACAACAACATTGAATAATCTTTAAGCATCTGTTCCTCTTTAACCTTTATCATGCCATTACCCTGCATATAAAACTGTGGGTACATCAGTTTATTCAACCGACGAACATTATACACGGCTATCCTCTCTATGCCAGAAATAGTATAACTAATTTTCCATAATTAGCAAACACAAACTTGTCACATATCAAACTAAAGGGAATACCCTAATGATGTCGTGTTGTGATTGTGCACTTAGTCCTTAATGCAGTTATTTATATTATATGACACTAATGCACACTTGTTCAGATTCTATGCATCCCATACAACATAGGTCCGAGGGCAAGCCCTTAATCGTTCTTCATCTTTGTAGGGTTCAATCCCTCGTCATGACTTAATCTACTACTGTAACTACGGTAAGTATCCTAAATATTTTCTGACATACGAACTCATGTCTAGGCGCCCTGGAAGGAATCCCAACGCACTGACACATGACTCATCATGTAGGCATCCTGTGGTAATTTAGCTCCTACCATAGACATGACACCACCCGCAGTCTTCAAACACCCCACGAGCGTCGCCACCGGGACGGTTCTCTGGAGCAGTATCCACGCCCTATCATGACTCATCATGGGACATCCTGGGATACGCTCTCGCCGATAATCCAATGGCCCTCATACTCATTGTTTTTCTCTTACTTTCATCACCTCTTCACTATGTAACTAATCCTTAATTTTAATGAAATCATGACCAAAATCAAAGCTCTAGAGTTAGCCCTCTCACTACTACCGGTCTTATTTCTTTCATTTCATAATGACCTAAACCTGGTCTTTTCAATGTCAAAAATCACAATTTATCATTTTTCGCTTGCCGGTGTGAGTTTGGCTATACTCTAATTTTCAATTTCAATTCATAAGTTCACATGTTGAGTTGTCATACTCAAAAAATATTTCTCTTTTCCAATCATGATTTCTAAATTGTTCAATAGTCCATAATTATACATGAAATTCAACTATTCATCATGTACTCATGAAATGTTATTTTCGCATTAAAGAAACCACATCACTAGTTATTCAATTAAAGATGGGCATTTACACTTCATAATTTGTCGCACTATTCTCCAATGAGAATAATTCACATCACTTCACATAATTCCTTTCTTATTCTTACTTCTTTTCTAACATTCCATTTTAAGTCTTTTGCAAAGTACAACTTTTATAAAAATGCAAGTATAGGACTTATAGTTCTAAAATATACTTTTATTCTCTAAACATACTCCACGTCATGCAAATAATTCTGAAACTATTTTTCACAAGTCCCACATAATTTTAGGATAATAATCATATTTTTTCCATATTTTTTTTAATCATTAAAACACCCAAAAAAAATTTATTTTTCCCACAACATAATCAACAGCCGAGACCAAGAGTCGAACCAGCGACCACAGGGAAACCAACCGAAGGCACAGACCACTAGGTCGAGTGCTGCACGCGTTAGAAGAGAGGCTGAGAGCATTAAGTGCTCTCGGCCGAAACTGATTATTTTAAAAGTTCGAAACAAAATATATGGTGTCAACGGGATTCGATCCTTCAACCTCTGAGAAACCCCCACATATACTGTAGCAATTAAGAGCGATCCGACCACTCAAGCTATAGGCTCGGGTTGTCATAGTGTAATTCGAATTTCAAAATAAAACGACCCTCTCTGTTTAGTAAAAACATTTCGATGCTCATCAGATTCTCATTTCAATTTGCTCTTACTAACATACTGTAAAAATTCCAGATTAATCATTTCCATTATGAATTATACTCCAATATATAAAAATAATCTTCTTAAATGATTAAATATATTTTTCCCAATAATTAACACATATCTACCATACAATTTGGTTAATTTAATATACTACTACTAACACCTTTCTTTCCTTTTTCAACATTTTAATTTCACTAATCTCTACACCAATTTCCTGCTTTTATTCATTTCACATGCATAACAATTACATTCTAATTCATTCATTACAACGTCATAACGAAAAATCTATTTAAGCACATAAAGCGACATTGTCAATTTATTAATTCTTGCATATAGTTTTTAATGCTAATAACGAAGTTTTCTTTACACACTCCATAGCCATAGTCATTTCGCACACAACTTGAATTTTAATAATAGAACCACATACATTTGCACATCAACATTTCAATCAATTTATAGATCGTTTTTCTAATTAAATGTGTACTCTTATTAATCTTTTTCATGCATCATTTTTTCATTCAAATCAAGCATGCATTCTTACTTAGAAATAGGGAAAATTTATCCACCTTAATTTGGAGAGAAAATACAACTAGCAACACCTCCTAAACAAATGTCCTTGCCAAAAGAGCGATTCCCCTCCTCGTCGATGCGCACACAACCCCAAGCACACCAAAACCCGAGCCTCCCTTGATTGATGCCGGCCTCCTCTTGTTGCAAGCACAAATCCCACACATAAACCCAATCTTTTACTCACTTAATAAACTACTAGATAATGTAATTGAACTATAGGTTTGGAGGAATAATTAGCACAAGAATAACTAGGCTCGGGGGGGGGGGGGGGGGGGGGGGGGGGGGTATTTATACTAAAAATCTAGGAAAAATGGAAGGCTAGGATTAACTTAGGAGTTAGGGACAAATGGCTAAGATTTAAGGAGGAGTTACACTAACCACCCATGATCAAGTAACCACCACCACCATGACTCCACTTGAAAATTCCTATTCCCTCCAAAAGTTCCAAACCGACCATGCTTGGGAAGTGCACTTTGCACGTGTACGTGCAATGCACGTGCAAGCATTTGCCTCCAAAAATTTGTACATTATATTTTATATAAAAATAATCTTTAAAATGTATTCTACATTACAAGTTGTATTAAAAATTAAAATAGCTCATGGGTTTTATTTTATGGGCCAAAATAATACTTATAAAAAGAAAATAAATGAATTAAATTTTGGGCTTTAAGAAGAAAAGGCTTTTTGTCTAATTGAAAGAAGGCTTTATATAAAAATAATTAAAGGCAAATATTTAAATATCTATACTCATCTTGAAGAAAATAATCATAACGTTTAATATTACCAAAATATTGCACGTGCACACAACGTGCAAAATAAAATAATTTTCATTAAATGAAAAAAATCGGGGCATTACAACACTCCCTCCTTAGAATAGTTCCGTCCCCGGAACTACAGTCAAGAGCGAGAAAACAAACACTCACAACAAGCACAAGAAAATACAATATACAAATCAAGCAAAAAGCTCAGGATAGTCCTTCAACATCCTCTCCTCAGACTCCCAAGTAGCCTCTTCAACCAAATGGTTTCTCCAGACTACCTTGACCATCGGTATCGTCTTATTCCTCAAGACTTTCTCTCGACAATCAACAATCTCGACAGGAGATTCGATGTAATTCAGATCCAACTGCAAACCTTCTGGCACTTCCGGCAAATGATGACTCGGATCTGGAATATAACCTCTCAGCATAGACACATGAAAGACATTGTGCACCTGAGATAACTCTTCCGGTAACTCAAGCCGGTAAGCAGTTTTCCCGATCCATTTCAATATCTTGTACGGGCCTATAAACCTCGGGGCTAACTTCCCGCCTTTGCCGAATCGAACCACACCTTTACTGGGCGATACTTTCAGAAAGACTAAGTCACCGACCTCAAATTCAAGGTCCCTTCTCCGGTTGTCTACATAGCTTTTCTGCCTGCTCTGAGCTTCTACCAACCTTTTCCTGATCAGATCAATCTTCTCAGAGGTTTGCTGCACAAGCTCAGGCCTAAACAATTGACGCTCCCCAACTTCAAACCAACAAACAGGTGTCCTGCACTTCCTGCCATATAGAGCTTCATACGGAGCCATCCCGATGCTAGCCTGAAAACTGTTATTGTAGGCAAACTCTACCAAAGGTAAATGCCTTTCCCAACTGTCTCCAAAGTCTAGTACACAACACCGAAGCATATCCTCAAGAATACGGTTGACTCTCTCGGTCTGCCCATCGGTTTGCGGATGAAAAGCAGTGCTGAAATCCGTCTTGGTACCCAAAGCTGTCTAAAGACTCCTCTAGAAATGCGAAGTAAACCGCGCATCTCAATCAGACACAATAGTTGAAGGAACACCATGAAGCCGGACGATCTCGCCAACATACATCTCAGCTAACTTGTCCATCGAAGCAGTAAGCTTCATCACCAAAAAGTGAGCGGACTTGGTTAGTCGATCGACTATAACCCAAATCGCATCATTGCCTTTAGGACTCTTAGGCAATCCCGTAATGAAATCCATACTGATGTTATCCCACTTCCATTCCGGAATAGGTAATGGCTGTAATAGACCTCCGGGTCTCTGATTTTCGGCTTTGACTTGCTGGCAAACCTCACACTTCGCCACAAATTCAGCAACATCCTGCTTCAAACCTAACCACCAGAAATGTTGTTTGATATCTCTTTACATCTTAGTACTTCCAGGACGTACCGACAAAAGAGTAGCATGCGCCTCCTGAAGAATACTCTCTTTCAGGTCCGCCTGATTCGGAACACATAACCTCTCTCCAAACCACAGCACTCCATCCTTGATTTGAAATCCGGGCAACCTGCCAGCACCAACCTGCTCCTTCATCTCCAAGATATCAGCATCAAGCTCCTGACTTGCAATGATCCTTGCATTCAAAGTAGGCTGAAGCCTCAACTGAGCTAAAGATGCTCCCAATCCTTGCAAGACAATTTCAATACCGGCTCGGTCCAATTCTTTAATCAGATGCTTCTGAGTTGTAATCAAACTGGATAAACTGCTCTTGCGACTAAGTGCATCAGCAACAACATTAGCTTTCCCAGGATGATACTTGATCTCAGGTCGCATGTCCTTAAGCACTTCCAACCATCTCCGCTGCCTCAAATTCAGATCCCTCTGCAGATATATGTACTTCAAACTCTTGTGGTCCGTGTACATGTTCAATATCTCACCGTACACGTAGTGCCTCCATTGCTTCAGGGCAAAGATAATCGCAGCCAACTCCAGATCATGAGTCGGGTAATTCTTGTCATGCGGTCGTAGTTGCCTAGACCCATAAGCGATTACTCTTCCTTCTTGCATTAAGACACAACCAAGCCAACGATGTGAAGCATCGCTATAAATATCATACTCAACACCTGCTCCAGGCAAAGCCAAAATAGGTGCAGTAGTCAGTTTCTCTTTCAACTCCTGAAAGCTTGCCTCACATTGCTCAGTCTACTTGAAGTTCACATTCTTCTTGGTCAGTCCAGTAAGTGGTACGGCTATCTGAGCATAACCTCGAATGAATCTCCTGTAGTATCCAGTCATTTCAAGAAAACTTCTGACTTCCTTTACTGTAGTAGGCCTAGCCCAATCTCTCACTGCCTCTATCTTCTGAGGGTCAATTGCCACTCCCTCCTTAGAAAGGATGTGACCTAGGAATGCCACTTCAGATTTCCAAAAATTACACTTGGATAGCTTGGCATACAACTCCTGCTCTTCCAGCTTCTTCAACACTGCTGCCAGATGCTCGGTGTGCTCCTCTTCTGACTTGGAGTACACGAGGATATCGTCGATGAACACCACGAAGAAAGAATCAATGAACGGCCTCAGAACTCTGTTCATCAAATCCATAAAGATTGTGGGTGCATTCGTCACTCCAAATGGCATAACTATGAATTCGTAATGCCCATGTCGAGTTCTAAATGCAGTTTTATGCACATCTTTAGCTTTCACTCGAACTTGGTGATATCCTGATCGAAGATCTATTTTGGAGAAAACAGCTGTTCCTTGTAGACGATCGAACAAGTCATCAATTCGAGGAATAGGATATTTATTCTGAACAGTAACCTTATTCAGCTCTCGGTAATCGATACACATTCTCATCGATCCATCCTTCTTCTTTACCAAAAGCACTGGTGCTCTCCAAGGTGATGCACTAGGTTGAATAAAGCCTTTCTCCAATAGTTCCTCAATCTGCCGTTTCACCTCATCCTGTTCCACTGGAGCCATACTATACGGTGCCTTAGAAATGGGTACACTTCCCGGTTGAACAGTGATGCTGAACTCTATATCACGATGCGGGGGTAACCCAAAAAAATCATCTAAGAACACGGTCGGATAGTCCCGAACCACAGGAATCGCTTTTTGCTCCGTTTCTGTTGTCGTCACTCAGGAAAGTAACTTGTATTCTTTCTTTGTGTAATACAAGTACTAAATACCATCTATAGTGCAGTTGTGTTCTGGAGACAATTCTTGTGTGTGAACCCCTATTGTATATTGTCTCTATTGTGTTGAGCCCGCCCGTAGTTGCCACATGACACACATAACATGAAATAATTTAGGGATGACCACTTATTGATGTGTACATGCTTGTTGTTCGTATGATATCGTATGCTTGGTTGTGTTATTTATAGCATACTTGTTGTCGACGTGTTAAAATACTCTATACCATGTTGCTTGGATATTTAGTATACCCTATTCATGTTTGGTTATGTTTTGGATGAGTTTTATATGATCTAGAGGATTTTGTGCATGAAGGATATTTTCTGTTTTGTCGGTTTCCCATTTTTTTATCAGTATTTTAGACCATATTAAGGTCAGTATATGAAAACTATTTCTGACTATGAGTTATAGAGAATTCTGTCTACTTTCCAGATTTCCTGACAGATCTCAGTTTTGATTTATGAGTTGCGAGTTATGACTATTTTACTACAAATGTATTTAAAATTTCAAATCCAGTTTTATATGTATACTGTATGGTAAATTATTTTTCTACTGATGTTAAATATAATATTTTGATCTAATATTTTTCTGATTACAACTAGACCTGATTGGGATTAACCCCTAATTTTTATGGATTTAATTTATGACTTTTACAAACTATTCTATGCTTGCAAACAACTATTATACTTGCAGAATTTTCTTGTTGTTCAGTAAAGAACCTTAATTTCGACCTAATTCCATTTGCTGTTTATGAAAACTTTGTGAATGTGAATTGTAGCCTGCTGTACCTATTTTATCACCCTTTTGACTGATCTGGATTTCGATTTATATTTCGAAAGATATTACTGTTTTAGTATTGCTGTGTTTATGATTCCAGATTTACAAAACTACTATATCTTGCTATTTTCTGATTTTACTTGACTATTCTATCTATGTTGGAAAATTATAAAACTTTATTTTCTGTTACTAAACATACTAAGGAATACCCCAGAATTTTTGTGGATTTAATCAGTGAGCTTTTATGCTGTTTTCCTGTCTGTGAATACAAACTTCTGATTTCTGGCTGAACACATTTTCTGAACAAATTTTTGTTTTGAGACTTGTTTTTGTGAAATACCATATGACTTATATATATTTACTGGATTCGGCCGAGAGTCTATTTTTCAGATTTTCTGACGGATCAAGATTTGCATGTTTATAGCAACGGTAATTTCAGATTTAGTGCAGTATTGTCTTGCTGTCCTGAACTAGAATTTTTGTTGTTCTATCTTTTATGTGTTGTCTGTCACCTGTACATGTTTAACTTTCTACCTGAATCTGTTACTTGCTTATTCCATGCTATTCTTGCCCTGTTTTGTGACACATACATGCCTATTTGATAATAATAACAAATAACCAAGTCGGGGTTAAAGGAAAGATCTAGTAGTGGACAATATAGGAGCTTGTACTCGGAAGAGGACTCGTGTTTCCCGTGCGACATGTTTACCAATCAAGTTTGCCGACCAAGTTACCGATCAAGTTTACCGATCAAGTTAATTTTCTGTTACCGATCAAGTTTACCGACCAAGTTTTGTAATTCTGTGAATACCCGAGTACATGACCTATAGAATCCTCTACGAAATCTAAATGTAACTTGATTGTATGTAGCAACCATGTGGTAAAAGGATGGATGCATGAAGTGATACCTAGATAGAACTAAAATACAAGACTTGACTTATAACATGACACCTGTTACATGATTTCCTGTATATGCTACTTGACACATGTTACTTGTTTACCCGCTTGCATGATACTTGACATCTGTTACGTGTTACCTGTACCCTGTTAGTATACCACATTACTTGCACTTGTTCATCTTGCCATGCTAGTTGAATAATTTGTTATCATGTCTATTCCATGCTAGGTTGTTTATTCTTTTCTTGTACTTGTTTCCTGCACTACAAGCGGCCCGTAACTTGCATTGAAGTACGTTTTGTTTTCTTTTCCTCTTCCTCTTCCTGCAATTTTGCTAAATTGCAGATTTTTTAGATCAGCTGCGTAATGTAGTAGGTGATCTGATATATTAGATGCTGGAGTTCTTGCTATTATTATTTTTATTTCCTGTTGCTCATTTTGAATAATTGTGTTTGTTACTTGGATTTATTTGTATTTGGGCAATGTGACCCAGAATTGTTGGCTTATTCAGATCTGGTTTATTTGAGATTATTAAATTTTGTTTCAAGTAAATTTCTGTTGGTATATTGATTCATTTATGCATGCGTGGTTGATTCTCTTGCTTCCTACTCTGATTATTCCTGTGAGATGTTGTAAAGATTCCTAACAGTTTATGGATGATGAAAGTCATTCGCTGGGCTTAGTCATGTATCCGTATTCCGTATTTCCTTTCTGGGAAGCGGGGCGTGAAAACCGAGATTGGGAGACACCCGTCACAAGGGCGGAGTTCCAGTAGTTTCAAGAAGTAGTTCTGAGGGCCCTCAATGTTGCTCCTAACCACGATCAGCGGGCGCCCAGTCCTCAACCTACCCCAAGCTATCGTCTTCACACTCCCAGTCCTTAACCTGCCCCAAGCTATCACTGTTGCACTCCTTGTCCCCTTCCGCATGAGGACGAGTCTCGGGGCTCAGCAAGATATGACTGAAGGGAAGACTCAGTCTACCGCCGTGTCCACAAGATGGAGAGGCGCCTTGGCCGACTTGACAGAGAAGAGGAACAATGGGCAGGAATTTCCGCCCGAGCAGGCCTCCATTCTTCCGGACCATCATGGAAGCCTCGGTCTCGAAAAACTTCAAGCCCCTTAACTTTGAGTCATACAACGGGGAGTCGGACCCTGTCGACCACATCGAGAGTTTTAAAATTCTCATGATGATCCACCAGACATCGGATGCACTTCTTTGCAAGACCTTCTCGGCCACGCTGAAGGGGCCAGCAAGAGAATGGTACGCTCGACTCGCCCCGGCCTCCATCTTCTCCTTCGATCAGTTCAAAGGGATCTTCCTTACTCATTTCGTGAGTAGCTGCCGCGCTGAAAAGACAAGCACCTCTTTACTATTACTCCATCAAAGGAAGGGCGAGAGGCTAAAGGACTATGTTAAGCGTTTCACCTCTGAGGCACGTTCCATCGCCTCCCTAGACCAGTCGGTTGCCTCTGCTGCTTTCCAATCCAACGTCACTAACGACAACCTCAGTGCATCCCTTACCAAGAAGCCTCCTCGAGATTTCTCAGAACTCCTGCTTAGGAGTGAGAAGTACATCTGAGTGGAAGAGGCTCTCAACCGCCCCACTCTTGAGGGATCATCTTCCGAAAACAAACGGAAAGGCGCTAAAGAAGAAGGAGCTAAGAAGCTCCAGAAAGATAATGGAGGCCAGCGTCGCCCTCCTCCCCGCTTCGAGAAGTTTACTCCTCTTAACGCCAGTGTTTCAGCCATCCTGATGGAGGTCGGGAAAGAAGGGCTCCTCCCCCCACCGCCAAAGATGAATACACCGGGTAAGAAGAGGAACAGGGAGACAAATGGTGCCGCTTCCATAGGGATCATGGCCACGACACAAATGATTATCGGGCCCTCAAAGACGAGATTGAAGCCCTCATTCAGAGGGGGCAACTTTCTAGGTTCATGAGGAAGGACCGAGCAGATCCTCCTCCGCCCCCAAGGGGGCTAATAAGAGAACTGAGCGACATGCCGAGACCCCAGTTCTGAAGCTGAAGCCATCCTACACCTCATACACGGAAGCCCAATGGGGGGAGATTTGAACTCCTCCCGAAAATCCTTCATCCAAGAGGTCAACTCCATACAGAACCATCCTCCTCCCAAGGGCCTTAGAGTCCCGGTTACCTTCTCAAACAAGGATTTGGAGGGCGTCCGAATGCCCCATCGAGATGCTCTAGTGATCAACCTCCATATGGCCAACTTCGATGTACACCGAGTCCTGGTTGACAACGGCAGGTCGGTCAATATCCTTTTTCTAGAAGCATTCTAGGGTCTTAAGTTGTCCAGGGATCGACTTAAGCCTGCCGGTTACAGTCTCCATGGGTTCACCAGGGTGCCAGTGATGATCGAGGGTAGGGATGGCAAGTGGGCTGGGTCAACTGCTGACCCGCCTGCGACCCGCTCGTTTAACCCGGCCCGTGAAACGGCGGTTCGTGTTCGGGTCGAACCCGTGAACAGTAACGGGTCGACCCGGGTCGCCGAAATATCGGATCCAACCTGCCCAACCCGGCCCGTGAACCCGGTTAAATTTGTTAACCTGCCCGCTAACCCGCAGGTCGATCCACGGGTTGTGAACCGTTAGACCCGAACGGGTCAAACGTTCGACCTGTCCCGGGTCGACCGTTGACCCGCGGGTCGAACGGGTCGCAAAAAACGGTGCCCAATGGCACTGTTGTCCAGAGCCGGTACAATGGCTCTAATAGCCTTTTTTTGGTTTTTTTGTTGTTATTTTAACCCTATAAATACCCCCTAAAACCCTATCAAAAAATTCACAAAGAACTCTCTTACTCTCTCTACTATTATAACTCATTTCTAAGCAATTTGTCAATAGTTGAAGTATTCAACAAGCAAGTCTTCAAAGCATATACACGATCAAATTTCGATCGTATCGAAATCAAAATTCAACAACGTCTTCAACTCTTCAACTCTCGTCCAACTCCAAGTGATCAAGTCTTCAACTCTCCTTCAAGCTCTCCTCAACTCTTCAATTCCGGAATCGCTTATTTCTACTTCTACTTCTATTCTTATTTTCACGGATTTTTTTATATATGCATATCCACGGTGAACGGTATCAAAATTTCATACCTCTCTTCTTATTTAATTTTTGTTGTAGTTATAATTTTTGTTGGTTTTTTGATCTTCTCTATCTCAACCCTCTTGTTTTCTAGATTTTTTTTTATAACTCATCGCTCCTACATTGTATATTTTTTTTACATATATTACTACATTATGTCTAAATCACGCGGTAGCAGTCGTAGCCAAAGTGGGCAAGATTCCACCGGCACTTCCCGTAGGCCACCAATTGTCCCTATTAGTGAGCCCGCCGAAGAGTCCCATGATCCTCCTACCTAACAATGGGGTACACACGATGAGGTTGTAGGAGACATACAATTAGAAGAAGAACAACCACAACAACAACCAACCAAAACAACACAACCCCGTAATAGTAGGAAAAGTCGAGGGGAAAGTAGTGATTGGCATAAGTTTTACGATTATATCCCGGACGAAGAAACTTAGGGTATAGGTTTGAAAGTTTGTAAAATATGTTCTAAGACATACAAATTCAAGAGGGGTGATGGGACCGGTACAATTAGTAAACACATCCAAAATAACCATAAGGACCTTCTTGTTGACCTACCCGGCGAACAAAAAATCAACCATAGGACCGGTCCAGTTGATAGCCACCCTTATGATCCCGATTTTGTTCGTCGGGAAATGGCCTGATTAGTAATAAAGGAAGAGTTACTATTTTCCTATCCCGAGAGTAGGGACTTGGAAAATTTTAATCAAACAGCCTTAAACCCCCATTTTAGAAGAATTCCGAGAAATACTTGCAAATCGGATTGTTTTAAGTGTACAATAAAATGAAGGACGTTTTGATTGCAGTTTTATGGAGTTTAACTTGTAGAGTTAGTTTAACTTCGGATTGTTGGACGGGTGTCAACAATATTCCAACGATGGGAATAACCTGTCAAAAAAGAATCATATCACTTGCTGCGTTGCTGTATCCCCATAGTGGCACTGAAATAGCAAACCGTATTTTAGAAATTTGTGATTTTTTTCATATTCGCGATAAAATTATGTGTATTAGTTTTGATAATGCATCTAACAATAATACAGCAATTACTACTTTAAAATCCGCATTAAACCCTCCATCTGAAAATATTTTTCTTATTAGATGTGCATGTTATATTTAAAATTTATGTGTTCAAGATACATTAAAAATAGCCGATCCATATATACTTAAAATTAGAAATTGTGTACATTTCATTGCATTAAGTCCCAGCGTATTTCAAGAATGGAAAAATTGGTGTAGGATTTCAAATGTACCTTTTAGAAGATTTTCAAAGGATGTTAAACACCGATGGAACTCTATTTTTGATTTACTATATGTTGTTACCGACTATAAAGTAGTTGTAAATGATTTTTGTATCGCAAAAAATATGCCAAATTTTGAAATGACTCCCACCGATTGGTTTTATGCCGAATTATTGTTGAAATTTTTAGAATCTTTTAAAACCAAAACATATGAATCTACTTCTAGTAGCATTTTTATTTCAATAGTTAGTATGATGCAAACATTTAACGAAATGTTAAATGATACTTATGTTGGTGATATTGTAAAACCTGCATACAAAAAATTTTTGAAGTATTTTTATCATCCTCCTAAGTTGATTTGTGTTGCTACCGTTATGGATCCTCGTATCAAATTAGAAGGTACGAAGAGTTTGATGGAAATATTTTTTACATTACTTGGGGAAAATGTAGAAATAGAAAAAGAAATTGATTGAGCTTCTTTTTTAGTAAAATTTGAATCTACATTAAATAACTTGTATGATTATTATGATCGATCTTTTACTTCTAGTACTACAACTTCTGTAGTTAGTTCTTCTTCTGGTAGTTCCAAAGGTAAGGGTAAGAGTAAATTTGATGATAGAACATTTAATTTACTTGAACAAATTCAAACCAAAAAACCTAGGACTAATCAACCAAATGAATTAAATTGGTATAACCAACAAGACTCTGAGTCTTCTTCTTCTCCACTAGATATTTTACAATGATGGAAAGACCATGAACACACTTATAGTATTCTGTCATATATGGCTAAAGATTTACTAACTCCTCCTGCCTCTACAGTTGCTTCTGAAAGTGCATTTTCTTCAAGTGGCAGAGTTCTAACTGATTACAGGAATCGCTTAAAGCCCGACACGTTAGAGATGCTCGTTTGCACAGAAGACTGGATGAATGCTGAAGATAGGACACAAGGAAAAGCATTATCTACGTCCACAAGTGGGAGCAACTCGTCGGAAGAAAAACAACAACAACAACAATAACAACAATAGCAACCAAAATGAAGAATTCAAGACCAACAACAACAAATTCAAGGTCATCAACTTGAAGACAATTGTAAATAGATAAAAAAAAATTGTATTATATCTGTGCTTGTTATTTCAAATTAGAAAAATTGAAGTAAATTGAAATTGTATATAAGAAATATGTTAGTGTATAAAACAAATTTGTGAATTGAATTCTTTATTTCATAAGAAATTGTGAAACTTGTATAACTTAAAATCATATGAATAATATTTCAATATTTTTTGGCAATTTCACTCTTTCAATCTTATTATTATTATTATGATTTTTAATGTTTATTATTATTATTATTTTAAGTTTAAAAAAAACTATCTAAACAGGCCAACTCGCGAACTGACCCGACCCGACCCGGGTTGGACCCGAAAGGGTTCATGGGTGGGGCGGGTCGCCATTTCCACTTTTCGATCCGGCCCGGCCCGGCCGGTTAAGCCACCAACCCGGCCTGAACCCGCCCAAGTCAACATCCAACCCGGGCAGGTTCGGCCCGGCCCGTTCGACCCAGATGCCAACCCTAATCGAGGGTGTCATAACTCTCGACGTAACCGCTGGCAAAACTCCAATCACCCGAACCGAGCCGATGAATTTTATGGTGGTAGATGTGAAGGCTTCTTACAACGTCATCTTGGGCCGACCAGGCCTAGCTGCACTTCAGGCCATACCCTCAGCTTACCATATGAAGATGAAATTCCCCACCACAGCAGGGGTGGGAGAAGTCAGAGGGAGCCAGGAGGCGGCTTGCAAATGTTAAATGACTTTGGTTGGAGGGCAGGTCCTCTCCCTTGAAGCTCTTGAACTCCCCCAAGGGAGTAGCCAACCTATATTATAGCCGGTCGATGAGTTGGAAGAAGTGGCCTTCTCAGAAGGAGACCCGACTAGGACATTCCATATTAGTAAAGTCCTTCCCCCTCCTGTCAAAACCGACATTATCCGGTGTATAAGAGGAAATCGCGATCTATTTGCCTGAACTGTGACCAATATGCCTGGAATCTCCGAGGAGCTTCTCATGCACCACCTTAGTGTTGCTTCTGGGGCCAAACCTGTTCAGCAAGAGCGACACAAATTCGCTCCTAAATGCCAGCATGCAATTAAAGAAGAGGTGGAGAAACTCTTGAATACCCGGTTCATACAGGAGGTCAACTATCCCAAATGGTTGTCCAATGTCGTGATGGTCAAAAAAACTAATGGGAGATGGAGGATCTGCATTGACTTCACAGATCTAAACAAAAGCCTGCCCCAAAGATCTGTTCCCGCTCCCGAGCATTGATGCCCTGATTGATGCAACCTCAAACCATGAACTCTTAAGTTTCATGGATGCATTTTCTGGATACAACCAGATCATGATGTTTCGTCCAGATATTCCGAAGACCTCTTTCGTAACCGACCAGGGTCTATATTGCTACCGGGTCATGTTCTTCGGGCTCAAGAACACTGGTGCCACCTATCAGCGCCTTGTTAACAAGGTCTTCAAAGAACAGATCGGTCGGAACATAGAAGTCTACGTAGACGACATGTTGGTAAAGAGCGTCAGCAAATCGAATCATGTTTCCGATCTTCAAGAGACCTTTAATGTGTTGAGAAGACACAATATGAGACTGAACCCGAACAAGTGTGCCTTCGGCATCTCATCCGAAAAATTCCTTGGGTTCATGGTCAGCTAAAAAGGCATAAAGGCCAACCCGGAAAAGATTCAAGCCATTCTGAATATGGCTCCTCCTTCAAGTGTCAAAGACTTACAGAGGCTCACAGGACGCCTCACGGCCATCGGGTGTTTTCTCTCCAAGTCTGGAGAAAAATGTCTTCCGTTCTTCAAGGCCCTTAAAGGGGCTAAAGGCTTTGAGTGGGGGCAACAGCATCAAGAGTCCTTTGATCAACTCAAGGCCAATCTAGTCAACCCCCCCACTCTTGAGCAAGCTAAAGCCCGGGGAAGTCCTCTACATATACTTTGCCACTTCGGAGCAGACTCTCAACGCTGTTCTGGTAAGAGAAGAAGATAAGATGCAGAAGCCAATCTACTATGTGAGTAAGGTCCTTAAGGATGCCGAACTCCGTTATCCAAAGCTAGAAAAGATGGCCTATGCGTTAGTCATGGCATCCCGAAAGCTCTGCCCCTACTTCCAGTCTCATTCGGTGGTCGTTCTTACCGACCAGCCGCTCAAACAGGTTCTCTACAAGCCAAAGACCTCAGGGCACCTTATGAAGTGGTCCATAGAGCTGAGTCAACATGATATCAACTATCAGCCCCGAACCGCTATCAAGGAACAAGCCCTGGCATGGCAATAGAGGAACCCCTGATCTGGATCGTGTATGTTGATGGGTCCTCGTGCGCTGACGGGAGTGGAGCTGGGGTCATCTTAACTGGCCTTGACGACTTCATTCTTCAGTACTCACTCTGCATAAATTTTCGGGATTCAAACAACGAGGCTGAATATAAGGCTCTCATAGCCGATTTGTGTATGGCAAGCAAGGTCGGGGCCCGGTGAGTTAAAATATTCAGCGACTCACAGCTGGTAGTGAACCAAGTATCTGGGGAGTACGAGGCAAGAAATGGCCGTATGGCCAAATATTTGGCCAAAGTCAATGAGTTGCTGGCCTCTTTTCGAAGATGCACAACTCCAGCAAATTTCCCGAGAAGAGAATGCGCAAGCAAATGCCCTCTCAAAGCTGGCCTCCTCTTCCCTCCAGGGGCTCGAACAAACCGTCTTAATAGAAGTTCTCTTGAGACCTAGCATCGAGGAAGAAGATTTCGAACCGATGGAGACGCTGCCCCTAGAACTCGGGGAGAATTGGATGAGGGCCTTGCTCGAATTTCTCAAAAATGGAGTCCTTCCTACAGACCCGAAGGAGGCTCGAAAAATCAGAACCAGAGCCGAGCGGTACACGCTCATCGAAGGAGTTATGTACAAATGCTCTTACACTCGAGTGGATGGTAGACCCTACTTGAGATGCCTCTCCCCCGAGGAAGCCCAGTATGCTCTAAAGGAGGTCCATGAAGGGATGTGTGGCGCTCATTTGGGAGCAAGGTCCCTCGCTCGCAAAAACCTGAATTATGGATACTTTTGGCCCACACTCCTCAACGACGCCGAACAGCACGTTCGCCAATGCGCCCCATGCCAAAAGTTCTCAACAATTCGCCGCTTACCACAAGCCTAACTCTCATCCTTATCCAGTCCAACCCCTTTTGCAATGTAGGAAATGGACTTGCTCGGGCATTTCCATCCAATGCCGGGCCATCTGAAGTTCTTTGTCGTTGCAATCAACTACTTCTCTAAATGGATCGAAGCCGAGCCTCTAGAGACGATCACAAAGAACAGAGTCCAACGTTTCTTTTGGAAGAAAGTTGTCTACCAATTCGGTGTGCCTCAAATCTTGGTGACGGACAATGGGACATGGAATGTGGAACACTTGTTGAAGTACCAAGATGGTGTTTGAACACCGCTCCAAGCAACTTCAACTCCTAGAGCATTCCTAAAGCATTTCTAAAGTTGTTTCTTTTTATTTAGTTAATTTTTTGAAGCGTAATAATGGCTTGCAACTCAGAAGCAACCACTTAGTTATCTTTAATAAAAATAATTTACTTCCTGGAAATTCTCTTTTCTAAATGTTCTAGTTGTCTTACCTTGGAGCGTACAAAAACTCTCTTAAACAATAAGTTCGGTGTCCAACACTTGGTTTGATGCCGCTTTAGCTACTTGCGTATGAGCAAGTACAAAGTAGCTCACCATTCGAAATTGCTCCTACAATTGTTGAAACTCTCTTAAACGACAAGTTCGGAGTCCAACACTTGGTTCGATGCCGCTTTAGCTACTTACGAACAAGCAAGTACAAAGTAGCTCACCATTCGAAATTGCTCCACAACTGTTGAAACTCTCTTTTAACGAAAAGTTCGGAGTCCAACACTTGGGTCGATGCTGCTTTATCTACTTGCGAACGAGCAAGTACAAAGTATCTCACCATTTAAAATTGCTCCTACAACTGTTGAAACTCTCTTAAGCGACAAGTTCGGAGTCCAACACTTGGTTCGGAGCCGCTTTAGCTACTTGTGAACGAGCAAGTACAAAGTAGCTCACCATTTAGAATTGCTCCCACAACTGTTGAAACTCTCTTTTAATGACAAGTTCGGAGTCCAACACTTGGTTCGATGCTATTTTAGCTACTTGCAAATAAGCAAGTACGAAGTAGCTCACCATGCGAAATTACTCCAACAACTGTTGATATTCCCTTACGAAAGTTTGCAAAACACAAATTCTTCAAAGAAGCTCGTTACCAGATCAAAAAATGTGATATATTATTCCATCAAAATTGAAGATACAAGTTTTATTCCAGACCAAAAAATCATACAAGACAAAAAGATTACAGAATTGGAGAGTCTTATTCTAGCCCTAACTCCTTCTAGGGAGGGGGACGCTCCTATTAAGCGATACACAAAGGCGGCGAGCGCCGTGTTGATCTCTCATCGTCTCCACGGAAGTCTCTAAGCCAGCAAGCCGAGTCGCATTGTCGGCACCCAAGAGTCTAACGGTTTCCCCGACAGATGCCCCACTCGATGAGCCAGGAATAAAGAGTGACGAAGGAACTTGAGTCTCAAGCCTTGGCTGACGGCCATTGAGGGGCAGGACTCCTCACCTTCGGGTGGCACTTCGTGAATCCTCTCCTCAAGGCGCCTCATCTTTATGTCTCGACGAGCCAGGGTCACCCTTAAATGATCCAACTCCCGCTCTGCTCTATAAAGCATCTCTCGAGACCGAGTTAGGCCCAACTTGACGATGCATAACTCAGAGCAGAGTAAGTGTAAATTATTAAGATTGAGAAGCCACGTGATGGTGCTACGGCTAAATGAAGCTACTACGGAGCGATCCAAAAGCAAAATAAGCCCACCACTATTTTGAAACTTCAACACTTGTCCAAAAAAAAAATCATTCAACTTCAGCAAAAAAGTACAAGAAGCGGTGGTCAGTCCGCTATAAGGCATTTAAACAAGTGCGTACGAGGAGAAAAAATGAACGACTAAAAAGTATGACGAAGATGGGAAGGAATCAGGGGACCACCTTGGTAGGCATCTCCAAAGGTGTTGTGACCCCGTGACCGTCCTCCCCGATTGTCTCCGTAGGGGTTGCATGAACGTCCTCGGCGACATCCTCCCCCTCGTCCGCTTCTTCTTCCTCCTCTTCTTTAACGATCCCCTCGGTCATCGGAGTAGTCTCGCCTTCGAGGAGATCATATAGGCAGTACCCCGAGCTGTCGAAACCGGGGACACGCGCCTCCACGTGCTTTAGCGCCCGAGCATAGGACTGCTCCATGTTCGTGCGCATATGCAGCTTTGCTTCGGCCCTAATCGCCTCTGCATCTGCTTCAACTGCGACGTCCCTCTCCCTCGCTGCGTCCTCAGTGGCCTTTGCAGCCATCTCCTTCTCTTTGTCGGCTCTTTCCACCTCTCTGTCCGCCTTCTCTTTTTGTCTGGAGAGGTCTGTTCGTTCGCCGCAGCCAAGGCAGCCTCGAGGAGCTGGATCTGAGCTGCCTGAGACTCGGACAACCTTTTCTCCGCCTCGTACATTTTCACAGCTTTGGCGCGCTCCGACCTATCTTTATCTCTCACCGCCTTAAGCTGCTTTTCTTGTTTGGCAAACTGCTCCAACATATGACTAAAGTGGCAAGTGATCTGCAAAGACAAAAATAAGAAAGAAGTTTAGGCACGCAAGTCACCCAAGAAAAAAATGGAGAGGAAGACTCAACTCACCGACATGGTTGCCTTGGCGATCTCGAGGGCATCGTCATCGACCGTCCCTGCCTTCAGCGCAGTGCAATCCTTTGGGGTCAGCAGGTGCCGAACCGCTTACATACAGCTGACGGCATCTCCAAGGAAACCGTCGTGCCTCATCACACGCCAGTCAGGGACGAAGAGCTTCTTGTGCTCTTCAGTAAGAATTGTCTCTGCTGCCGCTGTTAGAGGGGGGCTTCGAACACCAACACCTGCTTGATGGAAGTTCCTTCGGCGGCCTGGGCGGAGGAGGTAGACGGGGTAGGTGGTTCAGATTCCAAATTGACCACCGGTGCCACCAACACCGGAGCCTTCACGACCATGGCAGACGGCGGCCCTAAGGTCATCCTTTTTCTCTTCCTCCCATCGGGGGACCTTATTGGCTACCGCCGACCGGCCAGATAGCATTGCCATGAAATCCATGTCCAGAGTCTCTACACAAAGGAAAAACAAGGAGATGGGCATGTGAAGGAGTTAAACAAAAACAAAAAAAACAAAGAAAAAATGCAGAGCATACTAGGGTCGATCGGACTGAGACCCCCACCGAAAAGGTGCCACGCCCCGCTCCCACTATACGGAAATACAGGCACGCAATTGAGGCCCAGCGAATGATATACATCATCCATAAGCTGTACAATTATAAGCTTAACAAGATCTTTATAACACATTCACGCAGGCAGATATAATAATCACATGAGCTGAAAATAGAATAACCATCATTTAGATAATACATCAATATCGGGTCAAGATGCCCGGGAGTACAAGGTGCCAAAATTAAAATAATATGATAAGCAGTTCGCTATAATAACTAGATAAAATAGCGACTGAAAGAAAAACAACATAAAGTAGTAAGAAAGTAGCAACGATCGTCTAGAGAGTCTGCTCGTCGGGTCCATCAGTACCTATATAATTATTAACTCAAAGAAAAATAGAAAAGTTCCCGTTAGAGCAAGTTTCGGGCAACAAGTAGCAACAAGTAGTAAAAGGGGTAATATAACAAGATATAACATGAAAGAAACAAGAAGTAACGGTGTAAATACAATATAGAAGGAAGCAAGGAACTGGGACAATATGATCATGTAAGAAATAACTGTAACTAGTATATTCAAGACTTCAAGGTATAAGCAATTGATAACCTAGGCTCAATTAATCGATAATCATGTAATCAAGGATCGAGAGTCATGTAATCAAGAGTCATGTAATCAAAAATCATGTAATCAAGAGTCAAGAGTCATGTAACGAAGAATCATGTAATCAAGAATCATGCTTAGTGAAGATCTCAGGTTTATCTATTTTATTAACTTATCTAATGCACGCAATCCTGTGTCCCATACCACAAATTCGGTGCATATCAATCATGTGACGTTTAGACTTAAGTAGTGAATTCTATAGGATTATGTACTCGGGTCTTCCAGTGATAGTATCAAGACATGTAATCATGAATCATGTAATCGAGAATTATATAATCAAGAATTGTGTAATCAAGAATCAAGAATCAAGAATCACTATTTCGGGAAACACGGGCCCCCTTCCGAGTATACTCCCCTATATTGTCCACTGTTAAGTCGTACCCTTATAACCCCGACTTGTTATTCTTTTATAATTAATTATGAACATGCAGTTGGTACTACTAGTGGAACGGTGTAATCAAATATTTTAGTCAAGAAAAATATCAAAGGCTGTAATCATGGACATGAGACGTAAAACGAGTATATGTATCGATAGTAGTTATTATGGAATTATCAAGTGGTATAAAATACATTCTATCAACCTATTATATCTATGCAAGTTATTATTACAAGAACAATAATATATCCAGTTCATTAAATATGAAAAATAACGGGTATAAATGCAAAAATGTATAGATGAATTTTTAGACAACTTGACATATCTGCATTCAAATCCACTTTTCCGTTGTTACAGAAAAGCAAATCCGATTCCGTCAGAAATTCTAGAAAGCAGACTCTCTTCCGGTTCCAACGCATATTCACACGATACATTCTAAAGACAGTAGCTATGCGTTCAAATTCATTCTTCGCTGGTTTCGATGTTTCGCGCGCATTCTGGAAATTCAGAGTCACAATACTAAAACTGTGATATCTCACAATCTATACATCGGATTGAGAAACTGTACGATGTTTCGGATATCTAGACTCGAAGAGCTACGATTTTCATGTAGAAAGTTTTTCGTTCCAGTGTCGGGAATATGGTCAAATTCTCAGTACGAGGGACCGGTTAGTGATCCCGTGCAGGTTCAGAAATTCACAATATGACAGTACTAAAATCGCGATATCTCACAATCTATACATCCGATTGAGAAACCGTCAGATGTTCTGGATTCGGGACTTGATGGGCTACGATTTTCATGTAGAAAATCTCTAATCCAGTATTGAGAACATGGTTGACTTCTTAGTGCAAGGTCAAGAAATTTTAGAGATGGTAAGGTTGAATATTCGATATTCGATAACACGATTCGAAACGTGTTAACAGTTCACTCTTGAGTTGATATAGCATGAAACAAGTGACTAGAATGGAGTTTGACAATAAAACATGATGATAACTAGACTACTTGCCACGAGTCCAAGGAAAATGCTTGTACGAGAATAAAAATAGTGTACAAGGTACTTGCCTTATAACGTGACGATTTTGGTGGTGGTATTAACCATGGAAAGAAGAAGCGACGTCGGCAACGGACGGCGGCACAACGGCGGTAAAAATGGCGGCAAGACGGCAGCGAGGTAGCAACGGTGAGTGACAACAACAACAAGGTGGCGCGGCGTCGGGTTGTTTTTCGGGGTTCACGGGATCGTAGAAGCGGAGTCGTTGGCTCGAAGGTGGAAGGTGAAGTGGAGCTTGGGTGTTGCTTGAGCTCTCGGGTGTGAAGAAGGCAGAGGAAGGGAAGGAGAAGGGCTCTCGGGTGTGAAGAAGGCCAAGAAAGAGAAGGAGAAGTGAAGAATGAGATGTGTTATGCATGTGTGTGAGTGCATGCATATATATAGAAAGAAAGGCATAGGAGTGCTGCATGTGGGGGTGTAGAAAAATGAGAGTGTAGGGTGGAAAATGAGAACAAGGTGTGGAAAAAATGAACAAGGAGGAGAAGTCAGGAGTTAGGCGTAGAATTAGGCAGTAGGAGAAAAATGGGAGTGAGTGATTAGCGGGAGTGGGTTAGGATTAGGATTAGGATTAAAATTAATCAGGGTTTAAAATTTGTATTTTAACTCCAGTCGAAAAATTACAAAATTATAGAACTGATCAGAAAAATATTCTGACTTTAGATAAAGAGTCCAAAAGAAAAATAAAACTGATCTGAAAATTGAAGTACAAAAATTCACGTAATAAACTACGTATAACTGGGACAGGGAGTTACAAAAGGACCTCCTCGGTTAACTCCTTCCAACTCAGGGGCTCACAAGCAAGGAGCTTAGATACAATCTCGTCCTCCTCCGGAGTCAACGCTGGATCAGCCTTTGCCCACTTCGACACCTCCTCCCTCCATCTCGTGGGAATATTCCACGGCTCGGCACCTTGGATTAGGTAATACTTCTCCTTCCAGAATTTGATAGAGTTAGGGTTGTCTATCAGCTTCACACCGCGGCGCGGCGATAAGTAGTACCGATACTCCAGCTTGCTCTTCCGATGAATACTGTCACACCTCGCTTCCCAAAAGAGAATACGGAATACGGATACGCAACAAAAGCCCTTATGGATAATTTTCATCATCCATAAGCTGTTCGGGAATCTTTACTATATATCACAGGAATAATCAGAGTCGGAAGTAAAGAAATCAACCACATGCACATATGAACCAAATACCAACAAGAATATTTGAAACCAAAATGTATTAATCTCAAATAATCATGATCTGAATAAGTCAAAATTCTGGGTCACATTGCCCAAATACAAATAAATCCAAGTACAAGAATATAATATTGTTCAAAGCAAGAAAACAAGAAATAATGATAACAAGACTCCAGCAACTAGTATCTCATGTCACCAATACCATCTGGAACTTGTTCTCCAAAATCTGCAATTCAACAATTGCAGGGAAGAGGAAAAGAGAAAACAAGTACTCGTCAATTGCAAGTTACGGGCCGCTCGTAATGCAGGACATAAATACATGGGGAAAACTAACAAATAACGTGGTATAGCATGATATCAAAATAAACAACTAGCATGGTAAGGTGAACAAGTATCATGTAGCATATATCAAGAGTTAAGTAAACAAGTATCATGTAAGCAATCAAGAAGTGTCAAGTATCATGTAATCATGTATCAAGTGTCAAGTTTCAAGCCTCATGTGTCATGTAGTCAAGTATCAAGCAAGCATGTATCATGTTCAAGTATCAAGTAAGCATGTATCATGTTCAAGTATCATGTTTCAAGTCTTGTAGTGATTACTATCTAGATAGCACTTCATGCAGCCCACCTTACATGGTTGCTATAACAAATAATTTCGCTTTAGATTTTATAGTGGACCATAAAGGACAGTGTACTCAGGGACAAGTCAAGTAACAATTATCAAGCACGAGTCACGTAATCGTGAACAGGTGGCAGCAAGTATCAAGCACGAGTCATGTAGTCATGATCACGTGGCAACAAGTAGTATCAAGCATGAATCGTCACGAATCATGGCAACAAGTAATATCAAGCATGAATCATGTAGTCATGAAACATGGCAACAAGTAATGGGAAACACGGGCCCCCTTCCGAGTACACGTTTCTGAATTATTCACTATTCGATCTTTCCCTTAAACCCCGGCTTGGTTTTTTATTATTAATGTCAAAAAAGCATGTAGGTGTACAAAATATATCAAGAATAACATGGCATGATCATGTGTCAAGTTCAAGTTGCAAGATAAATATGTACGCGTGCAAGATATCACATAAAAGAATAAACTAACCAAATCTCAAGTTCAGGACAGCAAGACCACACTGCAGTAAACCAGTGACTCCCAACGTTATAGACATGCAAATCTGAATCCGTCGAAACTTCTAGAAAATAGACTCCCAACCGAATCCAGAAAGTATAAATAAGTCATATAGTAATTCACAAAAACACTGTTCAAAACTGATTTGAATACAGAAAACACGTTCAGCCAGAAATCAGGAAATCGAATTTAAGAGCATGAAAACAGCATGAAAACATCATAATAAATTCCAGGAAAAATCTGGGGTATTCCCCTATCTGTCCAGTATCTAAATATAAAGTTTCATAATTTTCTGGTGAAATTAGATCAGTCATCAAAAATCAGAAAATATCAAGAAACAATAGTTTGGCAAATCTGGAATTCCCAACACAGCTGTATGAAAACTATAATATCTCGCAAACCGTGAAACGAAATCCAAATCATCCAAAGGAAGATGAAAATAGACAAAATAATCTAACTTTTTATATTTCACAAATATTTTCCATACAGTAAAAGGAATCAGGGTGAAAATATGATTCTTTACAGAACAACAAGCAAAATACAGCAAGTATAGTTTTCGTAAACAAGCATGAAACAGCATATAAAACTCAACAATAAAAACCGCCAAAATTCTGGGTAATCCCTAAGTAGATATAGAAAAACTGACCAAAGTCTCAGATCAAAATAATATGGGTAGCACAAGTATCAAAATAATTTAATCATCAAAATCACCAAGAAACGAAATCTGGAAAAGATCTATACCTCTGTAGTAAAACATTCATATCTCCCACATACGAAAACGAAATCAAGCAAGGTCAGAGGGGTTGGAAAGCAGACGAATTTCTCTAAAACTCGTGTTTTATACTGAAATTAATATATTGACCTTAATATGGTCTAAATTACTAATCAAGACAGAATATCGACAAAATACAGAATTTCCTCAAAAACCAAAATCAACATAGATTCAACGAAACTTGATCCAAACACAACCAAAAAATGAAATCGAGTCTACCAAGTGTCCAAACATCATGAAATAGGGTAATTAACATTTGTAAAATAAGTCTATCACATGGTTCTCAACAAATACCCAAATTCTCACAAAAATCCTACATACATGATCAAATCAAGAACGAACAAAACCTAAGTTAATTCATGTCATATGTGTCATGAGGCAACTATGGTCAAAACACTATAGAGACAATATCAACAAGGAGTTTCACACACGAATTGTCTCTAGAACCCAACTACACTACCAGCGGTATTTTTGACTTGTATCATACAAAGAAATTTGAGTATAAGTTACTTGCCTGAGAGACGACGACAAAAACAGGACAAAGCAAAGAGAAAGAATAATGGGAACGGATCCCAGGCACGAACACAACGATTGCACAACCCATGAACCACGAACAAGAACACGACGAAACCAATCATGAAGACAACCCACAAACACAATAACGAACCATGAACAACGAACTACAACCACAGCTTGCGAACTCAAAACGAGCACACGGACCAAAGAACTCATAGAACCACAACCACGAACTCGAACTCGAACTCGAACCAACAAACCAAACGACGAACACCCAACACCACTAACACGTGCACTCATGCACGTGCCACAAGAGAGTGAACGGATGAGGGAACGATGGCAACGACAGCGGAGGGGGCTGCGGTCTTGCTGTCACGCACCGGAGGGAGCACCGGAAGGTGACGGGTGTCGGGGGAGGATAGGCCGAGGCTGCCGCAGGTGGCTGCGATGGATGACGGGACCCAGGTGCCAGGGCGGGTGCAGCCAGGCAGAGGGTGCACAGGGTCGGAAGAGAGATGGGTTGTGGTGACAGGGCTCGGGAGAGATATAGGCGGGAGATGGTGCACAGGGGTGTGGTGTACAGTGGGATGGAGAGGATGGGTTGGCGGTTGAGGCAGGCTGATGTCGAGGGGAGTTGGTGCAGGACGATGGGGAGAGCAGGAGGGGGATGACGGCGCAACTAAGGTTGGGGTGCGGGAAGCTGAAGAGGTGGCTAGGGTGCAGTTGGATGGGTTAAATAGGCAGAGTAATATGTTAGGGTTAGGTGTGAGAACAGATGGGTTATAGGGTAATGTGGGTATCGGGTGTAATGGTTAAGTGAATGGGTATGGGGTTTAATGTATATGGGTTTGGGTTGTTAGGTAATGGGTTGGGTATAGTTATTTGGGTTTAGGGGATATTGGGTTGGGTTTAGAATTAAAAATGGGTTTGGGTTTTAAATAAAAATCCAATAAGAAAATTAAATAACCAATAAAATACAATTTATAAACTAATGTAATTTAAATTACAATATAGACTTTATTTAAAATAACTACAAATATAATTTATAAATGGAACTAGGTTTTTAAATAAACAATCAAAGTAATAATACTAATAACAATAATAACAATAGGGAAATTGATAAAAATACTAATAGTAATAATAAAAGTAATAATAATAACAATAATAAGAACAAAAATCATAGAAAAATAGTTCGAAGCGAAAAACTAATTTACAAAAATTTGAAATACCGAAAATACACAGAAAAATATATTTTTGGAAAAACAGGGGTTACAAATATGGTATAGCCTTTGGAGAACTGTGAGCTGAGGTACGACCCTTATTGCTCGGCATTGGAGCACGAAGCCGTTAACGTGCCTCCACATATTCGGCATATATTGAACGGGGCTCAAGTCGTACCACTGCAGCACCTCGACCACGAACGGGGAAAGAGGTAGACGGAGACCGGCGTAGAAGGCATCGAAAGGAAAAGTGCACATGTCAGGGGGATCGGTGTACAGGCTTGAACACCGGGACCCGGGAGAAGAAGACTGAAATCCTTCGGTATCATGAAGCTACTCCGAATCCGCACTAAGTCCTTCTCCGTCAACATAGAGGGGATGTCGTCGACTTCGGAATGTTCCCTTGCCTGCTCTTGTCATACGAGGCCGACCTCCTGTACACCACCTTGGCCAGAAGATCTTCAATGTATTCTCAAACTCCACTAAGATTCGATAAAGGACCTGGGAGCCTACGTACCCAACGCCCCAGCTCGCCTCTCCTTCTCCATAATCGTCATAGATTTTACTGCTACTGCCACCCCCTTTCCCTTGTCCACCTTCGGAGCCATAATAAATGGCCGATCCCCTTCGTGGTCCGAGGTGGAGGTCTCACGCCCCGAAGAAACCCTAGAAATCTCGCAAAATATATAAAAGAGAATATATATTTACCTTGATGTGACATCTACAGTCGGAATTTTTTGCCAGAAAACCAAACGCTTAGCCGCGACCGCTAGTTGAGCCACCCAAGAGTGAAAGAAAATTCTCAAGAGTAAAAGTGAAGAATGAGATAATTGAAGGGGGGGGGGGTGAAGACTTATAGAGATTGAGCTGTGCCATTTGGGCTTCTGTGACATTTGGACCCCCAAGAACCGTAAAAAGCCCAAGAAGCATTGAATACTAAATGACAGAAGGCGTAAAGACGGAATTTCAAACGACGCCATAAATTCGCTGACAAGTTAATCGTCTCAATATTCATGCCCGATCAAGATCCGACGGGACTGATCTTGCCACATCCCTCGAAGCCAAACTCCGAGCAAACGTGGCTCCGAACGTGAAAGTGGGGAAAACTCTCCCTCGATAATTGCGCTCGATATAGATCCAACGGCTCAGCTTGAACCACGTCCCTCGAAGCCAAACTCTGAGCAAACGTGGCTCCGAGCGTGAAAGTGGGGAAACTCTCCCTCGATAATCGTGCTCGATCTAGATCCAACGGCTCAGTTTGAGCCATGTCCCTCGGAGCCAAACTCCGAGCAAACGTGGTTCCGAGCATGAAAGTAGGGAAAACTCTCCTTCGATAATCGCGCTCGATCTAGATCCAACGGCTCAGATTGAGCCACGTCCCTCGGAGCTAAACTCCAAGCAAACGTGGCTTCGAGAGTGAAAGTGGGGAAAACTCTCCCTCGATAATCGTGCTCGATATAGATCCAACGGCTCAGATTGAGCCACGTCCCTCGGAGCTAAACTTTGAGCAAACGTGGCTCCGAGCATGAAAGTGGGAAAAACTCTCCCTCGATAATTGCGCTCGATATAGATCCAACGGCTCAGATTGAGCCATGTTTGCTCGGAGCCAAACTCCGAGCAAACGTGTCCCCGAGCGTGAAAATGGGGAAAATTCTCCCTCGATAATCGCGCTAGATCAAGATCCAATGGCTCAGATTGAGCCCGTCCCTCGAAGCTAAACTCTCGAGCAAACGTGGCTCCGAGCGTGAAAGTGGGGAAAACTCTCCCTCGATAATCGTGCTCGATATAGATCTAACGACTTAGATTGAGCCACGTCCCTCGGAGCTAAACTCCGAGCAAACGTGGCTCCGAGTGTAAAAGTGGGGAAAACTCTCCCTCAATAATCGTGCTCGATATAGATCCAATGGCTCAGATTGAGCCACGTCCCTCAGAGCTAAACTCCAAGAAAACGTGGCCCCAAGCGTGGAAATGGGGAAAACATCGCCTCAAAAAGTGTGCTCGAACAATATCCAACAGCTCAGATTGAGCCACGTCCCTCGGAGCTAAACTCCAAGCAAATGTGGCCCCGAGCGTGAAAGAAGGAGAAACGCCCCCCTCCCGATGCGCGCCCATGATCAGAGCGTCCAGATCACACCCGTTATCAAGCGGCTGATCCACTGTCACGCCCCGCTTCCCAAAAATACGGAATATAAGTACATGACATTGGTTCAGCGAATGACTAACGTCATCCATAAGCTGTTTATCCGATCAACTCAATAATATAATCAATAAAGAACATTTGTGCAGGCAATAATAATAATCTCATGAACAATAATATTTGGAATGAAGCAAGAAAAATATCCAAATACAATAATAATCCAACGTCTGGAACAAAATAAAATCTGGGACATAAGCCCAATACAATAATAAATTCAAACACAATAGTAATAATTCTCAGTACAATAGTTCAATCAAATAATGAGCAACTAAAAAGCATTAAATCTTCAGAATCTTTGTTCTCCAATTCCAGCAGGCAATTCTCCATCAACATCTGTAAACACTTCATCTAAAAAGAGGAGAAAAATTGTCCTTAGAGCAAGTCATGGACAACAAGTAGAGAAAGCAGGGAACAATGGAATAACGGTATAACAATGAAGTCAATGGATCAATAGGAATCAATAACATGGGACAATCATGATAATCGATGCAATTAGCTATAAACAATGATGCAAAATTCAGTAACAGTAATCAATGATTAATAACGATAATACTTAGCTAATATTCAATATCACTAGAAACAATGAGGAACAATATGCAATGTCAGTGTTGTGTCAATTCTTAAGTCTATTATTCATTTTAATCCTAACTAATGTATGTACTACTACATCCCATACTATAGGTTCGATGCATACAATCAGTGTCACTTTAGACTTAAGTGGAAGATTCTATAGATCATGTACACAGCACGATAACGGTATTTTTGCGGTATTTGTGCACACTGGTTGACTTAAAAAAAAATACATGGTCAATTGGGGATACTGTGTCAGTAATCCAACAATAAACCGATAACAATAAATTTTGCCAACACACAATATTTTGAAAAACAAGGCCCACACTTCAGTGTACAGTCACTATGTCATTAACTACTACAGTTAATCTCTTAAACCCCGCCTTATTAATTATTTTATTAATGCAACAATACAATATGCAAATATGAGACATAAGATGAACAATGACAACAATAGGGGAACAATAGGATGGTAAACAATGACAATAACTCATTAGAATCATGCAATACAACATGCACACTTCGATCCATGCAATAGTACGATATAGGAATAATCAATCTATTAAAATCTAGAATTTAAATTTTGGATAGCAAGAGTAGCCTGTACAAAAATGCAGTTTCCTGCTGTTTTAGAAATTGAAAAATAAATCCGTCATAAGTTCTAGAAACTAGACTTCCACACGGTTCCAACGCATATTTAAACTTCAAAATCCGACAACAGTAGCTAGGTCAAACACAATGTTCTTTACAGGTTTCATGTTCAGGCAGAATATGGACATCATGTTGTTTTAATTTTAAAATCAGCAAAAAATCACTATTAAATCCATTAAAAAATACTTATTAGATTCCTAAATATGTAAAGCAACAATCTGGAAATTTTCAAAGCAGAATTTTAAAATTTAATCAGCCTTTTTATTGTTTAAACATGGAAGATACAAAAATCTGAAAATCTGAAATTAAAAACACAGCTATAGTAAAACGGGCATAACTTTTGCTACAAAACTCGGAATTTAAAAATTCAGAATGTTCTAGAAACTAGAAAGATAAGGCTACAATTCTTATTCAGAAAGTATTTCATTTTAAGATCGTTTACTGGTTTGAAAATAGCAGTTAACATACAGATCAGCAAGCGATATACATGTTTTGGGTTGTTTTCATGAAATAAAATTTAATTAATTGTGATGTGTATCAATTCTTTAGTCAATAAATTGTATAATCAGTATGATGGGTATCAAAACATAATAAATAAAATTAGAACACGCTCATACATCAATTAGAACACGCTCATAAAATTAGAACACGCTCATCCAAACTTTAGAGTCAAAAGTGACACAATGTCAAGAATATTTGGATTAACTCGTGTAAACCCTCAATAGACCCAATGAAGAGATGAACAATGGGTAATACGATAACAAAGAGATCTACTTGCAAAAGTTTCAACAAAACTTAAATTTGATACAATTAATAATTCAAGAGGACGGTGACTTGCCTTATAAACGATGAAAACGAATACCAAGAATAACGGGATAAGGATCCAGAAGCAACGAACTCACGAACACACAATTAACACGTGCACAATACGTGTAATAAACCCAAAGAATAACAACCCACAAAGAGGCAGCAACGACAGAGCAACCCAAGGAACAGCAGCGACCACGTTAGCAAGAAGGCGGCGGCTGCTTGGAGGCGTCGCTGGCAGCAGTCGAGCAGCGCGGCGTCACCGGCATTGGCTGGATGGCTATCGATTGAGAGGAGAGAGGAACAGCGGGGGTTTCGGGGATTGCTGTGAGTCGGAGGTTGGGGAAAGAGGAGGAGAGGTCGGGGGGATGTGCTGGTGGTCGACGAGGGTGGCGCGAACGGAGGACGGCAATGGGGTAGGTTGCCGGAGATGAGTCAGTACTTGGGTTCAGATTTTGGGCGAGAAACGAGGTAGACGGCGCTGCACAGTAACCGGGGAGAGAGAAACATAGAAGAGAGAGAATAGGAGAGAGAATAAGCAACTAGGGCTTCAAAATTGTGCAATTTTTAGGGCTTGCATTAGGGTTGTATTTATAGGGTACAACTATGGTACTGGGTTGGTGAATTAGGGTTCAATAATAGCGGATTTGGGTCACGAACAATTGGAATTGGGTTTTAGGGTTCAATTAAGAGATATATCAAAATCAATAAGGTTTAAATAAAAATACCCACAATTAAATAAAAGATAATAGGTTCAATCAAGAAAAGCACAATCAAGAAGAACGGAAATTTCATGAACGAAATTTTAATCAAAAATAAAATAATCAAGAAAGAAAAATAGGATATTTAAAATATTCACATACACACACACACATATATATATACATACATTAAGTCAAATAGTGAACTGCATGTAAATTGAGCATGCTCGGGCTTAAAACAAAATAATAATAATAATAATGTTGATAATAATGATAAAAATAATAATACCAATAACAATAATAATAACAACAATAATAACAAATATTAACAGTAATAATAATAAGAATAACAATAATAATAATGATATTCATCAAAATAGGATTTGGGTTTAACAAATTTATTAAGATTCGAAAATTTATAACATAAATAGTCGATCAATTAAGGATAGGAAACCACTATTTGAAATAAATATAGATTTCGATTAGAAAAGATTTTAATAGATGATCCAAATCGAATCTAACACAAAATAAATTTACAAAAGTTCAAATTATAGAAAATACGCGGAAAATACTAATTATTGGGAATGGGGGTTACATCCACCATCAGAATGTTCAGAAAATTGCGACAGATACTTGATCAACGCTCCAGATCGCTCCACCACGATATTTATCCGATTAATTCTTTTTTATATTATTAATTCGAATTAATTATTTAAAAATTGAGAAAATGATTAAAAATTTAAGAAAATTAATTAAAAATTCTAAAAAATAATTATAAATTTAGGGAAAATTTTTTGAACTTCTGGATAAATAATTATTAATTAGAACGATTAATTAATACTTTTTGAAAACATATTGATACTTCGCAAAATTGGATAAATAGTTCGAAAAATAATTTAAAAATTAGAAAGAAAAAAATCCAGAAAATTCGCAAAATCATTTTGGGCACCTTACAAGCTCAGACCGACGCCGTTACACCTTGAGCAAGATCCAAACTCCCTCTAGAATCTCCGACAAGATCCTGTACGCCATTAGAACAGTAGAACTACTCCTTAAAAGCTGTTGAACTCAGTCTTCAGGAGTGGGGGGCTTGTGATATGGCTAAAAATGAAACTAAATCGGGACCGTTCAAATTGGGCTCGAATCTTAAAGCTCTGAGGGGTAAAACGGTAATTTCACCTACAAACGGGTTCTAAATGGGAACTGGGCTTTTCTTCGAAGCCCAATAACCCAAAAACTGATCTGTCGTATGGGTATGGGTAGCAAGCCAAACCAATTCAGATGCATAAAAAGTAATTTAAATTCGTGATTATTTCTAAGAGGCGGTTTTAACCAACTCTCTTATCGCAAAACGAGTTTAAACTCTACATCTTATCCAAAAATATCGGGATATAAGGATAAATCATTATCTCTAAACTGTCTCTAAAGGCGACTATAAATACCCCTCTCCCCCCACCATAACAAGGTAATCAATCTTTTTCCATATAAAGCTCTTTCACAATCTTCCTGATTATTGACAGGAGCGTCGGGGGGTTCGTCGCCGGGATCCATCCCGGTGTATCAAACTTTTTTGCAGGTCAACGACAGCGGCAAAAAATCAGTTAAACTCCGGTGAAAGTCAACATGTTTGTCTTCTTCGTTTACTCAAAGAATCCATAAATTCATCTGTTTACTCCAACACCAAAATCAGCAGCAACACCAGCAGTACACGTCAATTTTTTTCTTCCTATAATTATCACCCGCCATCATTACCAAAGTGAGTCCTTTCAGTCTCAAGTATTCAAATTAATCATCTAAAAGAAGGATGAGACTCCTCCCCCGAAAAGTAATAGGTTTTTTTTTTTTTTTTTTTTTTTCTGAAGGAAAATATGGAATTTCGCCACCCTGTTTCATTAATAAGAGTTTAACGAAATAAACGCAGAGTATTGGGCCAAAATACAAACTACAGACAGAAAATAAAATATACATAAAGCAACATGACACGTACAAACATGCTGGGTTATTTCAGTCACTTCGTGCCAATCTCATTTGAACCCTTTCCCGCGCTTTTGCATCCCAAAAAAAACTTACTCGGCACCTATCCCCTATTTCGTGTGGGTTCCACAATTTCTGAAACGGGTTTAGGTGTATTGGGTGAACATTTAAATCGGTGTGAATTTCTATATATGGCTACCACTTCCTGTCTGTTCGGCTCCACTTAATAAAAAGCTTGAAAACCCATTTCTCATCTGCCTTCCCTTCACATTCACACTTACCTACCGTCTCTACTTATTATACTTCGAAAATCATTTACTTCAATTCGGTCAAAAGTATCAAGAAAGAACAAAGCGAGAATGAAACCCTAGCTAGCTAATCACCAATTCGTTTGCTACGTCCCTGTTCAAAAAACAAAAACACCAAATCGATTTTCCACATTGCGCCAAATCAAATCAAATCAAATCAATGTCGACCGTCGCTCGACGAACTCGCAGCCGCCAAACCCTAAGCGGAAGCGACATGTCCTTCAGCTACTCCGACGCCCAATCCCGTCACCGTAACCACCACCAGCCGCCGCGGAACCCTCCCGTCATTGATCTCATCAACGGCGATAATGAACAAGTGCGTAATCCATCGAGATCGGAATCTCCGTTGTCTTCGGATCTGGTTTCCGACTCCTCAGAAAGACAAGGAGCAGTCGAAGGCGGAGATCAATCAATATCGGCGGGGGCGTCTTCGATTGAGGTGAAATTGGATGCGGAGGAGTTTCTTGATGATCCGATTGAGGAGGAAAGTGGTACGGAGGGGAGTTCAGGGTCTTCGGTGAGGTTTGAGGAGGTGGAAGTTGATGAAATTGAGGTTATTGAGATTGAGGATGCTGGTGATGATGGTGATGGAGAAGAGGAAGCAGCAAAGGCTGAATTTGGGTGGTGGAATAAGCGGTTAACTAGGTTGCAGGCTGGGGAACAGAGTCGTGTTTCCTATACGAAGTACTTCAGGAGGTTACGTGCTGATGAGTTTGAAGAGAAAGAGAAAAAGGACATGTACGAAGGGGAAGAGACCGGTGGGGACAATGTAGGGCACATTGAAGGGGAAGATGCCGCTTTAGTGATGAAGAAGAAGAAGAAGAAGAAGAAGAAGAAGAAGAAGAAGAAGAAGAAGTACAGGAGCGAGGCAGCGGGTAGCAGTGGAAATATTGGGGTTGCTCAGAGATGTCAGTCGCAGTTTAATTCAGGGAGTGATAAGAAGACGAAGAAGATGAGGAAGATGAGGACAGGGGGCAATCCAGCTTGTTCTGATGTGGATGATTTGGATACGTCTTCAGATGATTATGAGGATGAAGTGAATACTGATGGAACAGAAAATGAAGTGTTCTATCAAGGTAGTAAGAAGAGAAAGCAAGGTAGACCAAAGAAGCCTGTTGATGATGATGATGATGATGATGATGATGATGTGGAGGAGGAGATGGAAAGCGTTGATGATGAAGATGTTGATGATTTTGCAGAAGAAGAAGATGAAGAGAATGCTGGTGAAAGAGAGACCAATGGGCTTGGTAAACGTATTAGAAGTAGCAGTGGGGTGAAACTAGCAAGAAGAAACGAAGAAAGAGGGGACATATCAAGAAAGAGAAAGGGAGATCGATCAATGAAGGATGAATACTTTCGGGTCATTGCTGACACCATTTTGAATGATGATAAGGAGCTCCCTGTAGAATTTGTTGAAGAGTGGCCTACTGCGAAGGTGGGAGTGGATGGCATGACGAGGAATTGTTCACATTAGTATTTTCATCAGATGAAGACTCCGAACCAAAGAAAACTGAGCACGAGAAAGAACTCGATGAGTTGTGGACTGATTTTGATTTTGCTTTGGACTCGGAGAATATTGGCGCTCTCCATGATGATGAGGTACGTTTTACGTGTAATTACGAAGTATAATGGGTCGTTGAATAATATCGTAAAAACACATCCACACTTAACAGTTTTGATTGCGCACTAGGCGCCACCTTAAACATATATATAAAGCCAAGTTTTGATTCATATGGTTGCGCCATAAAGATATTTTTTTTAGAGAGAGTCAAGTTTTAATTTATCTGTCACTTAACTTTTTTTCTTTTAAGTTTTATATTCCTCTGCATTTTTGTGCGTTAGGCAATCATAGCTAAACTACTTCTAACTACTTTGGTATTATTGTAGGCCATATATTTCATATCCCAACCAAACTAGCCTCACATTAGAGCAAGAAATGGAAAAAAATGAGAACAAATAGGGAAGAAAGGAAAAATAATATATTAAACTAATTTGAAAGGCTTGGTCTTATCTCAGACCACACATTTTTTCCTCTTAATAATGAAAATGGAAAAAAAGTATTAGTTTGAAATAAGTTTGATAACCAATCTGCAATTAAACATGAAATTGTTGGGGCAATACAATCTAATAGGTTTGGGTGCATGTAATGTGTTGGAAATACGATCTAATGCGTTGAGGTTGTAATATGTTGAAAATACAATTCATTATAGAGCATTTAGATCCATCTAATGGTGTTTAGAAAATCAAGATATAAAGTTTTATTTATTGTTAATTTATGCATGATTATTATTCATATGTTATTCAAGAAAACTACTCATATTTTTACTAAATTATTATTTTTTGAATTTCATTTATAAATTGAAAAATTGGTTTTCTTCTCTGTTGTTTATATACCTCAAAAAGTGAGAAGTTTTTGGTAAAAAAAGAGTGAGAAAGTTAAAATTTTAATTTTAACATCACCATCGCAACAACTTGAAAATAATGAACATGGTCATTCGTGCATCGCACGAGCTACATGCTAGTTTAGTCTAAAGTTGAAGTTGTTTTCAATTATTTGCAAAATTTTAATTTTATATACACTTCTCTAACTAACTATTTAAACTAAGAGTAATGCTTCATCAACTACCAATTTCACTACCATTCTGGTCTAAAGTTGAAGTTGTTTTCAAATGCTGTATACATATACATACATATTGATACATATATACTGATATATAATAATATAAAATAATTATAATAATATATATGTAATAATAATATCTTATAATTATATATATAACAGTATATTATATAATAATTTTTAATAGTAATATATAATAATAATAATATATTATAATAATTGTATATATATAAAATAATAATAATAATAATAATAATAATAATAATAATAATAATAATAATAATAATAATAATAATAATAATAATAATAATATATATATATTATTATATAAACTAAGAGGTATAGTGAATGACTTTTGATCTTAGCATGCATAATGCGTAAATTTATATGCAGTTCACACAACCAAATAACTCCAAATAAATTTATATGCAGTTCCGAATACGTGTCGTAGGCACGTGCCCACGGGCATACCTAGTATATATAATAATAATAATAATAATAATAATAATAATAATAATAATAATAATATTATATATACATACATTTACATACATACTGTATACATACTATATACATCCATACTGTATACGTACATGAGGTATATATGTACTAGATTTGCCCGTGAGCACGTGCCTATGACACGTCTTCAGAATGATACAAGCATATGAAAAGTCTTGTAAACAGTAAATCAACAATTATGTAGCTCAAGTTTGAATAGTATGACAAGAATTAGTTGTAAATAAAAGTCCATGTTTCCATAAGTATATATATATAGGGAAAAAGGGGTATGGGCAACTTGCTCATTTAGTAAATAAGCAATTGATGATGTGGCATACATGTGATACATTGGACAACTAACCCTTTTAAGGCTTTTCCAATCACATGTATGCCACATCATCAATTGCTTATTTACTAAATGAGCAAATTGCTCATACCCTTTTTCCCCCATATATATATATATATATACTAGATTTGCCCGTGGACACGTGCCTACGGCACGTCTTCGGAACGATACAAAACACGAAAAGCACTGTAAACAGTAAAATAGCAATTATGTAACTCAAGTTTGAATAGTATGACAATAATTAGTTGTAAATAAAAGTCCATGTTTTCATTAGTATATGTTGAACCTTTATTTTGGGGGGATTGAAGGAGAGCCACTTGATAGCTTTCTTTGTGTTTTATTATATAGATACATTTCAAATGCAGTATGTTGATTGGGAAATGAAAAAAACTTATCTCAGAAAATATGTTTTTTCTGTTTTTCAAAAAACTCATTTAAAACATAGATTGAGTGTGAAATTAAAAATGGGTTTTCGAAAAATTTCTATTCAAACAAAATTACCCTATGTTTTAATTGTAAAAACTAAAAACTGTTTTTAAAACCCGATCCAAACAAACTTAGCTTAGCCACAAGTTACAACTGAAGCCAAATATACTATGGATATGATTAATTAAGTGTGAAGTCTTTCGAAAATGTGCAGTCAGAATTTATAATGCTTGATGTATAATTAGTTAGGCTAAATTTAAAAAAAAAAACACCCGTCAACTGTTTAGGTTTCTTAAGAAACTCTCAACTATCATTTTTTTGTGTGGAAAAGCACCCTTGATCTACGTTTTATGACCAAATTACCCCTATAATTTTATTCTGTGCATCATCCTTTTCCTCTCCTGCTCCTTTATCTTCATTTGCGTCCAATCCCCAAATTCCCAGAACACTCCTCCCTCCTTCTCCATAACCTCCAATCTCGCCACTGCCATCCTCCGCGTCCTCTCATTCTCTGGCGACCAGATCTTCACTACCGTCCTCTCCCTCAAATCCGCCACCCTAAACTCACCAAAACAATCCCCCTTCAATCCTTCCATCTCCCCATTCTCCATGTATCTTTCTAACTTAAAACCTTCCCTAAAACCCCACCAACCGGACCTCCTCAAATCTCACCTCTGTATCTTATATGGCTAAAAATAGGATTAAATCGGGATCGTTCAAATCGGGCACGAATCTTAAAGCTCTCAGGGGTAAAATGCTAATTTTACCTGCAAACGGGTTTGAAATGGGAACTGGGTCTTTCTTCAAAGCCCAATAACCCATAAACGAATCTGTCCTACTGGGTATGGGTAGTAACCCGTTACAAACCAACCCAGATGGATAAAGAGTAATTAAAATTCATAGTTATCTCTATGAAACGATTTAAACTCTGATCTTATCCAAAAACACTGGAAGTAGAGATAAATCCTTATCTCGAAACGGGTCCCTAAGGCGACTATAAATACCCTTCTTCCCCCACCGTAACGAGGTAATCAATCTTTTTCTACCTAAAGCTCTTTTTCAATCTTTCTGATTACTGACAAAAGCGTCGGAGGGTTCGTCGCCGGGATCCATCCCGATGTATCAAACTTTGTGCAGGTTCGCGGCAGCAGCAAGAAACAAGTTAACATGTTGGTGAAGGTCAACAGGTTTGCTTTATTGTTTCTCCAAGAATTTACAAATTCATCTGTTTGCTCCCACACCAAAATCAGCAGCAACAGATTGGTACCGTCTGTGGAAAACGAAAAAACAATCCAACCTTCATCAGCGGAAGTAGTTTCAAACTATGCATCCGTAAAAGAAGGGGAAGGCAGCGGCCTCCAGTCGAAGAGCCACTCCTTTTCCTCCTTTTCCTCCAGTCCAAGATGTTCTTCCTCAACAGCCTCTTCCTCAACAGGCCCCTCCAGGGTCTCAGGGGGCTGTCCAGGGGGGCTCTCATCGGAGTTGTCCAAAGCAACATCCTCTTCATGACCATGTCGCGATCCACAATTCTTTAGTTGACTCTATGGCTTCTTAAAGACCTCCCGAGCAGGATCTCCGTCAAGTGATTGTCAACCGCCAACAGGGGGTCGACCTCCGAACTCGCTTGAATGGATGGCGAGCCCTTGAGGGAGTCCATCAACCTGAGCACCCAGGGATTTCGAGAGTCCGGATCCCCGCAGACCGAGGACCAGAAGATCCGCTCTCTCGAGGAGGCGAAGAGAGTCCCCTCCACGTCGTCGGCGGAGAAGTCATACTCCAGTAAGCCGGGCCACACATAGGGACTGCCAAGCTGGAGGGGTACCAGTCACAAGGGTGGAGTTTCAGGATTTTCAAGAAGTCGTTCTGTGGGCCCTCAATGTTGCTCCCAACCACGAGCAATGGGCGCCCAGTCCTCAACCTGCCCCAAGCCATCACCACCGCACTCCTAGTCCCTTTCTGCATGGGAAAAAGTCTCGGGGCTCGGCAAGATATGACCGAAGGGAAGACTCGGTCGACCGCCGTCTCTACGAGATGGAGAGGTGCCTTGGCCGACTTGACAGAGAAGAGGAACAATGGGCGAGGAATTTCCGCCCGAGCATGCCTCTATTCTCCCGGACCATCATGGAAGCCCCGGTCCCCGAAAACTTCAAGCCCCTAACTTTGAGTCATACAACAGGGAGTCGGACCCCGTCGACCACATCGAGAGTTTTAAAACTCTCATGATGATCCACCAGGCTTCGGATGCGCTCCTTTGCAAAACCTTCCCTGCCATGCTGAAGGGGCCTGCTAGAGAATGGTACTCTCGATTCGCCCCGGCCTCCATCTTTTCCTTTGCTCAGTTCGAAGGGCTTTTCATTACTCATTTCGTGAGTAGCCGCCGGGCCGAGAAAACAAGTGTATCTTTGGTGATCCTCAGCCAAACAAAGGGTGAACGCTTAAGTGATTACGTTCGGTGCTTCACCGCTGAATCCCGGTTCATTGCCTCCCTCAACCAATCAGTAGCCTCGGCGGCATTCGGGCACAACGTCACTAACGCCGACCTCAAGGCGTCCCTTGCCAAGAAGCCTCATCGGAACTTCTCAGAACTCCTGCTTAGGAGTGAGAAGTACATCCGAGTGGAAGATGTTCTCAACCCCCCCACTATCGAGGAATCATCTTCCGCGAGCAAACGGAAGAATACGAGCGAAGAAGGGTCCCAGAAATTCCAGAGGGACGACAATGGCTAACACCGCCCAGCTCCTCGTTTTGAGAAGTTCACCCCCTACAATGCTAGTATATCAGCAGTTCTTATGGAGGTGGACAAGGAAGGGCTACTCCGCGCTCCTCCTAGAATGAATACCCCTGGCAAGAAAAGAAATAGGGATAAGTGGTGCCGCTTTTATAGGGACCAGGCCACGACACGGATGATTGTCGGGCTCTCAAAGAGGAGATCGAAGAGCTCATACAACGGGGACACCTGGCCAAGTTTGTCCGAAAAGACGGGACCGATCTTCCACGCCGAGGAGCCTACAAGCAAACAGAGAGGCCCGCCGAGTTCCAAGATTCCGAACCTGGGGCCGTCCACCTTATCCATGGAGGTCCAATGGGGGGCGAACCAAACTCCTCCCAAGAGACCTTCACCCTATCGTAGAAGTAGGTTCAGTTTTCAATAAGGCCGATGCTTGTAACACGATCAAAAGCATGTAATAATGGCCTGCTCTATTGAGGCGATCACTTAGTTTGTTTCAATAAAACTTAGCGTTATTATTGCATTTGCCTCATTTCTATCTCTATGGGTCACATCTACGACCCGTTAAATGGTAAGTTCGGAGTCCATCTTGTCCTACAGGGTTGCTTTCACAACTTACTAAGCTCAAAAAACGAGTTTGGAGTCCAACACTTGGTTCGACGTTGCTTTAGCCGCTTGCAAACAAGCAAGTGCGGGGCAGCTCTCCATTCGGAATTGCTCCTACAACTCGTTAACTCTCTTAACAACAAGTTTGGAGTCCAACACTTGGTTCGACATTGCTTTAGCCGCTTGCAAACAAGCAAGTACGGGGCAGCTCACAATTCGGAATTGCTCCTACAACTCGTTAACTCTTTTAACAACAAGTTCGGAGTCCAACGCTTGGTTTGATGCCGCTTTAGCTATTTGCGAACGAGCGAGTACGAAGTAGCTCACTATTCGAAATTGCTCCCACAACTGTTGAAACTCTCTTAAACAACAAGTTCGGAGCTCAACTCTTCCCTAGAGTTGCTCCTCAAACTTGTCTTCCGAACGGCTCTCCCCTAGAGTGGGGGGGGGTGATTCTTTGTCCCACTCACCACCTGAGTGGCCTTCTTCTCAACGAGTTCGGAGCTCAAACTCTCCCCTAGAGTTGCTCCTCAAACTCATCTCTCGAACGGCTCTCTCCTAGAGTCTGATGAAGTTATTCGCTCCGCTCGCCTTCCGAGCGGCCTTCTTCTCAACGAGTTCGGAGCTCAAACTCTCTCCTAGAGTTGCTCCTCAAACTCGTCTCCCGAACGGCTCTCTCCTAGAGTCTGATGAAGGTCTTCGCTCAGCTCGCTTTCCGAGCGGCCTTTTTCTCAACGAGTTCGGAGCTCAAACTCTCCCCTAGAGTTGCTCCTCAAACTCGTCTTCCGAACGGCTCTCTCCTAGAGTCTGATGAAGCTCTTTGCTCCGCTCGCCTCCCGAGCAGCCTTCTTCTCAACAAGTTCGAAGCTCAAACTCTCCCCTAGAGTTGCTCCTCAAACCCGTCTCCCAAACAGTTCTCTCCTAGAGCCTAGTGAAGCTCTTCGCTCCGCTCGCCTCTAGAGCGGACCTCTTCTTAATGAGTTCAGAGCTTAGACTCTCTCCTAGAGTTCTCCTCAAACTTGTCGCCAAATGACTCTCTCCTAGAGCCTGGTGACGCTCCTCCTCTCATTCACCTCCTGAGCGCCCTTCTTCCAAGAGAGTTCAGAGCCTAACTCATCTAGAGATGCTCCCATAACTCACCTCCAAGAGCGGATCCCCCTTAGAGTCATACAAAGCTCTTCTCAACTTTATGAAGGCGAAGATGTTGCGGGACTATTTTGACCATGAAGAACGATAATTCTTCAACCGACTTCTGAAAAAAACTGGTAGATCTTCGAGTTAGCTTCGAAACAAGGGGTCACACGCCCTAATCTGACCTCCGTAGCACTGGGGTTGAATAGGGAAGTGCTGGGGTTGAAGAAGATGAAGATGAGGAAGGAGGAAGAAAATTACGAGAGATCTAGCTCAATCATTTCTTAGATTTCTTTATTTCAATAGCCATGGGCAGAGCTTAGTGACCCCCCCCCCCCAAAATTTTTTTTTTTTAAAACCCCCTTCATACTATTGAAAATTTTGTTTATAGTTTGGGCCCCTAAAAATTATAAAAAAAACCCTTATATATATCTATATGTAGCCATAAGATTTTTTTATGGCCACCTGGACAAAATTGTTCTGGCTTCGCCCTGATAATAGCCACTTACTTATACTAATTCTGTTGATGAATTAGTTAATTGCTGACGTGGCCTCCTCCAAACAGAATTCCTAACTAACTAACTAACTCTAACACCCCGCAAAATTGGAAATGACAATTTTGCCCTCGGGGTGTTACTCACGTGTATTTTGTACCCCTATTCGGGATATCTGTAACGTGTTTTCACAACGTATTTTGAATTCCGATTATTTATAAATTTTTTTCAGTCGATAAAGTCAATTTCGTATTTTCGAGATTTTACGGGCGACACACGTGTTTTTGGTGCACGTGTTTAACCGTATTCTTGTTTCAAAATAAATTTCATGAAATGTGTGTCGATTTTAATTGTGCATGAAAAAGTGTAATTCTAATTAAATTAATTTTATATACATTTTATATATAATATACATGTATTTTAAATTAAATAAATAATCAAATTTGTGAATGAAGTGTGTGCATGTGCGGGGCACGTACACGTGTTTCGCAAAAGAGGAAAAAGTTGGCCGGTTGAAATTTTTGGAGAGGAGGGAGATTCAATTTCTGAATTGTAGGAGAGTGGAGGTAGTGGGATAATGGATTGATTAATGGGTAGTTTTAATAACCACTTAATTAATAAGCCTACAAATACCCCTAGCTCCTACACCATTCTCCTCATCCTCTTCACTTCTTCCTCTGTGCATTTCCGTAAGCCACAGCACAATCTAGCACTCATGTTTTGCTTTCTCCACCATACAATGTGCATTGTGTGTATACATATTTATACATATGCTCATACCCTTTTATATACACTTCTTTTTCTTCTCTCTCTCTGTCCATTCCGAAAGCAATCCAGAACTTCTTTGTTGCTTTCTCCAGACTTCACCTACCACACTTTTTACCTAATCTACTATGCATATATATATATATATATATATATATATATATAGTATGTGCATATATGAAGATGCAAATGGAGTTGGAGAGGCCCACTCTTTGCTGCCGAAACTTGGAGTGTGGGCTTTGCTTTGGTGCGCGGATCTCGAGGAGGCGGAGCGGAGTTTTTAGGAGCTTTTAATTCTAGGAGTGCAATTGCTAGGAATTAATATTCCTTGGGTGGGTGGTTCTCTTAAACTTCTAACTAGACATCATGCTAGGATGTGGTTGATAAATTAAGAAGAAACTCTAATTAAATTAGCCATGTGTTATGAAAATGAGACAAATTGCTATTAGTTTGAATGTATGTTAAAAGAGTGTTAAATTGATTGCAAAAATTATGGTTGTTAATGTAGAGTTTACCATGCTACCATGCTCTATTTGTTTGTTATGTGCTAAATTAAGATTACATGCTTGTATGTTGAATAATTGAAGAAAGAACTATGGAAATATGTGATTTTGATTATTGAGTTGTTAATTGGCATGAAAAAGGAAATTTATTACTGCGATAATTGTACATTGTTAATAAAAATATTATGTGTGACCTAGGAAAATTTTAAGTGTAATTTACAAGGAGAATATGCTTATTTTTCCCTAAATTCGAAAATCGAAGAATAAAATGAAGTAGGGTGCAAATTATGTGTTTTGTATCAAAAAATCAAAATTTTAATTTACTGAAATGCTGTACTGAGATGAAAAAGAAAATTTGGAGATTTTGAATAAATTTGGAGAAGAAGCGAACTCAAAAACATTTGTTTTTGTAAAAAAAAATTCGAAAAGAACAAAGACCTAGATTATAAACCCCGCAGCCTAGAAACATATCAGATTAGTCACTTGGCCATATTGGCTAGCCGGTGCATTTGGGTTCGATTACTGTAGCTGTGGGTTTTGGCTTGGTCGTCTTGGGTTCGAAACTTGGCGTGAGCCTTTTGTTTTCCCCTTTTTAAAACAAATCCGTAAACCGAGACACACTTTATCTTAAATTAACCCCAGCCTCTATCGCTCTGGTGCCTAGGCTTTTCTAGCTTTCGGTGGCGGTTGGTTACCGTGTGGTCGTGAGTTCGATTCCTCGCTTCGGCAGGAATTTTAATTTTTGATTTTTTTTGGCATTAAAAATTGATTTGTGGCTTATAAAAATTTGGGAAAAATACTATTATTATTCTAGAATTGTGTGGACTTAATGAAAAATATTTGGGCATGATTTGACTAAAATAAAGATGGTTTAGAAGCAAAGAATTAAGTAGAATTGCATGAAGTTGATATTTGTATAAATATGAAAAGTAATTATTTTCACGAGAAGATTACACTAAGTTATTAAAGAGAATCTGAATGAAAGAAAATTTAAGTGTGTTATCTATGGATTTTTATTGCCTAATTTGAATATTGTATATGAGTGAAAAATACGACTTTATGACGATTGAATTAAGTAAAGGTAAGAAACTATAGTATGAGAATCTAATGTGTTTATTGAAAAGAAATTTTGAGCCTGAATTACACTATTTGCAATTGAACTTGATATGTGAGATTCGATTCATAGAAAAGAATGGAAATCATGTTAATTGTGGAAAAGAACTTATGAGTATAAAGACTCAATTTTGTGATTATGAATTGAAATTGAGAACTAGAGTATAGTTAAGCCTTATACCGGCATTGAAAAAGAAATATGTTGAAATGAATTTGGAATGAAAAGACCAAGATTTGGGTCATGTGATATAGATGGTTAAGACCGGTATATATCGGAAAGGCTAACTCCAGAGAATTAATTTTGTTCATGATTCAAATAACTAAGGACTAGATACATAGTGAAGATGTGATTAAAATAAGAGAAACACGAGTATGAGGGCCTCGGAGCTACGGTGTGAGAATATTCACAGGCTGTCTTCATGATGAGTCGTGACATGACGTGTATGTCTCCAGGATTCCGTACCGTTGGCGATGCTCGCGGGGTGTTTGGTGACTGCGGGTGGTGTCATGTCCCATGACGGAGGCTGAATTGTCCATAGGTTCTTCACGATGCGTCATGACATGACGTGGGATTTTCCTTCAGACTGTTGGGACATGAGCTCGTAATTCATAGAACATCTAGGATACTTATCGTAGTTACAGTAGTAGTTTAAGTCATGACGAGGGATTGAACCCTACAAGATGAAGAACGGTTAAGGGCTTGCCCCCAGACCTATGTAGTATGGGATGCATAGAATGTGAACAAGTGCGCATTAGTGTCATGTAATATATATAACTGCGTCAAGGACTAAGTGCACCGCACAACACGAAATCTATAAGATAGTTCCTTGTAGTTTCTGTTTGTGATCAAGTTTGTGGTATGTTTAAGTATTTGAGAATCGTTATACTGTTTCGGCATAAAGAGGATAGCTGTATATAATATTTCGTCGGATGTAAGCAACTGACGCGCCCACAGTTTCTATGCAGGGTAAAGTGATTAACAAGACTAAAGAATGCATGCTGATTAAAGATTGATTCAAGTGCTGTACATTTCAATTTATGTAAATTGTTGTAAATTGTTTCCGCTGTAAATATGTAATGTAAATGTAAACTCTGATATAACAAAAAGTTTTTTTTCCTGGTAAAATTGTACGAAGAGAAGTATAAAGATTCTGTGAAACTTCGAATTCAGTCTGTTTTGGAATTTGGGGTGTTACAGAGTGGTATCAGAGCCATGCTTCCAAGTAGTATAAATTTATAACGAACGACATCCTAGAAGTGGATATTAGGGCGTGTGTTGAGTCTAGAGATTTAAATGTAAGTTACTTACATTTGTGTTGCTCTATGATTGATGTGCTCTTCGTATACATTGATTTGAGATTGTATGCGAGCACAGTTTTCCTGGGTATCAGAGTGGCGCAGTGGAAGTGTGGTTGGTTTGGAACGTCATTCATGATACATTACACATAGACACACTTCCCTCTCAAAATTTTTCATGGATTTTTATCGTAGTATCCTTTTCAACATTTGATATTTTCAAATCAATATTTTCTTATTCTACTAAATCGCCTGAATACCTATTATTTTGTCTATTTCCCTTAGACTTGATCTTTTAAACTTGTTTTATTTGTCTTTCAATCTTAAAATTGTCTTTCGTGTTTGGTGTCATTTTTGTTTATCCGTTAACATTGCTATTTACCTTATGTATTTTATCAACTATTATTTTCTTCACCTATTATTTCTATTATATTTTTAACCTTTTGAATTTTGCTTATGTGCGAATATTCTATATGATTTGATTTTGTACGATATTTTTCTTTAGTGTGTACAAAATACAACTTTTACCTTAGCGAGTTCTGGGGACAGAACTATTCTAAGGAGGGGGGAGAGTGTAACTCTCCGCAAAATTGGAAATGACAATTTTGCCCTCGGGGTGTTACTCAAGTGTATTTTGTACTGTTATTGGGGATATCTATAATGTGTTTTCACGACGTATTTTGAATTCCGATTATTTATAAATATTTTTCGGTCGATAAAGTCAATTTCGTAGTTTTGAGATTTTATGGGCGACACACGTGTTTTTGGTGCAGGTGTTTAACCGTATTCTTGTTTCAAAATAAATTTCATGAAATGTGTGTCAATTTTAATTGTGCTTGAAAAATTGTAATTCTACTTAAATTAATTTTATATACATTTTATATATAATATACATATATTTTAAATTAAATAAATAATCAAATTTGTGAATGAAGTGTGTGCACGTGCGGAGCACGTACACGTGTTTTGCAAAAGAGAGGGAAAAGTTGGCCGGTTGAAATTTTTGGAGAGGAAGGAGATTCAATTTTTGAATTGTAGGAGAGTGGAGTTAGTGGGATAATGGATTGATTAATGGGTAGTTTTAATAACCACTTAATTAATAAGCCTACAAATACCCCTAGCTCCTACACCATTCTCCTCATCCTCTTCACTTCTTCCTCTGTACATTTCCGTAAGCCACAACACAATCCAGCACTCATGTTTTGCTTTCTCCACCATACAATGTGCATTGTGTGTATACATATTTATACATATGCTCATACCCTTTTATATACACTTCTTTTTCTTCTCTCTCTCTGTCCATTCTGAAAGCAATCCAGAACCTCTCTGTTGCTTTCTCCAGACTTCACCTACCACACTTTTTACCTAATCTACTATGCATATACATAATTATATATATATATATATATATATATATATATATATAGTATGTGCATATATGAAGATGCAAATGGAGTTGGAGAGGTCCACTGTTTGCTGCCGAAACTTGGAGTGTGGGCTTTGCTTTGATGCACGGATCTCGAGGAGGCGGAGCGGAGTTTCTAGGAGCTTTTAATTCTAGGAGTGCAATTGCTAGGAATTAATATTCCTTGGGTGGGTGGTTCTCTTAAACTTATTACTAGACATCATGCTAGGATGTGGTTGATAAATTAAGAAGAAACTCTAATTAATTTAGCCATGTGTTATGAAAATGAGACAAATTGCTATTAGTTTGAATGTATGTTAAAAGAGTGTTAAATTGATTGCAAAAATTATGGTTGTTAATGTAGAGTTTACCATGCTACCATGCTCTATTTGTTTGTTATGTGCTAAATTAAGATTACATGCTTGTATGTTGAATAATTGAAGAAAGAACTATGGAAATATGTGATTTTGATTATTGAGTTGTTGATTGGCATGAAAAAGGAAATTTATTACTGAGATAATTGTACAATGTTAATAAAAATATTATGTGTGACCTAGGAAAATTTAAGTGTAATTTACAAGGAGAATATGCTTATTTTTCCCTAAATTCGAAAATCGAAGAATAAAATGAAGTAGGGTGCAAATTATGTGTTTGTATCAAAAAATCAAAATTTTAATTTACTGAAATGCTGTACTGAGATTAAAAATAAAATTTGGAGATTTTGAATAAATTTGGAGAAGAAGCGAACTCAAAAACATTTGTTTTTGTAAAAAAAATTCGAAAAGAACAAAGACCTAGATTATAAACCCCGCAGCCTAGAAACATATCAGATTAGTCACTTGGCCATATTGGCTAGCCGGTGCATTTGGGTTCGGTTACTGTAGCTGTGGGTTTGGGCTTGGTGGTCTTGGGTTCGAAACTTGGCGTGAGCATTTTGTTTTCCCCTTTTTGAAAAAAAATTCCAAAAACCGAGACACTTTATCTTAAATTAACCCCAGCCTCTATCGCTCTGGGGCCTAGGCTTTTCTGGCTTTCGGTGGCGGTTGGTTACCCAGTGGTCGTGAGTTCGATTCCTGGCTTCCGCAGGAATTGTAATTTTTGATTTTTTTGGCATTTAAAATTGATTTGTGGCTTATAAAAATTTGGGAAAAATACTATAATTATTCTAGAATTATGTGGACTTAATGAAAAATATTTGGGCATGATTTGACTAAAATAAAGATGGTTTAGAAGCAAAGAATTAAGTAGAATTGCATGAAGTTGATATTTGTATAAATATGAAAAGTGATTATTTTCATGAGAAGATTACACAAGGTTGTAAACGGCGTCAGGCAGTGGCAGTTCGGTCAAGGGGCGCCTAGCGCCTAAGGTGCCTAATCGTCTCTAACCGCCTAGACCACCACCTAATGCAAAGGTGGTTCGTTCTCCTCCATCTGAGCGCCTAGGCGTCCGAGGCGGACGTCATTTAGAACACTGAGATTAAACTAAGTTATAAAAGAGGAATTTGAATGAAAGAAAATTAAAGTGTGTTATCTATGGATTTTTATTGCCTAATTTGAATATTGTATATGAGTGAAAAGTACGACTTTATGACTATTGAATTAAGTAAAGGAAAGAAACTATAGTATGAGAATCTAATATGTTTATTGAAAAGAAATTTTGAGCATGAATTACACTATTTTAAATTGAACTTGATATGTGAGATTTGATTCATAGAAAAGAATGAAAATCATGTTAATTGTGGAAAAGAACTTATGAGTATAAAGACACAATTTTGTGATTATGAATTGAAATTGAGAACTAGAGTATAGTTAAGCCTCATACCGGCATTGAAAAAGAAATATGTTGAAATGAAATTTGGAATGAAAAGATCAAGATTTGGGTCATGTGATATAAATGGTTAAAACCGGTATAGTGGAAAGGCTAAATCTAGATAATTGATTTTGTTCATGATTCAAATAACTAAGGACTAGATACATAGTAAAGATGTGATGAAAATAAGAGAAACACGAGTATGAGGGCCTCGGAGCTACGGTGTGAGAATATTCACAGGCTGTCTTCATGATGCGTCGTGACATGATGTGGATATGTTTCCAGGAGTCCGTACTGCAGGCAACGCTCGCGGGGTGTTTGGTGACTGCAGGTGGTGCCATGTCCCATGACGGAGGCTGAATTGTCCATAGGTTCTTCACGATGCGTCGTGACATGATGTAAGATTTTCCTCTAGGCTGTCTGGACATGAGTTCGTAATTCATAGAACATCTAGGATACTTATCGTAGTAACAGCAGTAGTTTAAGTCATGACGAGGGATTGAACCCTACAAGATGAAGAACGGTTAAGGGCTTGCCCGTAGACCTATGTAGTATGGGATGCATAGAATCTTAATAAGTGCGCATTAGTGTCATATAATATATATAACTGCATCAAGGACTAAGTGTACTGCACAACACGAAATCTATAGGATAGTTTTTGTAGTTTCTGTTTGTGATCAAGTTTGTGGTTTGTTTGAGTATTTGAGAATCATTATACTATTTCGGCATAGAGAGGATAGCCGTGTATAATATTTCGTCGGTTGTAAGCAACTGACGCGCCCACAGTTTCTGTGCAGGGTAAAGTGATTAATAAGACTAAAGAATGCATGCTGATTAAAGATTGATTCAAGTGCTGTTTTTCAATTTATGTAAATTGTTGTAAATTGCTTCCGCTGTAAATATGTGATGTAAATATAAACTCTGATATAACAAAAAGTTTTTTTCCCTTGTAAAATTGTACGAAGAGAAGTGTAAAGATCCTGTGGAACTTCGAATTCAGTCTGTTTTGAAATTCGGGGTGTTACACAACTGCCTAAATTCCCTACACATATACGTGCATCACCCGTGCCTACACATATCTCTCCAAATACCTAGGTCTCTTAACCAGTCTTCTTTTGGGTTGCTGTAGCTTCAGATCCGATCCGATACCCGTCCCATCATTCAAACCTGCATCAGAGTGGGTCCTTCATTAAAGAAGAAGCATCTAATCGAGTTTTAGGTTAATCGTGCTACTATTTTGGCGATGTTTCTTCTATCTTAACTGAAATGTTCACAGATGAGTAAAAGAAAGTGGTATCCAGGGGCTTCTTTGTTAATATAATTTGTGTAGGCAGGATGAAGTTGCGAGTTATATTCTGGGGAAGGGTGGGAGCAAAATAAATATATGGTAAATAACAAAATACACCCTAAGGTTTGAAGAGGAGAGAAAGAAAAAAGTAGCCTGTGTTTTTCCAAGTAGCAATCACCCCTACAAGTAATCTGTTTATTTCCATATGTTTTTTGACATGCACTGTTTATGGAACTGTGGTGTTTTTAATCATCTAGCTGATATGATTTTTTTTGTATATATTTTCTGTCTTATAAATACACGTAAAAAATTTCTCAGAACATTTGGGACATTTTAAGCGTGCACATAAAGTACTAGGTCAATTAGTTTTAATTTTCTTACATGGTCTTTTGTACCAAGAAGTGAAAGCTTCTCATTTGAGTGATTTTGTGCAGGTTGAAACAGATGAGCTTTATGCACAAGATGATGAATCTCATCCATCCATTTTGTGTTGCAATGGGAAGCATCAGTTCATTCTTAATGAGCAAATTGGATTTAGATGCAAGTTCTGCACTTTTGTTGAACTGGAGATTAAAGACATCTTCCCATCGTGGGTATGGATTACTAACACAAGTTACATGACTTATGCTTCTATCAGTTGCATATCCTATTCTTTTGACTATTTTGTACATGTTGCAGGTTTTCCACACTGGGGAGAGGTTTTCTGAGAAAAGAACCGTGGACAAAGTGCTCCCGTTGCTCTTTAATGATCTTTCTACTGAAGGAAAAAGCCAAGACTCTCATGGCTTTTCAAGGGTAACAACTGTGTGGGATCTCATTCCTGGTACACAAGAGAAAATGTTTATGCATCAACGCGAAGCATTTGAATTTTTGTGGAGAAATCTAGCTGGAAGTATTGAACTCGATGAGTTGAAGTCCTGCAGTGGTTGCGATGGCACTGGTGGGTGTGTTATTTCACACGCCCCTGGAACTGGAAAGACACGATTAGCAATTGTCTTTATCCAATCTTACATGAAACTCTTTCCAGAATGTCGGCCAGTAATTGTTGCTCATCGTGGATTACTGCAAACATGGTCAAATGAGATTAAAAAATGGGGAGTCGACCTTTGTGTTCATAATTTGAATTCTGACGAGTTCTCAGGTGAGGAAGATCCTGCTCACCTCCAGTTGGCCAAGAAAGTACACGGAGACAGAAATTTTATGCGTTTAGTGAAGTTGTCTTCATGGGTCAAAGGTAACAGTGTGCTTTTGGTAACCTATAATTTGTTAGTTATCATATGCTCCACTGGTGATAGTTTAAGATGTGCGCTATTGAAGGCGATACTCCTCGAGAAGCCAAACTTGATCATTTTTGATGAGGGTCACACTCCAAGGAATGAACGTAGTCTCATGGTGAAAACACTGGGAAAAATTAAAACTTCTAAACGTGTGATTCTTTCTGGAACTCTTTTCCAAAATAACTTTACAGAGCTTTATAATACGCTGTGTCTTGTTAGACCCAAGTTTGCTGAAAAAATTTCGACTAAAACATCAAAACTATATCAGCAGCGAAAAGTAGAGTTATTTTCTGGCAGGGAAGATAATATTTTTTCAGAAAGGAACCAAGCCAAATCTAAATGGGATCATCTTACAAAATGTGTGAATGATGATAGTAGCCAAGAGCTTGAAGTAGTTAAATCAGTTATTAAACCTTTTGTTCACGTGCACACTGGGAGTATTCTCGAAACGCTTCCTGGTTTTAGAAAATGTGTACTTCACTTGGATCCTAGTCCTCAACAGAAGCACATCCTTGAGAAATTACAAGATATGAGGCTTACTTCTTCCTTTGACACTGACTTCAAATTTTCTTTGGTCTCTGTTCATCCTTCCCTTGTGATGGCTTTCTTATCTGAGGAAGAGCAGTCTGTGATTGACACTTCCGTGATAGAGAATCTAAGATTAAACCCCCTTGAAGGGGTGAAAACAAAATTTGTAGTAGAACTACTTCGACTCTGTGAAGCACTAAAGGAGAAAGTTCTAGTCTTCTGTCAGTTTAAAGAACCTCTGAAACTGATAACGGAGCAGCTTGTCAAGTCATTTGGTTGGAGAGAAGGTAAGCAGATTTTAAAGATTAATGGCACAAGCGATTCATTGCAGCGGCAATCCTCTATCGATGCTTTCAATGATTTGGCAAGTGAAGCAAGGGTGTTGTTAGCATCCACAAAAGCATGTTGTGAAGGGATAAGCCTTGTTGGTGCTTCAAGGGTTGTCCTACTTGATGTTCTTTGGAACCCATCTGTTGAGCACCAAGCAATAAGCCGTGCATATAGGATAGGGCAACAGAAATTTGTGTACATTTATCAGTTAATTACATTTGGCACAGCTGAGAGAGATAAATGCAGTAAACAATACGAAAAAGATCACATGGCTAAGTTGGTTTTTTCTCCTGAAACAGACATGAATGATTTGAAGGCCAGTTCATCACATGCTGAAGAGGAACGCATGCACAAGCTTGCTGCTGATGACAAAATCTTGGAAGCAATGAATGGGAATGCCAAGATAAAAGATATGTTTCTGAAGATAGAGTACCCATGAAAGTCACAAATATAATGTGTGAATTGAGGAAGACGATTGAAAATTGGCCATCAAAGGGTGTAGCACCATACACGGTATGTTATTTATCATAACCACAATTGTTATTTCAAATGAGTAGAAAGCCTAGTTGAAACTTCTACTTTCTATTTTTCTAGGAAGGAGAGGTGAATGGAATATATATATATATATATATATATATTGAGGAGAAGGTGGAGTTTGGCCACCCTGTTTCATTAATAAGAGATTAATAAAACGAAACTCAGGGTACTGAGCTTACAACATAGTCCTAGAAATAAAACATAAAAGAAAAAACATACTCCACCCTGAACATGGGGGGTGGGACAAAAGACAGAACAAATAGTAGCCACAACGTAATACATCATTCCCCCCAACAAACCCTGGAGTGGTGGGTATCACTGTCCATCATAGCTCATGCTGGCTCTCAGTCAATCGTCAGGCCGATCTCAATCTCTTCGTCATCAAACTCCTGCACCTGGAATACAGTCTCAATCCTGCTCCTGGGACCTGCTGCTGCCACATTAGCCCAAAATGAAATTAGATGCATTATATGATTCAGATTGCCATAAATACTATTACAAGTACTACGAAAGTATAGATTATTTCTGTCTAGCCAGAGAACCCAGGTCATTGTGACAATCGCGATATATCACGTCTCTCTCATAGCACATCTCTTCGTCGCGAACTTGGTTCCCATCCATAGGTCCTCGTATGTAATAGGGTATTGAGATATCCCTAGTGCGCTGAGAACCTCTACGACAACCGTTTTGCTCCTAGGACTGGAAAGGAAGAGATGATCTCTAGTCTCCAGGGTAGCCTGGCAGAACCCGCATTGAGAATTCACATTTGGTTGGAGCTTGATTAGGTTTTCTCTAGTCAGGACCGCATCGTTAAGCACCAACCATAGAAAATTTTGGTTTTTAGAGGCGCTTTCATTTTTCAGACAATGGCTGACCACTTAGGTGAGCATCCCCTAAAATGGATGCGATTGTACATCGATCGGACCGTGAATTTGCCGTTTTTCTCCAAACCCCAGGTTTTCTTGTCCGGCCCCTAAGAACAGCCAATTCCAGTGTTGGTGATGAAGGTTTGAAGTTCCGTCAGTCTACGCTGGGAGCCTATGTCAAGCAGTTGTTTGAAAGCTGGATTCCATGCGCCTCTTTTTCCGGCTGCTGCCACCGTGCAGTGTGGTGGTGTCGCTGGCTCGTATAAGTTGGGGAACATGGACCTGAGTGTGTGATTAGCACACCACTTATCCCACCAAAATCTAGTAAGTCTGCCGTTACCTATGGTTGATTTAACACAGCTGTTGAAGGGTTCGTAAGTCTTGGTAAAATCCCTTTCCAGAAGTAGGATACTCTAGGGCCTATCCTGAAGCATAGATTTCTAGTTCCATTCCCATGTATGTATCCCTGAACAAACTGCTGCCACCCTTCTCCATTAGGGCGGAAAATTTTCCACCACCATTTACCCAGTAGCGCTAGATTCATGTCTCGAAGATCAATTATACCCAGGCCTCCATGAATCTTTTTCATACATGCCTTCTCCCATCTAATGAGATGGTATCCTCCTCGGTCTGGGTCTGCCCCTTTCCATAAGAAACGCTTCCTAGTCCGGTCAATTCTTTGTATTACCCATCGTGGCATCTCGAAGAAAGAGAGATAATAGGTAGGAAGGTTTGAGAGGACTGCATTGATGAGCATGACTCTCCCTCCCAAGGAGAGGGCTTTCCCTTTCCATCATGCTAGTTGTTTCTCGACCCTATCAATGATGGGTAGCCAATTCACCTTTTTGAGTCTTCCGGGTCTTAGCGGCAATCCAAGGTACTGAATGGGGAACCTCTCGATGGAGCAATTAAGGATCGTTGCATGATCCAGCGTCTTTTCTGGAGTCAGAGCAATGGGAATTAGGGCACTTTTGTGGAAATTAACTCTGAGTCCCGACCAAGCTTCAAAGCAAATAGAATTCCTTGAAGACGGTAGTTTTCCCTGGGTTTCCATTGCCGAATAGGAGAGTGTCGTCTGCGTATTGTAGTATAGAGTAACCTTGATGCTGTACCGCTTTAGCCACTGGTACAATCTAGCCTGCTCTACTGTACCTGGTCATCATGGTTCTGAGCACGTCTGCCACGATGGTAAAGAGGAGGGGTGATAGCGGATCTCCTTGTCTGAGCCCCCGTTTGCAAGAGAATGGGTGACCTGCTGTCCCATTGACCAAAATAGCCGTCTTGCTAGTGGTAAGACACGTGTGGATCCATCTGTCCCCGAACCTCCGTCCAGCAAGCACTTCCAGTAAACAATCCCATTCCACGAAATCATAGGCTTTCCCAAAATTCAGCTTCAGGAGGTAGCTTTTCGCGTTGGAAGCGTGGCACTGATGGATAGTCTCTTCAGCTGTAGCGATGCTGTCCTGAATGCATCTTCCCTTAATGAAGCCCGTCTGGTCCTGACTAATAAGGTCGTCCATTACCTTTCTCAGTCTGTTAGCGAGTCTTGGTAATGATCTTAACTGAACAGTTAAGGAGGCTTATGGGACAGAAGTCACCGACACGTCGTGATTCTTCTTGTTTGGGGATGAGCACCACCTGCGCGTAGTTGAGTCTCCCCAATTTGAGTTTATGCTCATAGAAGTCTTCGAACAGCTTCAGCATGTCACCTTTTATTTTCTCCCAGAATATCTGATAGAACATGATTGGGAAACCGTCTGGACCTGGGGCTTTATCTTTACCCAGTTGTTCGACTGCCTTCCAGACCTCCTTTTCGGTGAAGAGTGCTTCAATGGATTGCAAACAAGGACCTGGAGTGCCTGCTCGGTCTTGCCAGAAGTCATGTTGGAGAGAGGTTCTGAAGTCCGCTTTGTGCCCATAGAGGCGCCTGTAATGGGATTGGAAGGCCAGCTTAATAGCATCTTCGCCTTGTATTAATCCAGACTTCAAGTTGATAGAGTGGATGAGGTTAGTTCTACGTCGGGCACTGGCAACTCAGTGAAAAAATACTGTATTCGCGTCTCCCTCTTTGAGCCACGTAATTCTCAATTGTTGTTGCCATCTGATTTCCTCCATCCTGTAGAGCTGGTCAATTTCCTGTCTGAGTTGGAACAATCGATTCCGTTCTTCCTGTAGAAGGTCCCTAGCCTCTTCTGTCTTCTCAAGTTCCTCAATTCCTTCAAGAAGGGACTCCTTTGCTCTCCATATTAGTGCAAATCTGGTCCGGTTCCACTTCCTCAGCTTGCCCCTGAGCTTACTAATTTTTTCACACCATATAGCGGTCTCCTCAGTACCCTTGGTTGGGCGAGACCAGCTCTCATTGACCATATGGTGAAAACCTTGGATTTCTAACCAAGCCTTTTCGAACCGAAATTTTGATGGCTTTCTGGGTTGGTCCTCCCCCGAAGATAAGAAAATAGGCACGTGATCCGAGGTTGATTTAGGGAGTGATTTAGCTGATGATAGAGAAAATTTGGTCTCCCAATCTGTGGAGACCAAGATCCTATCTAACTTAGCTAAAATGGGCGTAGCCTGCATGTTTGACCAGGTGAATAGTCTATCCGAGATGGGGATGTCAACCAGTTTCAGGTCTGTGATCACCTCATTAAACGCTTCTCTGTCTAGGTCACTGGCACCTCTGCCTCTGTGCTCTGAGGAAAATCTTGTGATGTTAAAATCTTTCCCCACCACCCACGGGTGTGGCTAGTGTGCTTGGATAGCTCGAAGTTCCGCCCAAAAAGCCGTTCTAGTGGCGGACGTGTGTGGCCCGTACACCACCGTGACCGATTGAACCCATCGGTCGGACTTTCGCTGTAGCAATACCAATAAAGAGAATTGCCCGTGTAGTTCGTCAACACAGCAGAAGATGCTGAGGTTAAACCCTAGAGCGATGCCCCCAGATGCCCCAACTGATGGTAACATCCTCAATTCGGAGATTCGGCTACCCCCCACTCTCCTAAGTCTAGACATGTGAGACAGTTTGGTCTCCTGGAGACCCACGATGTTAGCCTTAGATCTGGCTACGACTTCCTTAACCATTTCTCGTTTACCCCGCCCACCAAGGCCTCTAACATTTCAGAATAGTGCTTCCATTAAATACTATTAGGGGGGTACGTGACTCGTTTTTACGTTCGAGTCCAAAATAAGACTAACCCTATCAGTCTCCCTCCCTCTAATTCGATTAAGGAACCGAGCGTTTCTGTCAATATCGTTAACTGCATGACCACAGGTTTCGGCTAGATAAAAAATTTCAGTATCGGTCATGAAATTAAAAACTGAAGCTAGGAAAGAGCCTGTACCTCCGACGCTTGTTTAGCCGCTTTAGCGGCTGCCGCAATCTCCAAATAGTCATCTAAGGACTCCTCCATAGCCCTCTTGTGAACCCTGAGACCTGTATCACTTTGAGATGCGCTTGTACCTGTTGCTTGCGTTGGGGGGAAAGTGCATGGTACCAGATCTGGTGATTGACTCGGGAGCTCTTCCGCCTCTTCTTCTGAGTCCAACAACTCTCCCTCTGAGTAGACACAGTCATCCTCAAGATTAAGCCTATCCTCTCGGTCATCTTCATAAAGAGGTGAGTCTGGGACACTCGTTTGCGCCCACTAAATTGTTTGGATTCATGACTACAACATCTTTTCCTTGGTTGGGCCCCTATTTGGGCCCATATAAATTCCCCACACCCCCGTCTAAACCCTTTTCAAAAAATTCCTCACTCTGGCTCACGATAGTGTGAGTTGTGCCTCCGATGCAGCTCACCCACGCCTCTGATCTCTTCGCCACCTGTCACGCTCTGAGCAGCGCTCGTGGTTATCGAAGCGTTAGGGGCTGATAACGAGGCGTTGAATACCACTTTTGATGCATGCGTCTCTTTATCTGTGAGCTCCTTACCCCTTTCATCGTCATCTGTGAGCTCCTTACCCCTTTCAAGCTTCCTCTTTCCCTGAGCATGAAGCCCTCTTTTTGCTTCGTTCTCTTTTGGGACCTCCTCCCTACCTACGAGCACCTGCTTGCTCGTCGTCTTTCCCAAAATAGGCTCTGCCTTTTCCAGATCTCTACCCAACGTAAACCGCTTTTGCTTTTTTGGAGACCCAACTTGCTTTGGTACCCACTCCTTGGCCAGAAGCGACGCTGCTTTCGTCGTCTTCCCCTTAACGGTACTGCCCTCTACCAACTCCTGCTCCAAAGCTAGTACCTTTTTCCCTTTTGGGAGGGTACTCTGCATGTCGTGGGGGAGTTGGTTTTTTCCCTTTCTAGGGCCTGCAAGCTCTGGATCCCCTCTCTGTGCTGCTCTTCGCTTCTCCTCACCAACTTGCAGAGTTTGATTTTCTTTTTGAGCTATCTGCTGCCCCCCCTTTTCCTGGCTTACCGTTGACTCTGTGAAATGAACCAAATCTGGAGATGGGCCATCTTGGCCGTTGGATCCCTTGGTCAAGCTTCGTACTCGACCACCGGCGTCCCGCCCTGATGCATGACCCTCTGGTCCTTCCGCCGCAAGCTCCCGGTGAGCTTTCATCCCTCTCGCCGCCTTAATCAACTCTCGATGGGCTCGCTCCACTTCATGGGTCCCGTCTATAGTGAGATCCCATGTTGGTGAAGCAACTTGTTTGTAGGTGCGGCCATCTCTGAGGGAGGATGGAGGTGTGGGGGACTTGATGGGAGTGAGTTCCGTCTCTGTTTCTGCACGCTTGTCGAGTACAAAGCGGATGAGATAAAACTCCTTATAGGAGAAGACTTTTGCGAATCTTGGCATTAAGGAGATGTCACCGCTCCTGATCAGTTCCCTAGCTGATACGATCTCCGAGCGGCGAACGGTCTTCTCGTCGACGTCTTCCACTGAGCCGAAGCTGGAGACTATCTCTTGCAAAGCCTTCTTTTTCCAAAAATGTAAGGGTACGTTATGAATCCATATCCAATATCTCTCCCCCTGAGGTCGTTCTGCACCAAAGCTCGGTGACCAAGCTTTGAACTCCATCTTGAAATGCCCAAAGTCCACCGTTTCCATTCCGGCGACCTCAATCATCTTCTGTGGCGAGGGGAATGATATGAGGAACTGGAGGTGACACATTTTCTTAACAACCCAATCTCGGTGTGCCTTCATTGGCCACCTCATGTTTAAAGCTTGGAGAAGATGGGTCTCCGACGGCCGTCCTAATCTCACCCGTGCCACTGCGCACCATTGGCTTAGCCACTTTTCCTCATTCTTTATCGTGGCAAGGCTGTTTGCAAGCTTGATCGACGCTGGGTTGTCAGGCGACCTGTCCCTGCACACCTGCCGCTCGTCGTCATTGTTAGAAGTGATGACATTTGTGCAGTTGTATGACATGTGACCCTACATCATACACCTCAGGCACCGCACTTCTTTGGTGCACTCTGTCCGGTAGTGTCCCAACTCTCCGCAGTTGAAGCATGGCACCGGTTTGCGCTTTCCTTTTCTCTAGTTTTTCCTGTTATCCAGTAGGGCTGGGGTTGGGGAGTTGGTTTTTCTTTTTTCCTTTAACTACTTGTCATCTCTCCGATGATCCCCCAATCGGAGCGAGGTCCTCCCTCTCTTTAGATTCATCGTTTGGACCCCTCTGTTGGGCCCATACAACGATGGACTTTAGAGGGTCGTGGACCTCCTCCTTTGGCGGTGATTGGTGGGGGTTGTGTGAAGAGGAGGATGCAGGAGGGTGATGCTGGTTTCGACTGTTGGGTTTTGTTGGGGGTGTGGTAGCAGTTGGAGGGAGGTGGTTGTGCGAGGGAGATGTTGGTTGTGGTGGGGTGACTGAGCGGTGGTGTTGTCTTGCCTGTTGAATTTGTTCTCTGTGATGATGGGGATGATGGTGAGTTGCACTACGGTGTTGTCTTGCATGTTGAAGTTGCTCCCTGTCATTGTTTTGTTGTCTTGCCTGTTGAAGTTGTTCTCTGTGGTGATGGAGGTTGTGAGTTGCATTATGGTAGCCCCTTTCTTTTGCATAGCTTGCCCTGTGATTGTACCTATGCTGCATGTCTGTGCTGTACCGCCGGTCATATAGCTGTCTCTGAGCGTGACGTTGGAACAAGGGGGGGGGGTTCTTTTACGCCGGTAATGGCTGGTAGGAGGACCCCCTCTATGGGCCAGTCCTCTCGGCTCCAGCACCTCCAACGGGCAATGATGATCCATGCCTCTCCCCTCTTGCCGATGAAGTGCATTTCGATGTGCCCGCGGAGGGGAGAGTGCGCTTCTGAGCCCAGAGGGTTCACCCTCAGTTTGGTTAGGCCGAAGGTTATGGTTTGGGTTTGGGGCAGGAAGTTGGGGTGTAAGTGTCGGAGGTTCTGAGGGTTGAGGAGGTGGAGGGGAGCATCAGAGGTTTAGGGGGGAGTGTAGGGATGGTAGGAGTGTGGCGGACCCTCTCGTTGGGTCCGCACCCACTCAATTCCAACTCCGACAACATGTGGGAATGAAGCCAGAGGTCCGAATAGCAGTTTGGTGGCCAAGGGGAAAGTTGAGTTGTTGCAGATCTTGAAGAAGAAAAGGAGAGGGAAAGTTGGCTTTGGTGGGTAGTCTTACTTAGTTGATGTTGTTGTAGCTGAAGAAGGGAGGAAAAGGGAGGAGGAGCTTGAGCAAAGATGGAGACATGGCAATGGAGAGGCAAGGTGAAGGAGACGGTTCAGCTGTGGTGAAGATGAAGGTTCCGGCGAGAAGACGGTAGAGGTGTGCAAAGAGAGTTGGAGTGTTACCCACCTCAAGAAGAATATTCATACAACTAGTAGTCTTCTCCTCAAAGCAATTGATCTACTCCTCATTGCCTCCAAAAATCACCAAAGTCCGAATGGAAAATATTATTATTCAGAACTCCTCTGGCTATATATGTCTAATTGCAAGCACGGTACCTAAACCTTGGTCGTCAGCCATGCTTGCAATTAAAGTATATAGCATTTGAGTCCCTTACAAAGAATTTATCAATACAAAATAGAAAACTTAGAGCCCCAACTGATATGAGTAAAAATAGAGCTAAATCGGGACCGTTCAAATCGGGCACGGATCTTAAAGCTTCCAGGGGTAAAACGGTAATTTCAGCAGACACAGGCTCGATAAGATAAGTTGGACCGTTCTCAAGCCCGGCAAACTGATCCAGTCTGCAATAGGAACTGTTACAACAGCCCTACCACAAAGGAGTTCAAATTCGTCGAACCCAGTTGAAACCCCCATATTATAGGGGGTAACTGATTCTATCCATCCATACACAAGGGAGGATTTGAAAACTCTATCTCTCCATCAAGAGAAGAGTCCAGTCCCGATCCCTTCACATGGGTGGCATAACTGGCTCTATCCTATCATCGGGAAGTAGAGATTCATCCTCATCTTGAAATTGATTCCCAAGGCGACCATATAACCTCTCTCCTCCCACCGTTGCAAGGTAATCAATTTTTCTATACAAAAAGCTCTTTCATAATTATTCAGATTACTGACAAAAGCGTCGGAGGGTGCGTCGCCGGAATCAACCCCGGTATCTTGCACTTTTTGCAGGTCATGGCAGCAGCGGGAAACCAGTCAAATGCCGGTGAAGGTATTCAAGTTTGACTCATTCGATTTCCTACGAACTCACAAATTCTATCTGTTTGCTCTCACACCGAAATCAGCAGCAACACCAACAATTCCCCGATATCAAGCACTGAACTATCCGTTCTTTGCACCCTCCACTTGCACTCTTGTAACAAAATTTTGATAGTCATAGGCCATGTTCTAAATAGGATAATCTAGCGTTCTCAAACTCGAATTTGTGCGGCGAGAAATTGACTATCTTGGCCCGCATATAGCCTACTTTATGACATTCTTGATTATAAGCTGCATATTTCAATATGCCTGCATATTTCGAGTATGCCCTATCATATTTCAAGGGGAGAATTGGTATATTTACAATTATATGAATGATTCTTTTAGGCCCAGTCCAGAACCTGCCCTGTTTTTAAGGGGAAATAAATAAAAAGAAGCCATTTTTAGTCTTTATTTTATTAGTTATGTTGCAGACTTATTATAGTAGTTGTTTTATGTCTTTACTTTAATTTTATTGCACATTCATGTGATATTAATTATGTTTGATGTCTTACAAATTTTTTTCTCTGTTTTTTCCCAAAAATTTCTAATTTTTAATGATTTTTTTTCTTCTAATTTTATTGGATTCATTTTTAAAAAATCCCCAACTGCAAATGCAACCGCATGTGGTTTATGCAAGCATGGGGCCAGGAAACACATTATCCCGGCCTATCGTAACTTTGGAATACGCTTATTCGTGAATTCCTTATAGAAAATTCCCTGATTTCTCTCTTGCCAGATTTTTTTTTGTTGTAAATGAGCCATATTGCTGATGCGTTTGCAAGCCTAGCTTTTTGGAAAAATTATGGTCTGTCTGAGTAATGAAAATAGCACAATAAGAGAAAATAAATAAGCACAAGCATGCATTGAATTTACGTGGAGAAGCCCTCTAGTGTGAAGGGGAGAAACCACGGGGCTCTAGCCAACTCAAATCATCCACTATAATAATGGGTTTATGAGGCTGCTTGTTTTCGGGTGTGGGAGCAACAGATAATGTGAGTTCTGTTGGTAAAAAGGAAACTCAGATCTCGGCCACCGATCTGACTCAAATGTGATGCTGATGTGATTGGATCTAGTCAATTTGGGAGCGATCAACCATCGTTGGACACCTGCAAAAAAGCTTGAAACACTAGGAGGACTTCCGACGATAGATCCTCTTACGCTGAAGTCAATAACCAGATGATTGGGAGAGGCTTAAGTGGTGAAATAGTGATTACCTGGTTACTGTAGAGGTAAGGCTGTATAGAGCCTGATTATGGAATATTTGTCGATCTCCAGATTAGGGGAAGTGACCCGAATCACGTTGGGTTGGATTTGGGTGATGGGCATGCAGTCGGCCCACAAGGTGTTATGGGATCTCCTCAAGATTCGTGTTAGGATCGAGCGGTACAGATCGTCCGTTATTTTTACTCTCATTATAAGCCCCCTACTTTCGATGGTGACCTTTCGGACTTCTTCAAGGAGTAGTTAACTTTTTGAGGGTGTCGTGTAGACAATGACGATCTGCACGCGTCAAAATTGGGAGTGTCCCCTGCAGTGTAAATCTACGGGAAGGATGGGGTCGGCTGTCATGTTGAGGTCGGGAGTGAGTCTCACCTGCTCGGGGTCCCCGCGAGGGTCGGCCTTGGACGCCACGCCAAGGGTGTACCTGCCGGGAGGCTTTGTGAGAACTGAAGGTCGGCCTTAGACGCCATGTAGAGGGCACAGCGAGGTGAGACATTATGGGTGCTCCTCATAAGGGTCGGCCTCGGACGTGCAGCGAATTGAGACATTGTGAGAGCTCTTCATAAGGGTCGGCCTCGGACGTCACACCGCAGATGCGACGAGTTGTGACCTTATAAGAGCTTCTCATGAGGATATGCTTCAGGTGTTACGCCGAGGGCGCAGCGAATTGAAGCCTTGTGAGAGCTTCTCATGAGGATCGGCCTCGGATGACACATCGAGGGTGTGGCGAAAAGACATCTCGAAAGCTCCTCATGAGGATCAGCCTCGGATGCCACGCCAAGGGTGCAACGAATTGAGTCCTTGTGAGAGTTCCTCATGAGGATCGGCCTTCGATGCCACACTGAGGTCGCACCGAATTGAAGCCTTGTGAGAGCTCCTCATGAGGGTCGGCCTCAGATGCTATGCCGAGGGCGCAGCGAATTGAGACCTTGTGAGAGTTCCTCCTGATGGTCGGCCTCGGATGCCACGCGGGATGTAAATTCTTTCAGGTATATCCTGAAAAATTGAAGGATCTAGTTAGGTTTGGTGTACCCCCGATTTTGTCGAACAGACTTAAGAAAGAGGTTGATGAGAAGCAGAATACTCTGTCGGAGAGCGATCTCGGTGTCATCCAGGATAAGTTCTATATACCCCAAAAGTACATTATAGTATTCTTGAAACTGGGTGTTTGTCCGGCTGATAAGCTGGGGGAGAAGTTTTGTATGTTTCCTCCGGATGCTTTTGTTTCATCTCCCCCTCCACCCGTTCATCAAGGAGGTTCTGAACTAGGCAGGGATGAGTCCGATGCAATATGCACCGAACTCGTGGAAGCAGTTGACGAGTTTCATCATGCTCAGCCAAATGGAGGAGCGTCCCTATGAGCTTCAGGTTCTTCCGAGCGAGTCTGGTTTTGAGCGCACTTCCGAAAAGTTCTCACCTGGTATATTGCCCCTCGGTCCAAGCTGTATGTGGTGCACAACCATCCGAACTCCATATAGGATTGGAGATCCAAGTATTTTATCTCTTATAACCCAGAGCCCTGGGACATATCGACGACTTCTGTAGCGCCCCGATTTTCGTACCCTGGAAACTCGTGACACATACACAGAATCTTTACTTCAAATAAGTACACAACACAGAAAAATCACAGGAAATCAAAAACTTTTTATTACATTATCATAATGTACAATGTAGTCTTAATTAGATTTACGTCACGAATTATACCAATAGATTACATTGTACAAGGAACTATATCCTCTACGCTCCATTACTCAAATCTCCTGCTCCCACGATCAGTCCTGCAACTAACCAACTATGGGCATATCAGTTGAATGCAACTGACGCAATACTGATGAAACCCGTGAATCTCCAAAATATTCAACAACAATATTGATGTAACAGAAAAATGTAGAAGTCATATAAACAAAAGTATTAGTGTATGCCATGACAGAGAATCTAATGCACAACTCATATGCACACGATGCTCTTATTCTAATGCACATTTGATTGGAAACGTACGCATCTCATACTACATACTCCACCATCAATCTCGAACGTACTTCTGATTACAGGGTTCGATCCCTCGCAATGCAAACCTACTATTGTACTCTTACTCGGTTTTTGACATTTATCTAGTGACTGGTAGAGTTTGTAGTTTGTGCGGTCCACTCCCGCTGCTGCAGTCGGTCTGGTGTCTCACCCATTCCGAACGACAATGATCACTATGTTCACTCAGATCTATGGTCTTTCTCCACCTGCTAAGATTTGTGGTCTTTCTCCACTCCCGGTCAGGCCGGTGGTCATTCGGCTCTGTCGTAGCTCTGCTGGAATCTGTGGCCTCTCTCCACTCCTGTCCCCACCAAAAGTTATCATGAACATATGGCGAATCTGCAGGGCCTTCCCCTACTTCGCCAAAGGACTCAGAGTTAATTCTTGTTTCCTATTCGTACCGATAACCTAGAACATAGACATACTCTTAGGGGTCCATCCCGAAGATTTCGACATGACCGTGTCTCGTTCTTCTCACTAAATCTCAGAAATTAACAGTTGAGACATTGTCATACAAGTCCCAAATGAGATGACGCCGCACATGTCCCCTTGACAGGTAAGTACACACCCAACTAGTGTCTGTCCTTAAAATCAATAATTACGCGACCCAAAACCTCTACAACTAAAATTAGTGAATGTAGTTGACTCATTAAATTACTATCTTTACCCGATTCGAATGTCTTAATTATCACCACTTTTAGTTTCCTATTTTGACATTTTTATTATTAGTTAATTAGACCATGCTTGCAGTTTCTGATTTTATCCTTCTACAAGTTTTTTGTTACGTTACATAGTTTACTAAGTTAAACTTAGTTCACTTAACTAGCTTAAATAGTTGATTGAACACTAAGTGATTCGAACCTAATTTTATATGGTAACCAATCAAGTTAAATTGTAACTAGTCTTATCTTGACTTAATTAGGGTTCAACCTAGCTTTTCAATGATGCTAGAGTTGCCCCAAAAATGCACCAGCTAGTGCACTATGCACTACACATCACAACAAATATGCATATAACATGTGCATAACTGCTATTCATTCAATACCGCATTCTATGCTTATTAATATTCTTCCCACACTAGGTTCACACACTAGGTTACCTCACACTCTTATAATGCTAAATACCTTAATTTGCAACTTTTTTTTCATAGCTTGTTAATTGACTAGATTTTTTCAATATGTATATATATGTTCATTTAGACATTTCATCGAACACTTTACATGCAACTTTTCATTGCATAATTCCATAACAAAACCCTAATTAATTATGTATTCTCATACAATTGTCTTTGCGTTATAAGGTCTAGAATTAATATAGAGATTTGTAATTAAGTACTCATAACAATATTAACATCGTTTCCTTTTTAATAATTTCGTCCACTACAATCTTCATCCACTTTTTATTGCTAAACATGAGTTTTAAGCATACAACACTTCAATCTACTAGCAATTGCCACATCAAACATCCAACTAAAACTACTAATTTATATAAATAGTCATTCATCTTATGAATTGATTTAATAATTTATCATTTTCAATTCATCTTAGGAAGAAAATAATAAATTAAACATGCAGCAAAAATTGACGGCAGGTTGTAGCAAGAAATATTATAACAAGATAACAAGGTGTAACATGGGTAGAACAAGAAATAACAAGCAAAAATCTGGAAACAATACAACACGAGTAACAACGGTACGATTGTACAATCAGAACTATAGGGGATAATCAATAGATTTGCAGTGAGTCAATGAACGTCGATAATTGATGATTCGATTGTCAGTAAACGATAGTCAGTACTCGATAATGGAATGTCCAGTGTCAATGTTAAGTGTTAATTTTAAGTGTATCAATTTTTATTAACCTAACTAATGAACACAATCCTGCATCCCATACCACAGGTTTGCATGCATCATAATCAAGTGAATGTTTGTACTTAAGTGGTGATGTCTATAAGATTATGTACTCAGGTATCACGAGTCACGAGTCGCGAGTGATGTAATCACGAATCACGAAGTCACGAGTCACCAGTGATTACATCATGAAGTCACGAATCACTATTAAGGGAAACATGGGCCCCTTTCCGATTACACTCCTATATTGTCCACTACTACGTCATGCCCTTTATTACCCCAGCTTGTTATTCTTTAATCATGCCACTACTTTGGATATTGGACTCTAGAGGTGGCCCCCATGGAATCTAGTGGTGTCCCCCTCCGATACCTTCGATGCGTCACTTATTTCTACGTTGCACTTAATTCCATGTGACACTTAGTTCTGCAATCCAAAACAATTATGATAACTATAATGATATGGTGCATATGACAATAGTATCAAGAGGGTATCAAGAAAGTATCAAGAAAGTATCAAGAACTATGCAGTGCATGATATAGAGTTGTTCTGTCGATCTAGTGTATTAGTTCAATTTATTAAGTACAAATAATAATATATTCGTATTTTAATAACTTCAAAATGCAATTCTGGACAACAATACACTACTGCACTAAAGCGTACTTTCAGCTACTACATGAAGAAAATAGACTCACATACGAATCTGATGCTCACTCATTCGATATATTCTAACGTCAGTATCTAGGTCTATCGTTCAGATGTTTACAGGTATAATGTTCAGACAGCAATATAGGGTTATCTTTGCACGTCTGTAACTCCACTACAAAATTGTTATTAAATTCCACAAAAATCCTAATCTGGTTCTTAATGATGTCCATTAACACTCAAAATTTTATCATGTCAAAATTTCAACAGTAGATTTTCAACTAGTTTACAGGAACGATACATCTTAAACAGAAAATCCAGAAATCTAGACATTACCATACAAAAAGTTAACATCTTAAAACCTACAAGTCAGTTTGCAAAATCAAAAGATAATAGATTCTACACTCAGATGGACACATAATAAACCTATAAAGTTCAAATTTTGATTACACGAACAAAGTGCAAATCTCCCCTCAAACTCAGCCCAATGATAGGGCAGAAGATTGTCACGCCCTGCTTCCCAGAATACAGGAATACATGCGCGTAACTGAGGCCCAACGAATGATATAAGTATACCTACTCGTATCATCCATAAGCCGTACAATGCCAGTAAGCTTAACAATACAATAATAATCACAGGAACAAGAATATAATGCAATAACTAATATATGAGATACAAGAACTTACAGAATAGCTAGAGAATATACAATGCAAAAACAGTTTGTCGAGTTCTTTCAGTACGTGTATAACATTACTTAAAATAAAGATAGATGGTACCCGTTAGAGCAAGTTACGGGCCCAAGTAGTATGAGCAAAATATGGATAGGAAACAAGGCAAAACTAAGAAAGCAATAAAATTGGCAATTCAAATATGGAACAACCATGATACCGAGAAACAATACATGTAACAAGGGAGAAACAAGAACCAAACAAGAAGTGAAAACAAGAACTAGCAATGTAATCATAATCATGTGTAATGCAAGTGACAAGTGGAACAAGTCTCAAAATATGACCAATCGAGAACAATGAATCATGTAATGGGAAACATGTCGTATAAATAGGAATCTTGCAACTTGTTAACCGGAATCCTGTAACTTGTAACAAGAATCATGTAACTTGCAACAGGAATCATGTAATTTGTCACCGGTAACAGATAACTTGAAAACAGGTATCATGTAATCAGGAATCATGAATCTGCATGGGCTTAGTGTTAATCTCAAGTCTGACAATTTTTTATAAATCCTAATTAATACACGCAATCCTGCGTCCCATACCACAGGTTCAGGTGCATACAAATATGTTAATGTTTAGACTCTCATGGTGAATTCTATAGGGGCATGTACTCGGGTTTTGTAGGAAATATGAGCATGTAGTCAAACAATGGGCACTAGAGGTAACCACCCCCGTCAAGCGCTGATGTGACACATAGTTCTACGTGGTACTTAGTTCCATATATATAACTTGTAAACGTGTATCATGTGACCATGTAATTATGAAATGGGCTCTAGAGGTAACCTCCCGTAGGCTCTAGAGGTAACTCCCGTCAACCCCTAACGTGACACTTAGTTTCATATAACTTGTAATCATGTATCATCATCACGGAAAACATGGGCTCCCCTTCCGATTACAATCTCCTATATCGTCCACTACACGGTCTTTCCCTTATTATCCCAGCTTGTGATTCTTTTACAATATTAAACATGATGCAACAACGGAAACAGTGTCGGGACATGATCAAGGAGGCATCAAGGGCTATGCAATACATGTAATGTATTTCAGGTCATAAAGGCAAGGAACAACATATTTATGCATAAACAAGCACGGAGTTACAAGTCTGGGCAGTCAGACGTCACTGTACAAAAATCAAGTTTCCCGCTGCCACAGGAAAGCAAATTAGGTTCCGTCAAGGATTCTAGAAACTAAACTCCCTGCCGGTTCCAGCGAATATTTACACGATACATTATGAATAAGATAGATAGGTCAACCAGACAGTTCTTATTGAGTTTACTGCGCGAGCAGCAACTCAGCACCAGATTATACTACGTGAAATTCAACTAGAAACTTTATTAAATTCTCACAAAAATTATGTTTAACTCTTGAGACCATTTAAATACAGTGTCTATAGTTTCCAGGTTCAAATTCTTAAATAAATCTACTGATTGAATTATTAGAACAAGATGATGTATAAACAAATAGTGAATCCGGAGTTGTGATAGTACAGTGGTGAAATTAGGATAACTTGCAACCCGTAAGTCGGATTCCAAATCCGTCAAGTGTTCTGGATCCTAACACAGAGGTCTATGACTTCTATTTAGATGTCTCTAGCTGGTTTTAACTTATATTTGGCCGAATTTTGGGTTCTCTACTGGTCTAGTGTACTGCCAGCATTTTGGAGTCAAGTTCACATCTATATAACGGTCTGAGAAACTTATTCATATATCTTATAAAAATCATGTTTGACTCCTAATAAAGTCTAGTAGTGTGCTGATAAATATCAAGTCTTAATTCACGTTTAAACATGATATTTTAAATTCTAAAACACGATGATGTACTATAAGTGACAATCTGGAATGTGCAGACCTAGCAGTAGGAAAAACATGATATCTCATTGTCTATAACTCCGAATCTGAATCCGTCGAATGTTTTGGAAATTAGATTCACAGAGCTACAACAGTCGTTTATAAAGTTCCAATCAATGTGAATTGCAACTAGGTCAAAACCTGGCTACAAGTTACAGCAGACAGCAGGGCAGCAACTTACTGGTTCAGTTTAAAACGATTCTTAGTTGCAAACATATAGTTTCAAATTCATTTTTGTGCAATGAATGCTGGATTGACAAAACCATGCTTTTGACAGCATCGAATCATAGAGGCAAAAGAATTTGATTCGACTAAACTAGATATGAAATATCACGAAGCACGGATGCTACAAGAATGACGGATTTCAACATGATAATCAAATTACTAAATGCGGGGATGCAAATGAAATGCTTGTAAGGAACGATAAAGATGTACAAGGTACTTGCCTTAGAGATGACGACGATGTCGATAATAATAAGAGAATAACGGGATGAGCGTCCTGATAGCAACACAAATGGCAACACGTGCAACACACGGTGAGAATAGTCGCAACTACAACTGCCGTGAGAATGACAAGATCAACGGCACACACGAGACAGCGGCAACAGCAAGATCGACAGCAACAACAGCGAGCGGCAGCGACAACAACAACTATAAGAGGCAGTGGCGGTCGGTGGGGTTGTCGAGCAGAGGAATGGGGGAAGTCGACGGTGAGGTGTGGCAGCAAGGCAGTGGGTGTGTGACGACGACAAGGATGTAGGCGGGGATGTGGGTGGACGTCGATAGTGGCATCGCCGACCAAGGGAGGCTTGACGAAGATGGCAGGAGGTCGGAGCATGGGTGGAGACGGTCGGGACTGAGGGGGTGGTGGTTGGCGATGGAGAGATAGTAGCCGAATGAGGTGGTCGAGGATGAAGTCGATGGAGGAGCGTGGTCGACAGGGTGCTCGACTAGGAAGATGAGGGGGAAGGTTGGGTGTGATGGAGAAGATGATGGAGGAGTAATGGCGAGGGATGAACGTCAGGTCGGTCGACGAGTAGATGCAGGGGTTGTGTGGTCGAGGAGGGGATTTGATGGGTGCTGGAGGTGGCGATGATGGTTGATGTGATAATTTGCAAGTGTACAAAATCGCAACAAGTAGTATAGTAAAGTGAAAAGAGTATCGAACCCACAAGGACTAATTATTTTATCGAGTACCGAAATTACTAGATTAATTACTATTTGGAAGATCGAAATTCAACAAAGAAAGCAACTAAATTAAATTATTCTAAAGAACTAACTAAATAAATTAAAAAGGAGCAGAATTTGAAATTTTGTTGTTTATTAATTGCAAAATTAATTCTAAGGCTTTTGACTTCACCTAGTTAATCCCACACAATTTATAATTTCATGTGAATAAAAATATTGTTTTTCCGAGTTGTAGTCCAAAATTTCCAAATTATTCAATATTTTCTCTCGAACAACATAAAAAATATCTCCAACTAACAGTTTGTCATATCTCTATGCAAATTTAATTAATTGAAGACTCATTAAGTTCTATGGATTTCTTTATAGTTACATCAATCGCGGTAAATCATCTCTAATTTCGCTCAATTAATGGTGTTTAATTTTATAGTTCTAAATCATAAATTACCTCTCGGTCTCTCCATGATCCAATAAATCATACAAAAATTGGTCAAACAATTGTAAGCATTAAACACAAAAATCAAACACCCAACCATGCAAAAATAGAAAAATCCTATGGGATTAAAAATTGTGTTCTCAAAACTATGCTACATCGAAGCCCTAGAAAAATAAAATTTAGTTCATTATAAATTTGCAACTAACAAATACAGTCTTAAACTGCATAATAAAAATTAGAAGAAGAAAAGGGAGACAGAAAGAACTCTGTTTTGTAAAAATAAATCCAAACCGAGATGCCTCGATTTGCGTGCTGCCAAGTCAAAACCAAGTTCAGTCTTCTTCTCTCATGTCTTGGAAACCGAGCCACCCACGTCACGCCAGCGAGTCTCTGTCATTTTCCTTGTCTCTGACGTCAGCCGCTCGATAACCGCGCCCCACACTAAACCCGCACACGTCAACGCCCTCCTCTCTCTCTCCTCGCTTTGATCCGCACGCCAACGCACAGACCCAGTGCTTTTCTGTCCTTATTTCTTTCCTTTAAAAAAAAAAAAAAATTTAATAGAGAAGTCAGCCGTCGCTCGTTAAGCTCCCCTTCAAATTGCTTGAGGCTGCTGTATCTATAGGAATCCGAATGTGGGGTATTAGGGTTTATTTTTGCAGAAAACCCCACATCTTTATTTATTTCTTTCCTTATTTGATTTGCTCTTTATTTCTTGCTTCTTTTTCTTCTCTTTCACTTCTTGAAGCACGTGCTGCACACACACAAAAATAAAATCAGAATTTAGTATTTAAGAATAAAAATACAATGAATTAGTTTAAATTAATTAAACTAACTAATAATCACATTAGCTCAATTAAACCCTTTTAAATTTGTTTATTTCATTTTCACCTCTATTGGCAATTAAAATTTCTATTTTAGTTTTCATACTGCCAAATTGTAAAATTCAAGTTTCAACAAATCAATAAAAATTAATAAATTGTTCTACTTGTTTTGTTTGTTCATTTTTACTGAAAATCTTCACATTTTGCATCAAAAAATCTTATTCCTTCAAAAATAATTAATTAACTGAAATCTATGGAAATAAGTTAAATTATTAACATGATAGACGAATACAAGCAATTTTTATGGATAAATGAGCACAAATATTTATATAAAAATTAGACACATCAATGGTGGCGGTGGTGCAGTCGACGGGGCGTGAGGTGGAGGGAGAAGGCGGTGGGGATGGAGCGCAGTCGACGGGGCGCGAGGGGGAATGCAGTGGTGGTTGTCGACGACTGTGGGTGGTCGAGGTGGAGGCGATCGGGACTGAGGTTGTGAGGAAGAAGATGGAGGGTTGGAGGATTGGGGTTTGCACAGTACGGAGAAGGTGAAGGGTTTGGGGTCTAAACTGTGGAGATTAAGAAGAAGGAAAGAGAGAATCAGGGGATTAATGAGGCGATTAGGATTAATGGGGGAACGTGAGAGATTTGAGGGGGAACGTAAGAGAGGGGGTTTGATCTGTTCAACATGCAGGTAGTAGGGGAATTGGGTTTGGGTTAATGGGTTTGTTAGAGTATCCAAAAGAGATCCAACAATTGGATGGTTAAAGATTGGGCTTTAATAGTGGGCTCAAAATACAATAAAATAATAATAATAATATTGGGCTGGGTTGGGCTGGCTTAGTATTTGTTTAGGGCTTCACATGAAATTAAAATAATTAATAAAATAATATGATAGTATGGGTTAAAGTTGGGCTTCAAATAAATCAAAGTAATATTTATAAGATGAGGGAAACAATAATTGGTTTGGTCTTCAAAATAAATAAATAAAAGAAGAGAAGACAAGATTACAGTCTGGAATATGAATTTGGGTTTTAAATAAATATTAGGAGGGATTTCAATCGGAGATGCACAAGACAATGAATTTAAATGAAAGAAAGAATTTACAAGGAAATTGAAATACAAGAATACGGAGCAAGAATGAACAAAATCTGTACAATCGGGAACAAAATAATTTATAGACAACAAAATACAAGAATACAGAAGATTTCCATATAAACGGAAAGGAGGGTTACAAAGACAATTTACTTATATTTTAAATCTCTATCGAGCATTGACATTCTCTGCTGTTTATAATCATGATACATCTCAAATTTATAGGTCTCTACCATGTTGTCATATACTGCGAGGAAAATGATAATCAACTGCTACACTGAGAACATAACGCAATTAAATGCAAATATCTATAATAATGGATACGTGCAACTACACATAATCAATAATTGAGTTGAAATCAGTTGTAAACTCTAACCATGCCATAACATATATTCATGCACATCAACTCACTAAAAAGTATATAATACGACATGATAATTATCTAGATTCATGGTTACGATATGTATGTGCATTATGTTAATCATGGAAGAGGAAATTATAGTCTTTCTATGGATATTAATTCAATGAAATGGAACCATCATGAACGTATCTGTTAGTTCTAGGTTTGAGAAGATCAATCATAACCTGAATAGGTTTAAGTATAAAATGCGATAATGCAATAATTTAATACAAAGTGGGACATCGATTCAAGACTTGCATAAATACTATGGCACAAAGGAATGATAAATATAATTTGACAATCAAAATGGACAATAAGAACGACTACTTGCTAAGAGTTCAAAGACGCTTGCATGAACATGGACAATAAATGGAGTTCACGATATGATAATCAAATTCAAAGAATTACATGCAAGGGTTCAAAGAAATGCTTGTCTTTTTCGATAATTATGAACGTGGAGAGAACACGGGAACAAGAAAAAGCAATGATGGCAACGAAAGGTGGCTACGACAGTGACGACGACAGTAAGAGTCGAGACGACGGCAATGGCAGCAATGACACTAACAATGGCAGCAACGACCGTGAGCAACAACAACGACGATGGCAACAACAGTGGCAGCGACAATGGCAGCAAGGTGGAGTTCGGGTATCGATGAGCTGGAGGATTTGATGGAGGTCGGGGCGATGGTGATTGTTGTATGGTGGTGTGTTAGTTGTAGGGTGTCGGGTATAATTGAAGATGAAGTTAGTAGTGGCTGTTGGTGGTGTTTGGGTATGGAGGTAGCAAGGATGGTCGGGGATGAAGATGGGTTTGCTGGATGGAGATGATGAGGCAATGGGTTTGATGGTGGTTTAATGATGATAGTAAAGATGGATCGAAAAAGGTGGCTGTCGGGTTTGGTGGTGCCACTAGTGTTGTGGAGGCAGTGGAGATGGAGGAGTTGTTCGGGGGTCGGGTTGTGGCTGGGAGGTTGAAGGCAGCAAGGAGCTCGGGTGGTGGTGCAAGCTGGGGTGAGCAAGAGGGCGTGATGGAGAGGGTGGTGGTAGGAGATGAAGTTGAAGAGAAGGTGGAGTGGTCGGGTGTTGGAGGTTGGTGGTGATGTCGGGTTCAGGTGGATGGCAGCATGGAAGAGAGTTGGAGATTAAGTGGAAGCGCTTATGGTGTTCGGTTGTGGAGGTGGTGCTGTTCGGTGTTGAGGTGCAGCAAGGGGAGGTGAGGTGGTCGAGCTATGTATGAGTTTGAGGTTGATGAAAAGATAGTGGAGGTGGGTTGATGAGGTCGGGATTAGGGGATGATTAATTGGTGATTAGGGTGGATTAGATATGGGGAATGATTGGAGGATTAAGATGGAGATTAGGATTTAGATAATGGGGGGTGATTAGTGGAGATAATGGGGAGAGGTAGTTGTGCAGTTTTAGGTGGAGTTCGGGTCGGGTTTGGTTTCATTTAACTGGGTTTCGGGTTGGGTTTGAATTAGTGTTAAAAGATATGAATTAGAATTGGGCTTGGGTTTGAAATCAAAATAGAAGATCCAAATAATAGAACAAAACTTGGGTTTTAACATTAATTAACAAATCATTGAATAGTCTAGTGTATGTAAATGAATTCAAAAGAATGAAAATAATAATAATATAGATAACCGAAATAAAAATATACGTAAGAAAATACGTATAGACGGATCACGGAATTACACTTTTAGATCTAATAATTTTATATTAATCAATTAATATGATATGAACATATTATCATGACAATAGCATTCAGATCATAAACGTTGATTCAAAGTAGGCTCTGAAACCACTTGAAGGGAAAATCTAGGGTTTATTTAGGCGCCTAACACCCACAATGGAAGCGATCTAATCCCGCAAAAAAACATTGCAATACAAAATTTTTCCAATAGCCAGAATCACTATGGATCAAAACGAATTTTATCAAAATAAAAGGTTTTTTGATTACCTTTCACTGATGCCAAGAACTCCTTCGCGGTGGTTTCATTAATGAGACGTCCAAGTGTTCGTCCTCCAATGGTCATCCACGCCAAACCTTTCTTGGAATATTGTCCTCCTTTCTCTCTAACTCTCTTTTAATTAATATGAGAATGTGTCTCAATCTTCTCTTATTTTGTAGGCCATATATTTATTTGGTATGTGATATGGGTAAAAAACTCAGTCAATCTGAGCCATTTGATCCTCTTGTGAATCTCGAGATTCGTAGGGGCATACAGTAATCTCACAGTAGCAACAAGCCTGTGGCCCAAAAATGGGCCGCCCTCAGGCCTACGCCTAGAAAAATAGCCCAACCGGGAACGGTTGATAGCCATTTTTGGTTGGTGATTAAATCCCCCAAAATCAGGGAGGTAATGAACCAATCACCTTCTTAATCCAAGTGATTTGATTGGACAGTTAGGAAATCTTTCCCTCTGATTCTCCACAGGCCTATAAATACATGCCCCCTCCTCCGTTACCAGGTAATCAAGATTTTACCACCAAACCCTAACTTTCATTTTCTGGTTATTGACTTGATCACCGGAGGGCCTGTCGCTGGAAAAACTCATGGTGTTTCAGGCCTTTTCCAAGTTTTCGGCCGTCCATAACCAATGCAACCACAACCAGGTCCACCAATCAACTTAAATACTAGCCATTCATCAACATCAGATTAATGGCTGAGATATCTGCTTTCCACATAAATACAAGAACTCATCATTTGTTGCTCTCAAACCAGAAACAAGCAGCATCAGTATGTAATCCTTTTCATATCAAAGATATTCAAAAAATATTTGTACATATAATTATTAACTATGATGAGATATCTTCATATCTCTTTGTTAAGGTATTATATCATCTCAAATAATTATACTTATGATTTTCAACATCAATTTTTTTAGAGACGTATAAGTTTCTCTCTTTAGATTTTCTAGAGAGAGAAGCTCCCCAAAAAAACCCCAAAAAACAAAAACCCTAGATCTAGAGAGGGTTTGGAGGGGGTGGCGTCCGGGATCTCGCCGCCCCCTCCCCGAACGCCGATCGATGCCCAGAACCTCTCGGCCTTCACCAACCTAACCTCCTCTCCCGCCGCGATTGTGCTCACAACCCACTCACCTCCGTCGCCTTCCCCCTTCCTAGAGTACCTCTGGCGCGCCACCTGGGATCCCCGTCGTGCGACGCGTCCAGCCGTAGTGCGCCATGTCCTGCCGTCGAGCGATGGGACCGTCCATCTCTGGTGCTGCCGGCGAGTGTACCGTTCGGGTGTCCTGCCAGCGTGCCGACGACCTTGCGGCGGCAAGGAGCTCCAGATATGTGACGTTTTGCTTCCAGATATGGGTCGCTTTTGGAGGTGGGGGTTTGGGGGTGAGTTTATTGGGGTTGGGGTTTGGGTTAGGTTGGGGTTGGTTGGCTTTGCTAGATGTTTTCTTGGATGTTCTTCGCGCTTGCCACCATGTCCACACTCTCGGGGCCAATCACGGCGATCTGCGGCTATGATTTGGTCTTTGCGAGGGTTGGTAGTGCGTGTGAACAAGCCAGGTGTGCTTCTCTATCTACGAGTCGCTATGATGTGCGAGTTATGTTGTTTTGCACGATTGTGGAGCTTGGGCCCGAAGATGGGGTCCCTCCGTGGTGTGCACTCACTTGTCTCTACTTTCGGGGTGCTTGTCTCAACTGTCGCGGAGCGACTATGTCGCACCAGAGCATCCTCCCGCGCCTATTGTCGCGAACGCCATGGATCTGGGGTTCAAGTGTGTGGGGTCGGTGGTTCGGTATGGGGCCCGTGGGGCCAGGTCGGTAGTTATTTGCTGTGGGAGGTGGGGACCGTGTAGCACATTGTATTGCACGATTGTGGGGCTTGGGCCCGAAGATGGGCCCCCCCATGATGTGCGCACACTTGTTTGCGTGTCCAACGATGCTGCCGATGCAGTCTTGACAGCGCCTACTGTCAGGCTATTGAGCTGCCTCCAGCTTAGACCACTGTCTCGTAACAGCGTTGCCTCTTCCCTAGTTGGGAGTAAGAGTCGAGTTGAGTCTGTGTGGTGAGAAATCGCCTGGGAGAGCAAGAGCGTGAGAGAGGTGAAGGTATCCTCTCCACGACTCTCCTGGAGCGTGGTTTTTGGTGGGGTGAGCGAGATAACTGTTTGGTGAGAAATCGCCTAAGATAGCACAATCGTGAGAGAGGTGAAGGTATCCTCTTCACGGCTATCTCTTTGGTAGCGGCTGTGGGAGCTGTTGGCGCGTTAGTGGGTGGGGATCGGCGAGTGTTAAAATCCAGCCTGACTAGTTTCAGGTGGGTGTACATGTGCCGTGGAGGCAGTGTATGAAGCTAAACTGATGTACATACAATTTTGCTGGACCGAGCTTGTTTGTCGGCCCACTCTCCATGGTTGGAGGAATTTGTTGTTTGTACGGGTCATGTTGCTTCATGTAAGTTTTAATTTATGTTTGTAGGTTGTAGTCTGGTCCAGTTCTCTGGTTTTGTATCATTAATTTCTTATTAATGAAACATGGTGGCCACTATCCACCTTTTCCCTCAAAAAAATAAATAAAAATAATTATACTTATGAATTCAAATATTCTAACTATTGAAATATTCTAGAGAAGATAGTATTCATCATTCATGATGAACAAATTTATTTATCTCATACACAAATTGACAACCATTTGACATTTCATGCTAGCATAAATACTTGTCATATTTAAATATCTTCACATATCAAATTATTCGATTCCGAATTTTATGAAATAAAATTCCAAATTGAATTTTCCAAGAAAAATGCTTTTATTTTATGTTATCATCATATGAATAAAAAAAATTAAACATGCTTGTTATTCAAACTGTAATAACATTATATTAATCATAGCAATCACTATTATTAAACTGATCTGAAAAAGATATAATAGACCAAAAAGTTTAACCGGTTTGTTTTGGGTTGAATCTGAACTCATTTAGAGTTTGTTTGACTTGGTCAATCCTGGATCCAGTCCAAATAAGCCTATAGAAATTATTTGGAATATACTCTCATACGAATCCGTCGCTTACTCACTCGGTATATTCTAACTTCAGTAACTAGGTATATCAGTCAGATGTTTACAGGTACAATGTTCAGGCAACCATACATGGTTATCTTTGCATGTCTGTAACTGCACTACAAAGTTGTTATTAAACTCCACAAAAATCCTAATCTGTTTCTTAACATGTCCATTAACACTCAGGATATTATTCTGTCAGAATTTCAACAGTAGATTGCAATTTCAAATAGTTTACGAGAACGATACATCTTAAACAGAAAATATGAAAATCTGGACGTCACAGTACTGAAAGTTATATATCTCACAACCTACAAGTCCGTTTGTGAAACAAAAAGATAATCTAGATTTTACACTCACAGGGACACAAAATAAACCTATAAAGTTCAAATTTTAATTACAGGAACAAAGTGCAAATCTCTCTTCAAACTCAGTCCAATGACAGGGTAGAAGACAATTTACTTATATTTTAAATCTCAATCCAACGTTGACATTCTCCACTGTTTATAATCATGACACATCTCGGATTTATAGGTCTGTACCATGCTACTATATACTACGAGGAAAACAATAATCAATTGCTACACTGAGAATATAACGCAGTTCAACAATGAGTACGTGCAACTACACATAATCAATAATTGAGTTGAAATCATCAGTTAACATGTATAGGGAAAACCAATCTCGCAATTGTAAACTCTAACCTTGCCACAACATATATTCATGCACATCAACTCACTATCAAGTAAATATTATGAATTGATATTTATCTAGATTCGTGATTCCAATATGTATGTGCATTATGTCAATTATGGAAGGGGAAATTGTAGAGTTTTCCTGAGGATATTAATTCAAGAAAATGGAACCATCATGAACGTATCAGTTAGTTCCCGATTTGAAAAGATTAATTATAACATAAATGGGTGTAAGTATAGAATGCGATAATGCAATAACTTATACAAAGTGGGTCATTGATTCAGGACTTGCATAAATTCCATGGCACAAAGGAATGAAAAATAGAAATTGACAATCAAAATGGACAGTAAGAAGGGCTACTTGATAAGAGTTCAAAGACGCTTGCATGAACATGGACAATAAATGGAGTTCACGATACGATAATCAAATACAAAGAACTACTTACAAGAGTTCAAAGAAATGCTTTCCTTTTTCTATGATTACAAGCGTGGAGAGAACACGGGAAGAAGAAGTAGCAATGACGGCAACGGGAGGTGGCTACGATAGTGACAATGACAGCAAGGGCAGTGACGACGACAATGGCAGCAATGACACCGACAATGGTAGTGACAATGGCAGCAAGGTGGAGATCGTGTTTCGATGAGGTGGAGGATTTCATGAAGGTCGGGGTGATGGTGATTGATGTATGGTGGTGTCCCGATTGTAGGGTGTCAGGTATGGTTGAAGATGAAGGTAGTGGTAGTTGTCGGTGGTGTGCCGATGTAGAGGTAGCAAGGATGGTCGGGGATGAAGATGGATTTGCTGGATGGAGATGACGAGGCAATGGGTTTGATGGTGGTTTAATGATGGCAATAAAGATGGAGTGAAGAAGATGGAAGTCGGGTTTGGTGCTGCTGCTAGGGTGGTGGAGGAGGTGGAGATGGAGGGGCTCGGGGGTCGGGTTGTGGCTTGGTGGTTGAAGGCAGCAAGGTGCTCGGGTGGTGGTGCAAGCTGGGATGAGCATGAAAGGGCGATGAAGAGCGTGGTGGTCGGAGATGAAGTTGAAAAGAATGTGGTGTGGTCGAGTGTTAGAGGTAGGTGGTGATGTCGGGGTCAGGTGGAATGTGAACTTTTTTCCCAAACTATTTCCACAACTGATATGGCTAAAAATGGGGTTAAATCGGAACCGTTCAGAGTGGGCACGAATCTTGAGGTCTCAGGGACGAGATGGTAATTTCACCTACAAACGGGTCTGAATTGGGCGCCGGGTCTCTCCTCTTGGACCCTCTAGCCCATGGACGGATCTGGTAGGCAGAGAACGAGTCTCAACCCGTTAGGGACCAGATCAACAGGATAGGAGCAAATCCTAGTCGGCCCCTATCTTAAGAGGATGGTTATAACCAACCCCACCGGAAAGTAGGGATTCACCCTTATCCTGAAAAGGCTCTCCATGGCGACTATAAAGACTCCCTACCTCCTACTGTTAAAGGTGATCACACTTTGCACACTTGAGTTCTTTTCCCTTCACTTTTTCTGTGTATTGATTTGAGCGTCGGAGGGTTCGTCGCCGGGATCCATCCCGGTGTCTCGAACGTTTGTGCAGGTTCAAGGGAGCACCATGGAGTCACCCAATCAACAAGGAAGAAGGGTTCTGCCTGTTCGAGTTCCTCACGAACCTACAAATCTCATCTACTGCCCCCACACTAGAATCCAGCGGCAATAGATTGACGTCGTCTATGGGGAAAAACTCAACAAGCAATCTTGTCTTCCTCCTTCAGCCCACGTCACTCCCAGCCATGCCTCCCAAGAAGAGACCTACAAACTCCAACCGAAGGACAACCTCTTCTCATCCTCCTCCTGCACAGGGGGATCTCCCTCCTCCCAACCAACCAACCAACCCTGCAGCTCGATCCTCTGGCTCGCAGTCCATCCAGCAGCCTGGGGAACCCTAGGCCACAGTGGGGGAACATTCTTGACGAAGCCGCCACAAGCAACCTGTCCATCAGGTTCGAGTCTCCATACACAATGCTGACATCGATTCCATGGCTTCCTATACTCCCCCCACTCCAAAGGATCTGCGGAACGTGATCAACAATTGGCAGACCGAGCACGGACCCCACCTCCGTACCCATCTGGATGAGAGGCGGGCCCAAGAGGCGAACCCACGCCGCGAGCATGCCAGGGACCGTTCGCCGCGCCGATCCAACCAGGGAGGGTCCAACTTTCCCCGCAGGCGAAGAGAGTCGCCCCAACGTCGCTCAAGATGGAGCCGCTCCCCGGAAGGCCGCCTTACACTTCGAACCCATCATGAGCAGGAGGCCCCCGTCACAAGAGCGGAATTCCAGCAATTCCAGGAGGCAGTCTTCCGGACTCTCAACGCTACCCCCAACAATGGTCGTAGGGCTCCCAGTCCTCCGCCAGCTCCTTATCGTCCTCACCGCTCGCGAAGCCCTAGGCCTGCTGTGAGCCATCGCCATCCCTCTCCCGAACACCACCACCGCTCCCGAAGTTCGCGTCCTACTCCCAGTCACCCCTGTTGCTCAGTCAATCCACCACCTACTCTGAGCCATTACCGGTACAGCCCCAGCCCTCCTCGACAAGAAGATGAGTCTCGGGGCTCGGCCAGGCAAGACCGAAGGAAGGACTCAGTCTATCGCCGTCTCCACGAGATGGAGAGGCACCTCGGCCAGCTCGACCGAGACGAAGAGCGACGGGCAAGGGACCTTCGTCCAAGCAGGCCCCCATTCTCCCGCGCCATCATGGAGGCTCCAGTTCCCGACAACTTCAGGTCCCCACATTTCGAGACCTACACCGGGAGTCGGACCCCGCAGACCACATCGAGAGTTTTAAAACTCTCATGATGATCCACCATGCATCCGACTCCTTCCTTTGCAAAACCTTCCTGGCCATCTTAAGGAGCCGGCTCGGGAATGGTACTCTCGGCTTGCACCAGCATCTATCTTCTTTTTTGACTAGTTCGAGGGTCTTTTCCTTACGCACTTCGTGAGTAGTCGCCGCGCCGAGAAGACAAGCGACACCCTACTGTTCCTCAGTCAAAAGAAGTGCGAACGACTGAGAGACTATGTCAAGCGCTTCATTACTGAAGCCAGATCCATTGCTTCCTTGGAACCCTCGGTCGCCACCATCGCCTTCCAGTCCAACGTCCTTAATGCCGACCTCAGAGCATCCCTCGCCAAGAAGCCCCCTCGGGACTTCTCAGAGCTCCTGCTTCGGTGCAAGAAGTACATCCGAGCAGAAGAAGCTGTCTGCCGCCCTACCTTCGAGGCCTCGTCTTCTGCGAACAAGCGGAAGGGTGCAGAAGAAGGAGCTAAGAAGCTCCCAAAAGAAAATGGGAGTCAGCGGCGTCCTCCCCTTCGGTTCGAGAAGTTCACTCCGCTTAACGCGAGTGTATCGGCCATCGTTATGGAGATCGGGAACGATGGCCTCCTACCGCCTTCCCCAAAGATGAATACTCCGGGAAAGAAGAGGGACCGGAGTAAGTGGTGCCGTTTCCATCGGGACCATGGGCACGACACTGATGAATGTCGCGCCCTCAAAGACGAGATTGAGGCTCTCATCCAGATAGGGCAGCTCACCCGGTTCGTAAGGAGGGACCGAGCCGATCTGTCCCTGCCGCTTAGGGGGCTAACAGGCGAAATGAGCAGTGCACGGAGACTCCGGAGGCCAAAGTAGAGGGCATCTTGCACCTGATTCACGGAGGCCCAATGGGGGGAGATTCCAACTCCTCCTGAAAAGCCTTCGTAAGGGAAGTTAACTCCGTACAAAGCCATCCTCCCCCAAAGGACCTCGGAGTCCCAGTAACGTTCTCTGATAGGGACCTGGTGGGCGTCCGCATGCCCCACTGCGACGCCCTCGTCATCAATCTCCGAATGGCAAACTTCGAAGTTCGTCGGGTCTTGGTAGACAGCAGTAGCTCCGTTAACATCCTTTTCTTGGAGGCCTTAAAAAGCCTCCCGCTGTCAAGGGACCGGCTCAATCTCGCAGACTACACGCTCCACGGGTTCACTGGGGTCCCGGTTATGGTCGAGGGAATTATAACCCTCGACGTAATGGCTGGAAAGGCCCCGACAACTCGCACGGAGCCAATGGACTTCTAGTGGTTGACGTCGAGGCCGCCTATAATGTTATCCTAGGTAGACCAGGTTTGGCCGCGCTTCAGGCCATCCCTTCAGCCTACCACATGAAGATGAATTTCCCCATGCCTTCAGGAGTGGGAGAAGTTAGGGGAAGCCAAGAAGCGGCTTGGAAGTGCTATATGACCTCGATGGGGGGTCCTGTTCTCTCCTTGGAAGCGCTTGAACTACCTCAGGAAGGCGGTCAGACTATTTCCGAGCCCATGGATGGGTTGGAGGAAGTGGCCTTCTCCGAAGAAGACACCACTAAGACGTTCCGCATCAGCAAGGCTCTCTTCCCCTTTATTAAGCAAGATATCTCCCGGTGCATATGGGAGAATCATGACCTCTTCGCCTGAACTGCAGTAGACATGCCCGGGATCTTAGAGGAGCTCTCAATGCACCGTCTGAGTGTCGCCCCTGGGATCAAGCATGTCCAACAGAAGAGGCAAAAGTTTGCTCCCGAGAGGCAACAGGCGATCAAGGAGCACGCTCAAGGTTATTCCTGAGCTCTCCTGAACTTTTGGTGATTTTTCTTGATTTTTATCTATTTTTCGAACCATTTATTTAATTTTGCGAAGCGGTGATTCATTGTTCGGGGGCCTTAATTAATTATTCCAAGCAATAATTATTTACCCAGGGGTTCAAAAAATTTTCCCCGAATTTATAATTATTTTTTAGAATTTTTAATTAATTTTCCTGAATTTTTAATCAATTTTTCACAATTTTTAAATAAATAACTCGATTTTAATAAATAAAAAATGAAATTTTAATTCGGTTTATGACGGGGCACGATATGGGCCTTCCATCGGGCAGCGACACGAGTTTCTGAAGGATCGGACGATCGGAGTAGCTCGGCGGCGTTTTTCTCCGCTTGCGAAAGTCGGTGCCCCGGTAGCTCGGCTAGTCCTCCTCGGTAGCTCGGCGCGTTACGAGCTGCCGACCTACGTGGCAAGATCTGGAGCATCCATCATGGCACGAATCACGAGGATGGGGGTTCAGATCACAAGAAACCGCTATCTTGTCGTTTTGTGGGTGTGGCGTGACATGAACCGCTCATCATGTTCCAGTGCGATTTTTAAAACAATCCAATGGTTGGGGGTAGTTCGGTAGTCATTTTTCTTTAAATGTGAGGGTCGGTGCATCGGTAGCTCGGCTATAGCTGCTCGGTTGCTCGGCAGCTCGGCCTTAACTCCTTGGTAGCCTGGTAGCTCGGCTATAGTTGCTCGGTAGATCGGCAGCTCGGCCTTTCTTCCATGATTGCTCGGCAGCTTGGCCTTAGTTGTTCGGTAGCTCGGCAGAGTGCCCCTGTGGCTTGGCAGCTCGGGACGATCTGTTGAGCCATGTGGCAGGATCTAGTGTGTTGATCACAGCGCGGATCACAAAGTTGGAGGTTCAGATCACGAGAAAATATTATCTTGTCATTTTGTTGGGTGGCGTGATCTGAGCCGCTCATCATATTTCGATGCAAATTTTGGGACAATCTGACGGTTGGAGTGGCTCGGCGGCATTTTTCTACAAATATGGAGGTCAGTGCCCCGGTAGCTCGACAGAGTGTCTCGGTGGCTCGGCTCACGACGGGCCGTTGAGCCACATGGCTGGATCCAGAGCGTTCATCATGGTGCGGATCACGAGGTTGGAGGTTCAGATCACGAGAAAATGTTATCTTGTCGTTTTGTAGCCGTGGCGTGATTTGAGCCGCTCATCATGTTTCGACACAAATTTTGGGACAATCTGACGGTAGGAGTAGCTCGGCGGCATTTTTCTCCGAATGTGGAGGTCGGTGCCCCGGTAGCTCGGCAGAGTGTCTCGGTGGTTCGGCTCACGACGGTCTGTTGAGCCACGTGGCTAGATCCGGAGCGTTCATCATGGCGTGGATCACGAGGTTAGAGGTTCAGATCACGAGAAAACGTTATCTTGTCGTTTTGTGGGCGTGGCGTGATCTGAGCCGCTCAGCATGTTTCGACACGAATTTTGGGACAATCTGACGGTAGGAGTGGCTCGGCAGCATTTTTCCTCAAATGTGGAGGTCGGTGCCCCGGTAGCTCGGCAGAGTGTCTCAGTTGCTCGGCTCACGACGGGCCGTTGTGCCACGCTAAGTGAACCGTTGCAACTTTGCTTGAACCGTCACAACTTCCTCTAATTTGTTGTTTAGTCTTCCTTAATGGGCCCCCAAGCGTCACAAAAGCCCAACAGTCGCCTCTTTGGCTATAAGTTCCTACCCCCTCGCCCTTTACCTCATTCTTTCACTTTTCACTCCAAAATTTTACTGCATGTCGCTCTCGAGTCGCTCTGCTAGCGGAGATTTGAGCTCAAGCGCGGTTGTGCTAGCTATCGCGAAGGCCAGGCGATTTTCGGCAAACTTTTTTTGACCGTGAACGTCACATCAAGGTCAGTTTACTTAACCTCAGATATTTATTCTACGAGATCTCATGGGTATCCTCGGGTAGTGAGGCATCCTCCTCGGAGGGTCGGAGCGCGGAGGAAGGGAGAGAAGTGGTGAGCCGAAGGAAGGGAAAGGAGATAGTAGGGTCGTCTGCGGCCGAGGAGAAGGGGAAGGAAGTGGTTCGGTCCTCGGTTGTTGAGACGGTAGTGGAGGACGTAAGACAGGTGGGTGAGCTGGGTCGGATGCCGATCGTGTTGTCCGGCCATGGGGGGATAAGGCAGTACAGCGGCGAGCTGCTGACCAAAGCTGTCTACGGTCGCGCGGAAACCTACGAGGAGAACGATCTGAAGGAGGTTACCGAGGTGGACAATATCCCCTCGGTTCTAACCGAGCGGGACTTACTCCAGACTCGGAAAGGCTTCACCATTCCCTCGGAGTACACATTAATCCTCCCTGGCCCCGGGGTGCGAGCGAACACAGCTTTTTCGGCGGATACCTGTATCTTTGCCTACGACACGTTGAATGCCGGCCTACGCTTCCCCCTCCATCCTTTCGTGACTGTGGTTCTCCGGTGGTACAGGCTGTGTCCTATTCAGTTCATGCCGAACACGTGGTGCCATGTGCTCGGGTTTCTGCTTCAGTGTCGAACGACAAAGGTGGAGCCGCAGCTCGTCATCCTCCGGAGTTTGTACCGGATCAACAGAATGAGTAAGCTCGAGCTGCGCTACTATCTTTCACCTCGGAAAGGCATCAAGCTGATAGAAAACACCGACTCGATAAAGTCGTGGAAGGGGAAATTCTTTCTGATCAAGGGCCCCTCGGCGTGGGACTTTCCGACTCGGTGGAAGGAGGACGTACCGAAGTATGCAAAGTCCGAGCCGGTGTTGATCACGGCCGAGGCGGAAGTGGCGGCGAAGCTGATCAGTCTTCCGATGTTGAATTGGAGGGAAATGACCAAGGAGGTGCTGCACGGGTCGGGCCTCAGTTCGATCGACCTGAGTACGCTCCGGACATCTATCTTTTCTTTTTGCTTTACTATTCTTCAATGCCTTGTGTTTTTTTTTGTAACTTGATTTTCTTTTGCTTCGGCAGAGGCTTCGAACATGGACTTCAAGGCTATGATGGCCGAGCGAAACAAGGCCGCAGATACCAAGAAGAGGAAGAGGATGAGTGCGGGTCCCTCGTCTGGTCGACCCACCAAGGCTCCTTCGACGGTGGTCGGAATGGTCGACCTCACTTCTCCTCGACAATCGACCCCGGCTGCCGTTGTTCCTGAGCCGGCCCTGTCCGAGGGCTTCTCTGTCTCGGCAGCTCTGGCTCTTCAGGCCCCGCCTCTAACTAAGCAGGTCGAGGTCATACTGGCCGAGGCCCACAAGAAGCTGTTTGTCCCCGATTGGCGAGTGAAGAATCATGACGGCTTCTTGGGAGACTCGGGGATGAGCATGCAGGCTGTTTGGCACCTTCCGGCCCCGAAGGACCGAGCTGCGTTGAAGGCAGGGACGACGGGCGACGATGCTCTTGAAGAAGCTCGGTCACTTATGTCGGAAAGTCTTCTTTGCTGTTTATCGAAATTTTCTTGAAAATTTTCTAAGTCTTTAGCTCGGCTTTTGTCACGTTCTAACTGTTTCTCTGTGCAGGCCACTTGTCATTTTAGCCACCTTCTCGAGGAATATGCCGAGCAAGAGAGGGAGCTGAAGGCCCTTAGTGACAAAGACAGAGCGGAAAGGGCGAGGGCAGTGAAGCAGTTGGAGGCAGAGCAGCGCCGCTCGGACGCTTTGGCGGCCCAAGTTGCCGACCTTGAAAAGGCTCTGGAGCAAGCGAGGGAGAAGCTCGCTTCGGAGGTTGCTAAGGCAGCCGAGGAGAGGGCCAAAGCGGCGAGGGCTTTGGAGGCAGTGAAGCTGCAACAAGCCAAGGCCGTGGAGAAGGCGAGGGCGGAGATTGAGGCCGAGGCCAAGAAGCACATGGCGGCCAACATGGAGCAGTCTTATACCACCGCGCTCGAGCACGTCAAGGCTCGAGTCCCTGGATTCGACAGGTCGGGGTACGGGCTGTGGGGCCCGGTCGCCGAGCCTGATGCCAAGGAAGAAGCTGAAGGAGAGGAGGAAGAAGACGAAGGAGAAGCCGATGGAGAGGAGGGGGACGAGCAAGAAGGTGACGGTGCTCCTGCGGACCCCGAGACTGTGGTGGTGGAGGGAGATGGTGACCAGGTCGTGGCCGACCCCCGAGCCGGAGCGGCGGAGGACGAGGGGCCATCTATCGAGGAGCCCGTTCCGAAGCTACCGTTCAAGGTGGCCCCTTGATCCTCTTGCTCTTGTACACACGTTTTCCCCTTTTTTTTTATGTACTGCCTTGTAGCGGACTGGCCACTGCTTTTTCTTTTAATATCAATGAAACTTGTTTTTGGCAATTCTTGCTAAGTGTTGGAGTGTTTCGATTTGAGATCTTTCTGGAATTTGACTAAGTGTCGAGTACTCCCTTTGACAATTAGTCAAGTGTTAGCAAGTTTGGCTTTGAAGTTTAGGTGTGTTGCACGAGCTCAGTGTTGATGTATTTTTTCAGGGGGTGCCGCACCACGAAGCTGCAGCCGAGGCTGCTCGTCTCCGAGCTGACTTGAAGACGACGAAGTTGGTCCTCTCCCGCAGCCGAGAGTGTTTTCTCAAAAGTGAGTTGGAGCTAGAGCATCTCAAGGCAACGCTGAGAGAGTGTCTCCCCGAGCTGAGACAACTTCGGAAACAAGCTCATGAGGTACGTTTTGAAGGCGAGGTGGAGTTGCTTCGAAAGCCGCTATTCGACGTTGAGGTAGAGAAAAGCGAACTACTGGCGGAGGTTCACCACCTGAAGATAGCAGAAGAGGAACTTTCGGCGGAGGAAGAGGAGTTAGCTTCGGCGGTGGGTAAGTTGATGGTTGAGCGCGATGAGCTGACAGCGAGGGTTGATGAGTTGAGGAGGGTTACGGTCGACAAAAGCATTGAAGTGACCCATCTTCGTCGAATTACAGCCGATAGCTCTGGAGCCGCCGGCTCCGATCAACTTCCACGTTGCAAAATAGTTGTGAAGGATGCTACTCTGAAGGATCTAATTGTTGAGCTCGAGGAGGAAGTGGCTCGACTCAAACCTCAGTCTGAACGGATTAACGTCAGAAGCACGTCATGTACTCGCAAAGAGAGAGAGAGAAGGGATCTCATTTTACGAGCTTGCAACTCGCTTGCTTGCCGTTAGGCGTAGCCCGATTGATGCTCAAAGCGGTGTGGCTGCTTCATCGAGCGGAGCATCCGTTGGAGCCACCGTCAGAGGCAGCGCTGAAGAGGGGTCTTAGTTTGCTGGTCTGGAGACGAGCTCCGAGGTTAGGCGTCGCCATCCCTGGGTGTCTCTAAACGGAAACGTCCCTATCCCGAAGAAGCATTGAACGAGTTGTTGTAATTATGTCTCTTCGAGTTTTCGTAATTCCTCGTAGTAGGGTAGCTTGGTCTTGTAACTTGAGTTTTCGTGAACTTTCTAACCTTTATAAAAGTGAAGGCTTGTGTTACTCTTTTGCACTTGTGGGCTTGCGTATTTTATTAGTACTTGTTGTTTGTTTGGTACTACTTGTTATTTGCTTAAGAGTAAGGAGTAGAGGTGAAGCCCTGGGTGAGTTTTAATGGTTGTGGGGGCAATTCCGAATGGCGAACCACTTCTAGCTCGTTTAAGAGCAAGTTTGTGAAGCGGAATCAGACCAAGTTTTGGACTCCAAACACGTTGTTTGAGTAAGTTTCAACGGTTGTGAGAGCAATTCCGAATGGCGAACCACTTCTAGCTCGCTTAAGAGCTAGCTTGCAAAGCGGAATTGAGCCAAGTTTGGAACTCCGAACACGTCGTTTGAGTAAGAGCGATTAAAGGCCTTAAATAGAGAGATACAAATAATCATTAGGAAAATATGGGAGAAAAGAAGTTCTTTATTGATAACTGCTAATCGGCCGCTTCTAAGTTGCAAGCCGTTATTACAATGAGAAAGTAAAGAAGCAAATACAAATAAAATGATAGGAATGGCTCGACATTTGAAGGTACTCGAAGAGGCGTTCAGGCCCTCTCTTGGTACTTCAGTAAATGGTCGGCATTCCAAGTTCTGAGTATCTCTCTGCCTTCATGGTCCTCTAGACGGTAGGCTCTGGGACGGACTACTTTGGAAACTTTGTCTGGTCCTTCCCAATTCGGAGCTAGCTTACTCTTTTGACTAGGGAACGAGATAGCTAGCTTTCTGAGGACCAAGTCCCCTTCCTTGAGATCTGTGGGACGAACCCTTTTGTTGTAGGCCTACTCAATCCTTCTCTGATAATTTTGCTGGCGAATAGAAGCTCTTTCACAGAGCTCATCAATCAGGTCCAAATTTGCTCGGAGTTCTCTGGCATTCTGCTCTTCATCATAGGTAATAAGGCGAGGAGATGGCAGACCAACCTCTAAGGGGATTACAGCTTCGGACCCATAGGTGAGATTGAAGGGCGACTCTCCTGTGGGGGTCTGTTTCGTAGTGCGGTAGTTCCACAATACATTTGGAAGCTGTTCCGCCCATAAGCCCCTGGCCGACTTATCTAGTCTCTTCTTGATCCCGGAGAGGATTTGGCTGTTGGCGTTCTCTACTTGGCCATTTGACTGAGGATGGGAGACGGAGGAGAAGGATTACTGAATGCCAAGGTCTTCACACAAAGGTCGGAATGCTACCCCTGTAAACTGTGTTCCATTATCTGTTATTAGGACCCAAGGTACGCCAAACCGACAAATTACATTTCTCCAGAAGAACTGCAGCACCTTGTTCTCAGTAATGGTAGCCAATGGCTCGGCCTCGATCCACTTGGAGAAATAGTCGATTGCCACGACTAGGAATTTGAACTGGCCTGGAGCTAGTGGGAACGACCCTAACAAGTCCATCCCCCACATTGCAAAGGGAATCGGGCTTGAGAGAGAGGTGAGTTGTGCTTGGGGTAGGCGACGGATGTTGGAGAACTGCTAACAAGGGCCGCATTGCCAGACGTGTTTCTCGGCATCTCGAAGTAGGGTAGGCCAAAAATATCCGTAGTTCAGAACTTTCCTGGCGAGGGACTTGGACCCTGAATGTGCTCTGCCTATGCCTTCGTAGAGTTCTTGCAAGGCATACAAGGTTTCTTCCGGGGAGAGGCACCTTAAGTAGGGTCTACCATCTACTTGGGTGTTGGAGCATTTGTGTAAGACTCCTTCAACAAGGGTGTACCGCTCCGCTCTCGTTCGGATTCGACGGGCTTCTTTAGGATCTTCAGGAAGGATTCCATCCCTGAGGAACTGTATCAAAGGTTTCATCCAATTGTCCCGGAGTTGGACGGGCAACGACTCGACCGAGTCGGGGACTTCTTCTTCTATGCTTGGTTTTAGAAGTACTTCGATGTGGACGGTCTGCTCAAGACCTTGAAGGGCGGAGGAGGCCAATTTGGAGAGGGCATCTGCTTGGGAATTTTCCTCTCTAGGGATCCGCTGAATTTGTGCCTCTTCAAATGAAGTCATGAGACTTTGGACCTTAGCTAGGTACTTAGCCATTCGGTCGTCTCGCGCCTCGTACTCTCCTAAAACCTGGTTCACGACCAGTTGCGAGTCACTGAATATCTGGATACGTTGTGCCCTTGCCTTGCGAGCCATACCCAGGCCAGCTATAAGGGCCTCATACTCAGCTTCGTTATTGGAGGCTTTGAAGTTGATGCGGAGGGAGTATTAGAGAACGAAGTCGTCTGGGCCTGCCAGAATGACCCCGGCTCCGCTCCCTTCGGTGCAAGAAGACCCATCTACATATACCGTCCAGATCGGGGGCCCATTTGCGGCTTGACTGACTTCTGGGATGGTGCTTTCTACAATAAATTCAGCTAAGGCTTGAGCCTTGATCGTGGTCCGAGGCTGGTAAGATATGTCATGATGGCTTAGCTCGATTGACCATTTTATCAGATGGCCGGAGGTTTCGGGTTTGTGTAGGACTTGCTTAAGCAGCTGGTCAGTAAGAACGACCACCGAGTGGGATTGAAAATAAGGGCGGAGCTTCCTGGTTGCCATAACCAAGGCGTATGCTATCTTCTCCAATCTGGGATAGCGGAGCTCGGCGTCCCGAAGTACCTTGCTCACGTAATAGATAGGCTTCTGAGCCTTGTCTTCTTCCCTCACTAGAACAGCACTGAGGGTTTGCTCGGAGGCAGCTAGGTAGAGGTGAGTGTTTCCCCGGGGATAGGCTTGCTGAGGAGAGGGGGACTGACCAGATAGGCCTTTAGCTGATCGAACGATTCTTGCTGCTGTTGGCCCCACTCGAAGCCTTTAGCCCCCCTGAGGGCTTTGAAGAAAGGAAGACACTTCTCTCCTGACTTCGATAGGAAGCGCCCTATGGCCGCGAGGCATTCTGTGAGCTTCTAAACCTCTTTCATACTTGTAGGAGGAGCCATGTCCAGTATGGCTTTGATCTTCTCGGGGTTGGCTTCGATTCCTCTTTGACTAACCATGAAGCCTAGGAACTTTCCCGACGAGACTCCGAATGCACACTTGTTCGGGTTGAGCCTCATATTATGCTTCCTCAACGCATCGAATGCTTCTTAGAGATTGGCAACATGGTCGGCCCCATGGATGCTTTTAACTTGCATATCATCTACATAGACTTCTATGTTTCAGCCGATCTGATTCTGGAAGACCGTATTGACGAGGCGCTGGTAGGTTGCACCGGTATTTTTCAACCCGAATGGCATTACCCTGTAGCAATAAAGTCCTTAATCGGTGACAAAGGAGGTCTTCGGGATATCCGGGGGGAACATTCTGATTTGGTTATATCTGGAGAAGGCGTCCATAAAGCTCAACAGCTCATGGCCAGAAGTAGCATCGATGAAGGTGTCGATGCTGGGGAGAGGGAATGGATCCTTAGGGCATGCTTTGTTCAGGTCCTTGAAGTCGATGCAAATTCTCCAACTTCTGTTGGCCTTCTTAACCATAACAACATTAGAGAGCCATTCGGGATAGTTGATTTCTTTTATGAACCGGGCTTTGAGAAACTTGTCCATGTAACGCCCCAAATTCCAAAATACACTGAATTCGAGATTCCACAGGATCTTTACACTTCATTTAGTATAACTTTACAAGGAAATTAAAACTTTTCACTTTATATCAGAGTTACATGAAAAACTTTACTCTTTACATTGCATAGCGGAAGTAAATTTACAACATTTAAATAACTGTACAACAACATTGAATAATCTCTAAGCATCTGTCCTTCTTTAATCTTTATCATGTCATTTACCCTGCATACAAAACTGTGGGTACGTCAGTTTATTCAACCGACGAACATTATACACGGCCATCATCTTTATGCCGAAAATAGTATAACTAATTTTTCATATTTAACAAACACAAACTTGTCACATATCAAACTAAAGGGAATACCCTAATGATGTCGTGTTGTGATTGTGCACTTTGTCCTTAATGCAGTTATTTATATTATATGACACTAATGCACACTTGTTCGGATTCTATGCATCCCATACTACATAGGTCCGAGGGCAAGCCCTTAACCGTTCTTCATCTTGTGGGGTTTAATCCCTCGTCATGTCTTAATCTACTACTGTAACTACGGTAAGTATCCTAAATTTTTTCTGACATACGAACTCATGTCTAGGCGCCCTGGATGGAATCCCAATGCACTGACACATGACTCATCATGCAGGCATCCTGTGGTAATTCAGCTCCTACCATAGACATGACACCACCCGCAGTCGTCCAACACCCCACGAGCGTCGCCACCGGGACGGTACTCTGGAGCAGTATCCACGCCCTATCATGACTCATCATGGGACATCCCGGGATACTCTCTCGCCGCCAATCCAATGGCCCTCATACTCAATGTTTTTCTCTTACTTTCATCACATCTTCACTATGTAACTAATCCTTAGTTTAATGAAATCATGAACAGAATCAATCTCTTAGAGTTAGCCCTCTCACTACTACCCGTCTTATTTCTTTCATTTCACAATGACCCAAACTTGGTCTTTTCAATTTCAATAATCATAATTCATCATTTTCCACTTGCCGGTGTGAGTTTTGGCTACACTCTAATTTTCAATTTCAATTCATAAATTCACATATTTGAGTTGTCATACTAAAAAATATTTCTCTTTTCCAATCATGATTTCTAAATTATTCATGATCCCATAACTATACATGGAATTCAATCATTCATCATGTAATTCATCAAATATCATTTCCACATTAAAATCACATCACTAGTTATATGATCAAAAATGAATATTCACACTTCATAATTTTCACACTATTCTCCAATCAGAATAATTCACATCACTTCACATTATATAATTTCCTTCTTATTCATATTTCTTTTCTGACACTTTATTTCAAGTCCTTTTTGCAAATTATAACCTCCACAAAATGTAAGTGTAGGACCATAGTTCTATTTATACATTTATTCTCAAAACATACTCTATTTCATGTAAATAATTCCCAAATTATTTTTCATAAGTCCCACATATTTTTAGAATAATAAATATAATTTTTCATAATTTTTAATCATCAAAAATAACCCCAAAAAATATATCCCCCCCCCCCTCCAATTTAATACTGGCCGAGACCAGTATTCGAACCCACAACCACAGAGAAACAACCGCAACCACAGACCACTAGGCCAATCGCGCTAGGCGATATAAAGGGGCGCTGAGAGCTATCTATGCTCTCGGCTGCAACCTATAATTCTTTTAAAATACAAACAAAATATATGGTGCTTGATGGGATTCGATCCCCCAACCTCTGAGACACCCGCACACTGTAGCGAAATAGAATCACCCGACCACTTGAGCTATATGCCCAAGTTGTCTCAAAACAACTCAAACTCTAATTAAATTAGTTCTCTCTGTTTAGTAGAACATTTCGATGTTCAAAAAGCTCTCATTTGATTTTATTCTTATTAAACTTACTGTAAATTTCCAGATTAGTAATTCCCAACATAATTTATACTCCAGTATATTAAAAATAATTTTTTCAATAATTAAACACATATTTATCATACAATTAATTCGAATTTCAAGCTACTACTAATATGTTTCTTTTTCGACATTTCTTATCAAATTTTGATTTCAATAATCTCTACATCAATTCTCTGTTTTTAATCACTCCCCAAACCCACAAATCATATTTTAAATCATTCATTGCAACATTATCACAAAAGTACGTTCAAGCGCATGAAACAACATTTTTTGCCTACTAACATTTGCATATTGTCTTTGATGCTAACAATAAATTTTTCTTTAGGCAATCCATGGCTATAATTTATTTACACACAACTTAAGTTTAATGATAGAACCACATACAAGTTGCCTATCAACATTTCGATCAATCAATAAGCCATTTTTTCTAATTAAAATGTACTCTTATTAATCTTTTTCATGCATCATCATTTCAATTCAAATCATGCTTCCTAATTAGAAATACAGAAAATTACCCACCTTAATTGGAGAGAATACAATTAGCAATACCTCCTAAACAAATGTCCTTTCCAAGAGCGCGATCCTCCTCCTCGTCGATGCGCACACAAACTCCAAGAATGCCAAACCCGAGCACTCCCTTGTTGATTGCTGGCCTCTCATCTTTGTTGATGCAAGCACAAATTCCCCACACAACTCTCAATCTTTTACTCACTTGCTATACTACTAATAATGTATTTTAAACTACGGGTTTGGAGGAATAATTAGTACAAAATAACTAGGCGGGGGGGGGGGGGGGTATTTGTACTAAAAATTTGGGTAAATGGAAGACTAGGATTAAAGTAGGAGTTAGAAACAAAGGGCTAGGATTCAAGGAGGAGTTACAATAACCAACCATAATCAAGTAACCACCACCCATGACTCCACTTGAAAATTCATTTTTCCCTCCTAAAGATCAAAACCGGCCATGCTCCATGTGTATTTGCACGTGTACATGCAATGCACGTGCATGCATTTGTCTCCATTTAAAAATTGTACATTATATTTTACATAAAAATAATCTTTAAAATGTGTTCTACATTACAAGTTGTATTAAAAATAAAAATAGCTCATGAGCTTTAGTTTATGGGCCAAAATAATGGTTTATAAAAATAAAATAAATAAATTCAATTTGGGCTTTAAAAAGAAAGGCTTTTGTTTATTGAAAAAAGACCTTTATATAAAAATAATTAAAGAGCACATATACATATATCTATACTCATCATGGAAGAAATAAAATTTAATATTACCAAAAATATTGCACGTGCACACTACGTGCAAAATAAATAATAAATTTTCATAAATGAAAATCGGGGCATTATAGTCCACTTCTTCCTTTATGGCTTGCTGGCGCTCGGGGGTAAATTTGCGCCTCTTCTGCTGGACCGGTTTGGACCCCGGAGCGATGCTTAGGTGGTGGACGAGGAGCTCCTCGGAAATTCCTAGCATATCGGCAGCCGACTAGGCGAAGAGGTCATGGTTCTTCTTGATGCATTGGACTATGTCGGAACAGAGGGCAGAGGGGACGGTCTTGTTGATGAAGAACTTACGGTTCGGATCCTGCTCGGAAAAGAGTACTTCCTCCAACTCATCTACAGGTTCGGACATAGGTTGGGCGTTCCCCTAGGGAATCTCAAGAGTCTTGAGGGAGAGGACAGGTCCCCCAGTGGAGGTCATGTAACACTTGCGGGCCATCTCTTGACTGCCCTTTACTTTCCCTACTCCTGGCTTGGTGGGAAACTTCATTTTAAGATGATAAGCCGACAGGGACGGCCTCTAGAGCAGCTAGGCCAGGTCGGCCTAGAATCACATTGTAAGCAGCTGGGATGTCGATGACTATAAAATCCATTAGCTCCGTCCGGGTAGTAGGAGTTTTGCCAGCAGTTACGTCGAGGGTTATTACCCCTTCGATAGTCACCGGCACTCCCGTGAACCCATGGAGCGTGTAGCCAGCGGGCTTGAGCCTGTCCTGCGATAACTTGAGTCATCGGAAGGCCACCAGGAAGAGGATATTGACAGAGCTACCATTGTCTACCAGAATCCTTTCCACTTTGAAGTTGGCCATGTGGAGGTTGATTACTAGTGCATCACAATGGGGGGTTCGGACACCCTCCAAGTCTAAATCTGAGAAAGTGACCGGGACTCCGAGGCGTTTTGGAGGGGGTATGCCATGAACCGAATTGACTTCTCGTATGAAAGCCTTTCGGGAAGAGTTGGAGGTTCCTCCCATGGGACCTCCATGAATGAGATGCAAGATGCGTTCCTCTTCAAACTCGGGAGTTTCATCGCGCCTCTCGGGACTGCCTGTTAGCCCCCCTGGGGGAGGAGGAAGATCAATTCGGTCCTTTCTCACAAACTTAGACAGCTACCCTCTCTAGATGAGGGCCTCAATTTCATTCTCCAGGGCCCAACAGTTGTTGGTATCGTGACCGTGGTCTCGATGATATCGGCACCACTTTTCCTTGTCCCTCTTCTTGCCAGGGGTATTCATCTTCGGGGCAGGAGGCAGAACTCCTTCCTTCTCGACCTCCATGAGAACAGTAGAAATATTGGCGTTAAGAGGGGTAAACTTCTCAAATCTGTGAGGCGGGCGGCGCTGGCTCCCGTTGTCCTTCTGGAGCTTCTTAGCTCTCTCTTCTTCAGCTGCTTTTCTCTTGGTCCCGGAGGAAGACCCCTCAAAAGTAGGGCGATGTTTAGCTTCCTCGGCTCGGATATACTTCTCGCTTCTAAGAAGAAGGTCGGAGAAGTTTTGCGGGGGCTTTTTGGCTAGGGAGGACCGAAGGCTTGAGTTGAGGACATTTGACTGGAAGGCTGCTGCAGCAACCGATTGGTCGAGGGAGGCAATGGACCTAGCTTCGCGGTAAACCGCTTCACATAATCTCTCAGCTTCTCGCCCTTCTTCTGACTGAGGTAGAGTAGGGAGATACTAGTCTTCTCAGTGCGATGACTACTTACGAAGTGGGTGATGAAGATGGTTTCAAATTGTTCAAAGGAGAAGATGGAGGACGGGGCGAGGCGAGAGTACCATTCCCGAGCTGGACCTTTGAGAGTAGCTGGGAAGGTCTTGCATAGTAGAGCATCGGAAGCTTGGTGGATCATCATGAGAGTTTTGAAACTCTCTATGTGATCCGCGGGGTCGGACTCCCCAGAGTATATTTCAAACTGTGGGGGCTTGAAGTTTGGTGGAACGGGTGCTTCCATGATAGTTCGGGAGAAGGGAGGTCGGCTTGGACGGAGGGTCTTTCCTCTCAGCTCCTCTTCCCTGTCTAGTTGGCCGAGGTGTCTCTCCAACTCATGGAGATGATTATAGATAGTATCATCCCTTTGATGGTAGCCAAGTTAGTCTCTGGACTCGTCTTCGTACAAAGGGGAGCGGGGGCTACGACGACGGTAGCTCAGGGAATGGCGAGGACGAGGGATATGATAGGCAGTAGCTCGGAGCTTGGGGAGGAGTTAGGGACCGATGGCGAGGACTTTGGACCAGAGGAAGAGTGGGGACCCTCTGAGCGTTGTTGTTGTTGTTTGGTTGAAGGTTGAGGGCCTGCAAGATTGTGGCTTGGAATTGTTGGAATTCGGCTTGGGTGATAGGTCCGTTATCGTCCCTCGGGGGACTGCCGACCAGCGGGATAGTGATGCCTTCTTCGATGGTACTCAGGGGATTCTCTCCGCCTTCTGTGAGGAGGGGACCTCCTGTGGTCATAGCGACGAGGAGATCGCTCATTTGGACATTTCGGGTGAGGGGCTCCCTCACGGGCCCACCTTTCATCCAAACGGTGGCGAAGGTCCTCTTCTTTCTGCTGGTTGATGAGGATATTGTGGAGGTCTTCGGAAGGCCAGGGCTTGTGAGATACCATTGAATCGGTAAAAGGGTTGTGCACGGAGACGTGGTCACGGTGAAGAGGTTGCTTCTGATGGTTGGGACGAGAGGCCCCTGCACTGGCATTCTGGGGCCCGACTTGACCCCGCGGGGGCTGAAGGTTCTGAAGAGGAGGCTATTCCTGCTGCAAGGGCTGATCAGGCTGAGGTAGGAGTAGTCCCTGCTGCTGGACGATTTGGAGGGGAGCCTCCTGTTGGGGTCGAGGAGGAGTGGGCCCACAGTTGGACCCTCTGGATCTTAGTTTTCTTAGAGGCATGGTTGGAGGTGATCTTAACCGACAGAAGAGGATGGGGTGCTATTCGTGTTCCCACAGACGGCGCCAATCTGTTGCCGCTAAATCTGGTGTGGGGGCAAACAGATAGAATTTGTGGATTCTTGTGATGTTGAATAGTCAAACCTGAAACCTTTCCACCGGAGTTTGACCGTAATCTCCCGCCGTTAACCTGCAAAATCTGCGAAACACCGGGTTGATCCCGACGACGCAGTCTCCGATGCTCAAGTCAGTAATCAGAAAGATTATGAATGAGCTTTGATTGGCAGAAGATTGATTACCTGTTAACAGTGGGGTATGGGGAGTATTTATAGCCGCCTTAGGGACCAGTTTTGGAATAAGATCAAATCCCTACTTCTCAGTGAATGGATATAGTGAATCAGGGCCGTTGATTAAGTATAATCATAAACCCTAATTCTACCTAGCTGGACCGGATTTCTTGCAGTTTGAAACCTGCACCCAGTTGAGATGGATCCGTTCGTGGGTTATTGGGCTTTTGGAAAAAAGACCCAGTACCTACTTCAGACCCGTTTGTAGGTGAAATTACCTTTTTACCCCTGATCTTTAAGATTTGTATCCGATTTGGACGGTTCCGATTTAATCCTATTTTTAGCCATATCAATATCTATATATAAGGATTACATTCTTGGAGGAGAAGAAAGGAGATTGAAAGAAGATTGAGAGGTGAGAGATTTGGGAAATCTGTTTCCTATACATTAGGAAACATAATATACATATTAGCACTTACTATATTTCAACACTCCCCCTAAAGTTGGTGCATAAATATTGAACATGCCCAACTTGTCAACAAATTTCAAGAAGAGACGACTCGAAACTTCTTTGGTCAGGATATCTGCAAGCTGATCTTCTGATTTCACTTTACATATCTCAATGACTTTCTCATCCAATTTCTCCTTGATGAAGAATCTATCAACCTCTACATGTTTCTTCCTATCATGTTGAACTGAATTGGCGGCAATATCACATGCTGCTTGACTATCACAATACACCTTTTAGGTTCATTTGGACCACACATCCCAAGTCCTGCAACAAGAGTTTCAGCCATAAAGCTTCCGCTATACTTAGAGCTACTCCGCGATACTCAGCCTTTGCACTAGAGCGTGTAACAACATTTTGCTTCTTGCTTCTCCATGTAACTAGATTTTCTCTAAAAAAGGTGAAGTATCCTGAAGTGGAGCGCCTATCAATTATAGATCTTGCCCAATCAACATCAATATATGCCTCAACCTTCAAGTGACCATGTTTCGCAAATAGGACCCCTTTTCCTAGAGTAGACTTAATATATCTCAGAATTCTCATCACTGTATCCATGTGATGTTCCTGAGGTGCATGCATAAACTGACTTACCACACTTAAAGCATATGATAAATCTGGTCGTCTATGTGCAAGATACATCAATCGTCCAACCAATCTTTGATATCTTTCCTTATCACAAGGCACATGATCAGATTCGTTGCAAAGTTTCAGTCATTCTTCTAATGGTGTACAAATTGGCTGACAAGCAGACATTCCAGTTTTCTTCAATAAATTGAGAGCATACTTTCTTTGAGACAGAAATATGCCATTTCTTGAGCAAGAAACTTCAATACCAAGGAAATATCTCAAAAAGCTAAGATCCTTCATTTCGAACACTTGTGACAAGTAGCTCTTCAATGCCATTCTCTCTTTAGGATCATTCCCAGTTACTATCATGTCATCCACATGTATAATGAGAGCGGTAATCTTACCTTTTTTTTAGGAATAGGGTATGATCTGAATTACTCTGACAATATCCGAATGTCCTCATTGATTTTGTAAACCTCCCAAACCAAACTCTTGGTGACTATTTGAGACCATATAGCACCTTCCTCAACCGACACACTTTATTACTGTGTTGGACTGGTCTATTTGATCCTGGCAGTAGATCCATATAAACCTCTTCTGTCAATTCCCCATGCCAAAAGGTATTCTTCACATCAAATTGTTTTAACGACCAGTCAAGATTTGCAGCAAGTGATAGTAGAACTCGAACAGTGTTGAACTTTGCCACAGGTGCAAATGTTTCGTCATAATCAATTCCATAAGTTTGAGTGTACCATTTGGCAACCAGTCTTTCCTTGTACCGCTCTATCGAACCATCTGACTTATATTTCACCATATAAATCCATCTACATCCGACCGGCTTCTTCTCTGCTGGTAGTTCAACTATCTCCCAAGTCTCATTCTTCTTCAAGGACTTCATCTCCTTATCCATAGCTGCTTTCCACCTTGGATCAGCTAAGGCTTCCTGCACACTATTAGGAATAGATACAACAGATAATTGATTCACAAATGAATTATTTGATTCAGACAATCGGTGAGTGGACACATAATGACTCATGGGATACTTGACTTTACTAGTGGGATCAGGATCATAAGTGGGTTTTGGAATACCTCTAGTTGTACAGTTTAGGAGTTCTCTTATTGGAGCTTTGGACAACGATGGCGATTGGTTTTGGGTTTCTGCTGGGGGTGGAGATAGATCTGATGGTACTGGTGGTGGAGATGGTTCTGATGGTGCTGGTGGTAGAGATGGCTCATCTTCATAGAGGTTCGGCACTGATTGCAGTTTTTCATGGAAATCTTCTTCCTCAACCAAATCTTCATTCGAGTCATCGTTATTACTATATCCCGATGTTCTCCCCTTATATCCGATTGTTCATTCTCAATGGAAACCACTTCATCATAGGGAAGAGTTTGAACTTCACTTTGGTACTCCCCCTGAAGTTTAACCTCAGAGAAAAAATACATTTCATCTTCATGGAACACAACATCCATAGTCACAAACAACTTTTGAGTTGGTGGGTGATAGCACCGATACCTTTTCTTATCCTATGCATATCCCACAAACACACATCGGACAGCTCGAGGAGTTTACTTATTACATTCATGTTGATGAAGATGAACAAATGCAACACACCCAAACACATGAGGTAGTAAGTTGATGACTTTTGGTGCATTCACAGCTTCAGTTAATGCTTGAAATGGCGTGAGGAAGTTTAGGATATTAGAGGGAACTCGATTGATTAAGTATGCAGCAGAAGCAAGTGCTTCTCCCAATAAATGAGTGGCATATTTCCATGGATAAGAGAAGCACGGACCACCTCGACCAAGTGTCTATTTTTTTTCTTCTGCAACTCCATTCTGTTGAGGTGTATATGAGCATGTAGTATGGTGAACAATTCCGTGTTCCACCAAATATTGTTGCAGATTCGAACTCAGGTATTCTCTGCCATTATCACTCCTAAGAACTTGAACTTGTGATTTATACTGAGTCATAACATGTTTGTGAAATTTCTGAAACAAGTCACTAACTTCACTTTTCGACTTCATCAAATAAATCCGGGTCATTGATGAACACATTATTATTCACTTTTTAGAGCAATAATCTTAATATAATTAGACATTTAAAAGCTCTATATATGGTATTTAAATCTTATTTTCTCTTTTCCATAGGAAACAGCTTATAACAGCAAAACGAAGCAGATTCAAGACGTCAAGGATAATACACAGCAAACTGCAGAGGATCAGTCGACTGATGACCCAACACAGGCGACTGGACAGGAGAAGCTGAAATTCCACAACTCTCGTCACAGTCGACTTACTCTCAAAACCAGTCGACTGGTATGATCATATAGGAAATCTTCAGAAGTCTCGACTCAGTCGACTGGTCCGAAGATAAGTCGACTGGTCTGCGGCGGAGTAAACAGATAAGATATTCGAAGATACACCTGAATCTGATTTCAAATCTATTTGAATCAAGATTTTATGCAGCGAATCAAATCTAAAGACAGGGTATTTTCCAAGTGGACGTGGTAAACAAATAAGGAAGGAAAGGAGAAAAGAGAAAGACATAAATCATCAAATCAAATAAAGAAGGTTTTTGCTGAAAGAGGGGAAACCCTAATTCTCAGCCGTGTTCTATAAATATCAGAGAAGGAGCGTTATTCAGGCTCTCTCGGGGAGACGATCATCTATCTCTTGGACGCAACTTAATCACAAAGTTCCCAACCATCAAGTCAACCAGTGCATCACTCCATCATCATCGAAGAAGGAGAGAGAAGATCCAGCAACCAGAAGGCAGTCGACTGTGTGACAGACAGTCGACCATATTGCCGGAATCCATTAGTTTATTTCTTCTTCTCTCTTTATTCTTTTATGTTGATCATGTATTTGAACTTGTTAAGCAATAAAAGTATTATTATGTGGAACTAATTTCATAGTTGGGTAGATCGAAACCGTAGTTATGTAGTGCTATATTCTTCTGAGATCTTCTAATTACTTATTGATTGAATCTGGTTGAATTGACATAGATTAATGATCATCAAACTTGGATCTTGAAGTCTGAGAGCAGTCGACTGAGGTGAGAGCCAGTCGACTGACATACAGCACGTGAGAATATCAAGTTTATGTTATCATTTATCTAAATCTGTTATATGAAGCATATTGAGACGACCGAATCTCGTGCTCATAATTTGTAACAAAGGAATCTTTAGGGGTTCTTGGTTCAATCAACTTAGAGGATCTAGATCTGATACCAATTTCTAGAACTTTAAGTGTTTGTTCGTTTCCACTGATCTTATGTTTTCTTTAAGAACAACTTAGTAAATACTAGGCTGACTACTTGATGAAAGAAACGAATTAGAGTAGATACCATGCCTAATTCTTGGCTTAGGGAAACAATACTTTAAGGAGTAGATACCATGCCCTTGAAGTGAACAAACATGAGTAATTGGAAGTACATTCAGAAAGTGACTTAGCATTACTAACTATTGGTGGAGATCAACAACCCAACTATTCAAGAGATATTTGTGATTCAACACTTCTTTCTTAGTTTTAATCTTTTTATTCCTTTTAGACTTTAAAAACAACTCCTTATGATTGTTATTATTTTCTACTGATTAGTTAGTTAAAGTCTACAATCTCTGTGGGATCGACCCTTGCTATTACTACGATTCGATTCGTGCACTTGCGAGGTTTTTATAATTTGTGTCTAGTTATTCTATTAAATTAGGTAGCTAGATTTCCAACAACAGTCATACGAGTACAGTCATCAATAAATGTCATAAATCATTTGGCTCCTCCAAACGTAGTGTTTTTAGATGGACCCCAAATATCAGAATGAATAATCATAAATGGAACAGAGCTTCTACTTGGATTTGGGGGAAACGAGACACGGTGACCCTTTGTGAGTTCACACACATCACACCGAAATATCCATCTTCAAAAATAAACTTGGAAATAATTTCTTCAAATAACAAAAAGAAGCATGCCCTAGACGTCGATACCATAACCAAATATCTGATTTCTTCTTCTCACATTCAGATCCTTCCATACTTAGAGCTTGAGTCAACTTGCTTGAACTTTCAGATTCTAAATCCAGATAATAGAGCTTCCTGTATCTAACCCCATAACCAATCGTCTTACGAGTTCGAATATCCTCAAACACACAATGTGAAGGCCAAAAAACTACAATACAATGTAAGGCTGTAGTTATTTGAGCAGCAGATAATAGATTAAAATTCAAGGATGGCCCAACTAGAGCAGTATCTAAGGTTAGGTTGTTTGTGAAAGGTATGGAACCCTCACCAGTAACAGTGGTAGGATCACCATTGGCAGTGGACACAGTTGATTTGGTGGATGGTTGAAAATTTTAGACTTGTCTAGAATCAAAAGTCATGTGGTTGGTAGCACCCGAATCAATTATCCATGCATTATTTATAACAGAGGCAGAAAAAACCTTACCATCATGTAATACCCTGATTTTTCAATTAATGAAAAATTATTCATTTTGCACGTGTTGTGCACGTGCAATATTTTGTTTGAATTATTTTGTCATAATGTGTATAATTATTTAATATATTTTTCTCAAATTATTTTAGTACAAAAGCCTTTCTTTAAAAGCTTTCTTTGATTTAATTAAAAAGCCCAAAAGCATTTTTATTTTAATTATTTTTATAAAATTATTTTGGCCTAAAAAGAAAGCCCATGAATTAAGTTATTTTAATTAAACTTGTCATGTAGAAGACTTTTTTTTAACAAATGTATTTTTATACAATTTTTGAATGTACAAATTTGGCCTAGTTGCATTCACGTGCACTACACGTACACGTGCATTGCACACTTCTTTTGTGAGGCCGGTAGCATTCTTTTTGGAGGGAATTTGGATTTTTGGTGTGGAGAACATGGGGGTAGTTTCAAGGAGGTGGGTAGTTTTCCTAACTCCTACTTTGATCTAAGCCTTTCATTTTGCAACCACCAAGATGATCTTAGCCCTCCATTCCCCTCATTTTTTAGTATAAATACCCCCCTTCTCATGACAAATTTTTCATATGCAAAGTATAATTTCTAAAGCTATAGTATTATAATTGTGTGAGTTATAAAAGATAAGAGAGTTGTGTGGGTGTTGTTACTTGGAGTGGCCGGCATCAAGGATTGGGAAGCATTCGGCTAAGGGCTTGGGAAGCATTCGGCTAGGCTTGGAAGCTTGGAGTGGTGCACTCTTTTGGCTAGGAGGAGGTGTTCTCATCTACTAGGACTTGTTGCTTTTGTGTTTCTCTCCATTAAGGTGGGTAAAATATTTCATATTTCTAATATAGGATTCATGCTAGTTATATTGTCAACATTATATATGGAAAATACTAATAAGAGTCCATTCTAATTAAAAAGTTAGTATGTGAATGGTTTGGAATGATGTGATTAATGGTGTATGTGAAATTCTAGCATGAAATTAAACTATATGTAGCACTTTCTATGATTGTTAGTTAATTGAATAATGATGCAATATGGTTAGTATGATGTGTGAAAATTTTCATTAATTGCTTGTAAATTGTATGTTTGAAACATGACAATTGATTAAGATAATGACACACTATGAAATTTGAATAGAAAAGTATATTGAAAGCTTGAGTTATGAGTATGTTAAATTCATGTGTAGAAGTGGCATAAATGAACCAATGAATTGCTTGTTGTCATCAAAATAGAAATACCCAAAAATTAGTAATTGTTGAGTTTCCCCTATTCATGTATTACATGAATTCTTGTGCCAATATGAGTATGGGAAAATCCAAATTTGTATGTGGTGTGAACATGGATTAATAAACAGTAAATTATCATGGAAAATTTGGGAATAAAAGAGAGATTAGAAGATCAATTGATTTCTTTTCAATGTCGAAAATAAAAGATATTATAGTCTTAATGGACAAATTATTAGTTTGGGTGGAAAAATTATGTTTTTAGTACAAAAATTTATTTTTATACTTGCTGTTATGAAGATTAAATAAAGATGAATTAATCTGGAATTTTTCAGTGGTTTGTATAAAGGCCAAATAGATTTGAACGTCGAGTTGTTTTCTAAAACAGTGCGAATATGAAACTAATAGACTTTAACCCAGTATTGTGACAACCTGAGCCAGTGGCTCAGGCGGTCTGTGACTGCGCTCGGTTTCCCTGAGCGGTGCGGTTCGAAACCCGGCCTCACCATCTTTTTCACTTAACTGTGTATATAAGTATATATGACTGCGAACCGAAAGCACTTATACCTATTTCACCCTCTTCTAATCGCTAGCACACGGTTGGCCTATTGGCGGGTGCTCTGGCCTTCTTCTCTACCGTGCTGGGTTCGAATCCTTCCCTTAGCACTTTATAAAAAATATTTTTTTTGTGAGTTTGTGATGTCCAAAAAATGTGAGAAAAATATGGTAATTTTCATAAAAATACAAGGAATTTTATGGGATTGAGTTGGGTATTATTTGAAGAAAGTATAATGTAGTTTGTGAACAAATGTTATAATTAAAGCTATGGTTCTAAGACACATGCTCATGGAAATTTTCAGTTTATAAAGATATAATGAAATGGGTTTATTAAGAAGTAATTGACATAAAGAATTTAGTGGTGTGACATGATATTATTAATTTTCACTTGAGGTTATTGTGTAAAATGTGAAGTATGAGTGTTTAATTATAAAGTGCATGAGTCCATTGTATGATTATGGAATTTAGAAATCATGTTGATGAAATTGTTGGCCATGAATATGAATTTTTATGAGTTATAAGTATTCACTATGGACTTGTGAACAAAGAGTAATCATGAATAAGAAAGAATATGAAATTGTGACATGAAAGTGGTTATGACTTAAAGATTGTGAAATGAAATTTGAAATAGAGTAGCTAAGTCTCCCCGGCATTGAGAAACAAGAATTGAATTGAAATTAGACCAAGGTTGGTCATGTTGAAATGAATGAATAAGTCCGGATGATGGAGAGGCTAACTCTAGTGATTATTTTGTTCATGATTTTTTAATAAAACTAAGGACTAGTACATAGTGGAGATGTGATGAAAGTAGAAGAAAAACATGAGTATGAGGGCCAACAGATAGCGGTGTGAGAGCGATTCACAGGTTGCCTGCTTGATGCGTCAAGACAGTGCGTGGGCGCTACTCCGGAATTATCGTCCCGGTGGCGACGCTCGTGGGATGTTCGAGTGGCTATGGGTGGTGCCATTGTTCCATGGCGGAGGCTGAATTGTCCATAGGTTGCCTGCTCGATGCGTCGTGACAGTGCGTGGGATTCCCCTCCAGGCTGCCTGGACATGGGCTCATAGATCATAGGACATCTAAGACACTACCGTAGTTACAGTAGTAGTTTAAGACATAACGGGGGATTGAACCCTATCAAGATGAAGAACGAATAAGGGCTTGCCCTCGGACCTATGTAGTATGGGATGCATAGAATCCGAACAAGTGTGCATTAGTGTCATGTAACATAATTAACTGCATTAAGGACTAAGTGCACAATCACAACACGACATCAATAGGGTAGTCCCTTTAGTTCGAAATGTGACAAGTTTGTGTTTGCTAAATATGAAATGTTAAGTTATACTATTTCCGGCAAAGCGAGGACGGCCGTGTATAATGTTCGTCGGTTGAATAAACTGACGTACCCACAGTCTTATATGCAGGTAAATATCATGTTAAAGATTAAAGAGGATGGATGCTTAAAGATTACATTATGCTGTTGTATTTATATCAAATTGTTGTATTTTACTTCCGCTGTGCAAAAGAAAGATGTAATTATGATGTAATCTCTGATGTACGATGAAAAGTTTTAATTTCCCTGTAAAAGTGTACTAAGAAAGTGAAAAGATCCTGTAGAACATCTCGAATTCAGTGTTTTTGGGATTCGGGGCGTTACACATCATTACCTGGAGCAGCACGATCAGCAACTCCAACAGCGACACTGGGTGATTGCAAGTATTCTTCCAAATATCCTTGCTATGATTCCAGTTCTCCGGATAGCCTATAATCTTATAACAACGAGCTTTCATATGGCCGATCTTGCCATAATGAATATACTTCATTGACTCATACAGATATTGTCCTATAGCAACACAACAAAGAGAACAAGTTTTCTGCCAAGCAGTGAGCAACAAACACCAATGGAGTACAACAGCAAATTAGATTTAAATAAATTAGATCAAGAGATCACAACAGCAACAGAGCAACAATAGCGACTATCGGCAAGAGAGAGAAAGAGGCAATGGCAGCAACGGCCAGGGGTTGCTCAACGTCGATGACCACGGTGGGCGGCGCGAACGGCGAAGGCTGAGCGGTGCGACGGCATCGCCGGAGCTCGGGAGGGCTTCGATTTTCGTTGTTGGGCGGAGGGAAAAAGAAGACAGAGAGGCGACTTGACTGGAGGTGTGGGGAGGTCGGGTTCTGGTGGCTCGCATCAGGGGTGGCGCGACAGAGGACGGTGACGGGGGGTCGCCGGAGGCTGGGGGTCAGATCGGAGAAGAAGAACAGTGGGTTGGGTTTGGCGTCGACGAAATGGGATAGCAGCGGGGGTCAGCGATGGGATCTGTGGACGAGGAGGAGGAGGTTTGGGGATCGGATTTTGGTCGGGATCGGATGAAGATGGAGGTGTAAGATCTGATCACCTCCTCTTCTTCTGCTTCAGTTAGCCTAGATCTGGTTAGGCTCTGATACCATGTTGAAAACAGATTTGGGGGAAATAATTGTTATTCATATTTTTTATTCTTTACTGTATACATCTATATATAAGGATTACGTTCTTGGAGGAGAAAGGAGATTGAGAGAAGTTTGAGGGGTGAGAGATTTGAGGAATCTGTATCCTATAGATTCGGAAACAAAATATACACATTAACACTTACTATATTTCAACACTAATTCCCAAATTCCTTCCAAATTCTCTAGCTCTCGCCAGCGACATTTAATCTGACAACACCCCAGACATTGTAGAGCACAACACCTCCAACAACACCTCCGACATCGTGGAAGTGTTGTTTGAGTGGAAAAACAGTAACTCGATAAGTAAAGAATGAGTTATGAGGTAGATCCAATAAAGGACAGAATCAGGGAGAATTAATTAGATGGTTCAGACATGCGCAACGACTACTACCAATATCAATTAGGAAGAGTGAACTTGGATTTGTGCAGTTATAGAGGAGATCATCATTGTTTCAGAAGGTTAAGAATTATGATATCAGGATCGTATCAGAGACTTTTTTTTTATATCAGGAATGATAAAGGACGAACTATCGGGGATGTGAGGTAATTGTCAACCATATTAGACACAATCTAAATATATACTGATAGCCAAAGGTAGAGTGCGGACAGCACTATATATATATATAATTTGCGTAAGCAACTTCAGAAGAGAATTTCATTAACCTAAAAACACATAAGAGGACTTTAAAAATAAATTATAAAATTATAACTCCAGTAAATCATGTTTTCTAGAGCAATGGGCAAACATTGTATATGTCCACAACAATTCAAGACACTTCCCAGTTTCGGTAATTGTTTCATGAATTGTTTCAGAGATGATGGATCAAAAAAAAAAAAAAGGAAAAAAAAACTATTCCAAAAATTATAAAACATAAACCTACTAATAACCAAAAAAGTTATCGTGGCTACAGGAAAACTCGGTATTTTCGACAAAATTATCCGTCGAGAATAAAAGGATTCTGCGCAAAAACTTTGTGACGGTATTGCCAAATTCTATCACAATTGCACTACATCATGCGTCACAAATGTTGACAATTTTCGATGAAAAGTTACTAATTCCGTCACAAATACATTTGCGACGGTTTATTTGCTATGGTTTGAGCAATCACAAATGAGTCCTAAACAATCCAATCTAAAATTCACATAGTTTTCGGAATTTGCCAACCAAAATAACAATTGTGATGGAAACATTGGTGAATCTGTGATGGATATTTTTTCTTTTGAATAGAATTTTTATAAATTATTTTCAGAAATCCTGTTTACAAAACATTCATCATACACAATTCACTTTATGACAACAATATGCTGCAATGGACAATTAGATGTAAAATATATAAACAATTCCACACAAAATTCAAATATCAAATTGACTCTTACACAAATATCACTAATATAATATTAGACTTGCATCAGAGATTCATTATGATTTAAAAGCTAATATGTATCATCATACATACCACATATAGTTCTATCCAGGCCTTCTCCACTTACCTACTCTGTCTCGTCTTGTTTACTGAAATCTTCACCATTGTCCTCCTCATCATTTTGTGAATCCTAAATAAAAAGAAAAACAAAAATCAAATTGTAAAAAGGTGTATGTATTGAGGAATATGAACCATATGTTTTAAAAAAGAAGAATTACCAACAGATGCAGAATTACCGTGCAAAGGAAAACATATGAGCAAAGCAAACATGCGCAACTGGAAGAGTTTTGCATGCTCGCTCAGACAACTAGAGTTGATATAATAAAGAAAAAAGAAACGAGAATAGCAAGTTAATAATGGATGATAAAGACTATCTCATTCGAGTTTCTTTTGTTCCTTTTTTTTCTAGTATCTTAGACAGATATAGTAAAGGAAAAAGAAACGAGAATAGCAAGTTAATAATGGATGATAAAGACTATCTCATTCGAGTTTCTTTTGTTCTTTTTTTCTAGTACGTATCTTAGACATGTTAGTGGATAAAAAGTTCTGAATCATGCCAAGTTGTGAAAATGATCGATTGATGTTTCCAGCTTCCTTTAAGCGCCCCGCTGCAGCTCATGTCATCTTTTTGTCTTCCTGAGTTTGCTCCTTAATTTTTTTGTTTTTGTTTTTTTGTTTTCCTAATATATATTATTTAGTTTTTTTTTGTTGCAAGCGGAATTGGAACACCCGACCTCTTTCTCACCAGCGAAGAGACTTATCATTAAACTACACGGACACTTGCCTACTACTCCTTAAATTGTTCAGTCCATCAGTCTGGAAAATATTTTACAAGAAAGTTCAGTAGGTTGGTAGAAATGTTTGTGTAAAAAAAATAATTAAATCTAAGTTGATTATTGTCCTGTTTGCATTTGTGCATTCTATGAGTACTTATTAGTTATAAATACAAGAACAAAGAGCAATATAGATTTACAGTTACAAAGCATGCTATAATTAAATGAGTGAAGTAAAATTTGAAAAACCTGAAAGAAAGAAGCTTGGCAAATAACTAGGGCCGGCCCCCTATTGGAGGCCAGAGAGGCGACAGCTTCGGCCCCCGATTTTATTTTATTTTTTGTAATTTTAGGGGCCCCTAAATTTTTTTACCTTGTACATATATGTATTTTGTACATAATATTTTTTTAGAGGCCCCCAAATTTAATTTTTTGGGCTTTTATTTTTAAAATTAGTATTTGGACCACTTTATTTTAGTTCGGCTTGAATTTGTATGAAGATTTTTTTTCAAATTCCTAAATCTCCATCTATTTTATCATATATATCGGTTTTTAAAGAATTGTAACAAAAAATAATTTCAAAAAATAATTTTAATTATTTTTTTAAAAGAAATAATTTTGTATAGGGGCCCATTTCAGGAGTTTACCTTGGGCCCCATAAACTCACGGGCGGTCCTGCAAATAACAAATATATTTTAATTTGATAGAATAATGCCATGCAACTTTTCTAGCAGTAGTCCTGGAGTTTTTAACATTAGGTTCTAGGTAACTTTCCAAAGAATACTGCTAAAAGGTCTATCTGAGAATTTGTCTTTTTATGAGCAACCGTCAAAAAAATTTCAACAGTATATACCGAGCTCAGTGGAGATATGCACTCTCCTAAGTTAATCTTATAAAAGTAATGTTACAGAAAGCATATAATACTAGAGCCTACCTTGGACCGAGACTCAACTACCCAATTAAAACACAATACTAGTGGGAACTCTCTGCATTCATACTTGTTGCACCTGTTCTGTTTGCTAATCCCTGTAATGATAACATAAAATAAAGCGAACCTTTTTCATTAAACTCAAAATGTTATAACCTTTTTTTTCTAATTGTTACAAGTAGTTCTTAGTGTTTTATGAGTTTTTTATGTTTCTGCATTGTGGTATGATATCAAATACGGTGTGCAAGGCGAAAATGACGGTGATAACTAAAGATGGTGACTTCCCTCATTGAAATGGGTAAAATAAAACTAAATCGGGACCGTTCAAATTGGGCACGAATCATAAATCTCTCAGGGGTAAAACAATAATTTCACTTGTAAACGGGTCTGAAAATGAGAACTGTGTCTTTTCCAAGCCCAATAATCCAAAAACGGGTCTGTCTCACTGGATCAGGGTGACAGCCCATTATGAACAAACCCATGACATTTAAAGAGTTTCAAATTCATGATTATCTTTAAGAGCCGTTTAAATCAAATATCTTATCATGAAACGATTTAAACTCTGTTTCTTATCAAAAAACATCGGAAAGTAGAGATAAGCAATTGTCTTGAAACTGTTTCCAAAGGCGACTATAAATACCCCACTACCCCACCAGAAAAAAGAGAATTAATCTTCTTGATTACTCACTTGAGCGTCGGAGGGCTCGTCACCGGAAACTATCCTGGTGTTTCGAACTTTTGCAGGTCAGCGGCAGCATCAAGAAATGGTTAACATCGACAAGAAGTCAGCAAGTTTGCTTTTATTGTTTCTAGAAGAATTCACATATCATTTGTTTGCTCACAACCAAAATTAGCAGCAACAGGGGAACGGAAAAAGCAATCCGACCATATTTCATTGGTGAAACTAGTTTTCAGCCATGCCTCCGAAGGAAAAAGGGAAGGCAGCGCTGTCCAGCCGAAGAGCCACCCCTCTTCCTCCACCTCCTCGATTTGAGGATATTCCCCATCAATAAGATAAATAAGTTCAACAACCTCAACCTGAGCAGTTGCCTCCCCAACAGGCTCTCCCTATGTCCAGAGGGGCTGCGCCGGGGGGCTCTCGCCAATGCTATCAAGAACAACATCTTCTTCATGACCATATCTCGGTCCACAATCCTTCCACCGATTCGATGGCCTCGCGAGGTCCTCAGGGGTCAAGAGACCTCCTGTAGCGCCCCGAATTTTTAATATAATAACTTAGAAAATACGTGGCACAATCCCAGCATCCACTTCAATGTAATAGTACACATAGCTCAAAACACAAATAATTTTCTTCCAACTTTTATTACAGCAATTTTTTTCAAATGCAGCGGAAATACAAACACCTTGAATTAAAAACATTCTTTTTACAACACTTCTCTTTACAAAAATTACACAAGGCTCTATTACATTACTTATAATCTCCAAAGCTAACTCAAGCGTGCAAACCCTCAAACTCTAAGCAACAACCTGCAACACATGAGGCTAGAGATGATCCCTAACCTCCAAAACTAAAGGGGTCAGCCATAAATGGTGTGAGTGACATAAAAACAAACAACATAATTTAATCATAAAACATAAGGTCATCAACGTCATGTATTATCCACAATGATAAATGAATGAGAAATAACAAAGATGTAAATCATGAAAACATCATAGAATAAAAACAACAAGTGCATCTAGTCTAAGTGTCAAGTGTAGGAAAACTGGAAAACTCATGCATAAAACCAAGTCAAGACAACACAAAATCTATATGCGGACTCTCTAATGCATACTTGTCGAAGTCTATGCATCCCATTCTACATAGGTTCGGTGCAAGTCCTTAACGTCTTCACATTATAGGGTTCAATCCCCCGCTATGCAACTATTCCTATCACGATGACTACTACGAGATAAAGGTAAACTGTGAGAATTAGCCCATGCCTGATAATTCCGGAGATAGATCCCACATCTCAGGTAATTTTCCTGGATAATTCCAGAGATCATCCCACATCTAGACATTGACACATCATCACATGAATACCCCATATGCGTCGCCTCGACTTTAATAATTTCGGAGATCAATCCCACACCGCAAGCAAATCACTTGGATAATTCCGGAGATATATCTCACATCGCAGGTAATTTACCTGGATAATTCCGGAGATAAATCCCACATCTCAAGTAAGTTACTTGGATAATTCCGGAGATTAAATCCCACATCTAAGGCCATACTGAGGTGCATAACCCATATTCCCGTTCATCATATCACCATTAGTGTCTGTCCTTAAAATTTTGGGTTATTTAATTACTTAAAGAATCTCCTAGAGTTGGTGTACCCTACCGGCCTAAATTCAAAACTGACTAACTGAAACGCCTCATGGGCCACAACAAAATAACTCAACACCGGTATACTAGCGTCACTCACCTCTAGAGACTCAACTCAAATGTCTAAACCAAAGTTCCACTAAATAAAGTGGCTTAACTGAATATCTTAAATCAAATACTTAACTGAATATCTTAGAATCAAATGCTTAATTGAAGGCAAAATGTAGGCTGAATTATCTGAAAGCCAATCATTCGAAAGAACACTCAAGTTACAAAAATCCATCAGTACCAGTCGACTCATACTGTGGTAAGTCGACTATCCAGAGGACAAATATCCAAAATTTTACAAAATTAAACTGAGTCATACCAGTCGACTTGAAAGCCATCAGTCGACTTAATCGAGACAAAATTCCAATAATTTTGAAGAAAATATTCTAAGTACATAAGTTGACTTAAAGAGGTCATGGTCGACTGTCCAGAAAGGACTGAAATAATTTTACAAAATGAAGATCTCAGGACACCAGTCGACTGCATAAGAGTCTAGTCGACTGTCCAGAGGAGATTTGAAAAAAAAAATCTGAAGAAACGACAGCAGGGTCATACCAGTCGACTGAGTAGTAGACCAGTCGACTGTCGGCCTATAGTTTTCATAATTTAGGTCTGAATACAAAGATCAAAACTGGAGTTTTCTAAAGATTCTTTGTTTATGAAAATAACTCGTATTCATATAAAAGTGACAAATCTCAAAATATCTCAGATTGGATTCAATGCTCAATCACCCAATATCTCAAAACTCAATTCTCATGTTCTCAATTCCTAATTCTTTCATTAGGGTTTTTCAATACTAAATTTCTTCACAACTCATAGCATGATCTGATTTATAAACACAAGATCCAGATGCTCACCATCCGATCATAACCATACTCAAATCTTAACATGCTTTTAGCAACACAATTTTATAAACAAAGATCCACTAGTCATTCATAGATTTCACAAACATGGTACAAACAACAATCCTCTGCATCGTTCTTATGCAAAGATACCGAATAACATTCAGGTCAAACAATAATATAACAACTATTCACATAAATCATACCGCAATACATAGTTCATGTCACATCACAAAATCAAAACAAAATAAACAATGTCACTCACATAAATCAAACAACAAAACAAATTCATATCACTCACCTTTGAATTGAAAAGATCCAATGAAAAGCCTTCCTTTTTGCGAGATCCAAAAATTCTCCTCTTGATCACCAAGAAAATAATAATATAATAAATCTGGAGTTGTGCAGCGAATGACGGCTGCACGTCCTCTTTTATACAGGCCGGGATTGAAAGGAATTAGGGTTTTGAAGTACTTTTGCAAAATAGTCCTTTTTTAATTTATTACTTCATATATATAACCTTTCTTAGTTAAAATAAGTTAAATAAATCAAAACTAAATAAAATCCTTTTACCACTAAGTTTTCCAACAACCCAGCACAGCCCAGAGATAAGAAAATTTCGGATTTACACTCAGGGTGGCAATTTTGCACAAAATTCCTCCCTTTTGTAATATTTGCAATTACATCATAAAATATTCGTAAAAATTCAGAAAAATCCGAAATAATATCTAATAATACATATTATATTTTCCAATCAAAATATTTGACTTTTACACTCCAGAAAATATTTGTACAAGATTCTGCATGAATTCCATATTTGCAAAAACACCCTTTTTGTTTAAATTTTCACCAAATCGACTTTAAATAAAATATAAATATATTGAAATTCAAATGATAACCATGGAGAACCAAAATATCAGTAAAAACAAATTTTCATATTTTATTCAAGATCCAAACGACTTTTTACATAAAAGCCCCTCTCTTTCGAGATATTTGTAAAAATAGTTTCTTTATTCAGAAAAATTCCAAAATTTAGAATACACTCCATAATAAGTATGAGAACATATTAAAAATATCAAATTGTATATTTACACCAAAATTATTTGCACGTGTTTCGCACGTGTAAAAAGATAAATCTTTTAGAAAATATTTATTAAATTTCCAGTAAATCATTTTAATTCATTTTCAAATATTTAAATAATATTTGAAAATGCGGGGTTCTACACCTCCGTGAAATCATCGTCAACCGCTAACAAGGGATCGACCTCCGAACCCGCCTGAATGAGAGACGAGCCCGTGACGAGGTCCCTCATCCAGAATGCCTTTGAAGTCAGAGGAGTCATTCTCCTTGAAGGCCGAGATCCAGAAAGTTTGCCTCCTCAAGGGGGCGAAGGGGGTCTCCTCCCTATCGACAGCGAAGGATCCAGACCCCTATGAATCGATCACCACCCAGGGTTCCCTATGATGGAGGGGCACCAATCACCCAGGTAGTATTCCGAAACTTCAAAGATGACATCCTGCGAGCTCTTAACATTGTCCTAAATCATGATCGACAAGCACACAACCCTCGCTTATGCCACCAATCATGAAGGAGAGTCCCGAGGGTCGACTAGATCCGACCAGAGGAACGACTCGGTTCACCATCGCCTTTGAGAGATGGAGAGGCGCCTCAGCAAGATCAATCCCTAAGAAGAACAACGGACCAATAAGTTCCGCCCAAGCAAACCCCTCTTTTCCAGGGCCATCATGGAAGCTCCGGTCCCCGAAACCTTTAAGCCGCCCCGCTCTGAATCCTATAATAGGGAGCTAGACCCGGCCGATCATATCGAGAGTTTTAAAACTCTCATGATGATTCATCAAGCCCTCGGACGGGCTCCTCTGCAAGGCCTTCCTTGCAATGTTGAGGGGACCAGTGCGAGAGTGGTACTATCATCTATCCCTAGCCTCCATATTCTCATTTGACTAGTTTGAGGAGCTCTTCCTCACCCACTTCGTCCGCAGCCGCCGAGCCGAGTAAATAAGTGTATCTTTGCTAGTCCTCAGCCAAAGAAATGGTGAAAGCCTAAAAGATTATGTTCGGCACTTTACCGTCGAAGCCCGGTCTATTGCTTCTCTCAACCAATCAGTAGCCTCTGTACCATTCAGGCACAACGTCAATAACGTCGACCTCAAGGCGTCCCTTCTCAAGAAGCCTCATCGGGACTTCTCAGAACTCCTGCTTAGGAATGAGAAGTACAACTGAGCGGAAGAGGCTCTCAACCCCCCCAGTCAAGAGGAGTCATCTTCCAAAAACAAATGAAAGAATATAAGCGAAGGAGGGTCCTAGAAATTCCAGAAAGAAGACAATGGCTAGTGCCGCCCAGCTCCTCGTTTTGAGAAGTTCACCCCCCTCAATGCTAGTATAAGTGATGTTGATATTTGCAAGTGTACAAAATCGCACAAGTAATATAGATAGATGAGTAGAGTGTCGAACCCACAGGGACTAGATATTTTACTGAGTACCGATATCGCTAGATTAATCACTATTTGGAAGATCAAATTTTATGAATAATAAAACAACTAAATTACTCTAATCTAATTTAATCTAACTAAATTGGTGAAGAGGGAGAGGGCTGTGAAACTATGAAGCACTTGTACTTTGTTTAATGTTAAAAATAGTTCTAGGGCTCTTGGTTCACCTCGTTTATCACACACACAAATTATAATTCCTTATAAATAAAAATATTATCTTTCCCAATTGTCGACCAAAATCCTAAAGATATTAACCACTCTATCCATGTAGTCTAAAAATTATTCTCAATTAATCATTCGTCTATCCACCAAATTATTAATTGAAAAATTGGATTTCTTAACGGTCACGTCCTCCAATATACGGTCTTTAATTTTTATTAATCACAAATTACCTGTTCGGTCTCTTTATGATTTGAAAATTCATACAAATGTCTATCCACCATGTTGTATGTATAAATAATAAAAATTTAAAACACAATCAGGAAAAATAGAGTAAAAATAAGGAATTACAATTTGTATTCTACAAAACTCGGCTACACCTTAGCCTCTAGAACAATAATTTCAGTTCATATTTATTTGGAATTGCATCAAAAAATTATAAAGAATAAGAGATGAGATACAAAAAGAATAAAATTTAAAGCAAACCAGACGAAGAAAATTTCTCCTCCAAAGCAAACGCTAGCACCAATCAGACCTGTCACGTCTGCAGGAGCTGTTTGCGTCACGTAAGGAGACGAAGTCCGTCAGATCGCCACGTCAGCCAACCTCGAAATCTGTGCGCGAGTCCAAGCACGCCTGCTGTCGCGCGTCAGATCGCCACGTCAGCGACCAGCCAGAGCCCCCGTCCACGTCAGCGCAGGCCTGTCACCTCCTGTGCTTGTGGGTCCCGTCGCAGGTCACGTCGCGTCAGTCTGGGATTCCGCGCCTGCTGCTTCTCTTTTCTGCTTCGTTTACCGCACGCCACGTCACCTCTCTCTCTCTCCTTGTTTGTTCAGTGCGCCAGGAGACAGAGGTTTACTTCTGTTTTCTTTTCTTTTCTTTTTATTTATTTATTTATTAATTGAAGTAATGATCAGCCGTCACCTCTTAGTTTCTTCTCTCTTCTTTCTTTGTATATATAGAGAACGGGAAGGAGTTAGGGTTGCACTTTTTGCAGAGAAGTCCACCATCTTTCTTTATTTCATTCCTTTTATAACCCAGAATTTTATTTACTTCTCCTTCTTTCTTTTCTTCCTTTTATTTCCACCACGTGCTGCTGCGTACACAATATAATACCTGAAATTAGGATTTTTAAATAAAATAAATTTAATTAGTTTAAAATAAATTAAACTAACTATAAATCATATTAACTTATAAAAATCCTTTTACAAATTATTTGTCGCAATTTTAACTCAACAAAACAATAAAAATTTATAAATCACTTATTTTACTTTGTTTGTTGACTTTTTTTCCACAATTCTTTACTTTTTGCATCAAAAATATTATTTCTTCAAAAATAATTAATTAAATGAAATCATATAGAAATAAGATCAATTATTGATAATATCAGCGAAAACAAGCCATTTTAATAGGTAAATGAGTACAAATATTTGTATATAAATTCGACACATCAAATACCCCCAAACTTAAGATTTTGCTTGTCCTCGAGCAAAAAGTAGAATCATAAACACGGGAATAATAATAGTAGACTCAACCCATCACACCAAGAAATCTTATCATGCAAGCATCAAAATTACAATTAAAAATATAAACAATTGCAAATAAAGTAAAACTAAGCATACCCACTTTCTCCAGTGCAATTATTTATTCATAATTCCCAAAAAAAAAATCGCATTTGTCATGCAATTAATGTAATTATAGTATGCAACAACTCAATCTGTGATTATCCCTTCTCTCTACTACAAACCGAGTAGCAAACTAGAGTTTTTTTTTTTTAGTCTCTTCTTTAAGTTGTCACTTGCCTTTTGACGCGAATGCAAAACATTTGTGATGAATTCACCCGGTTACTCAACAAGTCACAAACTTAAAGTGCTTTGCATACTCATATTTCAAGTTGCTGTTCTACGTAAGTGTAGACATTTGTGATGAATACCCCTAGTTACTAAGCAACTCAAAACATTGGAGTAGATTGACTTTATTCAATTTTTTTTATTTTTTATTTTTTATTTTTTATTATTACTCTATTTACTTAAACTCTGTTTAGGACTAGATTAAAGGGGATAATCACAAGAAAAAGCATCACATTTTTCTTTTATGTATAATAGCATGACCCACACAATTTTGTAAGGAATTTTGAAACTCAATAATCCTAGAGTAAATAAGTATGCTTAATATTGCTTTAAAAAAAATTTGTTTATCCCAAAAAAAAATTGTTTCAATGATTATCACAATAAGGAACTCAAAATGTGTAATGGTGAGCCTAATTATAATCCATTTGTTTTGTTTTTCTTTTCTAAAATAATAAAAATAATTTTTTTTTTTAAACCTTCCCCCCAAACTTAAATATCACATTGTCCTCAATGGGAAAGAAAAGGAAAAACAAAACGAATGAAAAAAAGTTTAGAATATCTCCCCTGATTCGTCTTTAAATTTCTGCACGCGCAGCCTTCAGTATTTTGGCGATATCTGGAGCTGTAGATGTCGAAATGGGCTGAATTTTTTTTTGCTGGAAAGCTAAGACAATTGTCTACAACTCCTCTTTGAATCAGTTTTCCATATTCTTACTCTATGCTGCTCAAAAACAGCCATCAATGCAGGTGTTCAAAACAGCTCCGCCCGGTGACTTTCAAAATTTATGCAATCCTACAAAATAAAATCAAAAATTAAAATAAAATAAACTAAAAGATAAATCAAAACTAAATGCAATAAAATAAAACATGGGTTACCTCCCAAGAAGCGCTAAGTTTTAAGTCTTCAGCCAGACATGGGGGTGAGATGGTTAAGTAACGCCAAGATCCAACAACATTAAAACATCCTTTCTAATTTTTCTATTCTTGTGTGGGTCGGGTTCAAGTTCCAATTTGAGGCGTTTCCTTCTAGATGATGATGTCTTTGATTCCCCCACCTCTTTGAATTTATGCTGCAAAAATGAATAAATAGAAGGTTCAGCATCCAAGTACATAACATTTTCAAAAATATTTTCTTTCTGAGTTTCAAGACTTTCTGAACTTGTTGGACATACTTCAATTGGTGATTTTTCATTTTCGGCCTTATGTTTCTCGCCCACAATTAAATCAGCTTTACTTACTTGAATAGATGACTGTTCTTCAGGAGGAATATTTGTGGAATTAAAAATATCATACATTACTTGCTCATGCTGAATTTGTTCCTCCACAATTTGTTCATATTCTTCTTCATTTGCAACCACCTTTTGTTCGACAATTTCATCTTGTGGTTGCTCAATTGTTCTCCCGCTTTTATATGTTATTGCTATGGCATGCTCCTCGGGATTAACAACTGTGTTGCTTGGTAGTGTTCCTGCAGTTTTGTCATTAATAATATTTAAAAATTGACTAATTTGTACCTCAAGATTGTGAATGGAAGCCGAAGTTGAATTTGTAAAATTTTGGATTGCCAAATCTGTCTTTTGCATGTAGTGCATAAACATATCTTCAAGCGTCGGCTTCTTTTCCTGCAGTGAAAAATTTTGAGGTTGTATGACTGCTCCTTGATTGTTGTTCCATGAAAAATTGGGGGTGTTTCTCCATCCTGAATTGTATGTGTTTGCATAATGATTGTTTTGCATTTGAAAGTTTGACACAAAATTTTCATGTTCGGCATTTGATGGAGCAAAAGGGTTCCCCACTTGACAATCTGAACTTGCATGATTTCCTGCACAAAGATCACAAATCATATTAGAATGAATAGCATTAAAATTTATATTTTCTACTTGTTTTGATAAAATATCATTTTTTGCATTTAAAGTAGAAAAAGGATCAAGTTCAAAAACTCCAGCCACTTTTCTTGGCATCGCTCTCTCTGAAGACCATTGGTAATGATTTGATGCCATCTCCTCTAAAATCTCATAGGCTGCTTCATAAGTTCTGCTCATGAGTGCACCCCCAGCTGCTGCGTCAATCATAGATCTATGTATAACTCCCAAACCATTATAGAATGTTTGCATTTGCAGCCAATTCGGTAGTTCATGATTAGGACACTTTCTCAATAACTCTTTAAACCTTTCCCATGCATCATACAAAGACTCAGTCTCAAATTGAGTAAATGTGACAATATCAATTGAAGGCATAGCATAGTCTCTCAAAGACCTATTTTCATCGTTCGCCATGATAATGCACTGTATGTCCTGAAATGTAAGTATTGAAAAAGAAAAAAAAAATGGAAAAACTAAAAAAAACTAAAATAAGAAAAATAAAAATAAAAAATAAAAGTTAGAGTTAGTCAAAAGAAAATAAAGATGTAAAATGATAATAAAACAAAAATAATTACAAAAAATCCAAATTAGCAATAATCTAGCAATTTTCAATATCAATAAAAGAATAACTAGTCCCCGGCAACGGCGCCAAAAACTTGATGTTGATATTTGCAAGTGTACAAAATCGCACAAGTAATATAGATAGATGAGTAGAGTGTCGAACCCACAGGGACTAGATATTTTACTGAGTACCGATATCGCTAGATTAATCACTATTTGGAAGATCGAATTTTATGAATAATAAAACAACTAAATTACTCTAATCTAATTTAATCTAACTAAATTGGTGAAGAGGGAGAGGGCTGTGAAACTATGAAGCACTTGTACTTTGTTTAATGTTAAAAATAGTTCTAGGGCTCTTGGTTCACCTCGTTTATCACACACACAAATTATAATTCCTTATAAATAAAAATATTATCTTTCCCAATTGTCGACCAAAATCCTAAAGATATTAACCACTCTATCCACGTAGTCTAAAAATGTTCTCAATTAATCATTCGTCTATCCACCAAATTATTAATTGAAAAATTGGATTTCTTAACGGTCACGTCCTCCAATATACGGTCTTTAATTTTTATTAATCACAAATTACCTGTTCGGTCTCTTTATGATTTGAAAATTCATACAAATGTCTATCCACCATGTTGTATGTATAAATAATAAAAATTTAAAACACAATCAGAAAAAATAGAGTAAAAATAAGGAATTACAATTTGTATTCTACAAAACTCGGCTACACCTTAGCCTCTAGAACAATAATTTCAGTTCATATTTATTTGGAATTGCATCAAAAAATTATAAAGAATAAGAGATGAGATACAAAAAGAATAAAATTTAAAGCAAACCAGACGAAGAAAATTTCTCCTCCAAAGGAAACGCTAGCACCAATCAGACCTGTCACGTCTGCAGGAGCTGTTTGCGTCACGTAAGGAGACGAAGTCCGTCAGATCGCCACGTCAGCCAACCTCGAAATCTGTGCGCGAGTCCAAGCACGCCTGCTGTCGCGCGTCAGATCGCCACGTCAGCGACCAGCCAGAGCCCCCGTCCACGTCAGTGCAGGCCTGTCACCTCCTGTGCTTGTGGGTCCCGTCGCAGGTCACGTCGCGTCAGTCTGGGATTCCGCGCCTGCTGCTTCTCTTTTCTGCTTCGTTTACCGCACGCCACGTCACCTCTCTCTCTCTCCTTGTTTGTTCAGTGCGCCAGGAGACAGAGGTTTACTTCTGTTTTCTTTTCTTTTCTTTTTATTTATTTATTTATTAATTGAAGTAATGATCAGCCGTCACCTCTTAGTTTCTTCTCTCTTCTTTCTTTGTATATATAGAGAACGGGAAGGAGTTAGGGTTGCACTTTTTGCAGAGAAGTCCACCATCTTTCTTTATTTCATTCCTTTTATAACCCAGAATTTTATTTACTTCTCCTTCTTTCTTTTCTTCCTTTTATTTCCACCACGTGCTGCTGCGTACACAATATAATACCTGAAATTAGGATTTTTAAATAAAATAAATTTAATTAGTTTAAAATAAATTAAACTAACTATAAATCATATTAACTTATAAAAATCCTTTTACAAATTATTTGTCGCAATTTTAACTCAACAAAACAATAAAAATTTATAAATCACTTATTTTACTTTGTTTGTTGACTTTTTTTCCACAATTCTTTACTTTTTGCATCAAAAATATTATTTCTTCAAAAATAATTAATTAAATGAAATCATATAGAAATAAGATCAATTATTGATAATATCAGCGAAAACAAGCCATTTTAATAGGTAAATGAGTACAAATATTTGTATATAAATTCGACACATCAATAAGGAAGGGCTACTCCGCACTCCCCTTAGAATGAATACTCCAGTAAATAGGAGGAACATAGAAAAGTGGTGCCGCTTTCATTGGGACCACGACCATGACACGGATGATTGTCAAGCTCTCAAGGAGGAGATCGAAGAACTCATACAGTGGGGACACCTGGCCAAGTTCGTAAGAAAGGACGGGGAGGACCCTCCACCCCGAGGAGCCAACAAGGGAATCGAAAGGCCCGCCGAGTTCCAAGACTCCGAACCTGGGGCCATCGTCCACCTTATCCATGGAGGTCCAATAGGGAGAGAATCAAACTCCTTCCGAAAGGCCTCCATCCGAGAGTTGAGTTTGGTCCAGAACATTCCCTCGGCGAAGAACCCTGGGGTCTCGGTGACATTTCAGACAAAGACCTGGAAGGCGTCTGAATGTCCCATTGTGATGCGCTCGTAATTAGTCTCCACATGGCCAACCATGAGGTGCGCCGAATCCTGGTCGACAATGGCAGTTCCATCAATATCCTCTTCTTGAAAGCCTTTCAAGGCCTCAAACTTTCTCGAGATAGTTTTAAGCCTGCCGGATACACACTTCACGGGTTCTCTGGGGTTTCGGTCTCAATCGAAGGAATAGTCACTCTTGATGTGACCGTAGGAAAAACCCCAACAACCCCGACAAAGGCAATGAACTTCATGGTCGTCGATGTGAAGGCCGCTTACAATCCTATCCTAAGTCAACCAAGCTTAGTAGTACTTCATGCCGTACCCTCAGCATTTCACATTAAAATGAAGTTTCCAACCTTTGCAGGAGTAGGCAAAGTCAAAGAAAACCAAGAGATAGCTCGGAGGTGCTACACAACCACAATGGGGGGCTCGGTCCTCCCACTTGAAGCATTAGAGATCTCCTAGTGGAACAGTCAAGTCATTCCCGAACTAGTTAATGAACTCAAGGAGATCCCCCGCGAACTTGGAATATTGAGCATCATATGAAGTACCACGAGGGTGCCTAACACCCTCTCTTAGAAATAGGTTTTTAGTTTTCAATAAGACCGCCACTAGCTATATGGCCAAAACATGTAATAAAAGCTCGCACCATTGAAGCGACCACTTAGTTTGTTTCAATAAAACTTAGCTTTTTTCTTTTGAAAATTATTGCATTGGCCTCATGTCTATCTTTCTGAGTCACATCTACGACTCGTTAAACAGTAAGTTCGGAGTCCAGCTTGTCCCACATGGCTGCTCCCACAACTTGCTAGGCTCAAAAGACGAATTTGGAGTCCAAAACTTGGTTCGACACCCTTTAGCCGCTTATAAACAAGCAAGTGCAGAGCAGCTCACCATTAGGAATTGCTCCTACAACTCATTGAAACCCCCAAACAACAAGTTTGGAGTCCAACACTTGGTTCGACGCTGCTTTAGCCACTTGTAAACAAGCAAGTGCAGAGCAGCTCACCATTCAGAATTGCTCCTACAACTCGTTGAAACCCTCAAACAACAAGTTTGGAGTCCAATACTTAGTTTGACGCCACTTTAGCTGCTTGTAAACAAGCAAATGCATAGCAGCTCACCATTCAGAATTTCTCCTTCAACTCGTTGAAACCCCTTCTAACAACATGTTTGGAGTCCAACACTTGGTTCGACGCCGCTTTAGCCACTTGCAAATAAGCAAGTGCAGAGCAGCTCCCCATTCGGAATTGCTCCCACTACTCGTTGATAACTTTGAAACAGCTAGTTCGAAGTTCACAATCATGGTTCGAAATTGCCCTCACAACTTGCAAATATACGGTTTCGGGGTGCGAAATGACCATTCATACTACTCCCACTAAAGGTTAAATTTTGCAACAAGCAAGTTCGAAGATCAACTTTTTTCTAGGGCTATGTCCAAAATTTTACTCGAACATAAAGAATCTAGAGCCCAACTCACCCATAGAGTTGCTCCTCAAACTTATCTCCAAAATGGCTCTCTCCCAGAGCCGGGTGATGCTCTTCGTCCCGCTCGCCTCCCGAGCGATCTTCTTCCAAACGAGTTTGGAGCCTAACTTGTCTAGAACTCACTTCCAAGAATGGATCTCCCCAATAGTCATACAAAGCTCTTCACAAACTTCATGGAGGAAAAGATATTGCAGGCTTACTTTGACCATAAAGAAGGATGATTCTTCAACTGACTTCTGAAGAGAAATTGTATATCTTTGAGTCCGCTTTGAAACGATGGGTCAAACACCCCGATCGGACCTCTGTAGCTCTAGTAAAGCTGGTTACAACACAGTAGCGCCGTGCCAACAAAAAGTTGATCGAGTCAACGACCAATGGTCAAACGGCCACGTGTCAGCACGTCGAAGCATTGTGGCAGTTCGGACTCGCGTGCCGAGAAAACGTGCCCCAATCGTGAAACACTAAAAAACGTCAACGGTCAACGTCAACGGGACACGTGTTGCACAGCCAAATCACCTCTAACATTCGAATTTGCTGAACCATCTCTACTCTCGTCGAACTTGCAAAAGCTCTTTTCCAAGCTCCGACCCATCTCCGCTATTGCTCAAATCCTTGCCGAGATCCAGTAGTCTCCGAGCTCCCCTCCCAAACTCTTCTTCATAACTCCTCCATGGCAATACTCGTCGTAGATCCCTGACACCCAGACTCATCTCAACTTCACGGAGGCAAAGACATTGTATGCTTGTTTTGACCCTAAAGGTGGGTGATTCTTCTGCTAACTTTTGAAAAGAAATTGTAGATCTTCGAGTTAGCTTCGAAACAAGGGGTCACACGCTCCAATTGGACTTCTGTAGCACCGGAAAAGTTCATTATACCGTAACACCATGTAGATTTCTCAAAAGCACGACACCAAGTTAAATAAAGTGTGATAGCTAACTTCTATAAGAAGGCAAGTTGGTAAAGTGGTTAAGTTGCTCATCCCCCTTCTCAAAGAGCCTAGGTCCGAACAATTCCATCTTCGACAACTTATTTTGCAGCCGAGCTATATGTTACACATGCGCCGCACGTGCTCTTAAAGAACAAAAGGGGGGGGGGGGAGATATGCTGCAAAAGAAAAGAAGGTTGGATCTCATTGTGATCCGTGAACGTAAAATCGACGCTTCAGATTTCACCACATTATCAGCTTCAAAAAAACATGTGCATCGCACGTGCTACGCCGAGCTTCGAAAAAGCACATGTACTGCACGTGCTACTTGGAGAAAACTTGCCCCTGAGCTGAATGGTGCAAAATTCTCTTCAAAATTCATGTCAGATTGTGATCAATGCCTGAGATTCGATCAAAAGAAAACGCACGTGATCGCACGTGCTACGACAAGCTTCGAAAAAAACGTGTATTACATGTGCTATGCCGAGCAAACGTGTCTTCGAGCTAAAAATGGCAACAAAATTTCTTCTCCCGATCTTGATCAACCGCCGAGATAAGATCAAAAAAATGCTTGTATTGCACGTGCTACGCCGATTAAACGTGTCTCCTAGCTGAAAATGGCGAACAAATAACCTCCCGATCGATGCCTGATCTTGATCAACGGCCCAGATTTTGCCACATCATTAGCTTAAAAAAACAAGTATAGTGCACGTGTAGTGCCAAGCAAATGTGTCTCCAAAACGAAAATGGCAAAAAAAAATTTCCACCCGATCTGTGCTTGTTATTGATTGTCGACTGAAATTTGTTCCCCAAAAAAAGTCAATAGTCAAACGTTGATTGCCACGTGTCGACCATCCGAAGCATCGCTGAAGCTTAGTGGCGCGCACCGAGCACACTTGCCCCCAAACTGAAAAATCAGAAAAATTTTTCTCCTCCCGATCCGTGCTAGCTCGATCTTGATCGACGGTTGAGATTTGCTCCAAAAAAAGTCAGCGGTCAACGGTCAATGCCACGTGTCAGCACACCGAATCATCGTGATCGATGGGTGGCGCACGCCAAACAAAGCAGCCCCCGATCGAGAAATGAGAGAAAAGCTCTGCCTCCCGATGCAAGCTCGATCGTGATTAGTGGCCCAGATTTTGCCACGCCACCTAATTCAACTCTCTCCTCTGCGCATCAGCGCGCGAGCTCGATCGTGATTAGCGGCCCAGATTTTGCCACATCATCAGATCCTCTCATTGCCACCGCTCTATCCCATCAACGCTTGATCTCGATCTTGATTGATGCCTCAGATCGAGCCACATCGCCCCCTTCTCTTCTCAGGTGCATCAGCGCGCGAGCTAGGGCGTGATCGATGCCCCAGATCACGCCATGTCGCCAGATCATCAGATCTTCTCATCATGACCGCCCAATCTCATCAGTGCGCGAGCCTTCTCGTGATCAACGGTCATGATTAAATCAAGGTAATTTCTTTTGTTTAATTCCTTTATTTAATTATTAAATTGAATTAATTATTTAAAAATACCGAAAAATAATTAAAATTCAAAAAATTAATTAAAAAGTTCTAAAAAAATTATTAATTTGGAAAAATATTTTTAAATTCTGATTTTTTTAAATATTAATATAGAATAATTAATTAAAAGTTTTGAAAATTAATTATTAAAATTCGGAACTTAAATAAAAAATTCAAAAACTTATTAAAAATTGGAAAAAAATCAATTTTTTTTGAAAATTAACAAAATATCAAGAAAATTTTAAAAATAAATTTTAGTATTTTACAAACTCAAGAAAGCATCGTTACTTTCCAAGCGAGCTCTAAATGTCCTCGAGAATGCCAATAAATTCTATGAGCCATTAAAAATGGGCGAACTACTCCTCAAAGGCTGTGAAACTCAGTCTTCGGGCGAGGGGGGCTTGTGATATGGGTAAAAATAAAATTAAATCGGGACCATTCAAATCGAGCATGAATCTTAAAAGCTCTTAGTGGTAAAATGGTAATTTTACTGTTAAACGGGTTCAAAATGGGAACTGGGTTTTTTGTCAAGCCCAATAATCCAAAAATGGGTCTGTCTCATTTGGTCAGGGTGACAGACCATTATGAACAAACCTAGGACATTTAAAGAGTAATTCAAATTCATGATTATCTTTAAGAGACATTTTAAACCAAATCTCTTATCATGAAACGTTTTAACCTATGTTTCATATCCAAAAAACACCGGAAAGTAAAGATAAGTAATTATCTCGAAACTGTTTCCAAATGCGACTATAAATACCCCTTCACCCCCACCATAAAAAAGGAATCAGTATTTTCTCCCAAAAAAGCTCTTTCATAATCTTCTTTTTACTGACTTGAGTGTCAGAGGGTTCGTCACCGGAAATAATTCCGGTGTTTGGAACTTTTTGCAGGTCAGCGGTAACGTCAAGAAACGGTTAACACCGACAAGAAGTCAGCAGATTTGCTTTTATTGTTTCTAGAAGAATTCACATATCATTTGTTTTCTCCCACACCTAAACTAGCAGCAACACTCTACATGCAAGTTGCTGTCAAATTATTTTCAGCCATTAACAATATATAAAAACAGGTTGTATAATAATCAACAACTAAGATACTGTAAAGAATCGAAACATGTATGTGAAAGGGAAAGAGATCAATGATGCAACCCAGGCTAGTTTTATTCATTGCACATGTCAAATACTAGTATTGTAATAAAATGTTTTGAAGTTTCAACCTTTAAAATTCAGCAAAAGAAAGTTGTAGATTATCAAAAATAAGTAACAGATAAATAAGTATCTATCTCGTATATACATCTTCTATACTTATATTCTCAACATTTCTGAAAAGAAAGCTGAATATCTTACTCCTAAGATGTTGCTGCTTATTTTGGTGTGGGAACAAACAGATAGTGAGTTAATATTTGATGGAAACTACTAAAAATCTGACATTTGATCGTTGCCGTGAAAAGTGGTTAGAGCTACTGAGAGTGGATATGGATCGTTGATTGAATACTGTGATCTGAATCCGATAGTTGCTGACACGGCCGATGGACTTGCAAAAAGTCTGAAACACCGGGGGTGGCTCCGGCGACAGATCCTCCAATGCTCAAGTCAGAACCAGAGAGAGAAAAAGTTTTTAAGCTAGAAACTGTTGATTACCTTCTGACTGAGGATGGAGGAGGGTATTTATAGGCCTGAGAAATAGTACAGGAGATTGAGATGAATCCATTAGATTGACTGTGAATTCCTTATCTCCAATTTGGATCCCCCCTCAAAAGATAAGCTCTCTTGTTTAAGTATAAGAGATTTAACTAACAACCTCCATGGACTGGGCCTCTCTTAGTGGGCATAATCTGTCACTTTTTATGGGCTTGAAAAGAGGCACATGTCTTATAGAGAAGCATGGAGAAGGTCTGGAGCTGTTAAAGAGGCCTGTTATGACTAATCTGCATGTAGAAGCTTTGAGATCCATACTTAAATCATATGGCCCTGATTTGCGATGATTTTTACCATTATTATAAGTCCCCCATTTCCGGAAGATAATTTTCTTGGCTTTCGGAAAGTAGTTCTCCATATTTTTGGATTCTAGAATACACACTTAGCTTTCATGGTGCTTTTCAAATACCTGGAACTGATCAGAAGCTTCCGAAGGCGGCGAATATTTTTCCTGGATTTTTCTGAAAATTTTCATAATTTTTCTAGATTTTTAATAATTTTCACCAAATTTAAAATCACTTTTTTTTCTTCCAATTTTTTAATTAATAAACCAAAATTTAAATTATTTTCAAAATTTTAAAATAAATTTTCCAAATTTAATAATTACTTTTGGATTTTTTAAATTGATTTTTCGAATTGAAAAGGATTTTAACTGATTTTCTATGAATTACAAACCTGAGCACGCTTCTTGATGCAATTTCGTTTGTTGATCATGAGGAGTTCGCCCGCTTGTAGGTTTGAGCGGTGATAATTGAATCGTTGTGATGAGTGGGAGACGTGGTGCGATCATACGCATCGATAACAGCTTTACTTGCCCGCTGAGTGAGATCGAGTGGTTGTGATGTCGCTGTAGTGATGGAGGGGGATGCAGCTTCATCTGGTGCGTTGATCAGATCCTAGCTCGCGCATTGCGCGAGATCAAGCGGTAGTGAGGCGAGTGGAAGGGGAAAGGTGATGTGGTGCAATCTTGAGCGTCTACTGCATTAGAGCACGATTTTCGGGATGATCCAAGGGCCAACAACCGCTGATGGGGACCCCCTAGCTCGGTCGACGATTTTGCCGAGCTACAGGCATTTGAACTTGGTCGAGCTATGGCATTGCTTCATTGTTGAGCTATGGGCTCCTCCTTCTCACTGAGCTACCGGCATCGCCGAGCTATGGGGGTCTTTTGTCGTCGAACTACCCCATCGAGCTATGGCGATACTTTTGTTTCGAAGTTTGATCGTCGAGCTACCAGGGACGTCGTTGTCAATAGCTACTTCATCTAGTCGAGCTCTGAGCAAGTTGTCTACCTATGGAGCTCTTAACGCCGCCGAGCTATGGAGGGGCTTTGTCAAGCTATGGAGCTTCGAATTCGTCGAGCTATGAGCTCGCTGTCACTGAGTTACTCCCTTCCCAATCTATAAGGCTCCTTTTCATCGAGATATGATCATCTCATCAAAATCTTATCTTTGTCGTCGAGCTCTGATCTTTGTTGTCGACCTATTCCCTATTTTCCAAGTTTTGGCTGAGCTATGAGGCTTATCGTCGCCAAGCTGTGGTTCTTTGTCGAATTGTGGAGATGCTCTTTTTGTCGAGCAACGGTTCTTTTTCGTTGGCAGAGCTTTGTCGATGGATTCGATCTTGGTGGTGGTTTGAGCGACGGAATTTTGTAGGAGAGGGTCTTTTTTGGAAGAAGAAGCTTTTGGCGGTTCAAGTTTAGGCGTAAAGTGCAGGCGGGTTTGGATTGGAGTTGCTTTAATCCGAAGTTCTCTTCGAGTTTGGGTTCGAAGATAGCACTATTGGACTTCGGATATAGTACAACACCTGAATACCCACATCGACTGTGATGCGGGTTTGATTGAGCAAGGAGCTAGAGAGTTGGGTCAGGTTTTAGACCCATTTATTTCTTAGGTTAAAATAAGAGCATATCAGAACTTATGTTACTGAGTTGCTGATGTTTGCCGAGTTGTGTGTTTTTGGAGGTTTTCCGAAGTCTTAAACTTTGAAATTCTTCACTGTTGGGAGTTTGTGTATGATCAAGTTTGAGTTACAGCTCAATCAATTTTCGGTGTTCTTGTCCATAGCCGAGGTAGATAATAGAATAGAAACTTGGCTCCATTTGTTTTGTGAGTTTGATCATCTTCTTTGAGGCCTTGGTCTATTGTTGTTATTGATGTTTGGGAGGCAGAGTTCGAATTTGGGGATATTACTGTATGAGTTGATAGATTTAATCAACGAGGAATTTGGCTTACATTGGTTTTCTCACTATCGGTGGTGATTTTCGCGCCCACCAAGTGTTTGTTGAGTTGTCGCCCCCCATCAAACCGTTCGTTCATCAGCCGAGCATTGTGATGATCGCTGTTTTTTTGGTCAACTATTTCACTACTAGGACACTATTCTTATTGATTTGGGGCAGTGTAATCCGAGCGTTAGATCTTGTGGGTGGTTATGATATCGCCACGTGGCGATTTGTTCTTGAAGGTTCTATAAATAAAATTGGATTTCACCCCCATCTTCCTTGTCTACCTCATTCACATTCACTCTCCAGAAAATTTTGAGAGGTTCTCTCTTTAGAAGTTGTGGTGTTTTACCAAGCGGTGCTGGTGGTTCGTCTAGTGTCTGACAATGGTGCTAGTTGTAGTTGTAGATGCGGTAGTCCTGTTGTTTTGACTAGGTAACCTTCTCATGATCGTTGTTCATTATGTCTAGCGTTTCGTCGACCGGTTCTTCTTCCACCTTGGTTAGTCTAGATGAAGATGACGGTGTTGATTCTAGCCGTTTCATTAGTGGAGAGAAAAGGAGTGATGTGGGCAGTCATTCCACCATCGTGGAAACGATTGTTCAGTATGAGAGAGTTCGGGGATGTGCACTTAAGATCTAGTTGTTCTTAGTCCCCGAGCTGATTAGGGAGTACCCTGTAGTTGACCGGGAGTTCCTTAGGGGTGGCATGGAGTATGCCGAGTCGGACCCTGTCCATACCACTGAGGCTGATTATGCCATTACCATCCATACACGGGAGGAGCTCACCGTGATTAGAGCAGGCTTCGGGATTCTCTCTAGGTACATACTACTTTTAACGGGTCCTGGAGTCAGGGTAAGTTATACGGTATCTGAAGAGTATTGATTTTTCCCTTGTGATGCCTTCTTCGCGGGGATTTGCTTGCCTCTTGACCCTTTCGTCAAAGAGGTGTGTAACTGGTATAGGCTATGTCCGATGCAGCTTATGATAAATGCGTGGAGGCATGTCATGGGATTTATCCTACAGTGTCGTTGGCTTGAGGCTGAGCTGAGTTTGGTCGCGTTTAGATGGCATTTTAAACTTGTCCAACTGAACAAAATGGAGGAGCATTGGTACCTTAGCCTTCATAAGAATCGAGGGTTAGTCGATGTCCCCAACTCGTTTAGGTGTTGGAAGGAGAGGTTTCTTGTTGTTCGGAGTATCCGTGGGGAATTCCCACAACATGGAGGAAAATGGTTCCATCGGTGGTGAGAGCAGAGCTGGTGGTGACCTTGGCGGAGAAGAGTGTTAGCGATGCTTTTCTTGCATTGAAGGTGTGGGCGTGGAAAGACATCACCGACGAAGTACTCTTCGAAGGTGGTCTTGGCCAGGCTGTTTCCCATATGGTTTGCCGCTGTTGCTTTTCTTGTCGTTTCGTTCATGCCTTTGTAACTTTTGCACTGCTTTTGTTTGGTATCACGAGTTCTAACTTGTTTGTGTTTCACTTTGTAGGAAGAACAAACTTGGACTACAAGGACTTGTTGGCAAATATGGATGCACTACGTAACAAGAGGACTGACGAGCCGTCCTCCTCCTTCCCTGGACCTGTTGCCCCTGACCCCTACCGTACTGACTGAGCTAGCTTCAGGGGCATCGCCTATGTTGCGGCGGGTTCCGCCTTGGCTGCGATCATGGCGAGTGCCACTCCTGTTCCACTAGTTACTGAGTCCACGGTGATCTCCGAGAGGGAGACGGTTTACACCGCTGACTGGAATATGAAGCCACATGAGAGCTTCTTGGGGAACTTTGCTGCCTACCTTGATGCTGGCCGCCACCTTCCTACTCCTGCCGATCGAGAGAGGTTAAAGATGGAACCCCCGAGCGGTCGATCTTGGAGAACACGCGGGCACACATGATGATATGATATATTCTTCTTTGATTTTTGTCTTCTGTTCTTCTCATTTGCTACAGGATGTCTTAATTACTTTCTCTTTATTTCAGGCAATATGTCACTTTGGCCACCTGGTTGACTTTATGCGGTATAGGAGAAGAATTTGAAGGCCCAGATCTCTCGTGCTGAGAGAAAGAAAATGTAACTCCTCGAATTCCAAACATAAGTAATTCGTAGCAAATACAGGATCTTTCACTTCAACTTCGTACAAATTTACAAGGAATTTAAAACTTTTTATTACAACAATGTTCTTTATAACAGCACATCGGAAATAAATGAATACAATACAATTTACGAAAATGAAAATTCTTCAATCTTGTAATAAATCATCATAGTGACTTCAAGTCCATGCCAAGTCCAATCCTACAACTAGGAAACTATGGGCACGTCAGTTGCACACAACTGACGCAATGCTATAATACAACAATTCTTTAATTTAGCAATCACAAACTTGAATGCAAACAGGAAAAGTGACTATCCTAGTCATGTCATTGTATGATATGAACTTAATGTCTAATGCAGAGATTTACACTACGATGATACTAATGCATACTTGTTCGAATTCTATGCATCCCATACTACATAGGTCCGAGGTCAAGCCCTTACGTAATCCACATTATAGGGTTCAATCCCTCGCTATGAAATTCTACTATGGTAACGAAACAAGGTTCAGACATCCCACAAATATGGATTCCAGCCCTGGAGTACACCGCCTGACTATACAGAATTCACTTCATGCGGACATCCCGCAAGTGCTGCTTTATCCCCAGAATATCAGAGATCTACCTCCCATCTGCCCGACTATTCATGATTCCAGAGTACACCGCCCGATCGTTCATAATCCCGGATTTAATTGAGGCTCGTCTTGTTCCGCATCACAGTCTTGGAGTACACCACCGGACTGGATGCAGGACAATTACAGTCCCGAAGTACACCGACCGACTAAATTTATAGTCCCGGAGTACACCGACCGACTATATAGAAATGCCATACTTACGTTTACCCAGGTTTCATCACATCTTCTTCTAGTGCCTACCCTTAAGTTTAAACATGAATAATAATACCACCTAGAGCTAGCTTACCCTCCTACCAGTCTTAAACAATACACCGAGACCGATAGGCCATAGTGGCCACTTCTCAAATTTTAATAGTCACTTTCATCACTATGCCGGTACGTTGCGTCTCACTTAGCTTCTAGAATCAGCACAATTCATGTTCACAACATCATGGGTTATCCATACCCTTATTATTCACATTTTTGAAATTTCATTCATTGACATATCCAATTATTCCCTTGTTCACATAACTCAGTTATTTGTATAACTAGTTTCATAGTCTTATCAAACATTTCAAATCAACACTCTCTATGTAAAATAGATGGTTTATTCACCCCCTTCTAATAGAATTCTCAATGAAGTTGTAATATCATGCAAGAGATTCTTTTTCTCTTCCACTTTTATTCTTTAACAACCTCAAATTAACTCTAAATCGAGTTTAATCCAAATGATATAATTTTTGGAATACCTCTAGTCAAAATAATCAAAATTCTCTTCTTGATTAAAAATGTAAATTAGTGTTTAGTTCCAACCTCAATTTAATATTCAACAATCCCCAAATTTTCTCCATAATTCACATATTAAATCTCATGATATAATCATAGTTCAAGTAATTAAATGTCCCTTAATTAATTATAAATTTCCTTTTATTTAATCCCAAAATTAATCACAATTTTATAATTGACTCATTTCTAATATTTTGCAATAATCCATACTTCTAAAATCTCATAATGTAACTCAAACATTTAATAAAAGAGGAAGAAAAAAAAAATACAAAAAAAGGAAACAATTTCCCCCACCCTGGCTCGAACCCGTGCGCAACCAGAGGCGTTAGAAGCCCCTACACGCGTTGAACAAGAATCCAAATGCCACAATCGATCTTAACTCCATTAAATACTTTTTATTCGAACTTTCTTTTTCTCAGTTATTTTAATCTAATCGTATAACTTCAAATTTTCTTCTTCCTTAAATATTTTCATGATCATTGCTATACATATCACCTTTAAAATTTCCAGAATGAAAAATCTCGCTAATTTAATATATTTTTTGGAAATTACTCAAATCAATTTAGATACAGTAATCTTTAACTTTTACAATCTTGTTCCTCTTTGATTTAAATTATACTACAATTTGTTTTATATTCTTAAATTGGCATGAATGCCTTACCAATTATTTTAGGATTAGGAAAAATACCCATACCTCCAATCTACATGCAATCAATTCTAACATAAAATTTTCAATTTTGCAAATTGCTATGCATTTTCACTTTCACATATACTATTTAATCATGGTGTAGCAAAATTTAACATGAGCCAATATTCATGAATTAACATACATGAGCAAACACACATAATATTAACACACAAGAAATTATATGCACTTTTATTTTAGAAGTATGACAAATCAATTTCTATGTTGTATTTTCATCTATTCATCTAGTCTATTTAATCTACTATGCATTCATACTCAAATTAATTCACCAATCACATCCTACATTACACAAAGTAATCATCTAACAATTTCATGCAAAAAAAAAATACTAAACTAGAAATTTAAAAGCACCCACCTCAAAAGTAGAATTCCCTAGTGGTAGACCCTCTAAAAATTGCCCCAAAGCTCCCAACAAAATCCTCCTCCACCTCTAGCAAAAACCACAAGTTACTATGCTCTCTTTCTCTCTTGTTTTTTTAATATTTTGATTTTCATTTTTTTCATGACAAGGGGTGATCTATTTATAGGTCAAATTAAGGAGTAATTACAATGACTTCTCATTCCCTAAAAGAGCTCACCACTTCTCCACGAACTCAAACCACTCTCCCTCATTCTCACAATGGATGGCCGGTGACTTCTTACGGGGTCTGCACAAAGCACGTGCACATGTATTCAATGTGTGTGCACACTCCTTCATATTAATTTTATTATTTGTTTTTATTAAATTAGATGTATGTGTTACACATAGAAAGGTGCAACCATTAACTATATTTTAAATGTACATTAAGTGCACACAAAAATAATCATGGGCTTTAATTTGTAATAGTTTTAGTGGGCTATAAAATGGATTTAGGCCGAGTGGATTTTAATTAAAATAAATCACGCAATTGTGGCTAGAAAAATGAAAGAAAAAATTTCCATGACTCGAGAAATTTTTTAGGAACCAACATGTGAACAAAATTTTACGTACAATGCACCTGCAAAAATAAAATAAAATTAAAAAAATAAATTTTCTCTGGGATGTTACAACACTCTCTCCTTAGAATAGTTCTGTCCTCAGAACTATGCTTAAGAGTGAGAAAAGGCAAAAGAAACAAAATTACAGGGTTTAGGAAAAAAGTTCGGGATGGTCCCTCATCATCCTCTCCTCTGATTCCTAGGTGGCTTCCTCGACTAACTGATTCCTCCACATTACCTTAACCATGGGTATAGTATTGTTTCTCAAAACTTTTTCCTACAGATTCAGAATCTTCACCGGACGCTCCTTGTAGCTCAGGTCTGTAGACCTTCTGGTACTTCCGGTAAGTGATGACTCGGATCAGGAATGTAGCCTCACAGCATGGTCACGCGAAAGACATTGTGCAGTTGGGCTAGATCTTTTCGGTAATTCCAACCGATAAGTCGTCTTCCCAATCCTCTTCAATATCTTATATGGTACTATGTACCTTGGGGCAAGCTTTCCTCCTTTTCCAAATCGGATCACACCCTTAGTTGGAGATACCTTCAAGAAAACATAGTCACCCTCTTCGAACTCCAAATTCCTTCTCCGATTGTCAGCATAATTCTTTTGTCTGTTTTGTGCTTCAACTAGCTTCTTCCAGATCAATTCTATCTTCTCCAAGGTTTGCTGTACTATCTCCAGCTTGTACATCTGCCTTTCACCCACTTCATACCAATACACCGACGTTCTACACTTCCTCCCATACAAAGCCTCATATGATGCCATGCCGATGCTAGTATGAAAACTATTATTATAGGCAAACTCTACTAGAGGTAAGTGCCTCTCCCAGCTTCCGCCGAAATCCATCACAAAGCACCTCAACATATCCTCCAACTCGCGATTGACCCTCTCAGTCTGCCCATCAGTTTGAGGATGAAAGGTAGTATTGAAGTAAGTCCTAAAAGTGTGACGTGAACCCTGCATCTTGATCTAACACAATCGATACGGGAATCTCATGCATTCTTACGATCTACTGATGTACAATTCTGCTAACTTTTCCATCGACCAGGTGATTTTCATCGCTAAGAAATGAGCAGATTTGGTTAATTGATCCACTATTATCCAAATCGCATCATTTCCTTTGAGACTTCTAGGTAGCCCTGTGATGAAATCCATGCGGATGTTCTTCTATTTCCATTCTGGAATGGGTAACGGCTGCAACAATCCTTCGGGTCTTTGATTCTCTGCCTTGATTTGTTGACAAGTTGCACATTTCACTACAAACTCCGCTACATCCCTCTTCATTCCCGACCACCAGAAATGATGCTTAAAATCTTTGTACATCTTGGTACTCCCTGGATGCACTGATAATAGAGTAGTGTGTGCCTCCTGAAGAATGCTCTCTTTCAATTCTGCTTGATCAGGTACACACAATCTTTCTCCGAACCATAGCACTTCGTCCTTTACTTGAAATCCTCACAATTTACCAGTGTCGATTTGCTCCTTCATCTTCTAAATTTTTGGATCAGATTTCTGACCATCGACAATCCGCTCTCTCAGCGTGGGCTGATGCCTCAACTGTGCTAAGGATGCTCTCAGTCCTTGCAACACTACTTCGATCCCAGCTCGATCGAGCTCCTTTACTAGTTTTTCCCGAGTTGTAATCAAACAGGATAAGATGCTTTTCTGACTGAGCACATCTACCACCACATTTGCTTTTCCCGGGTGATACTTTATCTCTGGACGAATATCTTCTAGCACTTCCAACCACCTTCTCTGCCTCAAGTTTATATCTCTTTGTTGATAGATGTATCTCAAGCTCTTGTAATCTGTATACATGCTGACTTTCTCCCCATACACATAATGCCTGCACTGCTTTAGGGCAAATATGATTGCTGCCAACTCCAAATCATGGGTTGGGTAATTTTTCTCATGTGGTATCAATTGCCTAGACCCATAAGCTATAACCTTTCCCTCTTGCATCAGTACACAGCCCAGCCCTCGATGTGAAGCATCGCTGTAGACATCATAATCAATTCTTGCGTGTGGCGAAGCCAGTATTGGAGCGGTAGTCAACCTCGCCTTCAACTCTTGGAAACTTGCTTAGCATTGCTCTGTCTACTTGAAACTTATATTTTTCCTCGTAAGTCCTGTGAGTGGCATGACTATCTGAGCATAGCTCTGAATGAATCAGCGATAGTAACCGGTCAAGCCCAAGAAACTCTTGATCACCTTCACTGATGTTGACCTTGGCCAATCCTTCACTGCTTCTATCTTCTGCGGATCAGCGGCCACTCCTTTCTTAGAAAGGATATGACCCAGGAACGCGACTTCGGACTTCCAGAAGTGACACTTGGATAACTTGGCATATAACTTCTGTTCCTGCAGCTTCTTCAATACCTCTGCTAAGTGCTCAGCATGCTCTTCTTTTGACTTGGAATGTACCAGAATATCGTCGATAAACACCACAACGAAAGAGTCGATGAATGGTCGTAGGACCCTATTCATCATATCAATGAATATGGCTGGTGTATTCATCACTCCAAATGGCATAACTAAGAATTCTTAATACCCATGTCGAGTTCGGATGCAGTCTTATGCACATCCTCTTCCTTAACATGAACTTGGTGATAACCCGATCGAAGATCAATCTTAGAGAAAACTGTTGCTCCTTGAAGTCGGTTAAACAAATTATTGATTCGCGGAATAGGATACTTATTTTGGATAGTCACCTTGTTCAGCTCCCTGTAATCGATGCACATCCTCATCGATCCATCCTTCTTCTTCACCAATAAAACTCGCACTCCCCAAGGCGACGCACTCGGTCTAATGAAACCTTCCTGCAAAAGCTCTTCAATCTGCTTCTTTACCTCATCATGTTCTACTGGCATCGTTCTGTAAGGTGCCTTGGATATTGGTGCACTTCCTGCCTAAATGGAAATGCTGAATTTCACATCCCAATGAGGTGGTAGTCCAGGTAGATCCTCCAAGAATACTGTTGGAAAGTTCCAGACTACAAGAATCTTCTTGACTTCCTCAGGGATCTTTTTCTTGGTCAAAGCTGCTACCAACTTCTTACACTTTCTCTTCTCTTGAAATGTTACCGTTGCTCTTCCTGGTGCCTTCACCATATGTAACCCCTGTTTTCCATTTTATGTATTTTGAGTGTATTTTCTTTTTTCATGTATTTTTTTTTCTCTATTTTATCTCTTTTGGACCTTGTATTGGATCATCCTTTTCAATATATTCATTTTTTTTTCTTCTTTTAACTGAGTTCTTGACTCTATTATCTTTCTTTTCTCCTCTTTCTGCTTGATCGAGCTTTTGTTTTGATCCCCACTATCTGATTTGTTCATGTCTTATTTTTGCTTGACTCATTTTTGTTCCCCATCTCTTATTGGTTTTTTATTTATTTAAATCCAATAGCCTTATTTCTTTGGATCCATTATACTCCAATTAAATCCTAGTCTAACTCAATCCTATTACCCAATACCATGATTAGATATCCACTAAGATAGCCCCATACCCACACTCCCTACCCGACTCGTTGCACCCTATACTACTGTGCCGCCTCCTCTAATACTACTGTGCCGCCTCCTCTAACTCCCCAAACTCTAACATATATATATATATATATATATATATATATATATATATATATATATATATATATATATTACACAGGATATAAACCCATGCACCTGTAGCCGCCATCCATCTCGTTTACCCTAGCGCACCCCGACCATCCCCTTGGCTCTCCCATTCTCTCCCTGCCGTCGCGATGCACCCACTGCATCGCTCCGACCCCCAGCCTCATCCCTGCTCCTCTTGCATTGCGCTCTGCCAGCGCTGCGTGCCTGCACCTCCGGAGTTCTCCCTCCTGTCGTCTTCCGCAGAGGCCATTGTAGACAGCCGCAGCGACCGCAGGTGTCAGACCAGCCCACGCCGACCCCCGACTTCCGGTGCTTCTCCCCCTCCGACAGCAAGGCAGCACACCCGCTGCGTTGTCTCTTCCTCTCGCTCTCTCTCATTATTGTGCGAGCGTGAGAGTGCTCGTGTTGGGTGTTTGTGATTCTTCGCCGTACTATCATGGTTGTGTGGTTCTCGTTCTTGGTTTGTGGTGATTCGTGTTCATCATTCGATCGTGTTCGTGCCTCGGGAATCCGTTCTCGTTATTCTTGCTTTTACTTCGTCCATTTTCGTCATCGGATATAAGGTAAGTAACTTGAATTCTTTTCTTTGTGTAATACAAGTACTAAATACCGCATGTAGTGTAGTTGGGTTCTAAAGACAATTGGTGTGTGAATCCCCTTGTTGATATTGTCTCTATAGTGACGATTTGACCATAGTTGCCTCACGACATACATGACATGAAATAATCTAGGGTTGACCATTTCTTGTTGTGTACATGCGTGTTGTTCATATGATATCATGTGCACATTCGTGTTATTCGTGGCAGACTTATTGTAGACTTGTGAAATACCCTATACTATGTTGTTTGGACATTTTGTACACTATATTTCATATTTGGTTATGATTTGGATGAGTTTTAAGTGAACTAGTTGGTTTTGTGCATGAAGATATTTTCAGTTTTGCCGATTTTCCCGTTTTGATCAGTATTTTTGACCCTATTGAGGTTAGTATTTGAAAATATTTTATGAACATGATTTGTATAGAATTCTATCTATTTTTCGACCCTTTCGACAGATCTCAGTTTCGATTTACGAGTTGTGAGTTATGCCTATTTTACTACAGTGGTGTAGAAAGATTTTCAGATTTTGTTTTCTATGAATTATGAGGAGTAATCTATTTTTATCATGATGTTAAAAGTATTATTTTGATCCAATATTTTGCACAGTATAACTAGACCTGATTGGAATTAACTCTAAATTTTTGTGGATTTATTTGATGAGTTTTACAAACCGTTCTTTGTTTTCAAACAATTACTATACTAGCAGAGTTTTCTCGCTATTCAGTAAAGAAACTGATTTTCGACCTATTTTTACTTATTTTTTGTAAAATATTTCTGAATATTAAAGTTAGCCTACTATATCTATTTTATTACCCTTTTGGCGGATTTGGATTTCGATTTGTGATTTGCGAGATATTGCTGTTTTCGTACTGCAGTGTTTGTGATTTCAGATTTACAAAACTACTGCATCTTGATGTTTTCTGATTTTACTTGACTACTCTATTTATATCGAAAAATTATGAAACCTTATATTCTGATGCTACACATAGAGGGGCATACCCCAGATTTTTCGTGGATTTATTTAATGAGTTTTCATGCTGTTTTCCTGACTTTGAATACGATCTTCTGATTTCTGGCTGAACATGTTTTCTAGTTTCAATTCAGTTTTGAGTTATGTTTTTGTGAAGTACTATATGTATTATATATATTTGCTGTATTCGTCCGGGAGTCTATTTTCCAGATTCTTTGACAGATCCAGATTTTCATATTTGTGGCAACGGAAATCCTTGTTTTAGTGCAGAACTGTCATGCTGTCCTGAACTAGAATTTTCGTTGTTCAAATCTTTTATGAGTTATCTTTCACCTATGCATGTTTATTCTTCATCCTGTACAAGTTACTTGATCATACCATGTTATTCTTGCCATGTTTTGTACTCACACATGCTTGTTTGATATTAATAATAAATAACCAAGCTGGGGTTTTAAGAGAAAGATCTAATAGTGGATAATATAGAAACATGTACTCGGAAGGGGATCCACAGATCCTACGTGATGACTTGATACATGATACTTGACACGTGATTACTTGAAACTTGCATGCAAGACACGTGATTACTTGCCACTTGCATAACTTGACACGTGATACATGATACATGATATATGATACTTGGAGTTTGGAGCTCGATTACTTGATACTTGTCCTGAGTACACTGCCCTCTATGGTCCACTATGAAATCTAAAGTGAAACTATTTGAATGTAGCAACCATGTAGTAAAAATTGGGATGCATAAAGTGCTACATAGATAGTAATAACTATAAGACTTGACCATGACACTCGAACATGATACTTGATACTTGCTACATGATGCATGATACTTGATACATGACACTTGCTACATGTTTACATGATACTTGATACTTGTTACTTGTTTACATGATGCTTGTTCACTTGACACTTGATGCATGCTACTTACACTTGCTTACCTTGCCATGCTAGTTGTTTTATTTTGTTATCATGCCTATTCCATGTTATTTGTTTACCCATGTACTTGTCTCTTGCACTACAAGCGGCCTGTAACTTGTATTGACCGGAGTATGTTTTCTTTTTCCTTTTCATGCAATTTATTTAATTGCAGACCAGGATGATCAGCTGCCAGATGGAGTTGGTGATATGAGATATTAGTGCTGGAATTTTGTTATTATTATTTCTTGTTGCTTATTTTGAACAATTGTATCTCGTACTTAGATTTATTTTGTATTTGGGCATTGTGACCCAGGATATTGACTTATTCAGATCTGGATTATTTGAGATTATAATATTTTGGTTTCAAGTATTCTTGTTGGTATTTTGATTCATATGTGCATGCTTGGTTGATTCTTTTGCTTCTGACTCTGATTGTTCTTGTGAAATATTGTAAAGATTCCGAACAGCTTATAGATGATGAAAATTATTCGCTAGGCTTAGTCACGTATCCGTATTCCGTATTCTCTTTTGGAAAGCGGGGCGTGACACCATAACTTCCTTGCTCTTGCATTCGATACTAGCATCGTAGATCGACATTCAGTCTATGCCAATGATTATATCGACTTCCAAGACTCCTAACTCTATGAGATCGATTCCAAAAACTCTTCCTCCAATCTTGAGGTCACAACCAGCATTGTACTGATCAGTAGTCAGTGTTTCTCCTAGAGGGGTAACTGCTGCCAGAACCTTGCCGATGAAAATTTTCGGCTCAACCCCCAATTATTTTGCAAATTTAGGAGCCACAAAGTGTGTGACGATCCAGTATCAAACAAAATAGTAGCTTTTATTCCATTTACTAGAAGTTATCCTATTACATAATGAATTTTATCCTTCAGTACATAATATTCTTCTAATACAAGACTTGAAATAACAGCATAAACTCTATTAAGATGCTCCCATACCGGTGATGATATTTTTGGCATCCTCAGCATCCGCCACAGTCAGAGCGAACACTCACCCCTACCTATACGGCTTCCCATTCTTCCTCGATGGGTCCCTGCTAGCACTTTCTGGATTCAGTTGCGGGCAAACGACCGAGTGCCCTTCCTTGCCACAGTTGTAGCAAGACCTGAACCTCTGATATTTAGGACATTCTTCTATGCGATGCCCCGACTCCCCGCACTCGAAGCAAGCGCTTGGCTTCCCAGCTACTGCAATAGCATTCTCCCCAGTAGGCTTGAACTTTTGCGTTGGGGGCTGTCCCTTGAAGTTGTAGGGTGTTGCAGGCCTCTTGCCAGCATTCCAGTTGTTCTTCTTGTTCTGCACCAACTATAACTGTTCAATATCTGCTTCTGTAGCTGCTGCCCTCCGTACAAGCTTATCAAATTTCCTGATACCGAGGGGTATCATACGAGACCTCATTCTCAGCCTCAGCCCCTGTTCGAACTTCCTTGCTTTCTTGGCCTCGTCGATCACTAACTCCGGTGCATACCATGAAAGCTGATTGAACTTCGTCTCATACTTCCTGACTGACAAGCTTTCCTATTGCACCCATCGCCTTCTTGTACTGCACGTCTATTGGGAAGTAATGGCTATAGAACTCCTCCAGGAAGTCCTCCCAAGTAATAGGTTCATCTCCCAGGGTCCGCTTCATGGACTGCCACCAGACTCCAACGTCCTTCTCTAACTGGATAATGGCTAGCTTCACCTCACTAGCCTCAAGACTCTCCAATACATCGAACAATGTTTCAATCTGCTGGATCCAATCATCGGCAGCATCAGGATCCGCCTTGCCTAAAAAACAGGTGGTTTCATCCTCTTGAAGGATTCCACCAATTGATACCCTCTGGGACTTGCACTGCATCCCCTGCCCTTGTGTTTCAGTTCACACTTGCGGCAAAAGTGTTGAGTGTCTAGTACACACGGGCCAGTTCTGTTTCCAAATCAAGTCGGCTACCTTCTCCGCTTGATCATTCACAATTTCTAGTCCTTCTTCCAGCGATTTTTGGTTCATAAAACTTCATCAATCATCAAGAATAACATAGGCCTTTCTTCCAACACAATTTATTCATTTTCAAAAATAAACTTTATACATTCAGAAATTAAATTGGTCCATACATCTATACATAAAACACCAGAAAACTCCAAATCTTCCTACAAACATAAAGTAGTTTAGACTTTACGGTTCTTCTTGGCTTCTCTGAGCTCTCCCTGTAGATCATCTACTTCCTTCTACATTTTCTTGCATCTTTGACAGCATTATTGCTTTCCCCAATGAGTTTTTTTGTCTAGCTGGGTGAAATGTCGAGCATTCCTATGACGACACTTCTCCAGTTCTCATACTCGTTGACTTAGAGTTCCGATGTTGTGCTTATCATGTGCATGATGCGCCTCCATGTGGGTTACTCTACACTGGTGGATAATCAACTGCTTACGGAGGGAAGCGATGATATGGTCCTTCTTGTCTCGAACCGGCTCTTCGTCCGAGGATTCATCTTAGGAATTTGGGGGGGGGGGTGAAGTTATTTCCTGAGATCCCGACAATTCCTCCTCTTCTGCTTCTTCTGGGTCCTCTTCTTCTTCTGGTTCTTCTTCTTCTTCTTTGAGGTCTTCAAAGAATAGTTCTTCTTCTACTTCATCCCCTGGGTTTTGGTTATCAGCCATCTTTAGGGAAAGGAAGGAGAAGATATCAGTGTATAGAGCAGCGATAATGTATATCGACTTACATTTAAATCTCTATAAACTAAACTCATACTTCTAATGTCAACCCTAATGTGTCGTCCTTATAATTTTGTACTACTCATTGAATTCGGCTCTGACACCACTCAGTATCGCCCGAATTCCAAACACAGGTAATTCGTAGCAAATACAGGATTTTTCACTTCAACTTCGTACAAATTTACAAGAAATTTAAAACTTTTTATTACAACAGTGTTCTTTACAACAGCACAGCGGAAATAAATGAATATAATATAATCTACGAAAATGAAAATTCTTCAATCTTGCAACAACTCATCATAGTGACTTCAAGTCAATGCCAACTCCAATCCTGGAATTAGAAAACCGTGGGCACGCCAGTTGCATACAACTGAAGCAATGCTATAATACAGCGATTCTTTAATTTAGCAAACACAAACTTGAATGCAAACAGGAAAAGTGATTATTCTAATCGTGTCAGTGTATGATATAAACTTAATGCCTAATGCAGACATTCACACTATGTTGACACTAATGCATACTTATTCGGATTCTATGCATTTCATTCTACATAGGTCCGAGGGCAAGCCCTTACGTACTCCACATTATAGGGTTCAATCCCTTGCCATGAAATCATACTACGGTAACGAAACAAGGTTCAGGCATCCCACAAGTATGGATTCTATCTCTGGAGTACACCGCCCGACTGAATCTATAGTCCCAGAGTACACCACCCGACTGTATGGAAATGCCCACTTACGTTTGCCTAGGTTTCATCACATCTTCTTTTAGTGTCTACCCATAAGTTTAAACATGAATAATAATACCACCTAGAGCTAGCTTACCCTCATACCGGTTTTAAACAATACACTAAGAACGATAGCCCATATTGGCCACTTCTCAAATTCAATAATTACTTTCACCACTTTGCCAGTACTTTAGGTCTCACTTAACCTCTAGAATCAATACAATTCATGTTCACAACATCATGGGTTATCCATACCCTCATTATTCACATTTTGAAATTTCATTCATTCACATATCCAATTATTTCCTTATTCACACAACTCAGTTATTTGTATAACTAGTTTCATAGTCTTATCCAATATTTCAAATCAACATTCTCTATGTAAAATAGATGTTTTATTCACCCCCTTGTAATAGAATTCTCAATCAAGTTGTAATTACATGCAAGAGATTCTTTTTCTAAACAATATAGTGTAACACCTCGAATTCCAAACACATGTAATTCGCAGCACAACAAGATCTTTTACTTCAAATTCGTACAAATTTACAAGGAATTCAAAACTTTTATTTACAATAAGTTTTTTACAACAACACATGGTAATTAAAATGAATATAATGAAATCTACAATATTGAAAATCCTTCAATCTTGTAATCAACTCATCATAGTGACTTCAAGCCCATGCCAAATCCAAACCTGCATTTGGCAAACTATGGGCACGTCAGTTGCATACAACTGATGCAATGCTATAGTACAGCGATTCCTATACTTTAAAAAACTCAAACTTGAATGCAAACAGAAAAAGTGACTACCCTAGTAGTGTTAGTGTATGATATGAATTAATGCATAATGCAGACATTACACTATGATGACACTAATGCATACTTGTTCGGATTCTATATATCCCATACTACATAGGTCCGAGGGCAAACCCTTATCGTACTCCTATTATAGGGTTCGATCCCTCATTATCCAAATTCTACTACGGTAACAAAAGCAAGATTTATACATTCCACGAGTACGGATTCCATTCCCAGAGTCCACCGTCAAACCATAATGAATTCTCATCGTGATCACATCCCACAAGTGCCCCTCTAGCCCCAGTATATACAGATACATTGGTGATCTACCTCCCATCCGCTCGACTATTCATGATCCTAGAGTCCACCGTCAGATCAATCGTAGTCCCGGATTTAATTGAGGTTCGTTTCACCCCGCAAGAAACCAAATTCTCGGAGTCCACCGTCAAACTAGGTCTACAGTCCTGGAGTCCATCGTCAGACTATATAGAGGCGCCCCACTTACTTTTGCCCAAGTTTCATCACATCTCCTTCTAATGCCTACCCTTAAATTTAAATATGAATAATAATACCACATAGAGCTAGCTTACCCTTCTACTGGTCTTAAACAATATACCGAGAACAATAGCTCATATTGGCAACTTCTCAAAAACTCAATAATCACTTTCATCACTTTGCCGGTACTTGGGTCACACATAGCCTCTAGTATTCACAATTCATGTTCACACATTCATGGGTTATTCATACCCTCTTTATTCACATTTTCAAATTTCATTTATTAACATCTTTTAATTTCTTTTATCCATTCTCTTATTTATCAATCATGAAGTAACCATCTTCTTATAGCAACATTCAGCAACACTTGATGAGTTAAAATCCTTATAAACATTACATGTTTAATATTCCAAATTCATCCTTTAATTACCTCTTAATTCCTTATAAGGTACATCTTACTAACATTCCAAATTTAAATCCAATTTTATACTTTGTAAAAGTTTTAGGTCAACTAGCTAAAAGACATCAACCCAGTGGTATTGTAAAAATCATATAAATTTCAATACTACTTCAAAAATAGATTTCTTAGTTTAATAGGAATCATAAATGAGACTACTACAACTTTGTAGTTAAGATCATCTAAAATCGTCCATAATTACTTTATCTAAATTCATTTGCAAAACAGTAAGTTCACAATTTAAAAACTGCAGCTCATGGTACTTGTAAAAATTATAGAAAATTCTATACTTCATGAAATTTTGTGTTATTTAGATCAAATTAAAGGTATACAAGTCTACTATAACTTTTTAGTTATAAATTTTCCCAAAATATTATGTCTATAACCCTGAATTCTTCGAAATCTAAAGTATGGTTGAAATGTTAAAGTACCGTCACTATTCAATTTTGTAAATTTATTATAAATTCAATTCTTTATGAAAAATTTATTTCTTGGACGTTACTAAAGTTTAAATAGTCTACTTCAAGTTCATAGTTGTGACTTTTCTCAAAATACTTCATCTAAGATGTTGAAATGATCAAAATCCGAAATGTGTACAAATTTTCAGCAACTAGCCAACTGCCAACTAGTCATAAGTTTGGATTTTATTAAAATAGTAAACGACATCCAAATAAGATATGCTCCAAGCTCCAAGCTCCTTATGAAATTTTAAGGAGATGTTCTTGACATGTAAGATATGCTCCTATAAAAATTTTAGCTCTAGATCCCATTTAGTTTCTAGTTTAATAGTTATGATTTTTTGAACTACAACTAGAACTCAAAACAGAACCTTATGAAAATGCCCCCAAATTAAACATATGATAATTTCACACATTCAATCAACAACAAATAATCTAAATATGAATGTTCAACCCCATATAAGTTATCATGCATCTAACATTTCACACATATCAAGCATTTTACTAATAAAACTATATTAGAAAGTTGAAAAAACACTCACCTCAAGGGTAGAATTTTCTAGTAGTAGAACCTCACAAAATGCTCAAATGCTTTCAAGCAAAATTCCGGCCTAGCTCTCCAAACTGCAAGCCTCCTCTTTGTTGTTGTTGTTGTTGTTGTTGTTGTAATGAGTTGTGTTGTTTATGATAAAGGTATGGACTATTTATAAGAAAATTATGTGGCCAAAATAGCTCCCCACTTCCCAAAATAACTCCGCACTTTCCACTAATTCATACTACTCTCCCTCATTCTCAACCATGGTAAGAAACACGTACATGTGTAGTCAATGTGTGTGCACACTCTTTATACAAATTTTATTATTAATTTTTAATAGGTTAGATGTATGTGTTACACATGGCAAGTGTAACACTCTAACTAGATTTTAAATGTACACTTTAGTGCACCCAAAATCAATCATGGGCTTTAAATTAATTTTAATGGGTTACAAAATAGATTTAGGCATATTGAATTTTAATTAAAAATAAATCACACAATTATGACTAGAAAAATGAGAAGAAAAATATTCATGACTCAAGAAAATTTTAGGAATCAACATGTGCGTTACAAACACGTGCATTGAACGTATCAATACACAATAAATTTGAGAGAACGAAAAAATTCAAAATGTAAAATACGTAGAACATGTATATTAATAATGTTACGGATATTTCACATAATGGTTGAATATACGTAATCGTCACGTGTATTGAAAATATGTGCAATACACGTAAAAACACAAAATTAAAATAAAAGTTTAAGTTGGCTCAAAATAGGATAAAAATAAATTTTTAGATGACGGAAAATATATAATTAATCGAAATACAAAAATACGTGGGATATTATTTTAAAATACGCTATAGATATTACCTGTAACGGTACAAAATATATGTGCGTAACAACCGTTGGCAAAATTGTCATAACTCAATTTCGCGGGGTGTTACATATAGTATTCAACTTCCACTTTTTATTCTTTAACAACCTCAAATTAGCTCTAGATCGAGTTTAATCCAAAAGATATAATTTTTAGAATACCTGTAGTCAAAATAATCAAAATTCTCTTCTTGATTAAAAATGTAAATTAGTGTTTATTTAGTTCCAACCTCAATTTAATATTCAACAATCCCCAAATTTTCTCTTTATTTCACATATTAAATCTCATGATATAATCCTAGTTCAAGATAATTAAATGTCCCTTAATCAATTATAAATTTTCTTTTATTTAATCCCAAAATAAATCACAATTTTATAATTGACTCATTTCTAATATTTTGCAATAATCCATACTTTTAAAATCTCATAATGTAACTCAAACATTTAATAAAAGAGGAAGAGAAAAAAATACGAAAATAGGAAACAATTTCCCCCACCCTGGCTCGAACTCGTGCGCAACCAGAGGCGTCAGAAGCCCCTGCACGTGTTGACCAAGAAGTCAAACGCCACAATCGATCTTAACTCCATTAAATACCTTTTTATTCCAACTTTATTTTTCTTAATTATTTTTAGTCTAATCGTATAACTTCAAAATTTCTTCTTCCTTAAATATAATTCAAAGTCTAGAATTTATGATTCAATAAACAGTAATTGTAATCATTGATACAAGATCAATAACAATAAGCATGATCAAGAATGCAAGTGTCAATCCTAGGTTAATTAATATTTTATTATCTTATCTAATGCACGTAATACTGCATCCCCTACCACAAATTTGGTGCATGCAAATAGTGAACGTTTAGACTATAATGGTGAACTCAACAGATCGTGTACTCAGCCGGATGACGAGAATTTAATCAAGCAGGATTTCCACGACCAACACTCCACCTTCCATGACAACAAGAACAAGGGGCCCTACTGAGTACAGTCTCCGATTGTTCACTACCAAGTTGATCATTATTTACCCCGGCTTGCTAATATTTTATTATTCTTAAGTGTGAACATGCAATAGGTAAAAGAAGATTTGTAATGATGTCAAGAGATGTCAAGAGATGTCAAAGTTATGCAATGCATGATTCTCTATTTCTCTTCCCCAGATATAAAATCAATCATGAATATATAAGCAGAACACAAAGCACACATTATGGATAGCAAGACGTTGCTGTACAAAAACAAAGCTTTCCATTGCTACAGGAAAGTAAATCAGGTTCCGTCAGAGATTCTGGAAAGTAGACTCTCTGCCGGTTCCAGCAAATATTTACACTATATATAAGAAATACAAAAACTAGGTCTATAAGTTCATTCTTTACTGATTATATGTACAGGTAGCATGTAAGAGTCAAAATATTTGTATATAAAAGTAGACTGAAAAATTCTTTGAAAATCTCATAAAAATCATATCTTAATTCCTAACAATGTTTAGTAACAACAAAATCAATCTCAGATTTTATTTCTTAAAATTAGTCTATTTTTCAGTTAATTAAGCAGGGTGATGCATATTCAAACTGTATTATGGAATTCAGACGTCACTATACAAAAATATAGATATCTTGCAATCTGTAGGTATGAATGCAAAACCGTCAGATAATCTGGATTCCAGACACACAGGGCTATAATACTTATGCAAAGAGTTCTAACTGATATTATCTGTAGATAGGTCAAAAATCATATTCTTTACTGGACTTATATTCTAATAGCAGCCTAGAGTCAAGTTTTCTTATTTATAAATGGTCTGAAAAAATATCAAATAATATTACAAAATTATAAGGTGATTCCCAGTTTTATCTAGTAACAAAATATAAAATTTCAAGTTCTAATTATGTTGTTAGCCTTTTATTTTAATAGAAAGTCGAGTTGATGTATCTTTGGACAGAAATCTGAAAATTAAAAACACAGCAGTACTAAAAATATAATATCTTTCAGTTCGCAAAACAAAATCTAGCTCTGTAAAAATGTTTTGAAAAATAGATTCAAAAAGCTACAGATGATGCTGAGAAAGGTTTATCAAATTACGACAACAACTGGGTCAAAAACTCAAATCAACACAGAGCAAACAGTAGGCCAGCAAGTAGGTTATTATTAAAAGTCAACAAAACAACCAAGAATGCATATGATTTCGAAGCAAAAATTACAGAAACTCATAGCCTATTTCTAGGGTTGAATTCTACTATTGATGAGACAATTTATTATCAACATAGCATGATCATCACATTCAAACAAAAAGCATTCAATTATCAATGTCAATATACTTGTTCTAATCTAAGTATTCATGTCGTGTGTGCATGTGACTGTATATAACAGGCTTGGATTTGAATCAAGAAAATGACACGAAAAGAGGACTACTACTTGGTTTCGCCGATGAATCCGTAATAGTCTCTTTGACGGTATCAAAATAGATAAAATATGATAATAGAAATAGGACCTACTTGCGGAGATTAAAGAATTCTTGAACAAGAAAAATAAAATTAGTTCAAAAGAAACTTGCCTTTTAGACGGTTAATCCGAATACAAAGGAATAATGGGATAAGGATCCCGACAGCAATGAAACACGTGCAAAACACGTAGTAAGTAACACATACAAGGGCAGCAACTATACGTGTGATGCACGTATAATCAAGACAGCAGCAACACAAAGTGGCAGCGGTGGCAATGACTGGATTCGACGATGGGCGGTGCAGTTGACGAGGGCAGTGGTCGACGGTGGTGCTGGACCGGGGTTCGATGACGCTCGGGGAACGACGTTGATGGGAGGTTGAGCATTGTAGGTGGAATAGGTCAGTCGACGGTGCAGGGCATTGCGGAGGTTGGAGATGGGTTGACGAGGACGGTGATGGTGCTGCAGTGGTTGGGGGGATGGCGAGGTCGACGGGGTACAGGACAACGAGGGTGGCGAGGACAGTGATGGATGACGAGGGTGGGATGAAGACGACAAAGGATGATGGTGTTTTCGGTTGGCGGTGGGTTGCTCCACGGAGGGACGACGACGGGGATGGATGAGGGTGTTGAAGAGGACTGGGGGTGGATGTGGTGGTGGTTGGAGCGACGGCGGGATGGGTTCCGGAATTCGAAACAGGGGAAGGGAAAAGAGCGGCGGGATGAGAGAGAGAGATTAATTAGGGTAATTAATAATTAGGGTTTAAGTGGATATTTATATAGGGTACTAGGATGTTGGGTTTGGGTTGCAGGTTAACGGGTTAAAGGGTATGGGATTAGGATCCAAAAAGAGAAAAAATAGATAATAAAAATGGAGATATGAATATAATGGATCAAAATAAATCCAAAGCAAAAAAGAATAAAATTATCAGTGCACCGAAATTGCAGGGTTCAAGCCAAAAGAATACAAATGATCAAAAGAGAACAAATGAGTCCAAGGATAGCAAAAATTTATTATTAAAATAAATTCGGATCCAAAAGTTTTAGAAGAATAAATATAAATAAAGATCCGGAAAAAAAAGGAAAAAGGGGTTACATATATATCCTCAAATACCAGGTATTATAGCCTAATTGCGGAGTGGTCACTGCACTCCTGTATCTTCATTTTAGTGAATGAAAGACTATTTTTCTGCATTATCATTGCCTTTATATTGTGCTGACAGTGTTTTAATGACTTTTAACTATGGCACTTAGTTCTCTTGTGTGATGATGTTCTTCGACTTGTTGACAGATTAATGTGGGGATGGGGGAGAGACCCCATAGTGACGAAGTCGAGCATCTTCTTAGGCGACTGCGTATAACGGAACTAGTTGTCGACCGTTTGCGTTTCCAGTCGAAAGATGGGTGGTTGTAAACTGTTCCACCTCTATTCGGTGCTTATCGAGAGGGACTATGAGTTAGCCCTCCTGCACACTGATCGTCTTGCCAGCATGCCCCTATCTTCGAGCATGACAAAAGACAGTATCGAAGAGTGTGCTATACTTAGGGAAGTGGTTGTTGCGAAAGACTTGGAGCTGTATCGTCTCCAAGCGAGACTTGGTAGGTTGAGAATGGCAAGCACTTCACGCATTATTGGTGCAAGAAAGGAAGCAACTGTTGATGTGAGGAAAGACACAATGGATAAGTTGAAGAAGAGCACAATAGCTAGTGGAGCTGTGTCGAGCGTTCAGGGAATGAGCTTAACTGCACATGTACACCCTCGCCCTTTTGTCGATATTCAGAGCAGGGTGACTACCCCCATGGAGGATTGCGTACGTCGGGTCTTAATCCGCAAACCCAGTTTGCAAAATCTGCTTCTTCTGTCACAGTCGTAAGTGGGCGAAAGATGAGGGTGCTAGTCAAGAAACCCATGAGGAGGCTTGTGTCTCTTAGGAATAAGATTCCACGCCCGCGGAGCTAAAAGGACGGTTTGTAGATCACACTGTAGGATTACCATGCCACTTAATGTTTCAGCGTGTCGTTGTATTAATATTTCACTTACAGACTCACTGTAGTTCGATGCTTGTAGTATGGCTCATAGTTTACTTGTAAATATTTGTAGTGATACTAAATCTGAACATATGGGTTTGCATAGTTCTGTGATTTGAAGAAATCTTTTCATATGCTTGCTTCTTGTTATGCAACTTGTCGTTGAGATTGATGACATGTCGACTGAGTTCTTTGTAGCTAAATAACAAGGCCTCAAAATTATTGTGAATAGCTAACATACCTTCGATGGTGTGCTTTCGTAGCATTTGATGGTTATGGTTAAAAAAATTCGACGACCCATTAGATCTTCGAATGTGAAGAGTCAACCCAGTATGGTGACTTTGAAGACGAGGTGCCGACTGCCTTCCAATAACTCTACAGGAATCGTTGTTTTACTCTTCAAAGTCTTCTAGGGTATCAAATAGGAATCAAGCTTGATGAGTTGAATGTCAAATGTGAGGTCAAAGCATCTTCTTCTATGGCATTACTTCCAACTCCTGCACCACCTGCTACCCAATCGAATATTCTTTCTACTGTGGTGTCTACCAAAATGGTAATTTGTTGTGATCTTACTTTAGAGATTGAACAAAAAAGGCACATCTCATTTCCTTCAAAGCTGTTTCAATGATTGGTGGTACTGTTAGCAATTGGGTTCTTCACAACTTTATGGGTAATACTAATGGAATCTCCGGCTAGACTTGGGGTGTTAATTCTTGTTCAAATGGTGATGTTATTAAATGCCCTTCTCCTCAGATATTGCATGATCTTGTTTGTAAAGTCTCTTTTCAAATTGGAACAATGACTATTAAGATTGGGAAATGGGTTTTTTCTAGATTTGAGTTCTCTACTGCTGACTTTGAGAAAGTGAAAGTATCTATTATTGGTCTTCCTCCTTACTATGACAACCCTAGATTAGTTGTTGTGATGTAAGAGAAATTATTGAGACTTCTTCTACCATTCTTCTTCATTCAAGTTGTTTACAGGTGGAGAATAATTTTTTGTGTTCTAGGAAGATGGATAGAGTTACTGCTTATGAACTTTGGCTGGGTGAAGTTTTTTTTCCTATCTCTATCTCTTACCCTAATGGACTTGTCCCTACTTTTCTTACTTCCACTACCACTTTTTCTATCACTGACAAAATTGATTCTTCCCAACATATTCTGAAATTTCACGAGGGAAGTTCTACAGTTTCTTGTCGTGGTGGTTCTAGTAACAACACTGGGGGTAGAAATCCCAACAAAAGAGGGAGTTCTTCATTTAGAAGGGATCGTAGACATAGTGGAGGAGGAAGAAGAAGCTAGTTTTCCTAAAAACTAATGCACACCCAATGCACACGATGCTCTTAGTCTAATGCACGCTTGGTTGGAGAGATATGCATCCCACACTACACATTCCCCAAACAAACAGTGTTCTCCACATCATTGGGGTTCGTTCCCCTACCATGCAACCTATCTTGTGCTCTATCCTGTCTCGAACATTAGTGATGAAGAGGTTGCAGTCACCGCAGCCACTGTAGTCAATAGTGGTGTCAGGGTAACCCCCTTTTTGTTTCCCACTATGCCAGGAGGTAGTCGTGCGGTCTCTCTTTTCCGACGCAACCATAAAAATATCAATATCATAGAAAAGTTCCTCGTCCCGGACCTCTTTCAGAAACTATAATACCGGCGTACAGCCTCACGGTACCCCCACTAGCCAAGGATATTAGAGTTCCACGTACGACGCTTCATTCTAAGTCCCTGCCCGGGTTAAACAACATAGGACATGGCGGACTCTAAGGGTTTTCCCTCTTCTCCGCAAGCACTCGTCCTTATACTAAGTCGAACTTGCAGTCGAGACGACATCGCTCCGCCAGTTTTCATCAAAAGTTGTTACGGGCATATAGGCACGCATGCCAAAAGTTGCGGAGCCTCACTCCTACCTGAAGTCTTGATCGACGCTCCCTGCCCACGTTAAACGGAACTTAGGACTTTGCCAGGCGTGACGACGCCATGCGTCCCCCTGACAGGCGAACACAACATCCTCTAGTGCTTGTCCTTACACAAACGGTGGCTCGACCTACCCTAGGTCTCTACCCCACCGGTTGTATTCAAGATAAGGCTACAATAAGAGAAAAGGGTTAACTCTACCACTAAGCTGAGTTATTATCATCATATTGTTCCATTAATCTGTACTTGGTTATACTAGGCGATCTAGTTCTACCCGACTATCAGTTAGCTAGATGATCTAGCAACTAGGCTCTCACCTAACTTAGGTGTCCAACTAGACACCACTTAACCCAACCCACACTAGGGTCCAACTGGGCTCACAAGCCCGGCCCATTACATAGGCCCACGTGAAACGGGCGAATCGGCCACGTTGATCGCCACTGTCCGTCACGCTTGGATTCGCCCTGTAACACCCCGGATTGTACGATGCTTATATATAAGTGTATATGTACGTTGACTGTATGCATGCATATGATTGCAGTATTTTGTTTGATTTTTCTATCATTGGTGTGTGGTTAGGTTTGCGGGGCGGTTCATGAGGATGGTTGCATTCTAGACAATGCACGAGAATGAGGAGGACCGATACTGGTGTAAATACTAGTTTTGGTACGACACCTATGCAAATATAACATTGTATGATACTATGATGGGTACATCTTGCGTATACTCGATAAACCTCTCGTCTCGCATCTAGGAACCCATTTAAGAGCTAAATAGGGCATCCAATCCATTGTACCCCAAAACCATTGGCTAGAGACCATGGTTTCTCACCAAAACCACCCTAAAACCTATCCCTACTACCCTATAATCTCCCCCTCTCTTTCCCCTCTCTTTCCCTACTCTTTTCCATAAAAAACCCCTTCATTCTTCTCCCATGTTCTGAAAATTTTAGAACTCAAACCAAAGAAAAGAATAGAAGGAGAGAAAAGAAGAAAGATTGAAGAAGGAGCTCTTGGAGTGATTCTTGAGGAAGTGAAGCTCAAGCTACCATCTACCCCACAATCAACTCAGGGTGGGGAGTTTCTCTAAACCTTTTTTTTTGTTTCTTGATTGATTTCTTGCATGCATGTGTAGTAGTAAGTGTTGGAATGAATGTTTAAGAAGATTGGAAGTTGAAATCAGAAACTAGAACTAGAATCTTGATCTGTTTGCTATTTCTTAGATTTTCTCGAGAACAAACCACATGGAATCTGGTCATGAAATTTTTACAGATTATTCCTTTATATGTCTAGATGATTCATGAATTATTTCAGATTTTTCTGAGATTTTTGATATTTTAATAAAAATCCATTTGTGGAATAGTGCCGTAAGGCAGTAGCAGAAATTGGTTACTATGATGCCTGAGATTGTTGGATTTTTCATAAAAAATAGTTTGAATAAGATCTGAATCTGAAAATTTTACTTTGTTTTCCCACTTGTATCTAGACTCTACAGAGAAATCAAGAAAATATTTGGATGAAGTTACAGGCATGTTAAAAATTGGTCTATCAATAGTAGCTAGAACTGTAACTGAAGAACATGATGATTTTTGTTCTTAATTGAAACATGAAGAACTCAGTGTAGACTTGGGAGTTTGGACATGAAACCTTTTACATGTTGTTCATTATGAAGTCTAGTTTTTTTACTGTAAATTTTATGTCTATTGGATGAGCATAGGATTTATGATGATTTTATTAGCATGTACTGTACTAGATTCAGCCAGATTAGACACCCTGTAGAGATGACACATTTGAGGCTCCTTAAGAGCAAATTTTGAGGAAGTGTTTCCTTAGAAGATTGTAGTAGACATCAAGACCTTTCTAACAAGACCTATTTGAGATGTTTCCAGTAAGTGGTTGATTTATTATAATTTTTGCAATACGACAGAGACCAGGATTTGAGCTGAGTGCTCTGATTGAGAAAGTCTTAGTGTGTGACTTGGTATACGTATGAGTAATGTGTGTGTTAGGGTGATCTATTGGCATATTTTCGACTTATGACCTACTAGAGGATTGTTGAGGATATCCACACATTTCCACAAAACTTGGGTTTGTAGCATTCTGACGAGTGAGCAGTGTTTTATGCTACCGGTAAGGTGCAGCCCGTGTACATGAAATACACAGGCTGAGACTTGAGAGGCCATTTTGAGGACTTAAATGATGGAATTTGAAGTTATGATCAACTAGAAAGTTGTAGCCTAGGTTCTTACCTTTACGTATTGGACTTTTACACCCCAATCGGAGTAGTATCGAGGGAGTTATGACCTTTTTAAGTTTCGGGTAGAAACACCATAGGTTGCTTAGTCTTGGGTGTTGACTAGGTATTGTGAGAACTTTTCCCTGGTACTTTTGGAGTTAATAACTCTTGTCTAGGGACGTTTGATATCTGTTGTTGATTTAGTTGACTCCCATAGTGGGTGTGTGACTCGGGTTAGTCACTAGGGTAAGGTAATACCCTGCATCTGTCGACCCTAAGTTGTGAACTTCCACCGAAGCGTAGGACGTCCAAGTCATGCCATCAAATTAAGCTCATTAAGGCTAAACACACATTCATTGCCGGATTAGGGGTGAATGTAGGCCATGGCGCTGGACAATTCCAAGACCGGGGAAGTAGCGAACCAAACTGGTATCGCCAGGGCCAGAGGTCGACAGACAAGTTTTTGAAAGCAATCTTATCTTTTACCCAAAGTGATTATAGTGAGGCTGGGATTAGAGTAATGCATTAAGGGTTTGGTAATTGCATTAGTACTAGCAGACCATAGTCGGTATTGTACCTTCCTAGTAGGGATACGTTTTCGGCACTCATGATTGAGTCCTCGGCTCGTATCTCGATCTGTTAATTCCCAAAGTTTTCCGGAGTAAGGAACGGGAGGCTAGGGGGATTTGACCCTTGAGACCATCACGTTCCTATGCACGTGGATTTTTATATATATCAGTTCGTAGCCCGGATTAGGGGTGAACACGCATGCGTCAGTCCATAGCCCGGGTTAGGGGTGGACACACGAATTGCACGGTCTTACGACCGAATTCAACGCGTCTTTCTAAAGAGGTCCGTACGCGGGTACTGAGTGGCAAACATGACCACCACTTAGGCACTGTAGTGGCGGAACTAGACCGACCAACTGCAACCTCCTTGGACTACAGACGATCTATTGGGAACAGGTTGAGTACAAGAGTAGGGTGCATGGCAAGAATTTGAATCCCTAAACTCTGGAGAAAGACAACTAGATTTGGGGACATATGTAGTATGGGATGCATTTGTTCTCTAAAGTCTTGCTTGCATTAGAGTCCGGCATGTGATTTGTTGCATCTAGTCATAAGGTCATGGCATACCACTGTACTAGAACCCGAATCTATTAAACCCTTATTTGGCACATCACTTTTCTTTTTGCATAAAATTATGGTTGTGATTGTAATTTAAAGGATCGCTGTTATTATCAGCTTTGCATCAGTCGAAGTACCGATGTTCCCCACCTTTTAGGTATCGGTTCTACCTTTCGAGCAGGTGCAGAGATATCAGAGTCGTGCAGCAGAAGCCTCATGCCGAGGAGTAAGTCCCAGGGGAGCCGATGGGCCACTCAGCAAAGTTCGGCAGTAATCAATCGATTACCATTCTGGGAGGCAGCTGATAGCTTTACAAGTGGAGTCTATAAATATTTGTAATAAGTTGTAATGAGTGGATGTAAATTGTACTCCTTCTCCAAGAACAAGATATCGGTTGTAATTAACGATGTAATGACTCATTGGCAATAAGAAGTTTTTTAAAATTTCTGTGTTATTATTGTGTTGAGATGCATTTGAAGGCATAGATTCTGGTGAGTGTCACAGATGTTCGGTAACGGGGATCCGGGGCGCTACACGCCCGCCACCTTGGCCCGGACTACTTGTTTCTCCCGCTAATCGTTGTGCTCCATGTCCTCCTGACAAACTTGTAGCTCCTACGACGCTGGATTCCCTTCCTTAGACGGCGAGCATGTCGGCGCCAGAGTCGTCGCTCCATCACTCATGGGGGTCATGGGTCTCCAAACTACCCAACACAATTCTCACTTTACGGACTCGAATCCGAGGGTCTCTAACTCAACCGAGTGACCCTAAACAACTTAAACACAAGATAGGTCTTAGATTGTGACCCAAAAGTGGTCAACACTCGACTCCACCCTCACACAGTCTTTACAATTCACCGATCAACCATCGCAAGCTAAACAATGTTAACTCATGGCAAACACTAACCACTAACTCCTACATCACGATGAAGGAGTAGTACAATTCATACTTAGCCAAAATTGTGATTAACCCAAACTAGGTTGATTCTGCCCGAAACTTTGAAATTTCATAACTCCCAAAATACAACTTGGATTCGGGTGTTGTAGCCCATTATGGAAAGCTATATAGGATACAATTCCTTAGTTAACCACATCATCAGATTCCATCATCTAGGCGCTCTAAAAGTCCTAAACACCTCAGTCAAAGGCAATTCCAGTACATCTGCTACACCTTGCCGATAGCATATAAAATCACCCACTTATCGGATCAATACAATTCTAGATTCTATTGAAAGCTAAACAAGTCTACTACAACTTCCTAGTTGACCACACTTCCAACTTCCATCTTTAAGACACTGTAAGTACTCATTTCCATCGTATGTACAGTAAGATAACAAGCACTCTACCAAACAGAGCCTACTGCTCAACAAGTTGGTTTCTGTCTTGTCTCAGAAAAATCATAACTAATGCCACACAAATATGAATTTCATGATCTGATACTTAATGGAAAGCTCGGGATGTCTACTATAACTTTCTAGTTGTACATTTCCTCAAATTTTGCTCAGACAGAGCCATAGAGTTGCAATCTCATCAGTGTGTCATTTCTGACTAAGATCTGCACAGTACTTACTTAAAATTCCACAATAAATCACATCAATAACCAATGATTATCAAACTTGTATTTTCAGAAACTAGCTCATGCACATCATATACAAAAGATCTCATCTTGATTCGATGTAATCAATGAGTTCTACTTATTTCAATCCTGTACAAAAGTTCCTCTGTATACCAGTCTCTGTCATGAATACGCTTACTTAAACAATTTTGAACGTGTATCAATGTCATCATAATAATTTCAAACTTTTTCTGTAGGATCTAGATTCACACAAGATACTATGATAAAAACTTCAGAGATAGATCATGCATCAATAAATTCTCAAAATTCTTTTAATTTCAGTTCAGATCCCAAACAAAACCAGTTCTCTTGTTCTGACTAACATGCATTCAAGAATTTTTATAAATTCAAAGAAAAATCAAAAAAAATCCATAAAAATTACTGAAGATGCTTAACTAAAACACAAACATCTCCTAAAAATTTCAAGTTAATCTGACCAGTAGTTTTCTAGTTATTAGCTACGAACTAAAAGCAAAGATTTCAGCTTTCAACATGATTTTTTGTTTTGGATTTCTTAACACAAACTGAGTTATTAATGTTCAATCTATAGCATGCATGTCATTTTTAGTCACTACAATCATCATTCAAATAAGCAAAGAACAAACAGAGAGATTAGAAACACCCACTTTGAAGAAATGAAGAAGAGGTCCTACAAACTCCTTGCTCCAAACTTGGCTTTCTTGCTCCTACTCTTGCCTGTGTGTGTGTGTCTCTCACTTTCTATTCTCTTTTTTTTTCTTATAATATTTCAAAACCTGTGAGGATAGGTGAGTGTGGAGGGGTTTAAATAAAGAAGGGGTGAGATAGGGGGGTGCTTAGGGGTAGTGGCCGGCAAGAATGACAAGGGAGAGAGAGGGAAGCAAGTGTCCAAGTGGTTTTTTCTAAAACCACTTGCTCTTGTGCTTAGCTTTCATCCATGGTTTGATTTTGGACCATTAGATCAAGGATGAGAGTTGATGGAGGTCTAGATCCTTGTGCATGCAAAGGGTATGTTGATTTGTATTTTTAATAAATGCAATACAAGTACATTATCGTGTACAAGTACAATTCATTCATATACACATACATATACATGTATAAAAATAATTGGTAATATAATTCCAAAAATATAATTTTATTAGTACTAAAATTTAGTTTGTGTACAAAATATGTGTGTAAAAATTAGGGTTGTTACATTAACATCCAACCTTTGAATGTTATTGATCAAAATCAGAAAGCTAATATCATTCCTTCCACCCCAGTTCTCCAACTCATACTGAACCACCCTTTTCTGACTGGGATCATATCATTCCTCCAACCTCAAGATCTTCTGATCCTGTTTCAGATAAGAAATGGGCTGATTGGCAGGTTAATCCTGTATTTGCACCTGCTTGGGATAACTGTAAAAAAGTGTTCAAGCTTCTTCTGGTGGTGCTAGTTCTTTTGCTAAAAATTCGATCTCTTTTAACTAAAGATAACTTCAAAAGTGGCGAATGACCGCAATCTGATGATCTTGTTTTGGTTGTGGAGAGAGAATTTCTTACTAAGGATAAGCCTAACAAGTATTCTTATGGTCATGGAAATGAAAACAAATTTCCATCAATTTTACTAACTCTTGCTCTTTCTCAATCAATTCTATGAATTTTTCTTGGTTTTTGTTAGGTTTTCCTAGTGGTTTAACCATACATACATACATACATACATACATACATACATACATACATACATACATATATATATATATATATATATATATTATTCAGGACAATATTGAGATCATTAATAATTATTCTTTTGGATTTCATATTCGTTCTGATAATTTAGTAGTTGATTCATCGATTACATCTAGAAATCTTTTTACTCATGATATTTATTCTATCTCTAGCCATTGTCAGTTTTCTCTTGATATGAATTCATTGGCTTTAATTCCATTTGAGGTATCTTCTAATTCTGATGATTCTGATAATGCGGTCACCCCAGTAGCAGGGATTGCTCCATCTCCATCTAAAAGAAAATACACTAAGAGGAAATATAACACTGTCAGAGCTAGTGCTCGTAACAAGGCACAGAAATCTTTTTCTCTATCTGTTATTGCTAAAGCTACTTTGGCTTCTCAAGTTAGGAACATGGAAGTCAATCCAATTTCTCATGAGCACATGCAAGGTACTCCTTTAAGCTCTATTTATCAAATTCATTTTAATTATTTATCTATTGATGTAATGAATCTTGCTTCCAATATGGGTATATTGATTGATTCCTCTTTTGATAGTCATTTAGAATCTGTTAGATCTTTAGAAATTTCTAGAGCTGAGGTGAACAAAAATGTCAATAATTAGTGTGTTTTGGAATATTTGTGGTGGTATGTCACACAATAAAGAAGCTATTTTTGACCTTATTTCTCAAAATTTTGGTTTAGTTTCCATTCAAGAGTCTAAATTATCTACCATCTCTTTTCCTATTAAAAGCGCTTTAGGAGGACATTTTATTACTGAATGGATTAGTTTAGACTCAATTGACTCCTGCGGAGTTATTCGTTTTGGCTTCAAAGACTCTAATTTTACACTAATTTCTGTTCATACAAAGAAATTTTTTTAGTGGTTGTTTTTGAATGGTTTGAGTTTATTTGTTTACTAACAATTGTTTCTGTATATTGTCCCTAAACTGCAGGACTTTGGAATGAGTTTTGGGATGAATTTAAATATTTTTATGGTTTGATTAGTGGATTTTGGATGTTTTGTGGTGATTTTTAATGTCACTAGATTTTAATCTGAAAGAAAAGGAAATTATTCTAGAGTTAGAGGTTCTCTTCTTTTCAATGATTGTACCAGGATACTAAATCTTATTGATTTACTTATTAGTGGTAGATTATATACTTGGTCTTATATTAGATCCTTCTATGGCAAAGATGGACATCATATTTTTAGTCTTTTAAGATTGGATTTCTGCTTTTCTAAATTCTTTAGTTCAAGCTTTGCCTAAACCAGTTTCAGACAATGTTCATCTCGGTTTAAATTCTAACTTTAATTTTTCAAAATGTAATGCCCCGATTTCCATACACTGGGAAACCATGACATAAGCCAGAATCTTTTCTTCAATTAGCTACAATACATAGAAAAATGGGAAAATTTAAAACTTTTTATTCAACACAAATGTATTACAAATCCGAATATTACAAAATTGTAATACATTACAACAGTGTTACAATAATACATTTACAATCCCAAGTGTTACAACTTTCAACATATTACATTAGAGTACAATGAGTAAAGAACAACACTTTGTATTCCAATTGGATGCTTTCCAACAAATAAATAATTTACAACAATTATTACAAATGAAATTACAACATATTTACAACGGAAAACTTGAATGAAATCGACTCCTTACTCTCTCGCTTTGAGTCCTCCTGAATCCTGTACCTGTACCTGTACCTGTACATGTACTTCTGTAATCCAGTACTTGTACTTCTGCAATCCAATACCTATTGAAGTGGGGACGTCAGTATTCACTGACGCTTTAAGGCTGATAACTAGCAGCGGATCTCAGCTATAGCAAACAGATTGATGATAAGAGAAACGTGTACATATATATTTGCTGTGTTAGTATATGTTATGACTTAGACTATAATGCAAGATTATCAATGCAATGATGCTCTTATTCTAATGCAAGCAAGTCTCCGGAACAGTATGCAACCCATACTACATACGCCCCATCTCAAGCCGTTTCTCCATATATAGGGATTTGAACCCACATTATGAATTCTACTTTGTACACAATCCTGTTCCTGATAATACAACGTGACTGGTGAGGTTGCAGTATGCTTATGGTTTCTTCGTTTGCCACTACTACCCGGCGTACCGGAACTCACTCGAAAACAAGGTTGCAGGTACGGTCTAGTTCCGTTACTGCAGTCACTATAGTGGTGATCGCGTTTGCCACTATTACCCGGCATGCCGGACCTCATTCAAAAACCAAACGAACATAGGGTCTCGCAAGCGCAGGCTCGCATGAAGCCTACCCTGTGGCACCCATAAGTCACGGTGTTTCAGGAATTAACAGACGAGATACACAACCCGTGCTCCTAACTAGTGAGAAGGAACCGTACGTATCCCTTTGATGGGAAGGTACAACCCAATAACACCGCCTAGTGCTGGCCTATAGGACAGGTCGGATCATAAGGAATCACCCTTAACACAAACTCTTTCCCTTCGATGAATAAAGATAATAAGTAATGGTTAAGTAGTAATAGCCATAAGTTACTACACTAACGATGTCACTAACCCTGAATAATCCTAGGGATGACAACAGTATAAACACAACATGCTAGGTCTTAAGTTAGACTTCGCAAGATAACTCTACTAGGCTGCTCAACCTAGACTTACCAGAATCCCTAAGGATCCGATCCATGGCCTATCGATCCAAGACCTCGGCAATACGAACGTATTCATATGCTACTACCCTGAACTTGGATTTCGTCGTACTCCGGTTTGCGATCAACCAACTCGGTTAAGATTTGACGGTACACGTGAGTAACTCGTCCACAGTCCCTTAGGAGTAAGGTAAACACACGTTTTGATGGTCGATAGCCCTAGGGCAATGATATCACCCCAGATGAGCACAATAAACTGCGTATTAGCTAAGAAGCTACATACGAGTAACCAAAAATACATACGAGCTAAACAAGCTACGTATGGGACCAGCAACTATATACGAGCCAGGCGAGTTGCGTATGAGACAACAATAGATATACGAGCTAAATAAGCTACGTAGGAGACCAACAGTTACATACGGGCCAGGTGAGTTGCGTATGAGACAATAACATACATACGAGCCAAATAAGCTACATATGAGACCAATAGTTACATACGGGCCAGGTGAGCCGCGCATGAGACAACAACATACATACGAGCCAAATAAGCTACGTATGAGACCAACAGTTACAGACGGGCCAGGTGAGCCACATATGAGACAACAACATATATACGAGCCAAAGAGTTACATATGAGATCACAGCTATATACGGGCCAGTCGAGCCGCGTATGAGCAAAATCACACATAAGAACAACCATACAGGTAATCAACCTAGATGCAACCAAACGTGCTTCTAACAAAACTTTATCTTCTATAATTAGAAGCAACAGAAGAATCTACAAATAATCTAAAACAGGCATTCTACCATTGAGAAGCCCAAAGCGACATAAAAAGCCTTCCGACAGCGTAGAAGCAACCAGTGCTACGCTTATTGGATTTTGACAGAAATATACTTCTTAGAAAAAGAAATAACATCTGCCACAACTTTATAGTGGAACACTATTTTAGATTCTGTAAGGAATGCAAAATCCGATCCATTGAACACATGCAAATAGTTTAACCCAACTGCAGATTTTCAACAAAAAGTTGAAACTTCGCAAGCTGGTAACTTTTGCTCCATTCGTTGGAATCTAAAGAAACTGGACAATTTGAAAAGGTGGGAATATCTACTAAAACTTCCCAGTTGACCAGTTGCTCAGATTCCGCAAGAAAATCCAAATTCCTACCCGTCGAACATACGCAAACAGTTACCAAACTACCGATTTTCATCCAAAAGTCGAAACTTCCGTAGCTTGTAACTTTTGTCCACTTATCGGAATCTAACAAAACTGGACAATTTGAGTAGGTGAGAACATCTACTAAAACTTTCCAGTTGACCAGTCACTCAGATTCCGTAAGGAAATCCAAGTTTCTACCCATCGAACATAAGCAAACAGTTACCAAACTACCGATTTTCAACAAAAAGTCGAAACTTCCGTAGCTTGTAACTTTTGCTCCACTTATCGGAATCAAACAAAACTGGACAATTTGAAAAGGTGGGAACATCTACTAAAACTTCCTAGTTGACCAGTCGCTCAGATTTTGTAAGGAAATCCAAGTTTCTACCCGTCGAACATACACAAACAGTTACCAAACTACCGATTTTCAACAAAAAGTCGAAACTTCCGTAGCTTGTAACTTTTGCTCCACTTTTTGGAATCTAACAAAACTGGACAATTTGAAAAGGTGGGAACATCTACTAAAACTTCCCAGTTGACCAGTCGCTCAGATTCCGTATGGAATTCCAAATTCCTAACTTGTCGAACATACGCAAACAGTTACCAAACTACTGATTTTAAACAAAAATTCGAAACTTCCGTACCTTATAACTTTTGCTTCTCTTATCGGAATCTAACAATACTGGACAATTTGAAAAGGTGGGAACTTCTACTAAAACTTCTCAGTTGACCAGTTGCTCAGATTCCGCAAGGAAATCCAAGTTTCTACCCGTCGAACATACGCAAACAGTTACCAAAAATAGCAGACTTAACCCATAAAAGCTGAAACTTTGGGAGCCTATAACTTCTACTCCGCTGATTGGAATTTATCTTGCGAGGTCAATTCGGAAAGGGGAGAACGTCTACTATAACTCTCTAGTTTGTCCAAACCTCAGATTCAGCCAATAAGAGGCTCTAAAATCTCAAAGAAGCAAAATGGCAAGAGTCCGGCAAAGACAGCCAATTGCTGTACTTTGAAAACAACATAACTTCTACTCCGCTTATCGGAGTTTATCTCGAGAGGCCAATTCGGAAAGGGGAAAATGTCTACAACAACTTCTCTAATGGGTCTCTACCTCAAATTCATCCATTAAGACACTCAAAAACTAAGAGTCAAAACAGTAAGCGCTCAGTCAGACAACTTTTTGCTGTATTTTTCAAAGGCCATAACTCCTAGTCCGCTTATCAGAATTTAACCAGAGAGGCCAACTCGGAAAGGGGAGAATGTCTACTACAACTTCTCTAATAGGTCTCTACCTCAGATTCGACTATTAAGAGTCTCAAAAACAGCAATCAACCCAAACAGTGAGCAACTTAGTAAAGTTGCTGTCCTGTTTTTGTAATGACCGTAACTTTTGCGTCTTTTATCGGAATTTAGCCCGAGAGGTCAATTCGGATAGGGGAGAATGTCTACTAAAACTTCTCTACTGGGTATCCACCTCAAATTCCGTAAGGAAGACCACTTTCCAGCCTCCCGAACACACTGCGACACAATCCCAAAATAGTGAGTCCACTGATTTGTCTCAAATCTCGCTATTTTGGGGAAACGGCTTGTTTCACCCCTCAAAACTACTCCTAAAAATCCCAAAAAATTCTAGCATACTAATAACACCCCTAGGAAAATCTCTAATAAGTTTCGGGTCGAGATTCTATGGTTTACATGATTAATTAAAATCAACCATACAACCCTAAAAATCGGTTCTTTATGCCTATATTTTGTGTTCTACCACTTCAAATTTTACATGGTCTTTAATCTAACCCCCATGCATATTAAATTAACTCCATACAACAATATACAATAATATAACGCTAAAAATATCTAAAAAGACATGAGAATGAGAAACTCCCCACCTTTGAAGCGTGTAGGAAGGATTTGCTAGCTGTCCTTCTCCTTCCTTGTTCTTGCTCCTCTCAAGAACAAATCAAGAACACCAAATGAATAAGGAACCCATGAAAACAACCTCTCTTTTCTTTTACTTTTGATTCTGTCTTTCTTTTACTTTCTTTTACTTTCTTTTCTAAAAACAAAATAAGTAGGAGAATGAGTAGAAGATGGAGAAGAGATGGAGAATGAGATAAGATGAGATGGAAACACACCAAAAGAAAGATTTTTCTTTGCCCTTTCATGTATGGCTGGCCAAATGAAGGAATGGGAAGGTTGGGGGGTGTTTATACAAGTGGTTTTTGTGGTGAGAAATGAGGCCAAGTGTCAATTCTTTCATGGTTTAAACAATTGAGTGATTTATTTGCAAATAAATCTTACAATCAAGCCCTAATCCATCCTAACCCTCTATCTCATCATGATGGATCAAAAATGAAATAAAATTTGTCAAATCACATACTACACGATTTGTATAAACGCCCGTAACTGACGCGATTCAAATTCGTGCATAAATCTGATTATACAGAAAATTTTCGTTCGTGAAAACGAACAAATCAGTACAAAAACAATTTAATTCCGAGAAATAAAATAAAATAATTTTATTACTGGCCCGGAATATTCCAGTATCAGTTTGATACAAAACAGTCGTATTCCGACTAGTATATATACATATATAATGTTTATTAATCAAAACCGAGTGATGTCCACCAAAAATATTTCAATTCTGGAAATAAAAATAAAATAATTATTTTCAGTACCTGCCCGGGATTTTCCAGACATTTTTCTCAAAAAACGTTTTTTTCAAGATTTTGCACAAGTGCACAAAACTGATACAATACGTATATATACTTACTAGTATATGTGTCCAGGTAACTTTTTTTTTGAAAAACCAAGTAATTTCCATTAAAAATATTTTAGTTTTAAAAATAATAATTATCTAAATATAATATCCGTCCGGGATATTACACAAAACCCTTCAAATTTAGATTTGAAAAGTTTTGGTTGGAAGATCAATAGTTTGTTAATATGATTACTTCTTGTCTTTCTTTAGTGTTGGGTTCTCATGGTATTGCTGAAATTCTCCTTAAATTACATTCTGCCAAAAATGGTTGTAAAATTTGGAAGAAAAATGAGTGATTTGGAAATACTACTGCATTAAAAAAGAGTTATTTAAATATCATTATGTAGATTGACCAACTTGAAGAGCTGGGTTGTATTTGTTTGGATGATTAAAAAAAGAATTGAATCTAAAAATGACTATTTGTCATTATTACATCAAGATCATATTAAATGAGCTCAAAGAGCTAAAGTGAGATGGTTGAAAGAAAAAAATTGCAACACTTCTTATTTCCAAAAAGTTTGCATCTCATCGACATAGACTTAGTAGAATAACATCTATGATGGTGATATTCAACTTCAATCTTTATTTGATTTCAATTCCCCCTTTCTTAATTTTTTTAAAAGCCTGATGGGTAACTCTAATCGTTGTCATTTTAAATTTAATTCAGATAATTTGTATGGTTCTGAGAACAATGATCTTTCTATCCTTGATGCTTATTTTACTCTTGTGGAGACTAAAATTGCTACTTTTGGAATGAGGAGTGACTCCTTCCCTGGTCCTGGTAGGTTCCCTAGTTTTTTCTTTCAAAATTTATTTTAGATTATCGTAAATATGATTTGTTTGACATGTTTTCTGATCTTCACAATGGTTTCTTTTCTTTTGGTATAATTAATTCTGCTCATATTGTTTTAATTCCTAAGATGATTGGTGCTAATAAAGTTTATGCTTTTAGCCTATTAAGTTGCTCAATATGTTATTTAAAATCATTATGAAAATGCTTTCTAATAGATTGAGTAGTGTTGTTTCTTCTTTTATTGATTATGCTCAATCAGGATTTGTTGAAGATAGATTCATTTTTTATAGTGTGACTTGTGCCCAAGAGTTTATATCTGGATGTCATAATTATCATAGTGAATGTACTTTATTAAAAATTGATTTTGAAAAAGCTTGTGACAAAGTTGAATGAGAATTTGTTTTTGATAATCTTATTCAGAGAGGTTTTTCATTACGCTAGATTTCTTGTATTCAAGTATATTTGCAGGCACTTCTTCAGTTATTATCAATAGTGTTGAGGGCAGTGTTCTAAAAAGCGGTCTAGGCGGCCGCCTAGGCGGCACCTAGGCGCTAGGCGGCCCCCCAATGCCTCGACTAGGGCCTAGGCGTTTATGAAAGTCGGAAATGGGTTCTAGGAGGCTAAAATCGGACCTAGGCAACGTTTAATCGGTCTAGGCGGGTCTAGGCGGACTAGACCCGTTTAGGCCTTAAGTAATTTTTTTTAAAAACACAGTAAAAAAAACCCACCGCGCTCACTTTCTCCTCCTAATAAAAAAAATAAAAAACCCTAAATCGCACTCTTCACTTTCACCCCAAATCGCAACTCCTCTTCCTCCGCCTCCCTCCTCCTTCACCGTCCTCCTCCACCTCCCTCCTACTTCGCCAGTTCGCCATCCTCATCCGCCTCCCTCCTCCTTCGCCGTCCTCCGCCTCCTCCTTCGCCTCCCTCCGAGCCGCCTCCCTCCGACGTCCTCTTCTCTCTCAAAGTTCACAGCTCCTCCGATGTCCTCCCTCCGTCTGCCTCCTTCCGAATCGCAGCTCCACCGACGTCCTCCTCCGCCTCCCTCCGCCTCCCTCCGACGTCCTCCGACAATATATGCAAAGCTTCTAAGTTCTAATAGTGACCTCGATAGATCTCCAAATATATTGGTAATTGGTTATCTTATCTTTCTTTCCCTTTCACATTCTTTTGCGTGCTCTTAGTACAGCTTCTTATGTTTTTTTTGGATTCTGATATTGTAAGTTATTAATGCTGATGTTTTCTTTATTATTTATGCTACTAGTGTTCACATCTTTTTCTTGATAATTTTAATGGTATACTTTTGTTCTGTCAGTCGACAGTATGTATGTTCAGTTCACCAGCCTTTTACTCAACAAGCTAATGTAGTTTCTTATTTTGATTATTATTTTATGCTCTAATCAGTTAGCTAATGTAGTTCACTAACAAATACAAAGGGCTGCTCAAGATACAATGAGGCTGTATTCATGGATCAATTTCTATTTATAGGAGGCATACTTTGAGAATAAGTATTTGTATGAAGTATATGAATGGTCCGAATGGATTTTCATACATAATTTTTGAGACAAAAGAACAATAATACACCGATTCGACTATGTGAAGCCCATCCTACAATTGCAAGGAGAAAAAGTTCAATAGTAAGAAACTAAGAATGAGTAGCAATAAAGAGTAAAAAGGGGTAACAACAAAATAAACCCAAAAGATCGATAAATAAATAAATAAATAAATAAATAAATTTAAAAACTGCCTAGCGCCTAGCCGCTTAATCCCCGATTACAAGGTCTAGGCGCTAGGCCCCCATCGGCCGCCCGACTACCGCCTAGCGCTTTTTAGAACATTGGTTGAGGGTAATAAATTTAAAAGCAAAAGAGGTCTTCGACAAGGTAACCTTATCTATTCTCATCTATTTGTTCTTGTTAATGATGTTTTTAGTAAGATGTTATTGAAGGGTAGGAATTCTTATAATATTGAAGGATTAGGTGGTCTGAATGGCTTCAAAGGGCAGGAATTCTATTAATAGGAAAGGAAGAAGTTTTGCAATTAAAAAAGTTAGCAACTTATATTTGTCTATCATTGGACCTAAATAAATTACAAAGAGTAAGCACATTAATTACCTGGGAATTCCTTTGAGATGAGGGAAGTTACATAAAGATGATCGGCTTCCTATAATTGATAAAGTTGATCTAGAATGAATTGTTGGGCCGGCAGAAAACTTTCTAGAGGGGGTAGACTCATTTTAGTTAATTCTATTCCTTCTTCTATACCTCTTTATATGATGTCTTATTTTTATGTTCCTACTTGGGTTATTAAACATATTGATAAAAGCAGAAGAAATTTCTTTTGGTTCGGCTCTTCTTCTATGTCTTTAGGAAAAAAAATCTTTGTAACTGGAATATGGTCTGTAAATCTAAAAAAAATCAAGGTCTTCTTGGCAATCTAAGACATCAGAGTTTAATACTTGTTGATAAGGGGCTTTGGAAAGTTTTTAAGCAAGATGACCTAACTTGGACTAGACATGTTAAGAATAAATACCACAGACGAAACAAAATTTGGGATTTGCATACCAAAATTGCTATTCTAGCATCTTCTTTTTGGAAGGGTGTTTGGAAAGCTAGTGCACCTTTGAAATGTGTATTACAAAAAATCTGTGGAGATAGTTCCACTGTTAGATTTTGGACATATTTTTGGATTGGTAATAATAATCTTTCTATCTTATATCCTTCTTTATTTAGTATTGTTTCTAATTTTAATGCTACGGTAGCTTCCTATTTGGTTATTGACAATAATCAAAGATATTGACACATTTCCTTTTGTAGAAATCTTTCTTTGCAATAACACTCTGAGTATATTAGATTACTTGTACTTTTAAGTTCTTATTAGTTTCAATCTTGAGAAGATGTTAGATGGAGATGGTCCAATACTGAGACTTACACTATTTAATCTTTCTATCCCTTTCTGAACTATGGAGGTGTTATTTCTCCTTTCTATAAACACATCTAGCAAAATATATCTCATTTAAAAGCATCAATTCTTGTTTGGTTAGTAGTGCATAACAAATTATGGAATTTGCACAATCTCAATAAGAGAAATCTAGCGCAAGGTCAAAAGTGTATTTTTTACAGTTGCCATCATGAAATTGCTAGCCATATTTTAATTCATTGTTCTTTTGTACAACCTATTTGTTTTATTTCTAAGAATGCTTAGAATGTTAAAAGAATACCAACTACTATGAAAACTTGGTGTGGTACGTGGAGGGATAGAAAGATCAATAATTCAATTAGGTTTTCTTAGGATCTTGCTAAGATGACCTTGATTTGGATTATTTGGTGTGAGAGAAGCTAAAAAGTTTTTACTAACACCCTTTATTTCTATTTAAAAAGTTATTAAAGACTTTTTGTATTTCATATATTTTTGGTATGAGATTTTACCTGCTAAAAAAATATGTATGCTGAAGTTAGATGATTGTTGCTGCTTATTTCGGTGTGGGAGTAAACAGATAGTGAGTTAATAATGGATGGAAACTACTAAAAGTCAAACCTGTGCCTTGGCCGTTAAAAGAGGTTAGAGCTCCTGAGATTGAATCTGGACCGTTGATTGACCTCCTGTGATCTAAATTCGATGGTGAATGATGTGGCCAACAGAACTGCAAAACGCCTGAAACACCGGGGGGTGGCCCCCAGCGACAGAACCTCCGTCGCTCAAGTCAGAACTTGAAAGAGAGAGAATAAGAGAGTGAAAACTGGTGAATTGCTGATTACCTGGTGACTGAAGAGGGGGAGGGGTATATATAGGCCTCAGAGACATTCTAGAGATCGAATTGTGACCGTTGGATCTTTTATGTTCCCCCCTCCCTGAAGAGATAAGATATCCCTGTTAGGGGATAAGAGATTTGACTCCTAGCCAACATGGGCTGGGTATCTCTCCTTGTGGGCCTAGCTTGTCAATTTTTATGGGCTGGAGAGAAGCCCATATTTTGGAGTGGGCCCAAGCCTGTAAAATAGGCCTGTGATGGCTAATCTGCCTGTAGATACTTTGAGATCTGTGCAGGGATCGTACAGCTCTGATCTGCTGTGATTTTTACCATAATCATAAGCCCCCCACTCTCGGAAGGCAATTTTCATGGCTTTCGGAAAATAGTACGTCTTATTTTTAGAATCTGGCGAATAATCTTAGCAATCGGAGTACTCGGAGATACCTGGAACTGATCTGTAGCTTCTGAAAGCAGTGAATACATTCCTGGATTTTTCCATATTATTTCGGATTTTTCTGAATTTTCTGGAATTTTCTGGGAATTTTTCCATAGTTCTTTGGATTTCTCCGAATTTTATGGAATGTTGTACAATCTCAAAACCACTCTTTCAAATTTTATGATTAATAAATTCAATTTTAAATATTTTTTCGGATTTTAAAATTATTTTTCTGAATTAAAATAATTATTTTTGAAATTTTTAATCAATTTTTCGAATGAAATTTTTTTAAATTGATTTTTAATTAATTTATCAGACCTGACATGCGTTTTGGAGCGATCTGAACCGCAGATCATGGACAGCTTGCGCGCTGAGGATGATCAGATGGCTGAGCGATTTTGATAAAGATTGAAAAAATCTGGAGCGTCTATCATAAGAGGGAGCGGATTTCATAGAGATCGAACGACGCTCAGTCATCTTCTACCCCTTAGCTCGGCAAACGAAATTGCCGAGCTATGCGCCTGTCTTTGATTTCTGGAGATCTCGCCGAGCTGCCATACCCTTTTCGACCTCTGGGAGTGTCAAGCTAGCTCCACTTGGTCGAGCTATGGGGATTTGGAGCTCCGTCGCTTTGTGGACGCTTCAACTTCGCCGTGCCATGGAGTTCTTTAAGCTCCTTCGCCGAGCTATGGTGATGGCGAGGCTTTGGTGAGCTGTGGACTCGCCGAGCTATAGAGACCTCGCTCGAAGCTTTCTCCGTGCTATGGAATCTCTTCGTCGAGCTATGGAGGTCTCGAAGCTTTCACCGAGCTATGGTAGCTCGTTTCGCCGAGCTACGGAGATGTGGGTTTGCCAAGCTATGGGGATCTCGCCGAGCTATGACGCACGAGTTTCTCGCTGAGCTATGGGTTCTCTTCGCCAAGCTATGGAGGTCTCGGAGCTTTTGCCGAGCTACGGTAGCTCGTTTCCCCGAGCTACGGGGGCTAGCGATTTCGCCGAGCTATGGGGGCTAGCGATTTCACCGAGCTACTACTGCTTCGCCGAGCTATGGGGTTGGGAAGCCACTTTGTCGAATGCTCTGTGTTGAGCTCCGTCGTGGGTTTCGACGATGTGAAACTGAGCTCGGAGATGTTGCTCGACTGAGGGAGCTCGACGGTGGAGCGGAGGCGCGAGGTGTTTGGCAAGGCGACAACTCGAAGTCGAAGTTGGAGCGAGGCAGAGAAGAGCTTTCGATCGAGCTCTGATTTTGGGTTTTCGAAGAAAAGTGAAGAGCAGAGTTTTTGGCGCTTTAGCTTTTGAAGAAGGAGAGGGAAAAGGGTAGGAGCGGAGCGGGTTTTGGAAGTGTTTCCGGGTCTGGATCCAACCCGTTTTGCCGCTTTGTCGATTTTGTGGGTTTGGTTGTGGATCTGAACCAACCTGAATTCATCTCTTCTTCTCTTCAACCAGTAGGCTCACTTTGGGGGGTTTTGAAGTTTTTTTGGGTTTGGGTGTGCATATAAATTTTTATACATATATTTATTGTCTTGTATATGCAACAACTCATATATATATGTATAATTACTTATATGTGTATACCCATCTTTTTACTCCATCACCATGGATTGGTGGATCTTGTACGCATATAGCTATCCTGGGAGAGCTGTTTGCAGATTTGCTGCTTGATCCAAACAAGTCGTTGTGGCATATCCGGGATAGAGTTGAACATTTTGGGCTTGCCATTTGCACTCGGCCAGTGTGTTGTGAACTGTGCGACGGAGTTGAATGTTGAGCTTGCCGTTTGATCTCGGCAAATTTGTAGATGACTCTGAGGTGGAGTTGAATGTTCAAGCTTGCCATTTGTGCCTGGTAAGTTTAGAGGGACATTGTACCTGCTATTTGCGCCCAGCAAGCGTGTGACGACAACTCCTTGATTAAGTTGGTCTAGAAACTTCCGTTTGACCCCGGTGAGTTTAGAGACAACTCTGAGATAGAGCTGATGTAGGAACTGCCGTTTGACCCCGGTAAGTTTATAGAGGCAACTTGTGGTGGATCTGTGTGTTGAACTTATTGTTTGTTCCCAACAAGCTTAAAGATGGCTCTATGACGGAGTTGGATGTTGCACCTGCTATTTGCGCCCAGCAAGCATGTAGAAACAACTCTTTGATTGAGTTGGTCCAGAAACTGCCGTTTGACTCCGGCGAGTTTAGAGACAAGTCTGAGATAGAGCTGATGTAGAAACTGCCGTTTGATCCCGGCGAGTTTGTAGAGGCAACTCGCGGTGGAGCGGTGTGTTGAACTTGTTGTTTGTTTCCAACAAGCTTAGAGATGGCTCTATGACGAAGTTGGATGTTGCACCTGCTGTTTGCGCTCAGCAAGCGTGTAGAGACAACTCTTTGATTGAGTTGGTCTAGCAACTGCCGTTTGACTCCGGTGTGTTTAGAGACAACTCTGAGATAGATCTAATGTAGAAGCTGCCGTTTATGCCCGACAAGCATGTAGAGAACTCTGCAACGGAGTTGAATATTGAGCTTGCGGTTGATCCCGACAAGTTTAGAGAGGACTCTATGACAGAGTTGGATGTTGCACCTGTTGTCTGCGCCCAGCAAGCCTGTAGGGACAACTCCTTGATTGAGTTGGTCCAGGAACTGCCGTTTGACTCCGGCGAGTTTAGAGACAACTCTGAGATAGAGCTGTTGCAGAAAATGCCGTTTGGCCCCGGCGAGTTTGGAGAGAACTCTGAGATAGAGTTGATGTGGAAACTGCCGTTTGCACCTGGCAAGCTTAGAGAGACAGCTCTTTGGCTGAGTCAACTTAGAGCTCGCTGCTTGATCCCAGCGAGTTTGTAGAGTGAACTCCGTGATGGAATTGTGTGTTGAGCTAGTTGTTTGTTCCCACCAAGTTTTAGAGAGGGCTCTTATGACGGAGTTGGATGTTGCACCTGCTGTTTGCACCCAGCAAGTGTGTAGAGACAACTCCTTGATTGAGTTGGTCCAGAAACTGTCGTTTGACTTCGACAAGTTTAGAGATAACTCCGAGATAAAGCTGATGCAGAAATAGCCGTTTGATCCTGGCGAGTCTGTAGGGAGAGCTATGAGATGTACTTGAGCTTGAACTTGTTGTTTGGCCCCAGCATGTTGTTAGTGGTGCTTGGGCGAAGACCAAGGCGTTGGACTTAATATGGGGAGCCAATGAGTGTAGAGTGGAACATTGAACTCGTTGTTTGGAGCCAACGAGTTATGGACAGAGCTCAAGCATAGAGAAAGGCGTCGACCTCGTTGTTTGGAGTCAACGAGCTATTCGGTAGAGCTTGAGCGAAGACCAAAGCATTGGACTCATTGCATGGGGCCAACAAATTGTTGATGGAGCCCAGACAGAGAGCAGAGCACTGAAATCATTGTTTGAGACCGATGAGTTGTTGATGGAGCTCAAGCGGCGAGCAGAGCGCTGAACTCATTGTTTGGGAACAACGAGTTGTTGATGGAGCTCAAGCAGCGAGCGGAGCGCTTAACTTGTTGTTTGGAGCCAACTATCTATTGATGGAGCTCAAGCATAGAACAAGGCGTCGAACTCGTTGTTTGGAGCCAACGAGCTATATGGTAGAGCTTGAGCGAAGACCAAGGCATTGGACTTGTTGCGTGGAGCCAACAAGTTGTTGATGGAGCTCAAGTGGCGATTAGAGCACTGAACTCGTTGTTGATGGAGCTCAAGGGGCGAGCAGAGCGTTGAACTCATTGTTTGGGACAAACAAGTTGTTGATGGAGCTCAAGCGGCGAGCAGAGCGCTGAACTCGTTGTTTGGGACCAGCGAGTTATTGAAGGAACTCAAGTGGTGAGCAGAGCACTAAACTAGTTGTTTGGGACAAACGAGTTGTTGGTGGAGCTCAAGCGGCGAGCAGAGTGCTGAACTCATTGTTTGGGACCAACGAGTTGTTGATTAAGCTCAAGCAGCGAGCAGAGCACTGAACTCGTTGTCTGGGACAAAAGAGTTCTTGATGGAGCTCAAGCTGCGAGCAGAGCACTGAACTCTTTGTTTGGGACAAACGAGTTGTTGATGGAGCTCAAGCGGCGAGCAGAGCGCTGATGTAATGCCCCGATTATTCATTTGTGAAAAATTATTTTATTTTGCACGTAGTGTGCACGTGCAATATTTTGGTTGAATTAAATGTTATGATTATTTTCATTATAATGACTATAGATTTTTTTTTTTAAAATATGTGCTTGTAATTATTTTTATGAAGCCTTCTTTCAATTAGACACAAAAGCCTTTTCTTTTTTAAAAAAAAGAAAAAGCCCAAAGTTAATTTAATTTATTATTTTTATAATAATTATTTTGGCCCATAAACTAAAGCCCATGAGTCAATTTATTTTTAAATACAACATGTCATGTAGGATACAATTTAAAAATTATTTTTATACAAAATTTAATGTACAAATTTTTGGAGGCAAATGCTTGCACGTGCATTGCACGTACATGTGCAAAGTGCACCTTCCCAAATCATGTCCGGATTGCATCTTGGAGGGAAATGAAATTTTTGAGTGGGATCATGGTGGAGATGGTTACTCATCATGGGTAGTTAGTGTAACTCCTCCTTAAATCTAAGCCATTTGTTCCTAACTCCTACTTCAATCTTAGCCATCCATTTCCCTAGATTTTTAGTATAAATACCCCCCTCCCATGGCTAGTATTCTTGTGCAAATTAATTCTTTACAAACCTATAGCTAATACAAGTATCTAGTAGTTATTTTAGTGAGTTAAAAGATTGAGTTGTGTGTGGGAGTTGTGCATGCAACAAGAAGAGGAGAGGCCGGCGATCAAGGGAGTGCTCTCGGTTTGGCTTAGGAGCTCTCGGGTTGGGTGTTCTTGGAGGCTCGGTTGCGCGCTTCAAGGAGGAGGATTGCTCTCGTTTACAAGGACATTGTTTAGGAGGTGTCGCTAGTTGTATTTTTCTCTCCATTTAAGGTGGGTAAATTTTCTATATTTCTAAATAGGAATGCATGCTAGATTGAATTGAATGAATGAAGCATGAAAAATATTAATAAGAGTACGCATTTAATTGATAAAAATGACCTATGGATTGATTGAAATGTGGATGTGAAATTGTATGTGGTTCTATTAGTAAAGGCTAAATTGTGAGTGAATTAATTATGGCCATGGATTATTGAAGATAGTTTCATTATCTACATCACAAATTATATACAAAAAGTTAGTAGATTGACAATGCTACTTTGTGTGTTTAAATGAATCTTTGTGTTACATTGAAATAAATGAATTAAGATATAATTTTGTATGTTTGGTAAAAGATTAAAAATAGAGAATTAATGTGAAGTTTCTAATAAAGAGATTAGTGGTGTTAATTGTTAAGAAATGTCAAAAAGAAGAAATGTGGTAGTTATAATGTAGAATCCGAATTAATTGTATGAAAAATATGTTTTAATTATTACAAAAATTATTTTGTTCATACTGGTATGTAAATTATGTGAGGAAGAATCAATCTGGAATTGTACAGTAATTTTTATAAAAGCAAAATGAAATGAGGACTAGTTGAACATCGAAACGTTTTAATAACAGAGAGAATTGGTTTAAATAAATTTTTAGTTGCGTTATTGACAACCTGAGCGCGTAGCTCAAGTGGTCGGGATAACTTTAATCGCTACAGTGGTCTGAGGTCGCTGGTTCGAATCCCCTGGGCAACACACTTTGTTTCATAAATTTTTAAAATAAAAGAGAACAGCAGCCGAGAGCATATAATGCTCTCAGCCCTCCTTACAACGTGTGTAGCATCCGGCCTAGTGGCCTGTGCCTTGGGCGGTTTTCTTTGTGGTCCTGGGTTCGATTCTTGGCTTCGGCAGTTTAGAAAAAACAATTTTTTTTGAGTGTTTTGGTGATCCAAAAATTATGAAAAAATATGGTTATTCCTCTAAAAATATATGGGACTTATGAAAAATAATTTGGGGATTAATTACATAGAATAAAATATGTTTTGAGAATAAAATGTATAATTGAGACTTATGGTTATATACTTATATGGTATAAAAGTTGCACTTTGAAGAAAGGCTTGAAATAAAATATTAGAAAACAAGAAATTATATGTAGTGATGCATTGTGAATTATTCTCATTTGAGAATAGTGTGAAATTTATGGTATGTGAATATCCATTTAGTGAAGTGATTTAAATGTGGAATTGATATTTGATGAAACACATAATTCCATGTGCGATTATAGACTATTGAATAATTTAGAGATCATGCTAATGAAAGAGAAATCTGTTATGATTATGAAAATGAATTTATGAGTTGTTAATGCTCAAATTAGAAATTGTGAATTGGAATTGAAACAAAAGAGTAGCTAAGTCTCCCCCTGCATTTGGAAAGAAATGAAATGAAATATTGAAATGAAAGACCAAGGTTGGTCCTGTTTGAATAAATGAATAAGTCCGGTTTAGTGGAGAGGCTAACTCTAGAGCTTTGATTTTGTTCATGATTCTAATAAAAACTAAGGATTAGTGCATAGTGAAGAAGTGATGAAAGTAAGAGAAAAACACGAGTATGTGAACTAGAGTTACGGTGCGGGTGTGTGAGCCACAGAATGCATGCTTGATGAGTTAAGACATGACGTGGGCACAACTCAGTAATTATCGGACTTTAGCCACGCTTGTGGGATGTTTGGTGACTGCAAGAGGATCGTGTGCCATGAAGGAGGCTGAATTGCCACATAATGCATGCTTGACGAGTCAAGACATGGTGTGGGGTTCCCCTCCAGGTTTTCTGTACACGTGCTTGTACTCATAGATCATCTAGGATACTCACCGTTGTTACAGTAGTAGATTAAGTCATGCCGAGGGATTGAACCCTACAAAATTGAAGAATGATAAAGAGGCTTGCCCTCGGACCTATGTAGTATGGGATGCATAGAATCCGAACATGTGCACATTAGTGTCATCTAATATAAATAATTGCATTAAGGACTAAGTTCACAATCACAATACGACATCAATATGGTAGCCCCTTTAGTTTGATACGTGACAAGTTTCTGTTTGCTAAATATGGAAAATAAGTTATACTATTTCCGGCATAGAGGGGATGGCCGTGTATAATATTCGTCGGTTGAATAAATTGACGTACCCACAGTCTTATATGCAGGTAAGTGACATGATAAAGATTAAAGAGGAACGGATGCTTAAAGATTATTCAATGTTGTTGTACATTTATTTAAATGTTGTAATTTTTACTTCCGCTGTGCAGTGTAAATTGTAATGTTTTACTTGTAACTCTGATGTAAAGTGAAAAGTTCAAATTTCCTTGTAAAATTGTACTAAATGAAGCAAAAAGATCCTGTAGAACTCTCGAATTCAGTTGTATTTGGGATTCGGGGCGTTACAGAGTGGTATTAGAGCCACGTTTCACACTTGTACAAATTTATAAGGAACGACATCCTAGAAGTAGACATTAGAGTGTGTGTTTGAGTCTAGAGATTTAAATGTAAGTGACTTACATTTGTGTTGCTCTATGACTTATTCTTCTTCCTCTCTATTTCTAAGATGGCTGATCACTTCGACCCTGCGGGAGACGACGACTGGCATATCATCGAGGAAGAGTACCATCCTGGACAAGCAGATTTCGAGGAAGAGTACTACCCAGGACAAGCAGATTCTGACGAAGAAGAATGGCCTGAATCCCGAGAGATCACCCCACCTCCGGATTCATCTGATGACTCTTCTGACGAAGAAGAAGAACCAGTTCCGAATAGTCTTGTGACATCTCTTTAAAGGCAGGTAGAAACACTGCGAGAGAGAGTCAGATTATTGGAGGCTGAGTTGGCAAAGCGAAAGGACGACTTTTCAGTTCTCAGTCATCGTGTATGGGAACTCGAGAAGAGGAAGAATCTGACCGATGTGCTGAAGGATGAAGTTGATGAACTACGGGGAGAACTTCGAGAAGCGAAGAGGAACCTTAGGAATTATACTGTTGTAGCTTCTACTATCTTTCATTCTGAGGTCAAGAAATGTTTTTCAATTCGAATGTATAAAGTTTGGAATTCAATGAAATGCATGTTGATTTAAAATTCATGTCTTATACTTCGAATTTAATGGATCTTCTGCATCAGAGTATGTCGAGAAGAGGAGCTAGAAACGGGGAAGGTCTGGATTTGGAAACGGAACTTGCGAGGGTCTATCAGACGCTCAACGCCGTGGCTATGAATCAGAACCAAGGAAGCGGACCTGCGAATCCAGTGCCCGAAGCGATTAAACTGGTGGAATCGTTCAAGCGAATGAAACCACCTGTATTCGAGGGGAAGTCAGACCCTGATGCGGCTGACAACTGGATTCGTCAAGTGGAGATAATCTTTGAAGTGCTGGAGACCCCTAAAGGCAGCAAGGTGAAGTTGGCAACTCTACAACTTAAGAAGGATGCGGTTGTTTGGTGGCAGTCGATGAAGAGGACCATGGGAGGCATAGTTCTCGGCTGGGAGGAATTTCTGGAAGAATTCCACAGTCACTATTTCTCCTCCGATGTTCAAGAGAAGAAGGCTATGGAGTTTCTGTCGCTACAGCAAGGTAGCATGTCAGTGAGAGAGTACGAGACCAAATTTACTCAGCTTTCTAGGTATGCTCCTGAATTAGTGATGAATGAAGCTAAGAAGGCTCATAAGTTCGAGCATGGATTGAGGCCGAGCTTGAGGTCCCGGATGATACCTCTTGGTATCAGAAGATTCGACAAGCTGGTCAAGAGAGCAGCAGCGACGAAAATAGACATGGAGCAGTTTCATGTTATTCAGAACCGGAGGAACAACTGGCAGTCTGGGAAGAGACCCGCCAATTCTGAGAGTTTCAAGGGGCAACCATCTGCACAAAGGTTCAAACCGACAGGGGCGAACGCTATTAGTGTGGCTGGAGGACCCGGGAACAATGTGGTGAGACCTCCTGCGGTAACTTGCTTCAACTGTGGTGAAACGAGACATTACCAATCTCAATGTCTCAAACCACAGAATGGTAATCGCAATGTACCAAAGCAGCAGACTGGGAAGAGATCGTACCAACCAAGGCGAGTATTTGCCTTGATGGAAGCTGATGCTGATGAGGTTGATCATGTCATCACTGGTACGAGGGCAGATGTTTAGAGGTTTTTGTCATTTCTTTTCCCGTTATTTAGTGAAACTATTACGTAATGAGTGTGTATTATGTAACAGGAGAACTTTATCTTAATGGAATGAAAGCTGTTGTGTTGTTCAATACTGGATCCTCTTATACTTTTGTGTCTCCTAAATTTGCTAAAGTGTTGGGAGTTGAACCGAAGATTTTTCCAGGCAAGATCTTAGCAGTAGCTACTCCATCAGGGGAAACTTTAACCACTGATCGGTACTATGCGGATTGCGAGATTGTGATTGGAGGTCGAATCTTTGGGATTGATCTGATCGAGCTGACTATCTTGGGAGTCGATGTTATCATTGGCATTGATTGGATGTCGGTGTACAATGCAAGCATCGAGTGCAAGACTAAGACGGTAACAGTGAAGGCTCCAGGTGGACCTGAAGTCACTTTCCAAGGGAAGAAGAAGTGTTTTAGGCTGGTGGCAGCTATCCGCAAGGAAGAGACTCCTGTGGAAGTGTAAGGGATTCCTGTGGTTCGGGACTATCCGACTGTGTTCTTAGATGATTTTCCTGGGTTATCCCCGCATCGTGATGTAGAGTTCAGCATCACTGTTCAACCAGGAAGTGCACCCATTTCTAAGGCACTGTATAGGATGGCTCCAGTGGAATAGGATGAGGTAAAACGGCAGATTGATGAACTATTGGAGAAAGGCTTTATTCAACCTAGTGCGTCACCTTGGGGAGCACCAGTGCTTTTGGTAAAGAAGAAGGATGGATCGATGAGAATGTGTATCGATTACCGGGAGCTGAATAAGGTCACTATTCAGAATAAGTATCCTATTCCCCGAATTGATGATTTGTTCGATCGTCTACAAGGAGCAGCTGTTTTCCAAAATAGATCTTCGATCAGGATATCACCAAGTTCGAGTGAAAGCTGAAGATGTGCACAAAACTGCATTTAGAACTCGACATGGGCATTACGAATTCTTAGTTATGCCATTCAGAGTGACGAATGCACCCGCAATCTTCATGGATTTAATGAACAGAGTTCTGAGGCTGTTCATTGATTCTTTTGTCGTGGTGTTCATCGATGATATCCTCGTGTACTCCAAGTCAGAAAAGGAGCACACCGAGCATCTGGCAGCAGTTTTGAAGAAGCTGGAAGAGCAGAAGTTGTATGCCAAGTTATCCAACTGTGATTTCTGGAAATCTGAAGTGGCATTCCTAGGTCACATCCTTTCTAAGGAGGGAGTGGTAACTGACCCTCAGAAGATAGAGGCAGTGAGAGATTGGGCAAGGCCAACTACAGTGAAGGAAGTCAGAAGTTTTCTTGGAATGACTAGATACTACAGGAGATTCATTCAAGGTTATGCCCAGATAGCCGTGCCGCTTACTGGTCTGACAAGGAAGAATGTGAACTTCAAGTGGACTGAGTAATGTGAGGCGAGCTTTCAGGAGCTGAAAGAGAAGCTGACTACTGCACCTATTTTGGCCTTTGCCTAGAGCAGGTGTTGAGTATGATGTTTATAGCGATGCTTCACATCGGGGACTTGGTTGTGTCTTAATGCAAGAAGGAAGAGTAATTGCTTATGGGTCTAGGCAACTACGACCGCATGAGAAGAATTACCCACTCATGATCTGGAGTTGGCTGCGATTATCTTTGCCCTGAAGAAATGGAGGCACTACGTGTACGGTGAGAAATTGAACATGTACACGGACCATAAGAGTTTGAAGTACATATATCAGCAGAAGGATCTGAATTTGAGGTAGCGGAGATGGTTGAAAGTGATTGAAGACATGCGACCTGAGATCAAGTATCATCCTGGGAAAGCTAATGTTGTTGCTGATGCACTTAGTCACAAGAGCAATTTATCCAATTTGATTACAACTCAGAAGCATCTGATTGAGGAATTGGATCGAGTAGGTATTGAAGTTTTCTTGCAATGGTTGGGAGCATCTTTAGCTCAGTTGAGGCTTCAGCCTACTTTGAATGCAAGGATCATTGCAAGTCAGGAGGTTGATGCTGATATCTTGGAGATGAAGGAGCAGGTTGGTGCTGGCAGGTTGCCCGGATTTCAAATCAGGGATGGAGTGCTGTGGTTCGGAGAGAGGCTGTGTGTTCCGGATCAGGCGGACCTGAAAGAGAGTATTCTTTAGGAGGCGCATGCTACACTTTTTTCAGTACATCCTGGTAGTACTAAGATGTACAAAGACAGCAAACAACATTTCTGGTGGTTAGGTTTGAAGCAGGATGTTGCTGAATTTGTGGCGAAGTGTGAGGTTTGTCAGCAAGTCAAAGCCGAAAATCAGAGACCCGGAGGTCTATTACAGCCATTACCTATTCCGGAATGGAAGTGGGATAACATCAGTATGGATTTCATTACGGGATTGCCTAAGAGTCCTAAAGGCAATGTTGCAATTTGGGTTATAGTCGATCGACTAACCAAGTCCGCTCACTTTTTAGCGATGAAACTCACTGCTTCGATGGACAAGTTAGCTGAGTTATATGTTGGCAAGATCGTCCGACTTCATGGTGTTCCGTCAACTATTGTGTCTGATCGAGATGCACGGTTTACTTTGCATTTCTGGAGGAGTCTTCAGACAGCTTTGGGCACCAAGACGGATTTCAGCACTGCTTTTCATCCTCAAACCGGTGGACAGACCGAGAGAGTCAACCGTATTTTTGAGGATATGCTTCAGTGTTGTATACTAGACTTTGGAGACAGTTGGGAAAGGCATTTACCTTTGGTAGAGTTTGCCTACAACAACAGTTTTCAGGCTAGCATCGGGATGGCGCCGTACGAAGCTCTGTATGGCAGGAAGTGCAGAACACCTGTTTGTTGGTTTGAAGTTGGGGAGCGTCAGTTGTTTGGGCCTGAGCTTGTGTAGCAAACTTCTAAGAAGATTGATCTGATCAGGAAAAGATTGGTAGAAGCTCAGAGCAGGCAGAAAAGCTATGCAGACAATCGGAGAAGGGACCTTGAGTTTGAGATTGGTGACTTCGTCTTTCTGAAAGTACCACCCAGTAAAGGTGTGGTTCGATTTGGCAAAGGCAGAAAATTAGCCCCGAGGTTTATAGGCCCGTACAAGATATTGAAAAAGATCGGGAAGACTGCTTACCGGCTTGAATTACCGGAAGAGTTATCTCAGGTGCACAATGTCTTTCATGTGTCTATGCTGAGAGGTTATATTCCAGATCCGAGTCATCATTTGCCTGAAGTGCCGGAAGGTTTGCAGTTGGATCTGAATTACATCGAGTCTCCTGTCGAGATTGTTGATCGTCGAGAGAAAGTCTTGAGGAATAAGACGATACCGATGGTCAAGGTAGTCTGGAGAAACCACTTGGTTGAAGATGCTACTTGGGAGTCTGAAGAGAGGATGCTGAAGGACTATCCTGAGCTTTTTGCTTGATTGTATCTTTTTGTTCTTATTGTGAGTGTTTGGTTTCTCGCTCTTGACTGTAGTTCCGGGGACGGAACTATTCTAAGGAGGGAGTGTTGTAATGCCCCGACTTTTCATTTGTGAAAAATTATTTTATTTTGCACGTAGTGTGCACGTGCAATATTTTGGTTGAATTAAATGTTATGATTATTTTCATTATGATGAGTATAGATTTTATTTTTTAAATATGTGCTTGTAATTATTTTTATAAAGCCTTCTTTCAATTAGACACAAAAGCTTTTTTTTTTTTTTAAAAAGCCCAAAGTTAATTTAATTTACTATTTTTATAATAATTATTTTGGCCCATAAACTAAAGCCCATGAGTCAATTTATTTTAAAATACAACTTGTCATGTAGGATACAATTTAAAATTTATTTTTATACAAAATTTAATGTACAAATCATGTCCAGATTGCATCTTGGAGGGAAATGAAATTTTTGAGTGGGATCATGGTGGAGATGGTTACTCATCATGGGTAGTTAGTGTAACTCCTCCTTAAATCTAAGCCATTTGTTCCTAACTCATACTTCAATCTTAGCCATCCATTTCCCTAGATTTTTAGTATAAATACCCCCCTCCCATGGCTAGTATTCTTGTGCAAATTAATTCTTTACAAACCTATAGCTAATACAAGTATCTAGTAGTTATTTTAGTGAGTTAAAAGATTGAGTTGTGTGTGGGAGTTGTGCATGCAACAAGAAGAGGAGAGGCCGGCTATCAAGGGAGTGCTCTCGGTTTGGCTTAGGAGCTCTCGGGTTGGGTGTTCTTGGAGGCTCGGTTGCGCGCTTCAAGGAGGAGGATCGCTCTCGTTTGCAAGGACATTGTTTAGGAGGTGTCGCTAGTTGTATTTTTCTCTCCATTTAAGGTGGGTAAATTTTCTATATTTCTAAATAGGAATGCATGCTAGATTGAATTGAATGAATGAAGCATGAAAAATATTAATAAGAGTACGCATTTAATTGATAAAAATGACCTATGGATTGATTGCAATGTGGATGTGAAATTGTATGTGGTTCTATTAGTAAAGGCTAAATTGTGAGTGAATTAATTATGGCCATGGATTATTGAAGATAGTTTCATTATCTACACCACAAATTATATACAAAAAGTTAGTAGATTGACAATGCTACTTTGTGTGTTTAAATGAATCTTTGTGTTACATTGAAATAAATGAATTAAGATATAATTTTGTATGTTTGGTAAAAGATTAAAAATAGAGAATTAATGTGAAGTTTCTAATAAAGAGATTAGTGGTGTTAATTGTTAAGAAATGTCAAAAAGAAGAAATGTGGTAGTTATAATGTAGAATCCGAATTAATTGTATGAAAAATATGTTTTAATTATTACAAAAATTATTTTGTTCATACTGGTATGTAAATTATGTGAGGAAGAATCAATCTGGAATTGTACAGTAATTTTTTATAAAAGCAAAATGAAATGAGGACTAGTTGAACATCGAAACGTTTTAATAACAGAGAGAATTGGTTTAAATAAATTTTTAGTTGCGTTATTGACAACCTGAGCGCGTAGCTCAAGTGGTCGGGACAGCTTTAATCGCTACAGTGGTCTGAGGTCGCTGGTTCGAATCCCCTGGGCAACACACTTTGTTTCATAAATTTTTAAAATAAAAGAGAACAGCAGCCGAAAGCATATAATGCTCTCAGCCCTCCTTACAACGTGTGTAGCATCCGGCCTAGTGGCCTGTGCCTTGGGCGGTTTTCTTTGTGGTCCTGGGTTCGATTCTTGGCTTCGGCAGTTTAGAAAAAACAATTTTTTTTGAGTGTTTTGGTGATCCAAAAATTATGAAAAAATATGGTTATTCCTCTAAAAATATATGGGACTTATGAAAAATAATTTGGGGATTAATTACATAGAATAAAATATGATTTGAGAATAAAATGTATAATTGAGACTTATGGTTATATACTTATATGGTATAAAAGTTGCACTTTGAAGAAAGGCTTGAAATAAAATATTAGAAAAGAAGAAATTATATGTAGTGATGCATTGTGAATTATTCTCATTTGAGAATAGTGTGAAATTTATGGTATGTGAATATCCATTTAGTGAAGTGATTTAAATGTGGAATTGATATTTGATGAAACACATAATTCCATGTGCGATTATGGACTATTGAATAATTTAGAGATCATGCTAATGAAAGAGAAATCTGTTATGATTATGAAAATGAATTTATGAGTTGGAAATGCTCAAATTAGAAATTGTGAATTGGAATTGAAACAAAAGAGTAGCTAAGTCTCCCCCTACATTTGGAAAGAAATGAAATGAAATATTGAAATGAAAGACCAAGGTTGGTCCTGTTTGAATAAATGAATAAGTCCGGTTTAGTGGAGAGGCTAACTCTAGAGCTTTAATTTTGTTCATGATTCTAATAAAAACTAAGGATTAGTGCATAGTGAAGACGTGATGAAAGTAAGAGAAAAACACGAGTATGAGAACTAGAGTTACGGTGCGGGTGTGTGAGCCACAGAATGCATGCTTGATAGTTAAGACATAGCGTAGGCACAACTCAGTAATGATCGGACTTTAGCCATGCTTGTGGGATGTTTGGTGACTGCAAGAGGATCGTGTGCCATGAAGGAGGCTGAATTGCCACATAATGCATGCTTGACGAGTCAAGACATGGCGTGGGGTTCCCCTCCAGGTTTTCTGTACACGTGCTTGTACTCATAGATCATCTAGGATACTCACCGTAGTTACAGTAGTAGATTAAGTCATGGCGAGGGATTGAACCCTACAAAGTTGAAGAACGATTAAGAGGCTTGCCCTCGGACCTATGTAGTATGGGATGCATAGAATCTGAATAAGTGCGCATTAGTGTCATCTAATATAAATAATTGCATTAAGGACTAAGTGCACAATCACAACACGACATCAATAGGGTAGTAACTTTAGTTTGATATGTGACAAGTTTGTGTTTGCTAAATATGGAAAATAAGTTATACTATTTCCGTCAAAGAGAGGAAGGCCGTGTATAATGTTCGTCGGTTGAATAAATTGACGTACCCACAGTCTTATATGCAGGTAAGTGACATGATAAAGATTAAAGAGGAACGGATGCTTAAAGATTATTCAATGTTGTTGTACATTTATTTAAATGTTGTAATTTTTACTTCTGCTGTGCAGTGTAAATTGTAATGTTTTACTTGTAACTCTGATGTAAAGTGAAAAGTTCAAATTTCCTTGTAAAATTGTACTAAATGAAGTGAAAAGATCCTGTAGAACTCTCGAATTCAGTTGTATTTGGGATTCGGGGCGTTACAGCTGAACTCGTTGTTTGGGACAAACGAGTTGTTGATGGAGCTCAAGCGACGAGCGGAGCGCTGAACTCGTTGTTTGGAATAAACGAGTTGTTGATGGAGCTCAAGCGGCGAGCAGAGCACTGAACTCGTTGTTTTGGACCAATGAGTTGTTGATGGAGCTCAAGTAGCAAGCGGAGCGCCGAACTCATTATTTGGAACCAACGAGTTGTTGATGGAGCTCAAGCGGCAAGCGGAGCGCTGAACTTGTTGTTTGGGGGCAATAAGTTTTTTATTGAGCTCAAGCGGCGAGAGGGACATTGAACCCATTGTTTGGAGCCAACGAGTTATTTAATGGAGCTTGAGCGAAGGCCAAAGCATTGAACTTGCTGTTTGGAGCCAACAAGTTGTTAATGGAGCTCAAGCGAAGAGTAGGGCATTGAACCCGTTGTTTGGAGCCAACGAGCTCTTGACAAGACTCACGCAGTAAGTGGAGCGCTGAACCCGTTGCTCAATGTTGATGAGTGGTTGGCCGGAGGAACTCACGTGGCGTTAGGAGCGTCGAACTCATTTTTAGAACAAATGAGTTGTGGGTATTCTGAATCTTCTTAGTGTGGAAGTGAAGTCACTTGTGTTTATCAGAATTGAGATGATTCCATTCTTCTCTTCACTGATAAGTAGTTGCATGCATCGAACGAGATTCTTTGGGATACTGAGCTTGCTCTCCTTCATGGTATGCTGTGCTTGACGGAGTTGGAACTCTCCTGTTTGTACGACGCTTCAAGCGAGACGAAGCTAGAGCTTGCTCAAGTGAAGGTGGTCGGGTATATCTGGAGTTTTCTCACCTAAGGAAGACTCGTCTTGAATATTATCATCAAGAGTTGAAGCGGCCCTATGGAGCTGTTAGCTGGTAGGAGGCCGGCGAGGAGTTTGGTGTCTCTTAGGTAGAGCATATCTTCAGTGTGTATAGCTGGAAGAACAGCTTTCATGATAGTTTGCTGTACAGTGTTCGCAGGACATTCGGTAGCGATTCTTAGACGTGAATCGTGGAATGATTGTAACTTTGCTGTTGTAATGAGACTTGTAGTTTTTGGACTGAGAAGTCTTCTACATGCCGGTATCTTGTCCTGTGATACATCGTCTTGGGGGTTGACTAGTCGTATGAGCTGCTCTTGGGAGAGTTAGACTTTGGACTAGCCGTTTTGTATTTGCAGACGACTGTAGTGCTACTGGATCTGATCACACGAGTTTGTAATAGTTTTTTGATTAGTGGGATTCATTTCACATGCTTGACCCTTGCTGTCATGGTTGAGGTGTCATCGACGGGTTCTTTGTCGCTAAATAACAGGGCCTCAGGTCTGTTGCATATAGCTTAGAGAGCTGTCGATGGTGCAGACGGAGTTTAGCATTGCTCCGTCTTGAATCCAGCTAGTTGTAGGGACAAATCTGAAGAAGATTCTTTTTCCAAACTTGCTGTAGGTGCCTCTGACAAATTGTGAGAGTCACAACGAATGGAGAGTTGAACTCCCAGTGTTGCTTTTTACAAGTGTTGCTAGAGTAACTCTGATCCATGATTTTGGACCTCTTAATCTGTTGTTGAGGAAACTTAACTAGTTGCAGGAATAGATCGAATGGCGAGTTGAACCCTGAACGTGTGTAATTACATGTTGCGAGAGTAACTCTGAACCATGACATGGATTCCGAACTTGTTAGTTTAAGTATTAACAGGTTGCAGGAGCAGCTCGAATGGCAAAGCACACTCTGAACTTGCTTCTTTGCAAATTGACAGAGTCTCTTTTGAACCATGAACATGGACTCCGAACCGGTCGTCGTGGCATTAACGGATTGCAGGAGCAGATCGAATAGCGAAGTGCACTGTGAACTTGCGTTATTGCAAATTGTTAGAGTCCCTATCGAGCCATGGGTATGGACTCCAAGTCCGTCTTACGGGGAGACTCGCAATGAATGTTTGGTGCTGCTTAAGTGTATAAGTGTGGCACTCAACTCGTTGTTTCAGAGCCCCCTAGGAAGTTCAACTAGTTGCAGGAACAGATCGATCGGTGAGTTGTGTTCTAAACTTGCATTGAGGAAAGCTTGTAACGAGTGCCTAGCACCGCTTTAAATGTAAGTTGGGCGTGTAGCTCGTTGTTTGCTATGATGAATTAATAGGTTGCTGGAGTAGATCGAATGGCGAAGCACTCTGAACTTGTTTCATTGTAAATTATTGTAGTAACTTCGCACTATGGATGTGGGCTCCGAACCCATCTTGTAGGAAGTTTTTAATGATTTTTTGGTGCCGTTTTTGTGTACAAGTTTGGCACCCAACTCATTTTACTTCACAAGATGTTCTACTTTCCAAGTCCCTGCTGATATCTCCTTGCCCCCGAGTCTTCAAGTTGATAAGCCGTCAGGCGAGCAACTTGGTAGACCTTGCCTGGACTCGCCTATTTTGGAGGGAGCCCCCCATTATTTTGCATGGAGATAGACAAATTGTCGGATGCACCAATGTGTTTAGGCAAGATTATTTGTCTCCGTTGAATAAGTGGAGTGGCTTCGGGAGAGGGATTCAGGTTTATTACTGTGTCATGATGAGAAACTTGTTTGGACCTGGTGAGAGATGAAGTGTCAGGTTTGGAAGTTCTTGGTAGAGTTGGTTATGGCAGAGGCTTCAAGCTCGTTTACGATTTTGGAATTATTGCAACTGCTTTTTGGCGGTAACTCTATGGCATCTTGGTGGAGAATGGAGCCCCCCATTGTAGCAGTGTAGCATGCTCGTGCCGCCTGTTAGCTTCCTACAGCTTGGCCTACACCAGTTGTTATTAGGAACTTCATTTTCATGTGAAATGCGGAGGCAAATGCATGGAACACCGCTAGGCTGGGACGGCCGAATATAGCATTGTATGCAGCTTTGACATCGTTTACCATAAAGTACAGTGCTTCTGTTTGAATAGCGAGGGCTTTGCCTGCTGTTACGTCGAGTGCAACAATTTCTTCGACTTGGACAGGTGCACTTGAGGAGTCATGAAGTGTATAACCGGTTGGCTTAAGTCGGTTTTGAGAGAGCTTGAGAGCCTGAAATATGGCCATGAAAAGGATGTTTACTGAGCTGCCATTGTCCACCAGGATGCGGCGTACCTTATGATTTAGCATGCAAAGGTTTATGAACAATGCGCCGCAATGAGGTGTTTGGACGCCTTCTAAGTCTTTGTCAGAGAAAGATATCGGGATCCCGGTGCGTTCGGCAGGCAGAATGTTATCTATGGAGTTGACTTTGCAGACAAAAGCTTTGTGGGAGGAGTTGGAATCTCCCCCCATCGGGTCTTCATGAATGGAGTGGAGGACAGTCATGTGTTCAGAGTCTTGCAACTCGCATGACCCCTGCTGATGCTTATTAGCCCTTCGGGACGGAGGATTTTTGGCGTCATTGTCTTTCCGAAGAAGTTGGAGAAATAGCCCCTGCAAATCAGGGCTTCCGGTTCTTCTTTAAGGGTTTGACAGTTGTTAGTAGTGTGTGTATGATCTCTGTGAAATGTGCACCACTTATTTTTGTCTCTTCTTCTGATAGACGTAGACATCGTGGGGGGAAGGCAGATTATTCCGTCCTTCTCCACTTCCATGAGGATGGCTGATACGCTTGCATTGAGAGGTGTGAATTTGTCGAAGCGTGATGCTAGAGTTGGACGGCATGAACTTGCACCGTTTTTCTGAAACTTTCTAAGTTCTTCCTCGCTTGTGTTCTTCTGTTTGTTCCCGGAAGGTGAATCATTCTCGCCTTGAGGGTAGAAAGCTTCCTCAGCCCTGGTCTATCTGTCACTCCTTTCCAGGATCTTAGTGACACTTTTGTGAGGCCTTTTGGTGAGGAAGGCTTTCAGGTCTTTGTTAGTGAAGTTGTGGCGAAAAGCTACAGTTGCGACTGAAGTGTTCAAGGCAGAAATTGACCTTGCTTTAGTTGTAAAGTGCTTGACGAAGTCCTTTAGCAGTTCTCCATCTTCTTGCTTCAGTTTTAGTAGAGAGACGCTGGTTTTTTCAGTTTTCTGGCTAGTAATGAAGTGTGCATGAAGAGTTCCTCGAGCTGATCGAAAGAAAATTTAGATTCGGTTTCAGACGTGAATACCATTCCCTAGCTAATCATTTCAGCGTAGCGGGAAATGTCCGACACATGAGTGTATCGGTGGTGTTATAGAACATCATAAGTGTTTTGAAGCTCTCGATGTGGTCCGTCGGGTCTAATTTCGTTGTAGGATTCGAATTGTGGAGCTTTGAAGTTCCTTAGAACGGGTGCATCGAGGATGGTTTTGCTGAAGGGACGTTGATTTGGGCGGTATATCCTGTTGGAGCAGTTTCTCTCATTCTCCATCTGTTCTAGGTGATCTTCTACTTCTTGGATACGGCGAAGGACTTGGTCGTCCTTCTTTTGGGATCCAGTTGAAGCATTGTGTACTGAGATGCGGTCGTACTGAGGATGTTGTTCAACACGGTTTTTTCAGGAGCCCCCCGGTGCCTCTTCCTTGGAAGGAGTGTGATTAGGCTGTCGGGGTGACTGTTGAGGAGGAATCTGATCTTCCATAGAAGGATCGGGTTGACGAAGAGTGGTAGTGCGACGGCTGGAGGCCGCCCTATTACCTCTTAGTCTTTGTGGCATGGAGATAAGTCTTACTTGTGTAGTTTCCCACAGACGGTGCCAATCTGTTGCTTCTTATTTCGGCGTGGGAGCAAACAGATAGTGTGTTAATAATGGATGGAAACTACTAAAAGTCAAACCTGTACCTTGGCCGTTAAAAGAGGTTAGAGCTCCCGAGATTGAATCTGGATCGTTGATTGACTTCCTGTGATCTGAATTCGACAGTGGATGATGTGGCCGATGGACCTGCAGAATGCCTGAAACACCATGGGTGGCCCCCTACAACAGACCCTCTGACGCTCAAGTCAGAACCAGAAAGAGAAAGAATAAGAGAGTGAAAACTGGTGAATTGTTGATTACTTGGTGACTGAAGAGGGGGAAGGAAATTTATAGGCCTGAGAGACATTCTAGAGATCGAATTGTGACCGTTGGATCTTTTATGTCTCCCCCCCCTGAAGAGATAAGATATCCCTATTAGGGGATAAGAGATTTGAATCATAGCCAACATGGGCTGGGTGTCTCTCTTAGCAGGCCTAGCCTGTCACTTTTTATGGGATTGAGAGAAGCCCATATTTTGGAGTGGGCCCAAGCCTGTAAAATAGGCCTGTGATGGCTAATCTACCTGTAGATGCTTTGAGATCCGTGCAGGGATCGTACGACTCTGGTCTGCTGCGATTTTTATCATCATCAATGATGTTGATGAAGTGATTTCTAGGTCGATCCAACATGAATTATCTAATATACTCTGATATTTTATGTTCTCTTATGCGTAATAGATTTTTGTGTGCAGATATGTGATCACTATTGACGATTGAAGAACCACTATATTGCATCCTACTGCTTGCTGTTTTATTTATTTTGCTGCAGTGCTTTTATCTTGGAGTGATGCTTTGTGTCTGCATGGTGGAGTACAGATTTTGGTGTTCTTCTGTTTGTCAGATGGTTCTATGCTGATGGTAATGGTGAGGGTTTTCATTGTTCTAGAGTTCTTCATGCTGTGATTTTGTAAAACTATCTCAATTTTCTTGCTGTGATTTTGTAAAATTCTTTCATGTTGTGATGTTCTTATCTATTATATTCCCTATTTTCTGTCGGTATGTGATATGAGTCAGATGACGTGGCCCCTCCTGGGCCACAGGATCCCCTTAAAGAGCGTTCACTGCCGGATCATCCAGATCTGCCACGTCAGCCTGGAAACCACCCAGGCCTCCGCCACGTCAGCCCTAAACCACCCCGAGCCCGTGCCACGTCAGCCCTATATCGCTTAGGCTTCTGCCATGCAAGGCCTACGGTCAACCGAGTCCAGACCCGGTTGGCTTCTTCTATAAATACCTGACCCTCTACCCCTTCACAAGGTAATCAATCTTTTCCCTCTCAAACCCTTGTTATTGTTACTCTCTTTCAGTAGCTGACTAGATCGTCGGAGGGTCTGCCACCGGAATAAACCCCGGTGTTTCTAGACCGAGTGCAGGTACATGAGAACTCTGGATCTGAGCCTCCAGATCCGATCCGAGCCTCTAGATCCGAGGCGAGCATCCAGTCTCCACCACTACTCCGGAATCGTAGCCCCGCTGAGGGTCGGGGCCACCGTCCGCACCAAAGCTCCTGCCAAAAATACAAATCAAGAAGAACTCACACCCGGTGTACCCACCCCCCAAAAACAAACTGCATCAAGTTGGCGCCATCTGTGGGAAACTTTAGTGCATATGCCAGCCCGAGCTCAGCCGTCAACGGTATCTCGTCCATCCGAGCTCACATGGCACCTAAGGCTAGGAGAGCTGTCACCTCTGTGCGTCGCCAGGACGTCCCTCCTCAGGACGTCCCCACCGATGCTCATCGATCCAACAATCTGGGGATCAGCCACGGGGTCATCCAGAATCGACAAGCAAGTCGGACTAGGGGAAGGGCTGCTTCCAACAAGGTCCCGAACCATCCTAGACCTCCGCCGCAAGGGCGAGAACCGACACTCAGCCGCGTCGGCCAAAGGCCACCGGCCCAATGTAGCCAGGCTGAACGAGCTCCGGTCACCCACTAGGAGTTCCAAGACTTTCGGAAAGAGATCATGGAGGCTATCTAAGGGACCCCCGTCGAAGAGACGGTCCGCCGCTCTCGCTCGCGTTCGGATGTTGAAGCCAGCGCGTCCCACGGCCCGACAGTCCCACCGGAGTATGACGATGACGTCTTGAAATGCCTCCAAGAAATGGAAGGCCGCCTTGCCCACTTTGGTGACGGCGGCCTGAGGCTGGCCCAGGGCCACAGGCCCACTCGACCTCCTTTCTCCACCGCCATCTTGCAGGCGGAAATACCCGAGAATTTCCGCCCACCGCAATTCGAGACTTATGATGGCGAAGGTGATCCTGCTGATCACATGGAGGGCTTCAAGACCCTCATGATGATTCACAGCGCATCGGTTCCCCTCCTGTGCCGCGCCTTCCCGCCACCCTCTGGGGTCTGGCTCGAGAATGGTTCTCCAAGCTCACCCCCAGCTCCATCTGCTCTTTCGACCAACTGGAGGCCAACTTCCTCGCCCATTTTGTGACCAGCAGGAAGGCCGAGAAGATGAGCACATCTCTGCTGGGGCTTCGACAGAAGGAACGGGAGTCGCTTCGGCAGGTTCGTCCGAAGGTTCACTACTGAGGCAAGGTCGGTCTCCTCCCTCGACCCAGGGGTCGCCTCGGCAGCATTCCGCCACAACGTCTTGCACGGCCAGCTGAAGGCATCCCTGGCGAAGAAACCTCCGATCAATTTTCCTGACTTCCTCAACCGGGTCGAAAAGTACATCCGGGCCGAGGAGGCCCTGAATCCAGAGGAATCTAAGGAAGTTCCCAGAATGGGGAAACGCAAGGCCGATGAGGTGGAACCAGCAAAGAAGGTCACAAAAGAGGGGGCATCACGAAAAGGGTTCCTCCGGTCCCCCGCTTTGAGAGGTACACTCCAATGATGCAGAACGTATCAACTGTCCTCTTAGCGTCCAATTCCCTCCTCGTCCGACCAACAACAACAAAAAGAGGGATCAACAGTTCTACTGCCGCTTCCATCGAGACAACAGGCATGACACCGACCATTGCCGTGCCCTGAAGGACGAGATCGAGGCCCTCATTCAACGTGGGTACCTCCGGGAGTTCAAACGGGAAGGCACTCGGGACCAAAGGGGCACGAGGAACAGGAAGCCTTCCCTTCCTCCTCGAGCACTCAGACAGTGTCCCGAGCGGGACACCGAGCCTAAAGAACCCGAGGGTCAAGCCATCTTGCATTGCATCCATGGAGGGCCCATGGGAGGGGAGTCACACTTCCCGCAAAGCATTCATCTAAGGGGTCAATGCTGTCCAGGGCCCCCTCTCCTTCCAGGTCCAGTAACTCCCTGTCTCCTTCTCTGCGGAAGACCTGGAGGGAGTTCGGCTACCGCACTGCGATGAGCTCGTCAACAGTCTCAGCGTGGCAAACTTTGAGGCCTGTTGCATCCTCATGAACAACGGGAGCTCGGTAAACATCCTTTTCCTGGAAGCATTTAAGAACCTAAAGCTCTCCCGGGATAAGCTGAAGCCAGCCGGGTACACCTTGCACGGATTCTCCAACATCCCAGTGCCAATCGAGAGGATCGTGACCTTAGACGTCATTACCGGTACGACCCCTCACAGGCAAACCGAGTCGATGGACTACATGGTTGTAAACGTCAAGGCAGCCTACAATGCCATCCTCAGCCGTCCCGGGCTCTGCTCCCTCCAGGTGGTTCCCTCGGCCTACCACCAAAAACTGAAGTTCCCCACCAAGTCAAGCGTCAGAGTTGTATGGTTAGATTGAAAACAATTTGCACAAATTTCTTTTGGTTGGTTTTTTATGCCACCCAACGTTGAATTTACAAGCATATCAATCTTTTTATTCATGGTTTCCAATTCTAATTGCATGTTTTTATTATGAGAAATTTCGTAAACTCCCTGTTTTCTCAAAAGACCCCTCCTTGTGGAGAATTGTTGTGAGTTCTCGCTGAGTTCTTCAAATAACTCTATGGCCTCCTCAGCACTCTTCCTCATCAACATTCTATTGCAACCTGCATCTACAATTGCTTTGTTAGTGTCATTTAAACCCTCATAAAATGCTTGTACCTGGTCATCCTTGGGTATGTTATGCATAGGACACTTGGAAAGCTTGTTCTTAAAGTCCTTCCATGCCTCGAAAAATAAATCGCCATCTTTTTGTTGGAAAAGTAGAATTTCCCTTTTTAGTTGTCTGGTTATTTGGGCTGGAAGGAACTCTTTCAAAAATTTCGTGGCCAATTGCTCCCATGACTGAATAGATCCTGGTTCCAAAGAATTATACCACAACTTAGCATTAAGTTTTAAAGAAAAAGGAAACAAGATTAACCTGATTTGTTCAGGGGTAAGCCCTTGGATGCTTTGAGTCCTGCAAAGATCAAAGAAGTCTTGCAGATGTAGGTGCAGATCTTCATCTAGTCTACCATTGAAGTGGGGAACCATGCAGAGTAATTGAGGTGATAAATGCATATTCCCTGTGACTTTGGGTTGAAAAGCTATGCAAGACGGTTGCTCAATATTCTTTGGAATGAATTTGTCTTGCATTGGTACTCGATTTAATACATTCTCACCCATTGTTGCTTTTGATAGAAAATCCTCTGTACAGTCGACTGATCAGTGGAGACAGTCGACTGGTCTGTACCTGTCTGTGCAGAGAGTAAAAAGAAAATTATAGGAAAAGGAAACGAAGAAATAAAATAAAAAAAAGAAAAAGAATTTTACTGATTTGTAAGTTAAAATACTAAACAATCCCCGGCAACGGCGCCAAAAACTTGTTGTGCAATCTAGTTACCTAAATATATAGATAAACTAGACACAAATTAAAACCTCGCAAGTGCACGAATCGTTTATAAAAGCGTAGCAATAGCAAGGGTCGATCCCACAGAGACTGTAGATTCTAACTTACTAATCAATAAAATAGAAAACAGAATATTGAAGTGTCGTTCTAAAAGTCTAAAAGAAATGAAAAGATAAAAATCTAAATAAGTAGCATCACAAGTTGAGTCACAAATCTCTATTAAAGTAGTTGGGTTTCGATCTCCACCAATAGTCAGTAATGCTAAGTCTTATACTACATCCATTACTCATGTTTGTTCTCTTCAAGGGTATGGTATCTACTCCTTAAAGTAATGTTTCCCTAAGCCAAGAATTAGGTATGGTATCTACTCTAATTCGTTTCTTTCATTAAGTATTTAGCATGGTATCTACTAAGTTGCACTTAAAGAAAACATAAGATCAGTGGAAACGAACAAACACTTGAAGTTCTAGAAATTGGAATCAGATCTAGATCCCTTAAGTTGATTGAACCAAGAACCCCTAAAGATTCCCTTGTTACGAGTTATGAACACGAGATACGGGTCGTCTCAATATGCTCATCTAACAGATTCAGATCTACACTGCACAAACTTACAATCCCAGATTCGGACCAGTCGACTGGCTGTCACTTCAGTCGACTGTTCTTAGGATTCTGAACTAGTTTGATTATTATAAATCTATTCCAATTCACTCAGGTTTAATCAATAAGTAAGAGAGAAGACTATAGCATTACATAACTATGGTCTCAATCTACCCAACTATGAAAGTTAGTTCCACATAATAAAACTTTTATTGATTAATATAATAGTGTTCATGACTACAATAGAAATAAAAACTAAGAGAAAGAACAGAAGAACACTGATTTGTATGATGTTGCACTTTAGCCCAATCAGCAGTCGTCTAGTTCTCCTCCTTTGATGCTTGCTGTCGACGATCAGTCTTGATGATGGATCCGGCCTTCTTTAGAGTTTTTCCGCCTCTTTCTTGATTGGTATTTATAGAACAAGAGAAGAGAATTAGGGTTTGTACTTTTTTCAGAGAAGTCCTCTTCTTTTGTTATTTCTTTTCTTATCTTCATCAGCCATTTATTTCTTTCTCTTTTTCCTCTTTCCTTCCTTATCTGCTCACCACGTGCTTCTTGCTTTGATTGTTTGAGAATTTGTTATTTGCAGAAAACACCTGGGTTTGGATAGCTTAATTTTGATTCGGATATGGATGAGGATGCATCTGTTCCTATCTTCTGACTCGCCGCATACCAGTCGACTGTCTTGGGGAGCAGTCGACTGTGCCGAGCCTTATCAAACTCTCTGTCCAGTCGACTGGTTGAAGAGTCAGTCGACTGATCTCTGCTTTTCCCTGTATATCATCCTCTCAGTCTGTGTTAGTCTGGAATCTGCTTCGTTTTGCTGCTTTAGGTTGTTTCCTATGAAAAAAGAGAAAAGAAGCGTAAATACCACATATAGAGCATTTAAATGTTCAATTGCCTTAAGATTATTGCTCCTAAAAGTGAATAATATTTGGTTCATCAAATACCCCCAAACATAGCTTTTGCTTGTCCTCAAGCAAACTAAAAAATATGAACAAGGGGAAAATAATAGTACTCAACCACCAAGAATTTTTATTATGCAAGCATCAAGATTTCAAACAATTTCAAATAAAGTAAAACAAGTATACCCACTTTCTCCAGTGCGAATGTTTAGTCATAATCCCCAACTCAATCATACTTGTCATGCCATTAATTTTAGTTATTGTATGCAACTACTCAATCTGTGATTATCCCTTTTTCTCTACTACAAACCGAGTAGCAAACTAGAGGTTTTTTTTTTTCTCTCTTTTTTTTTTTTTCAGTCTCTTCTCTAAAGTTGTCACTTGCCTTTTTACGCGAATGCAAAACATTTGTGATGAATCCACCCGGTTACTCAGCAAGTCACAAAATTGTTGTGGAGAATTGGAAAGACCCCTCCTTGTGGAGAATTGTTGTGAGTTCTCGCTGAGTTCTTCAAATTACTCTATGGCCTCCTCAGCACTCTTCCTCTTCAAATTACTCTATTTATAGAACAAGAGAAGAGAATTAGGGTTTGTACTTTTTGCAGAGAAGTTCTCTTCTTTTGTTATTTCTTTTCTTATCTTCATCAGTCGTTTATTTCTTTCTCTTTTTCCTCTTTCCTTCCTTATCTGCTCACCACGTGCTTCTTGCTTTGATTGTTTGAGAAGTTGTTATTTGCAGAAAACACCTGGGTTTGGATAGCTTAATTTTGATTCGGATATGGATGAGGATGCATCTGTTCCTATCTTCTGACTCGCCGCATACCAGTCAACTGTCTTGGGGAGCAGTCGACTGTGCCGAGCCTTATCAAACTCTCTGTCCAGTCGACTGGTTGAAGAGTCAGTCGACTGATCTCTGCTGTTCCCTGTATATCATCCTCTCAGTCTGTGTTAGTCTGGAATCTGCTTCGTTTTGCTGCTTTAGGTTGTTTCCTATGGAAAAAGAGAAAAGAAGCGTAAATACCACATATAGAGCATTTAAATGTTCAATTGCCTTAAGATTATTGCTCCTAAAAGTGAATAATATTTGGTTCATCATTTATGATGAAAACTTTGTGAATAAGAACTGTAGCCTTATTTGTTTATTTTACTACCATTTTGACGGACCTGGATTCCTAATTATATTTTATGAATTATCTCAGTTTTGGTACTGTTGTGTCTGAACTTTCAGAATTGAGATTTTGTTGCATTACTCTGTTTTTCCAATTTTGTTGACTATACTATCTTTAATATAAATTCATGATATTTTGTATTTTGAAACTAGGTATGTTAAGGTATCTTCCAAATTTTTCTCCGATTTAATTATGATGATTTTCAACTCTTTTCATGCTTATAAACAAGATTTTGCATTTTCTCGTTGAACATAACTTCTGTATTAAATGCTGTTTTCGACCCTATTTCTGTGGCTGATATGTGACATATATATATGTGCTGGAATCGGCAAAAAGTCTAGTTTCTAGATTTTTTGACGGATCTAGATTTTCTATTCTGTAGTAATGGGAATCTCATATTTGGTACAGTAGTGTCTTGCTGTCCAGAACTAAAAAACGTCGTTGGTTTGACTATTATGAGTTGTTTTTTTCAACCGTTGCAATCACTATTTTATCTTAGATTATTTCCTGTTCTTTCCATGTCTTTAGCCTATTTGTATTTGTTCACACATGTTTAGTAATAATAAAAAAAGTCAAGCCAGAGTTTTTAAGGGAAAAGATCGAGTACTAGACAATATAGAAATGCATATTCAGAAGGGACTCATTTTTCCATTGTTTACTGTGGTACCTACTGTTTATCTCTGGATGCATGAGGGCATGATCCATGACACTGTTACTATTTTTTATTACTGTTACTATTACTGTTACTGTTTGTCTGAATATATTGCTCTGTAGAAGTTCCACAACAAAATCTTAAAACAAAACTGTTCGCTGTAACAACCATGTGGTAAAATCTAGGACGCATGAAGTGCTCTGCCTAGTTAGTAATGAACATTAGACATAAGAATAACTGTTTACACTGTCATATCCTATTACGGTTACTTTGGACTTTACTGTTACTGTTGATCCTTACTATTACTATTATGTTTCTCCTGTTATCACTACACTGCTTACCGTCATCTGTAGATTGTTATATTTACTGCTTTCTCCATGTTAGTATTACCGGTTTGGTTTAGTTTTTCCCTTCATTTTTCTACTTGTATTGCTTGCGGCCCGGACTTGCATCTAACTGGAGATATGTTTTCCTATTTCCCTGTTTTCCTTGTAATTGCCATATGAGCAGGGTTTGCTGATCAATTGCGTACTGGAGTTGGTGAGCAAAAGTTTTGAGCTGCGCAATTAGAATGATTTGCTTAAAATGTTTAGATGAACTATTTTATTTCATGAACTGTATTGAGACTTGTATTTGGGCTTATTATCCCAAGATTATTGTTTTGTTTCGGATCTAGTATTTGTTGGAACATTTATTATTGATGCAATTAATATTGTTGAGTTATGATTGTTTTTGTATGCCTGGTTGGAGTATACTTTTATATTTACTGTTATGATGAGTCAAGCAGGTCCGTACAGCTTATGGATGGTGAAAACTATCCGCTGGGATTAGTCGCATATCGTATTCCGTATTCTTTTGGGAAGCGGGGCGTGACAAGTTCTGTCCTCGGAACTACCGGTAATAGGGACCAAACAATTACAAGTCAAAAGTATACAATCTTATAAATGAAAAATACAATTTAAAAGAGTACAATCGTACAAGAGAAATGTAATTCAAGTAAAAAGAATACAATCATACAAAGAGCTCGGGAAAATCCTTCTTCATGCGGTCCTCTGGCTCCCAAGTAGCTTCCTCGAACAACTGGTTCCTCCACAGCACTTTGACCATAGGTATCACCTTATTCCTCAATACCTTCTCTTGACGGTCAACCTTTACGGGCTGCTCCTTGTAGCTCAAGTTCAGCTGTAGACCTTCTGGCACTTCCGTCAACTGATGACTTGGATCCGGCACATTTCCTTAATATCGACACATGGAACACATCATGCACTTGTGCCAATTCCTCCAGTAATTCCAACTTATATGCTGCTTTACCAATCCACCTCAAAATCCTATATGGCCCAATGTACCTTGGTGCAAACTTGCCTCACTTCCCAAACTGATCACCCCTTTAGTTGGAGATACTTTGAGGAACACTGCATCCCCATCCTCAAACATCAAGTCCCTATGCTGAGTATTTGCGTAGATTTTCTGCCAACTATGAGCCTCGAACAACCGCTTATGAATCAGCTCGATCTTTTCAGACGTTTGTTGCACAATATCGGGCCCAAACATCTGCCTCTCGCCAACTTCATACCAACAAACAGGCATTTTGCCCTTCCTCCTGTATAAAGCCTCATACGGCACCATACCGATACTTGAATGGTAGTTGTTGTTATAAGGAAACTCAACCAATGCCAAGTACCTCTCCTAGTTGGCACCAAAATCCATGACACATGCCCTCAGCATATCCTCCAGTACATGATACACCCTCTCTGTCTGACCATCGGTCTACGGATGAAAAGCAGTACTGAAGTCAGTTCGGGTACCCAAAGGTGCCTGCAAACTCTTCCAAAACCTCGAAGTAAACCGTGCATCTCTGTCGGAAACAATCGACACTGGAACCCCATGAAGTCTTACAATCACATCAGTGTACAACTCTGCCAGCTTCTCAAAGGACCAAGTAATCTCCATAGACAAGAAGTGAGCTGACATGCTTTAAAGATCCATAATAACCCGGATTGATTCGTTGCCCTTCACACTCCTCGGCAACCAAGTAATCAAGTCCATGCTGATATTCTGCCACTTCCACTCTGGTAGAGGCAACAACTTGTTAGGGTTATATACTGAAAATATCACTTTTGTATTAACTTTATTTCCTTATTTTTTTTTGAATGAGAATCATATGGGCATATGTTTGCATATTGTGTTCATTATAATATTAATGCAAGTGTCTGATATTCTATAAAGTTGATAATATGGTGTGAGGTGACATACAGAAGATCATATTATCAGTTCCCTATGGAATATATAAATAGTTCACAACCTAGACGGACTTGGACAATCCATTGGAAAGGTTGTAGTGTAATATGGTATTAGTCTGTCTTGACTATAGGTTTACACTAGTACACTTTTTGTGTATTGAACAGGACCACTTGAGGTTGTTCTCTTTGTACTGAATACAAAAGAGAACAAACACCTCTGTTATTATGGATGCTTATGCTCTTAATCCAGATATAATAACAGACATGTATATGCAGTGTGCATTACTTTGACTCATAAAAGAGTGAGATTCATTATGGATCAACAACCTCTATGAATTGGGTAATAGCATTGAATGTATGATGGGCTGTTGATTGTAAAAGGAATCCATGTCCCGATACGTCGGGTTGATGATGTCCCCTTAAGGAGCTCATAAGGATTGTCATGTAAACCCTGCAGGTGGATTACATCCGACATGACAAATAAAGTTGAGTGGTACTACTTAAGGATAAAAGATGTTGATCAATATAGTTGTCAGTAACTTAATTTGATCGACAGACATTCGATATCTTAACATGGGGAGTTGAACGAGCATATAATAAAAGGAGCCCATAAATATAATTTGGGATTAGGAAGGTAGTGCAACAATAGCTCCTTAGTGGACCGAGCTATTGTTAATGGGCCTGGGTTGTGTGTTCGGGCTGAACACGGGATACCCAGATTCGTTAGGAGACCTAACCCTAATTTCTCCTCATGGTCCCTGCCGTAGCCTTCTATATATCCTCTATTCTCTGGCCATCATTCACAATCTGAAATATAAGATTTTTTTCTCAAAACTCGTGATTCACGTCAGGAGAGAAAGAGAGGTCAAGGAGAAGAAAGGTTGGGAGATCGTCGCCCACACGACGTCCATCTCGAGGAAGGAATACGTGCAGAAGATCTTGGGGTCGCTGTCATCTTCTTCTCACTGCAAGTATAATTTGTGAACCCTAGATTCCGCTATATATGGTTAGATCACATTTTTAATCTGTTTATATTTAACGATCGATATGCACACCAATCCGTAGTCCTGGGAATCATCTCAGTTCCATCAATTGGTATCAGAGCCGGTATTGGATCTGCGTATTGATTGTTACATCCATGTTGTCCAATAAAACTTGTGTTGAATGATAGTCGGTAGATGTAGATCTGTTCTAACTCGGTTTTGCAGGCATCTTAGATCCAACTATTATGGTCCAATGCATGTTTTGTTTGTGTTGTTGTTGTTTTGTGGATGTAATTATTGTGTTGTTGTTGTTTTGTGGATGTAATTAATATCACGAGGGTTGATCGTGCTTATAATTTTGATTTTTCAATCTAGATTATGTGTGAACTCCTTCGGGATGCATAGGATTGATGTAATTTTAATTTTTCAATCTAGATTGTGTATGAACTCCTTCGGGAGGCATAGGATTGATGTAATTTTAATTTTTTTTTATCGATCGTGATGGCGGTGGTGGCTGTTTCTGACGCCGGAGGAGATGCTGTTTTTAGGCAGTCCGGAGATCGACAGATGGTTTTCGATGAAGAAATCGGAAGCCAATCCTTTTAAAAAAAAAAAAATCGGGGAAGATTTGGGATTCGCACAATCAGGTCGAACCCCAGATAGCTCCGCGCAGGGTCAGATTTGGGATTCGCACAATCGGGGAAGAATCAGGAAAGATGGCCATAATAGTTGGATATTTATTTTCAAATTTATTGCCATTATTGCTTATTCTGATTATGCATATTTATTATTTTGTGATGTTTTTTTTGAAAAACTAGGATCACATTAATAATGGACAACATGGACATAAATTAACTAGTAGAAAAACCCTCATTGTTAAATAACTAAGTGGGAGAGGGAATTCATTTAGCATGAATCCCACGGTCTCCATTGTTGGTTTGTAGGTGATATAATTATATTTGCGTGTTGGCTTTAGTGCTTTCCTCCATATCGGATGAGTATAATTATGGATCACCAGTACAAACTTCCTTAGGGATAATTGTAGAAAGTTACCTAGTATGTGTTCACTTCTCCATCTGAAGGAACTCAATACAAGATAATGGACTTAGTATTAAGCAATGGTATACACTTAGATACAAATAATGGTATCCTCCCCATCGGAGTCACTGCTATTATTTGTAGGACCAGAGCAAGACCAACAGATTAATTTTATTTGTCATAAAGTTGTGTTGACATGATAGTAAAATTAATAGGAAAAACCTACTTGAACAAATATTGAATTTGTATACGTCTACACTATCGTGGCATGCTAAATTCATGGTGTTTAAGGTGTTGGTGAATTTTTTTATTATTGTTTTGAGGGAATCAATATTTAATTAATTCAAAAAGTTTTGCCCTACATAATTTTTTTTATGTGTGATTCTCAAGATTTCAAAAATGGGTTCTTTCAGTCCACTTATGGTGATTCTTAAAGAAAACAAACTTACTGGCCCTAAATATATTGACTGGAAACGTAACTTGGATATTGTCTTAACTGCTGAAGAGTACAAATTTGTACTCAATGAAGTATGCCCACCTAAGCCTGATGCTAACTCTGATGAAGAGGTCAAAGAGGCTTATAAGAAGTGGAATAAGGCAGATGAGATGGCGCGGTGTTACATTTTGGCATCTATGTCAAATGTACTGCAGCATCAGCATCAGGCCATGCCCACAGCTTATGATATGATGTACAACCTTAAGGAACTCTTCGAACATCAGAGTAGAGCAGCTAGGCAACTTGCTATGAAGAGTTTGATGAATGCATCTATGGCTGAGGGGACACCAGTAAGGGATCATGTTCTCAAGATGATGGGTCATCTAAATGAGATGGAGATCCTTGGTGCTGAAATCGATGGGGAAACCCAGGTCGATATCATTCTCGGGACTCTGCCTAAAAGTTTTGACTCGTTTTGCCTTAATTACAACATAAACAAAAGGTTGTATACTTTGTCAGAACTTGCAAAAGAACTACAGGATGCTGAAGCTCTCTTCAAGCAGAATGTCCATGTTTATGTGACTGAAAAGGACTCTACTTCTAAGCCGAAAGGTGGTAAGAAGAAGAAAGTTCAGAAACAAGTAAACTCAGCAAAGAAGGGCATGGGACCTCAAGGCGCTGTGAAAAAGCCAAAAGGCAAGTGTTTCAAGTGCAAAGGGTCAGGACATTGGAAGACTGACTGTCCACTTCTCAAACAAAAGAACAAAGAGGTATATCTCATTTACTAGTTGTTGAAACATGTTTAGCGGTGCTATCTACCGGCACCTGGTGTGTAGATACAGGAGCCACTAATCATGTCTGCAATACATTGCAGGGGTTCCAGGAAACTAGACGGCTCAGTGATAGAGAGATATGCTTGTTTATGGGTGACGCTACAAGAGTAGCAGCCGTTGCAATAGGAGATGTTATTTTATCTTTTGGTAGAAATAAGTCTTTGACATTGAGAGATTGTCTTTATGCACCTTCACTTAGAAGGAATTTAATTTCTGTTTCCATGCTAGTTAAGGATGGATATTTAGTTTGTTTTAATGACAATATTGTTATTAAAAAAAATAAGCATTTTATCTGTTCTGGTGCATTGGTTGATAATCTTTATGTCATTAATCCTATTTCGCCCACGATGCGACTTATGGAAATGAATAATATGTCTTCTAACATAAATAAGAGAAAAGAACCTTCTTGTATGAACCAAACATATCTTTGGCACTTGCGATTGGGGCATGTTAACCTAAGAAGGATTCAAAGACTGGTTAAAGATGGACCTTTGAGTTCATTGGAAGTGGGGGCACTACCAGTCTGTGAATCCTGCTTGGTAGGTAAAATGACCAAAAGGCCTTTCAAGGCAAAAGGGTATAGGGCCAAAGATGTGTCGGAATTGGTTCATTCTGATTTGTGTGGGCCCTTGACTGTCCAGGCTAGAGGTGGCTTTGAATATTGTCACATTTACTGACGATTATTCAAGGTATGGATACATTTATTTGATGCGCCGTAAGTCTGAGTGCTTTGAGAAATTCAAAGAGTACAAGGCAGAAACGGAGAAGCGTCATGGAAAATGTATCAAGTCATTACGTTCAGATCGTGGTGGCGAGTATCTCTTTGGGGAGTTTAGGGACTATTTGTCAGAAGCTGGGATTACATCCCAATTATCAGCACCTAGAACACCCCAACAGAATGGTGTAGCAGAAAGAAGGAATAGGACTCTTATGGAGATGGTTAGATCAATGATGAGTTATTCAGATTTACCAGATTCGTTTTGGGGATATGCCTTAGAAACTGCAGCTTATATTTTGAACTTGGTTCCTTCTAAGTCAGTACCAATTACTCCCACAGAACTGTGGACTGGGCGTAAGCCTAGTATGAAACATGTTCGGATTTGGGGTAGTCCAGCACACGTGCTGAATGGGAAAGCCGATAAGTTGGAATCTCGTACAGAAGTACGCTTGTTTGTAGGCTATCCAAGAGGAACAAAAGGTGGTTTATTTTATAGTCCTAAGGATCAGAAGGTCATTGTTAGCACCAATGCTCGATTCTTAGAGGAAGACTATGTAATGAACCATAAACCCATAAGTAGAGCTGTTCTAGAAGAACTGAGAGGTGAGACGCCAAATACTTCAGTACCAACAGTACAACAGGATGTACCACCAGTAACTGCACAACGTGTCACAAATATTGCACCACAACCGATAGTGCCTCATCGTAGTGGGAGGGTTGTGATACAACCTGATATATGTTCTTGGGAGAGTCGTCAGACTTTGTCCCTGAGGAACAAGATTATGATCCCTGTACCTACAATGAAGCACTCCAAGATAAAGATGCAGAGTCTTGGCAAAAAGCAATGATATCTGAAATAAAATCTATGGATTCTAATCAAGTCTGGGAGCTTGTAGAACCACCTATTTGTGTAAAAGCCATTGGATGCAAGTGGGTCTATAAGAGAAAAAGAGGATCAGACGGTAAGGTTGAAACCTTTAAAGCTCGGCTTTTGCAAAAGGTTTTACTCAAAGAGAGGGTATTGATTATGAGGAAACCTTTTCGCCAGTAGCCATGCTTAAGTCTATCCGGATTCTTTTATCTATTGCAGCTCATCTTGATTATGAGATTTGGCAAATGGATGTCAAGACAGCTTTCCTTAATGGAAGTCTTGAGGAAGACATCTATATGAAGCAACCAGACGGGTTCATTGAAAAGGGCCAAGAGCATCTTATTTGTAAGCTCAAGAAGTCCATTTATGGACTTAAGCAAGCTTCCAGATCTTGGAACATATGTTTTGATCAGGTTATAAAATCCTATGGATTTGATCAATGTCAAGATGAATCATGTGTATACAAAAAGTGTGACGGAAACGTAGTGGTATTCCTAGTACTTTACGTGGATGACATCTTGCTCATTGGAAACAATGTGAAGGTATTATCTAACGTAAGGGTATGGTTATCCAAACAGTTTGATATGAAGGACTTGGGAGAAGTAGGTCACATCCTTGGGATCAAAGTTCTACGAGATCGCAAGAAAAGGATGTTGGGCTTGTCCCAAGCTTCCTATATCGATACTATACTAACTCGTTTTAGCATGCAAAATTCTAAGAAAGGTTTCTTACCTTTTAGGCATGGAATTGCTCTATTAAAGGAGCAGTGTCCGAGGACACCTAAAGAGATAGAGAACATGAAAGCAGTTCCTTATGCTTCAGCAGTAGGAAGCTTAATGTATGCAATGCTATGTACGAGACCAGATATCTGCTTTGCTGTTGGCATGGTTAGCAGATATCAGTCTAACCCAGGACAAGAGCACTGGACTGCCGTAAAGCATATTTTGAAGTACCTGAAAAGGACTAAAGATTACATGCTAGTTTACCAGGCAGATAGTTTAGTTGCCTTGGGGTATACAGACTCAGATTTTCAGTCAGATAGGGATTCCAGGAAATCAACCTCAGGTTATGTATTTACTTTGGGAGGTGGAGCCACTATATGGAGGAGTATCAAGCAAAAATGTATTGCTGATTCTACCATGGAAGCCGAGTATGTGGCAGCCTCTGAGGCAGCCAAAGAAGCGGTTTGGCTCAGAAACTTCCTATTGGACTTGGATGTGGTACCTAATTTGCCTAAGGCTATTACACTTTATTGTGATAATAGTGGTGCAGTTGCAAATTCGAAGGAACCACGAGCCCATAAGGCAAGTAAACACATTGAGCGCAAGTACCACCTGATACGAGATTTCGTAAAGAAAGAAAAAGTTGTTGTGATCAAGATAGCATCAGCAGACAACCTAGCTGATCCCTTCACTAAGAGCTTACCAGCTAAGGCTTTTGATAGTCATGTTGAGGGAATGGGAGTCAGATGCGTAGCAGCATGGCTTTAAGTATAAATGGGAGATTTGTAACAGTATACTGAAAAGCAGTGCTTTGAGTATAAGTGGGAGATTGTTAGGGTTATATACTGAAAGCATCACTTTTGTATTAACTTTATTTCCTTATTTTTTTTTGAATGAGAATCATATGGGCATATGTTTGCATATTGTGTTTATTATAATATTAATGCAAGTGTCTGATATTCTATATGGTTGATAATATGGTGTGAGGTGACACACAGAAGATCATATTATTAGTTCCCTATGGAATATATAAATAGTTCACAACCTAGACGGACTTGGACAATCTATTGGAAAGGTTGTAGTGTAATCTGGTATTAGTCTATCTTGACTATAGGTTTACACTAGTACACTTTGTGTGTATTGAACAGGACCACTTGAGGTTGTTCTCTTTGTACTGACTACAAAAGAGAACAAACACCTCTGTTATTATGGATGCTTATGCTCTTAATCCAGATATAATAACAGACATGTATATGCAGTGTGCATTACTTTGACTCATAAAAGAGTGAGATTCGTTATGGATCAACAACCTCTATGAATTGGGTAATAGCATTGTATGTATGATGGGCTGTTGATTGTAAAAGGAATCCATGTTCCGATACGTCGGGTTGATGATGTCCCCTTAAGGAGCTCATAAGGATTGTCATGTAAACCCTGCAGGTGGATTACATCCGACATGACAAATAAAGTTGAGTGGTACTACTTAAGGATAAAAGATGTTGATCAATATAGTTGTCAGTAACTTAATTTGATCGACGGACATTCGATATCTTAACATGGGGAGTTGAACGAGCATATAATAAAAGGAGCTCATAAATATAATTTGGGATTAGGAAGGTAGTGCAACAATAGCTCCTTAGTGGACCGAGCTATTGTTAATGGGCCTGGGTTGTGTGTTCGGGCTGAACACGGGATACCCAGATTCGTTAGGAGACCTAACCCTAATTTCTCCTTATGGTCCCTGCCGTAGCCTTATATATATCCTCTATTCTCTGGCCGTCATTCACAATCTGAAATATAAGATTTTTTCTCAAAACTCGTGATTCACGTAAGGAGAGAAAGAGAGGTCAGCCAAGGAGAAGAAAGGTTGGGAGATCGTCGCCTACACGACGTCCAACCCGAGGAAGGAATACGTGCAGAAGATCTTGGGGTCGCTGTCGTCTTCTTCTCACAGCAGGTATAATTTGTGAACCCTAGATTCCGCTATATAGGGTTAGATCACATTTTTAATCTGTTTATATTTAACGATCGATACGCACACCAATCCGTAGTCCTGGGAATCATCTCAGTTCCCTCACAACTATAACAAGCCTCCAGGTTTCTGATTTTCCGCCTTGACTTGCTGACAAGTCAAACACCTTGCCAAAAAGTCCACCACATCTCTCTTCATTCCCGGCCACCAAAAGTGTTGTTTGATATCCTTGTACATCTTCGTGACTCCAGGATGTACTGACAACAAAGTACTGTGTGCTTCCTACAAGATACTCTCCTTCAAACCTGCACTCTCCGGTACAAAAAACCTCTCACCTATCCATAGGATCCCATCTTGGACACGGAACTCTGATAATTTGCCCTCGAAAACCTGTTGTAACATCTTCCGAATCTCTGCATCTTATTTCTGACCTTCCATATTCTGCTCCCTCAGAGAAGGCTAAACCCTCAACTGTGCCAATGATGCCCCCAAATCTTGGGGTACAACCTCGATACCAGCTCGGTCTAACTCCGCTGCTAACTCCCTCCAAGTCATGATCAAACTGGATAGACTACTCTTCTGACTAAGCCCATCAGCCACCACATTTGCCTTGCCTGGATGGTACTTGATCTTAGGACGAATGTCTTCCAATACTTCTTCTCTGCCGAAGATTTAGACCCCTCTACTGATAAATGTACTTCAAGATCTTGTGATCAATGAACATGTTGACCTTCTCTCCATATATATAATGCATCCACTGCTTCAAGGCAAAGATAATAGCTGATAATTCCAGATCGTGCTTGGATAGCTCTTCTCATGCGGAGGGAACTTTCTCGAACCATATGCAATAACCCTCCATTCTTGCATCAAGACGCACCCCAAACCTCTGAGAGATGCATCACTGTAGATATCATAGTCCTTTCCAGCTTGCGGCAAATCTAGGATAGGCGCAGTCGTCAACCTCTCCTCCAGATCTAGGAAACTAACCTCACACTTATCAATCCAAGTGTAATTCATATTCTTCCGAGTTAACCCTGTCAAAGGAACTGCAATCTGTGCGTAGCCCTGAATGAATTGTTTGTAATACCCAGCCAATCCCAAGAAACTCCTGACTTCCTTCACGGTCGTCGGTCTAGGCCAATTCTTCACTGCTTCGATCTTCTAAGGTTCGGTAGCCACTCCCTCCTTAGAAAGGATATGACTCAGGAATGCTACCTCAGACTTCCAAAATTCACACTTCGATAGCTTGGCATACAAGTTATGTTCCTGCAACTTCTTCAGTACCTCCGCCAAGTGCTCAGAGTGCACTTCCTCCGACATCGAATACACCAGAATATCATCAATGAACACCACCATAAACGGCCACAAAATTCGGTTCATCATATCCATAAACACTGCCAGCGCATTCGTCACTCCGAATGGCATCACCAAAAACTCATAGAGCCCATGACGAGTCCTGAAAGCTGTCTTGCTCACATATTCCTCGTTAACCCGGACCTAATGATACCCTGACCGCAGATCAATCTTCAAAAATACAGCTGCTCCCTGAAGTCTATCAAACAGATCATCAATCCGTGGAAGCAAATACTTGTTCTGAATGGTTATCCTGTTCAATTCCTGGTAGTCAATGCACATCCTCATTGACCCATCCTTCTTCTTCACTAGCAACACTGGTGCACCCCATGGTGAAGTACTCGGCCTGATGAACCCCTTATATAGTAATTCCTCAATATGCTTCTTAACTTCATCTTGCTCTATAGGTGCCATCCTGTATGGATCCTTAGAAATTGAAGCACTTCATGGCTGAACATTGATGCAGAACTCAACATCTCGCTGCGGCGGTAGCCCCGGTAGATCTTTCAAGAACACAGAAGGAAAATCTTTGACAACTGTAATGCCTCTAACCTCATCTAGAATCATCAACTTTGATACAGTTGCAACCTCCTTCGAGTTCTTCTTCTTCCCTTGAAAAGTCACTACGGGTCCTCCCGGTGCCTTCGCTACCACCTCTTTGCTCTTGCATTCAATTGTAGCATCATAGATTGCCATCCAATAAATGCCCACAATCACATCTACTCTCAAAACTTGTAGTTTGATGAGGTAAATACCGAAAATCCTCCCACCAATCTCGATATCACAACCCTCGTAATACCGATCAGCAATCAATTCCTCTCCTGATGGTGTTCCACTGACAAAACTCTGCCTGAAAATATCTTAGGTTCCACACTTAAAACTTTAGCAAAAATGGGCGACACAAATGTATGCGAAGAACCAGTATCAAATAAAATCTTTGCTTTTATTCCATTAACCATAACAAATCCTATTACATGAAGAATGATACTCAAAACTTAATTTTATTCTTAAATAAAGTACTTTATTCAATACATCAAATAAATGAATTAAAATTCTTGTATACCCTGAATCACATCCTCTGAGTTACCCGCATCCTCCTCAATTAATGCGAATACTCGGCACCTACCTCTAGAATTTGCTCACATTCGCACCATCCTTCTTATGCTATGGGTAGAACGGCTTAGTATGCCCCTCTCGTCCACACTGGAAGCAAGTCCGCTTCCCCAACTTGGGACATGCCGACTTGTAGTGACCTGCCTCACCAGAATAATAACAAGTCATCCCTTGAGCTGTGGGTGCCCTCTGCTCTGGCTTACTGAACCTGCCCTGCTTCATCGAGAACTTCCTCCCACTCTGGTTTGTTGTTGGCATTTTGTTTCTGTTCCAGGTTTCTTGCTTCTTCTGGAACTGCTCCATATCTTCTTCTGTCACGACTGCTCTCCTGACCAGCTTATCAAACCTCCTTATGCCGAACAGTATCATTTGAGATCTCAAATTCGGCCTCAAGCCCTGCTCGAACTTCTTGGCCTTCTTCGCTTCATCAATCACTGACTACGGTGCATACCTCGACAATTAGGCGAACTTAGTCTCATATTCGCGCACTGTCATGCTGCCTTGCTGCAGATTGAAGAATTCCATCGCCTTCTTCTCCATAATATCTAGGGAAAAATAGTGATCCCTGAAGTCCTCAAGAAAAGCTTCCCAAGTCACCTGCTCTTCCCCAAACGTCCTCTTCACTGACTGCCACCAGACACCAACATCTTTCTCCAGTTGCATAGTAGCCAATTTCCCCTTGTTGGTTGCAGGGGTTTCCAAAACTTCGAAGACCACTTCCATCTGTCTGATCCAATCATCGGCCACATTCGGAGTAGCTTGCCCATCAAATACTGGCGGCTTCATCCATTTTAAGGATTCCACCTGCTTGATCCGGTTTGGATTAATGGGCACTGGCCGTGCTCCTTGATTCCGATTTGTGCTCGGCTGCCATGAATGCATTCAGAGTTTGATACACTCTGGCAATCTCCATCTCCAGATCAAATCGGGCCCCATGGGAACCTTCGGCCTCATCACCATTCCCACCATTCCTGGTCCTGGGTTTTGCCATTATACTAAATACTGCAAAATGCAGGAAAATGTTAGAGCATCACAACACACATCATATTCACACCAATATCTTATGGAAAAATTTCAATCATGTTCAAACCATTTCATCTTGTTTTAATTTCATGTGTAATACTCACACTCTAATGTCCACACCTAGGTACTCACGCTCTAGTGTACACCTAGGTTTATTTCCTATACCATGTTTAATATTACTATTGAAGCGTGCTTTGATACCAACTCTGTAGCGCCCTGAATATCCAATTAATAACATAGAAATACGTGGCACAATTCCCAGTATCTACCTCAATTGTAATTATAAACACAGTACAAATACAGGAAAATTTAAAACGTTTATTACATCATTTCTTTTACAAAGCACAGCGGAAATTAACACCTTGAATTATAATTTATTTTTACAACACAGTTCCATATTTATACATCTTTTTACAACAAATGAGATAACATAAACATTCTACCACATGCTCCCTACTCCATGCTAAAAGTACCTACACATGAAACATGAGGCTAGAGATAACTTTAACCCCCCCAAAACTACAGGGGTCAGCCATAATGGTGTGAGTGATATTCAAAAGAAAAACAACTTGAACAAAAAAAAAAGAACAAGATTATAGTCAACATATTAACATGGTAATAACAAATGAAATATGAATAATAATAAGAGAAACATAAATCATCAAGTGAACCAGGCTAAGTGTCAAGTGTAGAATAAATCAAGTCAAGAAAATCACAAATGCATATGATAAAAACCAAAGCACACTTGTCGAATCTATGCTCCCCACTCTACATAGATCCGGTGCAAGCCCTTATCGTTCTCCACTTTATAGGATTCGGTCCCACGTTATGCAACTATCCTACTACAATGATTACTACGAGATTTAGACAATTTGCAAGTATCGGTTCTCGCCCATGGAATACTGGAGGCCAATCCAACTTACGTGGATCATTCTTTGGCCTATTTCATCCATCATCCCGGAATACTGGGGATTATCTCACTCCGCAGGTCATATTGAAATCCTCATTGCAAAAACATCCCATGAGTGTCGCTCTCATCCTTGGAATACTGGAGACCAATCCAATTCACATGGATCATTCTGTGGCCTATTTCAGCCATCGTCCTGGAATACTGGAGATTATCTCACTCCTCGGATCATCCTGTAGTCCATAACTCATGTTTGCTCCTATTTCATCATATCTTCATTTACTAACTGTCCTTATATATTTATTAAGTTCATTTAATTAACCAGAGTTCTCCTAGAGTTGGTGTACCCTACCGGACTTAACTCATCTAAACAACATCAAGGCCCCAACTGGCCATAAACCACAAAATCTCAACTGCCGGTATGCTAGGGCCTCACACAACCTCTAGAGACTCAAAATCACAAGGTTATCACAACACCTCTTATCTTTCGAATAAATTAAGAGAGTTTCCAATATATATATATATATATATATATATATATATATATATATATATATATATATAATAAAACACAAAGAAAGCTATCAAGTGGCTCTCCTTCAATTCCCCCAAAAATCAAAGGCCCAGATCTAACCTTACAAAACATATTTTCTCCCCAAAAGTTTCCCCCAAAACTCAAATTCAAATCTCCCACCCAAAACAACTCCTATATTTATTTAAATTTTTTTTTCTTTCTCTCCCTCACTCTTCTATATAATATAAAAAAATTAAGAAAATAAAATTTTTAAAAAAATTAAATAATTTTAAAATTTTAAAATTTTAAAATTTAAAATTCTAAAAACTTTAAAAATTATTCAAAAAAATCAAAAAAAACATATAATATGTTTTTTGCTCTATGTTTGCTACTTCAATTAATTTGCTGGACCTCCAAAACTTTTTTTTATGATCAAACAAGGTGCACCGTTCTGAAGACGTGCCGTAGGCACGTGTCAACAGGCAAACCTAGTATATATATATCCAACAATCAAGACCAAGAATCTCTACGTGCAACCATAACCATATAATTCGCTCAATAAAACTGAAATAATCTTAATCAAAACTGAAGCACATAGGAGAAGATAACTTGGAATAGAACACTCTTCAAATTCGAAAACATATAGCCCTTTCTTTTTTAATCACCAAAGTAGGATTCAAATACTTAATAAAGTTGAGAACACATACTCTCTGTAAATACAAGAAATCTGAATCTAAACACTCTAGAAAATAGAGATTTAACATTTATAAAATTTGAATAAATAATTGAAAATTGTAGAAAATTAGATTGTGTAAAGTTAGGCCATGGAAGTCGACCGACAGCCATAATGTGCACTACTGCGGTCGACTGCCATCGTCTAGAAGAACAAAAGAAAACCCGAACTCATGACAGTTGACCGACGAGTGTGGTACAAAATACTGCTGTCATGCCTCGCTTCCCAAAAATACGAAATACGAGCACATGACATTGGCCCAGCGAATGACCACATCACCCATAAGCTGTTTATCCGATCAACTCAACAATATAATCAATACAGAACAATTGCGCAGGTAATAATAATAATCTCATGAACTATAATACTTGAAATGAAGCAATATTAAATATCCAAGTACAATAATCCAATATCTGGAAACAATAATAAAATCCGAGACATAAGCCCAATACAATAATAAATTCCAAATACGATACTAACAAGTCTCAATACAATAAGTTCATTAAAACGTTAAGCAATTAGAAAGCATTGAATCTTCAAAAAGTTTGTTCTCCAATTCCAGCTGGCAATTCTCCTTCATTACCTGTGTACACTTCATCCAAAAAAGAGAAGAAAAATTATCCTTAAAGCAAGTCATGGACAACAAGTAGAGAATGCAAGGAACAATGGAATAACGGTATAACAATGAATCAATGGATCAATAGCAATCAATAACATGGGACAATAACAATAATCAATATCATGATTGCCGATACAATGACTATAAATAATGATTCAATATTTGGTAACAATAGTCAATGATTAATAACAATAACACTTAGCCAATATTCGATTTCAATAGGAATAATGAGCAACAATATGCAGTATCGATGTCATGTCAATTCTTAAGTCTATTATGCATTTTAATCCTAACTAATGCATGTACTACTGCATCCCATTCTACGGGTTCGATGCATACAATGAATTTTGTTTAGACTTAAGTGGTGTGCTCGGTAGATCATGTACTTAGCAATGGTAAACACTATTCACCTTTCAGTGTACAATACGGTCTTCGGCAACGATACGGTACACGATAGATTGAGTTTTGGCCATAATCCATAATCACACGATGTAACAATAGTCGGAACATTAATTGGGGAGACACGGACTCCTCCTCCAAGTACAATCTCTACTTTGTCCACTACTTAAATCACCCTTTAAACCCTGGCTTGTTAATTATTTTATCAATGCAACAATATAATATGAAATTAAGGGACATTTCGAAGACGATAATATCAATAGGAGAACAATAGGATGATAACATGAAGTAGGACAATTAGAATGATGAAATAACTCACTAGGATCATTCAATACAACATACACGCTTCGATTCATGCAATAGTCTGATATAGGAATAATTAATATATTAAAAACTGAAAAGTGAAATTCTTGACAGCAAGAGTAGTCTGTATAAAAATGTAGTTTCCCGCTGTTTCAGAACTCCAAAACTAAATCTGTCTGAAATTCTAGAAACTAGACTTTCACACGGTTCCAACACATATTTAAAGTTCAAAATTCGACAACAGTAACTAGGTCAAATACATTGTTCTTTACAGATTTCATGTTCAGGCAGAATCTCGATATCATGTTATTTTATTTTTAGAATAAGCAAAAACTCAATAATAAATTCATTAAAAACATTTTCTAGACTAATAAATATGATTACTAACAATCTAGAAATTATCAGAGAAAAATTTTACCACTTGATCAGCCTTTTACTGTTTAAACATGAAACATACAAGAATCTGAAAATCTGAAAGTAAAAACACAGCTGTAGTAAAATTGGCATAACTTTTTCTACACAACTAGGAATTTAGAAATTTAAGATGTTCTATAAACTAGAAAGACAAGGCTACAATTCATATTCAGAAAGTAATTTATTTTAAGATCATTTACTGGGTCAAACATATCAGACAACATACAGCTAGCAAGCAACATACAGGTTTTAGGGTATTTTTAATGAAATAATTTAAGTAAACATGATGAGTATCAATTATATAGTCAATAAACTTCTAAATCAGCATGAAGGGTATAAAAATATGGTAAATAAGATTAAGAACACATACATATATCAATTTATCATCAATCAACCATCAATCGATCAAACAACATACAACCTAGTAATTCTCTCTACACTAATTTATTTGTGTGACAATTATATGAACAAGCCTATTATCAATTCTATATGCACATATGAAAGATTGAATCTTTGGAGTCAAAAGTGGCACGATATCAAGTAAATTGGGGTTAGCTCGTGTAAACCCTCAATATACCCAACAAAAGAGATGAACAATGTATAATGCCACAAACGAAGGGATCAACTTGCAAGAGTTTCAACAAAACTTGAATTTGATACAATTAATAATTCAAAAGGAAGTGACTTGTCTTATAAACGATGAGATCGAATACCAAGAATAACGGGATAAGGATCCCAAAGCAACGAACCCACGAATTAACACAAAATAACACGTGCAATATATGTGCTTTAAAGTCCAAGCGATGAAAAGCAACAATGGCAGCAAGAGCTAGGGGGATCTGACTGGTGACGAATGGCAGGGGACTGGACGGCAGCAAGGCATCGCAAGTGGCGGTGCTCGGGAACAGAGAGGCACATTAGAGACAGTATCAGGGGGCCGGGATTACTACTGCCAACGAACGGAATCAGAAGGGGGTTTCGGTTGGGCGGCGATTGGAGGAAGAGGGCGGAGACGGGGAGCTCGGGTTTTGGGTGTCTGGGCGTCGACGGGAGGGTGGAGCTCAGGAGGGCGCCGGAGAGTGCCGGAGAGGGATGGCCGGGGAAGGTGCTACAGTGGGTTTAGGCGGGAAAAAGTTGGGTCGGGGAGAGAGAAATGGGAAGAGAGAAAATGAGAGAGAATAGATGGCTATTAGGGTTTCAATTGTGCAATTTTTAGGGTGTTGGGTTAGTGGTTTAGGATCCAATAATAGCAGTTTAGGGTCAAGAACAATAGAAATTGGGTTTTATGGTTCAATAAGAGATAGATCTAAAATAATAGAGTTCAAATAAAAATACCCATAATCAATAGAAGAAATTAGGATAAAAAGGAATAGCTCAATCAACAAGAACAAAGAATTTCATGAAAAAATTAGATTAAAATAATCAAGAAAAAAAATTGAGTATTTTATTCAATTACAAATAAAATATTACAAAAAGGGAAAAAATGAAAATATCAGGAACGGTATTTACAACTGCGGTCGACCGTCATTGTAAAAAGGCTATAGACTAGGCACGACGGTCGACTGCCACTTCACGTTCAAATGCGTTGCGATCGACCGATGTTTCGAGTCTGCTACAGCAATATATATATATTTTTTTTGCAATTCTTTCAAAACTGATATATGTGTATACAAAAATAATTACTTGATTTCTCATGATAAAGTCAACAATGTAATAGGCACATTCTTGGCCATAACTATCTCAATTTCTGTTAAGTCAAAACCCTTTCAACACTTCAGAAGAATCCCCAAAATTTCTGAAATCACACTATTGATAAAAAGACTTTAAATAGCACTTTTTCATGAAATCTCTTGAACATCCATAAACGCAGTCAAGATTTCTACTTTTACAAGAAAGATGAAAACACATACACATCAAAACTGAAATTCATGAAGGAGTAGACATCCATTAACAAAATATTTCGAATCACCATTCAACTAAACTTAAGTTCTTCTCTTTCTCATTAGATTCAACTCAAACAACAAATTGTAGTCAAAACAGCGAACAAAATAGGGGAAAACAACAACTTAATCGTTCAACAGTCATCCATGTGCATACACGAAGCCAACTTTTAATGGCATACTAGTTATATTATTAGGATTCATGTTCATAAGATTTGACAAAATTTTATGTAGGCTGTCAATTGTATACTAGTTATACATATTATAATTTGTCAAATAGGTCAAATAACTCTCATACAAGTAAAAATTTGATCTCTATCGACTAGATGCCAAATCCGATATGTCTCATACAAATTCCACATCAAATCATACATGTTCAATCAAGCATGGTATGTATAAAAAAACATCGGATCTGTGCAATAACAAATTTTTGGCCAAGCATGATAGATCATACTTCGATTTCTAATTCATTCATAAAGTTGTTGTTTTTGATTTATTCATTCTCTTAGATTCATCGATTTGAATCCAATAAGATCTCAACATGCAATATATTCAATCAATCATCTTATCTCACAACCTATAATCAAATCATCATATAGAAAGATAACAACTAAATGAATTACTACCCCCCCCATCAAATTTATCTACTACCACAAACGTAAAAATCATATAGCAAGCATCCTACTAGACATACCATCATACTCAACAACATAGAACGAAATAAAGTGTCACTCACCTTTTGGAAGAGATTAACTTGAAGGAAAATAAAGAAATAAGAAAGTCCTCCTTAGCAAGAACTCCAAGATCTAATCTTCCAATTCACAAAATATTGAAGGGAAGTAAAGTTTTGATTTTTCAACAGAGGAGGTGGCGGCTACTATATATAATAGGCCGGAAATACTCTTTTTAGGGTGTGTGAAGATTTTGCAAAGTATTCTTTTGAGAAAATATTTTTACATATACAATCTTATCACATTTGGTAGTTAAATAACCAAAAGGGGTCGTATTTAAATCCCTCAAATTTATTCCAGATCTGTCTGCCCACAAATTGAAACCCATAATATCGACTATTGAAGTTTTTTCCTCTAAGTGGCACTTTTGCAAAAAGACCCCTTCATTTAGTAATATTTGCGAAAAAATACCAATACTGATTTATAAAATCCAGAAAATTTGAAATTAAGATTCACTAAAAAATATTTGATCCTCCAATTAAAATTATTGACTTTGTATTTCCCAAGAAAATATTCGCACATGTTTTGCACATGCAAAAAGATAAATTTTCAGAAAAAGTTTATTGAATCACCAAAAATTCACTTTAATTTATTTACTAACTCCAAAAATATTATTTAAAATTGTAGGGTGTTACACCTAATCTCCTATTAATTCTCCTAATCACAATCTACCAAACTCCCATCTTCAATCCACCACTGCCACCAATTCTCCCGAACCCCAAACCTCTTTCTTACTGCCATCTTAAACCCTGATCACCACTAACCTAATAATCCTTCCAGTTCATTAACCCCCTAATAATCACCCCTAAACACATCTTAACCCCAATCTCCTTCTCCCACATCATACAACCTCCATCTCATCCCGAAACCCACCAAAATCCACTTCACCTGCTTACCGACCCCACCATCATCCCTTCCATCACCATTAACCACCACAACTCTTTCAATCCCGACCCCACTCCATGTACTCATCAATCCTGGGCCCTACCTCCATCCCAATCCCATTGCTTGGTGCATAACCTGAACTCCACCTTGCTACCTTCAACCTACTGTCCATCTCCATCTTTCCGAAGCACCAACGACCACCTTTTCCTTCAAACCTGAACCTCTCGTTGCTGCCTGCATTGCACACCCAAATAGCCACCTCCCTACACCCAATTAGCCAAAGCCACCAACCCAACTCCATATATCCCACCATCAAACTCCATCTCCATCACCATCACTTCCATCTAGCTACTGCCATTCCTTGCTGCCAACAAACATGACACCATCTTGCTCACACCCGAAAGCAACTCTAACCCAACGTCGCTTGCCATAGTTGCTGTTGTAGTTATTGTCGTGCGGTCGTTGTATTGCTGCTCGTGTGTGGCCGCCGTTGCTGTCGTTGCTTCAACTTTATCTCATCGTCCTTGCACATCGTAATCGTCATCAAGACAAGCATTTTATTGAACTCCTAGCAAGTATTCCTTTTTCCTTTGTTGTTTTTCTCTATCAAATTATCATGTCGAAATTCAATTCGTAATCTATATCGTGTCGTATTGATTTACAAAATTCTTGAACCGTATATCATTGATTCATTTCATTGACGACTACCTCTTAAGTTGATCCCTGTAAACCCTTTCTTCCTTGTTCCCTCATTGCATGTACAATCATAATCACTTGTTCACACGAATACCATGTCGTAGAGTTAATTATAATATATTATTGATTGATTAGCATTTTGTTGCATGTTAAAGATTATAAACTTAACATATGAATCATGATTCTCTGGACATATACTTGATAAGATCCGATTAAATTACTATATACGAACACAGATATAATTCTAGTTATAATTTTTAACTTATGAATCGAGTGTTTAAAATAAAAAACTTTAGTTTTTCTATCCTATTGTTTGTCTGATTTTGTGTGGAGATTTGTACCCTGTCCCTGCGATCAATTTCAACAATATTGGTGTAATTTGTAGTCCTCTTGAGTGTAGAATCCAGACCATCTTTCGGTTTCGCAAACCGACTTATAGATTGTGAGATATTTATGTTTTAGTGTTGTAACATCTAACTTTCCAAATTTTACTTTGCAGATTTTCTGTTGAGATGTATCGTCCCTGTAAACTGCTTGAAATAATGATTTATTGATAGAATTATGACCTGGGATAGACCTGAATATTAATAGGAATTGTTAGGAATTAGATTTTAAATTTTGTAAGGTTTGTAAATGATTTTACAGTAGACATATAAGCATGAGGAGTTGACCATATATTGCTACGTGAACATTATATCTATAAATAACTGACCGATAGGCATAGCTACTAACCTTAGAATATGTCTTGTGAGTAAGAGTTGGATTCATAAGAGAGTCTATTTTCCTGAACCACTGATGGAATTGATTTTGCTTTTCTTTAGCAGTAGGAAAGTGAGTTTTAATGCCATTATGTATTGTTGTCCAGAATTATATTTTGTGTTCTTGAACTATATATATATTGTTATTCATGCTTAATGAATCATACTAATACAACGGATTGATAAAACAGTTACATATCTTGCATTTGCACCTATCATTGGAAACCCTCTTACCATCTTGTCTCTATATCATGTATTGCATCAATTGTTGATACTTGTTTTGATTACCGTCATGTTTTTGTCGTAACTCGCATCATCATAATTATTGCTATTATTTTGGATGACAGAACAAAGTGCCATGTAGAACTAAGTGCAACATCGAAAGTATCGACGGGGACATCTCTTGAATTTGCGGGAGCCACCTCTAGAATCTATGAGGGCCATCTCTAAAGTCCAATATCCAAAGTAGTGATATGATAAAAGATTGACAAGCAGAGGCAATAAAGGGTATGACTTAGTAGTGGACAATATAGGAGAGTGTACTCGAAAGGGGGTCCATATTTTCTGCATTATTGTTATTGATCATTGGTCATCGTTTATTGTTTATTGATTATTGTGTATTGTTATTGGAAGACCATTACCATTAATGTTATTGAATGACCCAAGTATATAATCCTGTAGACTTCACCACTTAAGTCCAAACATTCACTTGATTGTTATGTACCCGAACCTGTAGTATGAGACACAAGATTCCGTGCATTAGATATATTAATAAAAAACTATAGACCTCAGATTGACACTGAATATCGACACTTGCATTTTGATTATCGACTATTGTTTATTGAACATTTCATCATTGATTATCGACTATTAATCCTATCACCGACTATTGTTTATTGAGCACTGCATATTAATTGATTATACCTTACAGTTATGATTGCTTTATCTTACCGTCATTACTTGTATTTTACATAATCATATCATCCCAATATTCTGATTGCTTTTCCTTGTTTTCTTTTATGTTATATTTTACTACTTGTTACTAATTGCTGTCCGAAGCTTACTTTAAACCCCCCCCCCCCCCCCCCCCCCCCCAACACACACACACACACACACAATGTTTGTGCAGGTACTGATGGTGAAATATCAGAAGGACCCTTCTAGCCCACTGCAATGGGATTACTACATTATCTTATTTCATTCTAGTTGCTATTTTATCTAGTTAGTCATAGCAAATTGATGATCATTTTACATTCATTTCAGTACATTGTATTACTGGGCGTTTTGACCCGAAGTTTATATATTTCCAGATGCTGATTATTTTTAAAGATTATTTTATTCCCTGCGTGGATGAGTTTTTTTATTCTTGTTGCGATTATATCTGCACAGCTTGTTAATGATGTGAGTTGAAAAACTTATATCATTTACAGGGCCTTGGTTGTGTGCCCGTAATTTTGTATTTTGAGAAGCGGGGAGTGAAAACAACAATTACAGAAATATCGTCATGATATTCTTATCATTAATTCACAGCGAATCCAACAAAAATTATATTCATATACATGCAAAACATATAATTTAACTTGTTACGATGAACCTGTACAGTTAGGCATGAATAACACCTCTAGTAGCTACCTAAGAAGAATTGAGAACTTAGAAATGAACGGGCTTATGGAGATGTCCAATTTTATTCTTGATGTCAAAGCTACTGAGAACGTGTTTCCAAGACCAGACTGATCGTTCCCAGGACCAAGATGCTGAGTCAATGAAATTTTCCAGCCAAACATATGAGATTCTTACAAAATTCGAAGAGCAAATATTCTTAAAACATACTTTAATTAAGTGGAAAGGAGTTAAGAATATTTTTCCATTAACACACCATGCCTTGAAGCACTACGAAGTTTCATTTACAAATTTTGTAGCCAATTGGAGGTAATTGTCCAAAATTATCTCCTAGTACGATGAAAGATACCCAAGATGAAATTAATCGTCAATGTGGTGTCAAAAAGAAGATTTCCAAAGTATGGAGCTCTGAAGACTATCGGTCTCACGTAGGGTTGGCATTCGGGTCGACTGGGCCGGATTGGACCCGTCCTGGTTGAAGGCTGACTTGGACGGGTTCGGGTCGGGACAGTGGGTTAACCGGGCCGGGTCGGTCGACCCGCGAACCTATTAGGGTCGAACCCGGGTCGGGTCGGGCCGGGTCGCGGGTTGGCCCGGTTTGATTATTATTAGTATATTTTTTTCTTTTCTTTTTGTGACAACTTCACTTTAAAAAATATATATAATCTCTAATATTATAATGGGAGAAGGCCTTAGTGTCATGTGTCATTTTGTCATTCTACCAACATGTGCAACGCACGTACATAACTAATATAAAGGAGGTTTCCGGTTCAAATCCTCCCTACGTCAGAGTTTTTATTTTTATTTTTTGAAATTATTAAAACGTGCATCGTACGTGTAAATTACTAGTAAGTATATTTGTATAAAAGTAAAAAAAATGCATATATTATTGATTATTCATTTCTTTGTTGCTTGCTTCTTTGTTGAAAAAACTTGATTTAATTGAGATTGACTTGAATAGTAGTAGACTAGTAATAGAGAGAGTAAGAGAGTAAGGTGTGAAAAATTTTAGATTGAATTAAGGGGGGTATTTATAGGGGGAAATACAAAAAAAATACAAAAAAAAAATATAAAAAAGAGAACAAAAAAAAAACCACGGGTCAAACGGGTTGACGGGGTTGACTTTGTCAACGGGTTGGGTGGGCCGGGTTGAGCGAGTTGAGTTCACGATTTTTCCGACCTGGGTCGACCCGGGTCCACCCGCGGGTTCGACCCGGACCCGAACCGGGGTATAGCGGGCCGTGTTCGTGTGGGCGGGTCACGGGCGGGTCGCGGGTCAGCCTAGCCCGGTTGCCATCCCTAGTCTCACGTGTGTCAATGTGAGTTCTGACTATGGTTGGAAAACGGGGTCTACCGGGTCGGGTTGGGTCGAACCCATCCGGGTTGGAACCCAACTGAGCTGGTTTGGGTCGGATCCTAGTGGCAACCGGGCCAGGTCAGAAATGCAAAAAGTCGACCTGCTCAACCCGCGAAACCCATTCGGGTTCAACCCAGGTCGGGTCGTAGGTTGGGCCCGTCTAAATTATTTATTTATTTTTACTTTAAATAAAATTGTAATTTTAATAATAATAAGAATAAGAATCAAAGAGTGAAATTCCCAAACAAAAGTATATATAATTAATATGATTTCAACTTATGCAAGTTTCCAAATTTGTAATAAGAAATAAAGATTTTCTACAAATTTGTTTTATACAATAACAAGTTTGTTCGATACAATTTCAATTTTCTTTAATTTTCCTATTTTTTTATGACAAACAAAGATTTTATATATTTTTTTTATACATTTACAATTGTCTTCAATTTGTTGTTGTTGTTGTTGGTCTTCAATTCTTTATTTTGGTTGCTATTATTGTTGTTGTTGTTCGTCAGCCGAGTTGCTTCCACTTATAGACGTGTCGAACCCTTTTCCTTGAGTCCTATCTTCGGCCTTCAGCTAGTCTTCCGTGCAGACGAGCATCTCCAACGATTGGGGCTTCAAACAATTCCTGTAATCGGTTAGAACCCTGCCACTTGTAAAAAATGCACTTTCTGAAGCAACTGTGGAGACAGGAGGAATTAGTAGATATTTAGCAATATATTTAAGAATACTATAAGTATGTTCATGGTCTTTCCACCATTGTAAAATATCTAGTGATGAAGTAAAACTTTCAGAATCTTGTTAATTATACCAATGTAATTTATTTCGTTGATTAGTCCTAGGTTTTTTTGATTGAATTTGTGCAAGTAAATTAAATGTGGCATCATCTAATTTACTCTTACCCTTACCTTTAAAAGTAGCAGAAAAAAAACTAACTAAAGAAGTTGTACTACTAGATGCAAAACTTCTATAATAATAATCATACAAGTTATTTAGTGTCGATTCAAATTTAACTAAAAATATTCCGCAATCAATTTCAAATTCATCTTCCCCAAGTAAAGTAAAAAATATTTCAATCAAACTCTTCGTACCTTCAAATTTGATACGAGGAACCATCACAGTAGTAATACAATACAACATAGGAGGAGGATTAAAATTCTTTAAAAAATTGGTGTACGCAGGTTTCACAATATGACCAATAAAAGCATCATCGATCGTTTCTTTGAAAGTTTGCATCATAGTAACTATTGAAATAAAAATGCTACTAAAAGTAGATTCATAAGATTTTGAAAATTTGAAAGTTGCAGTTTTAAAAGGTTCTAAAAATTTCAACGGGAGTCATTTCAAAATTTGGAATATTTTTTGCAATACAAAAATCATTTATACATTCTTTATATTCAGTAACAACATATAGCAAATCAAAAGTAGAGTTCCATCGGTATTTAACATCCTTTAGAAATTTTCTAAAATATACATTTTAGGCCTACACCAAGCTTTCCATTCTTGGAATATGGTGCCACTTAATGCAATAAAATATACACAATTTCTAATGTTAACTATATATGGTTCGGCTATTTTTAATGCATCTTGAACACATAAATTTAAAATATGATATGCACATCTAACATGAAAATATTGTCAGATGAAGGGTTTAATGCGGTTTTTAATATACTAATTGATGCATTATTGTTAGATGCATTATCAAAACTTATACACATAATTTTATCACGAATACGAAAAACATCAGAAATTTCTAAAATACGATTTGCAATTTCATTACCACTATGGGGATAGGGCAACGCGGCAAGTGATATGATTCTTTTTTGAATAATCCAATCACTGTCTATCCAATGACAAGTTATTCCCATCATTGGAATATTGTTGCAACCCGTCCAACAATCGGAAGTTAAAGAAACTCTACAAGTTAAACTCCATAAAATGGCAGTCAAAGATAATCTCATTTCATTGTACATTTTAAAACAATTAGATTTGCAAGTATTTCTAGAGATTCTTTTAAAATGGGGGTTTAATGTGGTTTGATTAAAAGTTTCTAAGTCCCTACTCTCGGAATATAAAAATGGTAACTCTTCCTTTATTACTAGTCGGGCCATTTCCCGACGGACAAGTTTCGGATCATAAGAATGCTATCAACTACATCGGTCCTAGGGTGGATTTTTTGTTGGTCGGGTAGGTCTACAAGAAATTCTTTGTGTACTTTTTGGATGTGTCGTCTTATTGTACCGTTTCCTCACCCCTCTTCCATTTGTTTGGCTTTGAACATGTTTTAAAAACTTTTATACCTACACCCGGATTTTCTTCGTTCGGAATATAATCATAAAATTTTTGCCGATCACTAGTTTCACCTCTAGTTTTTCTACTACTACTCGGTTGTGTTGTTTTGGTTCCTTGTGTTTGTGGTTCTTCTTCTATGTCTATGTCTCCTACAAACTCATCGTGTGTACCAATGTATTGGGTCATAGGGTACTCTTCGGCAGGCTTATTTTGTGGGAGAATTGTAGGCCTATGAGACATGCCGGTGGAATCTTGTCCACTTTGGCTATGACCGCTAGCTCGTGATCTAGACATGTTGATATAGTAGTGTATGTGAAAAAATTAAATACAATGTAGGTGAGATAAGTTTTTAAAAAAATCTAAAAAACAATAAGAGGGTTGTGAGAGAGAAGATAAAAAAATCAACAAACAAATATGATAAAAAAAATTATAACTACAAAAAAATTATCAAGACAATAAGAGAGTTGTGAAATTTTGATACCATACTTCGCGGATACTCGTATATAGAATGAGAGTGAAAATAAAAGTAGAAGTAGAAGTAGAAGTCTGGACTTGTATATAGATAGAAAGAGAGCTTCTTTGTTGGAGCCTTCGAGGAGTTGAAGACTTGAAGACGAAGTTGAATGTTGAATTCGATACGATCGGAATTTGTCGTTTGATCGTTTCTATGTTGCTAGCTTCTTTGTTCATAAAATTTGGAATGAATTGTGATTGAATTGAGTATTAGTAGTAGTGAGAGTAAGAGAGTACGGTGTGAAATTTTTTGTTTGGGTTTAAGGGGTATTTATAGGGGAAAATAAAAACAAAAAACCAAAAAAAAATAACAAAAACCAAAAAAATGGCTATAACAGCCGTTCGACCCAGGTTTCTGCCGTTGAACCCGTGGATCGAATAGTCGACCCACACGGGTCGAACGTTTGACCCGTACGGATCCAACGGTTCGAAAGCCGTGGGTTTCGCACTATTCACCGGGTTCAAATCCGTTCATCAACGACCTGGGCCGACCCGCTTATACTCGCAGGTTCGACCAGGACCCGAACGGACTTCTAACGGGCCGGGTTTGGCGAGTGGGTTGCGGGCGGGTCGCGGGTCATTCCGGCCGAGTTGCCATCCCTAGTTCTGACTGGGTCTCCACTGACCTACCCATTAGCCTATCCAATGTCCCATATCCAATACCCAATATACAAAACCCAATAACCTAATTAAGTTCGTCAAGAAAAAAGTACATATTTGCATTATTCTTCTCCACATCTTTTGCAAATATTATTTTATTTTCCATGACCAAATATTGACATTATTTATTTTAAATCTTTCGGTGAATTTTATTCTCGTAGAAATATTCTCAGGTATATACCTAGTATATTTCTTACCAAAATAAAGTTATTTAATCCTACTCCTAATAGGTTATACGATATTTCCAAATTGGAAATTAGCTATTTAATAAATATTTTCCAATATTTACTAGATAACTAGGGAATAAGGAACCTACAGTGACATTCCAGAAAATTTTCCAAACGTATCACCAATTTTGCCATATTTTTATCCTCCAAATGTGTGATCTATATTGTTGAATATGATCTATATATCATATGACCTATAGATATTCAAAATCACGAGGATTGAAAATGTCTTACACACTCATCATATACTTGCAGAATGAAAGACTTTTTCAGCATAGAAGAAATGAGACAGCTGGATATATGAGGAAGACATTATCAAACCATATGATTCATATATGTGTCGGTTTTATGACATGTAGATCACATTGAACAGTGGATCATGCAGTTGCGGAAGGAATGTGTGTTGAATGGGTGAGACTATTGGAAATTTACCTAGAGTGCTACTCTAGGTTCGTTATTCTCAAATAACTAATACATTTATTTCCTAATAACACCCAACCTCCTTCTAGAAACCTCTAAATACACCCAACACTTCTCATTCTCCTTACAATGCTAAAAAATCCAAACCCTAAACCTAACACCTTTAGGCATTACCATCATCTCCATCGACATCGACTGTCGCCACACCTGACTACCATCTCCTCTGAAACCCTACCTCCACAAAACATGACCTCAACAAGCCAGATTTTGATGTTGGGTTTTGGGTTTGGACCTGACATCGCTAGTGACCACCTTGCCACCATTGCCTGCTATTGCTGCTGTTGCCGCTATCTTCCGTGCCACTGACCGCCAGACCCCTGGTTGGGTAACTCGCATTCTCCTTCTTATATTTTGTATTAAGAACATACAAACATATATTTACAAATTCAAATCAATATTAATAATGTTTTTAGCATACTTGTTTCTACTTATTTTGGTGTGGGAGCAAATAGATAGTGAGTTTATATTTGAAGGAAACTACTAAAGATTTGATTTTTGATCGTTACTGTAAAAGGTGGTTAGAGCTCTGGAGGTTGGATCTGAAACGTTGAATGAACATCATAATCTGAATCCGATGGTTGTTGATGCGGCCGATGGACCTACAAAAATTCGGAAACATCGGGGGTGGCCCCGACGACAGACCCTTCGACGCTTAAGTAAGAACCAGAGAGAGAAAGAGAGTCTGAGAGAGAAATTGCCAATTACAGTTACCTTCTGACTGAGGAAGGGGGAGGGTATTTATAAAACTGAGAAACTGTTTAAGAGATTGAGGTAAATCTGTTAGATAGATATGAATTCCTGATCTCCTGTTGATTCTCCCACTTAAGAGATAAGACACTCTGGTCTGGGGATAAGACACTTGACTTACAACCTCATAGGCTGGGTATCTCTCCTAGTGGGCCTAATCTGTCACTTTTAATGGGCTTGAAAGTGGTCCATGTTGTGTAGTTGAGCCTGAAAAATTCCTGGACATGTTAAAGAGACCAGTTATGATCAATCCGCCTGTAGAAGTTTTGAGATCAGTGCTGGAATCATATGTCCCTGATTTCCTGTGATTTCTACCATTATCATAATCCCCTCACTCCCGGGAGACAATTTTCTTGGCTTTCGAGAAGTAGTTCACCCTATCTTTGGATTCTGGAATACAATCTTAACTTTCAGGGTGTATTGGAGATACTTGGAACTGATCAGAAGCTTCTAACGATGGAGAATATTTTCTTGGACTTTTCTGGATTTTAAAATAATTTTCCCAAATTTAAAATCGCTTTTTCAAAAATTTTTAATTAATAAACCTAAATTTAAATTATTTTTCTGAAATTTTAATTAATTTTCCAAATTAAATAATCATTTTTTGGATTTTTATAATTGGTTTTTCAAATTTAAAATGAATTTAGGGTTTTTTATGAATAATCATATCACGACACATTTTCAAAGCGATTAGGTGCATCCATCAGCTCCAGGCTCGCGCCCAGATGCATTTAAGAAGAGAGCGGAAGGGGGACAGGCGACGTGGAGGCATCGAACGTGTCGATCTCGCTTGAGTGCTCTTTTTGAGGGGGACGAGTGGCAGAGGATGGGAGCAAAGCTTCGTGACACGACGTGGCCGAATCGGGAGTGCCAATCTCGTGCAAGCATGCTTTTCTAAGGGATCAAATGGCTAGTGGCTGCAGCAAGCACCCGCAAGATCGACCAACGGTTTTGTTGAGCTATGGGCATTTTTCTTGGGTTTCGAATCCTCGTCGTCCATCTCCCTTGATCGTGCTTCATATTTGGAAGGCCACGGCGGTAAGGACTCATTGCAGGCTGGTCTTCATCGCCCCTTCATCATCGAGTAACTTCATCCAGTCGAGCTATGGATCGAGTTGGAGATTTCGAGCTATGGGTCATTGTTGTCATTGAGCTACCACTTTGTCGTCAAGCTACTTCGTCCAGTCGAGCTATTGGTCAAGTTGGAGTTTTTGAGCTATGGAAGATGAGCTTCGGTCAAGCTATGGTGGTGTCGAGCTCTGATCTTGGTCGAGCTACCACCTTCGTCAACCTATGAGCATCGTCGACCTATGAAGCTATCTCGTCGAGCTATGGAGCTGTCGACCTATGGAGGGGCTCTGTTTTGACGTTTGGTCGAGCTATGGAGGTGCTCTATTTTTGAAGTTCGGTCGAGCTTTGGAGATCCTCCGTCGGGCTATGGATCTTCGAACTGTTGAGCTATGGAGCTGAGTTTTGGTCGAGCTATGGAGATCCTCCGTCGAGATATGGAGCTTCGAACCGTCGAGCTATGGAATCGAGTTTTGGTTAAGCTATGGAGATCCTCCGTCGAACTATGAAGTCGAGTTTTGGTCGAGCTATGGAGTTGATCGAATTCATTCAGCGATCAGGAGTTCGGCAGAGTGCAGAGCTTTTGACGAAGCGAAAGCTTGGAGTTAGGTTTTGCAAGCTTTCGAAGTGGCAAACTTTCTTGTTTGTTGAGCTGTGCTTGGCAGAAGAAGCTCTTCTTTGGGTTCTGAAGAAGAGAGTTTGGGTTTTGAAAAAGAAGTTCGGGTTTGGGTTTGGAATCCCCTCGGGTTTGAACCCACACCCTGATGCTTTTTTTTAAGTTGGCTTTGGGCCACAAGTTTTGTGTATTGGATTTCAACCCGAATCCCGCTTCTTCTTTCCTTTTTCTTCTTTTTATTTTAAACTTGTGTTGCCTTTGACTTTTTTGCTATTTGCGTAGTTTTAGCCGGTTCTCCTTCTTCAAAGCTAGGCACTTCGAATTTGAGTTTAGGGCCAAGTCGAAGTTCGTGCTGTGGGTATTGCCAGTGCCTATTCAAATTCTTTTTTTCATGCTTGGTGTAGCACGAAGTTTTTGAGGGAGACAGTTGTGTATATGCAGCTTGTTGTATGCTGCGTATTGTTTTTGTTGGTGGTGTATGCCCTAGAGGCCAGTTGTGTATTGACATTACTAGTTTACATTGTATCATGATATTTATTTCATATATGAGGTATTTCATTTATTGTGTTGTTTATTGTGATTAAATGAACATAATAAAGTCCTTAGAATAGTAGGTTCTATATCATAGGATATCAAGTGCATGACTTGATTGTCATATCCTATTGGTTGTAATCAGAACACTATTCTTAAATGTCCCTAGTCAAGTATTATTGTGAATTAGGACAGCAATAATACATAGAGACTAGTATGTGCGTAGAATGATGTCCATATCATACGGATCATCGATATGAGATATCAAGTCTTCACATGGATACATATTAGAGTAATAATATACTGGACTAACCCACCATTAGAATGTTGCATGGATCGTTACGTGAGTGTCATAAGCAGTTCTCACAGTGACCAAGGTGTATGTAGTCCTTTGGCTTGAATTCACTACGGTTCGCTACATGAGAAGTTATACATTTTAATGTCGTCAAACGTTGCTTATAATAAGGTGATTATAAAGTCGACTATTGGATATACTACAAATCATGCGGAGGGACGTGAGTGACTTGATACGATTTGTCCCTCTTACATAACAGGAGTGATATGTATGGGCCCCTTGATTGAGTGAGACTGTAAAATGCATGGCCATCAAATGAGTATATGATATATTGAGCTCATTTGTTTTAGTAAGTCTACTCGGACATTAAGAAACTAAAGATTGAACTATACAAGGGTGACACATTCTATGCCTTGTGGTCAATTAAGATATTTGGACAAAGGGACTAGACTACATGGTAACATTGGTCACGGATAAGTTATGTCTAATCACTGGCATTCCCGTTACTTGAGTAGCAGGGATGTATTGCTAGATATTGCTCACTTTTTATAATACTAGAATATGATTTTAGTATTACTGTCAACGTAACGGGAACCTACAGGGTCACACACTTAGAATAGATCGAAATTGAGATTTAAATTCATAAGTTGAATTTAATTGTGTATCCAAGTAAGACTTGGACTCCCGACATTGGCTGGACATTCAATTAGATTAAATGGGCTGATTAAAGTTCAAATGCCCATACACGAATCTGAACCAGGTCAGATTGTGAGTCCAACAGCCTCATTACTCTCTTAGGGTTGATTTATGCAGCTATATATATGATATGTATCTGTGAAAAAAGGTGTACATGAAAATACCCTAGCCGTCACAGAAATTGTGAAAGAGAGACAACGTGAGGAACATCCTCATCCTGCAGCTAGCACTGTGGCGTAAGGGAAAGCTTGGTTTGATCCGTTCGTGTGGATACCGTAGTGGCACAACAATATTGCAGTGCTGTGATAGACATTGATTGGAGACAGCAGATCCATCTTCAAGGTATAACCCCTAAACACGATTTATGGTTTTTGAATGGATTCATGGCTATGTCTTGATATTTCTTTGTAACTTTTTTGCTGTGTACTTGATCGGAGACTACCATCGAATCCTAACAGTGGTATCAGAGCCACTTGCAAAATCATAATTCGGTTATGAAAGATATGTGACTATTTGTGGTGTGTTCGAACATTTGGTAGAAAGATTCATATGTGATATATGTTTTGCAACAATTGCAATATAAGAATTCGTTTATGTGTTGGTTGTTAACACAGATGCCACACTAGGGTAGCCATCAGTTTATGTGTTGGTTGTTAACACAGATGCCACAAGGGACCCCCGTGCTAGCTCTGCGTAGGGCAATAATGATTCCCCAAAAACCATTTTTTTAAAATAAACTAAATAAAATCATAACTACATATAAAATCATAACCACATATTCTTTGATTATTATGTTCTGTGATAGATGGTGCATGGTTCTGGCTTTAGTTCTATGATACATGGTTTATGTTCTGTGATGTATTGTTTATATTTTGGTATTTTGAATATGGCCTGTGTGTCGTACCTTTCTCTCTACATTTTCAATGTAATCCTTTCTCTCTAAACTTCAATTGTACATTATTTCTTTATATGTAAATGTAATCTCACTGAGGAGGCAAGGAATTGGCAACCATATAAGGACAAGATTGGGAAGCTGCTTGGAGAAGATGGTATAATCCATTTTTTCAGTTTTTGATACTCTCATTGGCTTGAGAGAACTAGTGTGTTAGGGCCACAACCAAGTCACATAAATTTTATGCTTTTAATTTTGTATGAGATGCTTTGTTGTATGCTAATGGATGATGAATGTTGAGATCAATTAATAAAATAGCAAAAATTCGTCAAAGTAAATATTAAGTTGCAATAAGATGTCTTCCAATGCATGGTACTCGTCTAGGCTAGGATCGATTAAGTGTAGGTTGCCAAAGTAAGGTGCCTTTATCTATCCCAGTAAGGCGCGATGGGATAAAAGTAATATTCAATTGCTAACCATTGGGTCAGACTTAACTATACTATTTCAATAGGATTGAAGGTTTAGGGGCATAAAGTTGGTCATTAGTCTTTGAGATAGATTAGAGTAAGTGTTACTCACCCAACTATCCAAGAATTGTATATGATGTAATTGGAAAATATTCCCTACCTAAATAGTTGAATTTTGGGTGATCAGCCAAAGCTGACTCAAAACTAGGTGAAATATGGATCTTGACCTACTAGAAAATTTTACGATAGGATTTTCCAAGTCAATGATGTGGGTCATTGATTTGAATAAAAATAGTAGGAGGCACATTTAAAAAATACCTTATTAAATATTTCAATGTCATGATACATATTCTGCATATTTCTGTTTTCTGTTGATGGTTAAATATTTTTTCTTTGCATATTTTATGAAATGATATTTACTTTGGATATTTATGTTGATAGATTAACATGGCATCCAACACATCAAATAACCTATTATTGCGATCTGTCCTTGAGAATGACAAACTGTCTGGAACAAATTTTCTAGACTAGTATTGGAATCTGAGGATAGTCCTTAGGCATGAAAAAAAAACTTGTATGTTCCAGACCAGCCTATTCCAAATCCATCTGCTGCAAGTGCCCCTCGCACCGAAAAGGATGTTCATAAGAAGCATCTAGATGACGCCTTGGACGTTAGTTGTCTCATGCTATCCACCATGAACTCTGAGCTTCAGAAGCAACATGAGAACATGGATGCCTACAATATGATCGTACACCTCAAGAGGCTTTATCAAGAGCAGGCTAGGCATGAGAGGTTTGAAGTCTCAAAAGCATTATTTCAGTGCAAACTGGCAGAAGCAATCCCTGTTGGAACTTATGTGCTCAAGATGATTAGGTACATAGAGAATCTTGAAAGGCTTGGTTTCCCATTGGACGAAGTGTTGGCCACTGACTTGGTCCTGCAATCGTTGCCGAAAAGTTATAGTCAGTTCGTCTTGAACTACAATATGAATGAAATTGGCAAACCTCTGCCAAAACTGCTAAGCATGTTGAGAACTACTGAATAGAATATTAGTAAGGAAAAGACCATTATAATGGTCCAACAGGCCAAAGGTAAGGGCAAGAAAAAAAAGCAGATTAAGAAACTCAAAGGCAAGGAGAAGGACAAGGGCAATATCAAGCTCAGCACTTCTGCCTTGAAACTAAGGGTGGGGTGGCTAAGAAGGGCACATGCATCCACTGTGGTGAGATCGGACATTGGAAGAGGAACTGCCATATGTACCTGGAGGAGCTTAAGAAGAAGAGAGTGAGATTTCCACAAAAGGTATTTTTTGTTATAGAAGTCAATTTATCTACTTCTGCATCTTGGGTATTAGATACTAGATATGGATCTCACATTTGTGTAAATATGCAGGATCTCAAAAGGAGTAGACCATTGGCTAAGGGCAAAGTTGACCTACGAGTTAGAAATGGAGCAAAAGTTGCTTCTTTAGCTGTAGGAACTTGTCATTTATAATTGCCCACTAGGCTTAGAGAACTGTTATTTTATGCCTACTATTAGTAGAAATATTATTTCTATTTCTTGTTTGGACAAGAAGAGTTTTTCATTTATAATAAATGGCAAAAGTTGTTTTATTTATTTGAATGATATCTGTTATGCTTGTACACAATTGAGTAATGGACTTTATATTCTCGACCTTGAAATCCCCGTTTATAATATAAATACTAAGAGGTTTAAATCAAATGATACGAACCCAACTTACCTCTGGTATTGTCGTTTGGGCCACATAAATGAAAACCGCATATCCAAACATCATAAAGATGGATTCTTGGACTCATTTGATTTTGAATCATATGATGTATGTGAACCTTGTTTGTGGGGCAAGATGAGAAAAGCTCCATTCAATGAAAAATGTGAAGGGCTAGTGATCTTTTAGGTCTCATACATAGTGATATTTGCAGACTTTTCAACAGATTGTCTAGAGGAGGTTTTCAGTACTTCATTACATTTACTGATGGTTTCAGTAGATATGGATTTGTGTAACTGCTGAAACACAAATCAAAGTCATTTGAAAGTTCAATGAATTCAAGAATGAGTTACAAAATCAACTTGGTAAAGTATCAAAGCCCTTCGATTAGATCGAGGGGTGAGTACTTAAGCCAATATTTTGATGACTATCTAATAGAGTGCGGGATAATATTTTAACTTACTCCTCCTGGAACACTGCAATTGAATGGTGTCTCTGAGAGGAGGAACCGGACCGTGTTAGATATGGTCCGATCAATGATGAGTCATGCAGATCTTCCAAGCTCTTTCTGGGGACATGCTCTATTAACAACTACTTTTGCACTTAACCATGTTCCATCTAAAACGGTTCAAGAGACACCATATGACATATGGACTGGGAGGCATCCTAGTGTCTCTTTTATGAAGATTTGGAGTTTTGAAGCATATGTAAGGTGCCAAGTCCCTGATAAACTTGGTCTCAAATCTGATAAGTGCTTCTTTGTAGGATATTCCAAGGAAACTAAGGGATACTATTTCTATAATCCGACTGAAGGCAAAGTGTTTGTCGCATGGACTGCTGTGTTCCTAGAGAGAGAATTTATCTCCAAAAGAACTAGTGGGAGAATAATAGAACTTGAAGAAATTCAAACTTCGCAATGTTTCGGCGAACCAATGATGGAAATGGAGAAGACTCCAAAAATTGTTGTGGAACAACCACCTGCTCAAGTAGCACAAGGCCTACGTAGGTCTAGTAGGATACCTCATCAATCCGAGAGATATGGATTTCTCGTGACTCAGTATGGTGATATATTATTCATGGATCAGGATGAGCCTATGACTTATGAGGAAGCTATAAAAGGCCTAAATTCTAAGAAATGGCTTGAGGCCATGAGATCTGAGATGGAATCCATGTATACCAACTAAGTATGGACCTTGGTAGATCCACCCGAAGGGGTAAAACCTATAGGGTGCAAATGGGTTTTCCAAAAGAAAACTGACAAGGATGGTAATGTGCATATCTTTAAGGGGCGGTTGGTGGCAAAAAGGTTTCAAACAAGTTCATGGTGTAGATTATGATGAGACTTTTTCCCCAGTTTCCATGCTTAAATCCATTCGATCTTGCTTGCTGTTGCAGCATATCATGATTATGAAATCTGGCAGATGGATTTGAAAACTGCTTCCTAAATGGAAATCTTCTCAACGATGTGTACATGACACGGCCTGAAGACTTTGTCACTCCAAAGGATGCTAGAACGGTGTGTAAACTGCAACGATCCATTTATGGATTAAAGTAAGCTTCCAGAAGCTAGAATCTTCGTTTCGATGATGCAATCAAAGAGTTTGGTTTCATCAAGAACGAAGATGAACCTTGTGTCTACAAGAAGGTTAGTAGGAGCACATTTGTATTTCTGGTGTTGTATGTAGATGAAATAATACTCATTGGGAATGACATCCCTACCTTACAGTCTGTAAAGACTTGGCTAGAAAAATGCTTTTCCATGAAGGACTTAGGTGAAGCTACCTATGTATTAGGCATCAATATCTATAGAGATAGATCAAGGAGGCTGCTTGACCTGAGTAAAAGTACATACATAGATAATGTATTGAAATGCTTCAATATGCAAGAGTCCAAGAAAAGATTTCTCCCTATGTCGCATGTAAGCCTGTTTAAGGCTCAATGTCTTCCACTCAAGATGAGAGAGACCCCATGACTAAGATTCCATATGCATCTGCAATTTGATCTATAATGTATGCCATGTTATGTGCTGGTCCAAATGTCTCATATGCTTTGAGCATGACGAACATGTACCAATCAGATCCCGGTAAGAGTCACTGGACTGCTGTCAAGAACATCCTTAAGTACTTAAGAAGGATTAAGGATTTGTTCATGGTATATGGAGCTGAGGAAGAGCATGTTGTAAAGGGTTACACTGACGCTAGCTTCCAGTCGAATAAGGACGACTCCAAATCGCAATCGGATTTTGTGTTTTGCCTAAATGGTGGAACTGTGAGCTGGAAGAGTTTGAATCAAGAGACAGTAGCCGATTCCACCACAGAGGCTGAGTATATTGATGCCTCTAATGTAGCAAAAGAGGCAGTTTGGATCAGAAAGTTCATCACTGAACTTGGCGTGGTTCCTAGCATTATGGATCCGCTAGACCTCTATTGTGATAAAAATGGGACCATTGCACAAGCTAAGGAGCCTAGATCTTACCAGTGATCCAAACGTATACTTTGGCACTTCCATCTCATTCGAGAGACCATCGATAGAGGAGATGTGAAGATATGCAGAGTACTAACAGATGGTAACATCGCTGACCTACTGACAAAACCTCTTCCACAGCGAAAGTATGAGGGTCACACTAGAATTATAAGTATTAGATGTATGTCTGATTGGCTCTAGTGCAAGTGGGAGATTGTTGGTGAATGCCCTAGAGGCCAGTTGTGTATTGACATTACTAGTTTACATTGTATCATGTTATTTATTTCATATATAAGGCATTTCATTTACTGTGTTGTTTATTGTGATTAAATGAACATAATAAAGTCCTTAGAATAGTAGGTTCAATATCATAAGATATCAAGTGCATGACTTGATTGTGAGATCCCAGTGGTTGTAATCAAAACACTATTCTTAAATGTCCCTAGTCAAGTATTATTGTGAATTAGAACAACGATAATACATAGAGACTAGTATGTGTGTAGGCTGATGACCATATCTTACAGTTCATCGATATGAGATATCAAGTCTTCACATGGGTACATATTAGAGTAATAATGTACTGGACTGACCCACCATTAGAACGCTGCATGGATCGTTACTTGAGTGTCATAAGCGGTTCTCACAGTGACCAAGGTGTATGTAGTCCTTTGACTTGAATTCACTACGGTTCCCTACATGAGAAGTTATACATTTTAATGTCGTCAAACATTGTCTGTAATAAGGTGATTATAAAGTTTACTATTGGATATACTACAAATCATGTGGAGGGATGTGAGTGACTTAGATAGGATTTGTCCCTCTTACATAACAGGAGCGATATCTATGGGCCCCTTGATTGAGTGAGACTGCAAAATACATGGTCATGCTCAAATGAGTCAATATGAGATATTTAGCTCATTTGTTTTAGTAAGTCTACTCGGACATCAAGAAACCAAATATTGAACTATACGAGGGTGACACGCTTTATGCCTTGTGGTCAATTAAGATATCTTGACAAAGAGACTAGACTATATGGTAACATTGGTCACGGATAGGTTATGTCTAATCACTGACATTCCCGTTACTTGAGTAGCAGTGATGTATTGATAGATATCGCTTACTATTTGTAATACTAGAATATGATTTTAGTATTACTGTCAACGTAACGGGAACCTGCAGGGTCACACACTTAGAATGGATCAAAATTGAGATTTAAATTAATAAGAAAAATTTAATTGGGGATCCAAGTAAGACTTGGATTCCTGCCATTGGTTGGACTTAGATTAAATGGGCTGACTAAAGTTCAAAGGCCCATACACGAATCTGAACCAGGTCAGATTATGAGTACAACAGCCTCATTAATCTCTTAGGGTTGATTTTCTGCGTCTATATATATGATATGTATCTATGGAAAAAGGTGTACATGAAAAAATCCTAGCCGTCACAGAAATTGTGGGAGAGAGACATCGTGAGGAACATCCTCATCCCGTAGCTAGCACCACGGCGTGAGGGAAAGCTTGATTTGATCTGTTTGTGTGGATACTGTAGAGGCACAGCAATATTGTAGTGCTGTGATTGACATTAATTAGAGATAGCAGATCCATCTTCAAGGTATAACTCCTAAACCCGATTTATGATTTTTGCATGGATCCATGGCTAGGTTTCGATACTTCTTTGTAACTTTTCTACTATGTATTTGATCTGAGACTAATATCAAATCCTAACAGTTGTACCTACTTGATCTAATTTGCAAGCTTTGGGCTTGATTAGGTGTAACTTGAGCTTGGAGTTAGGCCAAGTGAGGAGCTTTTGTTGTTGAAGTTCTCCTTATAGCCGAGGGTGGAAGTGAGATGACTTCGACTTCTAGTTTTTGGATCGTGATCATCGAAGCTTTGAGATTGATATTGGCATTTGGGTAGCACTTTGTTCGTTGTGCATATGTGGAGTCATATATGTATATATGTCTATGTGTATATTTATTCAGATATGTACACATGTCTATATGTATATACACTCATACACACAAAGTGCGTTATTTGAACCATTTAGCTTTTAGATCAATTAAGTATTATCTTTTTAGTGAAGATGGTTTTTTGTGCTCGTCAACTCGTCTTGTTGGATAAGCGCCTTGTTGTTGACCAAGTGTTGTCTTGTTCCCCCATTTCGTTGAACCGCCCTTTCGTCGACTAATCTTTATGTTGTTCGCTTGTTGTCGATCGAGCGTTTCGCCATTAAACAGGTGTTTCGTTGGTCTGCGAGCTGAACACTTTTACCATTGGATCTTGTATATGTAACTGACCTAGGAGAGCTGATGCATAAGCAAACGTCCGAAGGTGGTGGGATTGCAAACTTGCTGTCTGATCCCAGCATGTTTGTTGAAACGACTCTGTGACGAAGTTGAACAATTGAGCTTGATATTTGTTTCCGACAAGTTTGGAGAGACAACCTTGAGACGGAGTTAAACATTTGATCGTGTTGTTTTTTCCCAACAAGTTTTTAGAGAACTTTGAGATGGAGTTGATGCTGAACCTGCCGTTTGATCCCAGAAATTTTGTAGAGTTAACTTTGAGATGGAGTTGAATATAGCACTTGCCATTTGCGCCCATCATGATTTGGGAGGCAACTCTGAGACGACGTTGAAAGTTGAACATGTAGTTTGCACCCGACAAGTTTGGGAAGAAACTCTGAGATGGAGTTGAATGTTGAACTTGTCGTTTGAGCCCAGCAAGTTAGTAGAGGCAACCTTAGGCCAGAGTTAGGTGACAAACCTATTGCATGAAGGTAAGGGATTGTTGGAAGGATTAGAGGGAAGAGCAGGGCTTTGAACTCATTGTTTTGACTCAACAAGTTGCTTTGTTTGCAAAGATGACTTTTCGAGCTCAGGGCAAGGCATTAAACACGTTGTTTGGGATCAACGAGTTGTTGACAAAACCTGAGCGAAGAGCAAGGCATTAAACTCATTGTTTGGAGTCAACGAGCTGTTGATGGAGCTCGAGCAAAGGGCGAATCGTTCAACTCGTTGTTTGAAGTCAACGAACTGTTGACGGAGCTCAGGCAAAGAGTAGAGCATTGGACTCGTTGTTTAGAGTCATCGAGTTGCTGACGGAGCTCGAGCGGGGAGCAGGGTGTTGAACTCGTTGTTTGGAGTCAATGAGTTGTTAATGAAGCTCAAGCGGAGAGCAAGGCATAAATTCGTTGTTTGGAATCAATGAGTTGTTGATTGGGCTCGAACGGTGAGCAGAGCGTTGAACTCTTTGTTTAGAACCAACGAGTTGTTGATGGAGCTCGAGCGGTAAGTGGAGCATTGAACTCATGGTTTGGAGTCAACGAGTTTCTGATGGCGCTTGAGGGTTGAGCAGAGCATTGAACTCGTTGTTTGGAGCCAACGAGTTGTTGAAGGAACTCTTTTTTGAGTTTCCTTGATATTGAAGTGAAGTCCCTTGTGTTTGTTCATCGTTGAGTTGATTTCGTTCTTCTCTTTGCTGATAAGTAGCAGTGCACATCGAATATGATCCTTGAGACATTGAGCTTGCTCAGGTGAATGTGATCAGAAAAGATCGGAGCTTGCCCACCTAAGGAAGTATTTTCTTGAATTTTATACTCAAGAGTTCAGACGGCCCTGTGGAGATGTTAGCTGGCAGGAGGCCTGTGAAGAGGTTTTTATCTCTTAGGCAGAGCATCCCTTTATTGTGTAGCTTGTTGTTAAGATTTATGAGCCGTCGACTGGGTTCTTTGTAGCTAATGAACAAGGCCTCAAATTTGTTGTTTATAGCTAACAAATTGTCGATGGTGTTGATATGCGTAGTGTTTGACAGAGTTAGAACTTGTCCGTCTGGTACCCAGCTAGTCATAGGAGCAACTCCGAGGAAGAGTTATTTTCCAAATTTGTTGTATGGGTATTTAACTAGTTATAGGAGCAACTATAAGGGATAGTTATTTTCCATACTTGCTATATGGGTTCTCCAACAAATTGTGAGAGTCACATCGAGTGGCGAGTTGAACCCAAATGTTGCTTTTTCATGTTTTATTGGAGTAACTACAATCCACGATTTTGGACCTCTAATCTGTCTTTAAGGAATTTAAACTAGTATCAGGAATAGATCGAACAGTCAGTTGAACTCCGAACGTGCTTGATTGTAGGTTGCTAAAATAACTCTGTTTCATGGGTATGGATTCCGAACTTGTTAGTTTAGGTATTAACAGATTGCAGGAGCAGGTCAAATGGCGAAGCGAACTCTGAACTTTCTTTGTTATAGATTGCTAGAGTAACTTTGAGTAATGGGTATGGGCTCCGAACCTGTTAACGAGGCGTTAACGAATTGCAGGAGCATATCAAAAGGCAAAGCGAACTCTGAACTTACTTTGTTGCAAATTGATAGAGTAACTTCCAGCCATGGGTATGGACTCCGAACCCGTCTTATAAGGAGCTTTTAATGAACTTTAGTGCCGTTTATAGGAGTAGGCTTGGTGTTTAACTCATTTTATGCATTCATAGAGTTGTAGAATAATTCTACAAAAATTAATACTAAATTGTAATGGAAAATAAAACTAAGCGGCTGCTCTAGTGGCTGGCCGTTATTACATGCAATGACTGGTAGTGAAACCAATCTTTATTGAAAAGTAAAACTAAATGGCTTCCATAGTGGATGGTCTTTATTACAAGTTGAGAAAATTTTCTACTACTACTACTAAGAGAGGACATTTTAGATGCTCTCGTTATACTTCATAAAGTGTTCTACTTTTCAAGTCTGTGTTGATATCTCCTTGCCCCCGGGGTCTTCAAGTTGATGAGCTGTTAGGCGAACACCTTGGTAGACCTTGTCTGGACTTGCCTGTTTTGGACCGGGCCTCTCTTTGTTTAGCAGAGAAAAGAGACATTTAGATTCACCAATGTGTTTAGGCAGGACAGTTTCTTTTAGTTGAATGAGCGGAGCGGCTTCGGGCGATGGGTTCAAGTCTATTACTATATTCTGATGAGAATGAATATGGACCTAGTGGGAGATGATTTGACATGTTTGGATTTTTGGCTGGATTTTCTATGGCAGTGGCTTCCAGCTTGTTCACGGACTGTGATTGCTTTGCAGTGGTTGTTCTAAGGCATCGAGGAGGAGAACCGAACCCCCATTGTAGCGGTGTAGCATGATCGTGCTGCCTGTTGGCTCACTACAACTTGGCCTACACCTGCTATTGTTAGGAACTGTTAGTGTATGCCCTAGAGGCCAGTTGTGTATTGAAATTAGTAGTTTACATTGTATTATATTTAAGCATTTCATTTATTTTGTTTTTTATTGTGAATTAAATGAACATAATGAAGTTCTTAGAATAGTAAGTTAAATGGCATGGGATATCAAGTGCATGACTTAATTGTGAAATCCTATTAGTTGAAATCAAAATATTGTTCTTAAATGTTCATTGTCAAGTATTATTGTGAATTAGGACAACGATAATACATACAGACCAGTGTGTGCGTAGACTGATGACCATTCTCACAAGTCATAGATATGAGATATCAAGTCTTCACATGGGTACAAATTAAAGTAATAATGTACTGGACTGACCCACGATGAGAACGCTACATGGATCGTTATGTGAGTGTCATAAGCGGGTTTCACAGTAACCATGGTGTACGTAGTCGTTTGACATGAAGTCACTATGGTTTCCTACATGAGAAGTTATATGTTTTAATGACGTCAAACGTTGCCTGTAAAAGGGTGATTATAAAGTGGACTATTGGATATACTACAAATCATGCAGGAGGATGTTAGTGACTTAGATAGGATTTGTCCCTCTTACATAGTAGGAGCGATATCTACCCTTGATTAAGTGAGACTACAAAATACATGGCAGTGCTCAAATGAGTCAATATGAGATATTGATCTCATTTGTTTTATTAAGTCTACTCAGACATCAAGATATCAAAAATTGAACTATACAAGAGTGATACGCTCTATGCCTTGTGGTCAATTAAGAAATCTGGACAAATGGATTAAAATACATGGTAACAGTGGTCACGGATAGGTTATGTCAAATCACTGACATTCTCGTTACTTAAGTGACAATGATGTATTGTTAGATACCACTCACCATTTGTAATACTCGAATATGATTTTAGTATTACTGTCAATGTAATGAAAACATACAGGGAAACACACTTAGAATGGATCAAAATTGGAATTTAAATTCGTAAGATAAATTCAACTAGGGATCTGAGTAAGACTAGAAATCCTGACATTGGTTGGACATTTAATTAGATTAAATGAGTTGACTAAATTTTAAAGGCCCACATACGAATCTGACACAGGTTAAATTGTGTTCCCAACAACCTCATTACTCTCTTAGGGTTGGTTTTTTGAACATATATATATGATATGTATCTGTGAAAAAGTGACACGTGAAAAACCCTAGCATCACAAAAAGTGAGAGAGAGAGATCATGAGGATGAACATCCCCTTCCCGCAGCTAGCAATGCAGTCTGAGGGAGAGCCGTTTTTTGTTCTGTTCGTATGGATCCGCAGAGGCACCAAAATATTGCAGTGCTATGATCTGCATATTGTGGAGACAACAGTTCCATCTTTAAGGTATAACTCCTAAACACGGTTTATGGTTTTCGCATGGATCCATATCTAGGTTTCAATAATTTTGTAACTTTTTTGCTGTGTTTTTAATCATTGATTGCCTTCGAAACCTAACTGTGGTATTAGAGTATCTTGAGAAACCATAATTCAATTATGTATGATATGTGATTATTTATGATATATTCGCACTTTTGGAAGAAAAATTCATATGTGATATAATTTTTGCAACAGTTGCAATATATGGATTCGTTTATGTGTTGGTTCTTAACATAGATGCCACACAAGGGTAGCCCTCGGTTTGGAACCATTAAAATGCCTGGAGCAGTAAGATGTGATTTGCAGTGACGTTAGGGTTTCTTAAAGCATGAAGAGTTCATTTGCCTTCATTGTTTGCAGTGGCGTTAGGGTTTCTTAAAACATGAAGAGTTCATGCTCTGGCGGTGACAAATGATGAGCCAAATTTTTGCTCCGAGCGCTACCCCGCTTCCCACAAGGGCGGCCTCCCCTTGACCCCTGCCTACTGACCCACAGCGAAACCCTCGTGCCAACTCTACGTAGGGCAATATTGATCCCCCCAAAACCAATTATTTTTAAATAAACTAAATAAAATCATAACAACATATTCTTTGTTTATTATTTTATGTCATGCATGGTGCGTGGTTGGGGTCTTAGTTCTGTGATGCATGGTTTATGTTCTATGATATATTTTGAATACGGCATGCGTGTCGCGCCTTTCTCTCTACATTCTCAATGTAATCCTTTCTCTCTACACTCTGATTGCGCATTCTTTCTTTATATGTAAATGTAATCTCACTGAGAAGACAAGGAATTGGCAACCATACAAGGACAAGATTGGGAGCTGCTTGGAGAAGACAGTATAATCTCTTTGTTCAGTTTTTGATACTCTCATTGGGTTGGGAGAGTCAGTGTGTTAGGACCACAAGCATGTCACATATATTTTATGCTTTTTATTTTGCATGAGATGCATTGTTTTAGTTGTATGCTAATGGATGGTAAATGTGAGATCAATTGATAAAATAACAAAATCAGTCAAAGCAAATATTAAGTCGCAATAAGATGTCTTCCAATATGTGGCACTCATCTAGGCTTGGATCGATTAAGTGCAGGTCTGCCAAAGCAGAGTGCTTTTATCTATCCTAGTGAGACGCGATGGGATAAAAGTAATATTCAATTGCCAACCATTAGGTCTGACTTAAGTAGGCTATTTCAATAGGACTAAAAGTTTAGAGGCATAGAGTTGGGCTTTAGTCGATGAGATAGATTAGAATAAGTGTTATTCACCCAACTATCCAAGAGTTGCATACGATGTAATTGGAAAGTGTTCTCTACCTAAATAACTGAATTTTGGCTGATCAGCCAAAACTGACGCAAAACTAGGTGAAATATGAATCTTGGCCTACTAGAAAATCTTACGATGAGACTTTCCAAGTCAATGATGAGGGGCGATAATTTGAATAAAAATAGTAGGAGATGTATTTAATAAAAGACCATATTAAATATTTCAATGCCATGATACATACTTTGCATATTTCTGTTTAATATTTCAATGAAATGATATTTACTTTGCATATTTTTGTTGATAGATTACCATGGCATCCAACACATCAAATAATCTATTATTGTGATCTGTCCTTGAGAAGGACAAACTGTCGAGGACAAATTTGCTAGACTTGTACAGATTTATGAGGATAGTCCTCAAGCATGCAAAAAAATGTATGTTCTAGAGCAGTCTATCCCTGAGCCACTTACTGCAAGTGCCCCTCGCACCGAAAAGGATGCTCATAAGCAGCACCAAGATGACGCCTTGAACGTTGGTTGTCTCGTGCTAGCCACCATGAAATCTGAGCTTCAGAAGCAACATGAGAACATGGATTCCTATGATATGATCATGCACCTCAAGAGGCTCTATCAAGAGTAGGCTATGCATGAGAGATTTGAAGTCTCAAAGGAATTTTTCAGTGCAAACTGGTAGAAGGAAGCCCTGTTGGAAATCATGTGCTCAAGATAATTGGGTACATAGAGAACCTTGAATGGCTAGATTTCCCTTTAGGTCAAGAGTTGGCCACTAACTTGGTCCTGCAATCCTTGCCGGGAAGTTATAGTCAATTCATCATGAACTAAAACATGAATTGAATTGACAAATCTCTGCTGGAACTGTTAAGCATGTTGAGAATGTTGAGCAGAATATTAAAATGGGAAAGACCATTATGATGGTCCAACAGGCCAAAGGTAAGGGCAAGGGCAAAAAGCCGGTTAAGAAATCCAAAGGCAAGGGGAAGGTCAAGGGAAATTTCAAGCCCAGCACTTCTGCCTTGAAACCTAAGGGTGGTGTGACCAAGGAGGGCACATGCTTCCACTGTGGTGAGATCGGACATTGGGAGAGGAACTGCCAAAAGTACCTGGAGGAGCTTAAGAAGAAGAAAGGAAGTGAGACTTTCAATACAGGTATTTTTGTTATAGAAGTTAATTTATTTACTTCTGCATCTTGGGTATTAGATATTGGATGTGGATCTCACATTTGTGTAAATGTGCAGGATCTCAAAAGGAGTAGATCATTAGCTAAGGGCGAAGTTGACCTATGAGTTGGAAATGGAGCAAAAGTTGCTGCATTAGCTGTAGGAACTTGTCACTTATCATTGCCTACTGGGCTTATCATTCAGTTAGAGAACTGTTATTTTGTGTTTCCTATTAGTGGGAATATTATTTCTAATTCTTATTTGGACAAGAAGGGTTTTTCATATATAATAAAGGACAAAAGTTGTTTTATTTTTTTGAATGATATCAGTTATGCTAGTGCATAATTGAGTAATGGACTTTATATTCTCTACCTCGAAATGCCCGTGTATAATATAAATACTAAGAGGTTCAAATCAACTGATACGAACCAACCTTACCTCTGGCATTGTCGTTTGAGCCACATAAATGAGAACCGCATATCTAAACTCCATAAAGATGAATTCTTGGACTCATTCAATTTTGAATCATATAAGGAATGTGAACCTTGTTTATTGGGCAATATGACAAAAGCTCTATTCACTAGAAAAGGTGAAAGTGCAAGTGATATTTTAGGTCTCATACATAGTGATATCTATGGACCTTTCGACACAATGGCTAAAGGATATTTTCAGTACTTCATTACATTTACTAATGATTTTCGTAGATATGAGTTTGTGTATATGATGAAACACAAATTAAAGTCATTTAAAAAGTTCAAAGAATTCAAGAACGCGGTACAAAACTAACTTGGTAAAAGTATTAAAACCCTTTGATCAGATCGAGGTGGTGAGTAGTTAAGCCAAGATTTTGATGACCATCTAAAAGTGTGCGGGAAAATATCTCAACTCACTCCCCCTGGAACACCACAATGGAATGGTTTCTCTGAGAGGAGGAACCAAACATTTTTAGACATTATCCGATCCATGATAAGTCATGCAGATCTTCCAAGCTCCTTCTGGGGACATGCTCTATTAACAACTGCTTTCACACTTAACCGCGTTCCATCTAAAATGGTTCAAGAGACACCATATGAGATATGGACTGGGTGGCATCCTAGTGTGTCTTTTAGGGAGATTTGGGGCTGTGAAATCTATGTAAGGCACCAAGTGTCTGATAAACTTGGTCCTAAATCTGATAAGTGCTTCTTTGTAGAATATCCCAAGGAAACCAAGGGATACTATTTCTATAATCCCACTAAAGGCAAAGTGTTTATTGAACGGACTGTTGTATTCCTAGTGAGAGAATTCGTCTCCAAGATAACCAGTGGGAGAACGATAGAACTTGAAGAAATTCAAAGTTCGCAAAGTAGTAGCAAACCAATGGTGGAAATGGAGCAAGCTCCATAAAATCGTTGTGGAACAACAACCTGCGCAAGTAGCACTAGGCCTACGTAAGTCTTTTAGGATACCTCATCAACCTGAGAGATATGGATTTCTGGTGCCTCAATATGGTGATGTATTGCTCATGGATCAAGATGAGCCTACGACTGATTAGGAAGCTGTAAAAGGCCCAAACTCTGAGAAATGGCTTGAAGCCATGAGATTTGAGATGGAATCCATGTATTCCAACCAAGTATGGACCTTGGTAAACCCACCTGAAGGGGTAAAACCTATTGGGTGCAAATGAGTTTTCAAAAAGAAAACTGACATGGATGGTAACATGCAAACCTTTAAGGGGCGGTTGGTGGCTAAAGGTTTCAAGCAAGTTCATGGTGTAGATTATGATGAGACTTTTCCAAAGTTGTCATGCTTAAATACTTTCGGATCGTGCTTGCTATTGTAGCATATCACGATTATGAAATCTGGCAGATGATTGTCAAAACTGCTTTCCAAAATTGAAATCTTCTTGAGGATGTGTACATGACACAGCCTAAGGGTTTTTTCAATCTAAAGGATGCTGGAAAGTTGTGTAAGCTGCAACGATCCATTTATGGGTTAAAGCAAGCTTTTGGAACCTAGAATCTTTGCTTCGATGATTCAATCAAAAAGTTTGGTTTCATCAAGAATGAAGATGAACCTTGTATCTACAAGAAGGTTAGTGGGAGCACAATTGTCTTTCTGGTGTAGATGACATACTATTCATCGGGAATGACATCTCTACCTTAGAGTCTGTAAAGACTTGGCAAGGGAAATGCTTTTCCATGAAGGACTTGGGTGAAACGACCTATGTATTAGGCATCAAGATCTATAGAGATATATCAAGAAGATTGCTTGGGCTGAGTCAGAGTACATACATAGACGAAGTATTGAAACATTTTAATATGCAAGAGTCCAAAAAGGAATTTCTGCCTATCTAGCATGGTGTAAGTCTATTTAAGGCTCAATGTCCTGCAAGTCAAGATAAAAGGGACAACATGACTAAGATTCCATATGCATATGCAATTGTATGTATCATGTATGCCATGTTATGTACTCATTCAGATGTCTCATATGTCTTGAGCATGACGAGCAGGTACCAGTCAGATCCCGGTGAGAGTCACTGGACTACTTTCAAGAACATCCTTAAGTACTTAAGAAGGACTAAGATTCGTTCTTGGTATATGGAGCCAAGGAAGAGCTTGTTGTAAAGGGTTACTCTGACGCTAGCTTCCAGTCCAATAAGGACGACTCCAAATCGCAATCGAATTTTGTGTTTTACCTAAAAGGTGGAGCTATCAGCTGGAAGAGTTTGAAGCAAGAGACAATAGCGGATTCTACCACAGACACTGAGTATGTTGCTGCCTCCAATGCAGCAAAGGAGGTCGTTCGGATAAGAAAGTTCATCACTGAACTTGACTTAGTTCCTAGCATTGTGGACCTGACGGACCTCTATTGTAATAACAATGGGACCATTGCACAAGCTAAGGAGCCTAGATCTCACCAGCGATCCAAACATATACTTAGGCGCTTTTATCTCATTCGAGCGATCATCGATAGAGCAGATGTGAAGATATGCAGAGTACCGATAGATGATAACATCATTGACCCACTAATAAAGCCTCTTACACAGTCGAAAGCATGATGATCACACTAGATTAGTAGGCATTAGATGTATATCTAATTAGCTCTAGTGCAAGTGGGAGATTGTTGGTGTATGTCCTAGAGGCCAGTTGTGTATTGACATTACTAGTTTATATTGTATCATGATTTTTATTTCATATTTAGACATTTCATTTATTGTGTTATTTATTTTGAATTAAATGAACATAATGAAGTCCTTAAAATAGTAAGTTCATTACCGTGGGATATCAAGTGCATGATTTGATTGTGAGATCCTAATGGCTGAAATCTAAACACTGTTCTTAAATGTCCCCAGTCAAGTGTTATTATGAATTAAGACAATGATAATACATAGAGACTAGTGTGTGCGTAGACTGATGACCATTTTCACAGGTCATGAATATGATATATCAAGTCTTCACATGGGTACATATTAGAGTAATAATGTACTGGACTGACCCACCATAAGAAAGCTGCATGGATCATTACGTAAGTGTCATAAGCGATTCTCACAGTGACCATGGTGTAACTAGTCCTTTGACTTGAAGTCACTATGATTCCCTACATGAGAAGATATATGTTTTAATGCCATCACATCTTGCCTGTATTAAAGTGATTATAAAGTCAACTATTGGATATACTACAAATCATGTGGAGGGATGTGAGTGACTTAGATATGATTTGTCTCTCTTACATAACATGAGCGATATCCACAGGGACCCTTGATTGTTGAGACTGCAAAATGCATGGCCGTGCTCAAATGTGTAATATCCCGAGCAAATATTAATTATATTATTTCATTATTTTATTTTTCAGAATTGAAATATTTATGGTGGATATTACTCGGTTTAATTAATAATCATTATTTGTATATATACCAGTCTATATGTATATGTATTATATCAATTTGGTGCTGAAATCTTCCAAGCCGATAATAAAATTTATTTTTATTATTATTTTATTTTATTGTCGGAATTAAATTATTTTTGTACGGATTGTTTGGTTTGACGAATAAAAATTATCGGTATGCATAATGGTATATACGTATACGTATTATACCTATTCCGTACATTGTAAGAAATCATGTAGTATGTGTTTTAGAAAAAAATATTTTAATTGTCATGATTGATTAAAATGAATGGTTAAGTTTTAATTAAAGGGATTAGATTTATTATATTAATGTACTATGAAGTACTTTGAGCATGGGTTCTTTCTTAAACCATACCCTCACCCTCACCTCACATACACTCACCCCCTCACCCCTCCCCCATCAATTTTTGCCGGCCAACTCCAAGGCTTGGAGTGCCCAACTCTAAAGCTCACCCCCTCACCCTCTCATACATTCACTCTCTCATTTTGTCCTATAAATACCTCCACCCTTCACCCTTTACCTCATTTGCTAAGAGAGAAAAATAGAAGAGTAAAAGAAAGAGAGAAAAGTTTTAACTAGAAAGTTCTCATTTGTAGGTTAAAGTAGGAGCTAGGAGGAAGGAGAAGGAAGCTAGGCTAGTTCTTCCTATTTAGTAATCAAGGTGGGTGTTTCTCTAACTCTTATTGTATTTGATTGTTTGTTTTTTTCATTCTTCTCATTGCTATATGTTAACAACTTGGACTGAGATTCATGTGCATAAGAGTAGTGTGGATCAAATGATCACAAGAAGAGGTTGAATGGTAGAACTCAAATAAAATAACATAAAGATTGAATCTTTTGTGAACACTTGTTAACTGTTATTATGGTTATTGTTGTTCTCATTTTTTTTTACAACTTGGACTAAGATCATGTTCATATAAACAATGGTGGATCAAAATAAACACATAAAGGAATTGGATGGTGGAACTTTGTTGTTATTTTTATCATTGTTGTTATTATTAATAAAACATAAACACATGGTTCATTGTAAATAAAATATAACAACTTGGACTAAATCCATGTGCATATAAGAATAGATGGATTAAGAATATCTACATACATGATTAAAGTAGAAAACTTAATTAAAACACTAAAAGAGTAGTTTTTAGTTGTATGTGTAACTTCTAGTTCATAAAAAAAGTGGACTTTTGTTGTATGTAGAACTTCAAATTCATAAAAGAGTAATCTTTCTTTATTTGTAGAACTTCTAGTTCATAAAAGAGTAGTTTTTAGTTGCATGTGTAACTTCTAGTTCATAAAAAGTGGACTTTGTTGTATGTGGAACTTGTAATTCATAAGAGAGTAGTTTTTGTAATATGTAGAACTTTTATTGCCTGAAAGATAATGTCTTTAGTAGTTATTGTATATTTACTTTTATACTTGTTAAAAATCAAGTTCTTTTGGTAATTCTAGTTCATGAATGATCAAGTTTGTAGTAGCATGCTTTATTTGCTCCTAGGTTGTTAGAAGACTTCCATGTTGTTCAATATGTAAAAAAATCAATAAACTTGAGTTCTATAAGGAATTCAAGAAAGTTGTCAACTAGGGAATTGTAGTAGACGTTCTTAGCTTTCCAAAAAGTTCAATTTTGTTAGATTCCGATAAGTGTAGCATCTATTATGATTTTTACAAAATTCCAGCAATAGCTTTCTCTTGCTGAGTTTCTGTTTGGAAAGATTAGGAGTTTTCGACCTCTTGTTGACTTAAATTGAAAATTTTGTCAACTAGAGAGTTGTAGTAGATGCTCTTAGCTTTCCAAAAAGCCCAATTTTGTTAGATTCCGATAAGTATAGCACCGGTTATGATTTTTATAAAATTCCAGCAGCAACCTTCTTTGCTGAGTTTTTGTTTGGAAAGATTAGGAGTTTTCGACCTCTTGTTGACTTAACTTGAAAAAGTTTTCAACTATAGAGTTGTAGTAGATGTTCTTAGCTTTACAAAATGCCCAATTTTGTTAGATTCCAATAAGTATAGCATCAGTTATGATTTTTAGAAAATTCCAGCAACAACCTTCTTTTCTGAGTTTCTGTTTGGAAAGATTATGAGTTTTCGACCGCTTGTTGACTGAACTTGATAAAGTGGTCAACTAGAGAGTTGTAGAAGATGTTCTTAGCTTTCCAAAAATTCCAATTTTGTTAGATTCTGAAAAGCGTAGAAATTACTGTGAATTTCTCAAGCTTCAGCAGTTTTTGACCCATAGCCATTCCGTCATTTGGAATATATGGTTGTTTTTCCTCTACCCAAGCCCTTGTTTAGGACTTAGATGTGTTTCTATATGCTTATAAACACATGTCATAAAATTTTTTACGTTGGAAAAATAGTTGTGCTATTATTTAGCATGTAATTGGTTCGTATGTAGCCTTTGTTGAGCTCGACTAGGGTATTGTAGTTACCCTAGAGGACATCGACCGTCATGACCTATATTTTACCACCTTGGAAACTGTGGATAAGTCACCTTGTGCGCCGGCATATCTTAACCGGTGTAGATTGATCGCGCGCCGAGAATGTAGACGAGACCCGAGTTACGGGTAGTGGCGAGTGAGGGAAATCCCGTCACCGGTGTCGTGGATCGATAGGCTGTGAGTTGGATCCATGATGATCTTAAGAAAATATAGGTTGAAATCCAGCATGTGGTATTAACATTATGGTAACCACGTTAGACTATTTAAGGATTAGTGACATCATTCGAGTAGTAACTTGTAGCTATTGTTACTTAACCATTTTAACTACTTTTTGCCAAAAGGAAAGAATTGGTATTAGAGGTGATACCTTATGATCCAACTCGTCCTATTGTTCGACACTATGTGATGTTATTGGGTTATGCCTCTCTATCAAAGGGATACGTGCGGTGCCATCTCACAAGTTGGGAGCTCAGGTTACGTATCTCACTCTGTTAATTCTTGAAGTGCCATGATAAGAATGGAAGGTTCTCCTGTCGAAACTAGGAGATGGATCCCAAAACTCCGTCACGTTCTATGTCGGGGAAGAGAACGGGCAATAGACTACTGTTCTATGAGTTATGGGTGCCACAGGGTAGGCTTCGGGCTATTCTTTGCTGTGGTTACCCTGCGTTCGTCTGGCTTTTGAGTGAGGTTTGGTGCATCGGGTAGTAGTGGCAAACATAGGCCCTATGAGCGTACTGCATTAGTGGGACTTGCCCACATCTGCAACCTCATCAGTCACGTTGTATGTGTCAAGAACAAGTTGGGTACAAAAGTAGAATTCATAACGCGGGTTCAAATCTCTAAATATGGATAACGGCGTGATATGGACGTATGTGTTTATGGGATGCATACGATTCCAGATCCTCGCTTGCATTTGAATTAGAACATCCTAGTCTTAGTTGGCATTGCATTAGATCCTAAGTCATAACACCCACGCACACTTAAACTACACCTGCACATTTTACCATGCTTAAATTATGTTTGTTTAAAGTTGAGATTCGCTGCTAGTCATCAGCCTTTAAGCGTCAATATATGTACTGACGTCCCCACTCAATTTGGTTGTGGATGTAGGACCACTGATCCGGGAGAACTCTAGGAAAGGCATAGCATCCAAGTTTAAAGCCCAGTGTTCATTTATTTTCATGTATACTCTAATGTAATTTATTGAAATCATTGTAACACTCGGCTAGTAATATATTATGTGGAATAAAAAGTTTTAAAATTTTCTTGCTTTTCTGTGTATTATGGCTAATTGAAGGTAAAGGTCATGGCCCATGTCTCGAATTCTCCATATAGGAAATTGGGGGCATTACAAAAAGAGTCAATATGAGAAACTAATCTCATTTGTTTTAGGAAGTCTACTCAGACATCAAGAAAACTAAGATTGAAATATACATGGGTGACACACTTTATGCCTTGTGGTCAATAAGATATTTGGACAAAGGGATTAGACTGCATGGTAACATTGGTCACGGATAGGTTATGTCAAATCACTAACATTCACGTTACTTGAGTAGTAGTGATGTATTGCTAGATACCGCTCACTGTTTGTAATACTCGAATATGATTTTAGTATGACTTTCAACGTAATCAGAACCTACAGGGTCAGACACTTAGAATGGATCAAAATTGGGAATTAAATTCATAAGATGAATTTAATTAGGGATCCAAGTAAGACTTGAACTCCTGAGATTGGTTGGACATTTAATTAGATTAAATGGGTTAACTAAAGTTCAAAGCCCACACACAAATCTGACCCAGGTCAGATTGTGAGCCCAAAAACCTCATTACTCTCTTATGGTTGATTTTCTGCACCTATATATATGATATGAATCTGTAGAAAAGTGACACATGAAAAACCCTAGTCGTCATAGAAAGTGAGAGAGAGAGATTGTGAGGAGGAACATCCCATTCCCGCAGCTAGCACTGCGGTCTGAGAGAGAGCCGTTTTTCATCCTATTCGTGTGGATACCGTAGAGGCACCGTAATATTGCAGTGTTGTGATCGGCATATTATGGTAAGAGCAGATCCATCTTTAAAGTATAACTTCTAAACACGATTTATGGTTTTCGCATGGATCCATTACTAGGTTTCGATAATTTTATAACTTTTCCGCTGTGTATTTAATCCGTGATTGCTTTCGAAACATAACAGAAACTTTATTTCATGTGTTATGTGGAAGCAACTGCATGGAAGGCCACTTGGCCGGGATGATCGAATATTGCATTGTATGCGGCTTTGAAATTGACTACCATAAAGTCATGTGCTTATGTTCGAATAGCTAGGGCTTTCCTTCTATCACATTGAGTGTGACAATTTCTTCTACTTCAACAGGGACACCGGAGAATCCGTGGAGTGTACAACTGACTGGTTTGAGCTGGTCCCAGAAGAGTTCGAGGTTGTTGAAAGTGTTCATGAAAAGGAAGTTTACTGAGCTGCCGTTGTGCACCAGGATGCGGTGTAGCACATGATTTACCATGCACAGGTTTATGACCAATGCATCGTAGTAAGGTGTTCGGATACATTCTATGTTCTTGTCGGAGAAAGATATCGGGATCCCGGTGCTCTTGGCAGCCAGAATGTTATGCACTGAGTTGACTTCCCTGAGAAATGCTTTGCGGAAGGAGTTGGGATCTCCCCATCGGTCCTCCGTGAATAGAGTGAAGAATGACCATATGTTCTAAGTCTTGCGATTCAGAGAGACTCTCTCAACGCTTATTCGCCCCCCATGCCAGAGGGGTTTCGTCGTTGTTTTTTTATTAGACAAATTGACAGAGATAGCCCCGACGAAATAGGCCTTCAAGTTCTTCTTTGAGGACTCAGCAGTTGTCAGTAGTTTGTCCATGGTCTCTGTAAAATGCACACCACTTTCCCTTGTATGTTCTCTTGCTAGCTATGGACATCTTGGGAAGAAAGCAGATTATTCCGTCATTCTCAACTTCCATGAGGATGGCTGATACACTTACATTGAGATGAATGAACTTGTCAAAGTGTGGTGCTAGAGATAGACGGCGTTGACATGCATTTTCTTTCTGAAATTTCCTGGGTCCTCCTCATTTGTATTCTTCCATTTGTTCCTGGAAGATGAATTGTTCATGTCATGAGGATAAAGAGCTTCCTCGACTCTGATATATTTGTCACTCCTTTCTAGGAGCTCAATGTAGTCATTAGGAGGCTTCTTCACTAGGGAGGCTTCTAGGTCTTTGTTAGTGACGTTGTGGCGGAAGGCGGCAACCGCCACTAATGAGTCTAGGAAGGAGATGGATCGTACTTCGGCTATGAAGCGCTTGAAAAAGTCTTTCAATAGTTCTTCGTATCTTTGCTTCAATTCCAATAGGAAAACACTCGTTTTTTCAGCCTTGCGGCTAGTAACAAAGTGTGCTATGAAGAGCTCCTCAAACTGGTCGAAGGAGAATATTGACTATGGAGTTAGGTGCAAGTACAATTCCCTTGCTGATCTTTTCAAAGTTGCAGTGAATGTACGACACATGAGCGCATCAGTGGCATTGTAGACTATCATGAGAGTTTTGAAAGTCTCAATACGGTCTGTTGGGTCTGATTCTCCATCGTATGATCCGAATTGAAGAGCTTTGAAGTTCTTTGAGATGGGTGCATCGGGGATGGTTTTGCTGAATGAGAGTTTTGAAACTCTCAATATGGTCAGTTAGGTCTGATTCTCCATCGTATGATTGGAACTGAGGAGCTTTGAGTTCTATAGGATGGGTGCATCAAGGATGGTTTTGCTGAAATGAGGTCGACTGGGGCGGTAGACCCTGTTGGAGCGGTTCCCCTCATTCTTCATCTGTTCTAGGCGATCTTCTACCTCTCCGATACGGCGAAGGACTTGGTCATCATTCCTCTTGGATCCAGTTGAGTCACCAGATTCTTCTTTGGAGGGCTGACCCTGATCTGACTACCTTTGATAGCTCGGAGGATGTCAAGCTTGAACTTTTCTAGTTCGTCGTTAGTAAATAGGGACTCTTTCTCTTTGTTTCCCTCAAGAAGATTTCGACTCTCATGAGTCGGGCTTCTTTCTGCATCATGCCCCCTGTGAGAGGAGGTATATTTTGATCTCTGTTTTTGGGGAGAGTTGCTTCTCCAGTCCAACTGATGTTTTGAGCGAGAGGCCTCGGTTCTGGTGTGCCTCTAATCCAAGCGGACCCATAGATCAGTTTCATGTTGCATGGCATTGATGATTTGGTGGAGATCTTTTGACTCTCGGGGCCCTCAGGAGACCATTGAATCAGTGGAAGGATTATGGACTAAGATATGGTCGTGCAGAGGGCGTTGTTCATGACGGCTTTGTCGGGAGCCCCGCGGTGCCTCCCCATTGATAGGAGCCTGGTTAGGCTGAGGGGGTTGGTCTGGCTGAGGAGGTGGAATAGTATCTTCCACTGGATGAACTGGTAAAGGAAGAGAGTTGGTGCGACGGCTTGAGGACGCCGCTCTGCTTCTTAGTCTTTGTGGCATAGCGGTAAGTCTGATCTGTATAGTTTTCCACAGACGGCATCAAGATCTTGCTGCTTATTTTGGTGTGGAAGCAAACAGATAGTGAGTTTATATTTTAAGGAAACTACTAAAGATCTGACATTTGATCATTGCCTTAAAAAGTGGTTACAGCTCCTGAGGTTGGATCTGGATCATTGATTGAACACCGTGATCTGAATCTGACGGTTGCTGACGTGACCGATGGACCCGCAAAAAGCCTGAAACAATGGGGGTTTCTCCGACGACAGACCCTCCGATGCTCAAGTCAGAACCAGAGAGAGAAAGAGAGTTTGAGAGAGAAATTGCCAATTACAGATTACCTTCTGACTGAAGATGGGGGAGAGTATTTATAGGCCTGAGAAACAGTTTAGGAGATTGAGATAAATCCATTAGATTAATATAAATTCTTTATCTCCTGTTGATTCTCCTCCTTAAAAGATAAGACTCTTGCCTAGGGATAAGAGATTTGACTTACAGCCCTCATGGGCTGGGTGTCTCTTCTAGTGGACCTAATTGTCACTTTCAATGGGCTTGAAAGTGGCCTATATTATGAAGTTGAGCTTGAAGAAGGCCGGACTTGTTAAAGAGGTTTGTTATGATCAATCTGCCAAAGTGCTGGAATCGTACGATCCTGATTTTCCTGTGATTTCTACCATTATCAATCATTGTGATCATGTTTTGAGTGTTCGAAATCTTTTGAATAAAGGGTTAGTTTGCTAGAAACATGACATTGAAGCTAAGGAAATGACGCACACTACATGTCCCTCTTCTTCATGCAATCCTTTTGTTTTCCTTTATTCTATTACTAGATTTGCCCATGAGCACGTGCCTACGGCACGTCTTCGAAATGATACAACATACGAAAAGTCATGTAAATAGTAAAACAACAATTATGTAGCTCAAGTTGGAATAGTATCACAATAATTAGTTGTAATTAAAAGTCTGTGTTTACATTAGTATATGTTGAAAAATAATTGTAAATGGGGGTGTAAAATCCAACTTCTTAGAACTTTTAGGGTGGAAAATAAGGAAATTTAATTGTTGAGGAGATATTTGATATTTTCAATATAACGTGAGCAATAAAAAAGGCATAAAAATATGAAAATTTAAAAACCTGAAATCTGAAAATCGAAATTTCTAAGTAAATAGAGAGAAAATGAGAGAGTGGGAGAGGGAGAGAGAAAGAGAGAAATATGAAAAAATAAAGAAAGAAAACAAAGAGTAATAAAGTAATGAGTTTTTAAATTTTGGGAGGAAAAATTTTGTTTTGGGGGGAAAACTTTTTGAAGGAAAAATATGTTTTGGAATGGTAAATTTGAGCCGTTGATTTGGTTTCAATTGAAGGGGAGACACTTGATAGCTTCCTTTGTGGTTTATTATATAGATTCTGTGTAATTATTAATTAAACTAAGCGCTTTGTACCTGCACATGTCATGCACACAAAAACCCTAACACACGCCTAATCTAGTTTTATTATTATGGGTTTTTCTCACATAGGTCACTAACAAATATTTCAATTCCATATACCGTACTCACAAATCGCTAATTGCATATAACTTATTTACAATATGAAAACAATCGCGAATAATTACTTTTATTACAAATATCTAATTTCATATAACTCACTTAAAATTATTTTTTTAGAATTGCCTCCAAATTGTGATCGAGTTATATGGAATTAGCTATTTATGAGTGAGGTATAAGGAACTGAAACATTTGCTAGTGACCCGTATGAAAAAAACCCTATTATTATTGCATATCACACATATACGATTCATCATGCACACCCACGTCTTAAAAAATACAAATACTTCTTAAAAATTTCTTAATTTAGTATGTCTTCCCTATATTTTTCCTAACAATAAAATAAACATTTTCAAGATTAATAAAAATACTTCTTTCTATGCAAAAGCCTTGTTTGGTTACTATTTAATAAAAAAGAACAACTTTATGTCTGAAAATGATCGAATAACAACAAAATATTTCATAAAAACACTATTTTTAAAGAACAACAAAAACTTGTGTCTTATTTATCTTCAATGGAGATAAGATACATGCTTTTTACAACAACCCAAAGCCCGTGGTGTGCTTGAAGAGGTTGAAAAGCTTTAGCAAGCTTTAGCAGGCATGTAGGACTGTACAACAACAATGCCTAAGATTGAGGCTTCCTCTTCCCCGACTACCCCTCTCCTATCTCCCAACCCCTCCTCTGTTTCATTACGTGTGAACCCATCTTCAACAAACTGCTTCTCCTAACTTTGGACTCTTCCTCCTCAACATCCTCCATTTATGTGGGTGATTAGGGGGTCATTCAAGGAATGGATTAGCAACTCCACTACCCAACGAGATCAAAACCACCGTCACCAAGTCATAGCGGACCCTAGGCTTCACTCCTCCATGTTATCGGAGTTGGAGTTGAGTGGATGCGGGCCGAACGAGCGAGTCCGGCACCCACCAACCTCCCCCCTCTCCCCTCCCCCCCCCCCCCCCCCAACTGTAGCTACCTCTCTCCCACCCCCCTCATCCCCTCCACCTCTGGCTTCACCCCCCAACCCCACTATCATCCAACCCGCCCCACTCAACCCCCCCTGGAGGAGGAACCTCCTAGGCTCAGTCGATCGCTCACTCCGCCGCGGGCACACCGAAGTGCACCTCATCGACAGCCAAGGAGTGGCATCGCTCATCATCGCCATCAGGAGCTTGTCTCGAGAGAACGAGCCCATAGAGGGAGTCCTTCTACGAGCCACGACGGGCATAAAAGTAACCCCCCCTCCCCCCCAAGTTCCAACGTTTCTCCCAAAGGCGACAGGGTGAGCGGCATTACAGAGATGCCCTTAGACAGAGCTCTTACAGAGAAAATTACAGAGAAACCCATTACAGAGACACTCATCAAAGCCACAACTACAACAGAGAGAGGGAAGTTGGCAAGGATACTCACCGCCCCCACCGACACAGAGAGCAACGACATCGCCATCATCAGCCTACCAATACTACACACCCAAGAACCACTACATACCAACAGAGTCCCCCCTCCCTCCCCACCCCCCCCCCCCCCCCCCCCCCCCGACACTCTTCATCCAATGACATCCAACAACCAACAAAACATCCCACCACTTCCCCCATCCATCGCTCAAAACCTTTCACCTCCAAAAGAAATGAGCCCAGTCCCCCTGGAGCAACCCCGACCACAACCCGAACTGGCCGACCCCCTCAAATCCATCATCACCTGGGCCCAAAGAGAGGGACCAGAGGGGACGCGAGAGGGTGGGGAACAGACTGAGGTGGGGGAACACTCCGAGAGTTGGCAAGTGGTTTCACATAAAGGTAAGAGCAAAGCCATGTCATCTCCCTCTCCCTAACAAGAAAATCAAAAAAAGCAAAGAAAAGGCAAATGAAAGCAGGTACCATGCTTCAACTGCGGCGAACTAGGCCATTTCCACAAAGATTGCACCAAGGAGGTACGGTGTCTCAAATGCATGAAATGGAGTCATTTATCATATGTGTGCACCAATTTTGTTGAAACTCACCTTGATGAGGAACTCCCGATCAACAGAGGGAGATTCCCTGACAACCCTACCCCGATCAGGTTAGCCAAGAGTTTGGACATCATCAAGAATGAGGAGAGGTGGTTGCAGTAGTGGTGTGCGGTGGCCAGGGTTCGGTCAGGGAGGCCCTCCGAGACCCACCTACTACAAGCACTGGAGGCTAAGTGGCTGATGAAGGCACACAAAGACCGGGTCGCTAAGAAGGTTTGCCACCTCCAATACTTGGTTTCCTTCCCCTCGATAGAGAAAGTAGTGGAGGTCACAAGAATGGGGATTGTGGACTTCGGCCATTTCACAGTGGATTTTTTCCCATGGTCTCCGAGCTTCGGAGCGGAGCTCCCCCAAGGCGAGCTCTACTGGATTTGGATATACAATGTGCCGTTGCACTTATGGAAAAGAGAGGCATTACAAGAGACTGTTGCCGACTTCGGCTCAGTGGAAGAAGTCGACGAGAAGATGGAGCGTCGCTCCGAAATTGTCTCAGCAAGAGTGCTTATCAGAAGCATAGACATAGCGCAGATGCCGAGATTTGCCAAGGTTTACTCATTTGATGCCTCATACCTCATCCGTTTAGTGCTCGACATGCGAGCTGAGTCAGAAGCTGAGCAAACGGCCATCACTTCCCCCAAGTCACACAAAGCCCTCAGAGACTGCCGTTCATACTCCCAGGTGGTCTCTTCGGCTAGGGACGCCACCATTGATGGGGCGCATGAGATCGAGCAAGCGCATAGAGAACTCATTAAGGAGGAGAGAGAAATGGATCAGCATCGGAGTCATGTGGATAGGGGATCAGTGCCACCGAAGGGATCTCCGATCAGGGTTGGGCAGGAAGGAGCTTTGTCCAACAGATCTAACGGTCCAGATGTGAGGATTTCAAATCCACGCTCGAAAGCCAGATTTGGGATGTTCAAAAGTCACAGAGGAGACCCACCAAAAAGAGGGTCAAAAGAGGCCAAAAATGGAAGCCTACACATCGGAGTTGGTGGAGTTGGTAGGAGGGCGGACCACAGAGAAAAGACAAACTGCGCAAGAGCTGCAAAAGGCAAAATGGCTATGCTTGGCATCTTGCATAACGACATGCAGGGTCGTTTAGTAAAGGGGCAAGGGCAAGTGCTGCGAGAGGCGCAGGGAAGGGAGATAGGCTGCGAAAGGGCCAAAAATGGCAAAAGCACCCTGGGTATCGACATGCAAGAAGTATTGCATAGTCGAAACCCAAAGAAGCAAGAACTGGTGGCTTTGGATGGAGGGGCGAGAGGGGATCTTGCCAAACTGGGTTACACGACGAGCGAAGACCAAAAGGGTGGCTGGTGCTCCTCCCAAAGTAGGAGAACCACAGGTCCTAAGGCCTTCGCCCTCGTGGAGGTGAGAGATCAAAGAGGAAACAAAAAAAAGGAAATGAAGAAAGGGTATGAAGACGAAGGTGAGAAGGGGTTTTTGAGGCAGTCAGCGCTTCGGTGAAAGAGCACTCTGGGCCATCTGAACCTACCGCAGGCCAACCCAATCGACGCGAGACATGTGGCGCTATACAGCAAACGGCAGGCGATTTGCACGAGGTGTGCGATGTGGTGTCTCGCGGAGGTGGGAATTGCTTAAGCGTTCACAGCAATGTGGACGTTAGTGAGAAGGGGGGGTATTTTATAATTGTATTGGGCCCAAAGAGGGGTCCAAGTTAATATATTCTGTTATTGGGCCCAAAGAGGGGTCCAACCTTCGTTCCTCTGTTATAGACTTGGCTCCAATTAAATTAGTGGGCGCAAACGAGTGTGTCCCAGACTCATCTCAGTACGAAGAAAACAGAGAGGAACAACTTAATCTTGAGGATGATTGTGTTTACTCAAAGGGAGATTTGTTGGATTCCGAGGAAGACGCAGATGAGTTCCCAAGTCAATCACCAGAACTGGTACCATGCACTTTTCCCCCAACTCAAGCAACGACCACATGTGCGTCTCAAAGCGATACAGAACTCAGGGGTCACAAGAGGGCTATGGAGGAGTCCTTAGATGACTATTTGGAGGTTGCGGCAGCTACTAAGCCAGCTAAAACAAGCATTGGAGGTACAAGCTCTTTTCCTAGCTTCAATTTTTAATTTTATGACCGATACTGAAATTTACTATCTAGCCGAAACATGTGGTCTTGCGGTTAATGATATTGATAGAAACGCCCAACTACTCAATCAAATTAGAGGGTGGGAGTCTGATAGGGTTAGGACCATCTTGGAATCGAAAGTAGATTCGAGTAACGTACCCCCCTCTAATAGTATTTAATGGATGCCCTTTTCTGGAACATTAGAGTCCTGGGTGGGCAGGGTAAACGAGAAATGGTTAAGGAAGTCGTAGCCAGATCTAAGGCGAACGTCGTGGGACTTCAAGAGACCAAACTATCTCACGTGTCTAGACTCAAGCGAGTGGGGGGTTGTCGAATCTCTGAATGGAGGATGTTACCATTAGTTGGGACGTCTGGGGCATCGTTCTAGGTTTTAATCCCAACGTCTTCTGTTGTGTTGATGAATTGCACGGGCATCTCTCTCTATCGGTACTGCTACAGAGAAAGTCCGACCAATGGCTCCAATCTGTCACGGTGGTGTACGGGCCCCACACGTCCACTGCTAGAACGACTTTCTTGACGGAACTGAGATCTATCAAAACATACTAGCTGTAGCGCCCAGAATTTCTAATATAATATCTTAGAAAATTACGTGGCACAATTCCCAGCATCAACTTCAAATGTAATATTAAACAAAGTCAACACCAGTAAAATTTTAAATTTTCATTTCAATAATTATTTACACAGCACAGCGGAATACAATACACCTTAAATCAAAATCTCTATTCTGTACAACAATATCTTTTACAATTACATAAGTCGTTACATCACTTGAACTCAAGCATCCAAATCCGAGCTATAAGAAATCACCTATAAAATATGAGGCTAGAGATAACCCTAACCCCCCAAACTAAAGGGGTCAGCCATAAAGGTGTGAGTGACATAAACAAGCAACATAAGTAAAGCATGGATTTATCAACAACAGAACATAACAAGAGTAATGAATATAGGAAATCACAAACGCGAAAAATACAACGAGTGAAGCTAGAGTAAGTGTCAAGTGTAGAAAACAGGAAAACCACATGAGCGAAACCAAATCAAGAAAACACAATTCTATATGCCGACTCTCCAATGCATACTTGTCAGAGTCTATACATACCACTCTACATAGGTCCGGTACAAGCCCTTAACGTCTCCACATTATAGGGTTTGAATCCCCGCTATGCAACTAATCCTAACACGATGACTACTACGAGATAAAGATACACTGTGAGTATTAGCCCATGCCCCGATAATTCCGGAGGTCAAACTCGATCCATAGATAATTCCGGAGACTATTTCACTCACACATGGGAATCTTCGAGAATTCCCCACACCGCAAGTAATGGCACATCATCACACGAATACCACATGTGCATCGCCTCGACCCCGATAATTCCGAAGATTAATCCCACACCACAGGTAATTCCGGAGACTATTTCTCTCACACCTGAATATTTCCTAGGATTATCTTACACCGCAAGCCATACCGAGGTCCATAACCCATATTCTCATTCATCATATCACCACTAGTGTCTGTCCTTATCATTTAGGTTGTTTTATTACTTTACGAATCTCCTAGAGTTGGTGTACCCTACCGGACTTAACTCAACAATTGATCAACTAAAATTGCCTCAACAGGCCCAAACATAAATATCTCAACTGCCGGTATACTAGGGTCACATACACCCTCTAGAGACTCACACTCAAATATCCAAACCAATCCTCCAACGTAAATTGTTCAGTTAAACCACTTGAAAACATATGTTCAGTAGAAGATAAAGTATAGAATAATAAGTTATAGATTAGAACATTTAGAGAATAAATCATTTGAAAGAACATTCAGAATATAAAGATACATCAGTATCAGTCGACTAATAACAAGCGTAAGTCGACTGTAAAGACAGAGAATTTCATGGTTTTAAGAAAATAATTCTAAGTGTTATAAGTCGACTATCTAGGGTCATAGGTCGACTGTCCAGAGAGAAAAATCCAATAATCTTTAACAAAATAATTCTAAGTATAGCAGTCGACTGTAAAGGGTATAGGTCGACTGTCCAGAGAGAAAAAATTACAATAACTTCGAGAAAATAATTCTAGGTGGTACCAGTCGACTGTAAAAGTCATCAGACGACTGTCCAGAATGAGATTTCAAGAAAAACCAGAGAACATTGCAGCTGGGTCGTGTCGGTCGACTGAGAAATCATACCAGTCGACTGTCGACCTATAGACTGCATACTTTTGGTTGTGCACATTTCAACCGATACGTAGTTTTACTTTATGAAAACAATTTCTACGAAAAGCTTATTTCTTATATGATCAAATACAACTTGTAGGACATATAATAGTCCATAAAACTAAATCAAAACTACTTGAAAATATAAAAATAGAGATTTTGTTGATTTTTTTTGATTAAAACATGAATTGTGCATATAGTCAAATATAGAGTTTTCTTAAAATTTCACTGATCACCGAAATAGTTTCGTATTCAGATCCAAACCTTATAAATACCAAATCTCAAAGAAAATACCCAATTTGGATTCATTTCTACAAAATCACTAAATTATCAATTTCGATTTTCAATGCATGATCTCTTGATTGATAAATTCTTTCTCCAATTTTCTCAAAACTGAATTACTACTACAACTCATGACCATAATCAATTGGTAACATCACCATATCAAGTTTCATTCAACCAATACTCAAAAGTGATAAAAATCTCATCTTTATTAGATTCATGCATAAAATCTACCATATTCGGTCAATCCAACATTAATCCAAAAGAAATAGTCTACCCATGATTTCTAATATGACGCTCATCAATCCCGAATTACCCACATACAATTTTATTTACGAACAACTAGGATTCACAAGATCCAATTTTTCATCCATCCAATCCATCATATACGGATTCATACTTAAACCCTAAACCTGCTTTCTAGCAAATGAAATTCAACATCCAAGATCTATTAAAACATTTATATCATTCGCATACACATTCACAAAATAAAAGAAGACAAACAAGTCACTCACATACAACATGCACAAAGAAAATAAAACACAACAAATCACTCACCTCGAATGAAGAAAATCTGGTAAGAAAACATTTCTTTGGCGAAATCCAAGATCCTCTCCTTCAATCTCCAAGAATAATAAAACATTTGTGTTGTGCAGCGAAAGACGGCTGCACTCCATCTCTTTTAAATACCCGGGATAGGAGAATTAGGTTTTTTAAACACATTTGCAAAATAACCCCTTGAAAATATAGCTTTACATAAATAGATCCCTATACGGGAAACTTGATAAAATCAATTAAATTGAGATTTAAAAGCGAAATAAACTCTTTATTTCCAGTCGGAACTGTTTGGAAAGTCCAGAAAATAGTTTTGCAATTTCACCCCTCAAAATCACAATTTTGCAAAAAGATCCTTCTTTTTTGTAATATTTGCAAATAGATCCAATTAATATCAGAAAAATCTAGAAAAATTATAAATAAATCCCAAATAATACATGATGATTTTTCATAAAATAATTTTGGCTTTTGAACTCCTCAAGAAGATATTTGCACGTGTTTTGCACGTATAAAAAGATAGATTTTAAGCAAAAATATTTATTAAATCTCCCAAAATTCATTTTAATTCATTTATAAACCTTTAAAAATAATATTTAAAAATTCGGGGTACTACATCACTCCCTCCTTAGAATAGTTCTGTCCTCAGAACTATTGCTAATGGGATCCAAAATAAGAATGAACAACGAAATTGAAATTTCATAATTGAACCACAATTCGAAACATTCACATAGAAGGACATGTCAAACAAAAGAAATAATACTCAATCCAATAGTACAATCATCCAAAGAAATAACATCACATAAATAAGAAACAATCATATAAAAAGATCAGGAAAATCCTTCTACATGCGATCCTTTGGCTCCCAAGTAGCCTTCTCGAACTGCTGATTCCTCCACAACACCTTGACCATAGGTTTCACATTGCTCCTAAGAACTTTCTCTCTACAGTCAACGATCTCAACGGGCTGTTCCTTGTAACTCAAATTCACCTGTAGACCTTCAGGAATCTCTACCAACTGATGATTCTGATCTGGCACATACTTTCTCAACAATGACACATGGAACACATCATGCACCTGTGCCAACTCCTCTGGAAGCTCCAACCTATATGCTGTCTTGCCAATCCGCTCCACAATCCTGTACGGCCCAATATACCTTGGCGCTAACTTGCCTCCCTTACCAAATCTGATCACTCCTTTGGTCGGAGACACCTTGAGGAAAACTGCATCCCCAGCCTCAAACTCCAAGTCCCTTCGTCGAGTATTAGCATAACTCTTCTGCCAACTCTGAGCCTCAACCAACCTCTTGCGAATCAGTTCAATCTGCTCTGACGTCTGCTGCACAATCTCAGGACCAAACATCTGCCTCTCACCAACCTCGTACCAACACACAGGTGTCCTGCACCTCCACCCATACAAAGCCTCATACGGTGCCATCTCGATACTTGCATGGTAACTGTTGTTATAAGCAAACTCAACCAATGCCAAGTATCTGTCCCACCTACCACCGAAATCCATAACACAAGCCCTCAGCATATCTTCCAGCACTCGATTCACCCTCTCAATCTGACCATCAGTCTGCGGATGAAACACGGTATTGAAATCAGTTCTGGTGCCCATAGCTGCTTGAAGGCTCTTCCAAAACCTTGAAGTGAACCTTGCATCCCTGTCAGAAACAATCGACACAGGAACTCCATGAAGCCTCACAATCTCACCAATGTATAACTCAGCCAATTTCTCAAATGACCAAGTAATCTTCATGGCTAGAAAGTGAGCCGACTTAGTCAAACGGTCCACATTAACCCAAATCGAGTCATTGCCCTTTGAACTCCTCGGCAAACCTGTGATGAAATCCATACTGATATTCTCCCAATTCCACTCCGAAATGGGCAATGACTGTAACAAACCTCCAGGTCTCTGATTTTCTGCTTTGATCTGCTGATAAGTCAGACATCTTGCCACGAAATCTGCCACATCCCTCTTCATACCAGACCACCAAAAGTGCTGTTTGGTGTCCTTATACATCTTCGTGCCTCCAGGATGTACTGACAACAAGGTACTGTGTGCTTCCTGCAAGATACTCTCTTTCAAATCTGCAATATCCGGAACACACAACCTCTCACCCATCCAAAGAACTCCATCTTGGACACGAAACTCTGATAGCTTGCCTTCTGAAACCAGTTACAGCATCTTCTGAATCTCTGAATCTGATCTCTAACCTTCCACAATCCTTTCTCTCAAGGAAGGCTGCAGCCTCAACTGAGCCAAAGACGCCCCTAAACCCTGCAGCAGCACCTCGATACCTGCCTGATCAAACTTTGCTGCCAACTCGCTTCGAGTAGTGATCAAACTTGATAAACTACTCTTCCTGCTAAGTCCATCAGCTACCACATTCGCCTTGCCCGGATGATACTTGATTTCAGGACGAATGTCTTCCAATACTTCCAACCACCTTCTCTGCCGAAGATTAAGATCCTTTTGTTGATAAATGTACTTCAGGCTCTTGTGGTCGGTGTACATGTTGACCTTCTCACCATAAACATAATGCCTCCACTTCTTCAAGGCAAAGATAATAGCTGCTAGCTCCAAATCATGCGTCGGATAATTCTTCTCATGTGGATGCAATTGCCTCGAACCGTAAGGCAATAACCTTGCCTTCTTGCATCAAGATACAATCCAAATATCTGAGAGATGCATCACTAAAGATATCATAATCCTTCCCAGCTTGTGGCAAAGCTAAGATAGGTGTAGTAGTCAACCTCTCCTTTAACTCAAGGAAGCTCGCCTCACACTTATCAGTCCATGAAAATGCCACATTTTTCCGGGTCAAACCTGTCAAAGGAACTGCAATCTGAGAATAACCCTGGATGAATCTCCTGTAGTAACCAACCAAACCCAAGAAACTTCTGACTTCCTTCATAGACATTGGCCTGGGCCAATCCTTTACTGCTTCAACCTTCTGAGGATCAGTGGCCACTCCCTCCATAGAAAGGATATGACCAAGGAAAGCTACCTCAAACTTCCAAAACTCACACTTCGACAACTTGGCATACAAGCTATGCTCCTGTAATTTCTATAATACCGCTGTCAAGTGCATAGAATGCTCCTCCTCCGACTTCGAATACACCAAAATATCGTCGATGAAAACCACCATGAAGGAGTCAATAAATGGCCTCAAAACCCGATTCATCATATCCATGAAAACTGCTGGCGCATTCGTCAAACCGAATGGCATCACCAAAAACTCATAGAGCCCATGACGAGTCCTAAAAGCTTTCTTACTCACATCTTCCTCCTTGACTCGAACCTGATGATGCCCTGATCTGAAATCAATCTTTGAAAACACAGCTACTACTCAAAGCCTGTTGAACAAATCATCAATCTGCGGAAGTGGATACTTGTTCTGAATAGTCACCCTATTCAACTCCCAGCAGTCAATGCACAACCTCATTAACCCATCCTTCTTCTTGACTAACAACACTGGTGCACCCCACGGTGAGGAACTCGGCCTAACAAGCCCTTTGCTCAACAGCTCCTCAATCTGCTTCTTCACTTCGTCTTGCTCTACAGGTGCCATCCTGTATGGAGCCTTAGAAATCGGAGCACTCCCTGGCTGAACATTGATGCAAAACTCCACATCTCTCTGCGTTGGTAATCCTGGAAAATCTTCCAAGAACACCTTAGGAAAATCTCTGATAACTGGAATGCCTTTGACTTCATCTGGAATCGCCATCTTGGATACCATTGCAATCACCTTCGGAACTTTCTTCTTCCCTTGGAAAGTCACTGCGGGTCCACCTGGTGCTTTCACTAATACCACTTTCTGCTTGCATTCAATTGTGGCATCATATATTGCCATCCAATCAATGCCCACGATCACATCCACTCCTAAGACTTGTAGCTCGATCAGATCAATGCCGAATAATCTCCCGCCAATCTCAATATCACAGTCCTCGTAATATCGTTCAGCGATCAATTCTTCACCTGACGGCATTGCCACCGACAAAACCTTGCCTGGAAACAACTTAGGCTCCACACCTCAGACCTTTGCAAAATTGGGCGACACAAAAGTATGCGAAGAACCAGTATCAAGTAAAACTTTTGCCTTTATTCCATTAACCAAAACAATCCCTGTTACATGAAGAATGATACTCAATCTCTAATTATTCTCAAATAAAAGTTTTACTTATTACATTGATTAAAAATAAAATCAAAACTCTTGCATACCCTGGATCACATCTTCCGAGTTACTTGCATCCTCCTCGGTTAATGCGAACACTCGCCCTTGCCTCTGGAATTTACTTCCACCTGGACCATCCTTCCTCAACTGTGGACAATGAGGCTTAGAATGTCCCGCCTGCCCACACTGGAAACAAGTCTGCTTTGCCAACTTAGGACACGTTGACCTGTAATGACCTGTCTCCTTGCAGTAATAACAAGTCACTTCCTGAGTTGCAGGTGCCTTCTACACTGAACCACTGAACTTGACTTGCTTTGCTAGGAATCCCTTCCCACTCTGACCTGATGCTGACCTCTTGTTCCTGTTCTAGGTCTCTTGCTTCTTCTGGAACTGGTCCATGTCTTCCTCTATCATAGCTGCTCTCCTGACCAGCTTGTCGAACCTCCTTATGCCCAACGGAATCATTCTCGACCTCAAGTTTGACCTCAAGCCCTGCTCCAACTTCTTGGCCTTCTTCGCCTCGTCAACTATCAACTCTGGTGCATACCTCGACAGCTGAGTGAACTTGGTCTCATACTCTCGCACGGTCATGCTGCCCCTACTGTAGATTCAAGAATTCGGTCGCCTTCTTCTCCTAAATATCCAGGGGAAAGAAACGATCCCTGAATTCTTCTAGAAAAGCCTCCCAAGTCATCTGCTGGTCCCCCAACGTCCTCTTCACCATTTGCCACCAAACACAGCGTCCTTTTCCAGTTGCATAGTGGCCAACTTCAACTTATTGGCTGCCGGAGTTTCTGAGACCTCGAAGATTGTCTCCATCCGTCTAATCCAATCATCAGCCTTGTTTGGATCAGATTGCCCCTTCAAACACTGGCGGCCTCATCCTCTTGAAGGACTCGATCTGCTTGATGGGATCGGCGTTAACCAATCCTAGTCCAGCCCCATGATTCTGATTTTGGTTCTGATTCTGAGCCAAATTAGCTGCCATTAGTGCATTCAAAGTCTGATACACCCTGGAAAATTCCACCTCGAGATCAATTCTAGTTCCTTGGGAACTTCCAGCTCCGTCACCATTGTTACCAACCCTGGATCTGGGTCCAACCATTCTGAATACTACAAAATGAGGGAAAAGTTAGAGCACCACACACAATTCATACTCACATAAATACACTTTGGCAAAACCTCAACTGTACCCCAAAAGTAAAACATCATGTTTCAGTTCTACGTGATACTCACTCTCTAATGTCCACACCTAGGTACTCACATTCTAGTGTCCACACCTAGGTTACTTTTTATACCATATTTATTATTACTATTGAAGCATGCTCTGATACCAAACTCTGTAGCGCCCCGAATTTCTAAAATAATATCTTAGAAAATTATGTGGCACAATTCCCAGCATCAACTTCAAATGTAATATTAAACAAAGTCAACACCAGTAAAATTTTAAATTTTCATTTCAATAATCATTTACATATCACAGCGGAATACAATACACCTTAAATCAAATTCTCTTTTCTTTACAACAATTTCTTTTACAATTACATATGTCGTTACATCACCTGAACTCAAGCATCCAAATTAGAGCTATAAGAAATCACTTGTAAAATATGAGGCTAGAGATAACCCTAACCCCCAAAACTAATGGGGTCAGCCATAAAGGTGTGAGTGATATAAACAAGCAACATAAGTAAAGCATGGATTTATCAACAACAGAACATAACAAGAGTAATGAATATAGGAAATAACAAACACGAAAAACACAACGAGTGAAGCTAGACTAAGTGTCAAGTGTAGAAAATAGGAAAACCACATGAGTGAAACCAAATCAAGAAAACACAATTCTATATGCCGACTCTCTAATGCGTACTTGTCGGAGTCTATGCATACCACTCTATATAGGTCCGGTGCAAGCCCTTAACGTCTCCACATTATAGGGTTTAAATCCCTGCTATGCAAGTAATCCTAACATGATGAATACTACGAGATAAAGATACACTGTGAGTATTAGCCCATGCCCCGATAATTCCGAAGGTCAAACTCTATCCACAGATAATTCCGGAGACTATTTCACTCACACCTGGGAATCTTCGAGAATACCCCACACCGCAAGCAATGGCACCTTATCACATGAATACCACATGTGCGTCGCCTCAACCCCGATAATTCTGGAGATCAATCCCACACCACAGGTAATTCCGGAGACTATTTCACTCACACCTGGATAATTCCGGGGATTATCTCACACTGCAACCAATACTGAGGTCCATAACCCATGTTCTCGTTCATCATATCACCACTAGTGCCCGTCCTTACAATTTAGGTTGTTATAGTACTTTACGAATCTCCTAGAGTTGGTGTACCCTACCGGACTTAACTAAACAACTGATCAACTAAAATTGCCTCAACAGGTCCAAACATAAATATCTCAACTGCCGGTATACTAGGGTCACATACACCCTCTAGAGACTCACACTCAAATATCCGAACCAATCCTCCAACGTAAATTGTTCAGTTAAACCACTTGGAAAACATATGTTCAATAGAAGATAAAGTATAGAATAATAAGTTATAGATTAGAACATTTAGAGAATAAATCATTTGAAAGAACATTCAGAATATAAAGATACATCGGTATCAGTAGACTAATAACAAGCGTAAGTCGACTGTCCAGACAGAGAATTTCATGGTTTTAAGAAAATAATTCTAAGTGTTATAAGTCGACTATCTAGGGTCATAGGTCGACTGTCCAGAGAGAAAAATTCAATAATCTTTAAGAAAATAATTCTAAGTATAGCAGTCGACTATAAAGGGTATAGGTCGACTGTCCAGAGAGAAAAAATTACAATAACTTCGAGAAAATAATTCTAGGTGGTACCAGTCGACTGTAAAAGTCATCAGACGACTGTCCAGAACGAGATTTTAAGAAAAACTAGAGAACATTGCAGCTGGGTCGTGTCGGTCGACTGAGAAATCATACCAGTCGACTGTCGACCTATAGACTGCATACTTTTGGTTGTGCACATTTCAACCGATACGTAGTTTTACTTTATGAAAACAATTTCTACGAAAAGCTTATTTCTTATATGATCAAATACAACTTGTAGGACATATAATAGTCCATAAAACTAAATCAAAACTACTTGAAATTATAAAAATAGAGATTTTGTTGATTTTTTTCGATTAAAACATGAATTGTGCATATAGTCAAATATAGAGTTTTCTTAAAATTTCACTGATCATCGATATATTTTCGTATTCAGATCCAAACCTTATAAATACCAAATCTCAAAGAAAATACCCAATTTGGATTCATTTCTACAAAATCACTAAATTATCAATTTCGATTTTCAAGACATGATCTCTTGATTCATAAATTCTTTCTCCAATTTTCTCAAAACTGAATTACTTCTACAACTCACGACCATAATCAATTGGTAACATCACCATATCAAGTTTCATTCAACCAATACTCAAAAGTGATAAAAATCTCATCTTTATTAGATTCATGCATAAAATCTACCATATTCGGTCAATCCAACATTAATCCAAAAGAAATAGTCTACCCATGATTTCTAATATGATGCTCATCAATCCCGAATTACCCACTTACAATTTTATTTACGAACAACTAGGATTCACAAGATCCAATTTTTCATCCATCCGATCCATCATATACGGATTCATACTTAAACCCTAAACCTGCTATCTAGCAAATGAAATTCAACATCCAAGATCCATTAAAACAATCATATCATTCGCATACACATTCACAAAATAAAAGAAGACAAACAAGTCACTCACATACAACATGCACAAAGAAAATAAAACACAACAAATCACTCACCTCGAATGAAGAAAATCTGGTAAGAAAACATTTCTTTGGCGAAATCCAAGATCCTCTCCTTCAATCTCCAAGAATAATAAAATATTTGTGTTGTGCAGCGAAAGACGACTGCACTCCACCTCTTTTAAATACCTAGGATAGGAGAATTAGGTTTTTTAAACACATTTGCAAAATAACCCCTTGAAAATATAGCTTTACATAAATAGATCCCTATACGGGAAACTTGATAAAATCAATTAAATTGAGATTTAAAAGCAAAATAAACTCCTTATTTCCAGTCGGCACTGTTTGAACGGTCTAGAAAATAGTTTTGCACTTTCACCCCTCAAAATAACAATTTTGCAAAAAGATCCTTCTTTTTCATAATATTTGCAAATAGATCCAATTAATATCAGAAAAATCTAGAAAAATTATAAATAAATTCCAAATAATACATGATGATTTTTCATAAAATAATTTTGACTTTTGAACATCTCAAGAAGATATTTGCACGTGTTTGGCACGTGTACAAGGATAGATTTTCAGAAAAATATTTATTAAATCTCCTAAAATTCATTTTAATTCATTTATAAAACTTTAAAAATAATATTTAAAAATATGGGGTACTATACTAGCCCCACCCGTGGGTAGTGGGGGGAGACTTCAATATCACAAGATTTGCCTCTGAGCACAGAGGCAGAGGCGCCAGTGAACTAGATAGAGAAGCGTTTAACGAGGTCATCACAAACTTGGAAATGGTTGACATCCCCACTCCGAACAGACTTTTCACCTGGTCAAACATTCAGGCGCAGCCCACTTTAGCCAAGTTAGATAGGGTCATGGTCTCCATGGAATGGGAAACCAAATTCCCTCTAGCATCTGCTAAGTCCCTCCCTAAGCCAACATCGGATCACGTGCTAATTTTCCTATCTTCAGGGGAGGATCAACCCAGAAAGCCAGTAAAATTCCGGTTCGAGAAGGCCTGGTTAGAAATTCAGGGTTTCCACCACATGGTGAACGAGAGCTGGTCTCGCCCAACCAGGGGCAATGAGACGACCACGATAGCTCACGGGCAAGCTGCGGAAGTGGAACCAGACTAGATTTGCTCTAATTTGGAGAACAAAGGAGTCCCTTCTTAAAGGAATTGAGCAACTCGAGAAGACGGAAGAAGCTAGGGACCTTTTACAGGAAGAACGGATGTGACTGCTCCAATTCAGACAGGACATTGACCAGCTATACAGGATAGAGGAAATCAGATGGCAACAACGGTCGAGAGTTACATGGCTCAAGGAGGGAGACGCGAATACCACTTTTTTCCACCGAGTTGCCAGTGCACGGCGTAGAACTAACCTCATCCACTCCGTCAACTCAGAGTCTGGTTTAATTCAAGGCGAGAACGCTATTAAGCTGGCCTTCCAATCCCATTACAAGCGCCTCTTTGGGCGCAAAGCGGAGTTCAGAACCTTGCTCCGGCACGACTTCTGGTCGGACCAAGCAGGCGAGCCAAGTCCTGGAGTGCAATCCATTGAAGCACCCTTTACCGAAAAGGAAGTATGGAAGACTGTCCAACAACTGGGTAAAGATAAAGCCCCAGGCCCAGACGGATTCCCAATCATGTTCTATCAGACATTTTGGGAGGAAATCAAAGGAGACCTACTAAAGATGTTCGAAGACTTCTATGAGCATAAACTAAAATTGGGGAGAATCAATTATGCGGAGGTGGTGCTCATCCCCAAACAAGAGGATTCACGGCACATAGGTGACTTCCACCCCATAAGCCTACTTAATTGTTCGGTAAAGATCATTACAAAGACCCTAGCTAACAGATTGATTAAGGCAACAGACGGCCTCATCAGCTAGGACCAGATAGACTTTATTAAGGGGAGATGCATTCAGGATAGTATTGCCACAGCTGAAAAGACTATCCATCAGTGTCACGCTTCCAATGCAAAGAGCTACCTCCTCAAGCTAGACTTCGAGAAAGCCTATGACTCAGTGGAGTGGGATTGTTTATTGGAAGCACTGGCTGGACGGGGGTTCAGGGACAGATGGATCCACACGTGTCTCACCACTAGCAAAATAGCCATTTTGATCAATGGTACAGTAGGTAACCCATTCCCCTGCAAGCGAGGGCTCAGGCAGGGAGATCCACTATCCCCCCTCCTCTTCACCATTGTGGCAGACGTGCTCAGATCAATGATGACCAGATGCAGTAGAGCAGGCTGGATTGTACCAGTGGCTAAAGGGGTACAACGGCAAGGTTGCTCCATACTTCAATATGCTGACGACACTCTTTTATTCGGCAATGGAGACCTAGGGGAAACTATCGTCTTCAAAGGAATTCTATATTGCTTTGAGGCTTGGTCCGGACTCAAAGTTAATTTCCATAAAAGCGCCCTAATTCCCATTGTCCTGCCCCCAGAAGAGATGTTTGAGCACGCCTTTATTCTCAACTGCTCCGTCAAGAGGTTCCCCATTCAGTACCTTGGATTGCCACTGAGACCCGAAAGACTCAAAAAGGCGGACTGGCTCCCAATCATTGATAAGGTCGATAAACGGCTAGCAAGATGGAAAGGGAAAGCCCTCTCCTTGGGAGGGAGAGTCACACTCATCAATGCAGTCCTGTCAAACCTTCCTACTTATTATCTCTCTTTCTTCGATATGCCACGATGGGTTATTCAAAGAATTGACCGGACACGAAAACATTTTCTGTGGAAAGAGGAGGACCCAGACCGAGGAGGATATCATCTCATTAAATGGGAGAAGGCATGCATGAAAAAGATTTACAGAGGCCTGGGCATAATCGATCTTCGGGACATGAACCTGGCACTACTGGGTAAATGGTGGTGGAAAGTCTTTCATCCTAATGGAGAAGGGTGGCAGCAGTTTGTCCAGGGATATATGCATGGGAATGGTACTAGAAACCTAGGCTTCAGGGTAGGCCCTAGAGTATCTCACTTCTGGAAGGGTATCACCAAGGCATACGAACCCTTCAATAGCTGTGTTAAGTCAGTCATAGGTAATGGCAGACTCACTAGGTTCTGGTGGGATAAGTGGTGTGCAGACCACCCACTCAGATTCATGTTCCCAGACTTATACGAGCAAGCAACTCAACCACATTGAACGGTGGCACCGGCCTGGAAAAGAGGTGCATGGAACCCAGCTTTCAAACATCCGCTTGACACGGATTCCCAACGCAGACCGGCGGAACTCCAGGCATACATCTCAAATGCCGGAATTGGGTGTACTCAGGGGCCCGACAAGAAAACCTAGGATCTGGAGAAGAACGGCAAGTTCACGGTCCGTTCAATGTACAACCGCGTCCACTTTAGGGGTTGCTCACAAAAATGGTTGAACATTGTATAAAAAACGAAAGCGCCCCTGAAAATAAAAGTTTTTATATAGCTGGTGCTGAACGACACGATCCTCACTAGGGAGAACCTGGTTAAGTGCCAATCAAATCTGGATGCTCACTATGGGTTCTGTCAGGTCAACCAGGAGACTAGAGACCACCTGTTCCTTCACTGTCCTAGGAGCAAAGCGGTTATCGTCAAGGTCCTCAGTGCACTAGGGACGTCTCAATACCCTAACTCATACGACGACCTATGGGTGGGGTCCTTATTCGCGATGGAATGAGGAGCTATGAGAGAGGCATGGTTTATCGCGATTGCCACTATGACTTGGGTGCTTTGGCTAGATTGAAACAACCTTTACTTTTGTAGATCTTGCAATACCATCTCTGGCAATTTAAATCACATTATGCATCTAATTTTATTTTGGGCTAATGTGGCAACAGTAGGTCCCAGGGGCAGGATCGCAACAGTGTTCCAGGTACAGGAGTTCGACGACGAGGAGATCGAGATTGGCCCGACGATTGATTGAAACATGAGCAGTGTGAGATGTTAATACCCACCACCCCAGGGCTTGTTGGGGGGAAAGATGTATTAGTTTTGGCTTTCTCATGCTCTGTCTGTATTTTGTCCCACCCCCATGTTTTGGGTGGAGTATGTTTGTCTGTTTTCTTTCTAGGATTTTGTTGTATGCTTAATACCCTGAGTTTTGTTTATTAATCTCTTATTAATGAAACAGGGTGGCCAGATTCCACCTTTTCCTTCAAAAAAAATAAAATAAACCAAAGCCCGATTTTTCTCACAAAAAAAGGAGGATTAATAACAATTAAGAACAACTTGAACATCTGCGCATATTTTTGTACATGACTAACACAACACCCACACACTTGCATCCGTGCATCCCTAGAAATCATGCCCATGAACATGTTCTACAAGTTCATCCTCACTGATACATGATGGGATTTCCTGTGGGAAATATCCATCCGTTATGCACGACACATAAAGGACAAATACAGTACGACATCCTATTCTTCAAATCTACCCAGAGCACAATGTCTCCATTGTTTTTGTCACTGAGGGTACCCTACTTTTAGTTTTTGTATGAAATTTTATAGCAAGAAACTACAGTCTACTTATGACAAAACAAAACTGGTTTGAGCCCAATTGGATTATGGAAATCGAGTTATGATTTTTCAAAGAAAATGCACAATTTGCTGTTGGAACATAGGCAAAAAGTTGAATGATCATTCGAACAACATTATTCTGTCAACCGCTATAGGTCTTCTTTTCTGAAAGGTAACATATTAAGATAAATTAGAGAGATGAAAACAATACTGATTATTGAATTTAGTTCAACCAAGTACAATACCACCTATATATAAGAGGAGAACAAATATCAAAACAACTATACAACCAATATGGGACTATAATAATATCTAACACTCCCACTCAAACTCACGATGGGTCAAACAGTGTGAGTTTTCCTACTAAGTATCGAAATCTCTGAACAGTATGAGATTTGGTGAAGAAGTCTGCAGTCTGTTAGGAAGATGTAACAGACAGGAGAGAAATGGTCCCTACCTCAAAGTGCTCACGAACATAATGGCAATCAATCTCTATATGCTTTGTTCGCTTATGGAAGACCGGGTTGCTTGCAGTGTGCAATGCACTCTGGTTATCACAATGAAGAGGAGTAGCTCATATAAGAGTGACACCCATATCTGATAATAACCAACAAACATGAACAATCTCTCTAGTAGTAGCTGTCATTGCTCTGTACTCAGCTCCGGTGGAAGAACATGCAACAACTGCTTGTTTCTTGCTTCGCCAGGAGATCAGCAAATCACCAAGAAATAGACAGAAACCTGTGGTAAACCTTTTGGTAGTAGTATCACCTGCCCAGTCTAAATCAGAATATGTATTAAGCTGTAGTTTGGATGTATGAATAATGAGCGAGTGATAGTGCCCCGAAGATATCTGAGGATCCAAAGAAGAGCACCATAGTGAAATGATGTCAGAGCGGAAACAAACTGACAGACAACACTAACTGCGTGAGCAATATCGGGTCTTGTCATGCTTAAGTAGACAAGTTGTCTAACAATCTGCCTGTATCTAATGGGATCAGGAAGCAGCTCACCATCTGTGGGACGAAAATTCACATGAAGCTCTAAGGGTGTATCGGCTGATCGACTGTCAGAGAGACACGCAGCGGAAATAATATATGATGTGTATTTCTGTTAAGAAATGAGTATCCCCTGAGATCCATGAGCAATCTCTAAACCCATAAAGTAACGTAACTTACCAAGGTCTTTCATATGGAACTGCTGATGAAGGTATTTCTGGGTGGATACAATGCCGGCAGAGTCATTCCCAGTATTGATCATATCATCAACATATAGTAGTATAAGTACCCTCCCCTACGGTGATGACCGTATAAACATAGAATGATCTTGGGAACTCTGATGAAAACCAGCCTTGGTGATGGCAAGCCGAAAACACTCAAACTAGGCTCGAGGGGCCTATTTCAGACCATATATAGCACGATGTAGTCTGCAAAGATGACAAGGAGGAGTGGTGAGGCCAGGAGGAGGATGCATATAAACAACCTCAGATAAGGTAACATGAAGAAAGGTATTCTTCATGTCCAACTGGTATAACAGCCACTGACGAACGGCAGCAATAGCAAGAAGAGTGTGAACTATAGTCATCTGAGCAACTGGGGTAAAGGTCTCATCATAATCAATTTCATGTTCCTAAGTAAATCTCTAGGCAACTAGACGAGCCTTGTGCCGCTCAATGGAGCCATCAGGTCAATATTTGACCTTAAAGATCCACTTGTAGCTAACAGGCTAGACACCCACAGGCAGTGGAACAACATCCCAAGTACCAGTCTGGTCAAAGGCACTGAACTCCTCTACAATAGCTTTCCGCCACTCGGGGTATTGAACAGCATCCTTATAGGTTCTGGGCTCACGTGTAGAGTGTATAGCAGTGAGATATGCATGAAATTCGGATGAGTAAGAAGGTAGTGTTGCAAAGCCAAATTGGTCAGAGGGACTAGTGGCATCAGGTTTGTAACGGGGTGGTGCGACGCCCGTAGTAGAACATGTAGACTGGCGAACTGGTGGTGGAAGGGCAGTATGTGGAGGTGAGGTAGGTGGTCTAGGTGTATGCAACTGTAGGGATGCAAGTGGTTTGGGTGCATGAGGCGGTGGAGAAGCAGGGGGTGTCTCTGTAGGAGGAATAATAGGGGACTACCAATAGCAGAAGCGAAAGGAGCCAAAGGAGTGGGGTCAAATGGAATGGGTGGAGTGGAAATAGGTCTAACATGTGAAAGATTGAGAAAACTAGCATCCTGAGGAGATGTCAAGTAGTAGGGAGAGTTTTCTAAAAATGAGATATGTTGAGAAATATAAATACGACCTGCCATAGGATCAAAACAATGATAACCTTTATGCTCAGGACTGAGACCAAGATGAACACACTTAGCTGCGCGAGCGGTGACCTTCGTGCACTCAGTGGGAGGAAGGACATAACAGGTGCACCCAAAAATACGAAGCATATTGTAGTCGGGTGGTGAGTGATAGAGAGCCTCATAAGGAGTGGTGCCAAAAAGGGCAGACGAAGGAGTAATGTTAATGAGACTAACCGAAGTCATGACAGCTTCATCCCAGAAAGAGCGAGGAATAGAAGAGGAGAGTAGAAGAGCGCGAGCCATTTCAAGGATGTGACAATGCTTGCGTTCAGTTACACCATTCTTCTCATGGGTGTGGGGATATGATTGCTGAAAAAGATTGTCATGAGATTGCAGGATCGATCACATAGTAACGGAAGTGTACTCACGAGCACCATTTGAGCGAAAGGATTTGATACGAACCCCAAACTGAGTGTGAACCATGGTCGTAAAGAATCGGTAAATATCAGGTATCTCAGAACGTTGGCGCATAAGAAATACCCATATGTGTCTAGTGAAATCATCGATGAAACTAACATAATAAAGATAACCTTTTTGAGAAGGTGTGGGAGATGGGCCCCATATGTCAGAGTGAATAAGTTGAAATGCATGAGTAAACTGAGAAATGCTTTTATTGTTAAAAGGGAGGGCTAAGTGTTTTGCCAACTTACAACCTGACAAACAGATAATGAAGTAAAATTAAAATGAACAAGAGAACCACTACAAACCAAATCTTTCAAATAAGACGCACTAATATGACGTAAGCTTCTGTGCCACAAATCGGCATCAAAACTGACAATACCAACAAAACTAGAAGTAGATACATGAGCATGAAGAAAATCTAGATGATATAGACATCCATGTTTGCTAGCGCGTCCAATCATATGACCAGTCCGAGGATCTTGTATGGTACAGTCCAAAGAAGTAAAGGTAACGGTAAGGCCACTATCACATAAAGCACTAATGGAAATAAGGTTCGTAGATAAATGAGGGGCATAAAGTATGAAAGGTAATGTGAGAGTTGGAGTGTTAATAGACCCGAAGTGTGTAGTGAGAAGTAGTGAACCATCGGCAGTGTAAAGTGACGGTGCATGAGAGGTAAGTGTAGTCCAAGTGGTGAGGACTGTATAATTGCTAGTGAGATGATGTGAAACACCAGAACCTAAAAGCCATGAAGAAGACATACCAAGAGTGACAGAGAAAGCAGGATCAGAGGAACCAACACTGATGGACTGAACCGAGTTCTGAAGATCCAGCTAAGCTAGACGGTGTTGTGGAATATCATAGGGAGCAGGAGAAGGCATGGCAGGAGTAACGGCCATCGCACCAGGTGTGCAGAGGGGAGTTAAACCTTGTTGCTGTCTGTGCTAATGTGCCTGAACCAGAGCTGGGGATGAAGAATAAAACAGTTACTATGAGTATGACCATCCCGCTGGCAGTGGGTACAATGGGGACGATGATCAGGAACACTGCGATGGGCAGAAGAACCAGGTGTAGGGCTGGGGCGAGGCTTGCGTGAAAAGGATGTACGATGAGCAACAGCAAGAACACTTTCACTGGTAGAGGATGGGTGAGAAGTAGGAGTGGGGAGGGCACGTAACCGGGTTTCTTCAACAACAAGCTCAGCAATAGCAGCTTCAAGATGGGGGATCAGATCTCGATGGATGAATTGACTGCATAAAGACTGATACTTTGGTCATAGACCCATTATAAAGAACATAAACTGACGACCTTCACGAGTAACATGCATATCACTTGCTTTAGTTGCTGTAATCGCGCCAGATATTGCTCATTGCTGTGTAATGTTCCTGAATACTGCGATCACCCTGCCGATCAACAACGGACTGAACAAGGACCTGACACCCTACTATTCTGAACATACTGAGTAACCAAATGTTGCCAAAGAGCCTTGGAAGGACGAACACGAAGAAGATCAGAATGAAGACTATGGTCGACAGAGGAGATGAGGAAGGCAATAATCCGACGGTCATGATCATCCCAAGTGGTCTGAGATGTTTGAATCAGTTGCTTATCGGCAGCGGAAGCGGTAGCATCAGGATCTTTGGGACCCCATAGAAAATGGTCGAGAAGAGTGGCCTCAACAGAAGCAGACCAATCAATCCAATCTTTAGCAGAAGAAAGAAGGAAACCAGTGGAGACTGGTAGGTACTGACGAAATTGAGGCTCCATGAAAGATCAAAGTACTTGCAATTATTTTTTTTAAGAAACATATAAAACAAGAGGAGAGAGAATTACAAATAAATAAATAAATAAAGAGGGGAATGGGTCGGGTATGCTGATGCAAGGTGAAGGCGGCTAGGGCTCGACGTCAGGAGCGGTGGCGAAAGGCGACTGAGATGGCGGAGGTTGTCAACCACTATGGAGGCGGCGACCACTGTGTAGGCGGCAATGGAAGTTTGGTTCGTCGGGATGGATGAAGACGATGGTAGGGTTTTGCTGTTGCAGAGAGAAAGGCGGCTAGGGCTAGGGCTCGACGGGCGTTCGGGAGCGGTTGCAAGAGGCGACGACTGTGGATGCCTCAACGACTGTGGAGGCGGCGATTTGGGTCATCGGGATGAATGATGACGATGATAGGGTTTCGACGATGGTGTATGGGGATTTGAGTCGTCGGGATGGATGACGACGATGGTGGGCAGTGGTCGATGGATTTGAAGTCTTCTTCATCTTCGTGGGTTTTACGAGAGGTTGAAGATGAGCATTTTTTTTTTCCTTTTTTTTTTTGGTTGTTGTTGTTGTTGTTGTGATCAAGGATTTTGGGAAGAAATTTGTAAAACTTGGTTCTGATACCATGTTAAGATAAATCAGAGAGATGAAAACAATACTGATTATTGAATTGAGTTCAACCAAGTACAATACCACCTATATATAGGATGAGAAAATATCAAAATAATTGTACAACCAATATGGGACTATAATAATATCTAACATAATACACTAAGCTATCACACAAGTCAAGAAATGACATAGTTGGAATTCCAGAGCTCTAGATACAATTTTTCTAATGGTACACTTGCACATCTCAATAGCTCTTAAATCACTTAGGTCAATTTTTTTGGAAATCTTAATAGCTCTCAAATCACTTAAGACATTTTTTCGGAAATTAATCACTTAGCTCATTAATATTATTTTTATAAGCACGAGAAATGCTGTTTCCTTCCACGGGTAAAAGGAGAGGTAAAAACTCTAGTGTATGGTCTAGCACAATCACCACACACTGCATCCCTGAGCACACTGAGTTCCAAATGAAGGAATTGGTCCGATTTTGTCTTGTAGAGGAGAGCGAGGCCTTATCTTCAACCAAGTTTTTCGTGTCATTAACAGGTTAACCCACTTATCTTCCTTGTTCTGAAATTCATGTACATCATCGTCACTGACTATCCGAACACCAACAGTCCCTTCTTCTAATCTTTTTATAGTATGATATATCCCTTCTCTGTCATCATATTTTAGCTTCAAATTTCCAACATAACATCTATATAAACAAGAAAATAAGGAACCATGGGTTGTTCAAAAACATAAAAATAAGCTTATAGTAACTCAATTAATTCAACCTCCATATTTCATTTTCTATAAAATCATTAACAACTATATAGGCTATACCAAGCGATGAAATTTGATCAGTATATGTACCAAAACAGACCTTAGTATTAGGGAATTATTCCCTCTAGAGAATCTTGTTGAGTTTTCAACACGATAAATACAAACCACCAAGCAAATACTAGATCACACCAATCACACAAAGCACACAAAAATTATCCCGTGGTTAGGGCTTTCGCCTTAATCCGGGGGAGGAGTATTATTCAACTAGAGAAGATACAAGAATATTACAATTCTCACAACGACCATCTCGCAAGCCTAACTGGAACTACCTGCTGTTTACAATGGAGAAATCTCTCATCTCTCTGATGAAGTGCTATCTTCTTCGATTCGGCACTCAATACAGTCATAATCTCTCTTAGAGCCATTACAATTGATTATATACAGATCTAGAGAAACTCTAGTTTGATACACTTGATACACTAACCACTCGATAAATACTAAAAAGATAATCATACTTTGAGAGCCGTACAGTCTAACTTGAAGACGAAGTTGGGCTTCTCACGAATCCCCTAGATTCACCCATCAGCGCGCTAGATGGTCGAGTGCACAAGATTGTGGTTGACCGCAGTCATCATGACTTCGACCCGAGGGGTGACAGTTGACTGCACAGTCGACTGTCCCCTTCTCTGTTACTATTGTTGTTGTTGACTGTTTTGTTCTCTTTCTTCAACTGTTCATTTTGATTCCATATCATCGTTTCATCGTCTTCTCATCGAACATGTGTTTGCAAGACATATAAACCCAACAATCTCCACATTGGATTGCATACTCATGAATCCACAACTGTGTAATTTAAACTCTTCTTGACTCTTTCATCTCCGCTTTGTAAAATCTGGTTCTATGCTTTCTTATGAAAATTGAATCTACCTCCACCTATTTTTCTCCAGTCATATGCCCCCTTCAAGGGACACCCCAGTAGATGTTATCATAGAGGTATCACCCTCCACATGAACTCCACCTACCCCAAGGCTTTCTCCACCTTCCAACGATATTCGAACGTCACAGTCTCGCTTCGGTGACTCTAGTGATGGCTTACTAGATGATGCTTTAGGAACAATCGGTTTCCAAACCCTCGGCTGAGTTTTTCTGCCTCTACAAAGCTGTTAGAGGTTGTGCTGACCTTGCCTACCCCCCTCTTACCCTTTATCATCTTACGATAACTCTCCCAAACTGTCAAAACTCCACATCGAGCTGTGTACCTGCAACCCAAAAAATCAAGAGTCCCCAAAAATATCAGATTCTGCTTCATTATTGGAATATGCATGACCTCTTCTAGTATGAATTTTTTACCATCTAGCATCTCTAATTCAACAGTTCCCTCTCCCACCACTTCACAAATCTCACTAGCCCCTGTTCTCAGACACGGCCTGTTGTCGATATGTTAGTATAAAATATTTTCCTCTCGGAGCAAATATGAGAAGAACTCTCCGAATCAAGATACCAACTCGAATCCATATATGAAGAACTTGAAACATGAAGACAAAAATCAAAGTTACCAGATTCACCTGAATCTGTCGCACGGCTATGTTGCCTTGATCACCTCCTATAATAGCATTCTTCTGACTCAACCACTTGTGGCATTCTCTCTTGTAATACCTAATTTTTCTACAATGGTGGCAACGGATCTTACCCTTGTGTGTCATATCTATTCCAATTTAAGTATCAACATCCCCGACTAAACAACCCATAATCACCCTGGTTACTGTAAGTGTCTTCTTGTCAGATTTTCTGTGTAGCATTGTAGTTATCAAGTGATCATAAAAAATAGGCAGTGAATATAACAAGTTGAAAGCATTATCCTCTTCACTAAGATCATCAGCGTGCCTTCAGTTCAGATATTACCATAATGAACTCCACAATATGATCTTGAAGATGGGTATCTTCCTTCATTGAGAAACAAAATAGCTTCCGCTTTTAGTACATCTGGTCCAACAACGACGATCAAGAGTACTTAAATTTGAGTCCCCATAGACTCGCCACACTTTTCTCCACAAGGATATTACACTTGACTTCGTCAGCCAATTGCAACCGGATTAAACTCTAGGCCTTCAAACAAATCTCATCTTACTTCTCATGCTCATCTTACTTCTCATGCTTCATGTTGGTTGGCTTCTTCTCTTCTAGGACAAGGTACAAGTCCTTCTGAACCATGCAATACATCGTACATGTCCACCTACAATAGATTGAATTTGCTTTTATTGTCAGATTGCTTGATTTTCGTCTTTTGATCTGTCATCTTCTCTAAGGAACTCGATCAAACCCGCTAAACTGATGCTCTGATACCACTTGTTAGGAAATTATTTTCTTGGAGGATCTTGTTAAGTCTTCGACACGATCAATACAAACCACCAAGTAAATACTAGATCACACCAGAGAGAAAAATTACAATAACTTTGAGAAAATAATTCTAGGTGATACCAGTCGTCTGTAAAAGTCATCAGTCACCTGTCCAGAACGAGATTTCAAGAAAAACTAGAGAACATTACAGCTGGGACGTGTCGGTTGACTGAGAAGTCATACCAGTCAACTGTCGACCTACAGACTGCATACTTTTGGTTGTGCACATTTCAACCGATACGCAGTTTTACTTTATGAAAACGATTTCTACGAAAAGCATATTTCTTATTTGATCAAATACAACTTGTAGGATATATAATCGTCCACAAAACTAAATCAAAACTTGAATTTATAAAAAAATGCGATTTGTTAATCTCCTTAAAATAAAACATAAATTGTGCATACAATCAAAATAGAGTTTTTCTTAAAATTTCACTGATTACCGAAATAGTTTCATATTCAGATCCAAACCATATTAATACAAAATCTCAAAGAAAATCCCCAATTTGGATTCATTTCTACAAACTCACTAAATTATCAATTTCGATTTTCAAGACATGATCTCTTGGTTCATAAATTCTTTCTCCAAATTTCTCAAAACTGAATTACTACTACAACTCACAACCATAATCAATTGGTAACATCACCATATCAAGTTTCATTCAACCAATACTCAAAAGTGATAAAAATCTCATCTTTATTAGATTCATACATAAAATCTACCATATTCGGTCAATCTAACATTAATCCAAAAGAAATAGCATACCCATGATCTCTAATAGGACATTCATCAATCTCAAATTACCCACATACAATTTTGTTCACAAATAACTAGGGTTTCACAAGATCCAATTTTTCATCCATCCATCCAATTCATCATGTACATATTCATACTCAACCCTAAACATGCTTTCTAGTAGATGAAATACCACATACCATATTCAAAGAACAAACAAAACAATTATATCACTCACATACAACATACAAAAAAAAAAAAAAAAAAAAAAAAACAAGTCACTCACCTTGTTGAAGAGATCCAATCGAATTAATGATGAATAAGAAAAAGCCCTTATTTTGTAAAATCCAAGATTACTCCTTTGAAACTCCAAGAAATTAATGGTAAAAATATATTTTATTTTTGCAGAGGAGAGGGACGGCTGTAGTGGGCATAATATAGGCCAAAATCTAGAGTTTCTAGGGTTTTACAAGTTTATGGAAACATCCCTTAACAAATTATTACTTTACATATATAAACCTTTCTTTATAAAGTAGTTAAAATAAGTTGAATAAATTAAAATCAAATCAAATAATTTTACTACTGAGTTGTCCAGCAATCCAGCACAACCCAGAAATAAAGAAAATTCGGATTTGTACTCGGGGTGGCAATTTTGCACAAAAGTCCTTCTTTTTGTAATATTTGCAAATACATCATAAAATATTTGTAAAAATCTAGAAAATTCAGAAATAATATCTACTAACAAATATTAGATTTTCCAGTTAAAATATCTGACTTTTACTTTCCAGGAAAAATATTTGCGCATGATCCAACATAAATTCCATATTTGCAAAAACACCACATTTGTTTAAATCTTTACCAAATTGACTCTAAATAAAATTTAAATATTTTTTAATTTCAATGGTGACCATGGAAAGCCCAAAAATTAGTAAAAATGAATTTTTATTATTTATTTGAGATCAAAACGGTTTTTTACATAAAAGCCCCTGTCTTTTGAGGTATTTATAAAAAATAGTTTCCTTATTCAGAAAAATCCCAAAATTTAGGATAGACTCAAATATAAGTAGGAGAATTTATTAAAAATATAAAATTGGATATTTACTCCAAAAATATTCGTATGTGTAAAATTGACAAATTTGTAAAATAGTTAAATTGATTTAAATAAATCTGAAAATTAAAATATCATAAACAAAAGAGGAAAATCAATAATAAATCATAAGATTTAAAGAACTCAAAATTCATAACTTTTCACGTGTGTTGCGCGAGCGAAATTGCAGTTTCAAGAAAATAGTCAAAATAGTCAACTTTACAAATTTAATATTATTTTATAATGCAAAATAAATCATTTTATTTTGCAGGATATTACATCACTCCCCGCTTAGAAAAGTTCTGTCCTCGAAACTTTTCTAAGCAAAAGAAAACAAAATACAAAACTTACAATACAGTTTCGAAAATCATTATTTTTAGAGTTGGATTTAATTATTAAGCAAAACAAAAATAACATATAATTAGAGCTCGAAGAGTAAAAGGCGAAAACTGATACGGCAAAAGTATAAGAAATCCAATAGAATACACAATAAATCTCAAAACGCAAAAAAAATAGTAAGACTATTCTTATAGAATAAGAAGTCAAAAGTGAAGAGATAAAACTCAAATATAAAAGGTTGATAATCATACAAACAACGAAGGAACACAAACTTAAAAATAAAAAAATATTTTTGGAAAATAATCAGTCAAGATACATAGAAATACGAACAAATTTTTGCCAAGTAAAGAAATATTAATATCAGTGAATGCACAAGACCAAGAATAATAAGTATACTAGTGAATGTGGATATTATAATCAATACTCCAAAAACACATTAAAAGCTAACGAGCAAAAGAGACTAAAATATATATATGTAAAAAGGCTTAAAAGAAGTTCATTGAATATCACAAAAGCAAGCATCAAATCATTAAATAGGACGTGGAAACAAAAGTAAGTGAGAAATCTAAAATATCAAAGAATTGGAAAATGGTAGCAATAAATAGTAATTACAAAAGCACGAAAGCTTAGACCACATATAGTTGATGTATCCAATCTTAACACAAACATAAAAAAATTGGAAACACAAAATAGAGTAAAATCAACTATACTAGTTCAAATTACATGGAAACATAAAGCATAAATTGGTATAAACAAAATGTCATAAGGAAAATATTTATTTACCATTAGTTTCATTATATAAGTAAAAATCTTAAAATATCAATTAGCAAATAAGTAAAAGAAATTGTCCAAAGTAAGAATTGATCGATCAGAAAAACTTGTTGAACACATAATGCTTGAATAAAAAAGGACATAACGAAGTAAAAATCCCAAAATGACAATATTAAGAAAGAATAAAATAAAGACGTACACAATAATTTAGGTAGTATGCAAATTTAGAGAATCTAATGAAAATTAAGTGAAAATTAAAATATTGTTATGAATAGAGGAAATGCGAAGGAGAGCATAAATCGTACCAAGAAATCAGAAGGACCAAATTCCAAAAATAATACAAGTGAGCAAGATAAGATACGAGAGTGTATTAAACGTATTTAAAGAAATATAGAGTAACAATGGTTAAAGAAAATTGAGTAAACAAATCAGTAATAGGTTAAGTTTTAAAATCTCATAAAATGGTATGAACTAGTACAAAAGAATCAGACATTGATAAGTAATATACACATAAAACACTAGTGGGGTTATTATAGTAGAAATTCTTTAATGTGGGTTTACCTCATTGATGTCCAACTGTAGACTTGCCTTCTCGACATCAAGTTGCAGGTTTGCTTCCACGACATCAGGTTGCAGGTTGCCATCTAGATTTTCGGTTGCACATTTTGCCTCCTCGATATCCAGTTGCAATTTGCCTCCATTGACGTCTAGTTACATGTTTGCCATCTCGACATCCAGTTGCAACAAAACGATGAACAAGATGATGCAATCCTCCACACGCACTTGGATATTGATTGCTTAATTTAAGTATGAAGATACGTTTTGAAATTTGTGATATAAAAATTGTAGCAAAAGTAAGAAATGGAGTTGAAATTCATTTGATGGAATATTAAAATAGAAGCATAGATTATAAATATCAAACACAATAGTACAAAATAATAGTAGTGAAAGAAATTTATAAAAGTAAGAAGAAACGGAATGAAATACATGCATAAGCACAAATACAAATGTGAGTGAGAAAATACATATGCAGTGTAGAAAATTTACACAATAAATATATCATAAAATATACAGTAATGTAGGAATTAAACAAATGTAAAATGATATGCACAGTAAGTATGTTAAAATATGTGGTACATATATAGTAATTTGTAGGAAGTACATGTAGAAATCAAGAATGTAATGATAATAAAATTTAAGTAACTTTGTCAGCTCCACACCAAAAGAATCTGCTTCTAATTTGGTCTATGCGTTTAATAACCCATAGAGGTAACCTGAAGAAGGATGCATAGTAGACGGGGAGGGAACTCAGCACTGCATTGATGAGAATCAGCCTGCCACCTCTAGATAGCATTTTGCCCTTCCAAACCGATAGTCGCCTTGTGCAAATGAAATACAAAGATGCAAGGGGTACTGCTTGTGCAAATTGGCGCACCATCTGCCAACCCAAGGACCAAGGAGGTCTTGGCGTACTTGACTTGAATGTTTTTAACGAGGCACTGCTTATGAAGTGGTGGTGGAACCTTCTAGCCACAGACTCCCTTGTCAGCAAAACATTACACAGCCTATACATCAGAAGATCTGCGAATACTTTTCTCTGCACGCCACTAGCTTCTCAGTTTTAGAAAGGCATCTTCAACCTCCGAGATCAATTCCTTATAAATGTACACTGGCAACTTGGCAACGGAGAAAACATCAAATTTTGGCAATCTAGATGGATTGATGGGCATAACATCACCATACTCTATCCCTCACTGGCAGCAGCAGCATGGAACCCTCAAGCTGAGGTCCTTTCACAAGGATCATGGGCCAATGGGATTTGGGAATGGTACTCTAGGCTAAACTGTATAGCTTCGCCAGTTATTCGTGCAGAGAAGCAAAACCTCCTTCTAACCCTGAAAGATAAACAGCCCTCAAACGATTGTAATAAGCTAACATGGAGCCTTACTGCAGCTGGGACTTACACAGTTAAATCAGCCTATAATTTTTTCATCTTTTCAGGAATGAAATCTCCATTCTACAAGGCGATATGGTCATCGGCGGCTCCATTGAAGTGCAAGATCTTTCTCTGGCAATTGAGTAGGGGACGACTCAACTCGAAGGAATTTCTGAGCTCAAAAGGCTGGCCAGGAGACACCGCATGCACAGCTTGTGCGTGCCCTGTCGAAACAGTTTACCATATCTTCTTCAGGTGCCCTGTCGCATCTGAAACCTGGAAGTTCTTCACTGCACTCTTTCACATACAATCCATCCCCACAGACATGCACGACTGTTTTACCTCATGGTGTTTTAGCACACGGGCACAAATGAACACTTGGCACCTTCTTACTGTCGCAATATGCTGGAGTATTTGGATAGCTAGGAATGATTGTGTTTTTTCTGCTAAGCCTCCCACAACTAATCAGATCATCTCTAATACTATTTTCTGGTTTCGATCATGGTTATATGGGACCTGCAGCGACAAGAAGAAGAAGGCAATGGAGAAAGAAATGGCAGAAGCAAATGTGCAAGAATTATTGCTCCACGAGGCCCTGGCTCGTATTGGCCAGACTGAGAGCGAGGAGGGGAGTTGCTAATGGTAGCTGTATCAGCAGGAAGATCTTCTCATCGTATTTTTACTTCTTCTGTACTTTGATGGGTTGTTTTTTGGGGCCTTTCATGCCAGCAGGCCTAGTGCTACTTCTCTTCTTGTTTTGGATGCTATAGCATCATGATCAAAGGTTCAGGTTGCATACTGAACTAGCTTGATCTGTTTTTGTACTTTAAACTGCTTCACAGTTTCTTAATATATATTTTTGTGAGGTAGGGACTTACCCTACCTTTTCCCGTCAAAAAAAAATTTAAGTAAAATATAAGTAGTGGTGCACATAGTACATTCGAAAAGTATGAAGCAACAAAATTAATAAGTAGCTTTTAAATAGTGAAAAGAAATTATAACAAAAGTAGTCAACTATAAGTAATAATAAATGTATCGAATATAAGGTGCAAAAACATAATTAATAATAAAGATTTAAATGTGCAGAAACACATCATATTTATATGAGTAAAATATTGCAATCAAGTTTAAATGCTCCAAAATAAATAAGACAATACAAAATAATGGAAAATATAGTATCGAAAAATCCAAGTATATATAATAAATGAAAGTAAATATGCGACACCAAATTTCATAACATAGTAAAAATAATAATGAAAGAAAATAGGAGTTGCAATAATAACTTATCTTGTAGTAATTCAAAATTTAGTGTGGCAGGTAAAAGTAATAGCAAAATATGCAAGTGACGAAAAAGCACATGACAGTAAGATAAATAAAACGTCAAGAAAGAAATGGGTAAGAGTCGCAAAATAAAAATGAGTTTGTGAAATGCTAAAGGATGCACTATTGAATTATAGCAAAAGTCGTAAAATAATAATTTGGACAAAAGACAAAAAGTAAGAACCAATAGTAAAGTCAGAAAACAAGATGTTTAGTAAAAGTTTAATGTTTGCACTAATGAATACAAATAATATAAACTCGGTTGGAGATATAGAAACTAAGTAAATTCAATTGCTGACAATAAAAGAAACCGAATAAAAGTAAAATAAGTTAATTATACAAAAATTATTTAGTAAGCAAACAAATATAAAACAGTAAAAGTGATAGGATACAAAAGTGATCACAAAATTGAAGTACCCAATATATACAAGTGAGCAAATAATTAAAAGAATCTAGCGGAAGATAATTAAATTTTATAACTAAAAATAAATAAATGAATGAAAATTAACAATGGCGAAAATCATATAATCCGAAAAATATATACAGTGGGTAAGATAGAAAAACATATAGTAGATTATTAATAAGTAAAATAGAAAATATACAAGTTGAAATGGTAATACCTTACATAATAAAATATCAAATACACAAAGTGAACAAAGATGACAAAAATAGCTAGTGAGAAAATATATGCTTTATGAAAAAATAACAAATACACTTGCGATAAAGAAATTTCATTCAAGTCTAAGCATACAAACAGTCTAAATCTCATTACAGGTCTTCATGACCCAACAATCAAGTCACACACATCAAATGTCCACCAAGGTACTCACACTTCTAATGTCCACCTAAGTTGTATTTAATGTCCACTTGTGTACTCACACTTCTAATGTCCACCTAGGTTCTCACACATCAAATGTCCTTTTATGTTTTATTCCCCGTACTATATTTAAAATTACTAATGGAAGCATGCTCTGATACCAAATATGTAGCGCCCCGAATTTCCAATATAATATCTTAGAAATACGTGGCACAATTTCCAACATCAACTTCAATGTAATCATAAACATAGCAACCAAACACAGAAAAAAATTAAAACTTTTTATTACATCAATTATTTACAAAACAGACAGAATACAAAACACCTTGAATTACAAATTTCTTTCTTTACAACACTTTCTTTTACAAATTACATAAGTCATTACATCATTTTAACTCAAGCATCCAAATCCCAAGCTATAGGAAATCACCTGTAAAATGTGAGGCTAGAGATAATCCTAACCCCCAAAACTAAAGGGGTCAGCCATAATGGTGTGAGTGACATAAAAACAAACAACATAAATAGAAAATGTAATCATAACGATATATAATAAACAAGAATACATAAAATATGACATAGCAAGAAAATACGAAAATATCAAGTGTAGCTAGACTAAGTGTCAAGTGTAGAAAACAGGAAACCACATGCATAAAACCAAGTCAAGAAAACACAATTCTATATGCTGACTCTCTAATGCGTACTTGTCAGAGTCTATGCATTCCACTCTACATAGGTCCGATGCAAGTCCTTAACATCTCCATATTGTAGGGTTTAATCCCTCGCTATGCAACTAATCTTAACACGATGACTACTATGAGATAAAGATAAACTGTGAGTATTAGCTCATGCCCCGATAATTTCGGAGGTCATTCTCTACCCACAGATAATTCCAGAGACTATTTCACTCGCACCTGGGAATCTTCGAGAATACCCCACACTGCAAGCGATGGCACCTCATCACACGAATACCACATGTGCGTCGCCTCGACCCCGATAATTTCGGAGATCAATCCCACACCACATGTAATTTCGGAGACTATTTCACTCACACCTGGATAATTTCGGGGATTATCTCACACCGCAAGCCATACTGAGGTCCATAACCCATGTTCTCGTTATCATATCACCACTAGTTCCTATCCTTGTCATTTTGGTTGTTTAATTACTTAACAAATCTCCTAGAGTTGGTGTACCCTACCGAACTTAACTCAACAACTGATCAACTAAAATTATCTCAATAGGCCCAAACATAAATATCTCAACTCCAGGTATACTAGGGTCACACACACCCTCTAGAGACTCACACTCAAATATCCAAACCAATCCTCCAACGTAAGTTGTTCAGTTAAACCACTTGAAAACATATGTTCAGTAGAAGATAAAGTATAGAATAATAAGTTATAGATCAGAACATTTAGAGAATAAATCATTTGAAAGAACATTAAAAAATATAAAGATACATCAGTACCAGTCGACTAATAACAAGCGTAAGTCGACTGTCCAGACAGAGAATTTCATGGTTTTAAGAAAACAATTCTAAGTGTTATAAGTCGACTATCTAGGGTCATAGGTCGACTGTCCAAAGAGAAAAATTACAATGACCTTTAAGAAAATAAATCTAAGGATAGCATTCGACTGTAAAAGGTATAGGTCGACTATCCAGAGAGAAAAATTACAATGATCTTTAAGAAAATAAATCTAAGTATAGCAGTCGACTGTAAAAGGTATAGGTCGACTGTCCAGAGAGAAAAATTGCAATAACTTTGAGAAAATAATTCTAGGTGATACCAGTCGACTGTAAAAGTCATCAGTCACCTGTCCAGAACGAGATTTCAAGAAAAACTAGAGAACATTACAGCTGGATCGTGTCGGTTGACTGAGAAGTCATACCAGTCGACTGTCGACCTACAGACTGCATACTTTTGGTTGTGCACATTTCAACCGATACGCAGTTTTACTTTATGAAAACGATTTCTATGAAAAACATATTTCTTATTTGATCATATACAACTTGTAGGATATATAATCGTCCATAAAACTAAATTAAAACTTGAATTTATAAAAAAATGCGATTTGTTAATCTCCTTCAAATAAAACATAAATTGTGCATACAATCAAAATAGAGTTTTTCTTAAAATTTCACTGATTACCGAAGTAGTTTCGTATTCAGATCCAAACCATATTAATACAAAATCTCAAAGAAAATCCCCAATTTGGATTCATTTCTACAAACTCACTAAATTATCAATTTCGATTTTCAAGACATGATCTCTTGGTTCATAAATTCTTTCTCCAAATTTCTCAAAACTGAATTACTACTACAACTCACAACCATAATCAATTGGTAACATCACCATATCAAGTTTCATTCAACCAATACTCAAAAGTGATAAAAATCTCATCTTTATTAGATTCATGCATAAAATCTACCATATTCGATCAATCCAACATTAATCCAAAAGAAATAGCATACCCATGATCTCTAATAGGACATTCATCAATCTCAAATTACCCACATACAATTTTGTTCACAAATAACTAGGGTTTCACAAGATCCAATTTTTCATCCATCCATCCAATTCATCATGTACATATTCATACTCAACCCTAAACATGCTTTCTAGTAGATGAAATACCACATACCATATTCAAAGAACAAACAAAATAATTATATCACTCACATACAACATACAAAAAAAAATAAATAAAACAAAACAAGTCACTCACCTTGTTGAAGAGATCCAATCGAATTAATGATTAATAAGAAAAAGCCCTTATTTTGTAAAATCCAAGATTACTCCTTTGAAACTTCAAGAAATTAATGGTAAAAATATATTTTATTTTTGCAGAGGAGAGGGACGGTTGTAGTGGGCATAATATAGGCCAAAATCTGAAGTTTGTAGGGTTTTACAAGTTTATGGAAACATTCCTTAACAAATTATTACTTTACATATATAAACTTTTCTTTATAAAGTAGTTAAAATAAGTTAAATAAATTAAAATCAAATCAAATCCTTTACTACTGAGTTATCAAACAATCCAGCATAGCCTAGAAATAAATAAAATTCGGATTTTTACTCATTGTGGCAATTTTGCACAAAAGTCCTTCTTTTTGTAATATTTGCAAATACATCATAAAATATTCGTAAAAATCCAGAAAATTCAGAAATAATATCTACTAACAAATATTAGATTTTTCAGTTAAAATATCTGACTTTTACTTTACAGAAAAAATATTTGCATAAGATCCAACATAAATTCCATATTTGCAAAAACACCACATTTGTTTAAATCTTTACCGAATTGACTCTAAATTAAATTTAAATATATTTTAATTTCAATGGTGACCATGGAAGGCCCAAAAATTAGTAAAAACGAATTTTTATTATTTATTTGAGATCAAAACGGCTTTCTCATAAAAGCCCCTCTCATTTGAGGTATTTATAAAAAATAGTTTCTTTCAGAAAAATCCCAAAATTTAGGATAGACTCAAATATAAGTAGCAGAATTTATTAAAAATATAAAATTGGATATTTACTCCAAAATATTTGTACGTGTAAAATTGAAAAATTTGTAAAATAGTTAAATTGATTTAATTAAATATGAAAATTAAAATATCATAAACAAAAGAGGAAAATCAATAATAAATCATAACATTTTAAGAATTCAAAATTCATAACTTTGCACGCGTGTTGCACGTGCAAAATTGCAGTTTCAAGAAAATAGTCAAAATAGTCAACTTTACAAATTTAATATTATTTAATAATGCAAAATAAATTATTTTATTTTGCGGGGTATTACAGAACTGCACAGCCAAACTAATGCAAATGGGATATATTTGGCTGGTTACTTGACACAAGTTGTTATAAAGAGAAATGGTGATATGTAGCGCCCCGAATTTCTAATATGAGAGCTTAGAAAATACGTGGCACATTCCCAGTGATCCACTTCAATATAACAATAAACACAACCAAACACCAATAAAATTTTCAATGTTTATTACAACAAAACTTTTACATATCACAGCGGAAGACTAAACAACTCAAAATTAACTCAACAGGTCTTTACAAATTAACACAGAACACTAAATAGTCCATTTATCCCAAAAGCTAACTCAAGCGTCCAATCTCCAACTCTAAGCAATAACCTGCATCAAGTGAGGCTAGAGTTGAACCCTAACCCCCAAACTAAAGGGGTCAGCCATAAATGGTGTGAGTGGCATAAAAATCAAACAACAACATAAATGAACTTAAATTGTAATATCCAACAAGTAGTAACCGAATTGCAAAATAGAACAACAGGTGATACCAAAACCAAATGTCAAATGTGGAAATAGGAAATCCGAATGCATAAAGATGAGTCAATAAAACACAAATGCTATATGCTGACAACGATGACTACTAAAGGATAAAGGTAAACTATGAGAATTTGCCCATGCTGGATAATCCCGAAAATAGATCCCACATCTCAGGTATTTTCCCTGGATAATTCAGGAGATCAATCCACATCTAAACATAGACTCATCATCACAATAATATCCCAAGAGCGTCGCCTCGACTCTGATCATTCCGTAGGTCAATCCCGCATCTCAAGATAATTACTTGGATAATTCAGGAGAAATATCTCACATCTCAGGTTGTCTACCTGGATAATTCAGAAGATAAATCCCACATCTCAAGTTAACCACTTGGATAATTCAGGAGATTAAATCCCACATCTAAAGCCTTACTGAGGTGCATAACTCATGTCCCCTTCGTCATGACACTACTAGTGCAAGTCCTTATTATTTTTGGTTACTGACAAATCTCCTAGAGTAGTGTACCCCACCGGACTAAAAATATGAATACTGAAAATTCGCCTCAATGGGCCTCAACAAATAACTCAACACCGGTATACTAGGGTCACGTACCTCTAGAGACTCAAAATTAAATATCTAATTAAATTCCCACTAAACATGTGGTTCAACTGAATATCTCAAAATCAAACACTGAACAATATGTCTCAAAATCAAATACTGAACAAATGTCTCAAAATCAAATACTGAACAAATGTCTCAAAATCAAATACTGAATAAATGTCTCAAAATCAAATACTGAACAAAATATCTCAGAATCAAGTACACAGATCCCTCAGTACCAGTCGACTTATGCTGAGGTAAGTCGACTGTCCAGAGGACAATCCTTCAGAATTTCACAAAATAATCTAAGGCACTATCAGTCGACTAAGAAAAATCATCAGTCGACTGTCCCGAGACAAATTCCAATAACTCTCAAGAAAATATTCTAAGTGTTTAAGTCGATTGTAAGGTTCATAGGTCGACTGTCCAGAAAGGACTGAACAAATTTACAATCAGCGGACCAGTCGACTGACAATAGCCTAGGTCGACTGTCCCGAACAATTTTCAAAAGACTGAAGGTAATCAGTAGAGTCGTACCAGTCGACTGCACAGTAGGCCAGTCGACTGTCGGCCTACAGTTTTCAAAAATAGGTCTGACACAAAATCAAACTGAAGATTTTCTAAAGAATCATGGTTCACTGTTTATCAAATAATAGTTCGTACACAAGCCAATGATAACTCTCAAAATAATATCCAATACGGATACATTACTCATCAATCAATTCCTCAAATCTCAACTTTTCATGATCTAAATCACTAATCTTCTATTAGGGTTTCTCAACAAATTTCTTCCTCAACTCATAATCAAATTCTAATTTAAAAAATCATAAGATCCAGATGTTTATCATCCGATCACAATATAATTAATTCTTAACATGCTTTCCAACAATACGATCCCATAAATCAATATTTCCTAAACAAATCTTGATAATTCTCATACATGGTCCAAATATCAATAAGTATTCTCATCATCCATATGAAAATAAAAGATCCATATTATGCATACCATGAGACAAACAAAACAATATCATACCGATGCCCAAACAAAGTGTAACAAAGATCTCACGTCATTCATCAATCAAAACAAACAAAACAAATCAAAGCAAAACAAAAACAAACCACTCACATTGCTTTGAAGAAAATCCACAAAAAAGCTCTCCTCCTTGCTAGATCCAAAAAGCCTCTTCTTGCTCCTCAAACAAATCTCAAAATCTGAATATTTTGTAAATGGTGGCTGGGAAAGAAATCCCTTATATATGCCGGATTAATATTAGGGTTTTACTCACCTTTTGCAAAACAATCCTTCCCAAAAATACAACTTACATATATATACATTAGTCTTGTAAATTCAATAAAACTCCTTTAAATTAGGATATAATAGAAAATATGCTTCTAAACCTCAGCTAATACTGCTCAAAACGTCCAGAATGCCAATTTTGCATTTCAACCCTTGAAAATGTCAATTTTGCAAATAAGTCCTTCTTTTCTCAAAAATTGCAAATAGTATCAATTAATTTCAGAAAAATCTGGAAAAATACTACATAAATTCTAAATAATAAATAATGGTTTTTCATAAAGAAATCTTAATTTTTCAAACTTCTAAAAAGTCATTTGCACGTGTTTTGCACGTGTACAAAAGATGAATTTCTTAGAAAATATTAATTAAATCTCCAAAAATCATTTAAATTCATTTTCAAATAATTAAAATAATATTTGAAAATATGGGGTTCTACATGATATGTTGTGAGCCTAAGTATTGCAAGCATTATGCATGCAGTACAACATGTCTCCAAGCACTAACATGTAATCTAGATGTATTAGTAAAAGTTGAAGATGTTTAATCAATGATTCAGCTAAGCCATTTTATGTGTGAACATGTGGAATGTGATGCTCAACATCAATTCTTATCGATGAACAATAATTATCAAAAACTTGAGATGTGAATTCAGCCGCATTATCAAGTCTTATAGACTTAATAGATTGGTCAAAAAAATGGGCTGTAATTTTGATGATTTGAGCCAGTAGATGAGAAAAAAATATATATTTCTAGAAGAAAGTAGGTAAACATAGGACCAACGAGTGGATGCATCAATTAGGACCATAAAATATCTAAAAGGTCCACTATGAGGATTTATAGGGTCATAAATACCACCTTGTATCCTCTTGAGAAATGATAGCGATTCAGATACAATCTTAAGAAAATATGGTTTGGTAATGAGTTTACCTTGTGAACATGGGATACATAAGTACCCACTAGGTATAGGCATCTCATGGTTTGCTAAGGGATGTCCATATGAGTTGTCTATTATTTTTCTTAACATAGTGTTTTCAGGGTGTCCTAACCTATCATACCAAAGACTTAAGATATTAGAGTCACTAAATTTAGGGTTTGATTTAAGCTTCTGGCTTGGCTTGAGCTTCTGTCTTATAACGAGTGTGATTCAACATTTGAAATTATTGTGCAGTACAGAACTAAGGAAAATGTACTTGACTTTTCTAGAGTGAGTTTCTGACTTCCAACATTAGTAATGATGTTTAAGAATTCTTTCTTATCTTCACATATATTTTCAATGTGGTACCCATTCATTTTGATGTCTTTGAAACTAAGCAAATTTTTTTGGGCATCTTTAATGAATTGATAGGTACCATTTGGTAGCATTAAATGGGCTCCAATTATTTGTATAGGTCCAGCTATGGTGGATGCTTGGCATTGATTCCACACAATTTTTGAGAAAAAATTCTGATTTTTCAGTATAGTATGTGTTTGTACCACTGTCTACCAGACATAGATTATCTTAAGTTTCATGCATTCCATGATCCATACCTTTAAAATAAGAAAAAAATTAATAAATTACTTAAGCAGAAGAAAAAAAAACTTAACAATTCAAAACAAAGATAATATTTTAACTTGAAACAAAAACAAATAATTCTCCAAAAACATAAACTAAAAACTGAATTTAATAAAACGATAACATCTGTTTTAAGGTCTTCTAGACCCAACTTGGTGGTTCTCCCAATTTTGCTTCAAATGCTTCGGTGTTAATAGGCTGGTTGTCAGTATTTTCAAAGAAATTTTCGAGATCCCCTTGGCATATTTGGTCTCTACAGAATTGACAGAAGCCTTGTATTGATCCACCACAGGTTTTGGTGCAGGGCAGATCCGCGACCAATGTCCACTTTTTTTTTTCATATTTATAGCAAGGATTGTCTAAATACTTAGCAGGATTTTTTGGTAGATTTTGATTCTTCTGAATATGGTGGGCAGACCTCTTCTGGTAGTTTTTGAACTTTTCATTATTTGGATCTTTATAAACTCCTCTATTGGAGTAATTATTATGTCCACCTATACTGGAGGAATTATTATATCCACCTCTTATGGAGTAATTATTTCATCCACGTCACCTACCTCTGGCTCTGTTTTTAGTAAAGTTGGCATTAGCTTCAAAAAATTTTCATAGATCCGGTTGGTCTTGTATCATGAATTTTAATTAAAACTCTGCTATTTTGTTCTGCAACAAGGAGACAAGTTATCAGTTCAGAATACTTAGAAAATCGTCATTCTCGATGCTGCTGCTACATAAGCACATTCGAGGCGTGAAATGTAGAAAGAGTTTTTTCTGTCATTTGCTCATCAATAATAGTTTCACCACACAATTTCAAATGGGAAACAATACTAAAAAAGAGCAGTGTTGTATTTAGAAATTGTCTTATGATCTTGAAATCTCAGATTCAGCCAATCACTTTGAGCATTAGATAATATGACCAACTTCTGGTGATCATACATATCCTTCTGGGATTTCCAAAGACACAAGGGATCTTCCTCAGTCAAATACTCATTTTTCAGAACATCATGTATAAGATGATGCAGAAAAATGAGAGCGGATGATTTTTCATTCGAAGACACCTTATTTCCTTCAACAATAGTTTCACCAAGTTTTTTCGAACGTAAATGGATCTTAGCATCCAATTGCCATGATAAATAATTTTCATCGTTGACCGCAATTGCCTTAAATTCGAGTTTAGCAATGATCGAAAACTTTTCATTAACTGAGATAAAATATATAAAATTAGTAGGTTATACATGAACATAAGGAAATAAATAAAAATTTGTTAATTGAACTTATAACTTCAGGTTCCACACTCATAGCTCTCAACTTCAGGTTGTGTCTAGACATTAAGCTTACTTTTGAATATAGAGAACTTCGTGTCCCTATCTAACTATAATATCAGACCTTCGGGTTTGATTATATATATATATATATATATAACTATAATAGCAGACCTTCGGGTTTGATTATATATATATATATATATATATATATATATATATATATATATATATATATATATATATATATATATATATTATTTGAATTTTAAATTCTAATAATGAAGTAATAAAGCTTCGAGTTTTATAATATAAAACTTCGAATTTTATATATGAAATTTAAAGTATAGAACTTCATGGTCTAAAATAAAATACTGACAAAGTTTCTAGTCCGAATTATTAGACAAGTCTATACTTGTCTGATTACTACAAAAATTTTATATGACTCTGTAGAAACATAAAATATTGTCATATAAACTTTTCAGAAATTGTCAACAGTTGAATATAAAGTTATGATTTTTATATGAGAATCTACATTAAAACTTGTAAAAATTCAATTTATGCCAACTTTTATGCCAACTTTCTTTTTAGCCCTTATGTTGTCCCATATAACTCTAGCAATTTAATATTTTCCCAAATTTATAAGTACTTTTTAATAATTTTTAAATAATTAATATGAATTTTAAATTATTATTCAGAATTTTTATTAATTAATTCTAATTAATTTTTAAATAATGAAAATAAAAAACAATTAAGTCATACCTGTTGACGTGAACCGATCTAGATCGTCGATCTGATTGAACCCGCTCATCGAGGAGATCAGAGGGCCCATATCCACTCCAAGGGGTTACCTATTGTAATACCCAATAAAATTAAAAGATATTATTTTGAATTATTAGTTGATTGGTTATTTTCATTATTCTTCATTGACTACTATGTTTGTACGTGCAATGCACGTGCATTATACTATGTTGTAGTACTTGTATCATAAATTTATTTTTATTTTATTTAATCGTTATGTAACACGCCGTAAATTAAATTGGATTATTTTGAATTATTGAATGAAATTAAATTGAAGGATTTGATGAATTCTATTATTTTCTTTAATTATTGTTTTGCACGAGCAAAACACGTGTAATATTATACAATTATAAATTCTTAAAAATTTAGTTGTCAAGAATTATTTCTCTCATTTAATTGCTATATTTTATTTTTTGAATTTATTTTGAATGAAGAGAATTACTTTTAGAATTTTTATTTACAAAATGGATTTTTAATAAAAGAATTGATTATGGCCATGAATATTGTCCAAAAATATGAAAATAAAATTGATTTTACTGGTTGGGGGCTAGCCAAGGGTACAGTATCAAGAGATAAGTTCAATTAACTTGTTTGATTGATTTATATATGGAATGTAACATAATTGATTTGTAGTATAATTAAATTTGTAAAATATTTGATCCTTGAGGACTTTATTGCAAAAAATACCCATGGAAACCCTAATGAATCTCGACCTTTATATTAAGGAGGCAGTAGGGTTTCAGCCTCCTTTTGTTTTTGGCTTTCTTGATGATTTTTGGTGGCTTGATTTCGGAGATCTAATTGCTTGGAGGAGAAGGACTATTACTTTGTACTAATTTTCTTCAAGAGGTGGGCGTCTCTCTAACTCTCTTGTATGCTGATTTTCTCCATGAATGTTGTAGTACCATGCTAGGGTTGAATTTTATTAATCTATGATTGTGATCTAGCATGAATGTGATGCTTGTAATGAGAAATTGTAGAGATTGATTTTTAGAATAAGTATGATTGATAATATTAGAAAAATATTAATTCTGAAATGCATGATGATCTTACTTGGTTTGTTCTTGAGTAATGAATATCATTGTGCATGAAAGATCGTGTTTTTATTTATGGAAATTGATTTAATGAACCCATATATTATTGTAAAGATTAGAACTTGTCATATGTTCTTAAAATTCATGTTGATCATTTAAAAATGAGATCTTTGACTCATATTTGGTGTTTTGAGATACATTTTTCATGGATCTAAATGTTGGAATGTTATACATGATTAACAGGGTTTTTTTGGGCTTGATTAGAAGCATTGAGTATCGGTGGAACACTAGGGTTTTCAGCAGCCAACCCTAAACTTAGGGTTGAAGGAGGGGCTCGGCCAGCACCTGTGCAAACCCTGTGCAACCCTCGGGTTTGCACATTGCTGGTTTCAGTTTGGTGTGTGTGGGGGATTTGATTGTGGTTTTGATGGTGCACTAGGGTTGAAAACCCTAGGATAGATATGTGGATTAATATATATGTTTATATTTGGCAAAAATGTGAAGTCTTAAGTGATGTGTTGATTAAGTTTTAAAGTTGCAAGTTTTAGAATTTTTACAAAAAATCTAGTTTCACTTTATCTACTGTGTATGGATCACTAGCAAGAAATCGTTTCATTTTTAATAGGGAGTAAATATAAACTAAAATTTTCAGAATTAAATATTCATTTTTGATTGGATTGTTCTTAAGCATAAGAACACATAAATTTCATATTTAAAGAGAAATGAGTTTTCAGTTTTAGCAAGTTTATGTTGTGATTTCGAATGTATAAAACTATAATTTAGGGGATGAAATTCTCAGTTTTAAGGGAAGGATATGTGTTTCAGTTTTGAAGGATAAATGTTTCAGACTTCAAAGTGTTATTTTCAGTTTTAAAGATGTGTGAATTTCATATTTGAAACTATGAAATTTCATATTTTAGGGATAAATCCCAAAATTGAAATAGAGTTATTTCAGTTTTTAAGTTAATAAATATTCCACAAATTTGATTATGTTTTCAAATATGGAAAATAGTAATTTAAATGGGGCAATAAAGGTGTTTGGAAAATTGTTTTGTTTCTATAAATTAAGGGGTCTTTATGGTAGTGAATTGTTTATTAAATGAGGAATGAGATATGATAGAGTAATTGTAGATAAATGAATGCTTATATTTGATATGAGATTATCTTAAATGAGACGTTGAAATTATGTTTGAGACCATGTGGAAAAGTGGTGTTTCTATATATGAATAAAAGAAAGAATATTTTGATCATTGAACCAAGTGGTGGTTCAAATTGAAATTTAGGGTTATTGTATATGAAATCCCTTGAAAGATTGTTCAGGATTTGCATTCTAAGCAGTATAGGCTGAGCAAGACCTATGATTACCGAAAGTGAATTATTTGATTATAGGAATTAGCTAGGAAGGGCTGGTGTTCCTAGTTTTGTGGATTTCAATCTGGTAGTGTAACACCCCGAATTCCAAATAAGTCTGAATTCGGAGTTCCACAGGATCTTTACACTTCACTTCGTACAATTTCACAAGGAATTTAAAACTTTTTTATACAATAAGGTTTTACATTAACGCAGCGGAATTATAAATTACAACATGATACATTAATTAAATAATAATTTGAACATTTCTTTAGGTAGCATTCCTTCTTTAGTCTTTTCATTCAATTTATCCTGCATAGAAACCTGTGGGCACGTCAGTTGCATACAACTGACGCTAGGATATAATATATCAATTTCTCTTACTTGGAAAGCACACACTTGTTCACAAACAAAACTAAGAGGGACTATCTTATTGATGTCGTGTGTGGATGTGCACTTACTCCTTAATGCAATTATTTATATTTAATGACACTAATACACACTTGTTCGGATTCTATGCATCCCATACTACATAGGTCCGAGGGCAGGCCCTTAATCGCACTTCATCTTGTAGGGTTGGATCCCTCGCTATGAGTTTAACTACTACGGTAACTATGACAAGTATCTTAGATGATCTATGAGTTACGAGCCTATATCCAGACATCCTGGAGGGAATCCCACGTCATGACATGACGCATCATGCAGACATCCTATGAATAATTCGCCTCCACTATGAATTGATGGCACTACGTAGTCACCAAGCACCCCACAAGTGTCGCCACGGTCCCGATATTCTGGTGATGTATCCATGCCGACATGACGCATCATGCAAGTAGCTTGTGCATACTCTCACACCGTAGATCCGATGCCCTCATGCTTGTGTTTTTCTCTTACTTTCATCACCTCTCCACTATGTGTCTAATCCTTAGAAAATTGAATCATGAATAAAATTAATACCCTAGAGTTAGTGTTACCTCTACACCGGTCTTAAACATCAATTATTAATTACCCAATCTTGATCTTCTTTTATCACATTTCTCTTTCAAAAATTCCTTTCATGCCAATGTAAGGACTTAGCTAAAACTCTAGTTTCAATCCCTTTTCATGTTCATCAAAATGAGTGTTCATACTCACAAATTTTCACATTTTATCATGGTCTATATTTTTCACTTTCCATGCACATTTGCATAATTTAGACAACAATCTCATGTTTGATCTTACTCAACTTTTCCATGTTAAAAATCTTATTTTAAATCTTTACACCAGAATTCTTAACATTCAAAATATTCGTTTTCTTTAATTAATTAAAATCATATTCTAAGAAAATTTATCAATTTCTTCTTCTCAAAATTACTTCTAATTCCCATTATAATAAGTCAAATATTGTAAAAATAATTTTCATGCAGTCTAAGTAATTTTAGAAGAATTCTAGTATTTTTCTCAACTTTTTATACACTTAAAATACTAAAAAAAAAAACCAAAATAAGTTAAACAAAACAAAAAAAAAACTACAAATAAAAGGCCAAGGCCGAATTCGAACCCAGAGCAAACCCCCGCCTGTGAACAGTAACCGATCCAAAGTGCACCCGAAGACTAGAAGGGCTAGAGTGACTAACTATTATAAACGGGACTCAGTTTATACTTAAAGTGTGGTTTTGGGATTTGATTAAAAACCGAATTTTCACATAAACAGTCTCTTCAAGAATCGAACCCAAGACCAGTACCCCTGCCTATGAACAGTAACGTACCCAAAATGCACCCGAAGACCAGAAGGTCTTGAGTGACTAACGAATATAAGATCAGATTAAATACTTTTTATATGGATTGTACTGTATCTAGTACTTTCTTTAATAAACTCGATTTTTCCCAATCAATTTGTACTCATAAAAATCTAAATCTTTTCCAGAATGTATTTCTTTGAAAAATAGTATATTATATTTTCTTAGATTTTCAAAATTCACATTTTTAATCACATAGAAGTCTATTTCTCTTATTTCTTTTGAAAAGTGGAACATTAATACATTTTTTGACATTGAAAAATTCCATTTCTAGGTGAATCTTTTTATCTACTTGTTCCCCATTTGTTCATAATAAGTTTGTACAATTATTCTTCATTTTTACCATAGTTAAAGCCCTCAAATTAATTTCATCTTTTATAAAAACTCACTTATTTCTTATTCTTCAGCATCCTCTCCTCGGATTCCCAAGTAGCCTCTTCAACTAACTGGTTTCTCCAGACTACTTTGACCAACTGGTTTCTCCGGACTACTTTGACCATCGGTATCGTCTTGTTCCTCAAGACGTTCTCCCGAAGATCCACGATCTCAACCGGTCACTCAATGCAGCTCAGATCTAGCTGCAAACCCTCCGGCACTTCAGGCAAATGGTGACTTGGATCTGGAATGTAACCTCTCAGTATAGACACATGGAAGACATTGTGCACCTGGGTTAACTCCTTCGGTAACTCTAATCGGTTAGCAGTTTTTCCAATCCTCTTCAATATCTTATATGGGCCTATGAACCTTGGAGCTAATTTCACACTTTTGCTAAAACAAATCACACCTTTACTAGGTGTGTCACGCCCCGCTTCCCAAAATACGGAATACGAGTACGTGACGAAGCCCAGCGAATGATCTTAACATCATTCATAAGCTGTAGGATCGACTCAGCATCATAACAAGAATATACAAGAGAGATATATATAACCAAGTATGCATGAATAATTCATTAAGCAACAGAAAACAACAAATAATAATGTCCACATAGTTTTCAAGTCTGGATCAAAAGTAAAATTCGGGAACGTAAGCCCGTTACAAGTCTTATACAGCAGAAGAAATAAATAACTTAAGAAAAATAATTATTTAAACAAGTCATTGCTCCAAGCAAAACCTGAAATGTCTGCTCGCCAATTCGAGCAGGTAGCTTGTCCCATAGTCTGCTTAATAAATATAAAAAGGAAAAATAGGAAAAAAATAAGAGAATATGCCCTTAGTACAAGCTAGGGCCACAAATAGTGAAAATAAGTACAAGTATGGGGAACAGGAATTGGAATCAAGAATGTAACATGGATACAACAAGTAGTGGAAAACTAAGAACTAGCTAGCAAGAGGGACATCTTAGTAACTGGGCTGAATAACAAATGCTAATGGTAAAACACATGACAAGTGAACCTTTAGGGGTATCTAACATCAAGTGACAAGTCTCAAGTCTAGTATCATGTAACAAGTGCCAAGTCTAGTGTCAAAATTTTATTTTAAGTGTCAAGTCTCAAGTAACAAGTTGTCGAGTATCAGGTAACAAGTTGTCAAGTTCAAGTTTCATGTTTCAAGTCTCATGTATCATGTTTCATGTATCATATCATCAAGTATCAAGTAACAGGTGTCATATTCAAGTTTCATGTAATCAAGTCTTGTAGTTATTACTATCTAGGTACGATTCATGTAATTTCGTTTAGGCCTAGTAATGGAGTCTATATGGCGGTGTACTTAGGTATCAAGTATCAAGCAGGTACGGTTCATGAATACGAATTAAATTACAGATTCACGAAGCAAGTTCGTGAATACTAACAGGTTCAAGACCCACACAGTGAGTTCATGAATACCACAGGTTCATGAGCCAAGTAACTGACTCCATGAATACATCAAGTGCAACAGGTTCATGAACCGAGTACTGGGAAACACGAGCCCCCTTCCGAGTACACTTACCTATATTGTCCACCACTATGGTCTTTCCCTTAAACCCCGGCTTGTTACTTTTATTAATTCTTATCAAGCAAGCATGCAGGTGTGTGAAACAAGGTACGAGAAAGTGGTGGGAACATGTGTCCAGCGAATTACATAGTTAATGTGTTCAGGCAGAATTTATGAATCGAAGTTTAAACATGTGAAACAGGGTCAAAATATTGTTAATTAATTCTAAGAAAAATTGGAGATATCCTATAGGGTGTCCAGCAACCGCATATAAAATTTCAAGTCAAACGCTTGCTGTTAACATAGTTAAATTAATTTGCAAAGTAAAGGTATGCAGCAATTTTGCGAATCTGCGTCTACCGACACAGCTACAGTAAAACTGCAATAACTCCTAGACCGTAACTCCAAATTCAAAAATTTCAGAGGCTATCGATATCTAGACATCTAGATCTACATTCTCTATTCTGGGCTCGGGTTCAGATTCTAATGTTAAAGGGGTCAAAACAGCGAAACAAGATTCAGGATAGCAACATGAGGGAATATCTTACTAGTATAGATTACATGGAAATTTGTCATTAGGCATCTAAGTTATTGTGTGATATAAAATACAGGATAATGGTGGTCAAAACAGCAAGTAATAATTGTTTTTCAAGTTAAATAGTTGCAAGTTCATCAAAAACTAGATATAACATGTGTCTACAAATTTAGGGCTCCTTAATTCATATGTTCATGTGTTCAAGGAATAAACTGAGTCCAAGTAGTTATAATTTAACACAATGAAATTTTGTGATACTTAGAATTATAAATTTTGGAGGTTTAATATTGATCAACAATGATAGTCAAGGAGGAGTCACAATTCTAACTATTTGTAGTATTTTTCAAGGGATGCTTGTACTAGAACAAATAAATTGTACAAGGGATACTTGCCTTAATTGACGACAATTAGATCCACTTGTGGAAGGAAATTGGATCGAAAAATTCCAGAAGAAGTCTCCCAAAAACACGTGTGAAGCACGTGCGAAGATCGACCGTAGATCGAGTTTTCCCCCACACCACGCTCCAAAACAGCGAACACGCTTCTGGGATTTGGCGCGGCAAAATAGCGAAGCGGCAAACTCAGCGAATCAAAATGCTCCAAAGCAGCGGATCTGGCCAGAACACGGTACAGCGGATCTGGGATTCGCTGTGGGCGAACACCGAACAACGATCAGATCTGGCCCGTTCGCACGGATCTTGATGCGATCCGATGGTTGGGATTTGATCCCGCCTTAATCCGTTGTTTTTCTTCTTCTTCGTTCACTTCTTTGACGAACCAGCAGCGAGAGCGAGATTTGGCAATGACGGGGTCCTGCGACGGTGATGAGGCGACGACGTAACAGCGACGACGGCGGCGGAACAGTAGCGCGATGTCGAGAAGCGACGCAACGCGCGGCGGTGACTCTGCTTTTGGGTTCGAACAGAGGGTGCAGTTGGGTTCGATGGTGGACGACGATGGTTGGGTGCTGAGGTGATGGTTGGGGTCGACAAGGAGAGGGAATCGTGATGGTGAGGGGACGAGGAGACTGGCGATGGTGAGGAGTGGGTTTTCTCGGAGCTTGGGTAATGGCGGAGTTGGGGTCGGAGTTTGGTTGATGGTGGAGATGATGGTGATGGAGGTTGTGGTGGTGTTGACGATTGATGGTGGTGGACGGTGCTGTGGTGGTCGAACGTGAAGGTGATGGAGATCGGAGGTGATGGGATTGGGTTGTTTGGCGATGCGAGAAGCGCGGACAAAGGAGACGTGGGGGTAGCGGCGGGTTGTTGGGTTTTAACAGTATAGGGTAGGGGTTAGGGTTAGGAGATAGGGATTATATAGTAGGGTTTCGGGTTTGTGGGTTTTAGGATATCCGCTTCAAATATGATCCAACAGGAGACTTGGTCAAAATGCAATAAAATGGGGATAAAGAGATAAATAAGAAGAAATAGCCATTTCTTCATGAAGAATGACACAAAGTGCACACAAATGAATTCGGTAAAAGGACCAAAAAAATTGAGTCGAGGCGAAATAATGATTTTATTCAGACTGAAATAAAATGCAGGATCTCAATATAGATGAAGGAGTACAATGAGGCGAAATACAGTTTAAAAATACAAATATGGAAAAACAAGAGTTACTAGGTGATACCTTCAGAAAGACAAAGTCAGCTTCCTCGAACTCAAGGTCCCTCCTCCGGTTGTCTGCATAACTCTTCTGCCTACTCTGAGCATCCACCAACCTCTTCCTAATCAAATCGATCTTTTCAGAGGTCTACTGCAAGATCTCAGGCCTAAACATCTGTCGCTCTCCCACTTCAAACCAGCAAATAGGTGTTCTGCACTTCCTACCATACAGAGCTTTGTACGGTGACATTCCGATACTAGTCTGAAAACTGTTGTTGTAGGCAAATTCTACCAGAGCTAGATGCCTCTCCCAACTGCCTCCAAAATCTAGAACACAACACCGAAGCATATCCTCAAGAACTCGATTGACCCTCTCATTCTGTCCATCAATCTGAGGATGGAAGGCTGTGCTGAAATCCGTCTTAGTACCAAGGCTGTCTGAAGGCCCCTTCAAAAATGTAAAGTAAACCGCACATCTCGATCAGACACAATGGTCAACGGAACACCATGAAGCCTGAGGATCTCCCCACCATACAGCTCGGCTAATTTATCCATAGACGAAGTGAGTTTCATTACCAAGAAGTGAGCTGATTTGGTTAGTCGATCGACTATGACCCAAATCACATCATTACCCTTCAAACTCTTGGGCAAACCCGTGATGAATTCCATGATGATGTTATCCCACTTCCACTCCGGAATGGCTAACGGTTGCAATAAACTTCCGAACTTCTGATTCTCGGCTTTCACCTGCTAACAAATCTCACACCTCGCCACAAACTTAGCCACATCCGCTTCAAACCTGACCACCAGGAATGTTGCTTGATGTCTTTATACATCTTGGTACTCCAAGGATGTACAGAAAAAAGAGTAGCATGTGCCTCTTGAAGAATACTCTCCCTCAAATCTGATTGATCCAGAACACATAGTCTCTCTCCACCAAGCCACAACACTTCATCCCTGATCTGAAACTCTAATAATCTACCTGCACCAACCTGCTCCTTCATCTTTTGAATCTCTGCATCTTTCTTCTGACTTGCTATAATCCTTTCATTCAGCATGGGCTGAAGCCTCAGCTGAGCCAAAGATGCTCCTAAACCTTACATAACAACCTTAATACTAGCCCGATCCAACTCCTCTACAAGATGCCTCTTAGTTGTGATCTACCTGGCCAAATTGCTTTTACGGCTAAGTGCATCAGCAACAACATTAACCTTCCCCGGATGGTACTTAATCTCAGGAAGAATGTCCTCAAGTACTTCCGGTCATCTCCGTTGCCTCAGATTCAGGTCCTTCTGCTGATAGATGTACTTCAAGTTTTTGTGGTCCGTGTACATGTTTAACTTCTCACTGTACACGTAATGTCTCCATTGCTTCAAGGCGAAGATAATCATAGCCAACTCTAGATCATGAGTGGGATAATTCTACTCATGCAGTCTTAGTTGCATAGACCCATAAGCAATTACCTTTCCCTCTTGCATCAAGGTACAACCAAGTCTACGATGTGAAGCATCACTGTAAACATTATACTCGACACCTGCTCTAGGCAAAGTCAAAATAGGAGCAGTAGTCAGCTTCTCTTTGAACTCCTGAAAGCTTACCTCGCACTGCTCAATCCACTTGAAATTCACATTCTTCTTGGTCAGACCAGTGAGCGGCACGGCTATCTGAGCATAGCCTTGAATAAACCTCCTTGTAGTATCCAGTTAGCCCAAGAAAAGTTTTAATTTCCTTCACTGTAGTAGGTCTTACCCAATCCTTCACCTCCTCTATCTTCTGAGGATACGTAGCCACTCCCTCCTTAGAAAGTATGTGACCGAGGAATGTCACTTCAGATTTCCAGAAATTGCACTTAGATAACTTGGCATACAACTCATGCTCTTGAAGTTTCTTCAGAACTTCAACCAGATGCTCAGTGTGCTCCTCCTCCAACTTGGAGTACACAAGAATATCGTCGATAAACACCACTACAAAAGAATCTGTAAACGACCTCAGAACTCTGTTCATCATATCCATAAAGACTGCAGGTGCATTTGTCACTGCAAATGGCATAACTAAGAATTCGTAATGCCTGAATGCAGTCTTATGCACATCATCTACTTTCACTCGAACCTGATGGTATCCCGATCGAAGGTCTATTTTAGAGAAAATAGCTGCTCCTTGTAGACGATCGAATAGGTTATCAATTCGGAGAATTGGATATTTATTCTGAACAGTGACATTATTCACCTCCCGGTTATCGATGCACATCCTCATCGACCCATCCTTCTTCTTCACCAATAGTACCGGTGATCCCCAAGGTGACGCACTCGGCTGAATAAAACCTTTTCCCAAAAGTTCCTCAATCTGCCATTTAACTTCATCCTGCTCCACAGGCGCCATCCTATAAGGTGCCTTGGAAATAGGTACACTCCCTGGCTGGATAGTGATGCTGAAATCTACATCACGATGCGGGGATAACTCGGGCAAATCTTCCAAGAACACAGCTGGGTAATACCGAAACACTGGAATCTGCGGCACCTCCACTGGAACCTTTTTCTTGCTGATAGCTGCCACCAAACCTGAACATCTCTTCTTTCCCTGGAAAGTGACTTCAGGACCTCCTAGAGCCTTCACTATTACTTCCTTGGTCTTGCACTTGATGTTCGCACTGTACACCGACATCCAATCAATACCAATGATAACATCGACCCCTAGGATATTCAGCTCGATCATATCAATCCCAAAAATCCTATCTCCAATCTCGATCTCGCAGTCTGCATAATACCGATTAGTGGTTAAAGTCTCCCCAGATGGAGTAGCTATTACTAAGACCTTGCCTAGAACAACCTTCGGTTCAACTCCCAAGACTTTAGCAAATTTAGGAGATACAAAAGTATGAGAGGTTCTAGTATCAAAAAGAATAACAGCTTTCCTTCCATTTAATAAAAGTTCTCCTGTTATATAACACACTCCCGTTACATAACAGTTTTTACTAAATAAAACATGGAAAAAGAACAACAGAAACTTCTAAACATCTGCCCCCGTACCAGTAATGACGTGATCCACTTCATCAGCGTCGGCCTCAATCAAGGCAAATACTCGCCCTTGTTGATACAGCCTTTTCCCAACTTACTGCGGTGGTCTGCTTCGAGCGACAACTCGCAGCTTGGGGCATTGAGATTTGTAATGGCCTGTTTCTCCACAATTGAAACAAGTCATAGGAGGTTTCACCTAGCCATTTCCGGGTCTTCAAGTCACATTGACAGCGTTCGCCCCCGTAGGTTTGAACCTTTGAGCTGGCGACTGCCCCCTGACATTTCCAGAAACTGTGGGCCTCAATCCGTGCTCGAACTTCCGAACTTTCTTTGCCTCGTCCATCATAAGTCGGGTGCATACCTCGAAAGTTGAGTAAACCTTGTCTCATACTCCCTGACGGACATGCCTCCCTGCTGCAGTGCTAGGAACTCCATCGCCTTTTTCTCTTGGACATTGGACAGAAAGTAGTGACTGCGGAACTCTTCCAAGAATTCCACCCAGCCGAAAACACCATTTCCCATCGTCCGCTTCATGGATTGCCACCATACAGCTGCATCTTTCTCAAGCTGTAATGTAGCGTCCTTCACCTTGCTACCTTCTGAAGTTTCAAAGAATACAAAGATAGTCTCGACTTGCCTAATCCAATTGTCATCTACATCTAGGTCTGACTTCCCTTCAAACACTGGTGGCTTCATTCTCTTGAATGACTCCACAAGTTTGATCACCTCAGGAACTGGATTTGCAGGCATCCCCCTATGGTTTTGGTTCATGGCTATGGCGTTGAGGGTCTGATAGACTCTAGCCAACTCCGTTTCCAAATCGAGTCCACAACTGGGTCCCTCTCCATTCCTTGATCTTCTTCCAGCCATACTCTGATTCAAAAGATCCATTAAATTCGAAGTAGAAAACATTTTAAATCAACTTTTTCATTTCATTGAATTCAAACTTTGTACATTCAAATTTAAAACATCGTCTGACATCAAGCAAAAAGCATTAAAAAGATACAACATTCTAATCCCTACAGTTCCTCTTGGCTTTCCTATGCTCTTCCTGTAGTTCTGTCACTTCTTCCTTTAGCACATCATATATGTTCTTTCTCTTCTCGAGTTCCAAAACATGATGACTGAGGGTTGCAATGTTCTCCTTGAACTTTACACACTGGGCCTACAATTGATCTGCTCTCTCCTTCTGAGTCTCCACTTGCCTCTGAAGAGATTCAATGAGACCTCTCGGAACGGGATCTTCCTCGTCGAATGAAATGTCTGATGAGTCCGGAGGCGGAGGGATCTCTCGGGACTCGGGCCATTCTCCTTCATACTCCTCGGGATCTTCTTCGTTGGAATCTCCTTATCTAGGGTAGTAGTCCTCTCCAATTATGTGACAATCATCATCACCTGCTGCGTCGTGGTGGTTCGCCATCTTTAAGGAAGGAGAAGAAGAAGCATCAATCATAGACCAACACAAATGAAAGTAGCATACATTTAAATCTCTATACCCAACTCACACTCTAATGTTCACTTTAGGGTGTCGTTCCTTATAAATTTGTACTACTTGGAAGCGTGGCTCTGATACCACTCTGTAACATCCCGAATTCCAAATAAGTATGAATTCGGAGTTCAACAGGACTTTTACACTTTACTTCATACAATTTTACAAGGAATTTAAAACTTTTTTATACAATAAGGTTTTACATCAACGCAGCGGAATTATAAATTACAACATGATACATGAATTAAATAACAAATTGAACATTTCTTTAAGCAGAATTCTTTCTTTAGTCCTTTCATTCAATTTATCCTGCATAGAAACTATGGGCATGTTAGTTGTATACAACTGACGCTAGGATATAATACAACAAATTCTCTTACTTGAAAAGCACACACTTGTTCACAAACAAAACTAAGGGGGACTATCTTAATGATGTCGTGTGTGGATGTGCACTTAGTCCTTAATGCAGTTATTTATATTTAATGACACTAATGCGCACTTGTTCGGATTCTATGCATCCCATACTACATAAGTCCGAGGGAAAGCTCTTAATCGTGCTTCATCTTGTAGGGTTGGATCCCTCGCTATGAGTTTAACTACTATGGTAACTACGACAAGTATCTTAGATGATCGTTGAGTTACGAGCCCATATCCAGACATCCTGGAGGGAATCCCATATCATGACATGACGCATCATATAGACATCCTATAGACAATTTGCCTCCGCCATGGAATGATGGCACTACATAGTTACCAAGCACCCCACAAGCATCGCCATAGTCTCGATCTTCTGGAGATGTATCCAAGCCATGACATGATGCATCATGTAGACAGCCTATGAATACTCTCACACTGTAGATCCAATGCCATCATACTTGTATTTTTCTCTTACTTTCATCACATCTCCACTATGTGTCTAATCCTCAGGTAATTGAATCATGAATAGAATTAATACCCTAGAGTTAGCATTACCTCTACACCGGTCCAAATGCCCCAATGTCAAGAATTTGAATTCTGTGCCGGTGAAATGCCGCTTGCTTGTGGGGAGAAGTTGGCTAGTCAGAAAGTTGGAGTTATGGAGGAAGTGTATGCTGATGATGTTGTAGCACCGTTGGTTGTGCGGGATTTTCTGGATATTTTTCCTAAGAAATTGCCGTGATTACTTCAAGAACGTGAAGTCATGTTCAGTATTGATGTTTAGCCAGGAACAACTCCAATCTCTAAGAGTCCGTACAGAATGGCTCCTGTTGAGTTAGCTGAGTTGAAGGAGCAGATTCAGGAGTTGTTGGACAGAGATTTTATCAGGCCAAGTATTTCGCCTTGGGGAGCTCCAGTTCTGTTCATCAATAAGAAGGATGGTAGTCGGAGGTTGTGTATTGACTACCGTGAGCTCAATAATGTCACAGTGAAGAATAGGTATACTTTGCCAAGAATTGATGAACTATTTGATCAACTGGGAGGCTCTTCTATATTTTCGAAGCTAGATCTTCATTCTGGTTACCATCAGGTTAAGGTGAAAGTTGAGGATGTGCAGAAGACTGATTTCCGTACGAGATATGGGCACTATGAATTCTTGGTGATGCCTTTTGGAATTACTAATGCTCCAGCTATTTTTATAAGTTTGATGAATCGGGTTTTCTCTCCCTTCCTGGACAAGTTTGTGGTGTTCATTGATGATATTCTTGTCTATTCTCGGAATTGGGATGAGCATGCTGAGCACTTGAAAGTTGTTTTGCAAACTTTGAGGGATCATCAGTTATGTGGGAAGCTTAGCAAGTGTGAGTTTTGGTTCGATCGTGTGGCTATCTTAGGTCATATTATTTCTGGTGATGGAGTTTCTGTCGATCCATCCAAAATTTCTGCAGTTAAGGATTTTCCGATGCTAAAGTATGTATCGGAAGTTCGGAGTTTTCTTGGTCTAGTAGGTTACTACAGAAAGTTTGTTCGGGATTTCTCGAAGATTGTAGGGCTGTTGACCAAGTTGACTGGAAAGGATCAGAAGTTTGTATGGGATGAGTCCCGTGATGATGCCTTCTCTGGATTGAAGAATCGATTGACATCAACACCTGTGTTGACTATACCGAATGGATCTGGAGGTTTCGTAATTCATTGTGATGCTTCAAGTAGAGGTTTGGGTGCTGTTATTATGCAACAAGACAAGGTTGTTGCGTATGCATCTAGAAAATTGAGGTCGCATGAGAAGAATTATCCTACACATGATTTGGAGCTTGCCGCTTTGATTTTTTCCTTAAAGCTTTGGAGGCATTATTTACTTGGAGACCGAGTGGAGATCTTCACTGACCACAAAAGTCTCAAGTATGTGTTCACTCAGAGGGAGCTGAATATGAGGCAAAGGCGATGGTTGGAATTGATGGCAGATTATGATATCAGTTTACAGTATCACCCTGGCAAGATTAATTCAGTACCTGATGCTTTGAGCAGAAGACCTGTTGCTCTGGTTCTTACTGAGGAGAAGGAGCTTGTGGAAGCTATGAGGAGGTTGGAATTGGATGTGGTATTGCCTGGTTCTGAGCAGAGTTGTATGGTGCTTAAATTGAAGTCGTCTTTGGTGGATCAGATTAAGGAAACACTGTCTGGTGATGTGCAGTTGCAACAATTTTGAGCTGAGGTTGAAGCTGGTTTCAGAACTGATATGGTGATTTATGAGGATGGATCTCTTCGCTTTGGGACCTGTCTATGTGTTTTGAAGGGGGAAGTCAGGCAGAAGTTACTTGAAGAAGCTCATTGCTCGTCATACTCTATTCATCCCCGTGGTACAAAGATGTATCGGGATTTGAAGTTGCAATTCTGGTGGCATGGTATGAAGAGGGTTGTTGCAAGATTCGTTGCTCGGTGTCTGATCTATCAGCAAGTGAAAGCCAAACATCAGAGGACTGTTGGACTTCTTCAACCGCTTCCTATTCCGGAGTAGAAGTGGGAGAATATCACTATGGATTTCGTGAATGCTTTCCCTAGAAGTTCCAAGGGTCACAATGCCATCTGGGTGATTGTGAACTGCTTGACAAAGAGTGCTCACTTCATTCCCTTCAGATTTGGTCAGTCTATAGAGAGCCTTGCAGAAAGGTATATGCAGGAGATTATGAGATTGCATGGTGTTCCTGTTAGTATTATATCAGACAGAGATACTAGATTCAGATCCCAATTTTGGGAGAGTCTTCAGAATAGTCTTGGGAGTAAGCTGAAGTTCAGTACTGCATTCCATCCACAAACAGATGGACATTCAGAGAGGACTATTCAGACATTGGAGGATATGTTGAGGTCCTGTGTGCTTCAGTTTGGAGGATCTTGGGAAGATCATCTATACTTGGTGGAGTTTTCATACAACAATAGCTACCAAGCTAGTCTTTAGGCAGCTCCGTATGAAGTCTTATATGGTCAGAAGTGTAGATCACTAGTGTGCTAGGATGACATTGGTGAGAGGAAGCTTTTGGGGCAAGAATTGATCACGAGGACTATTAATTTAGTGGCCCAGATCAGGAAGCATTTACAAGCCGCACAGGACAGGCAAAGGAAATGGGCAGACATGCAGAGGAAACCGTTAAAGTTCAAAGTAGGTGATCATGTGTTCCTCAAGGTGTCTTCATGGAAAGGTGTGATTCTTTTTGGTGGTGGGGGCAAGTTGAGCCATAGATTCATTGGTCCGTTCGATATGGTGGAGTGTGTAGGCAAGGTGACCTATAGACTCGCATTGCTGCCAGCTCTTTCTGGAGTGCATGACGTCTTCCATGTTTCTCAGATGAAAAAGTATGTCAGGGATGATAGTCATGTTATTGACTATTCAGAGTTGTCGGTTCGACCAGATGGTCTTGTGAGATTCATCCAGTTTCGATTGTAGACCGGCAGGAGAAGATTTTGAAGAATAAGGTTATCAAGTTGGTTCGTGTTGCTTGGAATTCTCACTCGCCTGTTGAGTCGACTTGGGAGATTGAAAGTGTGAATCTCCCCATTTTTTGAGTAGTTCTTGTTCCTTTCTGTTCTTCGAGGTTACCCTAGTACCACCTGCTTAAATTTCGAGGACAGAATTTACTTATAAGGTGGGTAGGATTGTAACTACCGTTTCCTCTATTTTCATTTTTCCTCTTTAGTAATATTTTATTTGTAATTGAATAAAATACTCTATTTTGTTTCTTGATTATTTTAATTTAATTTGTTCATTAAATTCTCCGTTCTTCGTGATTGAGCTATTGTTGTTGATCCTATTTTCTTCTATTTTATTGTGGGTATTTTTATTTGAGCCCTATTGATTTAGATCTATCTCTTATTGAACCCTACAACCCAATTTCAATTGTTATTGACCCAAAATCCGCTATTATTGGATCCTAAACTGCTAACCCAACACCCTAATTGTACCCTATAAATACAACTCTATTGCAAACTCTAAAAATTGTGCAAATTTGAAATCTTAGCCGCTTATTCTCTCTCTCATCTCTCTCTCTCTCCTCGCCGTTTCTCACTCCCGATCGAAATCTTGCCCAAAATCTCCAAACCCATCACTGCTTCTCCTTCCCCGGCCAACTTCGGCCACCTCCTCATCAGCGCCACCCAGTCGATGCCCCAGAGCGTCGCCCCACCTCTGTCCACGATGCCCAGCACCAAAAACCCCAACTCCGGCCTCCCTTTCCTCTGTCCTCAACATTACAGCAGCCAAATCCCGACCCCACCTTCTCCTGTCTCCGTTGACGCCGTCGTCGAACCACCTCGCTGCCATCAGCCAGTTGCCAAACCCTCGAAGCCCCTTGTTGCTATTGCTGACGTTGTTGTTGTCTGTCGTTGCTGAGCTCTCTTCTTGCTGCTATTGCTTCGGGCTCTTTGCTTTTGCACGTGCTATTTGTATTAGTTCATGGGTTCGTTGCTTCGGAATTCTTATCCCGTTATTCTTGGTATTCGTTTTCACCGTTATTAAGGCAATTCACCGTCCTCTTGAATTTTTAATTGTATCAAATTCAAGTTTTGTTGAAATTCTTGCAAGTAAATTCTTTGTTTATCGTACTATACATTGTTCATCTCTTTCGTTGGGTATATTGAGGGTTTATACGAGCTAACCCCAATTTACTTAACATCGTGCCACTTTTGACTCCAAAGATTGAATCTTTCATGTGTGTATATAGAATTGATAATAGGGTTGTTCATATAATTATCACACAAATTAATTTTTGTAGAAAGAACTGCTAGGTTGTATGTTGTTTGATCGATTGATGATGGATTGATGATAAATTGATCAATGTATGTGTTCTTAATCATATTTACCATGTTTTATACCCATCATGCTGATTGAGAAGTTTATCGTCTAATAGAATTGTTACCCATCATGTTTAAATTAATTTATTTCATGAAAACTACCCAAAACCTGTATATTGCTTGCTGACTGTATGTTGACTGCTATTTTTGAACCAGTAAATAATCTTAAAATTAATAACTTTCTGAATAAGAATTGTAGCCTTATCTTTCTAGTTTCCAGAACATCTTGAATTTCTAAATTTCGAGTTGTATAGCAAAAGGTATGCCCATTTTACTACAACTGTGTTTTACTTTCAGATTTCCAGATTCTTATACATTTCATGGTTCAACAGTAAAAATGCAGATCAAAAGATGAAATTTTAATCTGAAAATTTCCAGATTGTTGCTTAACATGTTTAAGAGTCCAGAAAATATTTTTAATATATTTATTATTGAGTTTTTGCTAATTCTAAAATTATAACAATATGATGTCGAAATTCTACTTGAACATGAAATCTGTAAAGAATAATGTGTTTGAACTAGATAATGGAAGTCTAGTTTCTAGAATTTCTGACGGATTCAGTTTTCGATTTCTGAAACAGAAGGAAACTGTACTTTTGTACAAACCACTCTTGTTGTCCAGAATTTTATATTCCAGATTTTAATAGACTAATTATTCATACATCGTACTACTGAATGAATTAAAATGTGTATGTTGCATTGCATGATTCCAATGAGTTATTGTCATCATTCTAATTGTCCTATTTCATGCTACCGTCCTATTGTTCTCTTGGTTAAACTAGTGTTCATCTCATGTCTTAAATTGCAAGTTGTATTGTTGCATTGATAAATAATTAATAAGCCGGGGTTTAAGGAATTGACTAGAGTAGTTGATGATATAGTGACTTCACTCGGATGATGGCTCGTGTTATTACCTTTATCGTCATCGTGTAAGAAATTACACCATGGACTGTGTTATTACCGTTATCGTCATTGTGCAAAAAATTGTCTCAATGGCCCGTGTTAAAATTGTTATCGTCATCATACCCAGTACATGAACTATAAAATCTACCACTATATTCTAAACGAAATTGATTGTATGCGTCGAACCAGTGGTATGGAACATATGGGACATAGTAGTGAGTGCATTAGTTAGGATTTAAAATGATTAATAGACGACTCTTTTTTTTGTTTTGCTTGATGGGTTTCATCTCCATTATGAAAACTTGACCATAGATTGACTCACGACACAATCTTGACATGAATTAACCTAGGATTTGCCCGTTCTTGATTTTGATCATGTATGTGAGACTTTTGTATGAATTCGCGTTTTGATTGAGATCCATGAGATATATTTGGTGTGGACATGTTAATAACCCTAATTCATGATGTTTAGACATTTGCTGGACTCGATTTCATGTTTGGGTGTGTTTGGATCAATTTTCTTGAATTTATGTCAATTTTTTTTAAGGAAAAAATCTGTAGTTTGATGCTGGTCTGTTTTGTTTACTGTTTTGGACTGGTTTAAAGTCAGTATCTTAATTTCGGTATAAAACATGAGTTTTATAGAATTTCGTCTTTTTCAAACATCTCTGACCTTGCTTGATTTCGATTTCGTATGAGTATGACTGTTTTACTACAGAGGTGTCGAACTTTTCCAGATTCTGTTTTTCAGTAATTTTGATGATAAATCATTTTAAAGAACTATGCTATACATATTATTTTGATCTAAAACTTTGGTCGGTATTTCTTTACCTAGTTAGGATTACCCAGAATTTTGGTAAATTTTATTGATGAGTTTTATGTGTTGTTTCATGCTCGTTTATGAAATCTGTACTTGCTGTATTTTGCTCGCTGTTCTGTAAAGACCCTTATTTTCACTATGATTCCTTTTACTATATGAAAAATGTTTGTGAAATAAAAAAGTTATTATATTTTATCTATTTTCATCTCCCTTTGGCAGATTTAGATTTCGTTTCACGGCTTGCAAGATACTTCAGTTTTCGTACAACAGTGATGGGAATTCCAGATTTGCCAAAGTACAGTTTCTTGAGGTGTTCTTATTTTTTATGACAAAACAAATTTTACTGGAATATGGTGAAACTTTATATTTTGATTCTAGACATATAGGGGAATACCCCAGATTTTTTCCTGAATTTATTTGAGAGGTTTTGATGCAGTTTTCCTGACTGAGTATTCGTTTGACTAATTTCTGGCTGAACGTGTTTTCTGGATTCAACCCTGTTTTGAGTTATGATGTTGTGAATTACTATATGACTTATTTATACTTGCTAGATTCGTGTGGGAGATTATTTTTCAGATCCTTCAATGGATCCAGATTTGGATGTTTGTAGTAGCGGGAATCACTGTTTTTGTGCAACACTGTCTTGCTGTCCTGAATTAGAAAGCTAGTTGTTTTACCCTGTTATGTGATAATTTGTACCTGTATTTGTTTATCTTGCACCCTGAACCTGATACATGTTTATATCCTGTTATCCTTGCTTTGTTTTGCGATACATACATGCCTGTTTGATATTAATAATAAAATAACCAAGCCGGTGGTAAGGGAAAGATCTAGTAGTGGATAATTCAGAAATGTGTAGTGTTTCCCATGTTTAGAATTTGGTAAATGATTTGGATTATTTAGAATTTGGTATATGATTTGGATTATTTAGAATTTGGTATATGATTTGGATTATTTGGAATTTGGTATATTATTTGGATTATTTAGAATTTGGTATATGATTTGGTTAATTTAGAATTTGGTATATGATTTGGATTACTTGTCCCCGAGTATACTGCCCTCTATGGTCTACTATGAAATCTAAAGCGAAACTATTTGTTGTAGAAACCATGTGTTATAATATGGGGCGCATGAAGTGCTACATAGATAGTAATAACTACAAGCTTTGACACGTGAGACCTGAACTTGCTACTTGACTACATGATACATAAGATTTGATACTTGAGACATATTACATGATTACCTATTACTTGATACCTGTTACATGTTTACCTGGATACTCGATACTTAACACATGTTTACATGATACTTGCTTACTTGACACTTGATTCATGCCATTTACACTTGTGCACTTTGCCATGCTAGTTGTTTATCTTGACATCATACTTATACCATGTTGCTAGTTAGTTTTCCCATGTACTTGTATCCTACATTATAAGTGGCCCGTAACTTGCAATTGACGGGTACTTATTTTTCTCTTTTTCTCTTTCCTGCATTCGTTGAATTGCAGATTTTGGTGAACAGGTTTCAGATAGTATCGGTGCCATGAAGTATTAGTACTGGATATTGTTATTATTATTTCTTGTAGTTTTCTTGAACAATAATTGTATTTTTGTATTGGGATTTATTCTTGTATTTGGGCAATGTGACCCAGGATTATTTGTGTATTTCAGATCATGACTATTTGAGATTAATATATTTTATTTCAAGTATTCTTGTTGGTATTTGGTTCATATGTGCATGTGGTTGACTTTTCTGGCTTCCGACTCTGAATATTTTGTGAAATATTATAAAGATACCTGAATAGCTTATGCATGATGAAAATTATTCGCTGGGCTTTTGTCGCGTACCCGTATTTCGTATTCTTTTTGGGAAGCGGGGTGTGACAGAATTTTTAGTGGTATCAGAGCCCAGGTTTGGCTAATGTATTAGTTGCCTAATTTATTAGACAATCTTGGCTCGAACTGGGATCTACTGAACATTTCACCAACCATGCATGCATAAATGAATCATAATCAACATTGATCTGGATACTAGTCTTATTCCGTTCATTTTGATCCCTTCTTATTCGATTCCTTGATTCCTTGTTTCTTACATCTCTTTTAGTCGTTCTCATTTGTTGATTCTTTATTTGGTATAGTTTCGTTCTTTCCGTACCCATATTCCTTTGATTCTTTTATTCATCTTCATTTGTTGACTCATTTTGAGTATCATGCTAGTTATTCCTTCCCGGCCATATTCTCTTGAAATTTCGCTTGTGCCCCCTCGTTTCTCTTCCTTCATATTCAATTCTTTCATTCTTATTTTCTTTCGTCCTTTGTAGTCATCTCCCTTTGTTGACTCTTTATTGAGTATAAAATTCATTCTTCTCTTGCCTATATTTTCTTTATATATATATATATATATATATATATATATATATATATTTCCGAATCTCTTTTGTATTTCGATTATTATTTGTTATATTTTGGATCTTCTATAAAATTGTTTTCTAAAAACGAAAATTTTGTTATTTCGAATAATTGTGGATTTTTAATATTACAAATTTCAAAACGTAACTTCATACTTAAATTGGGCAATCAATATCTTAGTACGGGTGGAAGATTGCATCATTTCATTCATCGTTTTGTTGCATCTGGATGTCGAGATGGCAAACATGCAACTAGACGTTAATGGAGGCAAATTGCAACTGGATATCGGTGAGGTAAAATGTGCAACCGAATATCCAGATGGCAACCGCAACCTGATGTCGTGGAGGCAAACCTGCAACTTGATGCTGAGAAGGCAAGTCTTCAGATGGATATAAATGAGCCGAACCCACATCAAAAAATTTCTACTACTACTATTATTATTGTTTTCCTTATTATTATTGTTATTACTATTACTATTATTATTATTGTATTTTTCTTAATATTTTATTTTTGATGTTGATATTGAATTACTTATACCAAAATGATGAACCCAAAATTATTTTTTGTCTTGTATTATTATCCTTACCAGTATTGTAATATTTTATTATTATTATTATTATTACCAGTACGTTTATGATGATTATTATTATTATTATTTTTATTATTTTTTTCATTATTATTTTATTATTATTATGTGTTGATTTTGTATTATTAATATTATTTTTGTTAGGGAAAAAGGGGTATGAGCAATTTGCTCATTTAGTAAATAAGCAATTGATGATGTGGTATACATGTGATTAGAAAATCATTAAAAGAGTTAGTTGTCCAATGTATCACATGCATGCCACATAATCAATTGCTCATTTACTAAATGAGCAAGTTGCTCATATCCCTTTTACCCTTTTTGTTAATGCTCATTAATTTTGACCTAAGTATTTAAATTAAAGCCCTTCTCTAAATTCTAATTTTAATCTAGTGTCTCATTCTCTTCTTCCTGCTCGGATTGTCGCTTGGTGTCATGTGGTCTACAACGACATGTCTGCATCTTGGAACGTCACCATCAGAGTGGCACAGCTGAAGCGTGGTGGACCCACAACCCACAGGTCCCAGGATCCTATTGTCGCTTCTCCTTCCTTGCATTATTTGGTTTCCCCTATCTCTTGCAATTGTTCTCATCTGTTGACTTATTGTTTGATTCAATTCTTTCCTGTCTTTTCTTTCTTTGATTCCTGTTCTGTCTACTCCCTTATCTTGATTTGTTATCTTGTGTGGTTTCTTCTTTTTTGATACCGTTTGTTTTTTTTTTCTTACATTCCATTTGACCTCATTGTTATCCACTTCCTTCTTTTCTAGTGTTGCCGTTGCTTTTTTCCTTCCCCTTTAGCCCTCTGCTTTGTTACCCTTCCCCAGTTTGCTTTAGCCTTGTCCTATGTACCACCTAAGAAAATTTTGAGAACGAAATTTTGTTGTAAGGTGGGTAGGATTGTAACCCCTATTTTTCCAAAAAAGTATTTTTGTGTATTTTCTATATTTTAAAAAAATTTCCCAAATTATTTTTTTTCCGGTTTTCGAATTCTGTTTTGAAAATGTATTTTTTTGGATCTTCTATTTTAAAATCTGTTTTCGATCAATAATTTTATTTGCAAATATTTTCTATGATTTTTATATTATAATACAATTCATATTTCTGTTATTATTGTTGTTTTTGAATGTTTATTAAAAATCCACTTCTATGCACAAATTGTATTTGTAGTTGTTTTAAATAAATTATATACTGAAAAGAAAACTACATTTTGTTATAAATATTATTTTTATTGTTATTGATTATTTTATTTCCCCATTGGATTTTAAAACCCTATTTTTTTATTTAAATTCTAAAACCCAATATCTCTTAATAACCATTTACTAATCTATTCCCTTTGTGACGGTGATTTTCCTGTAGATCTCAGACTGCGTCAGGCCCGTGATCGGCGGGGGTATTGCTGAAAGAAAGTAGGAAGTCATTGCAACCGGGTACTATCAGGGGGTTATTCTCCTTTTCTGAACCAGCTCAGCAAGAACAACTAGTAACTCATAGCTCTAACACCGATTAGCTCTTTAAGTAGTTCGAGTTCCTTCCCTCTGCGGTAACCGGTTACCAAAAGAAAGCAAAGCTCGGTAACAAAGAAAGAGCAGCTACAGCTCATAAACTCTATTTCAATACCTAATCCGACCGCTAATAAGAAACAGAAAGAAGGAAAGAGAGGGTCGAGCATAGCGAGAGGAGCCAAGGTCGCCCTATTATTATTATTTCCGTTTCAGGAGAGGTTTATGTCGACTGCTAGCTAAGGAGAGGTGTCTCAATGCTACTTGACCTGCCCCTATCCTCATCAAAGGCAAGAGTCTCTATCATGGATAACTTCTTCCTAAACTTGTATTAGATCGCATTTCCTACCGGCTCTGAAAGCTGTTTCCCCATTTCTAAACTACCCATTCTCAAAATCCCTATACCCATTTATAACTAAACCCACCCGTTTAACAATTTACTTACCCCATTATCTCTACCAAACCCATTAACCCATTTATCTAATACCCAACCTTAACTCCATCTATTTAACCCGTCTGCACCTGTTCGTCTACGCCCCCTACCATGCAGCCGCCTTCTCTGCTAAACCCTACCCCGATACTCTTCCTCCCTCACGCGTGCCCAGACCCCCAGCCGCTCCGTCCCCCTCTCCCCTCCTTTCATCGCGACGCGTCCAGCAGTGCTGAACACCACAGCGTGCCGCCCTGACCCCAGCGCCGCGACTGCAGCATCCACCTTCGACGACAACCTCGTCGCCACTCCTTGTGCTGCACCACCGTTCCATTGTCAGCCCCTACGAGGCCAGTGCAAAACCAGCCAGTGTTTCTACCGCACCGTCCAGTGCACACTGCGGTAGTCCCCGAGCACCCCCTTTCCTCCTGCCGTGCTGTCTTCTTGCCATCGTGCCCTTATGCCGATCGTCGTCGGCCTTGCCTGAGCGCCGCCATGCAACCAGACAGCCGAACCCATTGGCTTTGCCATTGTGTGGAGTTTGGATGGATTGATTTTGGGCCGTCTATCTTCATCATGATAATCATCATCATGGGTTTTGATCTCTTCGATCGTGAGCCATCCGTTTGGTTTGATCTTGATCATCAAGATCATTAGCTATTTGATTGGGCCGCTGATTCTTGATCTCTTGTTGTGAGCCATCGGATCTTCTTGATCTTCTTGATCTTCTTGATCATGGTTTGATCTCAGCCGTCCGATCGTGTTCGTGGGTTATATGTTTCGATTCGTGATCTTGTTCGTGTTCACTTGTACGTGCCTGGGAATATGTTCCCGTTATTCTTGCTCTTTGCTCTGTTGGATTCGTCATCTTTCATACGAGTAACTTGTACTCCAATTCATTTGTTTGATACAAGTCAAAAAGTTCACCTATAGTGTAGTTGGGTCTAGAGACGACTCTTGTTTGTGTTTTGCTTGATGGGTTTCGTCTTTATTGTGAAAACTTAACCATAGATTGACTCACGACACAATCTTGACATGAATTAACCTAGGATTCGCCCGTTCTTGATTTTGATCATGTATATGAGACTTTTGTTTGAATTCGCATTTTGATTGAGATCCATGAGATATATTTGGTGTGGACATGTTAATAACCCTAATTCATGATGTTTAGACATTTGGTAGACTCGATTTCATGTTTGGGTGTGTTTAGATCAATTTTCTTGAATCTATGTCGATTTTGTTTTTTAAGGGAAAAATCTGTAGTTTGACGCTGATCTGTTTTGTTTACTGTTTTGGACTGATTTATAGTCAGTATCTTAATTTCGGTATAAAACATGAGTTTTATAGAATTTCATCTTTTTCCAAACCCCTCTGACCTTACTTGATTTTGATTTCGTATGAGTATGACTGTTTTACTACAGAGGTGTCGAACTTTTCCATATTCTATTTTTCAGTAATTTTGATGACAAATCATTTTAAAGAACTATTCTATACATATTATTTTGAACTAAAACTTTGGTCAGTATTTCTTTACCTATTTAGGGATTACCCAGAATTTTGGTAAACCAAAATTTTATTGATGAGTTTTATGTGTTGTTTGATGCTCGTTTATGAAATCTATACTTGCTGTATTTTGCTCGTTGTTCTGTAAAGAACCTTATTTTCACTATGATTCCTTTTACTATATGAAAAATGTTTGTGGAATAAGAAAGTTAGTATATTTTATCTATTTTCATCTCCCTTTGGTGGATTTGGATTTCGTTTCACGACTTGCGAGATACTTCAGTTTTCGTACAACAGTATTGGGAATTCCAGATTTGCCAATGTACAGTTTCATGAGGTGTTCTTATTTTTTATGACATCCAATTTTACTGGAATATTCTAAAACTTTATATTTTGATTCTAAACATATAGGGGAATACCCCAAATTTTTTTCTGAATTTATTTGAGAGGTTTTGATGTGGTTTTTCTGACTGAGAAATTGTTTTACTGATTTCTGGCTGAACGTATTTTCTGGATTCAACCTTGTTTTGAGTTATGATGTTGTGAATTACTATATGACTTATTTATACTCGCTAGATTTGTGAGGGAGTCTATTTTCTAGATCCTTCAACGGATCTAGATTTGGATGTTTGTAGTAGCGGGAATCACTATTTTTGTGCAACACTGTCTTGCTGTCCTGAATTAGAAAGCTAGTTGTTTTACCTTGTTATGTGATATCTTGTACCTGTACTTGTTTATCTTGCACCCTGAACCTCATACATATTTATATCCCGTTATCCCTGCTTTTTCTTTTGCAATACATACATGCCTGTTTGTCATTAATAATAAAATAACCAAGCCGGGGGTAAGGGAAAGATCTAGTAGTGGATAATTCAGAAACGTGTACTTGGAAGGGGGCCCGTGTTTCCCATACTTGGAATTTGGTATATGATTTGGATTATTTGGAATTTGGTATATGATTTGGATTATTTGGAATTTGGTATATGATTTGGTTAATTTGGAATTTGGTATATGATTTGGATTACTTGTCCCCGAGTATACTGCCCTCTATGGTCCACTATGAAATCTAAAGCGAAACTGTTTGTTGTAGCAACCATGTGTTATAATATGGGGCGCATGAAGTGCTATCTAGATAGTAATAACTACAAGATTAGACACGTGAGACCTGAACATGCTACTTGACTACATGATACATGAGATTTGATACTTGAGACATATTACATGATTACCTGTTACCTGATACCCGTTACATGTTTACCTGGATACTCGATACTTGACACATGTTTACATGATACTTACTTACTTGACACTTGATTCATGCCATTTACACTTGTGCACTTTGCCATGCTAGTTGTTTATCTTGACATCATACTTATACCATGTTGCTAGTTAGTTTTCCCATGTGCTTGTATCCTACATTATAAGTGGCCCGTAACTTGCAATTGACGGGTACTTATTTTTCTCTTTTTCTCTTTCCTGCATTCGTTGAATTGCATATTTTGGAGAACAGGTTTCAGATAGTATCGGTGCCATGAAGTATTAGTGCTGGATCTTGTTATTATAATTTCTTGTAGTTTTCTTGAACAATAATTGTATTTTTGTAGTTGGATTTATTCTTGTATTTGGGCAATGTGACCTAGGATTATTTGTGTATTGCAGATCATGACTATTTGAGATTAATATATTTTATTTCAAGTATTCTTGTTGGTATTTGGTTCATATGTGCATGTGGTTGACTTTTCTGGCTTCCGACTCTGATTTTTTTTTGAAATATTGTAAAGATTCTTGAACAGCTTATGGATGATGAAAATCATTCGCTAGGCTTTTGTCACGTACCCTTATTCTGTATTCTTTTTGGGAAGCAGGGCGTGACACCTATAAGGGTGTGTTTAAGAATGAATTTAGACTAACTGAAGTTTATTTTATAGTAATGCAACATTTTCGGAAATCTTGATTTTCACACTCACATTTTGGGGAATGCTCCAATTCCTACATCAAATACATCAATTAATTATCAAACCTTTACCTCTACTTAAAAAGTCATCTTAACTTAAGATAAAAGAGGTCTTAATAGAGCCTAGATAATTGGGGGTTATTATCAAACCTTTAGCAAGCTATTGAAGTTATCGAAGTTCCATAATTGTGAGTTGTTTCCAAAATTAAGATAAAAGAGGTCTTAATAGAGCCTAGACAATTGGAGTTATCTTAACTTTTGGGTTGAAAATTTTCGATATGCATGTAGTTATCTTGATTCTAAGTCAGTTCCCAAACGATCCAAATTTGAGAAATTATAATTTTGGAGATTAACTCCTCAAAACTCCATTCCCAACATAGCTTAAGGACTCTAAACAATACAAACCTAAGAAAACAAAACTCCAATTATCTTACCTTAACTACATTATTAAAACACACCCTTAACTTTAAAAAAATATATGATGACCAAAACATCTGTAGGGGGTGTCCCTCAGATGGTAGAGCTGTCGCTTAGCATGGAGTGGCTAATGAGGATTGATATCAAGGTTCTGAATGTTCTGAATGTTGCACAGTTGTCAATCGTGCAAGTAGTTTCAAAATTTGCATATCAGGGGCTAGTAAGCTTCAGGATAAAAGATTTACACAAATCCATAAATATGACAATTAGGCTTTACAAAAAGGTAGAAACCAATTAAAAGAGGGTTGATCCAAACTTTAAATTAAAAGTGGAAATTTCCAGGATCGATGAGACAGAGAGAGAGCGAGGAGAGTGAGAGGGGGAGACAGTGAGAGGGAGAGAGACTGAGCGAGAAAAAGATAGAGAGAGAAGGGGGGTGTTTTGGGAAAGGGAGAGATAGTGTGTGTGTGGGTTTTGAAATTGTGGGGTTTAAAATTTTGGGCAGAAAAATAAGTCTGGGCCATTGATTTTGAGCGAGATTGAATGTGAGCCACTTGATAGCTTTCTTTGTAATTTATTATATAGATGGTGTTATGATGTATTGACCAATATGGTACATGTTTGTGATGTATATGAGTGATAAAGAGTTGTGATATGATAATCGATAAAATTAGTGAGTGAGTATATGTATAATTTAGGGATGTTCAAAGTGAAATTAATGGGCAATAATATGATATATTCATTTACTTAATTTGGCTTATTTATAAGATATTATAACGTGATTAAATAAATACTTTGGTGCATTTACGATACGGAACAGTATGAAGTAATGATCTTATGAAGTAAATAACTGGGTGTATTAAAGTCAAAAGATATGACAAGTTATTAAAATGGAAGATGAGATGTTGTGTGGTTATATTATGAGATGAAAAGATGAAATAAAAATGAAAATAACAGATAAATTTTGTTGACCAGTACCTACAGAAATCCTGGGGGTTTGGGCTAGACCTCCTAACACCCAAGGATCGGCTTGGGGTGCTAGTGTTTATTACCCAAACTATGTTTGGGTTACGGTGTTTTTAGTGCCAAAGTTATCGGCTTGAGGCCCAGTTATCACCCAGCTCAGCTGAGGTGCGATGATATTCCCTCGATGAAAGATGTCGTGAGGAAGTACCCCAGTGAAACTAGGGGTGCGGTGTTTTCTTTTCCCTCATTGGCTTTGCCACAAGGAAGTACCCAGCTTCGTTGGGGTGCAGTGTTCTCTTTTCCCACGCTAGCTTCGGCAGGGAGGAAGTACCCAAGTTCTACTTGGGGTGCTGTGTTTCCCTCTTTGGCATAGGCTGGGAGGAAGACATAGCTTCGGATGCGTAAGACCCCGGGGGGGCAGAGGTCTGCATTTTTACTGGGCTTTCGGCTTTCATTATTTTGGGATGCTGTAGCTCACTAGTCGATAAATTAATAAAATGAATATGATGTGAAATGAAAATGGGCATGAGAAAGTAAAGAAAGCATATAATGTGGTATGAGAATGAGAAAGAAAAGAAAGTATTTGATGTAAAGTGGAAATGAGAAAGTAAAATGAGTATTTGAGTGGGAATGAATAAGTAGAGTAAAAGAAAATGTTTATAAATGAAGATAAGTATGAAAAAATATGATTCATGGGTATGCAAATGGAAATGAATGGTAAAAGAAGTATGTGGTTAAATAAGTGTGAAAAACGAGGTCATTGCATTATGTAATTATAAATGAAAATATAGAAATGATGATATGAAGATAATTATGAAAAGATGAATAATAGTGTTATGGGATTAAATATAAAAGTAAAGGAATTATCTACGTGAATTAATATAGTGTTATGTATTTGAGTATAAAGTGAAGGAATTATCTAAATGAATTATTATGCTGTGGTATATATGAGATTAACCATGAAGGAATTACGTATGAAAAATTAATGTGAATCACTCGAAGAAATTGGGGAATGGAAAAGAGTAAGAGAAGTAAACAAAATGTGTATGTATGATATAATATTATATGAATGAAAAAGTAAAGTTATATGTGATATTAGTGTGAGGTATATAGCGATGTGTGTTAAGTGATGGATATGGGAATGATTTCAAATCTAAGAAATATGTTATGATATGAGTTGATGCACCTTGGAATTGTGTCGAGGAATTACTCGCCCGCTATTTCCATGGAAATGGTGGGAACCACCTGCCTTGGCACAACTCCCAGGGTAAATTGGTGGGTTGTTAATATGATAGATGTGTTGTGAAATAGTAAATGGAAATTAAAGTAAGTTGTAAGATAAAAATGAAAATAAAGTAAAGTAATATTCCAAGCTATCGGCTTGAGATGTGATGTTATATTATCCAAGTTCTACTTGGGGTACGGTGATTATTACCCAAGCTATCGGCTTTGGGGTGCGGTGTAATAATACCCGAACTATGTTTGGGGTGCAGAGTATAATTTGATAAGAATGAAAATTAAAGTAAAGTGTAATATGAGACGTAAGCGAAAATGAAAGACAGATATATTATTAATAAGAATGAAAAGTACTTGAGTTTTATGATGAGATAAAAATGAATTATAAAGTAAATTATATGATAAAATGAGAAGAGCATTAAAATAAGCTGTATGCTAAAATTAAAGTGAAACGAAGGCAATTTGTAATATATAAAATGAGAATGATGGTTCATGCATTACGGGACGTTATAAGTTGTAAATAAATGTGACGGTAGGAGTGGTGTTATAAGATAGGGATAAATGTGGTATTATGAGACTAGATCAACGTGATATTATAAGATTGAACGAATGTGTAATTATGAGACTGAATGAATATGATGTTATGTGATGTGAATATGATATTATGAGATTGAATTCATGTGAGTTCATGCGATGAAAATGAATGTGATATTATATAATTGAATGAATGTGAAATTGTGTGATGAGAATATATATGATCATGTTATAAAATGGTTATGTGGACGGGTCGAAGATTCAAAGGGTTAATTTTGTGCAAAGTCACCTTTATGAAGTTTTTGTATTTAAATTCCATGTTCACTTAATTATCATGATTTTTGTAAGTTCTTTCTATTTTCTTTATACAGTTTATTTTATTTGCTAAACTAGTAAATTATAATCACACCAGTTATGGTTGACCCCTGTTGTTTTCCGGGGGTCAGGGGAGTACCTCCCTGGGGGTGGATGTCCCTAACCCTCTTGTAGGTACTGATTAGCAGCGAGGTGAGATATCGTAGTAGTTGTTTGATTTTGAAAGTTATACTTTTCCTATAGCCGAATGAGTTGTATATCTATTATTGTCATGCCCCACTTCCCAAAATACAGGAATACGAGTCCATGATGAAGGCCCAGTGAATGATTTACACATCATCCATAAGCTGTACCAGTCTTAACTCAACAACATGAAAAGAAACAATCACAACCACGCAGGAAAAACATAATCACATAAACAAGATACTAAGATAAAACATGCAGTTGTCCAAAATAATCACCAACAACTGGAAAATAAACAACTTCGGGTCAACAAAGTCCGGAATACAAAGTTTAATAAAGTAACAATACAAATATAAAAATAAACATGGAAGAAATAATTTATTGCAAGGCAAGCTCCTGCTCCAATCCTATAAGAACTGCTCACCAATGCCTTTTGGCAATTCTCCTTGTACACCTGTAGTTTGATCAACTAGAGTTGGGGAAAAATGTCTGCCAGAGCAAGTACGGACAGCAAGTAGTGAAAACAATGAGTAAATGAACATGGTATACCAAGGAATATGAAGCAAGAACAAAATCAAAGCAATTACAATGTCGATAAATAATGGTCATGATCTAGTATAAAAGTGTCAACTGAGGTTTATTAGCATTTTATTATCCTATCTGATGCACGTACTAATGTATCTCATACCACAGGTTCGGTGCATGCAGACAGTGTTCGTTTTAGACCATAGTGGTGGGATCTACGGAGCGTGTACTCGGCATAACAAGATAACATGATAACAAGATAATGTGATAGCATGATAACAAGGTCACAAGTATTTCTCCACCTTCCATGTCAATAGTATAGGTTAACAGGTCATAAGTATCTCTCCACCTTCCATGTCAATAGTACAGGTAAACAAGGAGGGCCCCACCGTGTACAGTTTCCGAGATTATCCACTACTAAGTCAACCCATAATACCATAGCTTGTTATCATTTTATTATGTCAATCATGATCACGCAAATGTGTATAAGAGTGTCAAGGTGATGATAAGGATGCAGCAAAATGATGCATCATATATATTTTATTCTCATTCACTAGATGCAAGGATAACACATTTACATGCAATACTATGAAAGCACACGTTCTGGACAGCAAGACGTTGCTGTACAAAAGTGAACTTTCCCGTTGCTACAAGAAAGTAAATTAGATTCTGTCGGGGATTCTAGAAACTAAACTCCCTTCCGGTTCCAATGCATATACACACAATATATAAAAACTATAGCAACCGGGTTCAATTATTCATTCTTTACAGATTTTCATGTGCAGGATGAATCTTAAAGTTATATTTGTATGCATGTTTCGGGTCTGAAAGTTCATCAAACAAACCCATAAAAATTACAAGTGATTTCCTAGCATGTCTAGTCTCAGCCAAATTAATTTCATATTTTTATTTTACTGTTATCATCTTCTATTTATTATAAATCAGAAAGCTACGCATGAGATTGTGAATATGGAAATCCTAGACCCAACAGTACTAAAATAGCAATAACTCATAAGTTATAACTCGGAATTTGATTCTATCGGATGTTCTAGAAACTTGACACATGGAGCTACAATTCATATTCAGCAAGTTTCAATTGATTCTGATTATAACTAGATTGATTGCCCTATCTTTATAGCTTAAGGGTCCTGGCAGCAGCTTATAGTCCAAACTCTCTGTGTGAAACCAAGGTGTAAAATCAATATAGAATTCTACAAAAACTAGAAGAAAAAAAAAACATAAGCATGTCTATTAAGTTTCTGGAGAGTTTCATGTCATTACACAACTGTCGGTAATATGTTTCAACTAGAAGTTGTGTCGGTGTTCCACTAAACTGCAAATCTGGAAATATAGACAAGCAGTGACTAAAAGTGTAATATCTAACAGCTCACTGTCAAGACCCGCTTTCCAAAATACGGGAATACAAGTCTATAACGAAGGCTCAGCGAATGATTTTAACATCATCCATAAGTTGTACCAGTGTTAACTCAACAACATGAAAACAAATAATCACAACCACGCAGAAAAATATAATCACATAAATAAATATTAAGATAAAAAATGCAGTAGTCCAACATAATAACCAACACTGGGCATAAGAAACAATTATGGGTCAACAAAGCCTGGGATACAAAGTTCAACAAAAGTAACAATGCGAATATAAAAATAATATGGAAGAAGATAATTTATTTCAAAGCAGCTCCTGCTCCAATCCTAGATAACTGCTCACCAATACCTTCTGGCAATTCTCCATGTGCACCTGCGGTTTGATCAACTAGAGTGGGGAAAAAATATCCTTTAGTGCAAGTACGGACAGCAAGTAGTGAAAAACAAAGAGTAATGAAACATGATACATCAAGGAATATGAAGCAAGAACAAAATCCAAAAGCAATAACAGGGACTGATGAAAAGTCTAGACTTAACAATGCAATTTTCAATAACAATAATCGATAAACAACGTCAATTTCAATAGTCATGATTCAAGGATGCAAGTGTCGATCTAGTCTATTAATATTTAGCCTAACTAATGCACGTACTACTACGTTCCATACCACAGGTTCGGTGCATGCAAAATAGTGTACATTTTAGATATAGTAGTGGGATCTACAGAGCGTGTACTCAGCATTATTAACAAGAATTTACAGTCAATAATTGACAATCAATAATTCACAATCGATACTCCTCATTCCATGACAATACAATATAACGATAAGGCCATACCGAGTTCATTTTCTGAGTTATCCACTACTAAGTCAACCCTTATTACCCCGGCTTGTTAATGTTTTATTAAATCATTCATGATCATGCAATGTGTATAAGAGTGTCAAGGAGATGATAAGGATGCAACAAAATAATTCAATGCATGGTAAAATACATGTAATTGTGAATATGAAAAGAGCAGACATAGCAGTACTAAAACAGCAATAATTCACAAACTACAATTCAGAATTCGATTCCGTAAAAAGGGCTGTAAACTAGACATATGGGGCTACAATTCATATTCAGTAAGTTTCAATTTAATCTGACTATAACTAGGTCGATTACTCTAATATTTACAGCTTAAGGGTTCTGGCAACAGCTTATAGTCAAAACTCTATGGGTGAAAACAATGTGTAAAATCAATATAAAAATCTATAAAAATTAGGAATTGAATCCTAAGCATGTTTACACTACTATTATCATGGTGTTTCAACTGAAAGTTGTGTCGATATTTTACTAAATTGCAATTCTGGAAATATAGACTAGTAGTGACTAAAACTGCAATATCTCACAACTCACAGATCGGAATCTAGATTCGTAAGATTCGTTAAGGATACTTCGGGTTAGCTCGTGTAAACCCTTGATATCCTAAACAAAAGGTACACAAAGCAATATTACGATATTCGAAAGAGAAGTACTTGCGGAGATCAATAATCTTGAACTAGAAAAATTAAACGAGTTCAAGTTGACTTGCTTTTGATGTCGATTTGGTTAATCCGAATATGCGAAGAATAACGGGATCAGAATCCCAGTAACATGGCGATGACAAAAATGATCACGATGATCACGATTGGGCACTGATCTTGATGGGGATTAAGATCGGATGATCGAACGACTGAGATCGAAGATCAAGATCAAGATGATGATCACGATCGTGATAATCAAAAGAGATCCGATAGTCAAGATCGAGATCTTGATGATGATGACGATGACGATGATGATGATCAATGGCTGAGATCAACAGATCAAGAAGTGATCACAATCGCGATGATCAACGATCGAACGGCTAGATCAAGACGTGATGGTGAGATGAGATCGGACGACTGATAATGATATAAGTGCACTGTTGGCTGATGATGAGCTGCACTGGGGGATGGTGGTCGATGGCACACAGGGGTAGCGATGGTGAGGGCAGTGCGAGGCAGGTGGTGGCTGGATGGCGACGGTGGAGTTGGTCGATGAGGCTGAAAGGATGGTGAAGGAGCTGCTTTTGGAAGTGAAATAGAGGAAGATGGAGATGGCAGGGGCTCGACTGATGGTGGAGGCGATCGTGGTATGCACTAGCGGCGCGACGGGAGGCAGTTGCGAAGTCGGGGTGCAACGGGGGTCGCGAGGTGGCACAATCGAGCGAAAGGCTCGAGCAGGACGTTGATCGGTTGAAGTAGGATGAGGGAGACAATGGGGAAGCTCGATGGAGAGGTTCAGTGGAGGGAAGAGGAGGATGTTGTTGAGGCTCGACTCAGGTGGTCGAGCGGAGGAGCGGACGACAGGACTCGGCGAAGTCGAAGAGGGTGGCTCGAGTGCAGGATGTCGAGTGGTGAGGAGGCGGATGGAGGCAACGCAATGGCAAGTAGGATGGTTGCTGCGAGGCAGAGCTTCGACAATGGAATTCGGCAATGGCGGGATGTGGTACTCGAGCGGTGGGGCAACAATGAGGGTGAAGTCGCGAGGATTTTGGATGATGGTTGAAGACGAAGTCGATGGATTCGATGGTGGAGCTCCAGTGATAATGGTGGCTCACTGAGGAGGAGGAACAAGGGTGGTGGCGAGGACGAGAGTCGAGTGGGGTCACTACTGGTGGTGATGGTGGGCAAGTAGTAGTGGCAGGAGAAAGTGGTGAGGATGAGGAGGCGGCCGTGGTGTTGGGTGCAGCAACGAAGAGGACGAGGATGATGGGGAAGGAGATGGGTCCGGGGTCTCAACAGTAGCCGGGGTAGGGGTTTGAATAGGTTTCAACAGTAGGTTGGGGGTAGGGAGGTTGCATAGTGAAGAATAGGGGAAGAAGGGTTTGGTTATTGGGATTTGTTTGGTTTCTTATGAAGAGGAGAGAGAGATACGGGGAGAGAGAAAGTAGGGGATTGTGGAGATATGGGGAATCGTGAGGAGTAATTCTAGGGGATACGGAGAGGTGCGGGATTGATCTGGTCAAAACAAGTTAGGGGAGAATTGGATTATTGGGTTTGATTTGGATTCGGGTTGGGATCCAATAGATATGGTTTTGGGTTGGGCTCTGGTTATATGCATCAATAAATAATGAAAATCAAATGAATAAAAATTGGACTTTAGATAATGGGCTAAACTTTGGGCTTCAAATTAAATAATACAAGAGAAATCAAAATCAATGGGCTTTAACAAAAATAATAATAATAATAATAATAGTAATAACAATGAGCTTTACAAAAATAATAATAATAAAAATAATGACAATAAAAATAATAATAACAATAATGGTAACAACATCAATAATAATAATACTAATAACAATAACAACAAATATTAATAATAACAATAATAACAGTAATAATAAATCATCATAATCATATTGATAATAATAATAATAATAATAATAATAATAATATTATTAATATTATTATTATTATTATTATTATTATTATTATTATTATTATTAACAATACTAATAATAATGATAATACATACATGACATAATTGAATTCAACACATTCATGAAAATAATTCAATAATAATAATAATAATAATAATAATAATAACAATAGAAATAATAATAATAATAGTAATAACAACAATAATGATAATAATATGTATCAAAGTAGGATTTGAGATTAACAAATTTACTAAAATCCAAACAGTGATAGTATAACATATAAATAGTCGATCAATTATAAATAGAAAATACATCGTTATTCAAAGTAAATATAATTGTCGATTATAAAACACTTAGTAAAAGATCCGAAACCAGTTTAGTGCAAAATAAATTTATAAATAATCAAAATATCAAGAATATTCAGGAAATACGTATTTATGGGAATGGGGGTTACACTCACAGATCAGAATCTAGATCCGTAAGATTTTCTGGAAACTAGATTCATTAAGCTACAATTCCATTTTATATAGTTCCAGTTGATTTTAATAGTAACATGGTCGAAATCTCAGTACAAAACAGGACAGGCAGCAGGATAAGATGAAATGCAAACATATACATCCTTCGAAATGAACAATCTACATGCTCTTATGTCATGGAATGCACTAACATTAGATGCAGCAATTTCTAGATGAATTTCTACAGCACACAAAGCAAAACTATCATGTTACGATTCATGTCTTGAGATCACAAACAATCAACATGTATTCAAATCATCATGTATATCCTATATGCAAGTTTCTAGTTAAGTTATTCATGTCGTGTGTGCATCCAAGCTTGGGTTCGAATCATCGGATGTTGGCACGAAGTCGAAGATACTTCGGGCTAGCTCGTGTAAACCCTCGATATACTCAACTGACGGTATACAATACAACAATATGATAATTGAAAGAGAACTACTTGCGGAGATCAACAATCTTGAACTAGAATAATGAGTGAGTTCAAGTAGACTTGCCTTTATTGCTGGTAAACCCGAATAATTGAATAACCGGATTAGGATCCCGGTGGCAACGGCAACGATCGCGAACCAAGCGAATCTTGATGCGATGATCACAATCGGATACGGATCGTGATGATGGTGATCAAGGTGTGATCAGGTGGCCGAGGTCAAAGGTGCTTGATGATGATGATGATGATCACGATGGTGATCGGACGATGCAGATTCAAGTAGCTTGATGATGATGATGATGATCATGATGGTGATCGGGCGGCTGAGACCAAGGAGCTCTGTTGGCTGATCAAAACAGAGGAGCGCTTGGGGCTGAGGTCGAAGGCGAGGTGCTTCAGGGGTCTTCGACTCCGACGGTGACAGACGGCGCACAGGGGGCAGTGGGGAGGCTGGCTGCAGTAGCAATGAGATCAATGGCAGAGTGTCTTCGACAGGCCAAGACTGCGGTGGAAGATGCAGGGGATCGCAGGCCCCGAAGGTGCACAGGCTTCAGTGCGGAAGGTCAGTGCTGCTGTCGAAGGTGGTTGAGGGTAGTCGACGGGACTACGGGGTTTGTGGAGGTGGTGACGGGAGGTTGAAGACGACGATGAGGTTGAGGATGAGTCAGAGGTGGGGCGGGGGTGATCGTTAGTGTGGTATTGTGGTCGACGGGGAGGAGGAACAGGGTGGTGCACTGTGGTGGTTAAACTTGGTGGTCGAGGCAGGAGGGTGGCTGCGGTGAATGGCAGAGGAGGCAGCGGCGGTGACCATAGGACGGTGGTCGCGACTGGCTTTGGCAGAGGAGAACAGGGACGAGAGACGTAGGTACTGAGTCGGGGATTCGACGGTGCTCGGGGAAAGGTGTCGACAGGATGGTTGTGGACGCTGGCGTGGGAATAAGGGAGGCGACCCTGGTGGCGAGCGGGGTGAAGAAGGAGGAAGGAGAGGGTAGGGGCGCTGTTTTGGGGGGGGGGGGGAGAGAGAGAGAGAGAGAGAGAGAGAGAGAGAGAGAGAGGTTAAGGGGATTTAATTGGGTTAATTAATGAGATTAGAAATTAGTGGGAGAGATTATAGGGATAGTGGAGAGATATGAGGATTAGTGGGGATTTGAACGTGAGGGAGTGTTGAGATGGGAGATAATAAGAGAATTGGGTTATTGGGTTAAAGGGTTAGATTAGAAATCGGGTTGCAATCCAATAGATATGGGTTTGGGTTTGGTTTAAAATTTATAGGAGATGGGCTAAAATTTGGGCTTCAAATTAAATAATTAAATAATACAATATGGATCTAAATCAATGGGTTTTAACAAAAATAATAATAGTAATGGTAATAACATTGGGTTTTACAAAAATAATAAGAAGAAGAATCATGACAATAAAAGTAATAATAATAATGGTAACAACATCAATAATAATAATAATAATAATAATAATAATAATAATAATAATAACAGTATTAATAATAATACCGATAATAATAATAATAGTAATAACAATAATACTCATAATACTCATAATAATAATAATAATAATAATAATAATAATAATAATAATAATAATAATAATAATGATATGTATCAAAAATAGTATTTGAGATTAACAAATTTATTAAAATCCAAATAGTAATAATATAAAATATAAATAGTCGATCAATTAGAAATAGAGAATAAAGTTAAATACCATTATTCGAAGTACATATAATTGTCGATTATAAAACACTTCGTAAAAGATTCGAAACGAATTTAGCACAAAATAAATTTATAAATAATCAAAATACAGAAAATATTTTGGAAATATGTATTTACGGGAACGGGGGTTACAATCCTACCCACCTTACAACAAAATTTCATTCTCAAAATTTGCTTAGGCGGTACATAGGACAAGGCACAAACAAACTTATGGGGGTAACAAAACAGGGGATTCAAAGGAAAAGACAAAATGGTGGCCACACCAGAATCAGAAAATCATGGATAGGGATGGAGTGTTCTAGAATGATGTTGAATAAAGATTCGATGAATGATGACGAGTAGAAAGCATGAAAAGAAAGCAAGCGATGCAAAGAAGGAGAAAGCAATAAGAGAATCATGGGACCTGTGGGTTATTGGCCCACCACGCTTCCACTGCGTGGTGATGTTCTAAGCTGTAGATTTGTCATTGTAGACCACGTGACGCCAATCGACGAACCAAGCGTGAAGAAAAAAGAATGATACACCGAAATCAAAAGAATATGGGTAGGAAAAGAATGAATTTATACTCAATAAAGAGTCAGTGAATGAGGACGACTGCAAGGGGAGAAAGGAAACAAGGAATGGAAGAATTGAATATGAAGGGACTAGAAGTGGATCAGATATGATTAGTATCCAGATATATGTTGGTTATTACATGTTCATGTGATCAACGTGGTCCGCATATTATTGAGTTAAACTGGCTGGAGGCAAACTTGACTAATGTATTAGCCAAATATGACTAACACATTGGCCAAAACCTGGCTAAACTCTAACATAGTTAGAGCCTAACCTAGCTAAACCCCAAACTAGTTAGGGCTTAACCAGGCTCTGATACCATTCAAAACCTGTCACGCCCCGCTTTCCAAAATACGGGAATACGAGTCCGTGAAGAATGCCCAGCGAATAATTTACACATCAGCCATAAGCCGTACGAGTCTTAACTCAACAACATGAAAAGAAATAATCATAACCACACAGGAAAAACATAATCACATAAACAAGATACTAAGATAAAACATGCATCGGTCCAAAATAATAACCAACAACTGAAAAATAAACAACTTCGGGTCAACAAAGCCCGGAATACAAAGTTCAACAAAGTAACAATACAAATATAAAAATAAATATGGAAGAAATAATAATTTATTGCAAGGCAAGCTCTTGCTCCAATCCTAGAAGAACTGCTCACCAATGCCTTCTGGCAATTCTCTTTATGCACCGTAGTTTGATCAACTAGAGTTGGGAAAAATGTCTGTTAGAGCAAGTACGTACAGTAAGTAGTGAAAACAAAGAGTAAATAAACATGGTATATTAAGGAATATGAAGCAAGAACAAAATCAAAGCAATAACAATGTCGATAAACAATGGTCATGATCAAGTGTAAAAGTGTCAACTTAGGTTTATTATCATTTTATTATCCTATCTGATGCACGTACTACTGTGTCCCATATTACAGGTTCGGTGCATGCAAACAATATTCGTTTTAGACCATAGTGATGGGATCTACGGAGCGTGTACTCGGCATAACAAGATAACATGATAACAAGATAATGTGAAAGCATGATAACAAAGTCAAAAGTATTTCTCCACCTTCCATGTCAATCGTACAGGTAAACAAGGAGGGTCCTGCCGAGTACAGTTTTCTGAGATTATCCACTACTAAGTCAACCCATAATACCCTGGCTTGTTATCATTTTATTATGTCAATCATGATCATTCAAATGTGTATAAGAGTGTCAAGGCAATGATAAGGATGTAGCAAAATGATGTGATGTATGATATATATTTGAGTCTCATTCACTAGATACAAGGATAACACATTTACATGCAATACTATGAAAGCACACGTTCTGGACAGCAAGACGTTGTACAAAAGTAAACTTTCCTGCTGCTACAGGAAAGTAAATTAGATTCCATCATAGATTCTAGAAATTAGACTCCATGCCGGTTCCAACGCATATACACACAATATATAAAAACTATAGCAACCGAGTTCAATTACTCATTCTTTACACATTTTCATGTGCAGGCAGAATCTTGAAGTTGTATTTATATGCATGTTTCGGGTCAGAAAGTTCATCTACGAAAATTACGGGTGATTCCCTAGAATGTCTAGTCTTAGCCAAATTAATTTCATATTTTTATTTTACTATTATGATGTTCTATTTATTTATAAACCAAAAAGCTACGCATGAAATTGTGAATATGGAAATCCTAGATCCAGCAGTACTAAAATAGCAATAAATCATAAGTTATTATTCGTAATTTGATTCCGTCAGATGTTCTGGAAACTAGACACATGGGACTACAATTCATATTAATCAAGTTTCAATTGATTCTGATTATAACTAGGTTGATTACCCTATCTTTACAGCTTAAGGGTTCTGGCAGCAGCTTATAGTCCGAACTCTACGTGTGAAACCAAGGTGTAAAATCAATATAAAAATCTATAAAAATTAGAAAAAGAATCCTAAGAATGTCTATTAAGTTTTCGGAGAGTTTCATGTCATTAAACAACTGTCGGTACTATGTTTCAACTAGAAGTTGTGTTGGTGTTTCACTAAACTGCAAATCTGGAAAAACAGACCAGCAGTGACTAAAAGTGTAATATCTAACAGTTCATAGATCAGAATCTAGATCCGTAAGATTTTCTGGAAACTAGATTCATCAAGCTACAATTTCCTTTTATCAAGTTCCAGTTTATTTTAATAGTAACAGGATCGAAATCTCAGTACAAAACAGGACAGGCAGCAGGATAAGATGAAATGCAAACATATACATCCGTCGAAATGAACAATCTACATGCTCTTATGTCATGGAATGCACTAACATTGGATGCAGTAATTTAAGATGAATTTCTACAGCACACAAAGCAAAACTATTATGTTACGATTCAAGTCTTGAGATCACAATCAATCAACATGTATTCAAATCATCATTTATATCCAATATGCAAGTTTCTATTCAAGTTATTCATGTTGTGTGTGCATGCAATCTTGGTTTTGAATCAATGGATGTTTCCACGAAGTCGATGATACTTCGGGTAAGCTCGTGTAAACCCTCGATATACTCAACGGACGGTATACAATATAACAATATGATAATTGAAAGAGAACTACTTGCGGAGATCAATAATTTTGAACTAGAATAACGAGTGAGTTCAATTAAACTTGCCTTTGATTGATGATAAACCGGAATAATCGAATAATGGGATTAGGATCCTGGCAGGCAACGGCGACGATCCCGAACCAAGCGAATCCTTCTGTGATGATCACAATCGGATACGGATCTTCATGATGGTGATCAAGGTGCAATCGAGCGGCCGAGATCAAAGGAGCTTGATGATGATGATGATGATCACGACGGTGATCGGACGATGCAAATTCAAGTATATTGATGATGATGATGATGATGATCACAATGGTGATCGGACGACTGAGATAAGGAGCTCTGTTGCCTGGTCAAAACAGAGGAGGGCTCGGGGCTGAGGTCGAATGTGAGCTCCTTCGGGGGTCTTCGACTCCGGCGGTGACAGACGGCGCACAGGGGGCAGCAGGGAGGATGGCTGCAGTAGCGACGAGCTCAACGGCGGAGTGCCGTCGGCAAGCCAAGGCTGTGGTGGAAGATGTAGGGGATCGCAGGCGTTGATGGTGAACTGGCTTCGGTGGTGAAGGTTAGTGCTGCTGTTGGAGGTGGTCGAGGATAGTCGATGGGATTGCAGGGGTTGCAGAGGTGGCTGCGGGAGGTTGAAGATGATGATGAGGCTGAGGATGAGTCGAAGGTGGAGCGGGGTTGATCGTTGGCATGGTATTGTAGGTCGACGAGGAGGAGGAACAGGGTGGTTCACTGTGGTGGTCGACCTTGGTGGTCAAGGCAGAAGGGAGGCTACGGTGTGGCAGAGGAGGCAGTGGCGATGACCACAGGATGGTGGTCGTGACTGGCTTCGATGGAGGAGAATAGGGACAGGGGGACGTGGGTGCTGAGCCGGGGATTCGACGGTGCTCGGGAAAAGGTGTCGACGGGATGGTTGTGGTCACTGGCGTGGGAATAGGGGAGTTGACACTGGTGGCGAGTAGGATGAAGTAGGCGGAAGGAGAAGGGTAGGGGGTGCTATTTTCTGGAGAGAGAGAGAGAGTTACGAGGAGAGCGAGAGAGAGAGAGATACAGAGAGAGAGAGAGAGTAGTTCAAGGGATTTAATTGGGTTAATTAATGAGATTAGAAATTAGTGAGAGAGATTATAGGGATAGTGGAAAGATACGAGGATTAGTGGGGATTTGAACGTGAAGGAGAGTTGATCTGGTCAAATGGGAGATAATAGAAGAATTGGGTTATTGGGTTAAAGGGTTAGATTAGAATTCGGGTTGGATTCAATAGATATGGGTTTGGGTTTGGGTTAGAAATTAATAGGAGGTGGGCTAAAATTTGGGCTTCAAATTAAATAATTAAATAATACAATATAGATCAAAATCAATGGGTTTTAACAAAAATAATAATAATAATAGTAATAACATTGCGTTTTACAAAAATAACAATAATTGTAACAACATCAATAATAATAATAATAATAATAATAATAATAATAATAATAATAAACATAATAATAATAACAACAGTAAGAATAATAATACCAATAATAATAATAATAGTAATAACAATAATACTCATAATAATAATTATAATAATAATAACGATAATAATAATAATAATAGCAATAATAATAATAATAACAATAATAATAATAATGACATGTATCAAAAATAGGATTTGAGATTAACAAATTTATTAAAATCCAAATAGTAATAATATAAAATATAAATAGTTGATCAATTAGAAATAGGTAATAAAGTTAAGTACCATTATTTGAAGTATAATATAATTGTCGATTATAAAACACTTTGTAAAAGATTCAAAATTAATTTAGCACAAAATAAATTTATAAATAATCAAAATACAAAAAATATTCGGCACATATGTATTTACGGGAATGGGGGTTACAATTATATATTTTATTATCCTAAGTTATGTAGAGATGGAGATAGTGTTTGAGTAATAGTTTGTATTATGGAGGAATATGTGTACAACTGTAAGATAATAATATATAGAGTGTTGTGATGGAGTTTGAAAGCCCGTACCCACCTCGTTGTGGAGTACCGGAGTCTGTGGTTGGTTTTTGAAAGGTTTTTTTCTAAAGTTTTTACAAAAATCTTATATGTTATCGAAAGAATTTATGATTTTTAAATTGTATCTTGTTTATAATGAGGAGTTATGCACCGAGAGCCCCATATATTATTGCCTATGTGTTGTTGAATGACTTGGTCTGGGGAGGATTGAAATTGTAACATCCCGTATTTAAATTTTAAATAAAAATACATTTTATTTTTATTTTTACATGTGCAACGCACGTGCCATTTCATCTCATTATTTTCATTCTAAAATTTATTTAGAGTTATGCATAATTTCCTTTCATTTATTTTATTTTTTGTTGTCTATTAGAACCCAAAGGCAAATAGAAGACTCTAAGCCCATTAAAATAAATAAATAAAAAATGAACCAAGCCCACAAGAGGAAGCCCACTAGAAATTCATTAAAAAGAAGAAGCTCATTATGTTATTCTACTTTAAGTAAACACTTTAAATCCTACACTTGTCATGTAACAAGTATATGCATTTAGGCTATAAACAAATAGTTAAACAAATGAATGAGATAGTGTGCACAAGTGGAAAATCCAAGAGTTGGCCAATTCATGAAGGAATGAGAAGATGTGGGGATTTGTGTAGTAATGGTGAGTGGATGATTAATTTTGTTAATGGTTATTTATTTTTGGGTAATAGATGTCCCTTCATTCACCCATTTAACCCTATAAAAAATACACCCCATTTTCTTCATAATCTTGCACCAAAGATCAAAAGAAACAAAAGATAAGAAAGAGAGGAAAAGAGAGAGAGAGTTGTTTGAGTTCTTGCTTGGAGGAAGGAGAGCTTGCTAGGAGGTGAAGGGAGTCTCATTCTTGGAGCTATGAGCAACTTCTAGGAGTCTTCTTCTACATTAGAATCTTCATTGAGGTGGGTGTCTTCTTGAACTTTCTAAATAATAGTATCATGCATGTGTAGGTAAACTGATATATAAAATTGATTTGCATATGAGTAGTGATTAAATTGTAATGATAATATTTTGAATGAAAATGCATGCTAATTGAAACATTGTCTTGAAAATAAGTTGATTGATGTTGTTTGATTGCATGGTAGTACATCACGATTAGATTAAATGATATGAATGTAGATTTGTACACGAAGTTACTAATTCATGCCAAGAAAAGTTACTATTTTGAATTTTGTTTACACATCAGAAAATCGTATCTAATAAAATAGTTGGAATCTAGAACTAAAACGTTTTGGGAGCATCTTGTATGAGTCAAGAAAATCCCTTTAAAATTTCATAAGATTTGGAGGTCATTTACTATTTTAATAAAATCTAAACTAAAAACTTGTTAGTAGTTGGCTAGTTGCTGGAAATCTACACATCATTCGGTTTTTGATCAATTCAGCATTGTAAATAAAATAATTGGAGAAAAGTCAGAACTAAGAAGTTGTAGTAGACTCGTTAACCATTCGGAAGAGTCCAATAAATCAAATTCATAAATAATTGAATTTTATATGAATTTTACAAGACTGTACAGTGGCAGTATTTCAGTATTTCGACCCTACTGTATATTTCGAAGAATTCAGGGTTATAGATACAGTATTTTGAGGAAACTTATAACTAAGAAATCGTAGTAGACTTGTACACCTTTATTTTGATATAAAGAACGCAAAGTTTCGTGAAATATATGATTTTTTACGATTTTTACAAATAGCATGAAATGTAGTTTCTGACTTTGAATTTACTATTTTGCAAATGATACTTAAACGAGGTGATTGAAAATATATTCTCGTTGTTTTAAGTTATATTTTTGAAAAATAAAGATCATATTCATGCTTAGATGAGATGTGAACTCAAGAAAAATATATATGTGGTTAATGATGTTAGGAATTGGTTTAAAATAAATCAAAGAAAAATGATGAGATGAGTTTTCAATAATGAATTTTAAGAGATTATGTTTTAATCTTCATTAACTTGTATTGAGAACGTTTTGATGAATATGAAAAATGTATTGTAAAAATGAATAGGTCGAGATTGTACTTGTTGATGAATAAATATGAATGAATGAAAGAATTTGAATGAATTATGAATATATGAATATGAGTTATAAAGGTATGAGTAACCCAAGTTGTTGAACATCAAAAGATGTTGATTCTAGAGCCTTAATGAGACCCACTTACCGATAAGTGTTGAAAATGAATAACTGATTTGAGAAGTGGCCAATATGGGCTGTCATTTTCGGTATATTTTTGAGTAAGACTGGTAGGAGGGGAAGCTAGCTCTAGTAGTATAATTTATTCATGTTCAAAATTAAGAATTAGGCACTAAGTGAAAATATTGTAAACTTGGGCAAACGTAAGTAGAGGGCCTCTATATAGTCGGGCGGTGGATTCCGGGACTATAGACCTAGTCAGGTGGTGGATTCCGAGGCTGTGGTTGCTTGCAATGGAGGCGAGCCTTAATTAAATTCAGGATTATGATTGATCGGGCGGTGGATTCCGAGATCATGATTAGAGGGACGGGCTCCATTGTACGGGCATAGTACGGCCGGATTGTAGGCCGTACTTCAGTGTATATGGGTATACCGGGGCTAGAGGGAACACTTGCGGGATGTTTGTGCGGCTGATTCTATATAGTCGGGCGGTGGATCTCCGGGACTGCAATCCGTACTCGTAAAATGTCTAAACTTTGTTTTATTAATGGGTAGTTATCATGGCTAGGGATTAAACCCTTTAATTTAGAGTACGTAGGTGCTTACCCTCTGACCTATGTAGTATGAGATACATAGAATCCGAACAAGTATGCATTAGTGTCATTGTAGTATAACATTTGCAGTAGGCATTAAGTCATATCATACACTGACATGATTAGGATAGTTACTCTTTACACTTTTATATGCATTCAAGTTTGTGATTGTTAAAGTAAGAGATTTCGTTATAATACAGCGTAGAGAGGTTCGCTGTTTATAATATTGCGTCGGTTGTAAGCAACTGACGTGCCCACAGTTTCATATGCAGGTCTTGGAACTTACAGGAAGATGTAAAGATGAATTTGATGCTGATGTTTACTTACATGCCAAAATTGTTAAAATTGTCCTGTTGTACTTCATTTATTTTCCGCTGCATTATTGTTGTAAAAGAACAATGTTGTAATAAATAAAAATTAAATTCCTTGTAAAATTATACAAAGTGAAGTATAGATCCTGTTGAGCTATGAATTACCGTATTTTGGTATTTGGGGCGTTACAGTGTGGTATCAGAGTCACGCTTCAATAAGTAGTACAAATTTACAAGGACGATACATTATGGTGGACATTAGAGTGTGAGTTCAGCTTATAGAGATTTAAATGTAAGTAGTTTACATTTGTTTTGCTTTATACACTGATGTTTTTCCTCCTTTTCCCTATAAGATGGCCAATCATCATGACCCCGAGAATGAGGTGGAATGGTTCATTCCTTTCGAAGAAGAGGAAGAGCCAATAGAAGAAGATGAAGAGCCATAAGAGGAAGAAGAAGACCCAGTAGAAATAGAAGAAGAACTACACGAGTCTAGGGAGATTACTCCACCTCCACTTGATTCCCCAGAAGAATCCTTAGATGGAGAACCCATTCAAGATGACCAAGGTGGTGTTGTTACTTCTCTTTGATGGGAGTTGGATGCCCAGAAGTGGAGAGTAAACCACTTAGAAGCACGGCAAGCAGAAGACATGAAACACATTCATGAACTGAGTCACCAAGTATGGGAACTCAAAATGCTCCGGCACGTGAATGCTCAACACTTCGCTAAGCTGGAGCACATGACTCGCTGGGACAAGCAGGAGCGTCATCAGAAGTTTGAAGACATGAAGATGGAAATCCAGGAATTATGGGAAGAGCTCAAAGAAGCTAAGAGAAACCGTAGAATCTAGGATGTCTTTGTGTTAAAGTGATGTAATGGATGTAAAAGAAAGTTTTCTTTCCGAATGTAAACAATTTAATTTTGGAATGAATAAAATTGTGTCGGAAGAATGTAAAGTTGTGCTATTTATGGTGATTAATGACAATTTTTATGACCGAGAAATGGCTGGCGAAGGGCATAGTGGTGAGAACAATGGACTCAATATGGAAACTGAACTAGCTCGAGTGTATCAGACCTTGAATGCTTTCGCTGCCAATGTCACCGGAAACCCTAGGCTGGGGCCAGCTGTATAGATCCTTGAAGCAATCAGACTAGTGGAGTCATTCAAAAGGATGAAACCGCATGTGTTCGAGGGCCAGGCCAATCCAGATGCTGCAAATGACTGGATCAGGCAAATTGAGACGATCTTTGAAGTTCTGGAAATACCTGAGGCGAGTAACGTGAAGCTGGCCACCATCCAGCTGGAGAATGACGCAGGAGTCTGTTTGTAGTCACTGAAGAGGACCTTAGGCGACGTGCAGATCACCTGGGAGGGATTTCTGGGAGAATTCAGAAGCCACTACTTTCCCATGGATGTTCAGGAGAAGAAAGAAATGGAGTTCTTGGGCTTGCAACAGGGTGGCATAACAGTGAGAGAGTATGAAACAAAATACAACCAGCTCTCCAGATATGCATCGGAAATGGTTCTGGATGAAGCCAAGAAAGCATGGAAGTTCGAGTAGGGTTTGAGGACAAACTTGCGGTCCAGAATGATATACCTGGGCATCAGAAGCTTTGACAAGTTGGTTCGGAGAGCCACAACTACTGAGGCTGACGTGAACCAGTTCCAGGCGGTACAAAATAGGAAGAACACCTGGTGTAATACCCTGATTTTTCATTTATGAGAATTATTATTTTTGTATTATTAAACTGTATGTATTGTGCATGTGCAAATCTTGTTTGTATAAATTCAATTTTTTTAAAGTTATTTTTCATTACATAAACAAATGAGTATATATATATATATATATATATATATATATATATATATATATATATATATATATATATATATATATATGTCTTTTCTATTGTTTTTATTAAAGCCTATTTTGATAAGCATAAGTATTTCTTTATTTTGAGCCCAATCTAATTTATTTTAAATGTAAACTATTTTGGCCCACTAAATAAAAGCTCATCAATTTATTTTCTCTTTTAATCCTCACAACTTATAAGGTAGACATTTTCATAGACTTTTATAATATGTGTATGTACAACTTTTTAGAATAGGGGGGCTTTAGAGACGTGCATTGCACTAGCACGCGTCTTTATGCTTGTTCATTGGTTGGCCGGGTAGGAATGGGAGGGGAAAAGAGAGAGTGGAGTTGTGGGAGTTGGTTTTGTGATCATGGTTGGTTGCTATAGCTTCCCATTAAATCCTAGCTCCTGTTTCCAAACTCCTAGATCAATCCTAGCCTTCTATTTGCCCCAAATTCTTGTATAAATATTCCCTTCCCCCCCCCTCCCCCCCCAGCCTAATTCATCAAACCTATAGTGAAAAAATACTTTTTAGTAGTTGAAGTTGTGTTAGTGGAGAGTGAGAATAAAAGATTGAGAGAGAGAGTTGAGTGTGCTTGCATTTGAAAGGAGGCCGGCAACACATCCAAGGAGGCTCGGGTTGCACTACAAGCAAGGAGGAGAAACACTTTTGGCTAAGCTCAAGCTCGGAGGAGAAGAGCTCTTTCATTCTAGGAGTCGTTTTTGTGGTTTTCTCTCCAAAATAGGTGGGTGATTTTCCTTACTTCTAATTCTAGATACCATGCTAGGAATGATGATATAATTAGCATGAAGGAAACTAATAAGAATACATTTTAACTTGAAAAAGGACTTGCTAGATGATTTAGTAAATGCTTGGTGAATTGTATGATAATTTGTCATGAATCTTAATATTGTAAAAAAAAATTGCTTTGTAGTTATGAAAATGTTATTTTGGGACCATGATAATGTAGAAATCGAGTATGAATTGCTAGTAGAATAAATTGCTGATTTTGTGCACTAAATGAACTATTGAGTTGCAAAAACTAAAGAATGAAACTTATCACGAGCAGTGTTTGTTAATAAAAGAAAAGAACAGCAAATTATAGTTCTACTATGAGTTGTTTTGGTAGAGAAATTACTATCTTGAAATGTTGCTTATGTAGGCATAAGAATTTTTATTTGCCATACGAAATATATGTTTTAATGTCAAAATTTATTTTAAAAATAATGGAGTGTTGATTCGAGATAAAATCAGTATTCTGGAGATTTTCGAAACAGTATGTGCAAGTAAAATGAAGATAAGAGCTTTTGAACATCAAAATATTTAAGAAAACAGAGAGTCGAGGTAAATGGATTTCGAGTTGTAGTTGTGACAACTTGAGCTCGTAGCTCAAGTGGTCGGCGAGTCGGCTCTGGCGCTACTGTAGCGTGGGCGCGTCTCTAGGGTCACTAGTTCGATACCCTGCACTCACTCTTTTGTGTGTTGGTTTAATTAATCCGAGACCGAAAACCGAGAGCATATGACTCTCTGACTCCCCTTTATGTTGCAAACGCGCTTTGGCCTAGTGGTCGGCGCGTGGGGCTGTCTTCTTCAAGGTTGCTAGTTCGATTCTGGTTATAGCCAGATTTTATTTTTTTGACAATTTGATTTTTTTAGGACTTTCTTGACATACAAAAATTCTGAAAAAAATATCTTTATTATTCTAAAATCATACACAACCTATGAAAATTAATTGGGAGTTATTGGACTAAAATAAAGTGTATTTTTGAGGTGAAATTGTATTCGAACTATTGTTTCTTATCCATATAATTTCATAAAAATATGTGATTTCATGAGGTGATTAATATAAATGTTAAAAAGAAAGATTGATGGAAATAAAGTATAAAATCGACTTGTATGAGTTTATTTTGCCAAATGAGTAGTATGTGGTGATTATGACTTGGCGAATAGTTGAGTTAATTAATATGGAAATAGTTGTTGGGTATGAAATGCATGATTTACAATTGAACCATATGTATGAAATTTTGATCCATGGACAAGATTAGAAATCATTTTTTAAATTGAAAAGAGATTTTTGAGTATGATAACTCGACATCGTAATTGTGAATTGAAATTGAGAATTATGTTGTAGCCAAGACTCACACCGGCAATTGAAAGATATGAGATATGATAATTGATATGAAAAGGCCAAGTTTGGGTTATGATGAAATGAAAGAAATAAGACCCGTATTAGTGAGAGTGCTGACCCTAAGAGATTGATTTTGTTCATGATTTCATTAAATTAAGGACTAGTACATAGTGAAGATGTGATGAAAGTGAGAGAACAACACAAGTATGAGGTCCTCGAGTCTACGATGTGGGTGTGATTCATAGTTTATCTTCATGATGTGTCGTGACATGACGTTGGCACTACTCTAGAATTTTCGGGATCTTGGCGATGCTTGTGCGGTGTTTGGTGACTGCGAGAGGATCGTGTGCCATGACAGAGGCTGAATTGTCCATAAGTTGTCTTCATGTTGCGTCGTGACATGACGTGGGATTCCCCTCCAGGTTGTCTGTACATGAGCTCGTTACTCATAGAACATCTAGGATACTTACCGTAGTTACAGTAGTAGATTAAGTCATGACGAGGGATTGAACCCAACAAGATGAAGAACGATTAAGGGCTTGCCCTCGGACCTATGTAGTATGAGATGTATAGAATCCGAACAAGTGTGCATTAGTGTCATATAATATAAATAACTGCATTAGGAACTAAGTGCATAATCACAACACGACATCAATAGGATATTCCCCTTAGTTTGATTTGTGAACAAGTTTGTGTTTGTTAAGTATAGAAAATCATTATACTATTTTCGGCATAGAGAGGATGGCCGTGTATAATATTCGTCAGTTGAATAAACTGACTTGCCCAGAGTTTTATATACAGGGTAAATGACATGATAAAGATTAAAGAAGAACTGATGCTTAGAGATTATTCAAATGTCGTTGTAATTTCATTCTTGTAAATGTTGTATTTTTGCTTCCGCTGTAAAGTGTAAAGATTCATTTGTAACTCTAATATAAGATAAAAATTTTAAATTCCTTGTAAAATTGTACGAAGTGATGTAAAGATCCTGTGGAATCTCGAATTTAGTTGTATTTAGAATTCGGGGTGTTACAGAGTGGTATCAGAGCATGCTTCTAAGTTGTACAAATTTATAAGGAACGACACCCTAGAAGTGGACATTAAAGTGTGGGTCGAGTCTAGATATTTATATGTAAATCACTTATATTTGTGTTGCTCTATGACTTATGCTTCTTCCTCTCTATCTCTAAGATGGCGGACCACTTCGACCCAGCTGGAGATGACAAATGGCACATTATTGAGGAAGATTACTACCCCGGGCAAGCTGATTCAGATGAGGAAGATCCCAAAGAAGTGGAAGAGGAATGGCCTGAGTCCTGAGAGATCACTCCACCTCCGGATTCATCTGATGATTCTTCTGACGAAGAGGAACCAGTTCCAGGTAATCTCATTGTGCCTCTTCAGAGGCAGGTAGAGACTCTACGGGAGAAAGTCAGGCTATTGGAGGCTCAGTTGGCGAAACACAAGGATGATTTTGCAGTTCTCAGTCATCATGTGTTGGAACTTGAGAAGAGGAAAAACATGACCGATGTACTGAAGGAGGAAGTGGAGGAACTACGGGGAGAGCTTCGTGAAGCCAAGAGGAACCGTAGGAGTTAGACCGTTGTATCATCTACTGCTTTCATTTTGATGTCAGAAATGTTTTAAATTCGAATGTATAAATTTGAAATTTAATAAAATAGAAATATTGACTTAAAAGTTCCTGTTTTATACTTCAAATTTAATGGATCTTTTGCATCAGAATATGGCTGGAAGACGAGCTCGAAATGGTGAAGATCTGGCTTTGGAAACGGAGCTAGCGAGAGTCCATCAGACACTCAATGTCATTGCCTTGAATCAGAATCAGGGAAGGGTGCCTGTAAATCGAGTACCCGAAGCAATCAAACTCGTGGAATCATTTAAACGGATGAAACCACCGGTATTTAAGGGGAAGTCAGACCCTGACATGGCTGACAATTGGATCTGATAGGTAGATACTATCTTCGAAGTTTTGGAAACTTCGGAGGGCAGCAAGGTGAAGTTGGCGACTCTGCAGCTTGAGAAGGATGCGGCTGTGTGGTGGCAGTCGATGAAGCGGACGATAGGAGGTTTGGGTCTTGGCTGGGAGGAATTTTTGGAGAAATTCCGCAGTCATTATTTTTCCTCAGACATCCAGGAGAAGAAGGCCATGGAATTTCTGGCGTTGCAGTAGGGCGGCATGTCAGTTAGGGAGTATGAGACCAAATTTACTCAGCTCTCAAGGTATGCACCCGAATTGGTGATGGATGAGGCGAAGAAAGCTCGCAAGTTCGAGCATGGTTTGAGGCTAAGTCTGAGATCCAGGATGATACCCCTCGGTATCAGAAGGTTTGAAAAGCTGGTCAAACGAGCGGCAGCCACGGAGGCAGACATGGAGTAGTTCCACATTGTTCAGAATTGGAGGAACAACTGGAATGTGGGGAAGAGGCCCGCAGTTGCTGGCAAATTCAGGGGACAACCATCGGCACAAAGGTTCAAACCGACAGGGGCGAACGCTATCAGTGTGTCTGGAAGACCCAGAAATAATTTTGTGAGACCTCCTGTGGTGAATTGCTACAACTGCGGTGAGACGGGAAATTACCAATCTCAATGTCCCAAACCGCGGAATGTTAACCGCAATGGACCAACACAGCAGACTGGGAAGAAGTCGTACCAGCAAGGGCGAGTATTTGCCTTGACTGAAGCTGATGTTGATGAGGTGGATCATGTCATCACTGGTACGAGGGCGGATGTTTAGAGGTTCTTGTTATTCTTTTTCTCGCTTATTTAGTGAACTATTACATAACGAGTGTGTGTTATGAAACAGAAGAACTTTATTTGAATGGAATGAAAGCTGTTATTTTGTTTGATACTGGGTCCTCTCATACTTTTGTATCACCTAAATTTGCTAAAGTGTTGAGAGTTGAACTGAAGATATTTCTAGGAAAGATCTTAGCAGTAGTTACTCCATCAGGGGAGACTTTAACCACCGATCGGTACTATGCGGATTGCGAGATCAAGATTGGGGACAGAATCTTCGGGATTGACCTAATCGAGCTGACTATCTTGGGGGTCGATGTTATCATTGGCATTGATTGGATATCGGTGTATAGTGCAAGCATCGAGTGTAAGACCAAGACAGTAACAATGAAGGCTCCAGGTGGGCCTGAAGTCACTTTCCAAGGGAAGAAGAAGTGTTCTAGGCTGGTGGCAGCTATCCGCAGGGAAGAGATTCCTGCATAAGTGCAAGGGATTCTAGTGGTTCGGGACTATCTGACTGTATTCTTGGATGATTTGCCTGGGTTACCTCTGCAACCTGATGTAGAGTTCAGCATCACCATTCAACCGAGAAGTGCACCCATTTCTAAGGCACCGTATAGGATGGCTCCTGTGGAACAGGATGAGGTGAAACGGCAGATTGAGGAACTGTTGGAGAAATGCTTTATTCAACCTAGTGCGTCATCTTGAGGAGCACCAGTGCTTTTGGTAAAGAAGAAGGATGGATCGATGAGGATGTGTATCGATTACCGAAAGCTGAATAAGGTCACTGTTCAGAATAAGTATCATATTCCCCGAATTGATGACTTGTTCGATCGTCTACAAGGAGCAGCTATTTTCTCCAAAATAGATCTTCGATCAAGATATCATCAAGTTCGAGTGAAAGCTGAAGATGTGCACAAAACTGCATATAGAACTCGACGTGGGCCATTACGAATTTTTAGTTCTGCCATTTGGAGTGACGAATGCACCCGCAATCTTCATGGACATGATGAACAGAGTTCTGAAGCCGTTTATTGATTCTTTCGTCGTGGTGTTTATCGACGATATTCTTGTGTTCTCCAAGTTAGAGGAGGAGCACACTGAGCATCTTGTAGCAATTTTGAAGAAGCTGGAAAAGCGGGAGTTGTATGCCAAGTTGTCCAAGTGTGATTTCTGAAAATCTGAAATGGCATTCCTAGGTCACATCCTTTCTAAGGAGGGAGTGGCAACTAATCCTCAGAAGATAGAGGCAGTGAGAGATTGGACAAGGCCTACTACAGAGAAGGAAATCAGGAGTTTTCTTGGATTGACTGGATACTACAGGAGATTCGTTCAAGGTTATGCTCAGTTAGCCGTGCCGCTCACTAGTTTGCCCAAGAAGAATGTGGACTTCAAGCGGACTGAGCAATGTAAGGCAAGCTTTCAGGATTTGAAAGAGAAGCTAACTACTGCACCTATTTTGGCTTTGCCTAGAGCAGGTTTTGAGTATGATGTTTACAGCGATGCTTCACATCGTGGGCTTGGTTGTGTTTTGATGCAAGAAGGAAAATTGATCGCTTATGGGTCTAGGCAACTACGACCGCATGAGAAGAATTATCCAACTCATGATCTAGAGTTTGCTGCAATTATCTTCACCTTGAAGCAATGGAGACACTACGTGTACGGTGAGAAATTGAACATGTACACGGAACACAAGAGTTTGAAGTATATATACCAGCAGAAGGATCTGAATTTGTAGCAGCGGAGATGGTTGGAAGTGCTTGAGGACATGCAACCTGAGATCAAGTATCATCCTGGGAAAGCCAATGTTGTTACTGATGCACTTAGTCGCAAGAGCAGTTTATCCAGTTTGATTACAACTCAGAAGCATCTGGTGGAAGAATTGGATCGGGCTGGTATTGAAGTTGTCTTACAAAGATTGGGAGCATCCTTAGCTCAGTTGAGGCTTCAACCTACACTGAATGAAAGGATTATTGCAAGTCAGGAGGTTGATGTTGATATCTTGGAGATGAAGGAGCAGGTTGCCCGGATTTCAAATCAGGGATGGACTGCTGTGGTTCGAAGATAGACTGTGTGTTCCGGATCAGGCGGACCTGAAAGAGGGTATTCTTCAGGAGGCGCATACTACTCTTTTGTCAGTACATCCTGGGAGTACTAAGATGTACAAAGACATCAAATAGCATTTCTGGTTGTCAGGTTTGAAGCGGGATGTGGCTGAATTTGTGGTGAAGTGTGAGATTTGTTAGCAAGTCAAAGCCGAGAATCAGAGACCCGAAGGACTATTACAGCCGTTAACTATTCCAGAATGGAGGTGGGATAGCATCAGTATGGATTTCATTACGGGATTGCCCAAGAGTCCTAAGGGCAATGATGCGATTTAGGTTATAGTCGATCGACTGACCAAGTCCGCTCACTTTTTGGCGATGAAACTCACTAATTCGATGGACAAGTTAGCCAAGTTGTATATTGGCGAGATCGTCAGGCTCCATGGTGTTCCGTCAACTATTATGTCTGATCGAGATGCGCACTTTACTTCGCATTTCTGGAGGAGTATTCAGACAGCCTTGGGTACCAAGATGGATTTCAACACTGCTTTTCATCCGCAAACCGATGGGCAGACCGAGAGAGTCAACCGTGTTCTTGAGGATATGCTTCGGTGTTGTATACTTGACTTTGGAGGCATTTAGGAAAGGCATCTAGCCTTGGTAGAGTTTGCCTACAACAATAGTTTTCAGACAAGTATTGGGATGGGGCCGTACGAAGCTTTGTATGGCAGGAAGTGCAGAACACCAGTTTGTTGGTTTGAAGTTGGGGAGCGTCAGCTGTTTGGACCTGAGCTTGTGCAGCAAACCTCTGAAAAGATTGATCTGATCAGGAAGAGGTTGGTAGATGCTCAGAGCAGGCAGAAGAGCTATGCAGACAACCGAAGAAGGGACCTTGTAACGACCCGAAAAATAGCATATGACTATTTTGCATCGAAATGTGTGCGCGATTGAGAATTTCGCGCGATTATGTACTTTCCGATAATAATTACTTTTAATTGAGAAATATAAGATATATTGTCTATTTTATATTATTATTATTTTCAAGATTAAATTATTTTTATACAGATTATTACAAAGTAGTTTAATGTATTTTTGTATTGTTTATAATGTTAAAGTAGAGAGTTTGGCTTTATTTGAAATGTATTAAAGTTAGAGGGCTTATATGCAACATTCCCTTAGATATTTATCTCTCCATTATTGTTTATTACACTTTTTACAAAAAAACCCCTTTCTCTCTCTCCTTCCTTTCTCCTTCTTCTTCCCTTCTCATTCCTTCTTCTTCCCCACTCCCGTTCGATTCTTTCCCAAACCGACCCATGGAAACCCCGACCTTCCTTCCTCCTCCCCGTCCACGCCGGCGATCGAACGAAACCCCCGACCCCCCATTCCCTCTTCCTTCTTCTTCTCCTTCCTTCCTTCTCCCTTCTTGTTCGATGTCGACGCAAGAAAACCCCCGACCTCCCTCCCTTCCTCCCTCTTCCGTCCACGCCCAACCAAAGCAAAAAGAACCCCGACCCTCACCTTCCCTCTTCCTCCTTCATTCTTCTTCTTCATCCCGATCAAAACAAACCCAAAAGAACCCATTCGATTGATGCCTACCTCGCTTGAATCCCCTCCGATCCTTCGTCAAATCCAAATTAAAGTGAGGGGAAGACTAAGTAAGGGATTCTCTACATGGTGGTAGCATTGGATTTTCAATTGGATTCGGGAAGGTAAAACCCAAACTATTTTATTGTATAGAATTTAGTTGGGTTAATTTTTATTAAGTAGGAATGTTAGGGTAGAGAGATTTTGAGATGTTGGAAATTGTAGATGTGAGAAATTAGTAGGTTATTAGAGAGATTGTGAGTTGTTAGTAAATTAGAGATTTGAGTTTGTAAAAGAGAATTATATGAATATGGATTAATTCTCGGATAGTAGTAGAAATCATAATTGAGCTACTAGAATATTTTGGAGGCGATTTGGAAATTTTTGGGGATGAAAATACCAAAGGCATTAGATCATCACGTGCATTGCACGTGTATATCCCAAGCATTCAATAAGCGCTTGTGGAATATTTGGGATAGCGATTATTTACTCTTGTGATTAGTTGAATTATTTGAGTTTTAATTGCTTGAAATTTGGTGATAGGATATATTCACGACCTTGGACGCGAGGTGGCACGGTGCTTGGATCTTCGCAAAATATGTGAGTTAATTTATTGTGTGTTTTTGTGTGTTAAAAAATTATGTGAGTTATATTATTATATGTATTTTGTGATTATAAAAATATAGTGAGTTATATTATTTATATATTTTCGTGGTTTAAAGATATATGTGAGTACTAATTTATTATATGCATTTTGTGATTATAAAAATATAGTGAGTTAGTATATTTATATATTTTGTGGTTTGATGAATATGTGAGTTAGTTTAATTATATATATTTTCGTGGGTTGATGAAAATAGTGTGTGTTAATTTATTACGTGTTTTTTTAGAATTATGTGAGTATCGATTTATTACGTATCTTGTGATTGTAAGAATATGGTGAGTATGATTTATTTATGAAGTGATGTTTAAGGGAGGATTGAATAACATATATGTGTACATGGGGATAAGTTACAATCATATGAGGATATCAAGATATGGTGTATATGGTTCTATATACGTAATTGATATTTTAAAGAAGTTGGATGAACTGAAGAGGTGACATGAATTATGGATGAGGCGTATGGGAAAATTTACTATCCTTGAGTATATAAAACCTATATAATGGATTCGTTATGTATGTGAGGATTCTCTACTTCTAAGTTAGTTGCTTGCTTTCCTTATCTACTTATGTAGGTGTAGAAAGAACCATCCTTAGAGTACTGCTTGTGTAGGTGAAGAAAAGAACCCATTTGAGGGTTTAGTAAATTGTGGATGCTAAAAGAACCCAACTTGATGATCATGTTAGTTGTAGTATGATAAAGAAACAATCTTTGGATGTTGTCAGTGGCAGGGGATTAAAAGATCACACCTTTTGTGGATTACGGGTTGTAGGTTGAGGAAGAACCCATTCCTAGGGCTATATTATTTGTGTATGCCAAAGAGAACCCATTTGAGTTGTTAGTAGTAGCGAGTAAAAGAACCCATCTTATGGATTTAGATTGTTGTAGAGAAAGAACCCACTCTTGTGGTATAGTAAGAATCCATGCTTGAATTGTTATAGAAAGAAACCCATGGTTCAGTTGTAGTAGAACACCATGCTTGAGTTGTGTGGAGAACTCATTCATGCCTATGTGACGTTCCAGTAAAACCTATCATGTTTGAGTCGATTTTAGAAAGAAACTCATGTTGAGTTGATTATAGTAGGTATGCCATGATGGGTTGATTGTAGAAGAAACCCATGCTAAGTTGATTTTAGTAGATTCTTCTGTTGCTTATAATTATAGAAGATAAAGTTTGCTAGTAAGCACGTTTGGTTGCTTCTAGGTTTGACTACCTTAATGGTTGTTTGTATGTAGTTTTGCTCATACGTGGCTCGACTGGCCCGTATGTAGCTGTGGGTCTCATACGCAGCTTATTTGGCTCGTATGTATGTTGTTGTTTCATATGCGGCTCGACTGGCCCGTATGTAGCTGTGGGTCTCATACGCAGCTTATTTGGCTCGTATGTATGTTGTTGTCTCATGCGCGGCTCGACTGGCCCGTATGTAGCTATTGGTCCTATACGTAGCTGTTTAGCTCGTATGTGTTTTTGGTTACTCGTATGTAGCTTCTTAGCTAATACGCAGTTTGTTGTACTCATCTAGGGTGATGTTATTACCCTAAGGGTCATCGACCATCAAGACCACATCCTACCCCCTTAGAGTGAAATGGATAGATCTCACCTCGGGCGTCGACGGATCTTAACCAATGTAGGTTGACCGTGGGCCGAGAGTGTTGGTAGAATCCGAGTTAGGGGTAGGGATGAGTGAGAGAGATATTATTACCAGAGTCTTGGATCGAGGGACCATGAGTTGGACCATGATTGGAAACTATGCAAGATTGCATAGGAATAATAACCTCATTAGGATAGTGATTTATAAAATCATTACATAGACCCTTGCCGGAAGAGAGGAGTCGGTTGTAGGGGGCACCTTATGACTAACTCGTCCCTGGAGGCAGACTAGGTGGTGTTATTGGGTTGCGCCTTCCTGTCAAAGGGATACGTACGGTGCCGTCTCACAAGTTGAGGACACGGGTTGTGTATCTCGCGCTGTTAATTCCTGAAGTACAGTGGCTGGGGGTGTCACAGGATGCATTGTGCAGTCCTGCGCTTGCGATACCCCAGAGGGTGCCACAGGGTAGGCTTCGTGCTACCCTGCGCTTGCGAAACCCTATAGTTTGGTTTTGGAATGACGCCCGATGCAATGGGTTCGTCTGTTTTGAGAGAGGTCCGGTTGGCCGGGACGCAGTGGCGAACATAGACACCACTGGCGAAATGCAATAGTGGGACTTGACCACGCCTGCAACCTCATTAGCCACGTGTAGGTGTCAGGAACAGGTTGAGTGCAATTAGAATTCATAACGCGGGTTCAATCCCTATATATGGAGAAACGGCTTGAGATGGGGTCGCATGTAGTATGGGCTGCATGTTGCTTTCGGAGACTTGCTGGCATTAGGATATGAGCATCCTGGTTTAGTTGACATGACATTAGAATAGGAAGCATCCTAGTTCTAGTTAAATATCACATTAGAGTTAAGTCATAACATACACTGGCACATAAATTATATGTACACGTGTCTTTTCCATTTAAGTTGAATTGCGAGTGTGATATGTTATTGCCAAACCATGTTGGCGATGCGGAGTCTATTGTGATGGAATGCAGATAAATGGTAATGTACAATGAGACATTAGATTGGACATGAATGAATGTGGTAGTATGCAAATGAATGCATATGCCTATGATGTGATATGTGATATAAGGCAATAGGATAAATATTGGTATTATGAGAGGGGTTATTCAAATGATTACTAAAGATAAGTATGTTGTGAGTGGGTATGGATATATATACAGGTGATGACTCAGAGAGTATTGGATGTGAATTCCCATTTATGAGGTTACATGTTCAGATGTAAAGTAAGATTTGTTGATCTTGATATTATGAGTTCGTTATGTTTTTACTTGTAAAGTTTAATTTATTTGCTTATTTTAATAAATTATACTCACACCAGAAATGGCTAACCCCTTAGTGTTTGGGGGTTAGGGAGTCCATGGACTACCCTAGGTCCCTACTGATACAGGTCTTCAGCAGTGCACGGGTGAGGTGTAGGTACAGATTTCCGTGGAGTGGAGCTTTAGTTATAAATTGTTGTTATGATTTAATTGTAAATAGTAAAGATTTATGCTTTAAATTGTATTTTTGATGTATAAGCATGGGGATGACGATGAAAAGTATAGCGTGAGGCGGCAGGATATGGTTTGACCCGTAACCATTTCGTTGTGGAGTGTCGGGCGTCGTGGTAGGTTTTTACAGGTTATTTTCTAAAAACTTACTACGTTTTCTAAAGGATTTATGCTTTTTAATTGATATTTGTTAAACCGTTATGAGTTTGGCCCCCAGAGCATATATATATATTGCCTGTGTGATGATGCTCATTTTGGCCTGGGGAGCCCGTATTATTATTGCCTGTGATGTAAGCTACGGAATTTAGAGCAAAATTCCGTAAGCTTTTCTGTGTTTTGGGCAAAAAATACAAAGGAGACTCTGCCCAATTTTTCTTTGAAACATAACTATTTTAGTTTATGTTTAAAGTGATATAGAAATTGGAAGAATTGAGTTTGGAGTCAAAAAGGAAAAAATGCCAGGCGCTACAGTTGGTATTACAAACTGATATTTGTAATTACTGCGTGGAAACTCTGTGTTGAATAAAAAGTTTTAAATTTCCAGCATTTTGTGTATCGTGACTAAATGAAGGAAAGATCTTGGCATGTGTCACGGTTTCCCATGTATACGGAAATCGGGGCGCTACAGACCTTGAGTTTGAGGAAGGTGACTTCGTCTTTCTGAAAGTTTCGCCCAACAAATGTGTGATCCGATTTGGCAAAGGCGGGAAAGTTAGCCCATAGGTTTATATGCCGGTATAAGATATTGAAAAGGATTGGGAAAAACTGCTTACCGGCTTGAGTTACCAGAAGAGTTATCTTAGGTGCACAATGTCTTTCATGTGTCTATGCTAAAAGGTTATATTCCAGATCCGATTCATCATTTGCCCGAAGTACCGGAAGGTTTGCAATTGGATCTCAATTACATCGAGTCTCCTGTTGAGATTGTTGATCGTCGGGAGAAAGTCTTGAGGAATAAGACGATACCGATGGTCAAGGTAGTCTGGAGAAACCATTTGGTTGAAGATGCTACTTAGGAGTCCGAGGAGAGGATGTTGAAGGATCATCCTGAGCTCTTTGCTTCATTTGTGTTTGTTTCTTTTCTTTTTGGCTTGTTGTATGTGTTTTGTTCTCGCTCTTAATTGTAGTTCCGGGGACAGGACTATTCTAAGGAGGGAGTGTTGTAATACCCTGATTTTTCATTCATGAGAACTATTATTTTTGTATTATTAAATTGTACGTATTGTGCACGTGCAAATCTTGTTTGTATAAATTCTATTATTATAAAGTTATTTTTCATTACATAAATAAATGAGTATATATATATATATATATATATATATATATATATATATGTCTTTTCTATTGTTTTTATTAAAGCCTATTTTGATAAGCATAAGTATTTCTTTATTTTGAACCCAATCTAATTTATTTTAAATGTAAACTATTTTGGCCCACTAAATAAAAGTCCATCAATTTATTTTCTCTTTTAATCCTCACGACTTGTAAGGTAGACATTTTCATAGACTTTTATAATATGTGTATGTACAACTTTTAGAATAGGGAGGCTTTAGAGACACGTGCATTGCACTAGCACGTGTCTTTGTGCTTGTTCATTGGTTGGCCGGGTAGGAATGGGAGGGAAAAAGAGAGGGTGGAGTTGTGGGAGGTGGTTTTGTGATCATGGTTGGTTGCTACAACTTCCTATTAAATCCTAGCTCTTGTTTCCAAACTCCTAGATCAATCCTAGCCTTCTATTTGCCCCAAATTCTTGTATAAATATTCCCCCCCCCCCAGCCTAATTCATCAAACCTATAGTGAAAAAATACTTGTTAGTAGTTGATGTTGTGTTAGTGGAGAGTGAGAATAAAAGATTGAGAAAGAGAGTTGAGTGTGCTTGCATTTGAAAGGAGGCTGGCAACACATCCAAGGAGGCTCGGGTTACACTACAAGCAAGGAGGACAAACACTTTTGGGTAAGCTCAAGCTAGGAGGAGAAGAGCTCTTTCATTCTAGGAGTCGTTTTTTGTAGTTTTCTCTCCAAACAGGTGGGTGATTTTCCTTACTTCTAATTCTAGATGCCATGCTAGGAATGATGATGTAATTAGAATGAAAGAAACTAATAAGAATACATTTTAACTTGAAAAAGGACTTGCTAGATGATTTAGTAAATGCGTAGGTGAATTGTATGATAATTTGTCATGAATCTTAATATTGTAGAAAAAAAAAATTGCTTTGTAGTTATGAAAATGTTATTTTGGGACCATGATAATGTAGAAATCGAGTATGAATTGCTAGTAGAATGAATTGCTGATTTTGTGCACTAAATGATCTATTGTGTTGCAAATTCTAAAGAATGAAACTTATCACGAGCAGTGTTTGTTAATAAAAGAAAAGAACAGCAAATTATAGTTCTATTATGAGTTGTTTTGGTAGAGAAATTAATATCTTGAAATGTTGTTTATGTAGGCATAAGAATTTGTATTTGCCATAAGAAATATATGTTTTAATGTCAAAATTTATTTTAAAAATACTGGAGTATTGATTCGAGATAAAATCAGTATTCTGGAGATTTTCGAAACAGTATGTGCAAGTAAGATGAAGATAAGAGCTTTTGAACATCAAAATGTTTAAGAAAACAGAGAGTCGAGGTAAATGGATTTCAAGTTGTAGTTGTGACAACTTGAGCTCGTAGCTCAAGTGGTCGGCGAGTTGGCTCTGGCGCTACTGTAGCGTGGGCGCGTCTCTGGGGTCACTGGTTCGATACCCTGCACCCACTCTTTTGTGTGTTAGCCGAGACTGAAACCGAGAGTATATGACTCTCTGATTCCCCTTTATGTCGCAAGCGCGCTTCGGCCTAGCGGTCGGTGCGTGGGGCTGTCTTCTTCAAGGTTGTTGGTTCGATTCTGGTTATAACCAGATTTTATTTTTTTGACAATTTGATTATTTTTGGGACTTTCTTGAGTTACAAAAATTCAGAAAAAAATATCTTTATTATTCTAAAATCATACACAACCTATGAAAATTAATTGGGAGTTATTAGACTAAAATAAAGTGTATTTTTGAGGTGAAATTGTATTCGAACTATTGTTTCTTATCCTTATAATTTCATAAAAATATGTGATTTCATGAGGTGATTAATATAAATGTTAAAAAGAAAGATTGATGGAAATAAAGTATAAAATCGACTTGTATGAGTTTATTTTGCCAAATGAGTAGTATGTGGTGATTATGACTTGGCGAATAGTTGAGTTAATTAATATGGAAATAGTTGTTGGGTATGAAATGCATGATTTACAATTGAACCATATGTATGAAATTTTGATCCATGGACAAGATTAGAAATCATTTTTTAAATGGAAAAAAGATTTTTGAGTATGATTACTCGACATTGTAATTGTGAATTGAAATTGAGAATTAGGGTGTAGCCAAGACTCACATCAGCAATTGAAAGATATGAGAGATATGATAATTGATATGAAAAGGCCAGGTTTGGGTTATGATGAAATGAACGAAATAAGACCAGTATTAGTGAGAGTGCTGACCCTAAGAGATTGATTTTGTTCATGATATCATTAAATTAAGGACTAGTACATAGTGAAGATGTGATGAAAGTGAGAAAAAAACACAAGTATGAGGGCTTCAATTCTACAATGTGGGTGTGATTCACAATCTGTCTTCACAATGCGTCGTGACATGATGTGGGCACTAATCCGGAATTATCGGGATCTTGGCAACGCTTGTGGGGTGTTTGGTGACTGCGAGAGTATCGTGTGCCATGATGGAGGCTAAATTGTCCATAGGTTGTCTTCACGATGCGTCATGACATGACGTGGGATTCCCCTCCAGGTTGTCTGTACATGAGCTCGTTACTCATAGAACATCTAGGATACTTACCGTAGTTACAGTAGTAGATTAAATCATGACGAGGGATTGAACCCTACAAGATGAAGAACGATTAAGGGTGTAATATTCCGGACGGATATTACATTGTATAAATTTATTTTATTTTATTATTATTTAATTATTTTTATACGAATTATGCGAAGATTTGCGGTATACGCATATATACGTACATATGCGCGTTACAGCAAATTGTGCATTGTGCAAAATAGGTGTATGTTTGGACAAAGTGCTTATCTTTGTCATGACCAATTTAAGTTAATTATTAGGATTTTAGGAGGATTAAACTAGTGTTAAGAATGCATGCGAAGATTAAGGTAAAATTCTTCTAGAAACTATCTCTCTTCCACATCACCCTCCACCTCACATAGCACCATACCCACATCCTACCTCCACCTCTCCACCTCCTCCCTTAGGTGAAACCGGCCCCAATTAGTGGGAGGATTTTTTTGCACTTTTGTGTGTGCAAATTTGCATTCTCCACCCTTTCCTCCACCTATAAATACCCACTCCATTTACCTTTGTCTCATTTTTAGAAACACAAAAAGAAAGAAAGGAAAAGAAAGAGTGAACTCCTAACTTGAGAGTTTTTCTTGTAGGGTTATTAGGAGTTCCTAGGAGCTAAGGGGAAGGAGAAGGAGCTAGTCTAGTTCTTCCATTAAAAAAGGATTAAGGTGGGGGTTTCTCCACTTGTTCTTTGGTTGTTTGAGTTGTTGTTTTGATGCTTCTTCTTCTCATCCTCCTTGTTTTGTTTCTTTTTGTTTTGGGTGCTTTCTTGAGATATTGTTGTATGTTGTTGTGGCATAAGTTGTAGTTTTTGGATGGTAAAAGAAATGTGATAAGTAGTAGTAAAGAACAGAAAAATTAAATCTTGTAGTAGCTGTTGTTGTTCTTGTGTTTATTAATTGGACTAAAATACACATATGCATATGGATTTTGTACATACAACCATTTGGGGTTGTAGGACTTGAATGTGGACTCATACATAAGCACATGGACTTGTGTACAACCATTTTGGGTTGTAGGACATACATTGAACTTTGGACTAAAAAGAAAGCATATGTTTGGTTGAACCAAAATGGAGGACTCTTTACTTTATTTTAATTGTTGTTATTTCCTTTCATAAAACATAAGTAAAAAGAACCCATTTTAGATGTTAATTTTAGTATGAAAAAGAAAATAGGCTAATCTAAGTTAGAATGATTAAAAAGCTCTCTTTTATGTTTAATAAAGGTTATGTTTTAAATAAAGTAGTATAGTAGATGTTTATGTTAAATAAAGAAGTTTTAGTAGATGTTTATATGAAGTTGTAGTAGATGCTATGTTTAAAATAAAGTTGTTGTAGTAGATGTTTGTGATTAAATAAAGTTGTAATAGATGTTTATGTTTAAATGAGATGGTAGTAGCTGTTGTGTTTAACTAAAATTATAGGGGATGTGTATGTTTATGTTGAAGTAGTAAAGGACATTGGTTAGGAGTATGGTGGTAACCCATGCTCCAATTGTGTAGATATACATGGTTAGATAGTTTATATTGTATTTATATTTTGTAGAAAGATTATACCTCCATGCTTAAGTATTGATAAAAGATCCATGCTTGAAGTAAGTACCATGCTTAGGATTGTTGTAGGTTAATGCTAAGTAATTATCCATGCCTATATTGTTGTAGGATTAATGTTAAATTAATCTACCATACTTAAGATTGTTGTAGGTTAATGCTGAGTAATTATCCATGCTTATATTGTTGTAGGATTAATGTTAAATTAATCTACCATGCTTAGGATTGTTGTAGGTTAATGCTAAGTAATTATCCATGCCTATATTGTTGTAGAATTAATGTTAAATTAATCTACCATGCTTAGGATTGTTGTAGGTTAATGCTAAGTAATTATCCATGCTTATATTGTTGTAGGATTAATGTTAAATTAATCTACCATGATTAGGATTGTTGTAGGTTAATGCTAAGTAATTATCCATGCTTATATTGTTGTAGGATCAATGTTAAATTAATCTACCATGCGTAGGATTGTTGTAGGTTAATGCTAAGTAATTATCCATGCCTATATTGTTGAAGGATTAATGTTAAATTAATCTACCATGTTTAGGATTGTTGTAGGTTAATGCTAAGTAATTATCCATGCCTATATTGTTGCAGGATTAATGTTAAATTAATCTACCATGCTTAGGATTGTTGTAGGTTAATGCTAAGTAATTATCCATGCTTATATTGTTGTAGGATTAATGTTAAATTAATCTGCCATGCTTAGGATTGTTGTAGGTTAATGCTAAGTAATTACCCATGCCTATATTGTTGTAGGATTAATGTTAAATTAGTCTTCCATGCTTAGGATGTTGTAGGTTAATGGAACCATGCTCATGATGTGTGCCGTGTTGAAGGAACCATGCTTATGTTGTGTACATTTTGTAAGAAGTTCATGCTTAAATTGTAGCATAGCTTCATGTTTAGATCATAGTAATTATTCATGCTTAAGCTTGTTATAAGTGCATGCTTAAATCGTATTCGTACTTAGGAGTGTTGTGGGTTGATGGTTGTGTTATATACCATGACTATTTGTTGTAGGTTGATGCTTACAATTGTATACCATGCTTAAACTCCTATAGGTTAAGTAATAAGGAAAGAATCATGTTGTAATTGTAGTAATAACTACCTTGTTGTAGTTAATGGTAGTAAGGAGCCATACATGCTTGAAGGGTATAGTGTAGCCTCCTAGTTGAATACTGAAGCGAACGTGCGTTCTATGTCATTGTAGTTCGTTTTTAAAAGGAAACCGTGGATTCTAGTGTGTCAGGTTCCAATTGGAATTAGACCCTATCATGAGGGCATTCCTCATCCTTATGGGTAATAAGAGTTGGGAGGGTCACTAGTAATAGTTTGTTCGATAAAAGTTGTTATGTCGCCTTCGGGCTTTTTGTTGGTAGAATGCCTACCATAGACTATTAGTAGATTCTTCTGTTGCTTCTAATAATAGAAGATCAAGTTTACTAGTAAGCACGTTTGGTTACTTCTAGATTTGATTACCTGTATGGTTGTTTGCATATGATTGTGCACGTACGTGGCTCGACTGGCCCGTATGTAGCTGTGGTTGGTTCATACGTAGCTTATTGGCTCGTATGTGGTTAGTTTACCCGTATATAGCTTATTAGCTAGTACATAGTTTGTTGTGCTCGTCTAGGGTGATATTATTACCCTAGGGGCTATCGACCATCAAGACATATGTTTTCGTACTCCTAAGGAACTGTGGAGGAGTCACTCCTTGTGTACCGTCGGATCTTAACTGATGTAGGTTGATCGAGGACCGGAGTATAGACGGAATCCAAGTTCAGGGTAGTGGTATGCATGTATGTTCGCATGGCCGGAGCTTGGATCGATAGGCCAGGAATCGGATCCTGAGGGATTCTGGTTAGTCTAGGTTGAGCAGCTTAGTAGAGTTATCTTGTGAAGTCTAGTTAAAAAGATAGCATGTTGTGTTGTAATATTGTCATTCCTAGGATTGTTCAGGGCTAGGGACATCATTAGGGTAGTGACTTATAAAGATCATTTACTTAGACCCTTTGCCGGAAGGAGAGGAGTTGGTTGTAGGGGGCGCCTTATGACCAACTTGTCCCTTGGGGCTGGCCTTAGGTGGTGTTATTGGGTTGTACCTTCCCGTCAAAGGGATACGTACGGTGGCTTCTCACGAGTTGGGAGCACGGGTTGCGTATCTCACACTGTTGATTCCTGAAGTGCCATGATAAGGCGGGCGGAGCTAGGGATGGATCCCGGAACTCCGTCGAGTCCTATGCCGGGGATATGAACAGGCCATGGACTACGGTCTGGCTTGGGGCGGTAGGGGGTTCTCCTGTTGGCGGAAACCCGAGGGTTCGTCTGGTTTTTGAGTGAGATCCGGTTAGCCGGGTTGTAGTGGCAAACATAGACACCACGAGCGGACTGCATTAGTGGGACATAGACACCATGAGCGTACTGCCTTGGTAGGACTTAACCACGTCTGCAACCTCATCAGTCACGTTGTATCTGTCAGGAACAGGTTGTGTACAACTAGAATTCATAACGTGGGTTCAAATTCGTATATATGGAGAAACTGCTTGAGATGGGGTGCATGTAGTATGGGCTGCATGTTGCTTCGGAGACTTGCTGGCATTAGAATAGGAGCATCCTAGGTTAGTTAACATTTTATTAGATTCTAGTCACCACACTCACGAACACTTAAACTACACCGACACATTTGCCATGTTTGTATGTTTTTTGGGAGATTCGCTGCTATGTTATCAGACTTAAAGCGTCAGTGAATACTGATGTCCCCACTTCAATAGTTACTGGATAGCAGAAGTTCAGGTGCGAGATTCAGGAGGAATCAAGGCAAGGAAAGCGAGGAGTCAGTGTCATGTTTAGTTCCGCTGTAATATGTGTGTTGATTATCTATTAGTTGAGAAGTACTCAAGTGAGAGTTACCAAGTGTTGTTCTTCATTCCTTGTACTCTGATGTAATTTGTTGAAGGTTGTAATACTTGGGATTGTAAAGGTATTATTGTAACACTATTGTAATGCATTGCAGTTATATGATATTCAGACTTGTAATACATTGGGTGTTGAAAGAAAAATTTTAAATTCTCCTGTTTTTTCTGTGTATTGTGACTAATTGAAGAAAAGGTCCTGGCTTGTGTCTCGAATTCTCCAGTATATCGAAATCGGGGCGCTACAGAGTGGTATCAGAGCCAGGTTCAATTTACAGTCCAACATAGTAGGAAAATTAAACTTGGATGCCTTTTAGGAGTCGGGTGTTAGCTAGTTGTAGGCGATTATAATTCATATTGTTGTTTCTTTCAACTTATGTCTTATAAATTTTCTATATTTTGGTTAATACCCATGTTTATTATCTTCTACCAGATGTCTCCCGGAACCAGGAGTGGTAAGAACAACTAGAGTGAGGGCGAGGGTAGTGGAGGAAATGACACAGGGCTGGATATATCGACGGAATTAGCTCGTATTTACCAGGCACTTGGAGACCTAGCCGAGGTGAGCAGAAACACTTTGCAGCAACAGGGAGCACCCGGAGGTAATCGGGGAGCATCAACTACCGACCCCATTAAGATGGTCGAATCACTCCGAAGAATGAGGCCACCTATTTTCGAGGGAAAGGCAGACCCGACAATGGCTGACGATTGGATTCGTCAAGTAGAGACCGTGTTCGAGGTGATGCTGACACCAAATGAAAGCAAGGTCTGGTTGGCAAGCATTCTGCTGGAAAAAGACACCGGGGTCTGGTGGCAGTCAGTGAAGAGGGGCATGGGTGAAGGATCCATTACCTGGGAAGACTTCTTAGAGGAGTTCAGGACGCACTACTTTCCATTGGATGTGCAGGAGGGCAAGGCCATGGAGTTCCTCAACCTGAAGCAGGGAGGCTTGACAGTTCGTGAGTACGAGACCAAGTTTACGCAACTATCCCGGTATGCCCCAGAAATGGTAGAAGATGAGGTCAAGAAGGCCCAGAGATTCGAGCAAGGGCTCAGGCCAGCACTCAGAACGAGGATGGTACCTTTTTGCATTCGAAGGTTCGAGAAATTGGTCTGCCGTGCGGCGATAACAGAATTAGACATGAACCAAAACCAGCAAAATCAAAACAAGGTGGAGTTGGGGGAAAAGAGGAAGAAGCATATTCTCACCAATGACCAAGATAAGCAGGACTCAACTCACAAGCCTAGAAAGCTTAACACCAGCAAGGGGACTAACCAAACGATGGTGTGTTATTTTTGTAAAGAATCAGCTCACTTCAAGAGTCAATGCCCAAAGAGAACCCAGACAAGCACTTGCTACAATTGCGGAGAAGTCGGGCACAAGAAATTAAATTGTCCACGACTGCAAGGGAACCACAATGACCAGATACGAAAGGTGGTCGATAAAGGAAGGAAGCCTGTTCGTCGGGGATGAACTTCAGCATCACTGGAAGGAAGTATGTAATAGTGAGGGCTATCTTGGTCCGAAAATAGTAAGATGTTTTATTGGTTGCATTTTAGCAATCTATGGATGACGAACTTGTAATATGTTCTGTATCAAGGTACGGTGACTTTTATAATACATGGAAAATTTTGGCATTTGGTCATCTCTTGTCATGTATGCATTTTGAGAGGGCATGAAGTTGGAATTTTTTGACTTCTCCGTGGTTATACTTCGCTCTTTTATAAGGAGGGAGTGGTCCCGACCCCCCAGAGCAGCGACCAGGAGTTGAGAGGCATGCGGAGATCTTGTATGAGGAGTAAAAGGTCGGCTCCAGAATGATCCATGGAGTGAGACATTCCTCAGTATTCCAGACGAGGGATGAAATAGGCCCCAGAATGATCTATGGAGTAGGAATTGGTCTCTAGTATTCCAGGGACGAGAGCGACACTCCTAGAGAAAGATCGTGTGATGTTGGCTCCAGAATAATCCATGGAGCGAGATATTCCCCAGTATTCCAGACATGGGATGAAATAGGCCCCAGAATGTTCTGTGGAGTGGAATTGGTCTCAAGTATTCCAGGGACAAGAGCAACATTCACGGCAGGCTAGTGGGACATTGGCTCCAGAATGATCCAAGGAGTGAGATATTCCCCAGTATTCCGGACGAGGGATGAAATAGGCCCTAGAATGATCTGTGGAGTGGGATTGATCTCCACTATTCCGAGGACGAGAGTAATACCCACAAAGGAAATTCAAGGATGAGTACGGGCTCTAGGATGATCCAAGGAGTGAGATATGTCCCCAGTATTTCAGACGAGGGATGAAATAAGCCCCAGAATGATCCGTGGAGTGGGATTGATCTGCAGTATTTCGAGGACAAGAGTAATACCCACGGGAAAATTAATGATAAGCGGCTCCAGAATAATCCGTGGGGCGAGATATTTCCCGGTATTTCGGAACGCGGGATGAAATAGGCCCCAGGACAGTCTGTAGGAAGGGATTAATCTCTGGAATGAAAGGATGCGTTGATCACTTGAGGCACATGAGCCAGTGCTGAGCACTTGAAAGTCAGTTGTCGAGGTTGTTCTCGAGGAATTTGAGATGATCAGGGGAAGGTATCTTCTGCTCATTAACATTGTTGCTTCCCTAGCATCGTTCTGAGGACAGAACGGTTCTAAGGAGGGAGTATTGTAATATCCCGGATGGATATTACATTGAATAAATTTATTTTATTTTATTATTATTTTATTATTTTTATATGAATTATGCGAAGATTTGCGGTATACGCATATATACGTACATATGCGCGTTATAGCAAATTGTGCATTGTGCAAATTAGGTGTATGTTTAGACAAAGTGCTTATCTTTGTCATGACCAATTTAAGTTAATTATTAGGATTTTAGGAGGATTAAACTAGGGTTAAGAATGCATGCAAAGATTAAGGTAAAGTTCTTCTAGAAACTCTCTCTCTTCCACATCACCCTCCACCTCACATAGCACCATACCCACATCCTACCTCCACCTCTTCACCTCCTCCCTTAGGTGAAACCGGCCCCAATTAGTGGGAGGATTTTTTTGCACTTTTGTTTGTGCAAATTTGCATTCTCCACCCTTTCCTCCACCTATAAATACCCCCTCCCTTCACCTTTGTCTCATTTTTAGAAACACAAAAAGAAAGAAAGGAAAAGAAAGAGTGAACTCCTAACTTGAGAGTTTTTCTTGTAGGGTTATTAGGAGTTCCTATGAGCTAAGGGGAAGGAGAAGGAGCTAGTCTAGTTCTTCCATCAAAAAAGGATTAAGGTCGGGGTTTCTCCACTTGTTCTTTGGTTGTTTGAGTTGTTGTTTTGATGCTTCTTCTTCTCATCCTCCTTGTTTTGTTTCTTTTTGTTTTGGGTGCTTTCTTGAGATATTGTTGTATGTTGTTGTGGCATAAGTTGTAGTTTTTGGATGGTAAAAGAAATGTGATAAGTAGTAGTAAAGAACAAAAAGATTAAATCTTGTAGTAGTTGTTGTTGTTCTTGTGTTTATTAATTGGACTAAAATACACATATGCATATGGATTTTGTACATACAACCATTTGGGGTTGTAGGACTTGAATGTGGACTCATACATAAGCACATGGACTTGTGTACAACCATTTTGGGTTGTAGGACATACATTGAACTTTGGACTAAAAAGAAAGCATATGTTTGGTTGAACCAAAATGGAGGACTCTTTACTTTATTTTAATTGTTGTTATTTTTTTTTATAAAACATAAGTAAAAAGAACCCATTTTAGATGTTAATTTTAGTATGAAAAAGAAAAGAGACTAATCTAAGTTAGAATGATTAAAAAGCTCTCTTTTATGTTTAATAAAGGTTATGTTTTAAATAAAGTAGTATAGTAGATGTTTATGTTAAATAAAGAAGTTTTAGTATATGTTTATATGAAGTTGTAGTAGATGCTATGTTTAAAATAAAGTTGTTGTAGTAGATGTTTGTGATTAAATAAAGTTGTAATAGATGTTTGTGATTAAATAAAGTTGTAATAGATGTTGTGTTTAAATGAGATGGTAGTAGATGTTGTGTTTAACTAAAATTATAGGGGATGTGTATGTTTATGTTGAAGTAGTAAAGGACATTGGTTAGGAGTATGGTGGTAACCCATGCTCCCATTGTGTAGATATACATGGTTAGATAGTTTATATTGTATTTATATTTTGTAGAAAGATTATACCTCCATGCTTAAGTATTGATAAAAGATCCATGCTTGAAGTAAGTACCATGCTTAGGATTGTTGTAGGTTAATGCTAAGTAATTATCCATGCCTATATTGTTGTAGGATTAATGTTAAATTAATCTACCATGATTAGGATTGTTGTAGGTTAATGCTATGTAATTATCCATGCTTATATTGTTGTAGGATTAATGTTAAATTAATCTACCATGCTTAGGATTGTTGTAGGTTAATGCTAAGTAATTATCCATGCCTATATTGTTGTAGAATTAATGTTAAATTAATCTACCATGCTTAGGATTGTTGTAGGTTAATGCTAAGTAATTATCCATGCTTATATTGTTGTAGGATTAATGTTAAATTATTCTACCATGCTTAGGATTGTTGTAGGTTAATGCTAAGTAATTATCTATGCCTATATTGTTGTAGGATTAATATTAAATTAATCTACCATACTTAGGATTGTTGTAGATTAATGCTAAGTAATTATCCATGCCTATATTGTTGTAGGATTAATGTTAAATTAATCTACCATTGCCTAGGATTGTTGTAGGTTAATGCTAAGTAATTATCCATGCCTATATTGTTGTAGAATTAATGTTAAATTAATCTACACTACAAACAGTGATGGAATGGCCGGCGTTTTTTACTACAATGGCCGGCGTTTTCAAAACGCCGGCGATTAGTTAATGGCGTTTCGCAAAGCGTCGCCGCAAGCACCGTCCTTGCCGCTGCCGGGGAATCTTATTAGAATCCCCGGCGCAAATGAAACGCCGGCCATGTTGTGAGAAATCCTCGGCGTTAGCAAAGCGCCGGGGATTTACTTTTGAATTCTCAAAAAAAACCTACCGTATTTGTACATACCCCGGCGTTGGCAAACGCCGGGGAATGTTTTATTCGTGCTTCTCACTCCTCGACAAATTATAAAACCCATCCCACTCCTTTACAAATTATCACAAACTCCACTACTCCACAAATTATCACAAACTCCACATTATCACAAATTATGAAACTCACAAATAATCAAACAAACACTCCTTGAAACTTTTATAAAACAAAGATCTTTCATTCATAGTACTATATATACATCACATAAAGTTTTTTCAACTTCAAAATATAGATCACATAAAGTTCTTTCATAAACAATAGTGAGAACTACAATAGTGAGTAGAAGTTGATTTCCAATTGAAGAACTATAAAGTTCTTCAATTGAACATTTGTTGATTTCCAAGTTGTTCCATCCAACACATCACACAGATTTCAATTACGCAAATCGCAACTAGATTTATACACAAATAGCTTGAATGTTTTGCCAGTTCGAGTGGAACTCAAAGCAGTTTTAGTAGTGAGCAGCACCACCCCTCAGGGCCAGCACAAGGTGAAGGACAGAACCACCCTCGATGTTGTATTCCTTGGCAGTCTTGTCATCTGCAAGCTGCCCCTGCATAAATGAGCCTGCCAAAAAAAATCATGAGAAAAAGGACTAATTCCATGTAATTTCGTTAGTAAATCAGCACATACATACACATAAAGTTGCAGTAAAATAAAGATGTGTATAAAGTACACAATCAAGAAATTTTGACAAAGTTTAAGGCAAGTGAGAAAACATGCAATGACTAAAAGATGCTTCATTGGTTCAAGATCATGAATAAAATGTATTGAATGAGAAGCTAGTGTTCATTTCTTCACACTAGCTTCTGATATATGATATATGATATACTTACTTCTGATATATGATATATATTACTTATATATGATCTAAATTTTGAATGAGAAGTCAAAATTTACCTTTTCAGTCACTCCTTTCTCTTTTGGTTGAACCTCAGTATTTATATAAGCGGCCGAGATAATGCATAATTTACCTCATTTCCTTATGATTCAGATTAGCTACAAACAGATGAATCAAGGGACAACCGTGGTGTTTTCACACGTCTAATTCTTCTTGCTTCTAAATTCTTCATGGTTTTCACTGTCATGTAATAATTATGATATCTTTCTAAACAAGACATGAACTCAACTTTACCATGAAAAGATTAGGAACATATTATATATAGCAACACAAAGAGTATGTGCTTATATGTTTATATGGAGATAATGCTGCTTTCATGTCTTTTGTCATATCTGTCATTTAATTATCACTTTATGCAACTGAGATTAATTTATGTAATATTTGGTTTGGAGATGATAAATTGAAATTAGTCAGCTAATCAAATATGCAGTATTCAAATAAGAATAGCACTCTAAACTTAAATATCTATTAGCTATTGGTTTCCTTTGCACTTTTAAAGCAATCAGTTGTAGCTTTATTAAACCCTGATGCTTGATCAAATGAGAATTATAACAATACAGTCATACTATGTGAGGATGAGAGACATTTATCTTACTATTTCATAAATGGTCATCTAGCGAAACAAAATTGATTCATGGTGAAAGCCATTCTCTGTTTAGAAAATAAACAACAAGTTTAAGAGTAAGCATCAAACAATCTCCAAAATTAATTCCACTAAATGAAAGAAAGAATTATATATATTGTTAATTTTTTCCCTCTTTTCCCTCACATACTATCCTGAAGACACCTAAAAAATGAAATACTTTTTTCAACAAGAATAAGTTTTCAACATGACACGACAACCAAATAGGAGTATTCATGCTTCATTATATGTGACCTAAGAAACATGGACATGGATACATGGGCACATACACGATGTGACATGACACACTGACATGAAAAAAATGTTGACAACTACCTTAAAACAGCAGCTGTAGTGTTGGATTTGTGTGTTTAACACAACACAACTACCAAATAGAAGTGTACATGCTTCATACAGATGTGCATAGTAGGAATCCTGCACAGTTGTCATGAGCTGCAAGTTGACAATTATATAGTCCACAATTTTATTGCGTCGCAATTTGGAAATTAGTCTTAATCAGCATTTGACGATTTGGTGGATGTCCTAGACCATATTCAGTTGTTGTTGTCAGCTTGGCAACTTGTCTAGATCAATAGAGCTAGTGGTTCACGCTGGCACTTGTGGATATGTGCCATTGTAACAGATAGGGGACAAGATTATTATGCATTGTACTTGAAGCTTAACTGACTAGCTATAGGTGATATGGATGTTCAAGGACGCAAAAATGTTTCTTTCTAACATTACTCTAATTGTCTAAGAGGAAGTCACATATTTTTGGACACATATTGCCCCTAATGTGAGAAGCATCGGGAAGGTGATCTTTAACAATGATTGGATCTTGCCCTGGATCTATTACTAATGGATATGCACAGACTGAAAAATAACATTTTGGAGCCACTAGGATTCTTCTATTGTTCTTCTACCTTTCCTCGATGCCTGGGCTTTGTTTTCTGATCGTTGTTTTAGCTTGAATGAAAGTTGCAATGTTATTTACATTGTACTTTCTCTTTCTTTTATTAATGAACAGGGGATCTAATCCCACCATATTGAACAAGACAAAGAAATAAGATTATAATAATGACAATAATACTAATACCTCTAAAAATTCTGCAAAGAGACGAGTTGGGTTTCTTTCTCACTGTAACCTTTTCCGGTCCTAATGGTATCCCGACCGATTCTAAAATGAAAGACAATATTTCATCATGAAAATGGGAAATGGAAGAAGTGCAAAATTACTATTCTCAAATTATCCATAAGTTACAAGCATCATCAACTGACCTAAGAATTTGGCTTGCTCCTCAGAGCTAACAGAGTCATTCACACTAGACGACCTGTACCAAGATTCGAACTTAAAATTAGTTCATAAATGACATCAACTCTAGACAGAGGATAAATTTAGAAATAATACAGACATTTCACCAGAACTACGTATCATCTCAGTTTCACTTGAGCAATTGGTGGGCCATCTTCCCGATGACCTATCATCTACATCATAATAGTTTATTAGCACGACGAAATAAGGAAATCCACCATTTAACCTAAAAGAAATTGGTAAAGGGCAAAAGGAATCAACCTGAAAAACTTGATTTCCACTCAGAGTTCCAGTCTAAGCAATCTAGCATTTCATCTGCTAATAAAGAAGCCTCAAATTCCTGGGGAAAAAAATTAAATATGAGATTGAGATTATTGTTTTAACTATCCAAAGAAAGAAAGAAAATATAAAGAAAAGAAAAAATGTAGTTTTAATTCATTTTAGAGTAACTGTAACCTTAGAAATTTCTGATACAGAGGAGATTATTTGCTCACTAGTTTCCGATACAGAGGAGATTATTTTGTCATTACTATCATCAGTGAATTGCAGCATTCGACGTCTTTTTGTGAGGACTCCCTTAATTCTTCGACCATTTCATTGTTCTTATCTGATAGAACTTTGCTTTAACATACATATTCCAAATTACTCTTAATTTTCAGCTGTATATACATATTCCAAATAATGAAACTAGCTTACCTCCTAAATTCAAATCATAGCCAAAGTATCCACGGTCCTTAGCAGGAGTGTGTTCCCCCAATGTGTACAACAAACTGTTGTCATTTGGGATCATGTCATCCCATAGGCATGGACTGGCATCTGTTAATGTAAATAGGCAGCAAAGATAAATTGTAAATTAATAAAACTAATTTAAAAAGAAAAGAAAAAATAACAATCAACATACCAATCGCCAAATCTTTTTGTAGAGGAAAATCTCCATCTTGCCAATCCCACATCTCACTGCCAATCATTCAACATTACAATCAAAACTCCCAAGGGTATAAAACAAGAGAAAGACCGAATACAATGATATATGTACCGTCTATCTAGCTCTGCAGATATAACAGATTTTTTTTTTTTTTGTTTTATTTTTGATTGCTCTGCTGCAGATATAACAGATGCTGTGTCAAAGTTAAGAAGTTTCGGACAGCCATGAAACTAAGATTGCTTAGGTATGATATATATATATATATAAGAAATCAAAAACAAATCTCTTGCCTCAACAACACATCAAACTAAAACCAATAAACGATAAAAAGGGATCCATCTAATTAATTTAGCACAACTACTGGTTACTTAACAATAAATTTTCAGAACCAAATAAACCATTCCACATCCTAAGAGCCCTATTCCTCCATGGTGAATATACTGCCTTTCTAAATAATGTAAAGACATGCGCAAAAAAATAAACATTCATTCGTCATCTTATTCAAACAATGTTTCAGCTTCCTTGTCAAAATTTTGAACCATACTAAGTGTAAGAAAGTCACCTTATAAAAAAGACCCAAATCCACCTTGTCCAATCTTGCAGCTTGTTTGGAACCCTTGTGCACAATCCCTCAGTTCTCACGGCGGCGACGAGATCCAACGGAGACGAGAAAGGGGTAGGGTTTTGGTCGAAATCAAAGAGGAACGAAATCAAAATCGAAATCGAAATCCAACGAAGACGAAATCGAAATCCAACAGAGACGAAATCGAAATCGAGATTGGAGATTAGTAGATTAGGGCGAAATCGAGATTGGCGACGAAATCAAAATCGAGACTGGAGATTGGAGATGAAATCGAAATCAAATCGAAATCGAGATTGGAGATTGGAGACGAAATCGAAATCGAGACTGGAGATTGGAGATTGAAATCCAACGGAGAAGAAATCGAAATCGAAATCGCAGAGGAACGAAATCGAAGCTTGGTTTTCGGAGAGATAGGGTTTAGTCGCGGGTTAGTAGTAGATTAGGGCGCAGGGGATGAAAAAGAGAGAGGGAAGTGGGGAATTTTAGTGTGCGGGTTGGGGGGGGGGGGGTTTGGCCGGCGTTTTCAACGCCGGGGATTTGTGAAATCCCCGGCTTATTTTAACAAACGCCGGGGAATCTCCCGGCGAAATACCCCAAATGCCGGGGAATTTGCGCCAGGTTTTCCTCTTTATTTTGTAGTGCTACCATGCTTAAGATTGTTGTAGGTTAATGCTAAGTAATTATCCATGCTTATATTGTTGTAGGATTAATGTTAAATTAATCTACCATGCTTAGGATTGTTGTAGGTTAATGCTAAGTAATTATCCATGCCTATATTGTTGCAGGATTAATGTTAATTTAATCTACCATGCTTAGAATGTTGTAGGTTAATGGTACTATGCTCATGATGTGTGCCGTGTTGTAGGAACCATGCTTATGTTGTGTACATATTGTAAGGAGTTCATGCTTAAATTGTAGCAAAGCTTCCTGTTTAGATCATAGTAATTATTCATGCTTAAGCTTGTTATAAGTGCATGCTTAAATCGTATTCGTACTTAGGAGTGTTGTGGGTTGATGGTTGTGTTATATACCATGACTAGTTGTTGTAGGTTGATGCTTACAATTGTATACCATGCTTAAACTCCTATAGGTTAAGTAATAAGGAAAGAATCATGTTGTAATTGTAGTAATAACTAACTTGTTGTTGTTAATGTTAGTAAGGAGCCATACATGCTTGAAGGGTATAGTGTAGCCTCCTAATTGAATATTGAAGCGAACGTACGTTCTATGTCGTTGTAGTTCGGTTTTGAAAGGAAACCGTGGATTCTAGTGTGTGAGGTTCAAATTGGAATTAGACCCTATCATGGGGGCATTCCTCATCCTTATGGGTAATAAGGGTTGGGAGGGTCACTAGTAATAGTTTGTTCGATAAAAGTTGTTATGTCGCCTTCGGGCTTTTTGTTGGTAGAATGCCTACCATAGACTATTAGTAGATTCTTCTGTTGCTTCTAATAATAGAAGATCAAGTTTGCTAGTAAGCACGTTTGGTTACTTCTAGATTTGATTACCTGTATGGTTGTTTGCATATGATTGTGCACGTACGTGGCTCGACTGGCCCGTATGTAGCTGTGGTTGGTTCATACGTAGCTTATTGGCTCGTATGTGGTTAGTTTACCCGTATATAGCTTATTAGCTAGTACACAGTTTGTTGTGCTCATCTAGGGTGATATTATTACCCTAGGGGCTATCGACCATCAAGACATATGTTTTCGTACTCCTAAGGAACTATGGAGGAGTCACTCCTTGTGTACCGTCGGATCTTAACTGGTGTAGGTTGATCGAGGACCGGAGTATAGACGGAATCCAAGTTCAGGGTAGTGGTATGAATGTATGTTCGCATGGCCGGAGCTTGGATCGATAGGCCAGGAACCGGATCCTGAGGGATTCTGGTTAGTCTAGGTTGAGCAGCCTAGTAGAGTTATCTTGCGAAGTCTAGTTAAAAAGATAGCATGTTGTGTTGTAATATTGTCATTCCTAGGATTGTTCAGGGCTAGGGACATCATTAGGGTAGTGACTTATAAAGATCATTTACTTAGACCCTAGCGTAGGTGAGATTGTGGGAAATCTTTCGAATTGCTCGAGGTCCATGCCGAGCGTCGAGCGGAGGCAAGATTGTAGGAAATCTCACAAATGGCTCGAGATCCATGCAGAGCGTCGAGCAAAGTCGAGATTGTGGGTAATCTTACTTGTGGCTCGAGGTCCATGGCGAGCATCGAGAGGATGTGAGATTGTGGGAAATCTCACGAGTGGCTTGAGGTCCCTGGCGAGCGTCAAGCGGAGACGAGACTGTGAAAAATCTCCGAGTGGCTCGAGATCCAGGCCGAGTGTCGAGCAGAGTTGAGATTACAGGAAATTTCATAGGTGGCTCCAAGTCCATGCTGAGCATCTAGGGGAGGTGAGATTGTGGGAAATCTCGCGAGTGGCTCGAGGTCATTGCTGAGTGTCGAGCAGAGGTGAGATTGTAGAAAATCTCATGAGTGGATCGAGGACCATGTCGAGCATCGAGCGGAGGCGAGATTTGTAGGAAATCTCATTGTAACAACCTGAAAAATAGCATATGGCTATTTTGCATTGTAATCTGTGCGCAATGGAGAATTGCACGCAATTATGTATTTTCTGATAATAATTGAGAAATATCAGTTATTGTCTACTTTATTTTAATTATTTTTATACGAATTATTATGAAGTAGTTTTAATGTATTTTGTATTGTTTGGATTATTAAAGTAGAGAGTTGGGTTTTATTTGAAATGTATTAAGACTAGGGGGCTTATACAAAATATTTCCTTTCATTATTTATCTATCTATTTATTTAATTACATTTTACAAAATCCCCCACCCACCTTCTCTCCTTCTTTCTTTCTTCTCCTTCCATTTTCTTCTTTCTTTCCCGTTCCCTTCCCAAACCGAAGAGAAAGAAACCCCCTAGCCCTCCTCTTCCCTTCTTCCTTCCCCCGTTCCCTTCCCAGCCGATGGCAAGAAACCCCACCCCCATCTCCTTCTCCTTCCCGTTCGTTTCCCATCCCGACCCAAAAGAAACCCCAGCCAAACCCACCGCCGATCACTTCCCCATGCTCAAATTCCCTCCGATTCTTCGTCGATTCCAAATTAAATCGAGGGGTAGACTAATGGAGGGATTCTCTACATCGTAGTAGTGTCGGATTTTCGAATGGATTTCGGGAAGGTAAACCCTAACAATTTTATTGTATAAAATTAAGTTGGGTTAATTTCTATTGAGTAGGATTATTATGGTAGAGTGATTTAGAGATGTTGGAAGTGGTAGATTTGAGGAATTAGTAGATTATTAGGGAATTTGTAAGTTGTTAGTAAATTAGGATTTTGGGTTTGAAAAGGGGAATTATATGTGTATGAACTATTTCTCTTATAGTAGTGGAGAGTATAGTTGGACTATTAGAATATTTTGGGGGCAATTCTAGTAATTATTTGGAGATGCAAATACCATAGGGATTAGATTATCACGTGCATCGCACGTGTATATCCCAAGCTTTCAATAAACGTTTGTGTGATATTTGGAATAATGTTATTAGCTTTTATGATTGGTTAGGATGATTTGAGTTTTAATTGCTTTGAAATTGATGATAGGATATATTTGCGACTTTGGATGCGAGGTGGCATGGTGGTGCTTCAGATCTTCGCGGAACATGTGAGTTAATTTATTTATGTACTAGGTATGCCTGTGGCACGTGCCTACGGCACGTTTTCGGAACTGCATATAAATTTATTTGGAGTTATTTGGTTGGATGAACTGCATATAAATTTATGCATTATACATGCTAATATCAAAAGTCATTCACTATACCTCTTTATACATATTTAACAATTATTCGTTAAATTGTTTCAGTTTTTTAGGAATTTATCTTTATTGCCCTTAAATATCTAAATATTGACTTATCCAGTTCTTCAAAAAGCTAGATTTTTTTGAAGAAATGTGAGAACATTAATTAAAAATATGCACCATGACAGGAAAAAAAAACTGATTGTAAACAAATACAACCACCTTTCTAATACAATCATCTACTATGTACAGGCCTCCTTTGAAATTATATTGTTGATTCTCATTTAAGACTTTTGGTGGTTTATTCTCTCCTTTGGTCTGTTGTTCTGAGCTTACAAAATTTGAAACTCCATGTTCAGCTTCTGTTTGTCTTGAGCGTACACAATTTGATACTTCATGTTCAGTTTCTGCTGTTCATTTTCTGTTTGTTCTGAGTTAACAAAATTTGATACTTCATGATGTGATTCTGTTTGTTCTGGGTTTACCAAATTTGATACTACATGCTCTGTTTGTGTTTGTTATGAGCTTACAAAATTTGATACATCAGACTCTGTTTGTGTTATTTATGAGCTTACAAAATTACACACTTCATGCTCTGTTTCTGTTTGTTCTGAGCTAACAAAATTTGACACTACATGCTCTGTTTGTGTTTGTTCTGAGCTTACAAAATTTGATACTTCATGATCTGTTTGTGTTAGTTCTGAGCTTACAAACTTTGACACTTCATACTCTGTCTCTGTTTGACACTTCATTTGTAAAAAAAATATTAGCCATTTTACATGTCACTAGCCAAATTACCAAGATATAGTTTGGAATCATAATAGATTTTAGAAAATTTTTTCTGAAAATTTCGACAGAACCTCCCTTAAAATATTAGCCATTTTACAACAATTCCTTACGGAATTCTGCTCACAATTAAAAGTTTATCATCACAGTCAAGAAATATAATTCTTCTCCATGCCAATCCAAGCAACATCACATAGACATTATATATATAGGGCTCTGGGAAGAAAAAATCTTCATATGACTAAGATACAAAATAAAAACCAAGATATCGTTTTAAAACATAATAGATTTTAGAAAATTTAGTAAAATTTTTGACAAAACCTCCCCTAAAATATTAGCCCTTTTACAGAAATTCCTTACGGAATTCTGCTAACACTTAAATATATGACATCACAGGCAATAAATATCAATCCTCCCCAGGCTCAACCGAGCAACATCACACAGGCATCATATATATAAGGCTCTGGGGGAAAAAATCGGAATATAATGCAAGATACAAAATAAAAACCAAAAATTCGTTTGAAAATGTAATAAATTATTTGAAAAACCTTCGAAAAACCTTTAAAAAACCAAACACAGAACCCAATACTCCACAAAATTGTGGGTACAGGTATTAACATAACTATATTATATCATCATTATATACATTACTTACCTCATCTCCCAAAATGCTAAATATTACAACTATTACAACTATTACATCCTCCACCATACTAAACACCAACCAACTAAATGAAAAAAAAAGACTATATCCGTCCATCTTGAACCAAATACAATAATTATACCACATTGAGCCTGTAGCTGCATTATTGTGCTTCTAACTACATGTTGCTTTGTTTGCTCAAGTATCAAAACATAATCCCGATGTTGAAGCTCTGCTTGTTATTAGATGCAACACCGAGGCCTCATCCCAAGCTTCATGTATGCTCATGGTTTGCTTGTTCTCAGTTGCTCCACCACATCTCTGATCCCAAGCTTCACTCAAAAAAGGTGAAACTCAAAATACTCTCAAAGACTTACACAATTAAAAGAGCTTATTAGGGGACTAATTCAAATTTAGATAATATCAAACAAATAAAACATGTAAATTTAAGCATTGAAATGGATCAGAACACATGTTTTTCCTAATTCTCTTCACTATCTAACTTAGAACTATGAGGATTACAGTATCACACTAATTATGGCTCAGTATCACACCATAAACTATGAGGATTATAGTAAAGTCCAAATTTATTTTGACATACATTTAATTGCCTTTTTATTTTTAAAACGAAATTCACTTTTTTTATGTGATGAACCATTACCCACGGAAGAATATGTGATAAACCATTACCCACTGAAGAAATTGCATCTCTTTTTAAAACATAATTCACTTTTGTGAATTGCAATCCCGAGTATTTGACCACTATATTTTACTTGAGTGCCAAAGACTCTGAACTAAAGATACATGATTTTAGGCATGCTAGCAGAAAGGGAATCTAAAATAAGAACAATATGGTACTTCACATGAAGCCTAAACCACAAAGGAGGAAGCTGTTTAAGGTTGAAATTCTACATCCTTAATTTATCAGGAATTCTCTTGATATCTTATCTTGTCTTATTTGATCTTTTTGAAGTCCCTCTTTAGCTATTAGCGACTATAGAATATCTATTTGTTCATGCTTCAAAATACATTTATTTTCAATTTTTTCATATAACAAAAATCATTGTTTTGTTGAATTTTAGTTTACTTACATGACCTAAGAAGACAATGTCTTAATCTAGTCTGTATTTATGACAACAATTGCATATGATCCTTTTTTTGGGCTAATTTCCTCATTGAAATTTACTCTGTTGAAGGCAGTGAATAGATATGGTCACGTGAAATTTAAGTATATATAGCATGTGTGATGCCATTGGAGTTTTGAGAAATGTCATGTTCTAACTGCAGGAGCCATCCTACGCTTCTAGAGTGATGTGTTGATGTCTTCAGGAACTGAATTATATTGTCCCTAGTATGGCTACTGCTTTGCTTAATACTTATCTATCTACAACTTTGTTTCAGGTGTTCTCTGCCTTAGAATTCGTTTACAAAGTTGCTACCTTTGAAAAGGCTGCAAGATTTTAGGTTAATTGCATTTGATTATTTTATAAAAACCTTCTGAACGCAATTTTTTTAGGTTAATTGCATTTGATTTTAAATTATTATACTCTTCGATACAGTTTTTTTTGTTTAGTGAACTCATAAATTTTCAATATTAACTCTAAGTTATTAGCTATTTTAAATTTTTTTGTAATACTTCCTCAAAAGATTCTATTTAATTTTATCTTTGTTATCTTTGAATTTTTTGTTATCTAAAGTTTCCATTTGTAACTTTCAATTACAAATGCAGCACAGACATTTCTAATTGAAAGTTGCTTGTATGATTCTATCGAACTCACGTACTGACAATATAAAAGTTTGTGACCTATCGTGTTGGGATACATGTCTATGCAACTACATGCTAATGTCGATCTACAACTCTAAAAGCCTACCCCTCCTACCTCCATATTATCTCTCATTCAAACAAACTACACAAATAAAAACAAAAAAAACTCACCTTCTCATAAAGCTCATCAAGCGCATCCGTTGTAATTGTATACCCAACTCTAAATGTCAGCACCGACAAACTATCCACCATATTCCTACTCACCGCGCCATGCATTGTCGTAAACGGCACCACACTCCCCAACTCGACCCCCACCGGCAAAGTCACCCCCACCTTCACCGCCCCACCACTCCCTCCCACCGCTACCTCTGCAGCTGCCTCCACATCCTTCACCACAATCCTCCCCACTGGGCTCCGTCCCCACCACTCCTGCCAACTCCACCAGTTACAAAAACAATCAGGACATGATGAACATAATGAATTTAGAGCATGAATAAGGCTATGCTTAGCAATACATTGGAGAGCGTTTTTGGATCTAAAAGCACTTCTAAACTCAAACTCAAAATAGATATACGAAAACTTAATTAAATGTGTGTTTAGCCAAAATAAATTTTTCCAAACTACTACTTTTATCCTTTTCCCTAATTGCCTGGCACACCTAAAGTTAAACTATACAATACTTTCTCTGAAGACCCATCCTTGTCAAGAATGCTAAATAGTGAGAGAACATGCATGATCAAACACATTAACCATTATAATAAAGGTATATACCTTGTAGAACGCCTTCCAATATCCCCACCCCAACTTTCATCCAAAAATCACAACAATGAGATGTATGTATCAAGGCATATATTACAAAAGTTAGAGGAGGAGATAGGTGGAAAAACCTTGCTTTTCACATGCAGCCTTCCTATATCGATCCGCTCGATATTTTGCCGTTTTAGTTAATCAAAACAAAATATATATTCTAATCAATTTGCAGTTTTGCATAGTAAGAAAATAATTATACTTTCTGAAAATGGAAACTACAATCAAATCATTATACTTACTCTTACTAATCAAGTTGCAGTTTTGCATTATTAACAATGGCTTAAAAAAGGCTGCTTTTTAACTAACCCGAATTAGTGCAGAGTGTGCTGGCACTACTGATCTCGACGAAATGCAACTCTTCGTCGATTAATAATATTCATCAATTTCTGAACAATATCAATTTCGGGATTAGATGCAAAATTAGATGCAAAACAGTATCAATAGCAGAGATCAAAATAAGTACAGATAAGATAGATTCGTAGAATTTACGTCAAATATAATGTTTTGTTAAATCTTTCATGGAGCGTTGCATTTCACACACAACCTTATTTATATCTTTCATGGAGCGTTGCATTTCACAGACGACCTTATTTTTAAACGGCAAAAACGATAAATTGTTGTTTACAATGATAATGGTAATGCATGGAACTCACTTAATCACACGTAACACCTTCCACTTGGGTGCCTCTTCCAGAACTTCCTCCAAAACTACACCAACGGTATAATTTAGCACATTCGAAGTGGAAGCTTCATTTTCTGCAAAGAATAGCACATTAAAACAATTCTCACAGATAAAAATAACTATACTACAACCACACTTTCACAACCAATGCAAACAATATTCATCAAATTACTAAGCACAGCGAATAAAGTCAAACAAACAATCCAAACCCACTTTTTGTTTTCTCTTTCTCACTCCCAACATTCATCTCTCTCTTTTTATTGTTTTTACTAACTGCCGTAGTAACTCTCATGCCATCCGCTCGTACCACACGATAAACGCGCATCTTTGCGAGCTCAGATATCTTGTGGCTCGACGCTACAAACATCCACATCGACCTAACTCCTTCCGAAACCCTAACGTATCCAAATACCTCAAATAAGTCACAGCATCATACCTAACCCCCACCGAAACAAACATTTCAGAACCCAATCAACAAATCAAATGAACACACAAACATTACCTCACAATATACTCCAGCAACTTCCGAAGCGTCCTCAAATCGCTCACCAACTGCTTCGTCTTCTTTCACACAGTATGCCATAATGGATCTAGCTGCCTCCTCACAATCTCATCAAACGTCAACCGTATTCGTCTTCTTCAACTCCCTCAAACACGCTCCCATTGCCTCCAGCAATGCCGCCTGAATCCCCTTCATTTCCTTTGTCACCGGCACTTTCACATCCACCACCTCCGGCGGATCCTTTTCAAGATCCGCACTCACAGCAACATGAAACCTAGGCCAAATATGCATCCTTCATAAAACAAAATAATGAATTGTATTGAGTCATTTATTGATCTTACTTACATAAAGGAAAAACCATTTATACAGAGATAACTTTTCTGTAGATTTGGGCAGGATGGGTGCATTCGCTATATGGGTATTCAAAAGTAACCATCTCCAACACGCACATACCCAAAGAATAAATGTCTACCAATTCATTGTATTCTTCCTCATAAACCTTGGGAGCCATAAACTATGGGGTTCCTATCCAAGACCAAAATCAAACTATTTGTAAAAAATGAAAGAGACCCATCAATTGCACTACTCAGACATTTGCCTGATATTTACCTACACAATGAACAACATGTGATTTACAAAGAATAGCAGCAAGACCAATCTTAACCTCCCCATGGTTGCCATTAACAAAGATGTTGTCACACTTGAGATCTATATGAATAACAGGAGGGTGTCATGACTATGAAGATAAAGAAGACCCATCAAGATTTTCCTATACCAATGCTTCACTGCTTTAATATGAACTCTCCTATGCTTCTTCCTATACCTAAATCAATAAGTCTAAGCTAAACATTTCAAACAATCGAAAAAAGATAATTGCCTTTCGATTGTGAAGATTTCCAGAGATTGATGAACTCACTGATTCTCTGCTTCTTTGAGAAGGAACCACACTCCATCTTGCGGCGCCCGCCGCCTCTCCGGCAAGTGGGGCCCACCCATCACCCCTGTTGCCAGCGGTGGTGCTGTGGCTGTGGTTGCTGCTGTCGACGGAAGGAGAAGGGGAGGAGAGGGGCGTGCTGTCGTGGCTGGCATCGTGGAGGCAGGACGATGGGGGGTTGCGAGCAGGCGTCGGAGACGGCGGACGGCGGGAGCAACGGCGACGGGCTGCGCGACATCGGGAGGGGACACATGCCGAGAGTGGGTGGCGATGTGGCTGTGGTTCTGCTGTCGACGGAAGGAGAAGAGGAGGAAAGGGTCGCGCTGTCGTGGGTGGCATCGGAGACGGGGACACGGCAGGGGAGAAGGTCGGGAACCAGAGTAGGGGGAGAGATGAGAGAGAGGGAGACGGGGGGAGAGAGATAGAGACAGTGAAAAAGAAGAGAAGGGGGTTTATTTTGGGAAAAAAGAGAGAGAGTGTGTGTGTGTTTGAATTTGGGAGTTTGAAATTTGGGCGGGAAAAATATGTTTTGTGAGAGTAGATCTGGTCCATTGATTTTGGGATAGATTGAATGTGAGCCACTTGATAGCTTTCTTTGTGTTTTATTATATAGATTTTTGCAGTTGAGGAATATGTGAGTATCGATTTATTTACGTATTTTTGTGATTGTAGAAATATGTAAGTACTAATTTATTTATATATTTTTATGGTTTGAAGAATATGTGGGCATAAATTTAATTACGTATTTTGTGTATTAAGGAATATGGTGAGTATGATTTATTATGTATTTGATGTTTTAAAAGATGGTTGAATAACGTATATGTATATATAGGGATGAGTTATATTTAGATGATGATATCAAATATGGTGTGTATGGTTTTATATACGTATTTTGATGTTTTGAAGAAGTTTGAATAAACTAAAGCATTGATATGGATTATGGATGAGGCGTATGGGGATAATGTGTATTAGTATAAATTATGGATAAAGGGATTAGTTATGTATGTGAGGATTCTCTACTTCTAATTTAGTTGATTGCTCTCTTTATTTGTTTATGTATGTGTAGAAAAAACCATCTTTAGGGTTACTACTTGTGTAGGTGAAGAAAAGAACCCATTTTGAGGGTTGAGTAAATTATGGATGCTAAAAGAACCCATCTCTTGGGTATGAGTTGTTGTAGGTTGAGAAAGAACCCATTTTGAGGGTTGAGTAAATTGGGGACGCTAAAAGAACCCATCTTTTGGGTATGAGTTGTTGTAGGTTGAGAAAGAACCCATTTGGAGGGTTAAGTGAATTGTGTACGCTAGAAGAACCCAACTTGATGTTATGTTAGTTGTAGTATGATAAAGAAACAATCTTTTGATGTTGTCAGTTGTAGGATGTTAAAAGATCACACTTTTATGTTGATTACTCGTTGTAGGTTGAGAAAGAACCCCTTTCCTATGGCTATATTATTTATGTATGCGAAAAAGAACCCATTTTAGTTGTTAGTAGTGGTGAGTAAAAAGAACCCATCCTATGGATTTGGATTGTTGTAGAGAAAGAACCCATGCTTGTGATATAGTAAGAATCCATGCTGAATTGTTGTAGAAAGAAACCCATGGTTAAGTTGTAGTAGAACATCATGCTTGAGTTGTGTGAAGAACCCATTCATGCCTATGTGACATTCCAATAAAACCTACCCTGCTCGAGTTGATTTTAGAAAGATACCATGCTTGAGTTGTTGTAGGATGACTATAGTGAGAAACTCATGTTTGAGTTGATTATAGTAGGTATGCCATGATGAGTTGATTTTAGAAGGATACCATGCCTGAGTTGATTTTAGAAAGATAGCATGCTTGAGTTGTTGTAGGTTGATTATAGCGAGAAACCCATGCTTATGTTGATTATAGTAGATTCTTCTCTTACTTCTAATTATAGAAGATCCTGTTTACTAGTAAGCACGTTTGGCTGCTTCTAGGTTTGATTACTTGTATGGTTGTTTTTGTATGTGGTTTTGCTCATACGGACTCGACTGGCCCGTATATAGCCGTTGGTCCCATACGAAGCTCATTGGGCTCGTATATAGGTATTGTCTTAAATAAGTAGGCTATGAGTGGATCTGAGGAGATCATGTGAAGCCTAGTTTAAGACTGGGTTAATTGTGTGGACAAATTGTCACACTCTATAGAAGAGGGACACGTACAGTGCTTTTCATGTCGAGTTGGAAGCACTGCGTATGTCTCGCTTGTTTAGATAGAAGAGGGACATGTACAGTGCTTTTCATGTCGAGTTAGAAGCACTGCGTATGTCTCGCTTGTTTAGATAGAAGAGGGACACGTACAGTGCTTTTCATGTCGAGTTGGAAGCACAGCGTATGTCTCGCTTGTTTAGATAGAAGAGGGACACATACGGTGCTTTCCACGTCGAGTTGGAAGCACAATGGCATGTCTCGCTTGTTTAGATAGAAGAGGGACACGTATGGTGCTTTTCATGTCGAGTTGGAAGCACAGTGTATGTCTCGCTTGTTTAGATAGAAGAGGGACACGTACAGTGCTTTTCATGTCGAGTTGGAAGCACAGTGTATGTCTCGCTTATTTAGATAGAAGAGGGACACGTCCAGTGGTTTTCATGTCGAGTTGGAAGCACAGTGTAAGTTTCGCTTGTTTAGATAGAAGAGGGACACGTACGGTGCTTTTCATGTCGAGTTGGAAGCACAATGTATGTCTCGCTCGTTTAGATAGAAGAGGGACACGTATGGTGCTTTGCATGTTGAGTTGGAAGCAAAGTGGCATGTCTCGCTTGTTTATATAGAAGAGGGACACGTACGGTGCTTTTCATGTCGAGTTGGAAGCACAGTGTATGCCTCGCTTGTTTAGATAGAAGAGGGACACATACATGCTTTTCATGTCGAGTTGAAAGCACAGTGGCATGTCCCGCTTGTTGGTTAAGGGTTTGTGACATCGTTAGGGTAGTAACAGTTACTTAACCATTTTTATCTATAAATTACCAAAGGGTGAGAGTTGGCGTCAGGTGTGATACCCTATAATCCAACCTCTCCTATAGGCTGACACTAGGTGGTGTTATCGGGATGTATTCCCCTATCAAAGGGATACGGGCGGTGCTTTTTGTGACAAGTTGGGAGCACGGGTTCCGTATCTTGATTGTTAATTCCTGAATGTGGCATGATAAGAACGAGAGGGTTCCTAGGAAAATAGACCTTACGATCCCGGTAGGTTCTATGCCTTCTCATGACGAGCTGAGAGCACGGAAGAAGGTTGACGAATATCTTGTAGTTCGTGTTGGCTTTTGGTGTGAGGTCCGGTACGCCGGGCAAATAGTCACCAGTCATGTAGTATTATGTCAGGAACAGGATGGGTACAAAAAGTAAAATTCATGGCATGGGTTCAAATCCCTATATGGAGAAAATGGCTTGAGATGGGGCGTATGTAGTATGAGATGCATACTGTTTCGGAGACTTGCTTGCATTAGAATAAGAGCATCATTGTATTGGTAATCTTGCATTAGAGTTAAGTCATAACATACACTGGCACATCAATTATATGTACACATTTCTTTTCCATTCAAGATGAATTGCGAGTGTGATAGTTGAAGTAAATTAATAACCAAGCTATGGGCTTGGGATGTGATGTGATATTAGCCAAGTTCGGCTTGGAGTGCGGTGATTATCACCCAAGCTATCGGCTTTGGGGTGTGATATGTTATTGCCAAACTATGTTTGGGATATGGAGTATATTGTGATGAAATTCAAGTAAATGGTAATGTGCAATGAGATGTTAGGTTGGACATGAATGAATGTGGTAGTATGAGAATGAATGCGGTAGTATGAGAATGAATGCATATGTCTAAGATGTGATACGTGATATAATGCAATAAGATCAATATTTGTATTATGAGAGTGGTTATTCAAATGGTTACTAAATATAAGTATGTTATGAGTGGGTATGGATATACATACAGGTGGTGACTCAGAGAGTATTTGATGTGAAACCCCATTTATGATGTTTACATATTCAGATGTCAAGTAAGATTTGTTTATCTGGGTAATTGTGAGTTCGTTATGTTTTTACTTGTAAGTTTAATTTATTTACTTATTTAATAAATTATACTCACACCAGAAATGGCTAACCCCTTAGTGTTTGGGGGTTAGGGAGTCCCTGGACTACCCTAGGTCCCTACTGTTACAGGTCCTCAGCAGTGCAGAGGTGAGGTATAGGTACAGGTTTCTATGGAGTGGAGCTTCATTTTGCAAATTGTTGTTTAAGGTTTAATTGTAAATAGTAAAGGTTTATGCTTTAAATTGTATCTTTGATGTATAAGTATGTGGATGATGATGATGAGTATAGTGTGGAGTGGCATGATATGGTTTTGACCCGTACCCATCTCGTTGTGGAGTACCGGGCGCTGTGGTATGTTTTTACAAGTTATTTTCTAAAAACTTACTACGTTTTCAAAGGAATTTATGGTTTTTTAATTGATAATTAATATACTGTTATGAGTTTGGCCCCCAGAGCATACATATATATTGCCTGTGTGATTCTGCTCGTTTGGGCCCGGGGATCCCGTGATATTATTGCCTGTTATGTGAGCTACGGAATTTAGAGCAGAATTTCGTAAGCTTTCTGTGTTTCGGGGCAGAAATTACAGGGGAGACTTTGCCCAAATTTTCTTTGAAACATAACTATCTTAGTTTATGTTAAAGTGATACAGAAATTGGAAGAATTGATTTTGGAGTCAAAAAGAAAAAAATGGGCAGGCGTCACAGGTTGATATTACAAATTGATATTTGTAATTATTGTGTAATAACTCTGTGTTGAATAAAAAAGTTTAAAATTTTCCAGTTCTTTTCTGTGTATCGTGACTAATTGAAGAAAAGATCTTGGCATGTGTCACGGTTTCCCAGTTACGTAGAAATCGGGGCATTACACTCACGAGTGGTTCGATGTCCATGTCGAGCATCGAACAGAGGAAAAATTGTGGGAAATCTCACGAGTGGCTTGAGGTCCACTGCGAGCGTCGAGTGGAGGCAAGATTGTGGGAAATCTAACGAGTTGCTCGAGGTCCATGGCGAGCGTCAAGCGGAGATGAGATGGATATCTCACGAGTGTCTTGTATGCCGAGCGTCGAGGGGAGGCGAGATTGTAGAAAATCTCACGAGTGGTTCGAGGTCCATGGCAAGCATTGAGCGGAGGCGAGATTGTGGAAAATCTTACGAGTGGCTTGAGGTCCATGGCAAGAGAAGAGATAGTAGGAAATCTCAGGAGTGGCTCGAGGTCCATGATGAGCATCAAGCGATGCACACTTGGAAGATTTAGTGGATTAGTTTGTGTTCATTGTGGCCACCATCAGGGGCATGTTCGCTGCACTTGACTTGTCTAACATCATGGTTGGGGGATCGAGGAGTCTCTATGTTATCCATCGGTGGATCAAATCGAATGGTCAAGATTGGGTGTGGAAATCAAGGCACCCCTGAGTTGCTTATATATACTCCCCCCCTCTCATTCTCATCTTTACTTTCTCTCACTTGCTTCAGAGTTTCTCTCTCTAGGTTTTGTTTCGGCACCGGTGACTAGCTTTCCGACGTCCTTTCTCGCAACCATGTTAGTATTTTAATATTATATTGAGGGTTCGGTCCAGTTCTTTCGCCTCCATATCTAGCCCGAGGGGCAGCGGTTCTCCTTCTAATGAGGTACCGCAAGTTTCTTCAGAGTCTACATCCTGGGAAGAAGTCAAAAATGTCTACAAGGTCGGGCCCATCCGAACTCGAAGGCCCTATGTAGTGGTGTCGAGTGACTTAGATTAGGAGGCTGAAGAGATGGAGGTGGTTGATGAGGGTGAACCGATGGAAGTGGATGAGGATGAGGCTGAGGAGGTGGAGGAGGTCGAGGTTAATAAGGAGACCAAGGTGATAGATGGTGGCAAGGTGGAAGAGTTCAAAGTTAAGGATGTCAACTCGCCAGAAGGGGCTGTGCGTCTGAAGCGATTGGCATCACCCTTCACCCTGAGGACCCCTATATTCAGGGGAGAAAACTGAAGTGGACTTTTTCCAGCAGTTCTGGGTCGCCTATCGAGAATTTCCCAAAGGGCAGGCTCGATGTCCCCTATCTTCAGCAGTTGGGTTCGATTAGAATGTATCCAGACCATGGTTTTAAATCTCGGATTTCAGACTCATCTCGGCTAGGTGTGTTTTAGCTCGGATCGGAGATATCGGAGGAGATCTCAGAGAAATGTGATCATCTCGGATGTTCATTTCTGGCACTTCATAAACATTTTTTTTTACTGAACAAGATATAATATGTTCTACATGTTATTTATTATATAAAATATTGTATAATATAACTAATGACATGAATCAATCACGAAAAATATTCGCAGAATTTAACAATAATATAAAAAAGAAAGAATGTAATATAAGTGTATAGAGTCCCGTCTCGTTGTGCACAAGCCATGGTGTGCACTCGGCTTTCGGGTCTTCGTATCGACGATCCAAACCATTCACATTGATCTACACATTTAGATTAGTCTAAAATCAAGTCATTTGAAATTCATTTGCCCATGTATTGAAGTGTTACAAAATTGTATGGTTGAATATCATTTTTTTATAATGACATTGTCACGCCCCGCTTCCCATGATATGAAAATATGGGCACGCAACTACGGCCCAACGAATGATATAAGTTTGCCAACTCATATCATCCATAAGCTGTACAATACTAGTAAGCTCAACAATACAATAATAATCACAGGAACAAGAATGTAATACAATAACCAATATCTGAGATACAAGAACTTACAATAAGTCAGAGAATAAACAATGTGATAACAGTCTATCGAGTTCTTCCTGTAACCCATCTTATGTACCTATATAACATTTAATAAAAGGAAAGATAGATTGTACTCATTAAAGCAAGTTACGGGCCACAAGTAGTACAAGCCAAATAGGAACAGGAAAACAAGGCATAACAAAGAAAGCAATAAGAACTGGGAATTCAAATACAGAACAAACATGATGTTGCTACTTATTTTGGTGTAGGAGCAAACAGATAGTGAGTTCTTATTTAATGGAAACAACAAAAAATCTGTAACCCCCGTTCCCGTAAATACATATTTTCTGAATATTTTCTCTATTTCGATATTTATAAATTCATCTTTGTTTTCATTTTGATTTGGATCTTCTATTAAAATCTTTTCTAATCCAAAATTTTTATTTATTTCAAATAATGGTGTATTTTAATCTTACTTTCTATTTCTTATTGATCAGATATTTATATTTGAGTCTAAATCAAATATACTATTATTATTGGATTATTTTAATAAAATTGTTAAACCTGGATATCATTTTGCTATATAATTTCAGCTTTATTACGATTATAACTATTAGTTGTTATTTCTTGATTATCTATTTAAAATTCATCTATTAAATTATTTTATTATCGTACTTGATCTAAATTTCTTGGCAAACTCTAATTTATTTGCAAGCCAAATTGATCTTCTTTTCATTTGTATTATTTATTAATCTGATTGGATTAAAATTTTTGTTCATGAACTATTCTTTACTTCTTGTTGGGCTATCTATCTTGTGGATTGTATTTTATTGAATTGTGATTATTTTATTTGACCCATATTGCCTTCAAACCCATCTCTTATTGAACCAAAAACCCAATTGTAATTATTTCTAGACCAAAAACCACCATTATTGGATCCTAACCCATTAACCGAACAATCTAATTGTATACTATAAATACAACCCTAATACAAACCCTAAAAACACAAAATACAATCTAAACCTAGCTGTCATCTTCTCTCTCCTCTCTCCTCTCTCTTCTGTAGTCGTCTACCCAATTCCTGCCCAAACCATCCTCCATCTCTGGCGACCACCCCGACGCCCTCAGCCCGTTGAGTCGCCCTCCTCGACCGAGACCCCCTCCCCTCGGCTGCTCCTTTCCATCGACCTCAGCCAAATCCGAAGACTCCTGCCATTGCTTCCTTTCTCGTCGATGCCCAGATCCAAATGCCCCCACGCTACCATCCGCGCCACCCCAGTCCAGTCGAGGCCCCCATCATTCGACCACCGCTCTTGATGCCGACCGCCGCCTGACGTCGACGCCGCCAGCCAGACCCGAGCCCCCTGTTGTTGATTGGTTGCTCTGTGCTGTTGTTGTCTCTTCGTTGCTGGGTTTCTCTTGCACGAAGTGTGCATGTATTATTTTGTGGATCATGTTCGTTGCTCTGGGATTCTCATCCCGTTATTCTTGGTATTCAAATTAATCGTCAATAAGGCAAGTCACTTTCCTCTTGCATTGGATCTTGTATCAAATTCAAGTTTTTATTGAAATTCTTGAAAGTACATCCAATTGTTCATCGCATCATATACTATTGTTCTCTTTTGTTGAGTATATTGAGGGTTTACACGAGCTAACCCACATATTCTCGACTTCGTGCCTTTGTTGACTCTAAAGATCGAATCTTTCATGCATTCATATAGTATTGGTAAAAGGATTTGTTCGTATAGTCATCACATAAAGATACTATCGTAGAATTGAATACTAGGTTGATTGCTTGAATGATTGATTGATGAATTGTGTGGTTAATCTAGTGTATATGTGTGTATTCTTAATTGTATCTACCATATTTTTTTGCCTACCATGCTGATCATGAAGTTTATTGATTAATTGAATTGGAACCCATCATGTTAAATCACTTTATTTCATGAAAAATATCAAAAATCTGTATGTTTACTTGATGTTTGGAAATTGTATAATGTTTTCGACCCAGTATTTGACATCAAAATAAATAACTTCTGAATGATAGTTGTAGCCCTATGTCTCTAGTTTCCATAACATCTTGAATATCTGAATTCCGAATTGTATTGCAAAAGTTATGATTATTTTAATACTGCTGTGTTTTATTTTCAGAATTTCATTTTCACTTTTTCTTAATTTAATTATTCCTATATCATAGTATTGCATGAACTGAAGTATTAATGTTGCATTGCATGATCCTAATGTCCTATTGTCATCATTCTAATTTTCCAATTCAAGTTATCATCCTATTGTACTCCTATTGTTACGATCGTTTGTCTAAATGTCTCTTAATTGCATATTGTATTGCTGCATTAATAAAATAATTAACAGGCCAGAGTTTAAGGGATTGATTGGAGTAGTTGATGATATAGTGACTGTACTCGGAGGAGGGGCCCGTGTTTCCCTAAATATTGTATCGTTTATTGTCTTATCGGTTGATTGTGGCTTACAATGGTAACCCAATCTATCGTGTATTGTATCGAGGCCAATTATCGTATCGTGCACCAAATATTGAATCGTAACTATTGAATATTGATTATCTTTGCCGAGTACATGATCTATAGAATCTACCACTTAATCTAAACGAAATTGATTGTATGCATCAAACCTGTAGAATGGGATGCAGTAGTACATGCATTAGTTTGGTTGAAAATTGATAGACTTAAGAATCACATAACATAGACATTGCATATTGAACCTCCTTGTTTCTATTGATATCGAATATTGTCTAAGTGTTATTGATACCATTGAGCATTGTTATTGAATATTGAATCATTGTTTATAACCAATACATTGACTATCATTGATATTGATTAATACTATCGTCATTTATTATTGATTCCTATTGATCCATTGAATTCATTATTATATCGTTATTCCATTGTTCCTTGTTTTCTCTACTTGCTGTCCATGACTTGCTCTAAGGATAATTTTTCTTCTTTTTTTAGCTAAAGTGTTCATAGGTGATCATGGAGAATTATCTGCTGGAATTGGAGAACGAGCTTTCTAAAGATTTATGTTTTCTAGTTGATTATTATTGTATTGGACTTATTGTATTGAGACTTACTATTATTGTGATTGGATTTATTATTGTATTGGTCTTATTACCTAGATATTATTATTTGTTTCCAGATATTGAATTATCATATTTGGTTATTTCATATTATTTATTCCAAGTATTATTGTTCATGTGGTTAATATTATTGTCTGCGCAATTGTTTTGTATTATTTATATTGTTGAGTTGAATGGATAAACAGATTATGGATAACGCAAGTCATTAATCGGAGGTCACGAGTTCACCGAGTGTAGTCGGAACGATCGGTTGGGAGATTGTCATAGAAATCATCCCACCGGAGCATGTGGCACCACTAATACCGTTGGGGATTCAGTAAGAGGGCTCGTCACCGGTTCGTTAGGAAGCTTAGCAGCAGACTTCGATTTTCTTTCTTCACGCAGTTTGACTATTTCTTACTCAAGACTAGCAATACGCTGAGCACTTTCTTGATCATTCTTGGCAAACTGCTCTTTGCTTGCCAATGTCATGTGCTTGTATTCCGTATTTTTGGGAAGCGGGGCATGACAAAATCTGACCTTTGATCTTTGCCGTGAAATGCGGTTAGAGCTCCTAAAATTGAATCTGGATCGTTGACTGACCACTGTGATCTGAATCCGACAGTTGTTGATGCGGCCAATGGACCTGCAAAAAGCCTGAAACATCGGAGGTTGGCCCCGCCGACAGACCCTCTGATGCTCAAGTCAGAACTAGAAAGAGAAAGAGAGTTTGAGAGAGAAACTAGCGATTTGTTGATTACCTTTCGACTCTGGAGGGGGTAGGCATTTATATGCCTGAGAAACAGTTTAGGAGATTGAGATCTATCCGTTAGATCGATTTGATTTCCTTATTTCCTTTATGTTTCTCCCCCTCAAGAGATAAGTTCTCTTGTTAGGGGATAAGAGATTTAACTCCTAGCCTTCATGGGATGGGTGTCTCTCCTAGTGGGCCTAGTCTGTCACTTTTTATGGGCTTGTAAAAAGCCCATGTCTTATGGAGGAGCCTGGAGAAGGCCCAGACCTGTTAGAGAGACCCGTTATGATCAATTTGCCTGTAGAAGCTTTGTGATCTGTACCGAAATCGTACAATCCTGATTTGTTGCAATTTTTACCATCATCATAAGCACCCCACTCCCGGAAGGCAGTTTCTTGGCTTTCGAGGAGTAGTACGCGTTACTGTTGGACTCTGGAGTACAATCTTAGCTCTCAGGGTCCTTATAGATACCTGGAACGGATCAGTAGCTTCTGAAGGCAGTGAAAATTTTCCTAGATTTTTTTGGAATTATACATATTTTTAAGATTTTTCCGAATTTTTCTCAAATTTTCTAGAGTTTTCCCAATTCTAAAATCAAATTTTCGAATTTTATAATTAATAAATCCAATTTTAAATTATTTTTCAGAATTTTTAATTTTTTTTCCGAATTTAAATAACTATTTTTGGATTTTTAATTAATTTTAGAATTTTAAAATGATTTTTCAGGATTTTTATGAATTATCAAACATCGGCATGCTTTTTGATGTGATCGGACGCGCGATCAGATGCTGGCTCGCCCACTGATGCGATTGAGTGGCTGAGATCTGATCGCTGTGATCATTGGTGGCGTGGCGCAATCTGGAGCAATTACCAGAGAGGAGCTCGCACGCTGAATTTGTAACGCCCCGAATTCCAAATACATAATTCGTAGCACAAACAATATCTTTTACTTCAAATTCGTACAAAAATAAAAGGAATTTAAAACTTTCCCATTTACAACATTGTTCCTTACAGTAACACATCGGAAGTGAATAAGTACAATACAACATGTAATAATGGAGGCTCTTCAATCATATGACAACCCATTACGGTGACTTCAAGTCCCTGCCAAGTCCAATCCTGCAACTAGAAAACCATGGGCACGTCAGTTGCATATAACTGACGCAATGCTATAATACAACGATTTTTCTACTTTAACAATCACAAACTTGATGCACAAAAACAATAATGACAAAGATGAATAAAAAAAAGATAGTGTAACTAATCTAAGTGTAAAAGTGTATGTCATGAAACGGAAATCAAAATGCATAAAAGAATGACATAAAACAAGTATCTAATAATGCAATAAATGCACACAATGCACAGTAATGCACACTTGTTCGGATTCTATGCATCCCATACTACATAGGTCCGAGGGTAAGCCCTTAACGTTCTCCTCATTATAGGGTTAAATCTCACGTCATGCAACCTAACTCGGTGACTATAATCCAATGCGTAATTACGTGTGAGTCACACCCCCAGGATATTGGACCTTACCGGCATACCCCTAGCCCACACATCCTGGATTTACCAGGCGTATCCTCAACCACGAACCCCAGCAAGTCGTTATCCCGCAACTACGAACCAGGCCTACCTCTAGCCCACCTTAGTGAATTTACCGGGTATATCCTATCCGTCCTGAGCATTCCTAGGAATGGCAAGTTCTTTACCGGCATTTTTGCAAACAGAACATGCATACCCCTAGACCACACATGTAAATTTACCGGGCGTATCCTTAGTTGTGAACATTCCTAGGGACCGCAGTCCTTTACTGGCCATTTTATTGACTTCACCAGCCTACCCCTACCTACACATGTAGATTTACCGGGTGTATCCTCGGTCGTGTCCCGAACCCCTAGGAACCGCAAGCTCTTTACCAGACATGTTCGTCATTGTTTTCAGCCATTACTCCACCTAGTGCCTGTTCTTAAGTTCATACATAAATAATTGCCACCTAGAGCTAGCTTACCCTACCAGACTTAAATCAAGCACAAAGATTGTTAGCCCACACTGGCTACTTCTCTAAGAGAGAGTTAACCCACACTGGCTACCTCTCAAAATTTTACATATCATAACCAGCCGGCATTCTGGGTCTCGCTCAGCCTCTAGATTCCAACAATCTCAACATAGAGATCAACTAGGTTTCATCTTACCCCTTATAAAAATTTCCATTCATTAAACATCTTTTAACTTCTTTTATCCATTCTCTTTGCTATTATCAATCATGAAGTAAACCAACTTATTATAGCAACACTTGATGAGTTAAAACTCTTAAAAACATCACATGTTTAATATCCCAAATTCATCTTTTAAATGACACTTGATGAGTTAAAACCCTCATAAACATCACATGTTTAATTTCCCAAATTCATCTTTTACATACCTCTTGATTCCTAATACGGTACATCTTACTAACGTTCAAAATTTAAATCCAATTTTATACGTTGTAAAAGTTTTAGGACAACTAGATAAAAGGCATAAACCCAATGGTGTTGTAAAAATCAAATAAGTTCCAATACTACTCCAAAAATAGATTTGATAGATTCATAGGAAACATAAATGATTCTACTACAACTTCGTTGTTAAGATTATCTAAAATCATCCTCAATTACTTCGTCTAAATTCATTTGAAAAATAGTAGGTTCAAAATCCAAAAACTGCAGCTCATGCTACTTGTAAAAATCATAGAAAATTTTATACTTCATAAAACTTTGTTTTCTTTAGATCCAATTAAAGGTATACAAGTCTAATATAACTTTGTAGTTATAAGTTTCTCCAAAATATTGTGTCTATAACCTTGAATTCTTCGAAATCTACAGTATGGTCGAAATGTTATAAGTACTGCCACTTGTTCAAATTTTTAAAATTCATTATAAATTCTGTTCTTCATGGAAAATTGATTTCTTAAACTCTAAAGAAAGATTAACGAGTCTACTTCAACTTCTTAGTTTTGTCATTTCTCAAAATAGTTCTTCTAAGATGCTGAAATGATCAAAATCCAAAATGTGTTTAAATTTTCAGCAACTAGCTAAATGCCAACCAGTCCTAAGTTTGTATTTTATTATAATAGTAAACGATATCCAAATATTATGAAATTTTAATGAGATGTTCTTGACATATACGTGGTGCTTATATAAATATTTTAGCTCTAGATTCCATCTAGTTAAATAGATATGATTTTCTAAAGTGCAACTAAAACTTAAAACAGAAACTTAAAAATGTCCCAAAATCAATCACATCATAATTTCACACATTTAATCAATAACATATAATCTAAACATGAATACTCAATCTATATAGGCTATCATGCATCTAACCATTTACACCTATACATTCTACAATCTAGCATTCTACTAATAAAATTATATTAGAAAGTTGGAGAAACACCCACCTCAAAAAGATCCTAATAGTTAAACCCTTCGAAAAAAAATGCTTCAAAGCTCCAAGCTCCTCTCCAAGTAATTTCTGGTCTTCTTCTAGTACAACCTGCAAGCTCCACTCTCTCTTTCTCTCTTTTCTTTGTTTTGATTTTAGTGTTATTCATGACAAGAGAGAAGGGCTATTTATAGAAAAAGTGAGTGGTTAAAATGACTCCCCACTTCCTTAAATAGCTCCCCACTTCTCCACACTCTCATCCGCTCTCCCTCATTCTCAAAGATGGCCAACCACTTCTCTAATGGGTGAGAAACACGTGCATGCCATCAAATGTGTGTGCACACTATTTAATAAGTGTTTTTATGTAAATTAAATGCATATGTTATATTATGTAATATGAATTTAATAGAACTAGTTTAATTTAATTATAATTAGGGTTTTCAGGAAAAAATAAAAATAACCACACACACACATCATATATTTTGAAGGAGAATACAACCAACACGTGCACTGCAAACACATGCGTCGCATGTATAAATAAATATTCAAATACGAAATAGGTTTGAGCGATGTAGAAATGTTTATAAATAATCGAAATATAACACATGTGCAATATTTATTTTGATAATGTTACGAATATTGTAACGGTAAAATATATGTCGCGCCCCGAATTTCTAATATAATATCTCAGAAATACGTGGCACAATTCCCAGCATCAACCTCAATTGTAATAGTAAACATAGCCAAAACACAGATAAATTTTTTTCAACTTTTATTACATCAATTCTTTACAAAACACAGCGGAAAATTAAACACCTTGAATTACAAATTCTTTCTTTTACAGTACATTCTTTTACAATTTACATAAGCCACATAATCAGTCTACCATATGCATCCAAATCCCAACGCTATAAGTACCTACCTATAAAATATGAGGCTAGAGATAATCCTAACCCCCAAAACTACAGGGGTCAGCCATAATGGTGTGAGTGACATAAAAAGAAATGCAACATGAATAAAACATAAGGTATATAGTCATAAACAACATGTATCAAATGTAGTAATGAATGAAATAAGAAATAACAATAATAAAACGTGAAAACATCAAGTGAAACTAGACTAAGTATCAAGTGTAGGAAAACAAAAAGCAACATGCATAAAATCAAGTCAAGAAAAACACAATACTATTTGCTGACTCTCTAATGCATACTTGTCGGATTCTATGCATCCCACTCTACATAGGTCCAGTGCAAGCCCTTTACGTTCTGCACTTGATAGGGTTTAATCCCCCGTTATGCAAATAATCCTAACATGATGACTACTACGAGATCTAGATAAACTGTGAGTATTAGCCCAAGCCTCGATAATTCTGGAAGTCAATCTTTATCCACTAGATAATTCCGGAGACTATTTCACTCACACCTGGAAATCTTCGAGAATACCCCACACCGCAAGCTATGACGCCTCATCACACGAATACCCTATGAGCATCACCTCGACCCCGATAATTTCAGAGACTATTTCACTCACACCGCAGGCCATACTGAGGTCCATAACCCATGTTCTCATTTCATTATATCACCATCTAGTGCCTGCCCTTAAGTTAATTAGTTGATTACGAATCTCCAAGAGTTTGGTGTACCCTACCAGACCTAACTCAACTGATTAACAACAAGGCCTTAACTAATCAAATCACAAAACCTCAACCACCGGTGCTTAGGGTCCCACTTACCCTTTAGAGACTCATAACTCAACCATCAACCCAAAACTTTCAGTAAAACTCATAAATCCATCATCAAAACATTTATATAAAGAAAACAAAAAAATCCAAATACATTTAATATACTCATCAAATTCTAGAATTGAAATAAGGTATTAAATCCATTAAATAACAGAAAACCATATTTTGAAATCATAGAAAGTCACAAAACATCCATTCCTTCGAAAATCACATATAGTTCTCTTTATAACGTCATCGGAAGCAATTTAATCTTTATTATAAACAAAATATAAATCTTTATAAAATATTGTAATCTATAGCAAAAATATCACCTAAAACAGTATATCAATATTCCATAAGCTCGAAGAAATAATCGTTCAAAAGAAACGAAGAAAACTTAATAAAACAACTCGACAACAGCAGGTGCGGTCGACTGCAAAAACAGTGCAAAATAACGGCGATCGACTGTCCCTTTGGAAATTCTCAAAAATAAAAATAGCATGTCGGTCGACCGTGCGGTCGACCGCTGGCTGCTATGCAGCTAGGTTAAAATCTTGTGCATGTTTCGATTGATACATCGATTCCACTTTGTAAAATCACAAATCTGTAAAACCAAATTCCTGATATGAGTTAATACAACTTGTAGAACACATAGGAGTTTTTAAAGCACATCAAAACCACATCAAATTTACAAAAGTGCAATTTCCATCAAAATTCTTCAAAAACAGCAACGTCTATGTATATGTTCATATAAGTGTTTCAAGCATCAGTTATGCATCAAAATAACATCGTATATAGGTAATATATTGTTCAAAACTATCTCAGTACTAAAATAATCAAGATTCAAATCGAAACTCCACAAAACACACAAAAAGCAAATTTCTTCAAAACAGTGCAATAGAGTGTGTGTGTGTGTGTGTGTGTGTGTGTGTGTGTGTGTGTGTGTGTGTGTGTGTATATATATATATATATATATATATATATAAGTGTATGTGTGTATGTCTAGGCATCAAGAAACCACTGTAAATATGCAATATATAGTTCTAATCAATCTCAGTAATGAAAACAACTCAATTTCAACTCGAAAACATCAAAAAACATAAAACCCAACCTTCGGCCTGTTCATCTACAAACCCGAATTCCCACACCTCTTCTTCACTTAAAAAACCCAATTTTAATTGATAACTCATCTAGTAATTCATAACACATATGCACAGCCTCTTACATCCATTTATTCATGAATATATGCAATTATAACAATTATATAATCAAGTTTTACTTCATCAAATCATCAAAAGAGAGTATAGGCATATACACACAGTAAAGATTCAATTTTTGTTTACTTTAAGCGATATTCATCATATGATCTCAATACAACAATCACAACAACAAGTATATGAAGGAAAATAACCTACTCATGATTTTTATTAGGATCTTAGCAAATCTACAGTCATCTATATAGAGTTTTAATTATCAAGAGCATAGTTTTCATGAAAAGATTTAATTTTTAACTCATTCATCCATCAAAATCCATTATATCTTCATACAATCCCTAACATACTTTCTAATACACAAATCATCACATACAACATGCTGAGAACAATACAAAAATAAATGTATGTCACTCACCTTTTTGAAGAATTAACCGAAGATAATAAAGAGAATAAGAAAATCCTTTTTTCGTAAGAAAACCAAGATCCTCGGTTTGAAACTCCAAGAAAATAATAATAAAGAAATCCTTTTGTGTAGTGCTGCAAAGAGTTTGCTGCACCACACCTTATATTGGCCGGAAATTTAGGTATCTAGGGTTTTTGAATATATTTGCAAAATACATCTTTTGAATATATCTTTACATATATAAATTCTTATGCTTGGAAATTAAAGAAAACTAATTCAATTTGAATTTAAAAACAAAACCAACACTCCAGAATTGGCCGACACTATAGTAAAAACCCATAAAAACGAAATTGTACTTTTAGCCCTTCAAGTGGCAATTTTGCAAAAAAAGGCACTTCTTTATCAAAACTTGCAAAATAAACCAAATTCATTAAAACAAAAGGTAAACTCTTTATCTCTGAATTGACTAGCCATCATGCTCAGCCCAAAAATCCAAAAATCTGGAGTTTTCACTCCAAGTGGTAATTTTGCACAAAAGTCAATTTTTTTGTAATATTTGCAAATAGGTCAAATAATTATCAAAAAAATCTAGAAAATTCACAAATAATTTATAATAATAAATAATGGGTTTTCCCAAAATAATTTCTGACTTTGAACTTCCCAAGAAAATATTTGCACGTGTAAAACGGTAAATTTCAGAAAAATATTTATTAAATCACCAAAAAATTATTTTAATTCACTTATTAATCTTTAAAATATTATTTAAAAATCTGGGGTATTACAATATACGTAATAGGTCGAGCTCAAAGCTCGGCGAAGCTGAGGAAGAAGCGCGGCGAGGAGTTCTCTGGAGTTCGACACAGTGTAGGAGGAGTTCGGCATGGGTTTCCTTGACGTGGAGTCGAGCTCAGCAAGGGGGCTCGACGAAGGTGGAGGCCGACGTTGGAGGCGGCTCGACAAGGAGCTCATGAAGGGGAGCTTTTTTCCTTCATTTGGACTCCGGTGCCATGAACGCTCGGCGGTCACTGCCGACCTTCACGCTCCATCGCCAATGGAGCTCGGCGAAGGTGGAGGCCAACGTCGGAGGCAGCCCGATGAGGAGATCGCGAAGGGGTGCTTTTTTCTTTCATTTGGACTCCGGTGCAATGAACGCTCGGCAGTCTCTACCGACCTTCACACTCCGTCGCCAGTGGAGCTCGGTAAAGGTGGTGGCCGATGTCGGAGGAGGAGAGCTCGAGGTGCTCGAGCTCTGCATTGGAGATCGATGGTGATGGGTACGGAGCTCGTCGAAGGTGCTTGGCAGTGAGGAGAAGGATTTGGAGCTTGACGAGGGTGGAAGCTTGAGCTCGGGGTTGGAGCTCGATGGCTACGAGTTCGGCAAAAACAAGGTGGAGCTCGACGATGAAGGAGGTCTTCATGAAGGAGGTTCGGAGCTTGGTGGCGATAGCGGAGCTTGCCGATAGAGGAGGAGCTTGGCATTGAAGGAGGTGATGTTGGGGTTCGACGAGGAAAGGGGAGCTCGGAATTGGAGACATTGGCGAGGGCGTGATCTCAGCGGAGGCGAAAGAGACAGTGGAGGAAAGATTGCTGGGTTCTTTTTTTTCCGTTTGGTTTTTGGTGGGAGAGTGGAGAAGAAGAGGGTTGACAGGCTTGGGTCCTATAACGGGTCCAAACCGACCCGTTAACCCCTTAGTTTATTCCCCCCCCCCTTTTTTTTGTTTGTTTGATTGCTTGTATCTGAGCTGTAGATCGTGTTTCAGCACGAATTTCGAGGCAAAATTTTTCTTCAACTTGGGCTTCGGTGGCAAGAGCACTCGGATTGCATTTCTGAACCAAGAAAGACTTCGGTGACTTGACACGTGGCGGTCAACGGTTGATCGTTGACTTTTTTGATAAATTTTTCTCTCGTTTCTTGGTTGTTGGCAATAGCGCTCAGATTGCATTTCCGAACCAGGAGAGGACTTCGGCTGCTTGACACGTGGCGATCAATAGTTGACCATTGACTCTCTTTTTGCTCTAATCACCACTTTTGATCTTGATTTGAGTGTGGATCGTTAGGCATTTTTTTCCTCCAGATTGAGCTTCGGTGGCAAGAGCGCTCGGCACTAGTTGCCAAAGTCTAAAAGATTTTTTCTCGCATTTGGACTTCAGTGGCAAGAACGCTTGGCACCTGTTGCCGATGTTCAAGAGAGATTTTTTCTCACATTTGGACGTCGGTGGCAAGAACGCTCAGCGCATGTTGCGAAGTCCAAGAGAGATTTTTTCTCACATTTGGATGTTGGTGGCAAGAACGCTCAGCGCATGTTACCGAAGTCCAAGAGAGATTTTTTCTCACATTTGGACTTCGATGGCAAGAACGCTCGGAGCCTGTTGCCGAAGTTCAAGAGAGATTTTTTCTCACATTTGGATGTCGGTGGCAAGAACGCTCGGCACACGTTGTCGAGGTCTAGGAGAGTTCCTCTCGCATTTGTATTGTAACCGACGTTCCCAGTGCTACGGAGGTTGGATCGAGGCATGTGACATCTTGTTTCGAAGCTATCTCGAAGATCTACAAGTTCTCTTTAGAAATGAGTTGGAGAATCATCCTTCTTCAAGGTTAAGATAGTCCCACAACATCTTCATCTTCACGAAGTTGAGAAGAGCTTTGCATGGCTCTAGGGGAAGTCCGTTCTTGGAAGACTAGTCTGAGGACAAACTCTTGGGGAGAGTCATGCTCTGAACTCGTTGTAAAGAGGTTCGCTCTGGGAGCGAGCTGAGCGAAGATCTTGGCTCTAGGAGAGAGCCGTTTGGGAGATAAGTTTGAGGAGCAACTCTAGAGGAGAGTTTTAGCTCTGAACTTGCTGAGAAGAGGTTCGCTCTGGGAGCGAGCAAAGCAAAGAGCTTGGCTCTAGGAAGAGTCGTTTAGGAGACAAGTTTGAGGAGAAACTCTAGGGAAGAGTTTTAGCTCCAAACACGTTGAGAAGAGGTCCGCTCTGGAAGCGAGCGGAGCGAAGAGCTTGGCTCTAGGAGAGAGCCGTTTGGGAGACAAGTTTGAGGAGCAACTCTAGGGAAGAGTTTTAGCTCCGAACTTGCTGAGAAGAGGTCCGCTTTGGGAGCGAGTGGAGCGAAGAGCTTGGCTCTAGGAGAGAGCCATTTGGGAGACAAGTTTGAGGAGCAACTCTAGGGGAGAGTTTTAGCTCTGAACTTGCCGAGTAGAGGTTCAACAGTTGTGGGAGCAATTCTGAATGGTGAGTTGTCCCGCACTTGCTTGTTTTCCAATGGCTAAGGCAACATCGAACCAAGTGTTGGACTCCAAACTTGTTATTAAGAGAGTTAACGAGTTGTTGGAGAAATTCCGAATGGTGAGCTGCCCGGCACTTGCTTGTTTGCAAGTGGCTAAGGCAACATCGAACCAAGTATTGAACTCTGAACTTGTTGTTAAGAGAGTTAACGAGTTGTAGGAGTAATTCCGAATGGTGAGCTACCCCGTACTTGCTTGTTTGCAAGCGGCTAAGGCAACGTCGAACCAAGTGTTGGACTCCGAACTCGTTTTTGAGCTTAGTAAGTTGTGGGAGCAGCCCTGTAGGACAAGCTGGACTCCGAACTTACCATTTAGCGAGTCGTTGAAGGGACTCAGAGAAGTAGAAATGAAGCAAGTGCAATAATTGACAAAAGTTTAAGTTTTATTGAAATAAACTAAATGGCCTCTTCGATGGGACGATCCATTATTACATGCTGTTGGCCAGGTTACAAGCATCGGCCTTATTGAAAACCAAGATCATACTTCTATGATTGGGTGAAGGCCTCTTGGGAGGAGTTGGGTTCTCCCCCTGTTGGACCTCCTTGGATGAGGTGGAGGACGGCCCCAGGTTCGGAATCTTGGAACTCGGCGGACCTCTCTGTTCGCTTGTAGGCTCCTCAGGGTGCAAGGTCGGCCTCGTCTCTTCGGACGAACTTGTTCAGGTGTCCCCGCTGTATGAGTTCTTCGATTTCCTCTTTGAGAATCCGAAAATCATCCGTGTCATGGCTGTGGTCCCTATGAAAGCGGCACCACTTATCCCTGTTTCTTTTCTTGCCAGCGGTATTCATTCTAAGAGGAGCGCGGAGTAGTCCTTCCTTGTCCACCTCCATAAGAACTGCAGATATACTAGCATTGAGGGGGGGTGAACTTCTCAAAACAAGGAACGGGCGGCGTTGGCCGTTGTCGTCCCTCTAAAGTTTCTGTGACCATTCTTCACTCTTATTCTTCCGTTTGTTCTTGGAAGATGATTCCTCAAAAGTGGTGGGGGGGGGGGGGGGGTTGAGAGCCTCTTCCACTCGGATGTACTTCTCACTCCTAAGCAGGTGTTCTGAGAAGTCTCGAGAAGGCTTCTTGGCAAGGGATGCCTTGAGGTCGACATTAGTGATGTTGTGCCTGAATGCCGCCGAGGCTACTGATTGGTTGAGGGAGGCAATAGACCAGGACTTCGGTAGTAAAGCGCCGAACATAATCTCTTAGGCGTTCACCGCTTTTTTGGATGAGGGTCACCAAAGATACACTTGTTTTCTCAGCCCAGCGGCTACTCACGAAATGAGTAAGAAAGAGCCCTTCGAATTGATCGAACGAGAAGATGGAGGTCGGGGCGAGTCGAGAGTACCATTCTCTCGCAGGCCCTTTCAGCATGGCAGGGAAGGTCTTGCAAAGGAGCACATCCGAATCCAAAGCCTGGTGGATCATCATGAGAGTTTTAAAACTCTCGATGTGGTCGGCGGGGTATGACTCCCCATTGTATGACTCAAAGTTAGGGTGCTTGAAGTTTTACGGGACCGGGGCTTCCATGATGGCTTGGGAGAATGAGAGCCAAGGCGCCTCTCCATCTCGTGGAGACGGCGGTAGACCGAGTCTTCCCTTTGGTAATATCTTGCTGAGCTCTGAGACTTTTCCCCATGTGAAAGGGGACTAGGAGTTCGGTGGTAATGGCTTGGGGCAGGTTAAGGACTAGGTGCAAGTTGCTCGTGGTTGAGGGCCCGTAGAACGGCTTCTTGAATATCCTGGAACTCCGCCCTTGTGACTGGTGCCTCTCCAGCTTGGTGATCTCTATGTGTGGCTCGGTTTACTGGAGTATGAATTCTCCACCGATGGCGTTGAGGGGACTCTCTTCGCCTTCTCGGGGGAGGGGATCTTCTGGTCCTCGGTCTGCGGGGGGTCAAGACTCTTGAGACCTCTGGGTGCTCCGGTTGATGGACTCCCCCAAGTACTCGCCATCCATTCAGGCGAGTTCGGAGGTCGACCCCCTTTTGGCTGTTGACAATTACATGACGGAGATCCTGCTCGGGAGGGCTTTGAGAAGCCATAGAGTCAACTGAAGGATTGGAAACCGTGACGTGGTCATGAGGAGGATGTTGCTTTGGACGACTCCGACGGGAGCCCCCAAGACCCTGGAGGGGCCTGGTAAGGAAGAACACCTTGAGCTGGAAGAGGAGGGGGAGGAGGAGGAAGAGGAGTGGTTCTTGGGCTGGAGACCGCTGCCTTCCCCTTCTCTTTTCGTTGCATGGCTTGAAATTAATTTCGCTGATGAAGTTAGGTTGGATTGCTTTTTCGGTTCCCACAGATGGCGCCAAATCTGTTGCTGCTAATTTTGGTGTGGGAGCAAACAGTTGAATTTGTGGATTCTTGAGAAAACGAATAAGGCAAATCTGTTGACCTGTTGACCTTCACCAACATGTTAAATTATTTCTTACTACTGACGCGAACCAGCAAAAAAGTGCGATACACCGGGATGGATTCCGGCGACGCACCCTCCGACACTCTTGTCAGTAATCAGGAATATTATGAAAGAGCTTTATGTAGAAAAATATTGATTACCCTCTTATGGTGGCGGGAGAGGGGTTTTTATAGTCACCTTAGGGGTCTGTTTCGAGATAAGAACAAATCTCTACATCCCGGTGTGGATGGATAGAAGTGGTTAAAACCATCTCCTAGGGATAATTATAAATCTGAATTCCTCTTTATCCTTCTGAACTGGTTTGTAACGGGTTGGGTCTCGTACCCAGTAGGACAGATCCGTTTATGGGTTATTGAGCTTTGAAGAAAGACCCAGTTCCCATTTCAGACCCGTTTGTAGGTGAAATTACCGTTTTACCTCTGAGAGCTTTAAGCAACGTGTCCGATTTGAACGGTCCTGATTTAATCCTATTTTTAGCTATATCAATTGTTTTGAACATTGTTATGGCTCGTACTTTGTTTTGAGCTTATGTTCCCGGAGTTTGTTTTTCCCAGACGTTGGATTTTTGTGTTGGATATTATTATTGTTGGATTATTTCATTTACCCAGATGTTGGATTTTTGTGTTGGATATTATTATTGTTGGATTATTTCATTTATTATTGAAGTTATTTTGATTCATGTGATCATATCTTCCTGTGTGGTTGTGTTTGTTGTTGCATATTGTTGAGTTAGTCTGGTACAGCTTATGGATGGTGTTTACATCATTCGCTGGGCCTAAGTTACGTACTCGTATTCCGTATTTTGGGAAGCGGGGCCTGACAATAATTACTAGCATACAATAGATACAAATATCTTTGCCCTTCCTAAACTCAAATCCTAGGTTTAATGAAATTTCCAAACTATTACCATAAAATCGAAATCTTTCACCTTAAGCATGTTAGACATACTCTAACCATCATCATACTACAGTTTTTATGAAAAGAAATGAAATTCATACAATTCTATACACAAATATGAAATTAGGTATACCGTAATGGAATTTTCTATAAAACCTCACAAAATAGTATATATATATATATCTATTTTGTATTTTGATTCGTGCACGATTAAGAGTTTCCCGTCTTAATAATTTTTTTTATCAATTTTAATTGAGTAAGTATTGAAACATATTATTATTCGATATGCTTTGAACTCAACAAAGGTGCAATTGTAGAACCGGAGTTGGGATATATTCTCAAAAAATTGTGTGTTTGTCTCAAATATAATTGAGATAGAAAGTATAAATAATTAGCAGTCATATATATGAGTATAATTGCTTGTGTTAATAAGTTTTATTTTAAAATTAATTTTTGAGTGTGGTACAATTTGTTGGAGCAATTTGTTTCATTGTACACATGAATATATGTTTGAGTCAACCAAACCCAACATGAGTGAGGCAAGGAGCTCTAACCATGACTCACATGACCCAACATGTCATGTGCACATTACACATGGTTGTATGGTAATGCACTACACTTGTACAAATAAAAATATGCAAAAAATATGGGCTTTTGGAGGATTTTGGCCAGCCAATAACTGGAGGGAGAAAGAGAGAGTGAGAGAATGTGATATTTTGGTTTTTAAAAGCCAAAGGAATCTTGGGTTCTCATGGGAACTCAAAAAAGTACTTGAGAAGTTCTGAGTCCCTAAGAGTTTTGGCCACCTCCACACTCAAAGCCAAAGGAATCTTGGGTTCTCATGGGAAATCTACATTTCTACTACACTTTAAAAGCATTTAGCTACTATTTTGGGAGAAAGAAGGAGCAAGCAAGGAGCAAGAATGGCCAGGGAGGAGAAGAGCTTGGAGCTTGGAGCAAGAAGGACCAACAAAGCTAGGAGCTATAAGTTAGGAGGCAAATTCTAACAAAACAAGGTTGGTGATTCTAAACATTTGAAGTGTTTAATTTTTGTGTGGTGAATTTGTGAGTTAGTCCTGACAGCATAAGGAGTCATGAAATGTGTAAATAAGGTAGACTGAAAAGTGTGCTAGGTTTGAACATCATAACTCAAAAATTACTTGGATTTTGAAGTTGAAATTTTAAACGTAGAATCTTATGCATGTTATACAACTTATTTCCAAATTTCATAATTTTTGAAATTTGTTTGCTATTTTAGTTAAATAAGAACTTGAACTCTGAATGTACAAAAAACAGACTTAGCTTGTGTTCTGACTATGATTTATAAAGCTCATAACTTTGTAACCACTTGAGATATACTTTCTAAAATTTTATTATGTGATTCTATTTTGTGTCTAGTGCTTAAATATAAAATTTTATAATTTTTGAAAATTATTTTCTATTTTTAGAAAATACGAAACCACTGATTGCTCTAAAGAGAAATGCAGAGTTAAATGATGATCTGTTATGTTTTTATTAAAATTTCAAGAAGTCATAACTTAGAAAATATTTGGTAGAATCACTTAAAATTTAATAATGTTCTGTTAACATGTGTACAAAGCTTATGTTTTAAATTTCATGAAGTTTAGAGATCATTTGTTATTTTAAAAGTATTTTTAGGCTAGCACTGGTTAATTGTTGCTCTGTTCTAGAAGTTATTGCATGCATGTTAAAGAATGACTTATTTGACCACTTAAATAGCATAGTCTAAAGAAAGTTGTAACTCGAAGTTGTAGTAGACACTTAGTGCTTTCAGGAATTTCTAAGAACTTAAGATTATATGTTGCACACGAATTATGATGGTTTTTACAATATACAACAGATGCATATAGATCCTGTAAGTTACTGTTTTGATGCCATGTTCATGAACTTGCTTTAGAACACATAGTTGAGCTTGGAATTGTTGTTTCGGGACTAATAAAGCATGTTATAGATGTGGTAAGAGAGTATGATTTCAATTTACTAAGATTTATGATGTGAGTAGCTCATATGTGCTCGTAGAACTACAAACTAGGCATATTGTTCACTGTTTTGGAGTAGATGTTGTGTTATGTGATTATGTGTTGATGTGAACCAGTTTGGGATGAGATTCATGCCCAATTAGTACTTGTGCTTGTGGTCTACTTTAAGTAAAAGCATAGGGAGCACCCGATTGCGTTTCTACGAAGAAACGGGACCGGGAACGACCCCGTTTTGGCATAAACGCCAATGATATACTTGCTATTTGGAAATGTGATTTTCCATCTTTAGAGCTCTTTACTTTTTGAGTATTCATGGTGTGGAATTTATCCTTAGGGTAGGGTATCCATGTTGGGCTACATTGGTTGAGTATTGAGACTCTAAGATTAAGTCATGTTGGTATACCTAGACGGATAGAATACGAACCCGTGTCGCACCGAACCCGTTGGAGGAGTTGACTCGTGCGCCGTCGTGGTCGCCGTCCATGAAGGAATTCCGGTGTATGGTCGGGCCGAGTTTGCGATCGAACTCCAAGCGTAGATGGCGGTGGCGGCGATCGACGGTGTCGGTTCATCGTATGATTGGGCCGAGTTTGTGCCGAGGTGGGCCAACTCTTGGGTCAAGTTGAGGGTCAAGTTGAGCCCTATTGTGGGATGTGCTAGGTTCAAAATATGGAAAATGTAGATTTAATAAAAACAACCTACAAGTAGAACTTAACTGGTTGTACTTAATAAATCAAATAATTGTCTACTAAGTTAGGATGTGGAACTAGCAGATAGACCGCCTAACTAGTTGGTTAATCAGGTCAGCCTAGAACTTCCTAGTAACCCATTAAAGAGATAATATAGGGGGATTTGGAGCTTAACTAGAGCCATTAGAATCAGGAAAACCAGATAGTATAATGATAATTTATTAGTTGTAGAATTAACCTTATTCTTTAGTGTGGGCCTAGTTCTGGCTAGGTTAGCACCCTTGTGCATGGTAGTGTCTTAGGAGTGAGATGTGTCATGGTTTGTTATAAGGACAGACACTAGTTGGGTGTTGTACTCATCCTCTCAAGGGGACACGTGCGGCGTCGTCCCACCTGTAAGGGGTGTGGGCGACGTAGTCCCGTCGGTAAATTTCTGGGATCTAGCTGGTAGAACGGGAGGCGTCCAATGTGCCGCAATCTCCTATCGAAAGTTAAGGGATATACCCTTAAGTAACCATCTATGTTTTAAGTTATATGTACAATGGAAAAATTCTATGCATTATAAATGGGGAGCATGAGTTTAACTCTTAATCCCCTGGTGGAGTAGGGGAAGGCATGCCAGTCCGCCACAAATTTAGGCAACTTGTGGTAGGGATGGGCGTGGAGAAGACACCGGTTCCGGCTGAGCCGCGACAGAGCTGATTGATCACCAACCTGTTCGGAAGTGTCTTGGACCACCAGTCCCAATAGATCGGAGTGACCTTCGACTGTTCGGGAGTGAAGAAAGACCACCAGTCCATCTGCATGAGCAGGGGTAGACCGCATGCACTACAACTCTACGAAGTCACTAGACTTTTGTGAGGAACGAGAATGAGTACAAGAGTAGGATGCATGGTGTCGGATCGAACCCTACAACTATGAGAGGTGAACTCTTTGGGAAGTATGTAATATGGGATGCATACGTTTCATTTAAGTTGATTTTGGGAAAGTATGTAGTATGGGATGATACGTTTTCAAATAAATTGCATTAGAGTAAGTGCATTGCATGCATTTGGAATTGTGTAATAGACTCTAGGGCATGGCATACATTAACACTTGTGATTTGTCGGTACTATTTTCTTTTGCATCAATTTTGGTTGTTGAGGTTTGGAATCGCTATATTATGGCATATTGAAGATCGATGTATTATAGCATTTGCGTTAGTTGTATTCAACTAACGTGCCGACAGTTTGGTGAGTTTGCAGGACTACCTGATCGTGGGAAGCGCGGGAACTGAAGCTGTGGGAAGCATCCAAGTAAAAGTTACTGTCCAATTCTGTTGTTTATTAATGATGTACTAATTTATTGTAACTGTTATAATCGTTGGACATTGTAAGAAACATTTTGATGTAATAAATGTTTTTAATTTCCTGTGATTTTGTTGTGTTGTGACTCATTTGAAGGAAAGATTCTGGCTTGTATCACGGGTTCCGGGTATTGGGAACTCGGGGCGTTACATTCTCTCCACAAATCAACACTACTACGCTCAATAGCACGCCCAAATCTCCTAGAATCCCCAAATAATTTGAAGCTTGAAATGGAGTAGGAGGGTCGATCGAACACCATAGGGTTTGGGGGTAAATGGGTTTCGGCCGAAAGAGGGGGGTAGGGTGGGGGAGGGTCTGATCGACAAAATGAAATGAGAAGGAGGAATGGGTAGGGAAAATTGTTAATAAAAAGGGAAATTTTATTATAAACCCCTCAAGGGCTCACTTATTATTTATATACCCTAACAGTGTTATTCTTCGTAATAAAATCCAATAAAACCCACTCCACCGGATAAATAAATAAATTAAGGAGTATAAATAAAATAAAATTGCATATTAATGCATAATAATAACAGTAATAATATTTGATAGCAACAGAAGAATTACAAATGACTATTTTAGAATTATAAAATAAGGTGTTACCCTGGTGCTCTTGGCAGGTCTAATGTTATTTATGGAGTTGACTTTCCTGACGAATGCTTTGCGGGAAGAGTTGGAATTTCTCACCATCGGGCCTCCATGAATGGAGTGGAGGACGACCATGTATTCAGAGTCTTGCGACTCATATGGCTTCTCTTGACGCTTATTAGCCCCCCGGGGCAGAAAGTTTTCTGCGTTGTTTTCTTTTTGGACGAATATCAAGATATAGCCCCTGCGAATCAGGGCTTCCAGTTCTTCTTTAAAGGCTCGATAGTTCTCAATAGTGTGTCCATGATCTCTGTGAATTGCACACCACTTATTTGTCTCTTCTCTTGCTACACATTAACATCTTAGGGGGAAATAATTTATAACAAATCGACCCCCATCGCTGCTCCGTGACCACCAGTCGAGCTGCCTCTTCCACATCCCAACGACAATAGAGCCACCTCGCTGCGCCCCCTTGCTGCATCCCCAATCACAGCCACCACAGTCTGCCCTGCACCCCTGTGCACCGACGCCCCGCCCCCCCCCCCCCCCCCCCGGTCGCGCTTGCTACCGTTGCTGTCGTTGTTGATGTCTGCTGTTGGCTGAGATTGGCTATGGGAATCGCCATCGCTGTTTGTTGGGTCACTGCATACTGTTTTCCATTTGCCGTTCTTGATTATGCTATTGCTGTGTTGCCTTATCACGTGTGTTGCCCATGCCATTCTTGTCGTTGCACGTGTTTTCCATGCGATTTGCACATGTTGTGATTTGCACGTAGGTTGCACGTGGTTCCGCCATCGCCGTCTCGTTTTCGTAAGGCAAGTATCTTGTACGAATCTCTTTTGTTTCCCTGTACAAGCACTTTTTTGAAATACCGCAAGTAGATCTTCGTTTGGACTCGTTCTTCATGTTTTACCCATTGATGATCTTGGCCCTACCCGTTTGATTTGTTTCTTTCAATTCCATAATCGTAAATGGTCACAAACATTTCGTTACTACACCCATTACACAAACATGAACTAGTTCTAGATATTTGTCTATATGAATGCATGTCCATGAATCACCATGAGTTATAGATGTTTTGTTTGTATGTTAAACATTTTAATAATGTTTCCCTTTTGATGAGTTTGAGAATAGACATGGTTTGCTGATTTGAATATCTATTAAATTCTGATTTGCATTACACATTAACGTAGATCCATCGTAATTACTATTGATGTTATAATTCATGCAAAAGTGATTTCATTTACTGCTGTCCTGATTTGGAATGACATATTAAACCTTGTTAATGTCAAAATAATAACTAAGTTTGTGAATATGAAATGTAGGCCGCTGTTTCTAGTTTTCAGAACTTTTGACGGATCTGAAATCTGATCTGTAACTTGCGAGATATCACACTTTTAATACTGTTGTGTCGCAATTTGAAGATTTCTGATTACATGATTTTTGGCATGAGTTATTGATTAAAATATCTGCTAATAGTAAAATTTAAACTTGATATTAATCTGGATATGACTAGACATGATTAGGAGTCACCCCCAATTTTGTAGAATTATTTGATAAGTTTTCTGACTTAATAATATATTTATGCAAACATTATTATATAATTGCTCCCTGCATGCTTGTTCAGTAAAGAACCTCAGTTTTGACCTGATTCTATTTGTCATTAATTAAAATTTATTGAATGAGAATTCTGGCTCTATGGAATCCATAACATCTAATAATTTTGCAATTCGATTTACGAATTGCAAGATATTCATATTTTCGTACAGTGACGCCTGAATTCCAGAACGCAGTCTAAAATATACATCACCCTGCTTAATTAGCTGAAATAGTAGATTAATTTAAGTATTAAAATCTTAGATTAATTGTACATACTTAACACTATTAGGAGTTTAAAAATGATTTTTATGAAATTTTTAAATGATTTTTCAAGTCATTTATGTTCATAAGTATCTAACTCTTACTTGCTGCCTGAACATGTAATCTGTAAAGAATAAGAATTGGAACCTAGTTTCTATAGCTTTTATATGTTGTATGCATATGCGCTGGAACCGGAAGAGAATCTAGTTTCTAGAACTTCTGACGGATCCAGATTTTCTTTTCTGTAGTAACGGGAATTCCAGTTTTGGTGCAGCAACATCCTGCTGTCCAGAATTGGAGTTCTTGTAGTTTCAAAGTTTATAATTTTGTTTATGACACCCGAACATGGTTTCCAACCAGTTAGACCCTATTTTCTGTCCTTGTCATGTTTACCTGTCCCTGATTGTGCACATTCATGTCTGTGTTAGTAAAAAGATTAAGTAATCATGTCGGGGTTAAGGGAAAGATCTAGTAGTGGACAATATAGGAAGGTGTACACGGAAGGGGGCCCGTGTTTCCCATCTGTTTGCATGAATACATGATTATATGATTCATGAGTCCATTTATCCGTTTTGGTTTATCTGTTTTGCCTGACTGCATTCTTCCCTATAGGATGGTGTACTCGGAAGGGGGCCCGTAGGTCTGACCTGTTTGCATGAATACATGATTACATGATTCATGAGTAAGTTTATCCGATTCGGTGTATTTGTTTAGCCTGAGTACACAGCCCTATGGAATCCATGTGGTATGGGACGCATCGGTGATGCATTAGATATGATTAAATAAAAGAATTAAGAATAATATTTTTCACCAGCACGTTCCTGTCACCAGTTTTATGTTTATATGATATCTATTATAAGTTTCATGTTTATCTGATATCTGTTACAAGTTTACTTGTTATCTGAAACAATATGATAACGATATAACAATGAATTCAATGGATCAATAGGAATCAGTAAGATAGGACGATTACAATAATCAGTATCATGGTAATCAATGTAATAGTTATATACAATGATTCAATATTCGATAATAATGTTCAATGGTCGATGTTAATAACACTTAGATAATATTAGATATCAATAGAAACTATGGTGTACAATATGCATTGTCGATGTTGTGTCAATTCTTAAGTCGATTAATTTTTTTAGCCTATCTAATGCACGTACTACTGCATCGCATAACTACAGGTTCGATGCATACAATCAATTTCGTTTAGACTCTAGCAGTGAATTCTATAGATCATATGTCGGTACGATAATCACTGATACGATAGCAATATTGTTGTACGATACATTATAATGATACACTGATACACTGATACGATACACGAAAGATTGGGGTACTGTAGTCAGCGCTCCAACAATCCATCCGTAAAACACTGGCCGATAAAGTCACTATATTATTCACTACCCAAGTCAATCCTTTAAACCTCGGCTTGTTAAGTTAATTATTTTATCAATGCAACAATACATTATGCAATTAGAGATATGAGATGAACGATAGTAACAATAAAGGAACAATAGGATGGTAATTTGGATAGAATAATGACAATAGCACATTAGGATCATGGAATGCAACAGATACACTTCAATTCATGCAATACAATGATATATGTATAATTATATTAAGAAAACCTGGAAAATGAATTTCTGGACATCAAGAGGTCACTGTACAAAAATCAATTTTTCTGCTGCCACAGAAATCAAAAACTGAAACCGTTAGAAATTTTGTAAACTAGACTTCCACATGATTCCAATGCATATTTAAAATACAAAATTCGACACAAGTAGCTAGGTCAAACACATCATTCTTCACAGATTATATGTTCTGACTGAAAATCAACTTCAAGTTGTTATATCTTTAGAATCACCGAAAACTCAATTATAAATTCAACAAAATATTCATTAGACTGCTAAACATGTTAACTATCATTCTGAAAATTATCAGAGCATTATTCTAATATTAACTTAACCTTTTAATACTTTAAACATGGAAACATACATAAATCTAAAATTCTGGAAATAAAGCACAGTAGTAGTAAAATCATCATAACTTTTGCAATACAGCTCAGAATTTAAAGATCTTAGATGTTCTAGAAACTAGAGACATAGGGCTACAACTCTTATTCAGAAAGTTATTTATTTTGAGATCAATTACTGGGTCAAAAACTACAGGAAAAATCCAGACAGCAAGTAACGTACAGAATTTCGATATTTTTCATGAAATAAAGTAATTTAGCATGATGGTTCCATTTCAATTAGTCAATAAACTTCATAATCAGTATGGCAGGTATAATAGCATGGTAAGCATCATTAAGAATACACACATATACAGTGGATTAATTACACAATTCATCAATCAATTATTCAAGCAATCAACCTAGTATTTAATTCTACGATAGTATCTTTGTGTAATGATTATATGAACAACTCCTATTTTCAATACTATATGAATGCATTAAAGATTCAATCTTTAGAGTCAACAAAGGCACGAAGTCGAGAATATTCCGGTTACCTCGTGTAAACCCTCAATATACTCAACGAAAAAGGAATAACAATATACGATCCGATGAACAATTGGATCTACTTGCAAGAATTTCAATAAAAACTTAAATTTGATACAATGTTCAATTCAAGAGGAAAAGTGACTTGCCGTATAAACGATTAATTCGAATACTAAAGAATAACGGAATGGGAACCCCGGAGCAACGAACCCATGAACTCATGATCACACATGTGCACACTACGTGCTCAAACAAACCAAAGCTACAGCAGCTAAGAGCAGCAACAGTAAAGAGCGGCAATCAGTAGGTAGGGCAAGGGGGGTTGACGTCGGTGGCGTCGACGAACAGCATCGACAGTCCAGGTGGCATGGCGACTGCTAGACGGTGCTGACTGCTGTTGTCGATCAGAAAGAGGAGCATAGCGGGGCGTCGATGGGTTGGGAGGCTGGCGTCGCTCGGGAGGAGGGTGTAGACAGCGCTGGGGATCACCGGAAGTGGTGGGTTTCGGCAGGAAAATGAAGTGCAGGTGGGGGGTTTGGCTTATGGGAGAAAGAGAGAGAGAGAGAGAGAGAGAGAGACGACTAGGTTTAAGGTTTCTATTTTGTGTCTTTAGGGTATGCAACAGGGTTGTATTTATACAGTGCAATCAGGTTGTTGGGTTAATGGGATAGGATCCAATAATAATGGGGTTGGGTCTAAAAATAATTGCAATTGGGTTTTGGGATCAATAAGAGATGGAATTAAGGACAATATGGTTCAAATAAAATACTCACAACCAAATAAAAATGGGATCAACAAGAAAATTGTTCAACAAGAAGGTTAAGAGTAATTCATGAACAAAATTTGATAAAGATGATCAAGGAAAATAGAATATTTTATTCAAGTGCAAATAAAATATTACAATGAAGAGAAAAAAATTGAAAAGAACGAGAACAGTAGGTAGAATCCTACCCACCTTACAATAAAATTTCTTCCTCGAAATTTAAGCAAGTGGTAGTAGGGTAACTCTGAGAAAATAAAAGAACCGCACAAAAAGATGGAGGAAACATCTTCTAAATCTCTTCCCCAAGATCCTAAGTCGACTCACCTGGTGAGTGAGGATTCCAAGGAACATGAACCAATTTGATGACCTTATTCTTCAAAATCTTCTCCCGTTGGTCCAAAATCGAAACCAGATGGATCTCACAGGACAAATTTTGTAGCATCATAGAATATTAAATAATGTTTTTGAGATTAATAAATGAATTAAAGTGATTTTTAGTGATTTAATAAACATTTTTCTGAAATTTATTTTTTTGCACGTTAAAAACAAGTGCAAATATTTATTGAGAAACTGAAAGTCAAAACTTATTTTTGGGAAACCTAATATTTATTAGTAGGTATTATTTATGATTTTTTTGGATTTTTATGATATTTATTTGGCATATTTGCAAATATTACAAAAGATGGGCTTTTGTGCAAAATTACCATTTGGAGTAAAAATTTTTGATTTTCAGTTTTCTGGATTGAGCATGATCGCTATCCAACTCAAAGGTAAAGAGTTTAATTTTTATTCTAATAGATTTGGTTTATTTTGCAAATTTGTTAAAGAATGGTCTTTTTGGAAAATTGCCACTTAGAGGCAAAAATTACAAAATTTATTTTTTGGGTTTGAATCTAATGCCGGCCAGATCTGGAGAGCTTATTTTTTATTTTAATCTCAAATAAATTGGTTAATCTAGTTACTTAGTATAAATGATCTATATATGTAAAGATATATTCTAAAGGGATATTTTGCAAAATCTTCACATAACCCTAAAAACCCAGATTTTGGCCTATATTATGGCTTCTACAGCCGTCCCCCTTCTACACAAAATCAAAGGTTTTCTTTATTATTAATTTCTTGGAGTTTCGAAGTGAGGATCTTGGATTTTGCGAGAAAGGAGCTTTCTTATTCTTATTATTTTTTGGTTGATTCTTCAATAAGGTGAGTGACATATGTTTGATTTCTTGTTGTTGTCTATGCATGTTATATATGAAGATTTGTTTAATAGAATACATGATAGATGGTTGAATGATGAAGTGATGATGAATGAGTAATTAAAAATAGAACTTTGTGAATAATATGCAATGAATGATTAAATCTAGTGTATAGATGACTTAAGAATGTTAAGAACTTAGTAGGAATCATGGGTATGTTGTTTTCTTTCATATTCTTACTGATTTGATCGTGTATAATGAGTTGTATGATGTATAATACATATGGATGATTAAAGTTGGGTTCTTTACCGTGTATGCATATGTATATTCTGTTTTGATGTTTGGATGAAAAAATATTTGACTAATACATGTTGTAATTGCATATAATCATGGGCCAATTAATCTAACTAGTTGTGTATGTATATAACAAGTTGAAAGTGTAACGCCCCGATCTCCCCGTAACTGGGAAACCGTGACACATGCCAAGATCTTCTCTTCAATTAGTCACGATACACAGAAAAAAAATTTAAAAACTTTTCTTCAACACAGAGTTACTACGCAGTAATTACAATTATCAGTTTGTAATACCAAACTATACTGCCTACCCCTTTTCTTTTCCTTTTTGACTCCAAAATCAATTCTTCCAATTTCTATATCACTTTAAACATAAACTAAAATAGTTATGTTTCAAAGAAAATTTGGGCAGAGTCTCCCTTGTATTTTTTGCCCAAAACACAGAAAAGCTTACGGAATTTTGCTCTAAATTCCGTAGCTTACATCACAGGCAATAATAATATGGGCTCCCCAGGCCAAAATGAGCATCATCACACAGGCAATATATATATATGCTCTGGGGACCAAACTCATAACGGTTTAACAAATATCAATTAAAAAGCATAAATTTCTTTGAAAACGTAGTAAGTTTTTAGAAAATAACCTGTAAAAACCTACCACGACGCCCGGCACTCCACAACGAAATGGGTACGGGTCCAAACCATATCCTGCTGCCTCACACTATACTCTTCGTCATCATCCTCATACTTATACATCAAAAATACAATTTAAAGCATAAATCTTTACTATTTACAATTAAACATAACAATGAATTTTAACTGGAACTCCACTCCACGAAACCTGTACCTACACCTCACCTCTGCACTGCTGAGGACCTGTAACAGTAGGGACCTAGGGTAGTCCAGGGACTCCCTAACCCCCAAACACTAAGGGGTTAGCCATTTCTGGTGTGAGTATAATTTATTAAATAAGTAAATAAATTAAACTTACAAGTAAAAATATAACGAACTCACAATTTCCAAGATAAACAAATCTTACTTGACATCTGAATATGTAAACATCATAAATGGGATTTCACATCAAATACTCTCTGAGTCATCACCTGTATGTATATCTATACCCGCTCACAACATACTTATACTTAGTAACCCTTTGAATAACCACCCATAATACAATATTGATTTTGTTTCCTTATCTCATGTATCCCATCATAAACATATGCCTTCATCCTCATACTACCACATTCATTCATGTCCAACCTCACATCTCATTTCACCTTACCATTTACTTACATTTTATCACAATACACCCCATATCCCAACATAGTTTGGTAATAACACAATCACATCCCAAGCCCATAGCTTGGTTATTAATCTACTCCAACTATCACACTCGCAATTTATCTCGAATGGAAAGGACACGTGTACATATAATTTGTGCCAGTGTATGTTATGACTTAACTCTAATGCAAATTACCAATACAATGATACTCTTATTCTAATGCAAGATTACTAATGCGATGATGCTCTTATTCTAATGCCAGATTTACTAGTGCGATGATGCTCTTATTCTAATGCCAGCAAGTCTCCGAAGCAACATGCAGCCCATAAATACATGCGCCCCATCTCAAGCCGTTTCTCCATATATAGGGATTTGAACCCGCGTTATGAATTTCTAATTGTACACAACCTGTTCCTGACAGATACTACATGACTGATGAGGTTGCACATGTGGTCAAGTCCCACCAATGCAGTGGGCTCATGGTGTCTATGTTTGCCACTACCACCCGGTACACCGGACCTCACTTAAAAACCAGACGAACACAGGGTCTTCCGAACCCATAACTCATAGACCCCAATCTATGGCCTGTTCGCTTCCCTCTGGCCAAGGACCCGACGAAGTTCCGGGGTCCATCCCCCTAGCTTCGCCGCCTTATCATGGCACTTCAGGAATTAACAATCAAGATACGCAACCCGTGCTCCCAACTCGTGCGAAGACACCGGACGTATCCCTTTTGACGGGAAGGCACAACCCAATATCACCACCTAAGGCCTGCTTCGAGGGACAAGTTGGTCGTAAGGCGCTACCTACAACCAACTCCTCTCTTTTCGGCAAACGGTCGAAGTAAAATGATCTTTATAAGTCACTACCTTAATGATGTTCCTAACCCTAAACAATCCTAGGAATGACAACATTACACAACATGCTAGGTCTTAAATTAGACTTCGCAAGATAACTCTATTAGGCTGCTCAACCTAAACTCACCAGAATTCCCCAGGATCTGGTTCATGGCCTATCGATCCAAGACCCCGGCAATACGAACGTATTCGCATGCTACTACCTGAACTTGGATTTCGTCACACTCCGGTCCGCAATCAACGGTTAAGATCTGACGGCACCCGCGAAGTAACTCGTCCACAGTCCCTTAGGAGTAAGCTAAACACACGTCTTGATGGTCGATAGCCCTAGGGCAATGATGTCACCCTAGACGAGCACAACAAACTGCGTATTAGCTAAGAAGCTACATACGAGTAACCAAAAACACATACGAGCTAAACAGCTATGTATGGGACCAACAGCTACATACGGGCCAGTCGAGCCGCGTATGAGACAACAACATGCATACGAGCCAAATAAGCTCCGTATGAGACCAACATCTACATACGGGCCAGTCGAGCCGCGTATGAGACAACAACACATACAACAACCATACAGGTAATCAAACCTAGAAGCAATCAACTGTGCTTACTAGCAAACTTGATCCTCTAAAATTAGAAGTAACAAAAGAATCTACTATAATCAACTTAGCATGGGTTTCTTCTAAAATCAACTCATCATGGCATACCTACTATAATCGACTCAACATGAGTTTCTCTCTAAAATCGACCCAAACATGATATTCTACTACAACTTAACCATGGGTTTCTTTCTACAACAATTCAAGCATGGATCTAATACAACTCAAGCATGGTAGTCCTACTTACTAACTCAAACATGATAAGTCAACTAGAATGTCACATGGGTTCCTTTTTTTTTTTTTGACATAGACAACACTCATCTTTATGCTATTCTCTCAAGTTCTACCATTCATACTGTTTTATAGGATCCCTTTGATCCATAAATTTTTTATATCAATACTTTAGTTTATTCGAACTTCTTCAAAACATCAAAATACGTATATAAACCATACACCCATATTTTGATATCATCATCTAAATATAACTCATCCATTATATAGGTTTTTATATACTCAAAATAGTTAATATTCACCATATTTTTACAATCACAAAAATATGTAAAATAAATCAATACTCACATATTCTTTATCCCACAAAATATATTAATATACTAACTCACATATATTTTTAAACCACAAAAATATATAAATAATATAACTCACATATTCATCAAACTACAAAAATATATAATAAACCAACTCACTTATTTCTTTAAACCATAAAATACACAAATATATAAACAAATTAACTCACATAATACATATGATAAATCATACTCACCTAATTTTTAACACACCAAAACACATAATAAATTAACTCACATATGTTTTCTTTATAATCACAAAATACGTATAATAAATCATACTCACTTATTCCGCGAAGATCCAAAGCGCCGTGCCGCCTCGCATCCAATGGTCGCAATATATCCTATCACCAAATTTCAAAGCAATTAAAACTCAATTTATCCAAACCAATCATAAAAGCTAATAACGTTATCCCAAATATCACACAAGCGTTTATTGAACGCTTGGGATATGCACGTGCGATGCACGTAATAAACTAATGTCTATGGTATTTTCATCCCTAATTAATTACTAAAATCGCCTCTAAAATATTCTAGTAGCTCAACTATGATTTCTACTACTATCCGAGAATTAATCCATACCCATATAGTTCTCTTTTTCAAATCCAAAACCTTATTTTACTAACAACTCACAATCTCTCTAATAACCTACTAATTTTTCCCATCTACAATTTCCAACATCTCAAAATCTCTCTACCCTAACATTCCTACTCAATAAAATTAACCCAACTAATTTCTATACAATAAAATAGTTAGAGTTTATACCTTCCGAAATCCAATCGAAAATCCAATGCTACTACGATGTAGAGAATCCCTCACTTAGTCCACCCCTCACTTTAATTTGGAATTGGTGAAGAAATGGAGGGGATTTGGAGCGGGGAAGGAATCGATCGATGGGTTTGATTTTGGTTCTTTCGATCGGGATGGAAGGAAAGAAGGAGAAGAAGAGAACGGAGGTGGGGTCGGGGTTTCTTTCGATCGCTGGCTGGGCGTGGACGAACGGGAGGAAGGGGGAGGGAGGTCAGGTGTTTTTTTGGGTTGGCATCGAATCAAGAAGGGAGAAGAAGAAGGAAGGTGGGAATGGCGATCGGGGTTTGTTTCGAGCGGCCGGCGTGGACGAACGGGGGGAGAAGAAGGGTGGTCGGGGTTCTTTTGGGTTCGGCATCGAACAAGACGGAGAAGAAGAAGAAGAAGGGGACGGGAGTGGGAGTGGGGGTCGTTGGTTGGAAGCGAACGGAGAAGGAAGAAGTAGGGGAAGGAGCTGGAGTGGGGGACCGGGGTTTCATGGGTTCGGTTTGGGAAACAAACGGGAAGAGGGAGAAGGGAGAAGAAGGAGAAGGGGAGGAGAGAAAGAGAAGGGGTTTTTTTGTAAAAATGTAAATAAACAATAATAGATGATAAATATCTAAGGGAATGTTGCATATAAGCCCTCTAGCTTCAATACATTTCAAATAAAGCCCAACTCTCTATTCTAGTAATTTCAAACAATACAAAATACATTAAAACTACTTTGTAGATAATTCGTATAAAATAATTTAATCTTGAAAATAGTAATAATATAAAATAGACAATATATCTTATATTTCTCAATTAAGATAATTTATTATCAAAAAAATACAGTCGCGTGCAATTCTCAATTGTGCACGGATTTCGATGCAAAATAGCCATATGCTATTTTTCGGGTCGTTACAGAAAGAGAAGTTTTGAAAACAAAAGATCAAGTTTTTCATGGTTGAAGTTGGGTATTTGACTTCGGGTCTGATTGTACATAACCGAAGCTTGGATATTTTGTGTTTTGTGAAGTTTTCAATTGTATCTTGACTTCTATATGTTTTTTTTTTGATATATCGGATAGAGCTAAAAGGCTCCAGCCATCAAAAAATATTAATCAATAAAGCAGTAATAATAACAATTATCAATTGTTTTACAAGAGGTAAAACAGAAATAAGCGCAAAATTAAAGAACTACAATAAGAAATACAATAACAGGCAGCCAGACAGAGAGCATAAATCATGGCAAGACGCACCGCACCGTTCACAAGGAGCTAAGAAAACGGCCCGGAGGCGCAGGCAAGAAGGAGACCAAAGTCGCAATTCCGTACTCGAAAAAGGAGCTAGACCTAAGCAAAAGATCCAAGAAAACTGGAGGATTAAACCCTCCCCACGACGACATCCAATTCCACTAGCAGTCAAGAGGGACTCTAGTGGCACAACGGCGGTAATGCACTTCCTACACCAGGGATGTCAACGAGAAGGTATTACTCAACTGTGCCCTAGCTGAAAAGCTGACACGGGACCTGCTTCATCGCAAGAAGCCGAGCACTCACTCGAATCTTCGAACAATCGAAAACTTTCTTATTGTAACCTCGCTTGACTGGGGGATGGGCAGCCCTCGCAGAAGGGGGCAAAAATGCCTCAATGTCAGTTGAAGCACCGTCTACAATGATGGGGCATGGAGGGGAACTGAGGCTGCTGGGAGCAATCGATGAGGCCGATGGGATGGGCTTGGTAGAGCCGGCCCAACGGGGAAAAGAAGGGGCATCAAGAGTCATAGAATACTTGAGGGGAAGGGAGACCTGATAGAGCCATGACTGAGCCCCTAAAAGTTGATACCAAGAGTATAGGCAGCCTGGATAATGAACAGAGAACGCTGAGCGTAAGGGATCAGAGATCTTCAAAGCACAAGGGTAGTTATAACCTACAGCCGGGGCCTTAAGATAAACAATAGCTCTGTTAGGCTGCATAAAGGGATCAGAAATGTGGGAGTGCAGAACAGTCTCCTTCGCACAACAAGGCTGCGAAAGATACGAGAAATAGGATTTAAACCAGTCAGGATTTTTACCCAAAATCTCAAACAATGACGGAGCTGCCGAGAAAGGGCGAGGGCGAGCTTTGGAAGGGTTCATACGAGGGTTGGAGACAAAGTTCGTAAATACTTTACGATCCTTAAAAAGGAAAGCAATGTTAGGCCTATGAAGAGTAACTAGGGATGCGCGAGGAGAAGAGATAGTTGAGGAGGAGTTTGACGTTGACAGAGCAACAACAACAGAGGAGTCGAGCTCCTTGCTCTTATCCCTACTGTGCTTACTAACAAGCTATTCCGAAGCTTGCACTTTAAAAGGGGGTAATTAAGAAATGTGAGGAGTTTGGCTGGTAAGGAGTGACCTTTAGGCCAGCCAAGAAGTTTTTGGAGGGAGAAGCATCGGCTGCGAGAGTGACCGAGCTTCTCACAGAATAAATACTTCATTTTATTCATACATACTCTCTTAAGATGCCCAGGAAGGAGGCACCTGAAGCAGACCCGATGATGATCGGGCCTACACGGCGAAAGGGAGTTAGAGAAGATGGGAGAACCCTGAGAGGGGTTGAAGATATCCCAAGGAGAAGAAGATAATTCCCGCTTCGAGTCCTGATCCGTAGCTGAACAATAAGAGCTCGCTACAGACTTGAGAGGATTCATGGAAGAAACCTTTCTAAGCATGGAGCAAAACAAAGCTCCAATAAAAGAAAGGTAAAGGATAAAGAAGCCACTAACAGAAAGGAAACACACCCACAAGAATAAGTGTAAATAGTGATAGATAAATACAGCGCCTCTCAAAGAGGAGAAGCCGCACTCTCCAATCGGGAGAAAAAGAAAGGAGAAAATAGAGAGAATGAGAGGATAGATTGAACGGATGAGGTAGAAGAAAATCTCGGTCAGAGCACCGAAAAGAGCAGAAATAAACGCTAGCAAGAAGATCCCCAATGAAAGGGGAGCACAATGCCAGAACTAACAATCAGACAACCCGACTGATATCACAGCTAATGGGACACTACTCAGCACACAGAAGTAGCAGCGATGCAAAAGAAAAATTACCAAACTGATGAACAACGGTCAAGTTACGATCCCAGGAGATGGCTAGCGGACGGTTACAACTGCGCTAATTAATAAGTTAATTAACACTGCTAAAGGGAGAGCAGGAGAAGGGAGAACCAGAAGGTCGCTATAGTGGGATCAATTCGAAAGGGTAAAAACACTCCCGCACCGACCTGAGGCTCGGAAAGAGCAGACGAGAGTACGGAACTAAGATACGTTCCAGCACTAAAGGAGATGGAGAAGGAGGAGAATAAGGGAGGGTAAACGTAGAAAACGATGCTAGGAGATTGGCAAGAAATGCCAGAGACAAACCCAAACTCCACACTAATACCGGAGTTGACAATAGCCACACAAAACTAAGAGTTGAGGAAGGTCAGTGAAAACACTTACAGCGCTGGTCGACCTTGGTACGAACCTGACGATAGATCTCCGGGCCGGCGGTGGGAGTACTAGTAGCTGTGAGGCCTCCGAACACCTTCAGACGCGAGCGGAGATGGAAACGAACCAATATCGATGGATCGAGCACAGCTGAACAGGTAGCGGTCGGCTACAACCGTGAATATGGCTGCTCTAGGATCTGCACTAGCAGTGGAGGAACGCACCCACGATAGGAGAGACAAACACCGACGGGGAGTGGGGGACACTCACACCAGACGTCGGCGAAAACACGAACGAGACGAGGGAAGGGGGAAAAGGAAAAAGATCAGATCTATAGGAAAAAGGAAAAGGGTTTGGAGCGGATGATTAGCTGAGGAGATTTAATGAAGGTCGGAAGGGGATAAGAGGGAAGGAATGGCCGGATCTGGGGGGGGAGAGGAGCTTTTTTGAGCTTTTTTGAAAGTTTTTTTAATCACCGTGTACTCTTTCTTATCTCCCCCTTTTTCTGATGTTTGCTTTCAATATGGTCTTGACTTCTATATGTTGAGAATGAAATTAACAAAATACTACTCATACACAATGATTCTTGATGTTTTAACTGATGTATATGCACTCACATACATACATACATACATACATATATATATATATATATATATATATATATATATATATATATATATCTAATACTATAATGGGAGAACCCCTTAGTCAGTAACCCAACCCGTGCAACGCACGGGTTGGGTTACTTTGGTAAATATTTTCGAAAGTGGACCTGTTTGGTAAATATTTTCGAAAGTGGATAAGTTTGAAAATTATTTTCTTTTTACTTATGGACTAACTTGGGTAAATATTTTCGGAAGTGGAGCTGTTTTGTAAATATTTTCGAAAGTGGATCGGTTTGGAAATTATTTTCTTTTTACCCTTTTCATTATCCTTCAATTTTTTTCACGTGCATGTGTGCACGTGTATGATACTTGTATATATATATATATATATATATATATATATATATATATAGTCCCCTTCGGTTGCACACTACTTTTGGTGAGCACTCCGTGAGCACTCACGAACTAGAGACCCTATGAAAAATCCGAACCGCTCATATTGTTCTATATGCCTTAGATAGCCTAACAATAAAAAATCAAGTAATTTGAAGTTCATTTGCCCATCCATCAAGCTGTTAGAATTTTAAGCCATACAATTTTGTGATGATGTAAATTATGGGCAAATGAACTTCAAATTACTTGATTTTTTATTGTTAGGCTATCTAGGGCATATAGAACGATATGAGCGGTTTGGATTTTTCATAGGATCTCTAGTTTGTGAGTGCTCACGGAGTGCTCACCAAAGTAGTGTGCAACCGAAGATTTCTCTCTCTATATATATACACACACACACACACACACACACACATTTATACATATTCCTGATTTGAAAAAGTTTTTGTTTAAAATTGCTCTTTTATGGATTTGATGAGAGTTTGATTTAATTTATGAACTTTAGTATGTTAGAAAAGTTGTATTTGATCATCTCAGGATTTTTATTTCACAAATTTTTGCTTTTAAAGATTATAAACTATGTATCAGTAGAAAAGTGTACGAAATTCAAAGGTGTGTTTTCTTGAACATGTTTGTCGGCCACACCCATTTAACACACACAGTGTCGGTTGACTGTCGATTGTGGGTTTTTGGATTTTTAGCACGACAGTCGACCGCTGTCTTTTGAACTAACATGTCGGTCGATCGTCAGCTGTGAGGCTGATTGTTTTGCTGAGTTTTTCGTAGTTTTTCTTGAACGATTATTTCTTCGAACTTGGAGATTATTGATCTACTGTTTTAGATAATATTTTTACTACAGATTACTGTATTTTACAGAGAGTTATATTTTAATTAGTAATGGAAGTTAATTGGTATTTCTTTGGCTTTAGAAAACGAATTATATATGGATTTCGAGGAATTGATGTTTTATGATTTTTCTATGACTTCAAAATACGAAACTCAGTTGTTTAAGAGATTAAATCCCAGGTTGTTACTTTTGGAAATTTGTGGGTATTTGGATAAATTTGGATTTTTTTGGTTAAAGGAGTTTTCTTAATATGAATGAATTGGGATGGAACTAAGAGTTTTAATGAAAAATTTTGTGTTGATATTTTGATTTGTGACCTTCTAGAGTTTGAGTGGGGTTCCTGTAAATCGGCAGATGAGATTTTTGTGGATATTGGTCAGTTTGGGCATTGGGGTTATTTTGGTGGAATTAAGTCCGGCAGGGTACACCAACTCTAGAGAGGGAAAAATTGTCTTAATAATAATCAACCTAAGGACAAGAACTAGTAGAGATGTGATAGAACTTGGGAAACGTAAGTATGGGCTATGTTGTTAGTCCAACGGATGTATTCCAGGACGGTGTTGTGTCCCGAGAGGAAAGTTGGTATGTTCGCGTGTTGAGGGTCGGCAGGCCTATTCACGGAACATACGATGCATTTGCATATCGAGGGTTGGCGGGCCTATTAACATGATGTACTGTGTATTTGCACGTCGAGGGTCAGCAGGCCTATTCGTGGGGTACACGGCAGGGAGGTAATTCTCCAGTTATTAGAGCTATCCTTACATGATGCTTGCGCATCGAGGGTTGTCAGGCCTATTTGCGGTGTATTCTAGATCTTGTTTCTATCACCGTAGTAGGATTAGTTGCATAACGAGGGATTTAACCCTATAAAGTGGAGAACGATAAGGGCTTGCACCTAACCTATGCAGTATGGATTGAATAGAATCCGACAAGTATGCATTAGAGAGTCATCATACTGTATTTGTGTTTTCTTGACTTGTATTATGCAAGTTGTTTTCTGTTTTCCTACACTTGACACTTAGCTTAGGTTCACTTGATGTTTTCGTGCTTTATTTTTCGTTATTTCATGTTTCATTGTTGCTACTGTTGGAATGTGTTGATTATGAATTTATCCTTTATGTTTCATTTAAATTGTATTTTTTTTTATGTCACTCACACCGTTATGGCTGACCCCTATAGTTTTTGGGTTAGGGTTATCTCTAGCCTCATATTTTGCAGGTAGGTACCGTTAGCTTGGGATTGGATGCATTTGGTAGAATGATAATATGGCTTATGTAAATAGTAAAAGAATGTGTTGTAAAAGAAAGAAATTGTAATTCAAGGTGTTTACTTTCTGCTTTGCTATGTAAAGAGTTGATGTAATAAAAGTTGAAAAATTATTCTTTGTTTTGGCTATGTTTACTGTTACATTAAGGTGGATGCCAGGAATTGTGCCACGTATTTTCATATTTATTTATTGGAAATTTGGGGCGATACAGAGATTGGTCGAACAGACAATTTCGAGTAGTCAATAACATGACTATCATCCCTAACATACTTCAAGAGTTGGGAGACATGGAAGACATCAATGCGAGTCTATAGGCCACCTTGCCTACTCGCTCCACCACATCAAACGGGCCAATTAATCTAGGGCTTAGCTTGTCCCTTCCTCCAAATCGGATAACACCTCTCCATGGTGATACCTTGAGGAACACATGGTCCCCTACTTCTAATTCCAACGGTCTCATGTAAAGGTCTACCCATTTCCTCTGTCTGTCAAGAGCTGCCTGTAGATACTTCCTGATCAGGGCCACTGCATCGACAGTCCTCTTGATGAACTCTGACCCCAAAAGTTTTCTCTCACCAATGTCATCCCAACACACTGGTGATCTACACTTCTGACCATACAAAGCTTCATACAGAGCTGCCTTAAGACTTGCTTGGTAGCTATTGTAGTATGAAAACTCCACCAAGTGTAGATGATCTTCCCCAAGACCCTCCAAACTGAAGAACACAAGACCTCAACATATCCTCCAATGTTTGAATAGTCCGCTCGGATTTTCCATCTTTCTGTGGATGGAATGCAATACTGAATCTCAGCTCACTCCAAAGACTGTTCTGAAGACTCTCCCAGAATTGAGATCTGGATCTAGTATCTCTGTATGATATAATGCTGACAGGGACCCCATGTAATCTGACAATCTCCTGCATGTACTTCTCTACAAGGCTCTCCGTAGACTGACTCACTCTGAACGGAATAAAATGAGCACTCTTCGTCAAGCGATCCACAATCACCCAGATTGCATTGTGTAGTTGATTAATGAAAGTACTTCTCTACAAGTTGATTAATGAAAGTACTACTCATAAAATTAGTAGTTGAATTGTGATGAATGGACCTTTATGTTGATATAGATGTGGACTATTATAAACATGTGTATTGGTTGAATTAAGAACTAATTTCAGTAAATTATCACTACGAAATCATTCAATAAAAGACTAGTAGATCAATTTGGCAATGTCGAAAATACAATGTATTGTAGTTTAATAAATGACTTTTGGATTTGTGTGTAAAAACATACATTTCATTAGCACAAAAAAAATATTTTCCCCACTGGTATGAACTTATATGAATGAGGATTTAATCTGGAAGTTTTTAGAAAATTTTACCAAAGCAATAAGAAACTATGGCTATTTGAATATCGAGTTGTTTTTAAAGCAGTACGAATATAATACAAATGGATTTTTAATTGGGTTAGTGACAACCCGAGCCAGTGGCTCAGGTGGTCTTGGACTGCGGTTTGCTTCTCTGTGTTGCACAGTTCGAATCCCAGGAGCAACACTTCTTTTTAAAAAATTCTCTAAAAACTAGTTAACAGCGAACCGAGAGTATTTATTACTCTCAGTCGCTCTTATATCTTGTTCGGCGACCGGCCTAGCGGTCTGAGCTCTGTGCTGTCTCGGTGCTGTGCCTGGTTCGATTCTTGGGTTCGGCATATATAAAAAATATTTTTTTTGGGGAGTTTTTGAAGTCCAAAAATTATGAAATAAATATGGTAATTCTCATAAAAATACAAGGAATTTTATAAGAGTGATTTGGGTATTATTTGAATGAAATACAATATGGTTTGTGAACAAAAGGCATAATTAGAGCTTTGGTTATAAGATACATACTTTGGAGTTTATAACTTATAAAGATTAAGTGGAAAAGGCTATTATAAAGTAATTGGCAAAAGTACTTTGTTGTGTGACATGATATGATTTTCTCACTTGTCAATATTGTGCAAAATATGAAGTATGAATGTTTATTAGTGATATCATGAAGTTGCATGAGTTCATGTATAATTATGGAACTTAGAAATCATGTTGATAAAAGAAAAGAAATTGTTGGCTATAATTATGAACTTTATGAGTTAAAAGTATTCACTATGGACTTGTGAACAAAGTGTAATCATGAATTGAAAGAGTATGAAAACTCGACATGGAAATTGTTATGAGTTGAAGATTGTGAAATGAAATTTGAAATTGAGTAGCTAAGTCTCCCCGGCATTGAGAAAAATGAATTGAGATGAAATTAGACCAAGGTTGGTCATGATGAACAAATGAATAAGTCCGGTTGATGGAGAGGCTAACTCTAGAGATTATTTTGTTCATGATTTTTAATAAAACTAAGGACTAGTACATAGTGGTGACGTGATGAAAGTAGAAGAAAAACATGGGTATGGGGGCCATCGGATAGCGGTGTGAGAGCGATCCACAGGCTGCCTGCTTGATGCGTCAAGACATGGCGTGGGCGCTACTCCAGAATTATCGTCCCGGTGGCGACGCTCGTGGGATGTTCGAGTGGCTATGGGTGGTGCCATTGTTCCATGGCGGAGGCTGAATTGTCCATAGGTTGCCTGCTCGATGCGTCGTGACAGTGCGTGGGATTCCCCTCCAGGCTGCCTGGACATGGGCTCATAGACCATAGGACATCTAAGACACTACCGTAGTTACAGTAGTAGTTTAAGACATAACGGGGGATTGAACCCTATCAAGATGAAGAACGAATAAGGGCTTGCCCTCGGACCTATGTAGTATGGGATGCATAGAATCTGAACAAGTGCGCATTAGTGTCATGTAACATAATAAACTGCATTAAGGACTAAGTGCACAATCACAACACGACATCAATAGGGTAGTCCCTTTAGTTTGAATGTGCCAAGTTTGTGTTTGCTAAATATGAAAAGTTAAGTTATACTATTTCCGGCATAGAGAGGATGGCCGTGTATAATGTTCGTCGGTTGAATAAACTGACGTACCCACAGTCTTATATGCAGGTAAATACCATGTTAAAGAGTAAAGAGGATGGATGCTTAAAGATTACATTATGCTGTTGTATCAAATTGTTGTATTTTACTTCCGCTGTGCAAAAGAAAGATGTAATTATGATGTAATCTCTGATGTATGATGAAAAGTTTTAATTTCCCTGTAAAATTGTACTAAAGAAAGTGAAAAGATCTTGTAGAACATCTCGAATTCAGTGTGTTTGGGATTCGGGGCGTTACAGAGTGGTATCAGAACCACGCTTTCTACACTTTCACACTTGTACAAATTTATAGGGAACGACACCATAGTAGTGGACATTAGAGTGTGTGTTTGAGTCTAGAGATTTAAATGTAAGTGACTTACATTTGTGTTGCTCTATGATTTATGCTTCTTCCTCTCTATTTCTAAGATGGCTGATCACTTCGACCCTGCTGGAGGCGATGACTGGCATATCATTGAGGAAGAGTACCATCCTGGACAGGCAGATTCCGAGGACGAGTACTATCCAGGGCAAGCTGATTCTGACGGTGAAGAATGGCCTGAATCCCGAGAGATCACCCCACCTCCGGATTCATCTGATGATTCTTCTTCTGACGAAGAAGAAGTACCAGTTCCAAGTGGTCTTGTGGCTTCTCTTCAGAGGCAAGTGGAAACCCTGAAGGAGAGAGTTGGATTATTGGAGGCTCAGCTGGAGAAGCGGAAGGCTGACTATTCTGTTCTTAGCCATCGGATTTGGGAACTTGAGAAGAAAAAGAACCTAACTGATGTGCTGAAGGATGAGGTTGATGAACTGCGGGAAGAACTTCGAGCAGCGAAGAGGACCCGTTGGAGTTAAAGTGTTGTAGCTTCTATTTCTTTCCGTTCTGATGTCAAAAATGTTTTTTAAATTCGAATGTATAAACTTTTGGAATTCAATGAAATGGAAGTTGGTTTAAATTCTTGTCATATACTTCGAATTTGACGGATCTTTTTGCATCAGAATATGTCGAGAAGAGGAGCAAGGAATGGAGAAGGTTTGGATCTGGAGACTGAGCTTGCTAGGGTCTACCAGACACTGAATGCAGTGGCTCAGAATCAAGGTCGAGGGCCGGCGAATCCAGTGCCCGAGGCGATTAAGCTGGTGGAATCGTTCAAGAGAATGAAACCACCCGTATTCGAGGGAAAGTCAGACCCAGATGCGGCTGACAACTGGATACGGCAAGTGGAGACAATCTTCGAGGTGTTGGAGACACCGGAGGGTAGCAAGGTCAAGTTGGCGACTTTGCAGCTGGAGAAGGACGCGGCGGTTTGGTGGCAATCCATGAAGAGGACCATGGGAGGCCTGTTGCTTGGCTGGGAGGAATTTCTGGAAGAATTCCGCAGTCATTATTTCCCCTCCGACGTCGAGGAGAAGAAGGCGATGGAGTTTCTGTCGCTTCAGCAAGGCAGCATGTCGGTGAGAGCATATGAGACCAAGTTCACTCAGCTCTCCAGGTATGCTCCAGAACTGGTGATGGATGAGGCCAAGAAAGCTCGCAAGTTCGAGCATGGTCTGAGGCCGAGCTTGAGGTCTCGTATGATACCCCTTGGTATCAGGAGATTCGATAAGCTGGTCAAGAGGGCAGCAGCGACGGAGGCGGATATGGAGCAGTTCCAAGTTGTTCAGAACAGGAGGAACAACTGGCAGTCTGGTAAGAGGCCTGCACATTCGGGGAGTTTCAGGGGGCAACCATCTGCACAGAGGTTCAAACCGACAGGGGCGAACGCTGTTAATGTGGCTGGAGGACCTGGAAACAATGTGGCGAGACCTCCTGCGGTGACTTGCTTTAACTGTGGGGAAGCGGGACACTACCGATCTCATTGTCCCAAACTTCAGCGCGGTAATAGCAGCGCACCAACGCAGCAGGCTGGGAAGAGGCCGTACCAATCAGGGCGAGTGTTTGCCTTGACAGAAGCTGATGCTGAGGAGGCAGATCAAGTCATCTCTGGTACGAGGGCTGGTGTTTAGAGTCTTTGTCATTTCTTTCCCTTTGTTTAGTGAGGCTGTTATGTAATGGTGTATATTATGTAACAGGCGAACTCTATCTTAATGGAATGAAAGCTGTCGTATTGTTTGATACTGGATCCTCTCATACATTTGTGTCTCCAAAGTTTGCTAAAGTGTTGGGAGTTGAACCGAAGATTTTCCCAGGCAAGATCTTATCAGTAGCTACTCCGTCAGGGGAAACTTTAACCACTAATCGGTATTATGCTGATTGCGAGATTGTGATTGGGGATAGAATCTTTGGCATTGATCTGATCGAGCTGACTATCTTGGGAGTCGATGTTATCATTGGCATTGATTGGATGTCGGTGTACAGTGCAAGCATCGAGTGTAAGACCAAGACAGTGACAGTGAAGGCTCCAGGTGGACCTGAAGTCACGTTCCAAGGGAAGCAGAAGTGTTCCAAGCTGGTGGCAACTATCCGCAAGGAAGAGACTCCTGTGGAAGTGCAAGGGATTCCTGTGGTTCGGGACTATCCGACTGTGTTCTTGGAAGATTTTCCTGGGTTACCTCCGCATCGTGATGTAGAGTTCAGCATCACTGTTCAACCGGGAAGTGCACCCATTTCTAAGGCACCGTATAGGATGGCTCCAGTGGAACAGGATGAGGTGAAACGGCAGATTGAGGAACTGTTGGGAAAAGGCTTTATTCAACCTAGTGCGTCACCTTGGGGAGCACCAGTGCTTTTGGTAAAGAAGAAGGATGGATCGATGAGAATGTGCATCGATTACCGGGAGCTGAATAAGGTCACTGTTCAGAATAAGTATCCGATTCCTCGAATTGATGACTTGTTCGATCGTCTACAAGGAGCAGCTGTATTCTCCAAAATAGATCTTCGATCAGGATATCACCAAGTTCGAGTGAAAGCTGAAGATGTGCATAAGACTGCATTTAGAACTCGGCATGGGCATTACGAATTCTTAGTTATGCCATTCGGAGTGACGAATGCACCTGCAATCTTCATGGACTTGATGAACAGAGTTCTGAGGCCGTTTATTGATTCTTTCGTCGTGGTGTTTATCGACGATATTCTCGTGTACTCCAAGTCAGAGGAGGAGCACACTGCGCATCTGGCAGCAGTTTTGCAGAAGTTGGAAGAGCAGCAGTTGTATGCCAAGTTATCCAAGTGTGATTTCTGGAAATCTGAAGTGGCATTCCTGGGTCACGTCCTTTCTAAGGAGGGAGTGGCAACTGACCCTCAGAAGATAGAGGCAGTGAGAGATTGGGCTAGGCCTACTACAGTGAAGGAAGTCAGAAGTTTCCTTGGGATGACTGGGTATTATCGGAGATTCATTCAAGGTTATGCTCAGATAGCTGTACCGCTTACAGGGCTGACCAAGAAGAATGTGAACTTCAAGTGGACTGAGCAATGTGAGGCGAGTTTTCAGGAGTTGAAAGATAGACTAACTACTGCACCTATTTTGGCTTTGCCTAGAGCAGGTGTTGAGTATGATGTTTATAGCGATGCTTCACATCGGGGGCTTGGTTGTGTCTTAATGCAAGAAGGAAGAGTAATCGCTTATGGGTCTAGGCAACTACGACCGCATGAGAAAAATTACCCGACTCATGATCTGGAGTTGGCTGCGATTATCTTTGCCCTGAAGCAATGGAGGCACTACGTGTATGGTGAGAAGTTGAATATGTACACGGATCACAAGAGCTTGAAGTATATATATCAGCAGAGGGATCTCAATCTGAGGCAGCGGAGATGGTTGGAAGTGCTCGAGGATATGCGACCTGAGATCAAGTATCATCCTGGAAAGGCTAATGTTGTTGCTGATGCACTTAGTCGCAAGAGCAGTTTGGCCAGTTTGATTACGACTCAGTGGCAGCTGATTGAGGAGTTGGATCGAGCAGGTATTGAGGTTGTCTTGCAAGGATTGGGAGCATCTTTGGCTCAGTTGAGGCTTCAGCCTACTTTGAATGCCAGGATCATTGCAAGTCAGGAAGTTGATGCTGATATTTTGGAGATGAAGGAGCAGGTCAGTGCTGGCAGGTTGCCCGGTTTTCAGATCAGGGATGGAGTGCTGTGGTTCGGAGATAGGCTGTGCGTTCCAAATCAGGCGGACCTGAAAGAGAGTATTCTTCAGGAGGCGCATGCTACTCTTTTGTCTGTACATCCTGGGAGTACTAAGATGTACAAGGACATCAAACAGCATTTCTGGTGGTCAGGTTTGAAGCGGGATGTGGCTGAATTTGTCGCGAAGTGTGAGGTTTGTCAGCAAGTCAAAGCCGAAAATCAGAGACCCGGAGGTCTATTACAGCCGTTACCTATTCCGGAATGGAAGTGGGATAACATCAGTATGGATTTCATCACGGGATTGCCTAAGAGTTCCAAAGGCAATGATGCTATTTGGGTTATAGTCGATCGACTTACCAAGTCTGCTCACTTTTTGGCGATGAAACTCACTGCTTCGATGGACAAGTTGGCTGAGATGTATGTTGGTGAGATTGTCCGACTTCATGGCGTTCCTTCAACTATTGTGTCTGATCGAGATACGCGGTTTACTTCGCATTTCTGGAGGAGTCTTCAGACAGCTCTGGGTACCAAGACAGATTTCAGCACTGCTTTTCATCCGCAGACCGATGGGCAGACCGAGAGAGTCAACCGTATTCTTGAGGATATGCTTCGGTGTTGCGTACTAGACTTTGGAGGCAGTTGGGAAAGGCATTTACCTTTGGTGGAGTTTGCCTACAACAACAGTTTTCAGGCTAGCATTGGGATGGCGCCGTACGAAGCTCTGTATGGCAGGAAATGCAGGACCCCTGTTTGTTGGTATGAAGTTGGGGAGCGTCAGTTGTTTGGTCCTGAGCTTGTGCAGCTAACTTCTGAGAAGATTGATCTGATCAGGAAAAGGTTGGTGGAAGCTCAGAGCAGGCAGAAAAGCTATGCAGACAACCGGAGAAGGGACCTTGAGTTTGAGGTTGGTGACTTCGTCTTCCTGAAGGTATCACCCAGCAAAGGTGTGGTTCATTTTGGCAAGGGCGGGAAGTTAGCCCCGAGGTTTATAGGCCCGTATAAGATATTGAAAAGGATCGGGAAAACTGCTTACCGGCTTGAATTACCGGAAGAGTTGTCTCAGGTGCACAATGTCTTTCATGTGTCTATGCTGAGAGGTTATATTCCAGACCCGAGTCATCATTTTCCTGAAGTGCCGGAAGGTTTGCAGTTAGACCTGAATTACATCGAGTCTCCTGTTGAGATTGTTGATCGTCGAGAGAAAGTCTTGAGGAATAAGACGATACCGATGGTCAAGGTAGTCTGGAGAAACCACTTGGTTGAAGAGGCTACTTGGGAATCTGAGGAGAGGATGTTGAAGGACTATCCTGAGCTTTTTGCTTGATTGTATTTTGTATCTTCTGTTTTTGTTGTGTGTGTTGTATTTTGTTTTTCTCGCTCTTGATTGTAGTTCCGGGGACGGAACTATTCTAAGGAGGGAGTGCTGTAATACCCTGATTTTTCAATTAATGAAAAATTATTTATTTTGCACGTGTTGTGCACGTGCAATATTTTGTTTGGATTATTTTATCATGAGGTGTATATTTAAATATATTTTTCTTCAATTATTTTAGTACAAAAAGCCTTTCTTTTAAGCCTTATTTTAATCTAATGAAAAGCCCTTTTCTTAAAAAGCCCAAAAGTATTTTATTTTATTTATTTTTATAAACTATTTTGGCCCACAAAGAAAGCCCATGAATTAATTTATTAAACTTGTCATGTAGAAGACTTTTTTTTACTAAATTATTTTTATACAAATTTAAGAATGTACAAATTTGGCCTAGTTGCATGCACGTGCACTACACGTACACGTGCAATGCACACTCACTATTGGAGGCCGGGATTCATTCTTTTTGGAGGGATTTTTGATTTTGGGTGTGGTGATCATGGGGGTAGTTTCATGGAAGTGGGTAGTTTTTCTAACTCCTTCTTTGATCTAGACCCTTCATCCAACAACCACCAAAACAATCTTGGCCCTCCATCTCACTCATTTCCTAGTATAAATACCCCCCCCCCCCTCTCATGGCTAATTTTCATATGCAAAGTGTATTTCAAAGTTATAGTATTGTAATAGTGTGAGTTATAAAAGATAAGAGAGTTGTGTGGGTTTTTGGTTGCTTGGAGAGGCTGGCATCACAAGGAGGAGAAGCATTCGGTTTGGGCTTGAGGAAGCATTCGGCTTGGCTAGGAGGCTTGGAGTTGGTGCACTCTTTTGGCTAGGAGGTGGTGCTTTCATCTACAAGGACTTGGTTGCTTTGTTTGTGTTTTCTCTCCATTTAAGGTGGGTAAAACATTTCATATTTCTAATATAGATCCATGCTAAGTTTCAACCATCAAGATGCATGAAAAATATTAATAAGAGCCCACTTGAATTGAGTAGTTAGTATGTGAATAAATTGAAATGTGGTGATTAATTTATATGGCTCTAGTGTAAAAATTAAGTTGTGTGTAGATTGCCCCATGTTTATTAGTATGAAGTTATGATGGTAATTAAATTTAATTGAGAATGTTGTTATTATGATTAGAGACATAATACATGAATGAGAATGCTTGTTAATTATGAAATGAAACATGGAACCTACTAAGAAAGAGTACACCTTATTTTTGAAGAAAAATGAAATATTTGTATGTTTGAGATGAGATTTGTACAATCGATGAGTGAGTATACTTCATTATGACATAGGTTGATTAATGAAAGTACTACTCATAAAATTAGTAGTTGAATTGTGATGAATGGACCTTTATGTTGATATAGATGTGGACTATTATAAACATGTGTATTGGTTGAATTAAGAACTAATTTCAGTAAATTATCACTATGAAATCATTCAATAAAAGACTAGTAGATCAATTTGGCAATGTCGAAAATACAATGTATTGTAGTTTAATAAATGACTTTTGGATTTGTGTGTAAAAACATACATTTCATTAGCACAAAAAAAATATTTTCCCCACTGGTATGAACTTATATGAATGAGGATTTAATCTGGAAGTTTTTAGAAAATTTTACCAAAGCAATAAGAAACTATGGCTATTTGAATATCGAGTTGTTTTTAAAGCAGTACGAATATAATACAAATGGATTTTTAATTGGGTTAGTGACAACCCGAGCCAGTGGCTCAGGTGGTCTTGGACTGCGGTTTGCTTCTCTGTGTTGCACAGTTCGAATCCCAGGAGCAACACTTCTTTTTAAAAAATTCTCTAAAAACTAGTTAACAGCGAACCGAGAGTATTTATTACTCTCAGTCGCTCTTATATCGTGTTCGGCGACTGGCCTAGCTGTCTGAGCTCTGTGCTGTCTCGGTGCTGTGCCTGGTTCGATTCTTGGGTTCGGCATATATAAAAAATATTTTTTTTGGGGAGTTTTTGAAGTCCAAAAATTATGAAATAAATATGGTAATTCTCATAAAAATACAAGGAATTTTATAAGAGTGATTTGGGTATTATTTGAATGAAATACAATATGGTTTGTGAACAAAAGGCATAATTAGAGCTTTGGTTATAAGATACATACTTTGGAGTTTATAACTTATAAAGATTAAGTGGAAAAGGCTATTATAAAGTAATTGGCAAAAGTACTTTGTTGTGTGACATGATATGATTTTCTCACTTGTCAATATTGTGCAAAATATGAAGTATGAATGTTTATTAGTGATATCATGAAGTTGCATGAGTTCATGTATAATTATGGAACTTAGAAATCATGTTGATAAAAGAAAAGAAATTGTTGGCTATAATTATGAACTTTATGAGTTAAAAGTATTCACTATGGACTTGTGAACAAAGTGTAATCATGAATTGAAAGAGTATGAAAACTCGACATGGAAATTGTTATGAGTTGAAGATTGTGAAATGAAATTTGAAATAGAGTAGCTAAGTCTCCCCGGCATTGAGAAAAATGAATTGAGATGAAATTAGACCAAGGTTGGTCATGATGAACAAATGAATAAGTCCGGTTGATGGAGAGGCTAACTCTAGAGATTATTTTGTTCATGATTTTTAATAAAACTAAGGACTAGTACATAGTGGTGACGTGATGAAAGTAGAAGAAAAACATGGGTATGGGGGCCATCGGATAGCGGTGTGAGAGCGATCCACAGGCTGCCTGCTTGATGCGTCAAGACATGGCGTGGGCGCTACTCCAGAATTATCGTCCCGGTGGCGACGCTCGTGGGATGTTCGAGTGGCTATGGGTGGTGCCATTGTTCCATGGCGGAGGCTGAATTGTCCATAGGTTGCCTGCTCGATGCGTCGTGACAGTGCGTGGGATTCCCCTCCAGGCTGCCTGGACATGGGCTCATAGACCATAGGACATCTAAGACACTACCGTAGTTACAGTAGTAGTTTAAGACATAACGGGGGATTGAACCCTATCAAGATGAAGAACGAATAAGGGCTTGCCCTCGGACCTATGTAGTATGGGATGCATAGAATCCGAACAAGTGCGCATTAGTGTCATGTAACATAATAAACTGCATTAAGGACTAAGTGCACAATCACAACACGACATCAATAGGGTAGTCCCTTTAGTTTGAATGTGACAAGTTTGTGTTTGCTAAATATGAAAAGTTAAGTTATACTATTTCCGGCATAGAGAGGATGGCCGTGTATAATGTTCGTCGGTTGAATAAACTGACGTACCCACAGTCTTATATGCAGGTAAATACCATGTTAAAGAGTAAAGAGGATGGATGCTTAAAGATTACATTATGCTGTTGTATCAAATTGTTGTATTTTACTTCCGCTGTGCAAAAGAAAGATGTAATTATGATGTAATCTCTGATGTATGATGAAAAGTTTTAATTTCCCTGTAAAATTGTACTAAAGAAAGTGAAAAGATCCTGTAGAACATCTCGAATTCAGTGTGTTTGGGATTCGGGGCGTTACACATTATGACCCTTGGAACGTCTAGATAAAGCAGTCACAAAATCCATAGCAATATTCTCTCACTTTCACTCCGGAATAGGAAGCGGATGAAGGAGTCTAGTAGTCCTCTGATGTTTTGCTTTCACTTGCTAAAAGATCAGACACTGTGAAATAAATCTTGCAACAGCTCTCTTCATACCATGCCACCAGAAATGCAACTTCAAATCCCTATACACCTTCGTACCACCGGGATGAATAGAATATGGCGAATGGTGAGCTTCTTCAAGTAACTTCTGGCTGACTTCCTCCTTCGGAACACATAGACGGGTCCCAAAGAGGAGAGATCCATCCTCATGAATCACCATATCAGTCCTCGAACCAGCTTTAACTTCAGCTCGGAAAGTCTGCAACTGCAAAACACCAGATTGTGCTTCCTTAATTTGATCCACCAAAGACGACTGCAACTGAAGCACCATACAACTCTGATCAGAACTAGGCAAAACCACTTCCAAATATAATATCCTTATAGCTTCCACATGCTCATCCTGCTCAGGCACCAAATTAATCTTATCAGGGTGATACTGTAAACTGATATCATAATCCGCCATCAATTCCAACCATCACCTCTACCTCATATTCAGCTCCTTCTGAGTGAACACATACTTGAGGCTTTTGTGGTTAGTGAAGATCTTCACTCGGTCTCCAAGTAAGTAATGGCTCCAAATCTTCAAGGAAAAGATCACTGTCAGCTCCAAATCATGTGTAGGATAATTCTTCTCATGCGGCCTTAATTGTCTAGATGCATATGTGACAACCTTGCCTCGTTGCATCAAAATAACACCCAAACCTCTTCCCGAAGCATCACAATGAATTACGAAACCTCCTGATCCATCCGGTATAGTAAACACAGGTGCAGATGTCAACCGATTCTTCAATTCAGTGAAGGCTTCATCACCTGACTCATCCCACACAAACTCCTGATCCTTCCTAATCAACTTGGTTAACAACTCGACAATCCTCGAGAAATTCCAAACAAACTTCCTGTAGTACCCTGCTAGACCAAGAAAACTTCGAATTTCATATACTGACTTTGGCATTGGCCAATTCTTAACTGCAAAGATCTTGGACGGATCGACAGAAACTCGACCACCAGAGACGATATGGCCCAAGAATGCCACATGATCCAGCCAAAACTCACACTTGCTAAGCTTCCCATACAGCTAATTCTCCCTCAAAGTTTGCAAAACAACCTTCAAGTACTCAGCATGCTCATAGACAAGAATATCATCAATGAACACCACAACAATCTTGTCCAGAAAGGGAGAGAAAACCCAATTCATCAAGCTCATGAACACAGCTGGAGCATTAGTAACTCCGAAAGGCATCACCAAGAATTCATAGTGCCTATATCTTGTATGAAAAGCAGTCTTTTGTACATCCTCGGCTTTCACCTTAACCTGATGGTAACCAGAACGAAGACCCAGCTTCAAAACCATAGAAGCACCTCCCAATTGATCAAACAGGTCATCAATCCTTGGCAACAGATATCGGTTCTTCACTGTGACATTATTCAGCTCACGGTAGTCAATACACAACCTGCGACTACCATCATTCTTATTGACGAATAGTATTGAAGCTCCCCAAGGCAAAACACTAGGCCTGATAAAATCTCTATCCAGCAACTCCTGAATCTGCTCCTTCAACTCAGCCATAGGAGCCATTTTGTACGGACTCTTAGAGATCGGAGCTGTACCCGACTGAACATCAATACTGAACTCCATTTCACGATCTGGCGGTAATCCCGGCAATTCCTCGGGAAAACATCCACTATCCTTCTTCCTCTGCTCTTGTCGAAATCCAGTCCCCATCGCTAGCCTCGAGTTCCATCACCCCCGATCAATCCATCGCCTGCCTCGTATTCCATCACCCCCGATCAATCCATCGCCTGCCTCATCTTCCATCACCCCCGATCAATCCATCACCTACCTCACCTTCCTTTCCTCTTCCCGTAAGCCATCGCCATCCACCTTCAACCTCCCGAAACCTAGTCGCCATCGAGCCGCCTGCCCTTGTAGCCACCACTCCTCATTGAATCCATTCTTCTCCTTCTCCGTCATCCACTCCACCCCTGTTCTCGACGTCCTCAGACCCCTATCGCTGTTCCTCGACCACCAGTCAAGCCACCTCTTACACATCCTAACGACAACAGAGCCACCTCACTGCGCCCCTTTGCAGCATCCGCAGTTGCATCCACTACAATCCGCCCTGCACCCCTGTGTACCAATGCCCTGAGCCCCTATGCTTCCCGTCACGCTTGCTGTCATTGTGGCTGTCTGCTGTCGCGTTCGTTGTGGGAACTGCCATCGCTGTTTTCTGGCTCGTTGTTTACTGTCTGCCGCATTTGTTGTTCTTGATTTTGCTGTTGTTGTGATTGTTGTACCTTTTACTGTGTTGCCTTATCACGTGCATTGCCCGTGTTGTTCTTGTCGTTGCACGTGTTTTCCAAGCCGTTTGCACGTGTTGTGATTTGCACGTAGTTTGCACGTGGTTTTGCCATCGCCATCTCGTTTTCGTAAGGCAAGTATCTTGTACGAATCTCTTTTGTTTCCCTGCACAAGCACTTTTTTTGAAATACTGCAAGTAGATCTTCGTTGTGACTCGTCTATCATGTTTTACCCATTGATGATCTTGGCCCTACCCGTTCGATTTGTTTCTATCAATTCCATAATAGTAAAAGGTCGCAAACATTTCGTTACTACACCCATTACACAACATGAATTAGTTCTAGATATTTGTCTATATGAATTCATGTCCATGAATCACCATGAGTTATAGATATTTTGTTTGTATGTTAAACATGTTAATAATGTTTCCCTCTTGATGAGTTTGAGAATAGACATGGTTTCCTGATTTGAATACCTATTAAATTTTGATTTGCATTACACATTAACTTAGTTCCATCGTAATTACTATTGATGTTATAATTCATGCAAAAGGAATTTCATTAACTGTTGTTCTGATTTGGCACGACAGATTAAAACCTGTTAATATAAGAATAACAACTAAGTTTGTGAATATGAAATGTAGGCCCCTCTTTCTTGTTTTTAGAACATTTGACGGATCTGAAATCTGATCTGTAACTTGTGAGATATCACACTTTTAATACTGTTGTGTCGCAATTTCCAAATTTCTGATTACAAGATTTTTGGCCTGAGTTATTGATTAAAATAGATGCTAACAGTAAAATTTAGACTTGATATTAATCTGGACATAACTAGACATGATTAGGAGTCACCCCAATTTTTGTAGAATTATTTGATAATTTTTCTTACTTAATATATTTATGCAAACATGATTATATAATTTCTCCCTACATGCTTGTTCAGTAAAGAATCTCAGTTTTGACCAGATTCTATTTGTCATTGATTAAATTTTATTGAATGAGAATTCTAGCTCTGTGTGTCTGGAATCCAGAACATCTGACTATTTTGCAATCCGATTTACGAATTAAAGAATATTTAGATTTTCGTGCAATGACGTCTGAATTCTAGAACACAGTCTAAAATATACATCACCCTGCTTAATTAGCTGAAACAGTAGATTCATTTAAATATTAAGATCTGAGATTAATTGTACTAATAACACTCTTAGGAGTTTAAATATGATTTTTATGAAAATTTTAAATGATTTTTCAAGTTATTTCAGTTCATAAGTATCTAACTCTTACTTGCTGCTTGAACATGTAATCTGTAAAGAATAAAAATTTGGACCTAGTTTCTGTGACTTTTATATATCGTGTGTATACTGGAATCGGTAGAGAGTCTAGTTTCTAGAACTTTGAACGGATTCAAATTTTCTTCTCTGTGGCAGTGGGAATTTCAGTTTTGGTGCAGCAATATCCTGCTGTCCAGAATTAGAGTTCTTGTTGTTTCAATATTTATAATTTTTTTTTATGACACCCAAACATGTTTTCTGCCCAGTCTGAACTTGTTCTCTGTCCTTGTCATGTTTACCTGTCCCTAATAGTGCACATTCATATCTATGTTCGGAAAAGAAATAAGTAATCAAGCTGGAGTTAAGAAAAAGATCTAGTAGTGGACAATATAGGAAAGTGTGGGGCTCATATTTCCTATATATTTGCATGAATACATGATTACATGAATCATGAGTCTGTTTATTTGTTTCGGTTTCTCTGTTTTGCCTGACTGCATTCTTCCCTATAGGAAGGTATACTTGCAAGGGGGCCCATCGGTCTCATCTATTTTCATGAATACATAATTATATGATTCGTGAGTATGTTTATCAGATTTGGTTTATCTGTTTAGCCTGAGTACACGGTCCTATGGAATCCATTACTACGTCTAAGCAAAACTTGTTTGTATGCAACAACCATGTGGTATGGGACATATGGGTGATGCATTAGATAGGATTAATAAAAGACTTAAGAATAATATGTTTCACCAACACGTTCCTATCACCAATTTCATGTTTATATGATATCTGTTATAAGTTTCATGTTTATATAATATCTGTTACAAGTTTACTTGTTATCTAATCCTGTTTACTTGCTTATTAGTTTATCTGACTCTATTTATCTTTTACATTTCTATCATGCTATGTTCTGTATTCTTGATTCTGTTTCCCGCTCTGTACTCTTAGTTGCCTTGTTCCTGTACCCTTTTTTGTTTGTACTACTTGCAGCTCGTAGCGTGCACTAACCGGCAGATTATTTCCTAATTTCTCTGTTTCTTTCAAATGATAAATGTATAGTTTTGGATACGTGTTACCTGCAGGAGTAAGCGATCAAGTGTTATGAGCTTTTGTCTGGGCTCTTTTATGCATTTACATATTCATGCATCAAGTTTATCAGTTCTTTTGTTGCTACTTGATACTTTGTAATTGGGCTTGTTTGACCCGAAGTTTATTGTTTTGTTTTCCTAGATCTTGCTTTTATTTAAGAATTATGTATTTAATTTCAAGTAATTATTTTAATTATGAGATTTGTTTCATGCATATATGGTTGTATCTTTCTGTTTACTGTTGAGTTGATCCTTACAGCTTCTGAATGATGAAAATCATTCGCTGGGTTTTGTCACGTACTCGTATTCTGTATTCTTTTGGGAAGCGGGGCGTGACACTCTCAGCCGTTCTCCATTCTGGAGTGGTTTCTCATTCTTCATCAGTTCTATTCTACTTCTTGAATATGGCGAAGGACTTGATTGTCCTTCCCCTGGGACCTAGTTGAGTCGGCGGATCCTTCGTTGTAGGGCTGGCCCAGATATTGACTTCCTTGGATAGCTTGGAGGTTGTCAAGCTTGAACTTTTCAAATTCGGCCCTAGTAACTGAGGCAATTTCCTCTTTGTTCCGAAGAAGAAGCTTTCGACTCTCATGAGTCAGGCTTCTTGTTGTGGTGTGCCCCCTGTGAGAGGAGGATTGCCTTAATCTCTGTCTAGGAAAATAGGTTCTCTGGTTTGCTTCATGTCCGGAGCGGGAGGCCTCAGTTCGGGTGCGCCTCTTGTCTAATTGGATTTGCAGATCTGTTCCTTGTTGCCTGGCACTGATGATCTGGCGGAGATCTCTATACCCCCGGGGGTCTTGCGAGGCCATTGAATCAGTTGAAGCACTATGGACTGAGACGTGGTCGTATTGGAGGTGTTGTTCATGACGGTTTTGTCGGGACCCCCCCCCCCCGGTGCCTCTCCATTGGAAGGAGCTTGACTAGGCTGTCGGGGTGACTGTTGAGAAGGAATCAGATCTTCCATAGGAGGAGCTGATTGATGAAGATAGTTGTTGCGATGGCTTGAGGCCACCTCTCTACCTCTTAGTCGTGGTGGCATGGCGGCAAATCTGACTTGTGTAGTTTTCCACATACGTCGCCAATCTGTTGCAGCTTATTATGGTATGGGAGCAAACAAATAGTGAGTTCTTATTTAATGGAAACTACTAAAAATCTGACCTTTGATCTTTGTCGTGAAATACGGTTAGAGCTCCTAAGATTGAATCTTGATCGTTGACTGACCACCATGATCTGAATCCGATGGTTGCTCATGCGATCAATGGATCTGCAAAAAGCTTGAAATACTGGGGGTTTACCCGAGCGACGGACCCTCCGACGCTCAAGTCAGAACCAGAAAGAGAAAGAGAGTTTGAGAGAGAAACTGGCGATTTGTTGATTACCTTTTGATTGTGGAGGGCGGAGGGTATTTATAGGCCTGAGAAATAGTTTAGGAGATTGAGATTTATCCGTTATGTAACACCCCGCAAAATTGAGTTATGACAATTTTGCCCACGAGTGTTACGCACATGTATTTTGTACCGTTACGGGTAATATTCGTAGTGTAATTTAATAAATATCCTACGTATTTTTGTACTTCGATTAATTATATATTTTCCAACATCTCCAAATTATTTTTAATACTTTTTTGAGCCAACTCAAATATAAATTCTAATCTTTTTGTGATTTTCCGTGTATTGCACGTGCTTTCAATACACGTGTCGATTACGTAAATTTTACCGTTACGCGAAATATCCGTAACATTATCAAAATAAATATTTTTCGTTTGTTACATTTCGATTATTTATAAACATTTCCCCGTTAATCAAATCTATTTCGTATTTGAATATTTATTTTTACGTGCAACGCACCTGCTGGCAATGCATGTGTTGGTTCCTAAAACTTTCTTGAGTCATGAATATTTTTCTTATAATTTTTTTAGTCACAATTGTGTGATTTATTTTTAATTAAATTCCATTAGGCCTAAATCTATTTTGTAGCCCACTAAAGTTAATTTAAAGCCAATGATTAATTTTGTGTTCACAAAAGTGTACATTTAAAATATAGTTAGTTTAGTACTCTTGCCATGTGTAACACACACATCTAACCTAATAAAAATTAATAAAACTTTTTTAATGAAGAGTGTGAACACACAATGAATACACGTTCATGTGTTTCTTACCAAGGTTAAGAATGAGGGAGAGTGGTGTGAGTTAGTCGGAAGTGGGAGTCAATTTAGGAAAGTAGGGACTCATTTTAGGAAAGTGGGGAACTATTTTGACTACACAATTTTTCTATAAATAGTCCCTACCTTTGTCATAAACAACACAAATAATTACAAAAAAAAAAAAAAAAGAGAGAGAAAAAGGCTTGTGGATTGAGTCTTGGCTGGGATTCTTTGCTTGGAGCTTTGGAACATTTTCTTTTAGGAGTTCTACTATTAGGAATTCTACATTTGAGGTGGGTGCTTCTTCAACTTTCTAATATAGTTTTTATTAGTAAAATGCTTGATATGTGTGAATTATTAGATGCATGGTAACTTATATGGATTGAGTATTCATGTTTAGATTATTTGTTGTTGAGTGAATGTGTGAAATTATGATATGATTAATTTGGGGACATTTTTTAGTTGTTGTTTTAAGTTTTAGTTGCACTTCAAAAATTATAACTATTAAACTAAATGGAATCTAGAGCCAAAATTTTTATGGGAGCATCTCGTATATGTCAAGAATATCTTCTTAAAATTTCATAATATTTGGATGTCGTTTACTATTTTGATAAAATCCAAATAGGACTGGTTGGCAGTTGGATAGTTGCTAGAAATTTGTACACATTTCGGATTTTGATCATTTTGCCATCTTAGATGCAGTATTTTGAGAAACGTCAAAACTAAGAACTTGAATTAGACTCGATGAACTTTTTGTAAAGTCTAAGAAATAAATTTTCCATAAAGAAATAAATTTATAATGAATTTTACAAGTTTGAACAGTGACAGTATGTATAACATCTCGACCCTACTGTAGATTTCGAATAATTCAGAGTTATAGACATAATAATTTGAGGAAACTAATAACTACAAAGTTATAGTATACTTGTATACCCTTAATTTGATCTAAAGAACACAAAATTTCATGAAGTATAGAATTTTCAATGATTTTTACAAGTAGCATGAGCTGCAGTTTTTGGATTGTGAATCTACTGGTTTGCAAATGAATTTAGACGAAGTAGTTGAGGATGAATGTAGATGATCTTAACTACAAAGTTGTAGTAGAATCATTCATGATTTAAATAAAACTAATAAATCTATTTTTGGAGTAGTATTAGAATTTATATGATTTTTTCAATACCAATGGGTTGATGTTTTTTATCTAGTTGTCCTAAAACTCTTACAACATATAAAATTGGATTTAAAAATTGGAATATTAGTAAGATGTACCTTATGAGGAATTAAGAGGTAATTAAATGATGATGTTGGAATATTAAATATGTGATGTTTATAAGGGTTTCAACTCATCAAGTGTTATTGAATGTTGTTATAAGAAGTTGGTTACTTCATGATTAATAATAGCAAAGAGAATAGGCAAAGAAGAATGACGAATAATGAATGAGATGTTTAGGATGAGGTTAGATGTAACCTATGTGATCTCTTTTTGAGATGGTTGTTTGTTCTATAGTGAGCGGGACCCAGAATACCGGCAGTTGTGATAAATGGAATTTGAGAAGTTACCAGTGTGGGTTAACTTTCTTTGTGAGAAGTAGCTAGTGTGGGCTAACATTCTCATTATTTTTGTTTAAGCCCGGTTGGTAAGCTAGCTCTAGGTCTTAATAACTACAATTTAAACTAAAGGTCAGACACTAGTTGGAGATATGATGAAACAATAGCAAATGTGAGTTATGGACTCCAGGATGACTAGTGGAGTGAGATGATCCCCAGTATTCCGGGATGAGGGATGAAATAGGCCCCAGAATGAGCTGTGAGTGGGATTGATCTCCAGTATTTCATGGCGAAAGTGATGCTCACGGGATATTTGTGCAATGTGGCTTCCGGATGACTTGCAGAGTGAGGCAATCCCCAATATTCCGGGACAATGGATGAAATAGGCCACAGAATGATCTGCGGAGTGGGATTGATCTCCAGTATTTCGGAGGGAGAACCAATACTTGCAAAGTATCTAAATCTCGTAGTAGTCATAGTAGTAGGTTGCATGGCGAGAGATTGAACCCTACAATGTGGAGTACGTAAGGGCTTGCCATCGGACCTATATATTACGGGATGCATAGATTCTGAACAAGTATGTATTAGTGTTATTGTAGTGTAATGTCTGCCTTAGGCATTAGGTCATATCATACACTGATAAGACTAGGATAGTCACTTTTCCTGTTTGCATTCAATTTTGTGTTTTCTAAAGTAGAAGAATCGTTGTATTATAGCATTGCGCCAGTTGTATGCAACTGACGTGCCCACAGTTTTCTAGTTGCAGGGTTGGACTTGGCATGGACTTGAAGTCACTATGATGAGTTGTTACAAGATTGAAGAATTTATTATTGTAAATTGCTTTGTATTCATTTAATTATGTTGTGATGTAGTAAAGAACATGTAAAATTAAAGTTTGAAATTTCTTGTAAATTTGTATGAAGTTGAAGTAAAATATCCTGTATTTGCTATGAATTACATGTGTTTGGAATTTGGGGCATTACACGTTAAATCAATATGAATTCCTTATCTCCATTATATTTCTCCCCCTCAAAGATAAGTTCTCTTGTTAAGGGATAAGAGTTTTTACTCCTAGCCTTCATGGGCCGGGTGTCTCTCCTAGTGGGCCTAGTCTGTCACTTTTTATGGGCTAGGAAGAAGCCCATGTCTTGTGGAGGAGCCTGGAGAAGGCCTGGACCTATTAGAAAGGCCCGTTATGATTAATCTGCCTGTAGAAGCTTTGAGATCTGTGCCGGAATAGTACGACCCTATTTTGTTGCGATTTTTACCGTCATCACATGATAATGAGAAACAATATCCATAATAAGAAGAAAACAAGAACTGAACAAAAATGGAAAACAAGAACTGACGATGTAATTGTAGCACAGTATGATCAAGTGTAATGCAAGTAACAACTAGAACAAGTCTCAGCATATAACCAATTTGTAAACATGTCGGGTAAACAAAAATCTTGTAACTTATAAACAGGAATCATGTAATCTTTTGAAAGGTAACATGTAACTTGTAAATCAGAATAATATAACTTGTAAACATGAGTCATGCACGTGTTCAGTTTTAATCTCAAGTCTAACAATCTTTTATAAGTCCTAACTAATGCACGCAATCCTGCGTCCCATACCACAGGTTCGTGAGCATGCAATCAAGTTAACGTTTAGACGCTAATGGGGAATTCTATAGATCATGTACTTAGGAAAACATGTAGAAAGGAAACATGATTCAGTTGTTTAGTTGTTCAGTCATTCAGTATTCTGTATCAATGCTCAATGAACAATATACAGTGTTCAGTCTTTCAGTTATTCGGTTATTCAGTCATTCAGTTATTCAGTAATGGTAGGGAAACCACGAGCTCCCTTCCGAGTATAGTCCCCTATATTGTCCACTACTAGGTTGTACCCTTTATTACCCCGACTTGTTATTCTTTTAACGTGATTCAGTCGTGTACATGTAATCGGTATAAAGGAAAACGATAAAATCAGAGAAACAGTTGCAATAATAAACCATGCAGTACATGATATAAAGTCATTTGATCTATCTACTGTATCAATTTATTATTAAATATGAAAATAACATGTTTATATTTTAAAAATTTATATATACATTTTTGGACATCACAATGTTGCTGTACAAAAACTCTCTTTCCCATTGCAACAGGAAAGCGAATCAGATTCCATCAGGGGTTCTAGAGACTATACTCTCTGGAAATTCCAACGCATATCATCACGGTACATTTCAACTATAGAAACATGGTCTACCAGCTAGTTCTTTATGAGTTTACTATGCAGCCAGTGACTCAGCATCAAATTATTATATGGATAATTCATTAAAAAACGTAACTAAAACTGTGCAAAAATTATAATGAAGTTCCTGACATTGGTAATAAACATTCTAAAAATTCACAGGTCTAAATTCTTAAGTTATCCTACTGTTCCAATTAATTTAACTTGGCAGTGTAATTTTAAACAGCAAATTTGGAATTTCGATAATACAGTAGTAAAACATAAATATTTTGCATTCTGTAAGTTAGATTGAGAATCCATCAAGTGTTCTGGTTTCCTCACACAGAGGGTTACAACTTTTATTCATAATTTCCTAAATGGTTCTAACTTCAATTGGGTCAAAAGTTCAGGTCTTTACTGGTCTAGTGTTCTAACACCAGTTAGGGTCAAGTATGTATGGTCTGAAAATCTATCCAATAATCTAAAAAAATTTATTTTAAGGCTCCTAATTATGTCCAGTAGCATTCAAATAAATTTCAAGTTTAGATTATGCTATTAACAAGGTGTTTCAATTAGTGAAACAGGTCATCATGCTTATAATTAACAATCTGAAATTTATAAACCTTGCAGTACAAAAAATCCAATAACTTACTTTTTGAAATTCAGATCCGTCAAATGTTCCAAAAATTATATTCAACAGGCTTTGACTTTTATTTATAAAGTTTGATACAAATCTAACAGCAACGGGATTGAAAGTTCACTACAATACAGACTAGGTAGTGGGCCAGCAAAATGGTAAATTATCTAACGACAATTGAGATGTACAATTTGTATATACTACTACGAGATATTAACAGAGCATTCATGACTATTAGTTCAAGCATATTTCCATGATTACCAATAGGGAACTTCCATTACTACGACAACAATTATAAAGTTTAAACATTTATACTACCACACGATAAAATCATCAATCTTGACATGTATCTATCTACTTATGCTTCTTGTCATGTGTTCATGTAATGCACAAGGATGTTCATGATTGTCTTACGTGTATGAAACTAATAAGAATCGAATGTATACGAACAGGTCAAGATTTAACCAATATGGGAAATGAATGAGATTATGTCACGATGAGTCAATCAACATACTTGCATGATTCAAGGCAAAACTTGTACGAGAACAAGATGAGTGTACAAGGGAATACTTGCCTTTTATGGTGATGAACGGAAGCAAGACGAGAAACGGCGGCAACATGTGCACACGACGGAAACAATGAGAGCATGTGCAAACAACCCATGATAGCACGTGCAAGACACGGCAACAAACACAAACAGCGGTGATAACATTGAGATGGTGCATGCGGGTTGGAGATGATGGAGATGGATGTGCAAGCAGCTTGGAGGTGCATTCGATGGCCAAGGAAGGAGCTGCCAAGGTGGCTGCTCAGGGTGCTCGCATTGCACGCGAGGTTGGTGATCGCAGTAGTGTTCGGAGCAGGTCAGGGTGCTCACGTTGCACGCGAGGAAGGTGAGGCACTCGACGAACGCGGTGGTGGAGACAAGTGTATTCGGTGGATTGCAGACGCTGGATGTTTTGGTTGGTGGCAGTCGAGTTTCGGTGGCGAGGTGGTAAAGACGACGATGACGATGACGAGGGCTGGTGGTGATAGATGATGAAGGAGCTGTGACGTTCGAGGACAGTAAGAGTGGAGCGGAAGGCGCTTATGGCTAGCGACGTGGTGCGACTTCGATGATGGCGATGGTTGTGGTGGCGGTGGGGAGCTTGCTGGTTGCGGGTGATGGTGCGGTGGTTGTCGGCAATGGAGGAGGGCAGGGGAGCTAGGTTTTGATGTGTGGGAGGGTTGATGGCGAGGTTCGACAAGGTGCTGGCGTTGGTTTTCGGGGTAGGCAGGAGGAAGAAGATGAAGAGGGTCGGGGAGAGAGAAAGAGGATGGGTTGGCTGATGTGATTAAGAGGGTTAATTTGATTAGGATTTATGAGATAATTAGGGGGTGTTGCCGCTGAATCTGGTGGGGGGGCAAACGGATAGTATTTGTGGGTTCTTGGGAAACTTTGAATAACAAACCTATTACCTGTTCTGCCGGAGTTTGACCGTTGCTCCTGCCGTTCACCTGCAAGAAGTGCGAGACACCGGGGTTGTTCCCAGCGACGCACCCTCCGACGCTCAAGTCAGTAATCAGAAGTGATTATGAATGAACGCAAGAATTGGCAAAAGATTGATTACCTTTTAATGGAGATGGATGGGGGGTATTTATAGGCGCCGCTGGGATCAGATTAGGAATGTGATCCCCCTGTGGTTAGATAAGGAATGTAATCCCTAATCCCCAGTGAAGGGATAACTATGAATCAGGGCCATTGATTAGGATTGAATCAGGAACCCTAATTCTATCCCTTCTGGACCGGGTTTGTTGCGGGTTGAAACCCGCACCCAGTTGAGGTGGATCCGTTTGCGGGTAAGTGGGTCTTCGGGGAAGATAACCAGTACCCGCTTCAGACCCGTCGGTGGGTGAAATTACCATTTTACCCCTGAGCTTCAAGATTCGTGCCCCATCTGGACGGTTCCGATTTAACCTCATTTTTAGCCATATCACGAGCCCCCCACTCCTAAAGACTGAGTTTGATCAGCCTTTGAGGAGTAGTTTAACTGTTTTAGTGGCTAATGGAGTTATATCGGAGTCCGAATGGAGGGTTTTGAATCTCGAAGGGGGTAGTGAGGTTATTTTTGAAGCTGTAAGCTGTTTTTAAGCTTCTCTGAATATCCAACGGTCTTTATCTATTTTTTCGGATTATTTATTTAATTTTGCGATGTGTTAAACAGGCGTTCGGGGGCCTTCACAATACATTCTATGCAATAATTGTTCGTTCAGGGGTTCAAAAATATTCCCCCGAATTTATAATTATTTTCTAGAATTTCTAGTGAATTTTTCCGAATTTTTAGTAATTTTTTTGCAATTTTTAAATAAATAAAACGATTAAAATAGATAAAAACTGATTTTTAATACCTATTTATGGCGTGGCTTGATCTGGGCCCTTTATCTGTGTTGAGCGCGATTTTCTGGGCAATCGGATGGTCGTAGTCGCTTGGAGGCTTTTTTCTCCGTTTTGGAGCTCGGATGGACACTTGCTCGGCAGCCGACCGGAGGTCTAGGGGCTCGGCAGTCCGAGCGACGTGGTGCGATCTGTGTCGTCGGATCCTGGCACGAATCTCAGGGAGGCGCGTTTCCCAAAAAAATGTTATCTTGTCGTTTAGCGCACGTGGCACGATCTGGACCGTCCATCACCAGAAACGCGAATTTCTGGAAGATCCAACGGTCATTGTCGCTCGGCAGCTTTTTTTCTCCGTTTTGGAGCTCGGATGGGCACTTGCTCGGCAGCCGACCGGAGGTATAGGGGCTCGGCTGTCCAAGCGATGTGGCGCGATCTGAGCCGTTAGATGGTGGCACGAATCTCGAGATGGGCCCAGTTCCCAAGAAAACACTATCTTGTCGTTTAGCGATACTGGCAAGATCTGGGCTGTCTGATCGAGATCATACACGAATGTTGAGGGAAAAGTGAATTTTCTCCGTTTTGGGGCTTGGATGGGCACTTGCTCGGCAGCCGACCGGAGGTCTAGGGGCTCGGCTGTTCGAGCGACATGACGCGATCTGAGCCGTTAGATGGTGGCACAAATCTCGAGACGGGCCCAGTTCCCAAGAAAATACTATCTTGTCGTTTAGCGACACTGGAAAGATCTGGGCCGTCTGATCGAGATCTTACACGGATGTTGAGGAAAAAGTGAATTTTCTCCGTTTTGGGGCTCGGATGGGCACTTGCTCGGCAGCTGACCGGAGGTCTAGGGGCTCGGCTATCCGAGCGGCGTGGCGCGATCTGAGCCGTTGGATGGTGGCACGAATCTCGAGACGGGCCCAGTTCCCAAGAAAACACTATCTTGTCGTTTAGCGACGCTGGCAAGAATCTCGAGACGGGCTCAGTTCCCAAAAAAATACTATCTTTTCGTTTAGCGACGTTGGCAAGATCTGGGCCGTCCGATCGAGATCTTACACGAATGTTGAGGGAAAAGTGAATTTTCTCCGTTTTGGGGCTCGGATGGGCACTTGCTCGGCAGCCGAGCCGGACCCTTTGATGTTGGGGTCGGATCGCACGTCGCTCGGATTTTGATCCCGTGTGTGCCGAGCTATTCGACTTGTATCGAAACGTTTTGCCTTTTCGCCAACCGTTGCTGCTCGGTTACAAAGTCGTTTGGGCTTTCGTAACGCTTCAAGAGCCGATCGAGAGTCGCACCCTTTCGTTACGAAGTCCAATGGACTTTTTCTTTTACTATAAGACTTCACTTCCCCCACCCCCAATCTCATTATTCACTTTTACTTTCTTACTCAAGTTTTTACTCTTCACCATCGAAGTTTTTAGCTCCCGGGTGGCGCTGCTAGCTGTCGCAGCAAGGCGTTTCTTTGCTCCGGCGAACTTTTCCGACCATAACAGTCACTTCAAGGTCAGTCTCTCTCCTTTCTCTATAGAAAAAATGGTTAAGATTACTTCTTTGGATGAGACCCCCGCCTCGAACCGAGTCGTTAGCCGAGAGGGTAAAAAGAAGGAGGTGGTAGAGCCGACCGAGCAGACCGTGGTCCAGCTGAGCAAGAGTGGGGAGGTCGCCGAGCCACTCCAGGAGGTTTCAACGAGGTCCCGGAAGGGTAAGGGAGTGGTTACGGTCATAGAGCAGCCGAAGATGGCAGGGGAGTTCGGTCGGCAGCCGATCACTCTGTCAAGCATGAGGGGAGTACGGAGCTACTCCGAAGAAATGCTGGAGATGGTGACCCAGGGCACCGCCAAGTCGGTAGAGGAGAACGAGCCGAGAGAGATGTCCGAGGTGGACCAAATCTCTTCGGTCCTTAACGAGGCTGATCTGCATCGGATCCGGACTGGATTCCAGATCCCTGCCGAGTATGGGCTACTACTCCCCGGACCCGGTTTCCGAGCCTGCACTTCATCTTCGGCAGACACGTGCATTTTTCCGGTCGACTCCTTCGCCGCCGGGCTTCGTTTACCGTTGCACCTGTTCATTGTCCAGGTCCTCAATTGGTACGGCTTGAGTCCTGCCCAGCTGATGCCGAACACTTGGAGGCACGTCTTGGCGTTTGTTCTTCGGTGTCAAGAGATCGGCGCCGAGCCAAGTCTGTTCCTTCTTCGGAGCCTCTACCGTCCTTGCCAGCCGAATAGGAACGAGCAGAGGTTCTACCTTTTGCCGCGGACAGGCGTGAAGTTGATCGAGAACCCGGACTCGATCAAGCATTGGAAGGAGAAGTACTTTATTGTCCGAGCTCCCGAACCCTGGGCAATTCCGATAGCTTGGTCGAGGGAGGGCCTGCCCAAGCGAGCGAAGAAAGAGCCAGTGCTTAGTGACGAGGAGGCCGAAGTCCTCAAGAAACTCCTCGGCCTGCTGACGCTTAGTTGGAAGGACATCAATGAGGAGGCCTTGTTCCGAGGGGGTCTCAGTCCGATCAATCCCAGTATGCCTCTAGTATTTTTACTTTTTCCATGAAGTTCTTAAAAATTTTTCTAAGTTTTTAGGTCCGGATTCTAACTGTTTGTTCTCTTTTCAGACCCTTTGCCACTTTAACTTTTTGCTCGAAGAGTTCGCGTGCAAAGAACATGAGCTGACGGCGCTGTGCGACCGGGAGAGGTCGGAGCGTACGAAAGCTGTGAAGCTGTTCGAAGCCGAGCAACTCCTCTCGGCAAAGCATGGAGCCGAAGTGGCGGGGTTGGAGGCGAAGCTGGCCGAAGCTATGCAGCGATCGGCAGACGAGGCAGCCAAGCTCGAGGCCACAGAGAAGGAGAATGCCGCGCTTAAGGAGGATCTGGCCAAAGCACGGTCGGAGGCAGAGAAAGCTCGGAAGGAAACCGACAGGGTCATGGCCAAGCACCAATCGAAGGTGGCAAGGGCGAAAAGGGCTGTCCAGAAAGAGGCCGAGGAGCACATGTTTAAGAACATGGAGGATGCATACGGCCGAGCCCTACTTCACATCGCAGCTCGGAACCCGGGGTTCGACACCTCCTCCTACCACTTTTACGACCCTATGGAGGGGGAGGAGGAGCTTCCTCCGGCAATGCTCGGCCCCGAGGGACAGGCCGACGGTGTCGAAGGCACGGGCGAGACAGAGGCCGAAGGTGAGGATGAGGATGGCTTCGAGGACGACGACGAGGACGAGGACATTGGAATCGTCGAGGGGTCGGCAGACCCGAGCGACAAAAAGGTCGACCCCTGACTTGGTTGCGTCTTTGGTCTTCTTTTTTCTTCTTTTTTTTTGTAAAGCTTGACTGCGGACTGGCCACCGCTCTTGTAATGCTTTTTGAGTTTTGAATGAAAACGCTTTTTGCTTGGCCAAAAATTCTCCAAGTGTTAGACCTCGGATTTTGTGTTTGACTAGACGCAAAATTTCTCCAAGTGTTGGGCATCGGATTTATCTTTGCTTTTCAGGTAAAGTTTGGTCCGATCACAGAGGTTTCGTATCTTCGTAAGGAGCTGAAAGAAACGAAGCGAGAGCTTTCCCATAGCCGAGAGAGGCGATTTTATATGCTCTTGAAGTTGGAGGAGATAAAAGCAGCTGCGAGGGGGTATTATCGTCAGTTGAAGCAACTACGGAAGCAACCCCAAGCTTCTCATCTCGAAGGTGAGATAGAGCTGCTTCGTAGGGAGTTTTTCGTTGTCGAGCAAAAGAATAACGAGCTCTTGGCCAAGATCCGTCACTTGGAGGTAACGGAGAAAGAACATTCGGCGGAAGAAGAGAGGTTAGCTTCCGAGTTGGAGAAGTTGTCATTCGAGCGCCAAAAGTTGTTGGCCAAGGTCGACAAGCTTAGGAGGATTACGATAGACAGGGGGATCGAGGTCACCCATTATCGACGTCTTGCGACCGATAGTGCCAATGTTGTGGGCTCGTCAAGACCTCCTCTTCTGAAGATGTCGACAGAGGGTGATGTTCTGAGAGATAGGATTATCAAGCTGGAGGAAGAGATCGCGTCGCTCAAGCCTCTGCCTGAGAGGGCCAACGTTCGTGGTACGTCGTGTACTCGCGAAGAGAGCGAGAGAGGGATCACTTTTTACGAACTTGCGACTCGTTTGCCTGCAGCGAGGCGGAGTCCTGCTGATGCTCAGAGTAGTGTAGCTATCTCGTCTAGCGGCACCTCAGTTGGTGCCACAGTTAGAGTTAGCGGCAAAGGGGGATCTCGCTTTGCTGGTTTGGAATCGAGCTCGGAGGTTAGGCGTCGCCGCCCCCGCGTTTCCTTGAACCGGAGCGTTCCCCTTCCGAAGAGGCACTAAACAAGTTGTATTATGTTCCTTTAAATTATTGTAAAACTTTGTTGTAGCATCGGTCTAGTTGTATGTAGAGCTACTTTATTTGAATAAAAACCTTTGCTTTGCTTCTGATGCTGCGTTGGGAATATTGGCTTCATGTGTTGGACTTCGGCAATGTTTGAAATTTTGTTGTTTGTCTCCTCTTCTTTTCAGCTCGTGGTGGTAGCTCAAGACGTCGAGCCCACTCGCTCGGATGACCATGCTCGAGCCGAGGCTGGCTCGGGGGTGATGAGGCTGTGCTTGGCGAGGTGCCGAGAGCGGCTCTATGAAGTCGAGCTGGGATTGCGCCGAGCCGAAAGCAAGCGGAACCATCTTCAGCTCATCCTAGGTCGGCGAGACATCGAGATCCGGTGTCTGGAGAGCAAGATTGCCGAGATGAACCCCATAGGAGAGGATGAAGGTTCGTCGACCGCCTTTAGCAACGCCCTTCGGATCCAGTGCGTTCGGCACAATTTGTCAAAAATAACAGCGGAGAGGGACGATCTGCTTTCTGAGATCCGTCACTTGCAGACTGTAGAGGCGGAGCTTCGGACGGAGGGAAAGGGACTGACGGCCGAGGTTGCCAAACTGACGACCGAATGGGACATTGATGATCGTTTTCAAAGCCAAGTGTAGTGGGTCGGCATTGTAATTTTTGTACTTTAAGGCCTTGTAACATTGTTGTATGGAAGAGTCGCTTTGCACTGTAACCTAATTATCAATAAATTTATTTCTCGAACTTGCATGTCCTTTGTTGCTTTGTGTAGTCATTTTGTTTGTGACTGTGTTCATCACGTCGAGGTCCCTGAGCCGGCCTCTTTCTCGTTCGCGGTTCGGCGACATGAGCATTCGGCCAGTGGTGCCGAGCAGCACTTCGGTCTCCTAATCTTGCGAACTTGCAAGATGAGTCGAGCCTTACCTAATAGTGGGCTCGCTGACCATCGTAAGAGTAGTTCAACGGTTGTGGGAGCGACTCCGACTTGCGAACTACTTCTAGCTCGCTTAGGAGCGAACTTGCGAGGTAGAATCGATCCAAGTGTTGGACCCTGGAACCATCGTTAGAGTTCAACGGTCGTGGGAGCAATTTCGAATGGCGACCCACTCCTAGCCCGCTTAGAAGCGAGCTTGTGGAGTAGAATCGAGCCAAGTGTTGGACTCCGGAACCATCGTTAGAGTTCAACGGTCGTGGGAGCAATTCCGAATGGCGACCCACTCCTAACCCGCTTAGAAGCGAGCTTGCGGGGTAGAATCAAGCCAAGTGTTGGACTCCGGAACCATCGTTAGAGTTCAACGGTCGTGGGAGCAATTCCGAATGGCGACCCACTCCTAGCTCACCTAGAAGCGAGCTTGCGGAGTAGAATCGAGCCAAGTATTGGACTCCGGAACCATCGTTAGAGTTCAACGGTCGTGGGAGCAATTCTGAATGGCGACCCACTCCTAGCCTGCTTAGAAGCGAGCTTGCGGAGTAGAATCGAGCCAAGTGTTGGACTCCGGAACCATCGTTAGAGTTCAATGGTCGTGGGAGCAATTCCGAATGGCGACCCACTCCTAGCCCGCTTAGAGGCGAGCTTGCGGAGTAGAATCGAGCCAAGTGTTGGACCTCCGAAACTATCGTTAGAGTGAAGAGTAAAGGTAGAGAGATGTAAGCAATTTTTACAAGTAAAATACGAAAAAACTCTTTATTGATGACTAATGGCCGGCTGCTTCTAAAGTTGCGAGCCGTTATTACAAGAGTGAAATAAAAGAAAAAACATTACAAGTAATAGGAGTGGAACGGTTTGACATCTCGAAATACTTAGAGAGGCGTTGGTGCTCTCTCTTGGTATTTTAAGAGATGGTCGGCATTCCAAGTCCTGGGGATCTCCATGCCTTCAAGATCTTCTAGTCTGTATGTGCCGGGACGGACCACTTTGGCGATCCTGTAAGGTCCCTCCCAATTTGGGGCCAATTTGCTCTTCTGACCTGGGAATGAGATGGCCAACTTTCGGAGGACCAGGTCCCCTTCTTTGAGGTCCGTGGGGCGGACTTTCTTATTGTATGCCAACTCGATCCTTCTTCGGTAGCTTTGTTGACGAATGGCAGCTCTTTCTCGGATTTTGTCTATCAGGTCAAGACTGGCTCGGAGGTCTCTGGCATTTTGCTCTTCTTCATAAGCTAACAGACGAGGAGAGGGTATTCCGACTTCTAAGGGGATGATGGCCTCGGACCCATAGGTGAGATTGAATGGGCTCTCTCCTGTGGGGCTCCATTTTGTGGTGCGGTAGTTCCACAGCACGTTGGGAAGCTGATCGACCCATAAGCCTTTGGAACACTTATCTAACCTCTTCTTAATGCCGGAGAGGATCTGTCGGTTAGCATTTTCGGCCTGGCCATTTGACTGGGGATGAGAAACGGAGGAGAACCGGTGCTGGATGGCAAGGTCTTCGCATAGAGCTCGGAAGGCAGCCCCGGTGAACTGTGTTCTGTTGTCTGTTAACAGGACCCTAGGTACGACGAATCAGCAGATCACGCTCTTCCAAAAGAACTGAACAACCTTGTTCTCGGTGATCGTGGCCAAGATCTCGGCCTCTATCCATTTCGAGAAGTAGTCGATCGCCACGACTAAGAATTTAAACTGTCCGGGAGCTGGTGGAAATGGCCCTAGTAAATCCATCCCCCACATTGCGAAGGGGATCGGACTTGATAGGGAAGTGAGTGGAGCTTGAGGGAGGCATCGGATGTCGAAGTACTTCTGACAGGAGCTGCATTGCCGAACCTGTCGTTCGGGGTCTCGTAGGAGAGTGGACCAGAAGTATCCATAGTTCAATACTTTGCGGGCTAAGGATCTGGATCCTGAATGTGCCCTGCCAATGCCCTCGTGAAGTTCTTGTAGGGCGTAGTCTGCCTGTTCGGGGGAGAGGCATCTCAGGTAGGGTCGGCCGTCTACCTGTGTGAAGGAGCGTTTATATAAGATACCTCCGATCAGTGTGTTACGCTCGGCTCGAGTTCTCACACTTCGAGCTTCCTTGGGATCCTCGGGGAGGAGTTCGTCCCTTAAGAATTCGACGAGGGGTTTCATCCAGTTGTCTTCGAGCAGGACAGGCAGCGACTCCATAGAGTTGGGGGTTTCGTCCTCTATACTTGGCTTCAGAAGGACTTCTATCAAAACGGTCTGCTCGAGACCTTGAAGGGAGGAGGAGGCTAGTTTGGAGAGGGCGTCGGCCTAAGCATTTTCTTCTCGGGGGACTCTTTGGATGAGGGCTTCTTCAAACAGTGCCATGAGGCTCTTGACTTTGGCTAAGTATTTAACCATCCTGTCATCCCGTGCTTCATACTCGCCGAGGACCTGATTGACGACTAGCTGAGAGTCGCTAAAGATCCGGAGGCGTTGGTGTAATACCCAGATTTTTCAATTAATGAAAAATTATTTATTTTGCACGTAGTGTGCACGTGCAATATTTTGATTGAATTAAATCTTATAATGATATGTATAAATATTTGTTCTCAAATTATTTTGTACAAAAGCTTTTCTTTAAAACAAATAGAAAGCCTTACTTTAATTTAATTAAAAAGGCCCTTTTCTTAAAAGCCCAAATGTATTTTATTTTATTTATTTTAATAACTATTTTGGCCCAAAATAAAGCCCATGGATTAATCTTCTTTTTATTTAAACTTGTCATGTAGAAGACTATTTTATAACTATTTTATTTTTGTACAAATTAAAATGTACAATTTTGGCCTAGTTGCATGCACGTGCACTACACGTACACGTGGAATGCACACCTTTCTCATGGCCGGTTTGCATCTTCTTGGAGGGAGTTTAGAAAATAGTCATGGTGTTCATGGAGGTGGTTATGTGGATGTGGGTAGTTTTTATAACTCCTACTCTAATCTTGGCCCTCCATCTTTCAACCAACTAATCAATCCTAGCCCTCCATTTCACTTGTTTTCTAGTATAAATACCCCCCCTCTCATGGCTATTTTTCATATGCAAATTATATCTTTCCAAATTATAGTCTTATTGTCGTAATAGTGTGAGTTAAAAAGATAGAGAGATTGTGTGGGATTGCTTGCTTGGTCCAAGGAGGAGAGGCCGGCCATTGCAAGAGGGAAACTTTCAGTTTTGTGCTTGGGCTTGGAGGTGCGCGCATCGGCTAGGAGGAGGTGCATCTTGTTGCAAGGACTTGGTTGCTTTGTGTGTTTATTTCTCTCCATACAAGGTGGGTAACCTTTCATATTTCTAATATAGGGATCCATGCTAGATTTAACTATCAAAATTATGCATGAAAAATACTAATAAGAACCCACTTTAATTGAGAAGTTAGTTTATGAATTAATTGAAATGTGGTGATTAATTTGTATGTGGTTCTAGTATTAAATTAAATTAAATTGTGTGTAGAATTCTCCATGATTATTAGTATGAAGTGATGATGGTGATTAAATTCCCTTAAGAATGTTGCTAGTATGATTTGAGACAGAATGCATGAATAAGAACGCTTGTTAATTGTAAAGTTGAAACATGGAATTGATTAAGAAAGAGTACACTTTAAATTGAAAAAAGTGAATTTCTTGAATGATTGAGATGTGATTATGCAAATTAATAAGTGATTATATATATCGTGACATAGATTGATTAATGGAACTACTTTGTTATCATCAAAAAAAAAAAAAAACTACTTATAAAGTTAGCAGTTGAGTTTTATCTATTCATGTGTTAAATAGACCTCTATGTTGATATGGGTATGGACAAATTAAAAATATATGTGTTTGTTGAATAAAGAGTTAATAACAGTAAATTATTAGAAGAAAATTTGAATAAAAAGATTAGGAGATCAATTGTTTAGCAATGTCGAAAATGAAATATATAGTAGTTTTAATGAATGATTCTTTGATTGTGTGAAAAATATATTTTTATTAGTACAAAAATTATTTTTATCTTACTGGTATGAAATTCATATGAATGAAAATTGATCTGGAGATTTTCAGTAATTTTTACAAAAGCAATAAGAAACAAAGATTGGTTGAACATCGAAATATTTTTATAACAGTGGGAATTAGTCTAAAAGGAATTTAACGTACACTGTAACAACCTGAGCATGTAGCTCAAGTGGTCACAGCGTCACGTTGGGTTCTCTGCCGTGACTGGTTCGAATCCCAGGATCAACAATATTTTTGTTTAGTTTCTTTCAAAATAATTAATTAGCGGACTGAGAGCATTTATAGCTCTCAGTTGTGTTTTATACCGTGGCACAAACCGGCCTAGTGGCCTGTGCTTTGGGCTGTGACGGTGGTATGCTGGGTTCGAATCTTGCTATCGGCAAGATTGAAAAATACTTTTTTTGGGGGTTTTATGTATTGAAAAATTATGAAAAAAATATGTATATTCTCCTAAAAATGTAAGGAACTTTCTAAAAATAGTTTGGGAATTATTTGAATGAATATAACTATGATTTGGAGTTAAAATGCATAAATAGACATATGGTTCTATATAGATTATTGATATGAAATTATAATTTGAAAGAATAAGTGAATTGAAACATTAAGTATTGATTTGGCAAAAAGAAATGTGGTTATGTGACATGATGCAATTATTTTCTCACTTGTGGAACAATATATGAAGTGTGCATATTGTTTAGTAATGTGGAATTATTGTGATGTGATAATTAATTAAGTGCATGCAAATTTATGTGCAATGATGGACTTGTGAACAAAATTAGAAATCATGAATTGAAAAGAGAATGTACATGTGAGTTTGAGAACTCAACATGGAAATTTTATAAGTTGGAGATCGTGAAATGAAAATTTGAAATAGAGTAGCTAAGTCTCCCCCGGCAATGAAAAATGAAATAAAATGAAATTAGACCAAGGTTGGTCATGTTGAAATAAATGAATAAGTCCGGTTAGTGGAGAGGCTAACTCTAGAGATTAATTTTTGTTCATGATTTTTAAATAAAACTAAGGATTAGTACATAGTGGAGACGTGATGAAAGTAGAAGAAAAACACGGGTATGGGGGCCATCGGATTTGCGGCGAGAGGGTATTCACAGGTTCTTCACGATGCATCGTGACATGACGTGGATACTGCTCCCGAGTACCATCCCGGTGGTGACGCTCGTGGGATATTCGAGTGGCTATGGGTGGTGCCATTGTTCCATGACGGAGGCTGAATTGTCCATAGGTTGCCTGCTCGATGCGTCGTGTCAGTGCGTGGGATTCCCTTCCAGGCTGCCTGGACATGGGCTCGTAGATCATAGGACATCTAAGACACTACCGTAGTTACAGTAGTAGATTAAGACATAATGAGGGATTGAACCCTACCAAGATGAAGAACGAATAAGGACTTGCCCTCGGACCTATGTAGTATGGGATGCATAGAATCCGAACAAGTGTGCATTAGTGTCATGTAACATAAATAAATGCATTAAGGATTAAGTGCACAATCACAACACGACATCAATATGGTAGTCCCTTTAGTTTGAATGTGACAAGTTTGTGTTTGTTAAATATGGAAGGTTAAGTTATACTATTTCCGGCATAGAGAGGATGGCCGTGTATAATGTTCGTCGGTTGAATAAACTGACGTACCCACAGTCTTATATGCAGGTAAATGACATGTCAAAGATTAAAGAAGAATGGATGCTTAAAGATTATACCATGCTGTTGATTTAATTGTTGTAAATTTTACTTTCGCTGTGCAAAAGAAAAGTGTAATATTGATGTAAACCCTGATGTAAGATAAAAAGTTTAAATTTCCCTATAAAATTGTACTAAAGAAAGTGAAAAGATCCTGTAGAACATCTCGAATTCAGTGTATTTGGAATTCGGGGCGTTACAGAGTGGTATCAGAGCCACGCTTTCTACACTTTCCACAATTGTACAAATTTATAGGGAACAACACCCTAGTAGTGGACATTATAGTGTGTGTTTGAGTCTAGAGATTTAAATGTAAGTGACTTACATTTGTGTTGCTCTAAGATTTATGCTTCTTCCTCTCTATTTCTAAGATGGCTGATCACTTCGATCCTGCTGGAGACGACGACTGGCATATTATTGAGGAAGAGTACCATCCTGGACAGGCTGATTCCGAGGACGAGTACTATCCTGGGCAAGCTGATTCTGACGGTGAAGAATGGCCTGAATCCCGAGAGATCACCCCACCTCCGGATTCATCTGATGACTCTTCTTCTGACGAAGAAGAAGAACCAGTTCCAAGTGGTCTTGTGACTTCTCTTCAAAGGCAGGTGGAGACATTGCGAGAGAGAGTCGGATTGTTGGAGGCTCAGCTGGCGAAGCGGAAGGACGACTTTTCTGTTCTCAGTCATCGGGTTTGGGAGCTTGAGAAGAGGAAGAACCTGACTGATGTGCTGAAGGATGAAGTTGAAGAACTGCGAGAAGAACTTCGAGCAGCGAAGAGGACCCGTAGGAGTTAGACTGTCTTAGCCTCTTTTATGTTCCATTCTGATGTCAAAAATGTTTTTTAAATTCGAATGTATAAACTTTGGAATTCAATGAAATGCAAGTTGGTTTAAATTCTTGTTCTATACTTCGAATTTGATGGATCTTTCGCATCAGAATATGTCGAGAAGAGGAGCTAGGAATGGGGAAGGTTTGGATCTGGAGACTAAACTTGCAAGGGTCTACCAGACGCTTAATGCAGTGGCTATGAACCAAGGAAGGGGGCCGGCGAATCCAGTGCCCGAGGCGATTAAGCTAGTGGAATCGTTCAAGAGAATGAAACCACCGGTATTCGAGGGAAATTCAGACCCAGATGCGGCTGACAACTGGATCCGTCAAGTGGAGACGATCTTTGAGGTGTTGGAGACCCCTGAGGGTAGCAAGGTAAAGTTGGCGACTTTGCAGCTGGAGAAGGATGCGGCGGTTTGGTGGCAATCCATGAAGAGGATCATGGGAGGCATAGTGCTTGGCTGAGAGGAATTTCTGGAAGAATTCCGCAGTCACTATTTTCCCTCCGACGTCCAGGAGAAGAAGGCAATGGAGTTTTTGTCGCTTCAGCAAGGCAGCATGTCGGTGAGAGCGTATGAGACCAAGTTCACTCAGCTCTCTAGGTATGCACCTGAACTGGTGATGGATGAGGCTAAGAAGACTCGCAAGTTTGAGCATGGACTGAGGCCGAGTTTGAGGTCTCGTATGATACCCCTTGGTATCAGGCGATTCGATAAGCTGGTCAAGAGGGCGGCAGCGACGGAAGCGGATATGGAGCAGTTCAAAGTTGTTCAGAACCGGAGGAACAACTGGCAGTCTGGGAAGAGGCCTGCACATTCTGGGAGTTTCAAGGGGCAACCATCTGCACAAAGGTTCAAACCGACAGGGGCGAACGCTATTAGTGTAGCTGGAGGACCTGGAAACAATGTGGTGAGACCTTCTACGGTGACTTGCTTCAACTGTGGTGAGGTGGGACATTTCCGATCTCAATGTCCCAAACTACGGAATGGTAATAGCAACGCATCAACGCAGCAGGCTGGGAAGAGGCCGTACCAATCAGGGCGAGTATTTGCCTTGACGGAAGCTGATGCTGATGAGGCAGATCAGGTCATCTCTGGTACGAGGGCTGGTGTTTAGAGTTTTGTCATTTCTTTTCCCGTTGTTTAGTGAGACTGTTATGTAATGGTGTGTATTATGTAACAGGCGAACTTTATCTTAATGGAATGAAAGCTGTTGTATTGTTCGATACTGGATCCTCTCATACATTTGTGTCTCCAAAGTTTGCTAAAGTGTTGGGAGTTGAACCGAAGATTTTTCCAGGCAAGATCTTAGCAGTAGCTACTCCGTCAGGGGAAACTTTAACCACTGATCGGTATTATGCTGATTGCAAGTTTGTGATTGGAGATCGAATCTTTGGCATTGATCTGATCGAGCTGACTATCTTGGGAGTCGATGTTATCATTGGCATTGATTGGATGTCGGTGTACAATGCAAGCATCGAGTGTAAGACCAAGATGGTGATAGTGAAGGCTCCAGGTGGACCTGAAGTCACGTTCCAAGGGAAGAAGAAGTGTTCTAAGCTGGTGGCAACTATCCGCAAGGAAGAGACTCCTGTGGAAGTGCAAGGGATTCCTGTGGTTCGGGACTATCCGACTGTGTTCATGGAAGATTTTTCTGGGTTACCCCCGCATCGTGATGTAGAGTTTAGCATCACTATTCAACCGGGAAGTGCACTCATTTCTAAGGCACCGTATAGGATGGCTCCAGTGAAACAGGATGAGGTAAAACGGCAGATTGAGGAACTGTTGGAGAAAGGCTTTATTCAACCTAGTGCGTCACCTTGGGGAGCACCAGTACTTTTGGTAAAGAAGAAGGATGGATCGATGAGAATGTGTATCGATTACCGGGAGCTGAATAAGGTCACTGTTTAGAATAAGTATCTTATTCCTTGAATTGACGATTTGTTCGATCGTCTACAAGGAGCGGCTGTTTTCTCCAAAATAGATCTTCGATCAGGATATCACCAAGTTCGAGTGAACGCTGAAGATGTGCACAAAACTGCGTTTAGAACTCGGCATGGGCATTACAAATTCTTAGTTATGCCATTCGGAGTGACGAATGCACTCGCAATCTTCATGGACTTGATGAACAGAGTTCTGAGGCCGTTTATTGATTCTTTCGTCGCGGTGTTTATCGACGATATCCTCGTGTACTCCAAGTGAGAGGAGGAGCACACCGAGCATCTGGCAGCAGTGTTGCAGAAGTTGGAAGAGCAGAAGTTGTATGCCAAGTTATCTAAGTGTGATTTCTGGAAATCTGAAGTGGCATTCCTAGGTCACATCCTTTCTAGGGAGGGAGTGGCAACTGACCCTCAGAAGATAGAGGCAGTGAGAGATTGGGCTAGGCCTACTACAGTGAAGGAAGTCAGAAGTTTTCTTGGGATGACTGGATACTACAGGAGATTCATTCAAGATTATGCTCAGATAGCTGTACCGCTTACTGGACTGATCAAGAAGAATGTGAGCTTCAAGTGGACTGAGCAATATGAGGCGAGCTTTCAGGAGTTGAAAGATAAGCTGACTACTGCACCTATTTTGGCTTTGTCTAGAGCAGGTGTTGAGTATGATGTTTATAGCGATGCTTCACATCATGGGCTTGGTTGTGTCTTAATGCAAGAAGGAAGAGTAATCGCTTATGGGTCTAGGCAACTACGACCGCATGAGAAAAATTACCCGACTCATGATCTGGAGTTGGCTGCGATTATCTTTGCCCTGAAGCAATGGAGGCACTACGTGTACGGTGAGAAGTTGAATATGTACACGGACCACAGGAGCTTGAAGTATATATATCAGCAGCGGGATCTCAATCTGAGGCAGCGGAGGTGGTTGGAAGTGCTCGAGGACATGCGACCTGAGATCAAGTATCATCCTGGAAAGGCTAATGTTGTTGCTGATGCACTTAGTCGCAAGAGCAGTTTGGCCAGTTTGATTACGACTCAGAGGCATCTGATTGAGGAGTTGGATCGGACAGGTATTGAGGTTGTCTTGCAAGGATTGGGAGCATCTTTGGCTCAGTTGAGGCTTCAGCCTACACTGAATACAAGGATCATTGCAAGTCAAGAGGTTGATGCTGATATCTTGGAGATGAAAGAGTAGGTTGGTGCTGGCAGGTTGCCCGGTTTTCAAATCAGGGATGGAGTGCTGTGGTTCGGAGATAGGCTGTGTGTTCCAAATCAGGCGGACCTGAAGGAGAGTATTCTTCAAGAGGCGCATGCTACTCTTTTGTCGGTACATCCTGGGAGTACTAAGATGTACAAAGACATCAAACAGCATTTCTGGTGGTCAGGTTTGAAGCGGGATGTGGCTAAATTTGTTGCGAAGTGTGAGGTTTGTCAGCAAGTCAAAGCCGAAAATCAGAGACCCGGAGGTCTATTACAGCCGTTACCTATTCCGGGATGGAAGTGGGATAACATCAGTATGGATTTCATCACGGGATTGCCTAAGAGTTCTAAAGGCAATGATGCGATTTGGGTCATAGTCGATCGACTAACCAAGTCCGCTCACTTTTTGGTGATGAAACTCACTGCTTCGATGGACAAGTTAGCTGAGATGTATGTTGGTGAGATTGTCCGACTTCATGGTGTTCCTTCAACTATTGTGTCTGATCGAGATGCGCGGTTTACTTCGCATTTCTGGAGGAGTCTTCAGACAGCTTTGGGGACCAAGACAGATTTCAGCACTGCTTTTCATCCGCAAACCGATGGGCAGACCGAGAAAGTCAACCGTATTCTTGAGGATATGCTTCGGTGTTGTATACTAGACTTTGGAGGCAGTTGGGAAAGGCATTTACCTTTGGTGGAGTTTACCTACAACAACAGTTTTCAGGCTAGCATCGGGATGGCGCCGTACGAAGCTTTGTATGGCAGGAAGTGCAGAACTCCTGTTTGTTGGTTTGAAGTTGGGGAGCGTCAGTTGTTTGGTCCTGAGCTTGTACAGCAAACTTCTGAGAAGATTGATCTTATCATGAAAAGGTTGGTGGAAGCTTAGAGCAGGCAGAAAAGCTATGCAGACAACCGGAGAAGGGACCTTGAGTTTGAGGTTGGTGACTTCGTCTTTCTGAAGGTATCGCCCAGTAAAGGTGTGGTTCGTTTTGGCAAAGGCGGGAAGTTAGCTCCGAGATTTATAGGCCCGTACAAGATATTGAAAAGGATCGGGAAAACTGCTTACCGGCTTGAATTACCGGAAGAGTTGTCTCAGGTGCACAATGTCTTTCATGTGTCTATGCTGAGAGGTTACATTCCAGATCCGAGTCATCATTTGCCTGAAGTGCCGGAAGGTTTGTAGTTAGACCTGAATTATATCGAGTCTCCTATCGAGATTGTTGATCGTCGAGAGAAAGTCTTGAGGAATAAGACGATACCGATGGTCAAGGTAGTCTGGAGAAACCACTTGGTTGAAGAGGCTACTTGGGAATCTGAGGAGAGGATGCTGAAGGACTATCCTGAGCTTTTTGCTTGATTGTATTTTGTATCTTTTGTTCTGGTGTGTGTGTTGTATTTTCTGTTTTCCTCGCTCTTGATTGTAGTTCCGGGGACGGAACTATTCTAAGGAGGGAGTGCTGTAATACCCTGATCTTTCAATTAATGAAAAATTATTTATTTTGCACGTAGTGTGCACGTGCAATATTTTGATTGAATTAAATCTTATAATGAGGTGTATAAATATTTGTTCTCAAATTATTTTGTACAAAAGCTTTTCTTTAAAACAAATAGAAAGCCTTACTTTAATTTAATTAAAAAGGCCCTTTTCTTAAAAGCCCAAATGTATTTTATTTTATTTATTTTAATAACTATTTTGGCCCAAAATAAAGCCCATGTATTAATCTTCTTTTTATTTAAACTTGTCATGTAGAAGACTATTTTATAACTATTTTATTTTTATACAAATTAAAATGTACAATTTTGGCCTAGTTGCATGCACGTGCACTACACGTACACGTGCAATGCACACCTTTCTCATGGCCGGTTTGCATCTTTTTGGAGGGAGTTTTGAAAATAGTCATGGTGTTCATGGAGGTGGTTATGTGGATGTGGGTAGTTTTTATAACTCCTACTCTAATCTTGGCCCTCCATCTTTCAACCAACTAATCAATCCTAGCCCTCCATTTCACTTGTTTTCTAGTATAAATACCCCCCCTCTCATGGCTATTTTTCATATGCAAATTATATCTTTCCAAATTATAGTCTTATTGTAGTAATAGTGTGAGTTCAAAAGATAGAGAGATTGTGTGGGATTGCTTGCTTGTTCCAAGGAGGAGAGGCCGGCCATTGCAAGAGGGAAACTTTCAGTTTTGTGCTTGGGCTTGGAGGTGCGCGCATCGGCTAGGAGGAGGTGCATCTTGTTGCAAGGACTTGGTTGCTTTGTGTGTTTATTTCTCTCCATACAAGGTGGGTAACCTTTCATATTTCTAATATAGAGATCCATGCTAGATTTAACTATCAAAATTATGCATGAAAAATACTAATAAGAACCCACTTTAATTGAGAAGTTAGTTTATGAATTAATTGAAATGTGGTGATTAATTTGTATGTGGTTCTAGTATTAAATTAAATTAAATTGTGTGTAGAATTCTCCATGATTATTAGTATGAAGTGATGATGGTGATTAAATTCCCTTAAGAATGTTGCTAGTATGATTTGAGACATAATGCATGAATAAGAACGCTTGTTAATTGTAAAGTTGAAACATGGAATTGATTAAGAAAGAGTACACTTTAAATTGAAAAAAGTGAATTTCTTGAATGATTGAGATGTGATTATGCAAATTAATAAGTGATTATATATATCGTGACATAGATTGATTAATGGAACTACTTTGTTATCATCAAAAAAAAAAAAAAAACTACTTATAAAGTTAGCAGTTGAGTTTTATCTATTCATGTGTTAAATAGACCTCTATGTTGATATGGGTATGGACAAATTAAAAATATATGTGTTTGTTGAATAAAGAGTTAATAACAGTAAATTATTAGAAGAAAATTTGAATAAAAAGATTAGGAGATCAATTGTTTAGCAATGTCGAAAATGAAATATATAGTAGTTTTAATGAATGATTCTTTGATTGTGTGAAAAATATATTTTTATTAGTACAAAAATTATTTTTATCTTACTGGTATGAAATTCATATGAATGAAAATTGATCTGGAGATTTTCAGTAATTTTTACAAAAGCAATAAGAAACAAAGCTTGGTTGAACATCGAAATATTTTTATAACAGTGGGAATTAGTCTAAAAGGAATTTAACGTACACTGTAACAACCTGAGCATGTAGCTCAAGTGGTCACAGCGTCACGTTGGGTTCTCTGCCGTGACTGGTTCGAATCCCAGGATCAACAATATTTTTGTTTAGTTTCTTTCAAAATAATTAATCAGCAGACTGAGAGCATTTATAGCTCTCAGTTGTGTTTTATACTGTGGCACAAACCGGCCTAGTGGCCTGTGCTTTGGGCTGTGACGGTGGTGTGCTGGGTTCGAATCTTGCTATCGGCAAGATTTAAAAATACTTTTTTTGGGGGTTTTATGTATCGAAAAATTATGAAAAAAATATGTATATTCTCCTAAAAATGTAAGGGACTTTCTAAAAATAGTTTGGGAATTATTTGAATGAATATAACTATGATTTGGAGTTAAAATGCATAAATAGACATATGGTTCTATATAGATTATTGATATGAAATTATAATTTGAAAGAATAAGTGAATTGAAACATTCAGTATTGATTTGGCAAAAAGAAATGTGGTTATGTGACATGATGCAATTATTTCTCACTTGTGGAACAATATATGAAGTGTGCATATTGTTTAGTAATGTGGAATTATTGTGATGTGATAATTAATTAAGTGCATGCAAATTTATGTGCAATGATGGACTTGTGAACAAAATTAGAAATCATGAATTGAAAAGAGAATGTACATGTGAGTTTGAGAACTCAACATGGAAATTTTATAAGTTGGAGATCGTGAAATGAAAATTTGAAATAGAGTAGCTAAGTCTCCCCCGGCAATGAAAAATGAAATAAAATGAAATTAGACCAAGGTTGGTCATGTTGAAATAAATGAATAAGTCCGGTTAGTGGAGAGGCTAACTCTAGAGATTAATTTTTGTTCATGATTTTTAAATAAAACTAAGGATTAGTACATAGTGGAGACGTGATGAAAGTAGAAGAAAAACACGGGTATGGGGGCCATCGGATTTGCGGCGAGAGGGTATTCACAGGTTCTTCACGATGCATCGTGACATGACGTGGATACTGCTCCCGAGTACCATCCCGGTGGTGACGCTCGTGGGATATTCGAGTGGCTATGGGTGGTGCCATTGTTCCATGACGGAGGCTGAATTGTCCATAGGTTGCCTGCTCGATGCGTCGTGTCAGTGCGTGGGATTCCCCTCCAGGCTGCCTCGACATGGGCTCGTAGATCATAGGACATCTAAGACACTACCGTAGTTACATTAGTAGATTAAGACATAACGAGGGATTGAACCCTATCAAGATGAAGAACGAATAAGGGCTTGCCCTCGGTCCTATGTAGTATGGGATGCATAGAATCCGAACAAGTGCGCATTAGTGTCATGTAACATAAATAAATGCATTAAGGATTAAGTGCACAATCACAACACGACATCAATAGGGTAGTCCCTTTAGTTTGAATGTGACAAGTTTGTGTTTGTTAAATATGGAAGGTTAAGTTATACTATTTCCGGCATAGAGAGGATGGCCGTGTATAATGTTCGTTGGTTGAATAAACTGACGTACCCACAGTCTTATATGCAGGTAAATGACATGTCAAAGATTAAAGAAGAATGGATGCTTAAAGATTATACCATGCTGTTGTACTTTTATTTAATTGTTGTAAATTTTACTTCCGCTGTGCAAAAGAAAAGTGTAATATTGATGTAAACCCTGATGTAAGATGAAAAGTTTAAATTTCCCTGTAAAATTTTACTAAAGAAAGTGAAAAGATCCTGTAGAACATCTCGAATTCAGTGTATTTGGGATTCGGGGCGTTACAGTTGGGTCCCTGCATTTCGAGCCATTCCAAGGCCGGCTATGAGCACCTCGTATTCTGCCTCGTTGTTCGAGGTCTTGAAGTTGATACGGAGGGAGTATTGGAGGATGAAGTCATCTGGGCCCACCAGAATGACCCCTGTCCCGCTTCCTTCATTGCAGGAGGATCCGTCCACATAAACCGACCAGACGGGTGGTCCCTTCATTGTTTGGCTGGACTCGGGGATGGTACTCTCAACTATGAATTCTGCTAAGGCCTGAGCCTTGATCGCGGTCCGAGGCTGATAAGTTATATCGTGCTGGCTCAGCTCGATAGACCACTTCATAAGGCGACCCGAGGTCTCTGGCTTGTGGAGGACCTGCTTCAGCGGCTGGTCGGTAAGAACGACCACCGAATGGGACTGAAAATACGGGTGAAGCTTTCTCGCGGCCATCACCAGGGCATAAGCCATCTTTTCTATCTTTGGGTATCGGAGTTCGGCGTCCCGAAGCACCTTGCTCACATAGTAGATGGGCTTTTGAGCCCGGTCTTCTTCCCTTACTAAAACGGCACTGAGAGTCTGCTCGGAGGCTGCCTGGTAGAGGTAAAGGGGTTCTCCAGGAGTTGGTTTGCTGAGGAGAGGAGGATTGACGAGGTAGGCCTTGAGCTGGTCGAAGGACTCCTGTTGCTGTTGGCCCCATTCAAAACCTTTAGCCCCCCTGAGGGCCTTGAAGAAGGGGAGGCATTTTTCCCCGAACTTTGAGAGAAAGCGCCCTATGGCGGCTAGGCGGCCTGTTAACCTCTGGACTTCTTTAACATTTTTGGGAGGGGCCATGTCTAATATGGCCTTGATTTTCTCAGGGTTTGCTTCAATTCCTCGTTGGCTAACCATGAAGCCGAGGAACTTCCCTGACGAGACACCGAACGCACACTTGTTCGGATTAAGCCTCATGATGTGCTTTCTCAGAACGTCGAACGCTTCTTGGAGGTCGGTCACATGATCGGCACCTCGGATGCTTTTTACAAGCATGTCATCAACATACACCTCCATGTTTCGGCCGATTTGAGCTTGGAAAATCTTGTTGACGAGGCATTGGTATGTTGCTCATGCGTTCTTCAGACCGAAGGGCATAACCCTGTAGCAATAGAGGCCTTGATCGGTCACGAATGATGTCTTCGGGATATCCGGGGGAAACATCCAGATCTGGTTGTAGCCTGAGAAGGCATCCATGAAGCTGAGGAGTTCATGTCCCGAGGTGGTATCAATCAAAGTGTCAATACTTGGAAGAAGGAAGGGATCCTTGGGGCAGGCCTTGTTGAGATCGGTAAAATCAATACAAATCCTCCAAGTCCCATTGGACTTCTTCACCATTACTACATTCGACAACCACTCGGGATAGTTCACCTCTTGTATGAACCGGGCCTTCAAGAGCTTGTCCACCTCCTCTTTTATAGCTAGCTGGTGCTCAGGGGCGAACTTGCGCCTCTTCTGCTGAATCGGTTTGGACCCCGGAACAACGCTAAGGTGGTGGACCAAGAGCTCTTCGGAAATTCCGGGTATGTCTGTAGCTGACCAAGCGAAGAGGTCTCGGTTCCTTCGGATACACTGTACAATGTCCGAGCATAGGGCGGACAGGAGGGTCTTGCTAACAAAAAACATTCGGGTTGGATCCTGCTCAGAGAAGAGCACTTCCTCTAATTCGTCCACCGGCTCGGACGTTGGTCGGGCAGCATCTTGGGGGATTTCCAGTGTTTCTAAAGAGAGGACTGGACCGAGGGTAGAGGTCATGGAGCACTTGCGGGCTGTTTCCTGATTGCCTTTTACCTCTCTTACTCTGGCCCGAGTTGGAAACTTCATTTTGAGGTGGTAGGCAGAAGGGACGGCTTCAAGGGTGGCTAGGCCGGGTCGACCCAGAATGACATTGTAGGCTGTGGGGACATCTACGGCCATGAAGTCCATCTACTCCGTTCGGGTGGTAGGAGTTTTGCCAGCGGTTATGTCGAGGGTGATTACCCCTTTGATAGTCACTGGCACTCCCGTGAACCCATGGAGCGTGTAGCCGGTGGGCTTGAGTCTGTCTCGGGAGAGCTTTAGGCCTTTAAAAGCGGCAAGGAAGAGGATGTTAACGGAGTTGCCATTGTCCACTAGGATCCTCTCCACTTTGAAGTTCGCCATATGGAGGCTGATGACGAGTGCGTCACAATGAGGGGTGCGGACGCCTTCGAGATCTTCGTCTGAGAACGTGACGGGCACTCCGAGGCCTTTGGGAGGAGGGGTGGCATGGACCGAATTGACTTCTCTTATAAATGCCTTTCGAGAGGAGTTGGAGGAGCCCCCCATTGGGCCCCATGGATGAGGTGTAGGACACGCTTCTCTTCGAAGTCGAGTGTTTCATCGCATTCCGGATGCTTATTAACCCCCAAGGCGGGGGAGGAAATTCGGTTCGGTCCTTTCTCAAGAATCTGGTCAGCTGCCCCCTCTGGATAAGGGCTTCTATCTCATTCTTCAGGGCCCGACAATCATTGGTGTCGTGCCCATGGTCTCGGTGATAACAGCACCACTTCTCTTTATCTCTTTTCTTGGCAGGGGTGTTCATCCTCGGAGCAGCAGGTATGATCCCTTTCTTTTTGACTTCCATCAGAATGGTAGAGACATTAGTGGTGAGGGGAGTAAACTTGTCAAATCTGGGAGGAGGTCGGCGCTGGCCGGCATTATCCTTCTGGAGCTTCTTGGCTCCTTCCTCTTCTGTTCCCTTCCTCTTAAACCCGAAGGAAGACCCCTCCAAGTTGGGGTGGTGCTCGGCTTCTTCGGCCCTAATATACTTTTCGCTTCGGAGGAGGAGGTCGGAAAAGTTCTGTGGGGGTTTCTTGGCGAGGGAGGAGCGGAGGTTGGAATTGAGGACATTAGATTGAAATGCTGCTGCAGCGACCGACTGGTCGAGGGATGCTATGGAGCGGGCTTCAGCTGTGAACCTCTTCACATAGTCTCTCAACTTCTCACCTTTTTTTTGGTGGAGGTACAGTAGTGAGATGCTGGTCTTCTCAGTTCTACAGCTACTTACAAAATGGGTGACGAAGAGGGTCTCGAATTACTCGAAGGAGAATATTGAGGACGGGGCAAGGCGAGAGTACCATTCTCGAGCTGGACCCTTGAGAGTTGCGGGGAAGGTTTTACAGAGTAGAGCGTCGGAAGCTTGATGGATGAGCATTAGGGTCTTGAAGCTCTCGATGTGATCAACGGGGTCGGTTTCCCTAGAATATGTCTCAAATTGAGGGGGTTTGAAGCCGACCGGCACAGGTTCATCCATTATGGTTCGGGAGAAAGGAGGTCTGCTAGGACGAAGGGTCCTTCCTCTAAGTTCTTCTTCTCGGTCTAACTGACCCAAGTGCCTCTCCATTTCATGGAGACGGCGGTACACAGCGTCGTCCCTTCGACGGTAATCAGCTGAGCCTCTAGACTCGTCTTCGTACGAGGGAGAGTGGGAGCTACGATGACGGTAGCTCCTGGAGCGGCGAGGACTTTGCTCATGCCGGGAGTTGCTGGGAGCTGGAGGAGGAGATGGGGATCGTCGGCGAGGACTTCGGACTGGAGGAGGAGAGGGGATCTTGGGTGCATTGGTGTTGGGACGGAGATTGAGAGCTTGTAGGACGGTCGCTTGGAACTGCTGGAACTCGGCACGGGTAATGGGTGCCTCATTGTTCCTAGGCTGTTGCCGACCTGCAGGGGAGTGTGGCCTTCTTCGGTAATGCTCGGGGGACTCTCTCCGCCCCCTTTGGATAGGGGACCTTCTGGATTCTCGGCGGCGAGGAGACCGCTCATCCGGACGGTGATGGCGGGAGGTTCCCTCTTGGGCCCGCTTTTCATCCAGATGGAGGCGAAGGTCCTCATCCTTCTGCCGATTGAGGGCAGTGTTGCGGAGACCGGAAGCTCGGGGATGATGGGAGGCCATAAAGTCCGAAGAGGCGTTGTGGATGGAGACGTGGTTCTGGTGAAGAGGTTGTTTCTGATGGTTAGGACCCTTAGGAGGTGGCTGATTCGGAGGAGGAGGAGGAAGGTCCTGTTGGAGCGGGTCCTCCGCCGGAGGAGGAAGTTGCCCCTGCTGTTGGGTAGGCTGGATGGGAACTTCTTGCTGCTGATCGGGGTTGGGTCCTCGATTGGACCCTCTGGATCTGACTTTTCTAGGAGGCATGGCCGGAGCTGATCTGACCAACGGGAAGAGGGGAGGTTGCTATCGTTGGTTTCCCACAGACGGCGCCAATCTGTTGTCGCTGAATCTAGTGTGGAGGCAAATAGATAGTATTTGTGGGTTCTTGGGAAACTTTGAATAACAAACCTATTACCTATTCCGCCGGAGTTTGACCGTTGCTCCCGCTGTTCACCTGCAAGAAGTGCGAGACACCGGGGTTGTTCCCGGCGACGCACCCTCCGACGCTCAAGTCAGTAATCAGAAGTGATTATGAATGAATGCAAGAATTGGCAAAAGATTGATTACCTTTTAATGGAGATGGATGGGGGTTATTTATAGGCACCGCTGGGATCAGATTAGGAATGTGATCCCCCTGTGGTTAGATAAGGAATGTAATCCCTAATCCCCAGTGAAGGGATAACTATGAATCAGGGCCGTTGATTAGGATTAAATCAGGAACCCTAATTCTATCCCTTCTGGACCGGGTTTGCTGCGGGTTGAAACCCACACCCAGTTGAGGTGGATCTGTTTGCGGGTAAGTGGGTCTTCGGGGAAGATAACCAGTACCCGCTTCAGACCCGTCGGTGGGTGAAATTACCGTTTTACCCCTGAGCTTCAAGATTCGTGCCCCATCTGGATGGTTTCGATTTAACCCCATTTTTAGCCATATCAGGGGGTAATGGGGCAGTTAGGGAGGATATTAAGTCGGAGGATTATCAAGGTAGTTAGATTAGTGGGGATATGGAGAGTGTAATATCCCGGACGGATATTACCGTATATAAATTATTATTTTATTATTATTTTATTACTATTTTGTTTTAATTCCAAAATTAGAATATTTTGGTGATTTTCACCCGGTTTGTCCACAGACATTATCTGTATCCAGATATCGGTCAGTATACATCCGTATTGTATCGAATTGATACCGCGATCTTCCGAACTGATAATAAAATTTATTTTATTATTATTTCCAAGATTTAATTATTTTTATGCGGATTATGCGAAGATTTTTTGGTATACGGACGTATATGCGCACGTACGAGTAGTATGTCGATTAGTGCATTATACCAATTGTGTGTTGTGTATTTTGGACAACACTTATTTTGCTATGACAAAACCTAGTAGGGATGGTTAGGGTTTGATTAGGAGGTTAAACCTAGGGTTACAAAGACATAAGAGATTAAGGAGATTACTAGAAAATATCTCTCCCACATCACACCTCCACCACATAACACCTCCTCCACCTCACCCCTACTTCCCCTAGGGGTATGGCCGGCCTCAACCCTTCCTTGGGGTTTTTTTTGCAAGTGTGTGTGCATATTTGCACTTTCCCCCTCCTATCCCCTCCTATAAATACCCCCTCCTTCTCCTCCTTCTCTCATTTTAGAAAACAAAAAAAAAAGAAAGAAAGGAAAGGAAAAGAAAGAGAGATAGTCTCATACTAACAAAGAGAGTTTTTATTGTAGGGTTTTCCTAGGAGATCCTAAAAGCTAGGGGAAGGAGAAGGCTAGCAAGCAAGTCCTTCCAATAGAAACTAAGGTGGGGGGGTTCTCCATTTGTTTCTTTGGTTGTTTGTTTGTTTGTTTTGTTGTTTGACTTCTTCTTCTCATCTTCTTGTTTTGTTTTCTTTTGTTTTGATGGGTGTATTGTTGTGTTGTGAATGATAAATAAAAGAAAGAAAGTAGTAGTAGTAACTACTAAACATATAAAGATCAAACCTTTATTATTATAGTTGTTGTTTATGTATGATTGTTGGACTAAAAGGACATATTGCATATAACATTGAACATACAATTGATTGGGGGTTGTAGGACTTGTAGGACTTGGTATACATAAGCATATGAATATTTTTACAACCATTGTTGGTTGTAGGACTTTGATTGAACTTAGACTAATAACAATAAGCATGTGTTCTATTGTAATTTTCTTTCTTGAAATAAAAAGATCTTCTTTTTATTAATCACTAGTTGTAAAAATGATAAAAAGATCTTTTCTTTTGTTAATCACTAGTTGTAGGAAATAAAAAGGACCTTTTCTTTTACAAACACTAGTTGTAGAATAAATGAAAAGGATTTTTTCTTTTCTCACTAGTAATAAAGACTAATAGGCAACTAAGTAGTAGCATGCGAAAATAAAAAGTAGTAGTATGTTGATTAAATAAAGTAGTAGTAGGTTGCTTAAATAAAGTAGTAGTATGTTGATTAAATGAAGAAGTAGTAGTAAGTAGTATAAATATTTATAAAGTAGTAGTAGTAGTAAGTTGTATGTTGTGAATGAAGTAGTAGTAGTAGTAGATAGTGGGGTGTTATGTTCTTGATTAAAATGGAGTAGATAGTTGTAGGATGTTTTCTAAAAATATCCTATCATGTTTTATGCTTAGATAGTTGTAGGATGTTTTCTAAAAATATCCTATCATGCTTTTATGCTTAGAATGTTGTAGGATTTCTTCTAAAAATATCCTATCATGTTTTATGTTTAGAATGTTGTAGGATTTCTTCTAAAAATATCCTATCGTGTTTTATGTTTAGAATGTTGTAGGATTTCTTCTAAAAATTTACCTATCATGTTTTCATGCTAGAATGTTGTAGGATGCTTTCTAAAATTTCCGATCATGTTTAGGAATACTATTTCATGTTTAGAATGTTGTAGGATTAATTCTAAAATTGCCTATCATATGTAGGAATGACATATATGTTGTAGGTTTCTTTCTAAGATTACCTATCATATTTTTATACTTAGAATGTTGTAGGATTAATTCTAAAATTCCAACCATGTTTAGATCAACTCATTTATGCTTAGAATGTTGTAGGATTCAATCTAAGAGTTTCCTACCATGTTTGGATTAATTTTATTATGCTTAGGATGTTGTAGGATCCATGATAAAATTACTTACCATGTTAGTTTAATTGTAGGTAAGTGATACACCATGCTAGTTTAATTGTAGGTATGTGATATACCATGCTAGTTTAATTGTAGGTATGTAATATACCATGCTAGTTTAATTGTAGGTAAGTGATATACCATGCTAGTTTAATTGTAGGTATATGATATACCATGCTAGTTTAATTGTCGGTATGTGATATACCATGCTAGTTTAATTGTAGGTAAGTGATATACCATGCTAGTTTTAATCGTAAGTAAGATCTATGCCATGCTAGCTTAATTACAAGTAAGTTGTATGCCATGCTAGCTTAATGGTAATTAAGTTGTATGCCATGCTAGATTAAATGAATACTCATGATACCCATGCTTAGATAAGTATTTGTTCATGCTATGTTAGTAGATGATCATGCTTAATCATTATTCATGCTAAGTAAGTAGGTGTCATGCAAATTATTGATCATGTTAAATTAATGATATCCATACTATGATATTCATGCTTAGACTAAAGAAACTACCCATGGTTAGTGGTAGTGATTTTATGTTGTGTTCTATACCATGCTAAAGTCCAAATACATGCTTAGAAGGTTGTAGGGTTAGTGTTAGAATACCTACTATGTCGTGGAATGTTGCTTGTACATACTAGTTTGAGTTGTGGTGATTAGTCATGATAAGTAGTAAGCCTTCATGCTCAAATTATAACCTATGCTTGACTATAGTGGACTTCATGTCTAGGTCGTAGTGATTTTCATGCTTAAGCTCGATGTAAGCACAAGCATTAATCATATTCATACTTAGGAGGATCATGGTGAGTGGTTGTGTTATATGATTAGATTGTCGTAGGAAGATGCTTGAAATAGTATGCCATACTTAAGGCGCTATAGGTTGATGTAATAAGGATGGGAAAGACCACTAGTGATAGTTAGTCCGATAAAGGCTGTTATGTCGCCTTCGGATTCTTCCTTAGTAGAATACCGACCATAGAATATTAGTAGACTCTTCTGTTGTTTCTAATAATAGGAGATCAAGTTTGCTAGTAGCACGTTTGGTTGTTTTTAAGATTGACTACCTGTATGGTTGTTTGCATATGGTTATGCTCGTACGTGGCTCGACTGTCCCGTATGTAGCTGTGGGTCTCATACGTAGCTTAGTTGGCTCGTATGTAGGTTGTTGTCTCGTACACGGTCCGACTGGCCCGTGCGTAGCTGTCGGTCTCATACGCGGCTTATTTGGCTGGTATGTACGTGGTTATCTCCTACGAGGCCCGCCTGGCTCGTAGGTAGTTATTGTTTCATACGTAGCTTATTGGCTCGTATGTGGTTGTTACTCGTGTATAGCTTGTTAGCTAGTACACAGTTCGTTGTGCTCGTCTAGGGTGATATTACCACCCTAAGGGCTATCGACCATCAAGACATATGTTTTCTTACCCTAAGGAACTGTGGAGGAGTCACTCCTTGTGTACCGTCGAATCTTAACCAGGGTAGGTTAATCGAGGACCGGAGTATAGACAAAATCTAAGTCTAGTGTAGCGGCATGCGTGTATATTCGCACGGCCAAAGTCTTGGATCGATGAGCCACAAACCGGATCCTGAGGGGTTCTGGTAAGTCTAGGTTGAGCAGCCTAGTAGAGTTGTCTTGCGAAGCCTAATTTAAGGCCTAGCATGATTATGTTTATAATATTATCGTCCCTACGATCGTCGAGTCAGGGACATCATTAGGGTAGTGACTTATAAAGGTCATTTTGCTCAGGCCCTTGCCGAAGAGAGAGGAGTTGGTTGTAGGGGGCACCTTACGACCAACTTGTCCCTTGAGGCAGGCCTTAGGTGGTGATAGTGGGTTGTACCTTTCCGTCAAAGGGATACGTACGGTGCCGTCTCACAAGTTGAGGACACGGGTTGCGTATCTCGCTCTGTTAATTCCTGAAATACCGTGGCTGGGGTGCCACAGGATGCATGGTGCAGTCCTGCACTTGCGAAACCCTATAGTTTTATTTTGGAACGAGGCCCAATACATTGGGATCGAGTGAGGTCCGGCGTGCCAGGTAGTAGTGGAAAACGGAGACACCATAAACAGACTGCATAGGGGGGACTTGACCCCTTCTGCAACCTCACAGAGTCATGGAGTATTGTCAGGAACAGGTTGTGTACAATTTGAATGCGTAACGTGGGTTCAAATCCCTATATATGGAGAAACGGCTTGAGATGGGGTCGCATGTAGTATGAGATGCATGTTGACTTCGGAGACTTGCTGACATTAGAATAGGAAGCGTCCTAGTTCTACCTTCCCGTCAAAGGGATATGTACGGTGCCGTCTCACAAGTTGAGGACACGGGTTGCGTATCTCGTGCTGTTAATTCCTGAACTACCGTGGCTGGGGTGCCACAGGATGCATTATGCAGTCCTGCACTTGCGAAATCCCAGAGGGTGCCACAGGGTAGGCTTCGCGCTACCCTGCGCTTGCGAAACCCTATAGTTTGATTTTGAAATAACGCCCGATACATTGGGTTCGTCTGTTCTGAGAGAGGTCCGGTTAGCCGGGTCGCAGTGGCGAACATAGACACCACTGGCAAACTGCATTAGTGGGACTTGACCACGTCTGCAACCTCTTTAGCCACGTGTAGATGTCAGGAACAGGTTGTGTACAATTAGAATTCATAATGCGGGTTCAAATCCCTATATATGAAGAAACGGTTTGAGATGGGGTGCATGTAGTATGGGCTGCATGTTGCTTTCAGAAACTTGCCAACGTTTGAATAGGAAGTATCCTAGTTCTATTTAAATATCGCATTAGAGTCTAGTCATAGCACTCATGAACACTTAAACTACACCAACACCATTGCTATATATTGTATGTTGTTTGGGAGATTCGCTGCTATATGATCAGCCTTTAAGTGTCAGTGAATACTGACGTCCCCACTTCCATAGGTACTGGATCGCCGAAGTACAAATGCGAGATTCAGGAGGACTCAAGGCAAGGAAAGCAAGGAGTCAATGTTATGTTTAGTTCCGCTGCAGTTTATGTATTAGATGAGAAGTACTCAAGAGAGAGCTACCAAGTGTTGTTCTTCATTCCTTGTAATCTAATGTAAATTGTTGAAGGTTGTAATACTTGGGTTTGTAAAGGTATTATTGTAACACTATTGTAAAGTATTGCAGTTGTATGATATTCAGACTTGTAATACATTGGGTGTTGAATAAAAAGTTTTAAATTCTCCTATTTTTCTGTGTTTTGTGACTAATTGAAGAAAAGGTCTTGGGTCGTGTCACGGTTTCCCAGTATTGGAAATCGGGGCGCTATAGAGTGGTATCAGAGCTAACTTCAATTTACAGTCCAACACAGCTGAAAAATTAAACTTGGATACCTTTTAGGAGTCGGGTCTTAGTTAGTTGTAGGCAATTGTAATTCATATTGTTGTTCATTTCAACTATGTTTTATGAATTTCCTATATCTGGACTAATTCCAGTATGAATATTTTAGGATGGTATTCGAAGATATCCTAACCGAGGATGTACTGATGGAGGAGAGTGAGCCAATTTTAAAGGACGATCCGATGATCTCGAGCGAGGAGCCGAAGGAGATTTCACTACAAGTTAACCTCAAGATGAACTCACCTTCACCACCGCGAGGGCCAAGTAAGGATCAACGCAGGGCGGCGACGGCCAGCATATATCGAGAAATGAGGAAGCTAATGAAGTACGTAGCCAGGATAGATCGTCAAGCTAACCAACTGGGTGATGCTTGCATAGCTACATTAGCAGGCATGGCGGAAGAGCGGAAATATTTCAACGCCAGATTAGCACAACTACGACGTGAGTGGGAGAAAATTCTAGAGACCGCCAAGGTTATAGTATGCCATTTTTGTGAGGAAGATGGGCACGAGCAAGCAGTCTGTCCACGACGACAAGGTAAAAGACCTACACCTGCATCCGGATTTGAGAACCAAGGCCAGAAACAGAAGACTCAGAAAACAAGGGGCAGAATTAGAGGCACCAACCCGGGAAGTTGTTTCTTATGTACCGAGCGAGGTCATTTCAGGAAACAATGTCAAATGAAGAACTCTCGGGCGGAAACCGGTACATGTTACAACTATGGGGAGATTGGTCATATTAAGCCAAACTGTCCCCAACTTCATAAAAATGACGGAAGATCATCTCCGAAGATGAACGCTAAGGGAAAGGATCCTGTTCACCAAGGGTGAGAATTCGCACGTACTAAGAGCAAGTTGAAGGAGCCAATAACAATATGTCCATATAGAACTGCAACTAAGTCTAAAGGTTGCATCTTTTGAAATTATTTTGGACGGACGAAGTTATATATGATGTAACACTTTTTGTAACCCGTCGGATTTATATATATATAAAATCCAGGCAACTGCTTTGTTCAAACTTGGTTCATCATAATCTTCTGTCTAAATTATTTTTCCAATAGTTAAGGTGTGTGCGGGAGGCAACTCAAGAATCGGTTCGGTTAACTACACCACATGAAGCGTCAAAATTACAGGAGAGAATCCTGGAAGTTGGAAGTGATATTCATAGGACACGTCCTATTCTAAGGAGGGAGTAGCTACCGAATTGCAAATGTCGGGTTCTTTGGAGAACCGGTTCATGGATGAGCCACTTGGGAGCCAGAAGGCAGCATAAGCTTTCTTTCCCCCGAGTTATTAGGGTATGGATGTTTGCCCGTTTTCCTAACTTAACGTAGTTCTGAGGACAGAACTATTCTAAGGAGGGAGTATTGTAATATCCCGGACAGATATTACCGTATATAAATTATTATTTTATTATTATTTTTTTACTATTTTGTTTTAATTCCAAAATTAGAATATTTTGGTGATTTTCACCCGGTTTGTCCACAGACATTATCTGTATCCAGATATCGGTCAGTATACATCCATATTGTATCGAATTGATACTGCGATCTTCCGAACTGATAATAAAATTTATTTTATTATTATTTCCAAGATTTAATTATTTTTATGCGGATTATGCGAAGATTTTTCGGTATACGGACGTATATGCGCACGTACGAGTAGTATGTCGATTAGTCATTATACGAATTGTGTGTTGTGTATTTTGGACAACACTTATTTTGCTATGACAAAACCTAGTAGGGATGGTTAGGGTTTGATTAGGAGGTTAAACCTAGGGTTACAAAGACATAAGGGATTAAGGAGATTACTAGAAAATATCTCTCCCACATCACACCTCCACCACATAACACCTCCTCCACCTCACCCCTACTTCCCCTAGGGGTATGGACGGCCTCAACCCTTCCTTGGGGTTTTTTTTTTTGCAAGTGTGTGTGCATATTTTCACTTTCCCCCTCTTATCCCCTCCTATAAATACCCCCTCCTTCTCCTCCTTCTCTCATTTTAGAAAACAAAAAGAAAGAAAGAAAGGAAAGGAAAAGAAAGAGAGATAGTCTCATACTAACAAAGAGAGTTTTTATTGTAGGATTTTCCTAGGAGATCCTAAAAGCTAGGGGAAGGAGAAGGCTAGCAAGCAAGTCCTTCCAATAGAAACTAAGGTGGGGGGGGGGGGGGGGGGGGTTCTCCATTTGTTTCTTTGGTTGTTTGTTTGTTTGTTTGGTTGTTTGTTTTGTTGTTTGACTTCTTCTTCTCATCTTCTTGTTTTGTTTTCTTTTGTTTTGATGGGTGTGTTGTTGTGTTGTGAATGATAAATAAAAGAAAGAAAGTAGTAGTAGTAACTACTAAACATATAAAGATCAAACCTTTATTATTGTAGTGGTTGTTTATGTATCATTGTTGGACTAAAAGGACATATTGCATATGACATTGAATATACAACCGATTGGGGGTTGTAGGACTTGTAGGACTTGGTATACATAAGCATATGAACATTTTTACAACCATTGTTGGTTGTAGGACTTTGATTGAACTTAGACTAATAACAATAAGCATGTGTTCTATTGTAATTTTCTTTCTTGAAATAAAAAAATCTTCTTTTTATTAATCACTAGTTGTAAAAATGATAAAAAGATCTTTTCTTTTGTTAATCACTAGTTGTAGAAAATAAAAAGGACCTTTTCTTTTACAAACACTAGTTGTAGAATAAATGAAAAGGATCTTTTCTTTTCTCACTAGTAATAATGACTAATAGGCAACTAAGTAGTAGCATGCTAAAATAAAAAGTAGTAGTATGTTGATTAAATAAAGTAGTAGTAGGTTGCTTAAATAAAGTAGTAGTATGTTGATAAAATGAAGTAGTAGTAAGTAGTATAAATGTTTATAAAGTAGTAGTAGTAGTAAGTTGTATGTTGTGAATGAAGTAGTAGTAGTAGTAGATAGTGGGGTGTTATGTTCTTGATTAAAATGGAGTAGATAGTTGCAGGATGTTTTCTAAAAATATCCTATCATGTTTTATGCTTAGATAGTTGTAGGATGTTTTCTAAAAATATCCTATCATGCTTTTATGCTTAGATAGTTGTAGGATGTTTTCTAAAAATATCCTATCATGTTTTATGTTTGGAATGTTGTAGGATTTCTTCTAAAAATATCCTATAATATTTTATGTTTAGAATGTTGTAGGATTTCTTCTAAAAATTTACCTATCATGTTTTCATGCTAGAATGTTGTAGGATGCTTTCTAAAATTTCCTATCATGTTTAGGAATACTATTTCATGTTTAGAATGTTGTAGGATTAATTCTAAAATTGCCTATCATATGTAGGAATGACATATATGTTGTAGGTTTCTTTCTAAGATTACCTATCATATTTTTATGCTTAGAATGTTGTAGGATTAATTCTAAAATTCCCACCATGTTTAGATCAACTCATTTATGCTTAGAATGTTGTAGGATTCAATCTAAGAGTTTCCTACCATGTTGGGATTAATTTTATTATGCCTAGGATGTTGTAGGATCCATGATAAAATTACTTACCATGTTAGTTTAATTGTAGGTAAGTGATACACCATGCTAGTTTAATTGTAGGTATGTGATATACCATGCTAGTTTAATTGTAGGTAAGTGATATACCATGCTAGTTTAATTGTAGGTATATGATATACCATGCTAGTTTAATTGTAGGTATGTGATATACCATGCTAGTTTAATTGTAGGTAAGTGATATACCATGCTAGTTTTAATCGTAAGTAAGATCTATGCCATGCTAGCTTAATTACAAGTAAGTTGTATGCCATGCTAGATTAAATGAATACTCATGATACTCATGCTTAGATAAGTATTTGTTCATGCTATGTTAGTAGATGATGATGCTTAATCATTATTCATGCTAAGTAAGTAGGTGTCATGCAAATTATTGATCATGTTAAATTAATGATATCCATACTATGATATTCATGCTTAGACTAAAGAAACTACCCATGGTTAGTGGTAGTGATTTTATGTTGTGTTCTATACCATGCTAAAGTCCAAATACATGCTTAGAAGGTTGTACGGTTAGTGTTAGAATACCTACTATGCCGTGGAATGTTGCTTGTACATATTAGTTTGAGTTGTGGTGATTAGTCATGATAAGTAGTAAGCCTTCATGCTCAAATTATAACCTATGCTTGACTATAGTGGACTTCATGTCTAGGTCGTAGTGATTTTCATGCTTAAGCTCGATGTAAGAACAAGTATTAATCATATTCATACTTAGGAGGATCATGGTGAGTGGTTGTGTTATATGATTAGATTGTCGTAGGAAGATGCTTGAAATTGTATGCCATACTTAAGGCGCTATAGGTTGAAGTAATAAGGATGGGAAAGACCACTAGTGATAGTTAGTCCGATAAAGGCTGTTATTTCGCCTTCGAATTCTTCCTTAGTAGAATACCGACCATAGAATATTAGTAGACTCTTCTGTTGCTTCTAATAAAAGGAGATCAAGTTTGCGAGTAGCACGTTTGGTTGTTTTTAAGATTGACTACCTGTATGGTTGTTTGCATATGGTTATGCTCATACGTGGCTCGACTGGCCCGTATGTAGCTGTGGGTCTCATACATAGCTTAGTTGGCTCGTATGTAGGTTGTTGTCTCGTACGCGGCCCGACCGGCCCGTGCATAGCTGTCGGTCTCATACGCGGCTTATTTGGCTGGTATGTACGTGGTTATCTCCTACGAGGCCCGCCTGGCTCGTAGGTAGTTATTGTTTCATACGTAGCTTATTGGCTCGTATGTAGTTGTTACTCGTGTATAGCTTGTTAGCTAGTACACAGTTCGTTGTGCTCGTCTAGGGTGATATTACCACCCTAAGGGCTATCGACCATCAAGACATATGTTTTCTTACCCTAAGGAACTGTGGAGGAGTCACTCCTTGTGTACCGTCGAATCTTAACCAGGGTAGGTTAATCGAGGACCGGAGTATAGACAAAATCCAAGACTAGAGTAGCGGCATGCGTGTATATTCGCACTGCCAAAGTCTTGGATCGATGAGCCACAAACCGGATCCTGAGGGGTTCTGGTAAGTCTAGGTTGAGCAGCCTAGTAGAGTTGTCTTGCGAAGCCTAATTTAAGGCCTAGCATGATTATGTTTATAATATTATCGTCCCTAGGATCGTCGAGTCAGGGACATCATTAGGGTAGTGACTTATAAAGGTCATTTTGCTCAGACCCTTGCCGAAGAGAGAGGAGTTGGTTGTAGGGGGCACCTTACGACCAACTTGTCCCTTGAGGCAGGCCTTAGGTGGTGATAGTGGGTTGTACCTTCCCGTCAAAGGGATACGTACGGTGCCGTCTCACAAGTTGAGGATACGGGTTGCGTATCTCGCTCTGTTAATTCCTGAAATATCGTGGCTGGGGTGCCACAGGATGCATGGTGCAGTCCTGCGCTTGCTAGACCACAGAGGGTGCCACAGGGTAGGCTTCGTGCTGCCCTGCACTTGCGAAACCCTATAGTTTGATTTTGGAACGAGGCCCAATACATTGGGATCGAGTGAGGTCCAGCGTGCCGGGTAGTAGTGGAAAACGGAGACACCATAAGCAGACTGCATAGGGGGGACTTGACCCCTTCTGCAACCTCACAGAGTCATGGAGTATTGTCAGGAACAGGTTGTGTACAATTAGAATGCGTAACGCGGACTCAAATCCCTATATATGGAGAAACGGCTTGAGATGGGGTCGCATGTAGTATGGGATGCATGTTGACTTCGGAGACTTGCTGACATTAGAATAGGAAGCGTCCTAGTTCTACCTTCCCGTCAAAGGGATACGTACGGTGCCGTCTCACAAGTTGAGGACACAGGTTGCGTATCTCGCGCTGTTAATTCCTGAACTACCGTGGCTGGGGTGCCACAGGATGCATTGTGCAGTCCTACGCTTGCGAAACCCCAGAGGGTGCCACAGGGTAGGCTTCGCGCTACCCTGTGCTTGCGAAACCCTATAGTTTGATTTTGAAATAACGCCCGATACATTGGGTTCGTCTGTTCTGAGAGAGGTCCGGTTAGCCGGGTCGCAGTGGCGAACATAGACACCACTGGCGAACTGCATTAGTGGGACTTGACCACGTCTGCAACCTCTTTAGCCACGTGTAGATGTCAGGAACAGGTTGTGTACAATTAGAATTCATAATGCTGGTTCAAATCCCTATATATGAAGAAACGGTTTGAGATGGGGTGCATGTAGTATGGGCTGCATGTTGCTTTCAGAAACTTGCCAACGTTAGAATAGGAAGTATCCTAGTTCTATTTAAATATCGCATTAGAGTCTAGTCATAGCACTCATGAACACTTAAACTACACCAACACCATTGCTATATATTGTATGTTGTTTGGGAGATTCGCTGCTATATGATCAGCCTTTCAGTGTCAGTGAATACTGATGTCCCCACATCCATAGGTACTGGATCGCCGAAGTACAAATGCGAGATTCAGGAGGACTCAAGGCAAGGAAAGCAAGGTGTTAATGTTATGTTTAGTTCCGCTGCAGTTTATGTATTAGATGAGAAGTAGAGAAGTACTCAAGAGAGAGCTACCAAGTGTTGTTCTTCATTCCTTGTACTCTGATGTAAATTGTTGAAGGTTGTAATACTTGGGTTTGTAAAGGTATTATTGTAACACTATTGTAAAGTATTGCAGTTGTATGATATTCAGACTTGTAATACATTGGGTGTTGAATAAAAAGTTTTAAATTCTCCTGTTTTTCTGTGTATTGTGACTAATTGAAGAAAAGGTCTTGGCTCGTGTCACGGTTTCTCAGTATTGGAAATCGGGGCGCTACAGAGAGATTAAGGAGTAGGTGACCGTGTGCAGTTGAGTCACGGTTTCTCAGTATTGGAAATCGGGGCGCTACAAAGAGATTAAGGAGTAGGTGACCGTGTGCAGTTGAGAGTTTGTAGGGGTATTGGGTTTTAAATTGGTGGGCTTGGCTTCAAGTAGTTGGGCTTAACATTTAAGAAAATAATAATAATAATATTGGGCTGGGTCTGAACTCCAAATTAAATTAAATAATCAATAGTGATATAGTATGGGTCTTGGGAATACAAATGTGGGCGTGGATTTTGGGTTTATATTAAATTGGATTTGGGCTTAATTCATGGGCCTCAATAAAACAATTAAATAAAAATTAGAAAATTAAGAATGGGTACGTTGGGCTCCTAATATTATAAATAAATAATCAACTAGAATTATAATATAATATATTAGGATTTAAAATGTGAGCTTGTAAGGTAAATAATTAAACAAATTTTAGAACGGATTAGGATTGGGCTTCATAATGTAATAAAGAATTAAATGATTTATAGATGGGCTAGGATATTAAAAATAGTATGGATTAGAATTGTTCCTGGATTTCTTAACAATAATAATAATAATAATATTAATATAGATTAAAATTTTGGTATCTAACAGTAGAACCAAATATCTAAAAGTAAAAATATTGGTTTCCAAAAGAATTATATGATTTATTTAGAAAACTGGAGTACAAGTATATGAAGAAAATGAAAGTAAATAAAATCCGTACAACCAGAAACGGGGGTTACAATCCTACCCACCTTAATACAAAATTTCGTCCTCGAAATTTTCTTAGGCAGTACATAGGATATAATCAAAGCAGAGCTTAAAAGATAAAGAAGCAGGGAATTATAGAGAGGAAAACGAAGTGGTGGAAATACCAGAATAAGGAAGAACATGGATAAGATTGATGTCAAATAATGACTCGATGGAAGATGACGAATGGAATGCATGGGAGGAAGTAAACCGTAGCAGAAGGAAAGAAACAACACAAGTCTTGTAAGATAACGACGCAAGAAGATGAAGGAGTATGTAGAATTGGAATAAAAAAAATGGATAGGGAAGAATTGAACCAAATAATGAGTAAATGGATGAGGATGTATACAAGGAATGGAAGGAATCAAACAATGCAAAGAAGGAGAAAAAGGAGAATCTTGGGACCTATGGATTAGGGGCCCACACGCTTCTACTGCGCCACTCCGATCGGGCTGACTTCGTCATCAGCGTCCGTTAACTCCAGCGATCTGCCCGTATATCTTGAAGCAAACGACAATTCTTCATCTCATGGTGATGTTTCAAGCTGCTGACATGACGTTGTAAATCCAGCGATGCCGATCGACAAATCGAGAAAAATAGAAAGGATGGGTAACACCGGAACCAAAAGATAGAATAGGTAGAAAAAGAATGAATTTATACCCAATATGGATCAATCAATGAGGCCAATGAGGATGACTGTAAGAGATGGAAGAAAACAAGGAATCAAAGAATTGAATACGGAGGGATCAAAATGGATCAAATAAGACTAGTATCCAGATCGTAAGAATGTTATTACATGTTCATGTGATCAATATAGTCTACATATTGTTGAGTTTAACATGGTTCAAACCTGGCTAGAGTCTAACTGGTTAGGGCCTAAACCCAACCTGGCTAACACATTAGCCTAACCTGGCTCCGATACCATTAAAAACCATTTCACACCCCGCTTCTCATTATACAGAAACACGGGCATGCAACTAAGGCCCAATAAAGATATAAGTGTGCCAACTCATATAATCCATAAGTTGTATAATACCGGCAAGCTCAACAATACAATAACAATCACAGGAACAAGAATGTAATACAATAATCATTATCTAAGATACAAGAACTTGTACTAAGTCTGAGAATAAACAATGTGATAACAGTCTATCTAGTTCTTCCAGTAACCCATCATATGTAGCTGTATAACATTTACTCAAAAGAAAGATAGATGGTACCCGTTAGAGCAAGCTACGGGCCACAAATAGTACAAGCAAAATAGGAACAGGAAAACAAGGCATAATAGAGAAAGCCATAAGAATAGAGAATTCAAATACGGAACAAACATGATAACGAGAAACAATATCCATAACAAGAAGGAAACAAGAACTAAACAAGAAGGAAAACAAGAATTGGCGATGTAATTTTAACACAGTATGATCAAGTGTAATGCATGTAACAACTGGAACAAGTCTCAACATATAACCAATTGGGAAACATTTCATGTAAACAAGAATCTTGTAACTTATAAACAGGAATCATGTAACTTATAAATAGGAATCATGTAATCTTGTGACAGGTAACATGTAACTTGTAAACCGAAATCATATAACTTGTAAACATGAGTCATGCACATGTTCAGTGGTTATCTCAAGTCTAGCAATCTTTTATAAGTCCTAACTAATGCACGCAACCATGCATCCCATACCAGAGGTTCGAGTGCATGCAATCAAGTTAACATTTAGACTCTAGTGGTGATTCTATAGATCATGTACTTGGGAAAACATGTAGACAAGAAACATGATTCAGTTATTTAGTTATTCAGTCATTCAGTATTCTGTATCAATGTTCAATGAACAATATATAGTGTTCAGTCATTCAGTTATTCAGTTATTCATCCATTCAGTTATTCAGTAATGGTAAGGTAACCACGACCTACCTTCTGAGTACATTCCCCTAGTCATATCCTTTATTACCCTGCCTTGTTATTCTTTTAATGTGATTCAGTCGTATACATGTAATCGGTATACAGGCAGTCGTTATAACAAGTTAAATAGTTGCAATAATAAACCATGTAGTACATGATATAAAGTCATTCTATCTATCTATTGTATCAATTCAATTATTAAATACGAAAATAACATGTTTATATTTTACAAACATAAATATACAATTTTGGACAGCTCAATGTTGTTGTACAAAAGTTTGCTTTCCCGTTGCTACAGGAAACCGAATCGGTTCCGTCTGGGGTTCTAGAGACTAGACTCCCTGCTAGTTCCAATGCATATCTACAAGGTACATTTCAACTATAGAAACATGGTCGGTCTCACATTGGATCAATTAAAAAAACAGAAAAGAGTTTCTCTCTAGAAAAGTCTAGAGAGAGAAACTAACCCCCCCCCCCCGGGAAAAAAAACCCCAAAAACCCTAGATCTGTGCTGGTTGGGGGCGGCGGCGGCTAGTCCTCTTCGCCGCCGCCCCGAAGCGAATACCCCCGTTGTCCCCCCTTACCGTTGCTCTCCTTCCTTCCTGTCACGCTCCCCAACCGCGTCCCCCCATTTCCTTCGCCACTCACCTACCATCGCTCCATTAATGACGACGTGTGACGGGGACGTCGAAGATGGTCAGAGTGGGCAAGCTCCCACGGTGGGGAGCCTACGACTACGCCTTGCCACAAATTCCCTCTGAATCATTGGTGGGCGGGTGAGCCAATTGTGAGGCAAGCCGCGGATCTCGCCGCCGCCAAAGACCAACCATCGCCGTGTTCGCCAGTGTCTTCATCGGTGATGGGTGGCCTCCAACACCACACCATTTGCCGTCGCTCCACCGCTGTCGTCCCTCTCTCTCTTTTCGATGCCGGAAACGGATCCATCGCCGCCATCACCATGTCCACACTTTCGAGGCCAATTACGGCGATCTGCAGCCATGATTTGGACTTTGAAGGTTGGTTTAATCGGCAAAGATGTCAGGAGTTTGTGATGATGTCAGAGCTGTTCTGTTGGGAAGTGATTGATTAAGAGGGGTGGTGGGGCTATTTCACCCGATGACCACAGTCGACGAGGCACCACCACCACTACGCCCTCCTAATTGAATCTGACGCCCAATACCACCGTCCGTTGTGGCGAGAGGAGGAGGTGATGCTTCAATCCATTGGGACATATCTTGGTTTTTTTATTGAGAGAAAGAGTAAGAGAGTGTGTGAGTGAAGATGTTGCTCCTCACTACTCTATGTTGGTGTTGGTCTGTATTTGCGAGAAATCACTGGAGAAAGCAAGGGCGTGAGAGAGGCGAAGGTATCCTCTTCACGGCTCTCTCTTTGACTGTGGTCTTTGGTGGGGGAGTGATAGATGCATGACTGTGGTTGGATAGGAGGAGTAGACGGATCTTTGTTAGAATTCTGCTTGCGGGGCTTGGGCCCTAAAGAAGGGGTCCCCCCAGCAAGGAGACAGCAGGGTTCGGCGAGTGATAAAATCCTACCAGACTAGCTTCAGGTGGGTGTGCACGTGCCATGGAGGCAGTGTACGAAGCTAAACTTACGTACATACAATTTTGTGGGACCGAGCTTGTTTGTCGACCCACCCTCCAGGGTTGTTGGAGGGATTTGTTGTTTGTACGAGTCATGTTGCTTCATATTTTATTTTCATGTTGGTAGGTTGTATGTTTGGTTAATTTCTGATTAATGAAACAGGGTGGCCATATTCCACCTTTTCCTTCAAAAAAAAAACTATAGAAACATGGTCTACCAGCTAGTTCTTTATGAGTTTACTGTGTAGACAACAACTCAACATCAAGTTATTATATGTATAATTCATCTAAAAACTTAACTAAAACTACTGCAAAAATTATAATTAAGTTCTTCACATTGGTGATTAACATTCTTAAAATTCTCAGGTCTAAATTCTTAAGTTATCCTACTGTTCCAATTAATTTTACATGGCACTGTAATTATAAACAGCAAATTTGGAATTTTGACAGTACAGTAGTAAAACATAAATATTTTCAATTTTATAAGTCGGATTAAGAATACGTCAAGTGGTTTGGTTTCCACAGGGCTACAACTTTTATTCAGAATTTCCTAAGTGGTTCTAATTTCAACTGGGTCAAAAGTTCTGGTCTTTACTGATCTAGTGTTCTAACTGTAGTTTAGGGTCAAGTTGACATGTATATAATGGGTCGGGAAATCTATCCAAAAATCTCATAAAATTTATTTTAAGGCTCCCAATCATGTCCAGTAGCATTCAAATAAATGCCAAGTTTAAATTCTGCTATTAATAGGGTGTTTTAATTAGTGAAACAGGTCATCATGCTCATAATTAACAATCTGAAATTTATAAACCCAGCTGTACAAAACATGCAATAACTTACTTTATACTAATCGAAATTCAAATCCGTCAAATGTTCAAGAAACTAGATTTCAACGGGCTCTGACTTTCATTTATAAATGTTGATCTAATTCTAATAGCAACGGGATCAAAAGTTCACTACAATACAGACTAGGCAACGTGGCAGCAACATGGTAAATTCTCTAACGACAATTGAGATATACAAATTGCATATACTACTACGAGATATTAACAGAGCATTCATGATTAGTAGTTCTAGCGAATTTCCACGATTACCAATAGGAAACTTTCAATACTATGACAACAATTATAAAATTTAAACATTTATACTACCACACGATAAAATCATCAATCTTGACATGTATCTATCTACTTATGCTTCTTGTCATGTGTTCATGTAATGCACAAGAATGTTCATGATTGTCTTACGTGTACGAAACTAACAAGAATCGAATGTACATGAACGAGTAAATATTTAATCAATATAGGAAATGAATGAGTTTATGGCACAACAAGTCAATCAACCTACTTGCCGGATTTAAGGCAAAACTTGTACGAGAACAAGAAGAGTGTACAAGGGAATACTTAACTTTTGTGACGATGAATGGAAGTGAGACGAGTGACGACGGCAGAACGTGCATATGATGGAAATAATGAGAGCACGTGCAAACAACCCCTGACAACACGGCAACGAACATAAATCGCGGCGACAACAGTGAGATGCTGGCAGCGGGTTAGAGATGATGAGATGGAGGTGCAGGCGGCTTGGAGGTGCAGGCGGTGGCCAAGGAAGGAGCTGCCAAGGTGGCTGCTTGGGGTGCTCGAGTTGCTGGCAAGGATGGTCATCGCAGTAGTGTTCAGAGCAGGTGAGGGCGACGACTGGCGGAAGGTGCTCGGGGTGGCTGAGGCTTCAGAGGTAAACAACGTGAGGAAGGTGAGGCACTCGATGAACATGGTGTTGGAGACAGGGGTAGTCGATGGATTACAGTCACGGGATGCTTCGGGCGATGACGATTGAGTTGCAGTGGCGAGGTGGTGAAGACGATGATGACGAAGGCTGGTGGTGACGGATGAAGGAGTTGCGGCGTTCGGGGACAGCAAGAGAGGAGTGGAAGGCGCTCGGAGCTGAAGAGGTGGTGCGACTTCAATGAGGATGATGGTCGCGGTGGCTAAGGGGAGCTCGGTGGTTGCGGGGGATGGTGCGGTGGTTGTCGACAATGGAGAAGGGAAGGGGAGCTGGTTTTGATGTGCGGGAGGGCTGATGGCGAGGCTCGACGAGATGTCGTAGTTGAGTTTCGGGGTAGGCAGGAGGAAGAAGATGAAGAGGGTCGGGAAAAGAGAAAGATGATGGGTTGGCTGATATGATTAGGTGGGTTATTTAGATTATGATTTAAGAGATAATTAGGGGGTAATGGGACAGTTAGGTAGGAGATTAAGGGGGAGGATTATCAGGGTTGTTAAATTAGTGGGGATATGGAGAGATCAAGGAGGAGGTCATTGTGTGTGCAGTTGAAAGTCTGTAGGGGTATTGGGTTTTAAATTGGTGGGCTTGGCCTTAAGTAGTTGGGCTTAACATTTAAGAAAATAATAATAATAATATTGGGCTGGGTCTGAACTCCAATTAAAATTAAATAATCAATAGTTATAATAGTATGGGTCTTGGGTATACAAATGTGAGCTTGGGTTTTGGGTTTATATTAAATTGGATTTGCACTTAACTCATAGACCTTAATAAAACAAGTAAATAAGAATTAGAAAAAAAAGAATGGGCTAAGTTGGGTTGTCAATATTGTAAATAAATAATCAACAAAACCTATAATAGAATATATTAGGATTTAAAATGTGGGCTTGTAAGATAAATAATTAAACAAATTATAGAATGAATTGGGATTGGGCTTCATAATACAATAATGAATTAAATGATTTATAGATCGAGCTAGGATATTAAATATAGTATGGATTAGAATTGGGCCTGGATTTCTTTTACAAAAATAATAATAACAATAATAATAATGTAGATTAAAAATTCGAGTTCTAATAGTATAATTAAATATCCAAATGAAAGAAATCGGTTTCCAAAAGAATAAAATGATTTATTCAAAAAACTGGATTACAAGAATACGAAGAAAAGGAAGGTAAATAAAATCTGTACAACCAGGAACGAGGGTTACAGACATGATGGATTGGAAAATAAATTTCAAATGACTTGATTTTACATATTTAGACTAATTTAAGCGTGTAGATCAATGTGAACGGTTCAGATTGTCGATACGAAGGCCTGAAGGCCGAGTGCACACCATGGCTTGTGCACAACGGAAGGGAACTCTTAAGTATATAACTAAATTGAATTTGCATTGATTAGAAGAAAATGTATTAGTTAATAGACTTACTTGACGTTGCATATATACAAACAAAGGAAAGACAAAATTCTAACATTATTTTAGCTTAAGGGTTTACATTGAAAGACTTATATGCAAAAAGTAAAACAAAAAAAATTATATATTCACAATAACATTGGTGTGTCGGTTTCAGCCGATATTTCGGCAATATTTTGTCAATTTCGTTCGAAATTGACATGTATATGGAGTTGGATATTTTGGCAATAGTTTTGGACCAAAATGATATGGATCCCAAATTCAGTGGTTTCGTATCGGTAAGCTAGCCAAATGGAAATTTCGACCGAAATTTTGGCCGTATCGTCCGAAATTTAAAACAATGATCTAGACGACCTCGAAGTTTTGGTTCAGTTTGGGGTGCACTCTTCACCGAGCCGTCAAAGGGTCAAGGCTGACACATACAGAGCATGTTGACAAGTAGCAATCTCCCACTGACACAGGCGAGCTACTTCATTTCCCTGGAATACAAGCTGATAATACCGAACCCAGGGCTCCGACCGATGGATAACCTGGTCCCTTGGTTCTGCATGTTTTCGCTTGATGCCTGTAGCTCGGGGTTGAGGTTACCCTTGCACCCTTTTGTGAAGCAGTGTTGAATTGGGTAGGACTGAGTGTAACACCCCGAGTTCCCAACACAGGAAACTCGAGACACAACCAGAAATTTTCCTTCAAATGAGTCCAAACACAGTAAAATCAAAGAAAATTTAAACTTTTATTACCACCAAAAACTTTATTACAAGTAATAATTGCTCCACATAGAATACATCATGAATTCACATAAATTACATCCCAAAAATTTAGTGTACAACACTTATAATCGCACATGCATAATAATAAGGAAACTCTGCAACACAATGGACAACAGCTTCCACTGATCGCCCCCCACAGCTTGAGTCTCCTGCTCCAAGATCAGCATTCCTGCAATAAACAGACTGTGGGCACGTCAGTTGAATACAACTAATGCAATGCTACTAAAACCAGCGGCTCCCCAAAACTCAACAATCAAAATTGATGCAAAAGTAAAATGTATAGACCAAGTGTTAGTGTATGCCATGTCCTAGAGTCTAATGCACAATTCAAAATGCACATGATGCACTTACTCTAAAGCAATCCATTTGGAAACGTACGCATCACATACTACATACTTCCCCAAAATACAACTTCAATGGAAACATATGCATCCCATAATACATACCTCCAAAGGAGTTCACTTTCTTCTGATTGTAGGGTTCGATCCCTCGTGATGCATCCTACTCTTGCACTTTTTCCTGTTCCTTACATTCACCTAGTGGCTATTCAGGTTGCATTTGGTCGGTTTACTTCCGCCATTGCAGTCAGTGGTGGTGTCCCCTGTTTTCCACTACACCCGGTTCCCTGGCAGTCCCACTGCTCTGGATCTCTCCCAAAAGTTGCTACAAACTTAAAGGTAGCCCGCAAGCTCACCAGGATGCCTCGAGTATTGCTCGCAATTATGAGTCTTACCCTAGCTCCCTGTCCGTACTAACAACATAGAACTTGACAGACTTGTAAGGTCCATTCCCTACTTCTGACAAGAGCTCCTCCCGTTCTTGCCACTAGATCCCAGAAATAAAAACACGAGACTATGCTGCCTATCGCCCATACCGGTGAGATGGCACCACACGTGTCCCATTGACAGGCGAGTGCAACCATCCAGCTCGTACCTATCCTATCACTACATAAAACTGCTCATAGGATACTACCACTACACATCAATACTTACTTAGAACTGGAAAGCAACTACTGATCTAAAATGCAAAGATATAGATTACCAGCCGATTACTACGGGAGCATCAGATCAGGTCAAGGGGAGCATTAGATCAGATCAGATTCAGCTTCACTAGGATCCGCAGCAGATCAGATCATCGGATTCATTGATCGTGATCATCGGGATCAATGCGATCATCATCCAATCAAGGCAAGTAACTTGTATAAACTTTTTTGTTCCTTGCACAAGCATAAATACCGCAAGTAGATCTCACTATAACTTGTTCTTCAAGTTCCTACTCATTGATGATCTTGATTCTATTTGTTGATTGGCTTCTATCAACCCCATAGTCAAAAAGAGTTTCCCAAACAATTCATTATTATATCCATCACATCTAGGAGATTTATCCATATGAATACATGTTATAGATGTTTGGTTGTGTGCTGAGCATGTGAATGATGTCTCCTTTGTTAATGAGTTGAAAATGCACGTGGCTTGCTGTTTAGATACTTTTTACACTCTGATTTACACCATACTTCAACCCGAATCCATCATAAATACTAATCATGTTATAATCCATGCAAAAAGTAATTTTATATGCTGCTGTCCTGTTTTTGTCTGTTGATTTCGACCATGTTAAGAACTAAATTTTGGATTAAGTTCTGAATATGAATAGTAGCCTCAAGTGTTTACTTTACAGGACTTTGACGGAATCGAATTCCGAATTATATTTTATGAGTTATGGCTATTTTAGTGCTGCTAGGTCTGGATTTCCATATTCATAATTTTGCCGCATCACCTTGATATATAGTTTAATTTGAGCATGCTATCTGTAATATAATAAGATAAAATTTGACATGTTGAGACTATAATGTTATAGAACCTTCCCTAATTTTCCTGGATTTATTTATTGAGTTTTCAGACCTATTTCATGCTAGTAAACACAACTTTGAGAATTCTGGCTGAACATGAAATCTGTGTAGAATGCTATTTTGACACCAGTTGCTGCAATTTATATATATCATGTGTATATGTGATGGAACCGGCAGAGAGTCTAGTTTCTAGAACATCTGACGAGTCTAGATTTGCATTCTTGTAGCAATGGGAATCTCAGTTTTGGTACAGCAATGTCCTGCCGTCCAGAATTGAAATTCTCATCGTTTTTGATAATTATAAATTATGTTGACACTCAAATATGCTTTCTACCTAGCCTGAACTTGTTTCTTGTTTCCTGTCATGTTTACTTGCCTTGTTTGCGCACTTTCATACCTGTTTGATAATAATAATAAATAACAGGCCAGGATTTAAGGGAAAGATCAAGTAGTGGACAATATAGAAAAGTCTACTAGGAAGGGGGCTCGTATTCCACACTACTTGATGCCATGATTTCGTGATTACATGATTCATGCCTGTTACTAGTATATGACTATATGATGCCGTGATTTCATGATTACATAATTCATGCATGTTCTTGGTTGCATGATGCCACGATTTCATGGTTACATGATTCGTGCATGTTTCTGTTTACATGATACCTGAGTACATGGCCCTATAGAATCAACCACTAAATCTAAATGCAACTTGTTTGTTTGTAGCAACCATGTGGTAAATAAATGGGACGCATGAAGTGCTACATTAGATAGGATTAACAATAGACTTAAGAATAACATATTTCACTTGCACATCCCTCTTTCCTGTCACCATTACCTGTTACTGTTATTTGTTATCGTCACCTGATACTGTTATTTGTTTCTGTTATCTGCTATTGTTTCCTGTTACTGTTACCTGCTACTGTCACCAGTTTACATGTTTACCCGTCACTTGTTACAAAATTGCATGCCCACTATTCACCTTAACCTGTTACTTGCCTGCTAATTATTAAACTCTATTCTCTCCATGCTTTTGTTTTCTGTTTCTTGCTTTATGTTCCTATTACCCACTCTTTTGCTTGTACTACTTGCGGCCCGTAGCTTGCACTAACGGGCACACTATTTTCCTGTTTTCCTATTTCTTTCAATTGCTAAATAAATAGGTTTTGAGATCAACTACCTGCAGGAGTGGGTGAGCAGACATTCTAAGCTTTGATTGGGATGAACCCTGCTTTAGTTTACTTATGCTATGAGTTTAATAATTTCCTTGTTGCTACTTAAACTTTCATGTTGCTATTTAAACTTGTAATGGGCTTGTTGTCCCGAAGTTTTACTTTGATCCAGATCTTATATTTATTTGAGGATTATGTATTGTTTTCCAAATAATTCTATTGATTATGAGTTTTGTTTCATGCATGCATGGTTGAATATTCTTTTATATTTCTGTTATGCTGTTGAGTCGACCCTACAGCTTATGAATGATGAAAATCATTCGATGGGCTTTGTCATGCACTCGTATTTTGTGTTCTTTTGGGAAGCGGGGCGTGACACCTCCCTCGAGCTGTAACCTGGTTCACTCATGTTTCTTGATGCGCGACCCCACCGATCCATTCTTCGGATTCCTACAAGCAAAAAGATGGTGCCTTTAAAGGCGAAGCACTAAGCCTAATGAATTCTCTGTGGCAGTAGCTCCTCAATCTGCTCAGTTCATGAAGACTCGATCAATAGGAAAAGATCTAGAACATTGCTTTGAATTTCTACCAGTGACTTCAGCTTGTAGCATTTATTCTTGTTGATATCCATGAATGCTCCCTTCATCAGGTACATCTCGGAGAACTCTCATTTCGATATTGAGGTCATCGTCGTTGGCTCTACTACCTGCTTCCTTGAATCCTGTGTTGCGTGTTGACCTCCATCGACATTCAGTTGCAGGCTTGCCTCCATGACGTTAGGTTGCAGTTTTACCTCATCGACATCCAGTTGCAGGTTTGCCTTCTGGACATTGGGTTACAGATTTTGCCTCTTCGATATCCAGTTGCAGGTTTGCCTTCATTGACATCTGGTTGCAGATTTGCTTCCTCGACATCCCGTTGCACAATAATTGTTAGTAAAGGAAACAAAATTACACTGGGGCTAGTTCAGACATAAGAAAAATTATAAACATAAGTTGCAAAATGCATTAATAAGATTTACGATCATCCTACTATCCGACTAAACCCGACTCGAACTGGAGGCATCCAAGTCTCATTTTCTACTGTGTTAGACTACAATTTGAAGTCAGCTCTGATACCATTTTGTAATGCCTGGAGTTCCCAACACAGGAAATTCGAGACACGGCTAGAATATTTCTTTCAAATGAGTCCAAACACAGTAAAATCACAGAAAATTTAAACTTTTATTGCCACCAAAAATTTTATTACAAGTACAAATTGCTCCACATAGAATACATTATAAATTCACATAAATTGCATCCCAAAAATTTACTGTACAACACTTATAATCGCACAAGTACAATAATCCGGAAACGCTACAACACACTGGAAAACAACTTCCACTGATCGGTCCCCACAGCTCGAGTCTTCTGCTCCCAGATCAGTATTCTTGCACTAAACAGACTGTGGGCACGTCAGTTGAATACAACTGACGCAATGCTGCTAAAACCAGCTGCTCCCTAAAACTCAACAACCAAAATTGATGAAAAGGAAAAATGTGTACACAAATCACAAGTGTTAGTGTATGTCATGTCCTAGAGTCTAATGCACAATTCGAAATGTACAGGATGCAGTTACTCCAATGCAATCCATTTGAAAACATATGCATCACACACTACATACTTCACCAAAATACAACTTCAATGGAAATGTATGCATCCCATGCTACATACTTCCCAAGGAGTTCGCTTTCTTCTGATTGTAAGGTTCAATCCTCGCGATGCATCCTACACATGTACTCTTTTCCATTCCTAACATTCACCTAGTGGTTGTTCAGGTTTCATTTGGTCGGTCTACTTCCGCCATTGTAGTCAGTAGTGGTGTTCCCTGTTTTCCACTACACCTGGTTCCCGGCAGTCCCACTGCTCCGGACCTCACCCAAAAGTTGATACGAACATAAAGGTAGCCCGCAAGCTCACCAGATTGCCTCGGGTCTTACTCGCAATTTTGAGTCTTACCGTAGCTCCCTGCCTGTACTAACAACATAGAACTTGATAGATTTGTAAGGTCCATTCCTTACTTCTGATAGTAGCTCCTCCTGTTCTTGCCACTAGATCCTAGAAATAAACAGACGATATACACCGCCTGTCCCCCATACCGGCGAGATTGCACCGCGCGTGTCCCCTTAATAGGAGAGTACAACCACCCGACTAGTGCCTATCCTATCACTACATAAAACTGCTCACAAGATACTACAACTACACATCAATACAAACATAGAATTGAAAAAGCAACTACATATCTTAAATGAAGAGATATAGATTTCCAGCTGATTACTAGCTAGTAAAAACCCAGCTATCAACCAAAGCAACAAAGCCCTAGGGAAACCAGCATAGCCCTTAGACCAAGCTCCAGAGTTTGTCTGAGTTTGCCCAGACTTGACCCAGCGACATTCGACCTCCGTCGATAGCCAAACATCCTCTTGCTTGGATCTCGACCCTGTCTTCGGCCCGCGATCAATTCCTCATTAGTTAGTGATCCACTGCCGCCCGAAGAATGTCTCATCCATAGCACTCGAGGTAAGAAATTTACTAATCGTCATGGGTAAAAAATGAGGTTATAGTCTTAGGGCACAACTCAATTCAGTGGACATCACAAGTCCAACCAACCATGATCAATTCATAATTCACAACCAAATCAATAGCTATCCAACTCCAATTATGTCCTTAACATTACACAGTAGCTTCTAACCCTAGGACACTACCATGCCCAAGGATACCAACATTAATCAAACTATGGCCAAACTAAGCGGCGAACTGACCACCGCCAATTGCCACCCACCTTCCATGCTTGGAATTGATTATGACCTCGGCCCGGCCAACATGTTGCTCCCGTTAAATAATTTCACTTCATGATCAGTTGATGAAGTGGTAGCACCAATAACAATGGATATCACTCCGTGTACGGCGAGCACGCTGGCGCACGAGTCATCTCCTCCAACATGTTCGAGGTGACCCGGCTACCAACAACCCAAAAGATTGAGTAGTAGCGATAGTCTCGAGGGTAAAATCCATTACCCTAAGAAACAACAAGAAATACACACACACCAGGGGTAAAAAGAACCACCCCGAACAACAACACATCATAGACTATTTTAACTTTAATCAAGCTATAAAGTTAGAACAACAAACAAATTACCCCAAGCAACCACGTGACAAAATACCTATTTCATTCATAAAACATACTAAATATATACAAACACACTCCAACATAGTCATCAAGATCTCACGGTTGGAATAAATACCATTCTAAGGCCCATTCCAAAAACCTAGTATGATGAAACACACATATTCAAACAAAACAATTACTTAGTCATCCAACATAGACCTGGTGTTGTCTGCGAAAATCACAAAAATCACAAACTCGATTAAAATCAAAGTTCTTAGAGTTTTTGGAAATTTCAACAAGTCCACTACAATATCTCGGTTGAAAACTTTCTGAAATTAATTCCTTTTACAGAAGAAAAATGTCCATTTCTGATGTGCTTGTAAAGCCTCCTTAATTAATAAAACTATCAACCCATCGCACAACAAAACTCTGTTAAAATAACAAACAGTCTTAGAACCTTATAAAATTTTGCAGAATTGTTCTAGACACATAGGAGTAATACATATCCAAAATTTAGCCGATAATTTTAAGTATACAGAAAGTTATGACTATTTGAATAGGATGCAAAATTACTAACAGAAACTGCCATGTTTCTGAACCACCGCAACAAATATATTTAGAAGAAATACCTAATCTTGTTCAAAAATTACGAAACTTGGTAGAGTGGTTGTGGACACATAAAAGAACTTCACATAAAAGTTTCAGCTCAATACACCAAGTATTTAGAGAGTTATGCTAATTGGAATAGATACAGATTTTCAAATAGCAGCCGTGCTACTTCTCAACCACAGCGAGATTTTGCATTTTAATTAAATACCAAACATTCTCCAAAAATTATGAAATTTGGAAAAATTGATGAAAACATGTAAGAGCACATACCGTAAAAATGTCAACTCTAAACTCATAAAAAAAAGAGAGTTATGATTTTTACAAGTCAAACATATTAAATTTTAACCTAGTAGAAATGTTTTTCCCCAAACAGCAAGAAATAGAATTTATTAAAATATCATATCACATCCAAAATTAATGAAATTTCTTGGAGATGTTCTGAACATGTATAAGAAGCTCCAGTAAAAATCTCACCCATATATTCATAGTGATCATAGAGATACAAATTTTCTAAGTCAACGTGATAGATTTGACAAAACAACAGTTTCTTTCCTCAATCAGCAACTTGATAGATTTTATAAAAATATCCTACCACCTAAAAAAATTATAAAAATTGGTGGAGATACTCTAGACACATATAATATGGTACTATAAAAATTTCACCCATAAATTCCTCATATTTCAAGAGTTATGATTTTTACAAATGAAGCATGTTAATATTCAATACAGCAGAATTTTCTCCCCAAACAGAAATTTTAACGAATTTATTAAAATATCAAAAAACCTCCAAAATTCAAGAAATTTAGGGTGAACATTAGGGACACAATCAGAATACTACCATAAAAATTTCAATCACAATTTCTATCATAGGGCCAAGTTATGATTTTTCTAATCCAACATGCCTAATTCTTCTCAAGATTAAATCTTTTCCCATCAAATGATAATTCTAACCCTAGAACACAAGTAGGAACATACAATATTTCATTCACACCATTAAGCAAGCTAAAAAATAGTCAGCTCACCATTCATCAGTCATAAAAATATTCAACATGCATAGAGTTTGAGAAGTCACCCACAAGAAGCTTTTGTTGATCTTCTCCTCCACCTAGCTCCTTTTGCTCTCTTTCCATTGGCTCCTCACCCTAGCTCATTCTTCTTTCTTTTGGCCCTTATCCACCTTAGCTTGATGAAGGTATTTGAAAGTGTAGACATGCTAGAAATGAGAAAATGAGGATTTTTGGAAGTAGTAGATTTTTTTTGGTTTTAAAGGAATGAAGATATAAATGATTTTTCTTGAAGAAAGAAAAAATACAAAAATGGGGAGGGGCTTGGGGGGGTTGCCAGCCAATCTAGAGGAAAGGGAGAAAGAGAGAGTCAAACTAGCACATAGTTTTAAGAAATGGTTTAGGGTTTTGGATGAGTGGTTTAGAAATTTAATTAGCGTAACATACATATATACATAATGCACTTACTTGTATGCATACATATATACATGCATACACAATTGTATCATAATTCATTTAGAGAAAAATACTTGCATGTAAACAACATGTTTTTATTCAAAAATAATAATTAGTGTTTATAAACTCCATCTCAATTTCTAGTTGAGATAAGTATGCAATTGGGTTAAGAAAATATTCCTACTTCGATTCACAAATGTACCATTGTCGGGTTCAAAACATATTAAATAGTATGTCCTAAGACTTTCCCAATTTAAAATTGAGAAAAATTCATTAATACATACGAAGTCTGAATTGTGCACGAACTAATGTACAACATAATTATATACTATTTTGCGGGATCTTACACTGAGTCAAATGCAATATGGCCTGAACTCCTGGAAGTAGCTCATGTGCTTCATGTTGCTCTTTGAAGATAGGGGAGTTCATATGAAGTTGAAGTACTTCTGCGCCTGCCTCGGGATCAGCTCGACATGGACGTATGAGGGAGTGTATTACATCTCATCTCGCCCTCATAGACAGGTAGTCCACGGTCGCCCGGACTCCATCAAGGAATAGAAAGAGAAATGTTTCTTCATTTAGATTCAGGTGCCTTGAGACATCCCGACGAACTGGTTATTCTACAATCCTAACCATAGGCCCAGAGGGAGAAAGACTTTACGACGGTGGAAAGGGATGATATGAATTGGATCATCGCCGATGGGAGTATTAGTTGGGCGAATGTAACCCAGAGGCACTTGGCGAAGATCTGACTGAGCCCCATCGACCCATGTATGTTTTTTATTTCTTTTTTCATCTATCTTTTTCCTTTTGTTCTCACAGCTCGTGTTTTCTTTTACAGCAATGGATGCTGCAAAAATTCAGCCGATGAGGGCCTTCTTGGCTAACAAGAAGGCAGCTGAGTATCCAAAGCCGAAGAAGAGACCCACCCCAGCCGCATCCGAGGGTACTTCCAAGGCGAAGTCCAAGAGGTAGAAGGTTTTGGCGGTTTCGGGCACCTCTGGCTTGACCAAAGCAGAGCTGAGCCGGGGTAACCTTAAGGTTGTCGAGATTGTGAAGGTCCGGTCTTCCACCCATCCGTCCCGAGGCCAAGGAGATCGCAGGGGAGGAGGGGCTGGTGCCATGGGCCCCCAACTGGCCCATGAAGTCGGCGAATTCCCTTATGGAGGATCAGATGGTGATAGTGGCGGTGGAGCCACCCCCCGAGATAGGGAGAGCCTCTCGATCGAGACCCTCGAGTCGAGATCCATGAAGTGGGCTCGGGTCGACATGATTATAAGTGTTTTAGAACCTTGTTACTCTAAGATATCTTTTCATGTTCTTAAAAATTTCTCTGTCTTTGTTCTTCGTTCGTAGGCGACTCTGCATGGGGCGGAGCTGAGGCATCAGTTTATAAGTGAGCTCCAGTAGTCTAAACGAAGGGCTCAGATGTATAAGAGGGGGATGGATCATAAATTTCTTGTCCATAACTTGGGAACTCGTGAATGTACCTTAAAGGCGGAGCTAGCCACTGTCGCCGAGTTCAGAACTAGGTTGGCGAAGGAGAAAGCCCTCCTGCAGGAGAGTAAAAAGAAACTGTAGGCCACGAAGCTGAGTGTCATTGACAAGGTCATTTTCACCCAGGACCAGGGGTACGACCGGGCCATCAAGCATGTGCTTTGGAAGTATCCCGATCTCGAACTCGAGGGTTTTTGCATCTCCATGAAGTTCCCTAAGCCCCCACTCATTTTAGGGGTAAGGGATGACGAGGGGCATGGTTGCTTGCCTGCCTAAGAGGACGAACCGACCACAGATACTCTCAAGGTTTAACACCTCGGGAACCGAAGAGGTACCCTCCTCTCCTGAGAAGTAGCTTGTTTCTTTTTTCTTTTCTCTTTTTTTCGTTGTATTTGCCGAACACAGATTGGCCACCAGTTTTTGTATGGATATTCATTAATGAATGAAAAGATTTTTTGGGACAAGCTTTGGTCTTGACATTTTTCATGCGACGTTTTTTGTTATGCAATTTGTCCAAGTCTGTGAGACTCAGAGTGATATATCTATTTCCTCTTTTATCAAATGATCGAGCCTATCTTGGCTGACCCCCGTGGTACTGAACTCGACTACCTGAAAAATAAGGTGAAATCCATGGAGTCTAGCCTAGCACACTACCGTAAAGAAGCTAGGGATCGGGAAGCGGCATTTTCTTTGTGTATAAAAAGGTCACAGCAAATGAGCTTAGAGTTGGCTCGTCTGAAGAAGGCAATGGTCGATCGGATTCTAAGGATGTCTCTAGTGATTCCTCTTGGCAGCCGACCTCAGGCAGGGCACCCCGTTCGGCTGACTCGTTCCTTCGCAGAATGGTAGTGGAGAAGGAACTGGAGATATACAAATTGAAGATTGCGCTTGGGGTGGCAGGATCCCAAACTACCTCTCTAGAAAGCGGCTGGCCTTCCGTTAGGGTCCCTTCTCTGACCCTTAGACTGGAGCCACCGAACCTTGGTGTTGCCCAAAGCTCGGTGGCTGGGGTGTCCACCTTTGCCACCCTTAAAGGGGAGGTTGATAAGCCCGCCGGTGAACAGACCCGCTCAGTTGGGCTCGAACTGGTATGCGCTAGTCCTAGGCCCCCCTAGATAGAGGTGTAGGTCGTTCGGTTGACTTTCATAACTTGTTGTCATCTTGTTGTAATCTTGTTGTACCTTGTAATCTTTATGGCCTCTCCATTCGTGTAATAACTTTGTTAATGAAGGGGTTCGGTTTTGAACTACCTTTTGTAAATGTGCTGCCTTGGAATTCAAAATGTTGGTCTTGGAATTCAAAACATTGGCTTTGGCATGAGTGGCAACGACTCCTTCATAGTTGTTGGATGGGAATGGGTGACCCAGAACCTTCCACATCATCGTTGAGGGTTTCGAGGATGCCTTCCTCCCATAGGCTATATAAGCTCCCATTATGTTTCAGGCTTTGCAGAGTTCCTTGATTTATGTGGTTCTCCTACTATCCGCTGACTAATAGGGCTAAAGCGAGTATGGTGGCTTTATCCCTAGCTGTCTGTGAGTGATAGGATGATCGCCTCAGACAGTTTCATTTACTGCTTCCTAGGGTAGTGAACCTCGGCCTGCTTCAAAGCTACAGGGTGCTAGCAACTATGCTTCAGTCCACGTCGGATGTCGAGCCCTGGTGAAAATAGGCGAAACTTAACCAGAGTTGTACTAAATCCTATGTTAGGCTTGAGATCCATGCTGAGCAGCTAGGACTTGAGAGATTATAGGATATCTCTCGTTTGGGTCAAAGTCCATGCCAAGTGGCAAGGACTTGAGAGATTGATAGTCTGTAGGAGATCTCTCGTTAGGTTTGAAGTCCATGACGAGCGGCGAGGACTTGAGATATTGTAAGAAATTCCTCGTTGGGTTAAAGTCCATGCCAAGCAGCGACGACTTGAGAGATTATAGGAAATCTCTTGTTAGGGTCGAAATCTATGCCGAGCAGCAAGCGCTTGGGAGATTGTTAGAAATTTCTCGTTAGGGTCGAAGTCCTAGAAAAGTAGCGAGGACATGAGTGATTGCGAGAAATCTCTCATTAGTTTCGAAGTCCATGCCGAGCGGTGAGGACTTAAGAGATTGTAGGAAATTTCTCGTTAGGGTTGAAGTTTATGCCGAGCGGCAAGAACTTGAGAGACTATAAGAACTATCTCATTGGGATCGAAGTCCATGCCAAGCGGCGAGGACTTAAGAGATTATAGAAAATCTCTCATTAGGGTTGAAGTCTATGCCGAGCAGCGAGGACTTGAGAGATTGTAAGAAATCTCACATTGGGATCGAGGTCCATGCTGAGAGGCAATGACTTATTGAGAGATTGTAGGAAATCTATCGTTAGGGTCAAAGTCCATGCTGAGCAGCAAAGACTTGAGAGATTGTAAGAAATCTCTCATTGGGATCGAGGTCCGTGCCGAGCGGCGATGACTCGAGAGATTGTAGTTAATCTCTCGTTGGGGTCGAGGTCCATGCCGAGCAACGAGGACTTGATAGATTGTAGTTAATCTCTCGTTGGGATCGAAGTCCATACCGAGCGGCGAGGACTTGAAGGATTGTTAGAAATTTCTCTAGTATTACAATTGCTTAGGTGTCGAAATCAGAAGAGTTGCTTTGTAGACAAAGTTTTATTGCTTGGTTGCCAAAGGCTGATACTTATTGTAATTGCTGATACATGTGCAGATCCGATTGGTCGTTCATGGAACTTGATCAAGTGTTCGCCATTCGAGGTCCTCTTGACTACCCTGCCCCCCAATTCTACAAGTTGGTAAGTGCCGGGGTGCAACACGGGCCCTCCTAGTTCTGAGCTAGCTTGCCTTTCTTGTCAGGTTCGGAGATATTGAGCCTTTGGAGTACAAGATCACCCTTTTTGATGTTCGTTGGCCAGACATTTTTGTTCTAGAATCGCTCGAGTGCTATTGACAAATCTTTCTTCTGACGGAAGACATTTGCGGACTTCATCGAGGAGGTCCAAATTGGCCCTAGGTCGTTTGAATTCGACTCCACGTTGAAGCCTACGATCCTAGGCGAAGGTAGTCCAACCTCAAAAGGGATAACAGCTTATGTTAGATAGGTCAGGTTGAAGGGTGACTCGCTGGTCAGGACCCTTTTCGAGGTTCGGTAGAATCAAAGAACACTGGGTAGTTCTTCGACCCATAACCCTTAGGGGGATTCTTCCAACCACATCTTGAGGCCCTCGAGGATTCGACGATTCACAAAATTTATGGAAGAGAACCATTGTTAGATCATGAGGTCTTCGCAAAATTTACGGAAGCCTTTCCCTGCGAACTGGGTTACCGAACCAACAAACAATGTGTTTCCCAAAGAACTGTTGAGGCTAATGTTAGATGATAGTGGCCAGGAGTTCTGCTTCAATCCACTTAGTAAATAGTCGATGGCCATAATGAGAAAGTGCCTCTGATCGGTTGCCTTAGGAAAGAGACCAACAAGGTCCATTCCCAATATGGCGAATGGCTCGGGACTGGCGAGCAATTTTAGCAGGGCTTGTGGGGCATGCCTGACAGGGGAGAATCTCTGGCAGGTCCACATGTTTTAACCATGTCTTCAGCGTCTTGAAGGAGGGTTGGCCAATAGTAGCTGTGGTTAAGGACTTTTCTGGTGAGCGTCCTGCTACCCATATGGCAACTTCCAATCCCCTATGCATCTCTTTCAATGCATATTTAGATTCTTCCGAGCTCAGGCACCGCAGGTAGGGTCCCATCGACCTTTCTCGACGAACGCTTGTAGAGCGCCAATCCATAAGCACGAATCTCTTAGCGCTGACTCGGACCTTCTGGCCTCGGATTGATCTTGTGGTAATACATCGTTTCTCAAGAAATCCAAGATCAGGTCCATCCACCATGGCACCTGCGGAGGAAGAACGAGGCAAAGGACCTCAGTGTTTTCTATGCTCGGTTAGGGGAGGACCTCCATAAGGACTGTGTGATCGAGGTCGTCAAAGGAAGAAGAGGATAACTTGGACAAGGCGTCTGCTTGACCATTCTGTTCATGAGGGATACGGATAACTGAGGCATCTTCAAAATCCGTGAGGAGAAGTTTAACGCGCTCCAGGTATTGAACCATTCGAATTTTGTGATCTTCGTACTCCCCGCATAGTTGTTTGACGATAAGCTCGGAGTCACTGAATGCTTTCACTTGTTTGACCTTGGCTTTCTGGGCCAGTAGAAGTCTGATAACCAAGGCCACATAATGTGCTTCCTTATTTGATGCTTTAAAGATGAAGCGTTAGGAGTACTGGAGGACGAAGCTATCTGGGCCACTCAGTATGACTCCATCTCCATTCCCTTCTTTACAGGAAGAACCATCTGCGTAGAGCTCTCCAGTAGGCTCGTCTCGTCGGGCCTCGGGGTTCTCTGGGATCGTGCATTTAGTGATGAATTTTGCTAGTGCATGTCCCTTAATGGTAATCCTCGGCTTGTAGATAATATCATGGTGGCTCACCTCGATTGACCACTTAAGTATTCTGCCAGATTTCTCTGGTTTTTTGAGGAATTGTTTAATGGGCTGATCGGTCAGCACTTAAATGGAATGGGCCTGAAAATAAGGACAAAGTTTCCGCAAGGCCATGACTAGGGCATACACGACCTTTTCCATTTTAGTGTAGCGAAGCTCAGCATCATGGAGGACTTTGCTGACGTAATAGATGGGACTTTGGACTCCACTGTTCCCACTGACTATGACAGTTATGAGTGCTTGTTCCGATGCGGCCAAGTAAATGTAGAAGGTCTTTTCCCAGCTCGGGCTTGCTAAGGAGAGGGGGACTGGTGAGGCAAAGTTTTATCTGATTGAACGTCTGACGTTGGTGTTCCCTGTTGGGTTTTGAAGTCTATCACAGAGTAAATACACAGCAGAAATAGATTAAAAAAAAAATCCGAAACCCAGCCATGGGTCCATGCGAAATCCATAAAACGTGTTAGGAGTTTATACCTCAATGATAGAACGATTGTCTCCACAATATGTCAATCACAAGCACTACAACAGTGCGGTGCCTCTATGGTATCCACACGAACGAAAGAAATCTGGCGCACCCTCACGCCGTGGCCGCGGAAAAGGGATGTTCCACTTGCTCTCTTTCTCTCTCTCTCTCTCTCTCTGTCACTTTTTGTGAAGGGGGTTTATTTTCTGTACCCAAGTGAAGACTTGATATCTCATATCCATGCCCCGTGAGATATGGTCATCAATCTTACGAAAATACTAGCCTCTATGTATTATTGTTGTCCTAATTCACAATAATACTTGATTATGGACATTTAAGAATAGTGGTCTGATTTTAACCAATAGGATCTCACAATCAAGTCGTGCATTTCAGTAGCACCCCGAATTTCCCAAACCTGAAACTTGAGACACAAGTCAAAATCTTACATCAAATGAGTCAATAACACAGAAAAATCACAAGAAATTTAAAACTTTTATTGCCATAATGTTATTACAATGTACAAAATTTTTCAACAAGATTTACATCATGAATTTACATCGATCATTTTCATCAACAAATTACATTGTACAACAATCAGGAATCTCATCCAACAAATTGGACAATGTCTCTCCACTGAATGCCTTCCGCAGCTCGAGTTCCCCACTCCCCAATCTGCCAACCTACAACTATAATCTATGGGCATTTCAGTTGAATGCAACTGACACAATACTGCTGAAACCAGCGACTCCAAAACCTCAACAACCAAATATTTGATGGAAAAGGAAAAGTGATGTCAAACCAAGTGTCGGTGTATGCCATGGCCTAAGTCTAGTGCAACCTTAAAATGCACACGATGCTTTTATTCTAATGCATGCCTAATTGGACAGATATGCATCCCATATTTCACATTCCCCAACCAAACGACGTTCTTCAATTGATAGAGTTCGATCCCCCGCTATGCATCCTACTCTTGTGCTCTCTCCTGTCAATGATACTGTAGTGATGATGAGGTTGCAGTCGTTCGGCTTACTCCAGTCACTGCCACGCTAGTGGTGTCCAATACCTCGTGTTTTATCCACTGTGCCCGGGGTCGCATTCGTACGGCTTACTCTATCGTAGCTAAAACCCATAGTAGGTCATGTTAATTCCGCATCCCTGAACCTCACCAAAAGCTGATGTACGGACAGCCAGGGCTCCTCGCCTAGGATGTTATTTTAGAGCCCCCATAGAGTTCACTCACAGGGTAGTCTCTAAGTCCTCTACCCGTATTGATCAACATAGGACCTGACGGATATTAGGGTTTTCCCAACGCTTCGTTGTACTCGTCCTTACACTAGACCAGAACTTGCAGCCGAGACAACATCACCACTCCAAACCTCCTCCAAGGTTGTTATGGACATGAAGGCACTCACACCGAAGACAATAGAGCCCCAAAGAGTTCACTCACATGGAAGTCCCTAAGTCCTCTGTCGGCATTAAATGAACCTAGGATTCGGCCAGGCGTGAAGATGCCATGCATCCCCCCGACAGGCAAACACAACACCCGCTAGTGCCTGTCCTTACGTTCAACAATGACTCGAACTAATCTTACAACACAACAAACCCAAGGTACAAGTGCTAACCCACTCTATTAGCAAGATTAAGGATAAGGTTAATTATATGATTACTAGCTTATCACCTGATTATCTAAATTCCAAGACTCTAATCAATCTCTAATCCTCTTTCATTACCTCATTAGATGTATAAATTATTAAGCGAGTCTAGGTCTATTTCATTTTAACAAATTTTCTTAGTTAGGCAATCCATCAAGTATTTCCAAGCCCTAACTTAGTAAACAACTTTGTTTATTATTAATAACTAGTTAAGTTCAACTTGTAGACATTTTTCTAGTTATTTACTTTTTTCATTATTAGGACTTAATCCATCCCCTAATAGGACTCAAACTGGTCCTCAAACCCGGCCCAAGGGTTGGCCCGCCTTGGCCCACACTTGGCCCGAACCAACGACGAACCAATTTCGTCGATCACCGCAACTACCATCTACGCGTGGAGTTCTGTCACGCTCCGCTTCCTATTCCATGGGAACACAGGCACGTAACTGAGGCCTAGAGAATAATATAAGTATGTCAACTCATATCATCCATAAGCTGTACAATACCAGGTAACTCAACAGTACAATAGTAATCACATAAATAGGAATATAATGCAATAACCAGTATCTGAAATACAAGGACTAACCAAATGGCCAGACAATATGTAGTGCAGTAACAGTTCAACGAGTTCTCTCAATAACCCATCGTCTGTACCTGTACAACATGACTCAAAGAAAGACAAATGGAGTACCCGTTAGAGCAAGTTATGGGCCGTAAGTAGTACAAGCAACGGGTAAAGGAATAAGTGCAAGAAAGTATGAAGCAAAGATTTGAAATCAAGAATATACAACATGTCATGACAGGAATGCAAAAAGTAATAAGGTTCAATGAAACTAGCAAGCAAGTAATACGAGTCAAGTAACAGGATCATGTGCAAGTGAACAAGTAGATATAACAGGTATCAAGTAAACAAGTGAACACGTAACTTTAACGGGTATCACGTAGCAAATAACATGTAACATGTAACAAGTAACAGGAATAGGTAACAAATAACAAGTAACAGGAACAAGTAACAGGTAACAAGTAATAGGAACAGGTAACAGGAACGTGCAGGTGAACATGTTATTCTCAAGTCTTGTATTAAATTCTATCTAGGTAGCACTTCATGCGTCCCATTTATTTACCACATGGTTGCTACATATAAACAAGTTGCGTTTAGGTTTCGTCGTGGATTATATAGGGCTGTGTACTCAGGTAGCAAGTATCAAGTATTCATGTATCAAGTAGTCAAGTATCAAGTAGTCAAGTATCAAGTAGGACCTACGGGTCCCCTTCGAGTACACCTCTCCTATAGGGAAGTATGTAGTCGAGTAAGCAAGTGGGAAACACGGGCCTCCATCTGAGTACACCTTCCAATATGGAAGTATGTAGTCCGATAATCATGTAAACAAGTAATCAAGATAATATATTAAGTAATCATGTAACAGGTGGGAAACACGGGCTCTTTTCCAAGTACACATTTCAATATTTTCCACTACTAGATCTTTCCTTTAACACCGGCTTGATTACTTGGTATTATTATTAAAGCATGCATAGACGTGCACAAGAAGGGCAAAAAAAGTATGACAACAAACAAGAAACAAATTCAAGTTGGATAGAAGACATGAACGGGTGACAAAACAACTTATAATAGTTAGAAACAACGAGACTTTCAATTCTGGACAGCAAGACGTTGCTGCACCAAAACCGAGATTCCCATTGCAACATGAATGCAAATTTGGATCCGTAAAAAATTCTACAAACTATACTCTCTTTCAAATCCAGCGCATATACACAACTCATATAACAACTACAGCAATAGGGTTCAAAACAGCGTTTTACACGGAATTCATGTTTAGTCAGAAAAGTAAGTTTTGTTTATAAGCATGAAAGAGGTCCAAAAACTCAATAATTAAATCAAGGAAAATTCTGGAAGGTTCCCTAATATGTCTAGTCTCAGCATATTAAATTTCATCTTATTATATTACAGATAGCATAGTCAATTTAAATTGGAAAACAGAGTGACATAGCAATTTATGAATCTGGAATTCTACGACGCAGCAGCAGTAAAACTGTGATAACTCACACATCATAAATTGGATTTGAGATCCGTCAAAAGGGTTGTAGAATAGACTTGTGGGGATAGAATACATATTTAGAAAGTTCTAACAGATTCAAAGTGTAACTGGGTCAAAATCAGACTACAAGTCAGGACATACGGCAGGGCAGAAATACATGATGTGTCTAATTTATATACAAATATTTGTACTCATTTACCTATTAAAATGGCTTGTTTTCGCTGATATTGTCTATAATTCATCTTATTTCTACATGATTTCATTTAATTAATTATTCTTGAAGAAATAATATTTTTGTTGCAAAAAGTAAAGAATTGGGGGAAAAAATCAACAAACAAAGTGAAATAATTTATTTATCGATTTTATTGTTTTGTTGAGTTAAAATTGCGACAAATAAATTTTAAAAGGATTTTTATACGCTAATATGATATAAAGTTATTTTAATTAATTTTAAACTAATTTAATTTATTTTATTTAAAAAATTCTAATTTTTGGTATTATTTTGTGTATGCAGAAGCACGTGGTTAGCAGAAAAGGAAGAAAAGAAAGAAAGAGAAAGGAATAAAGTTCAGATCAATTAAAGGAAAGAAATAAAGGAAAATAGTGGGGTTTTCTGCAAAAAGTGCAAACCCTAAATCTTATTCCCGTACTCTATAAATACAAGCCAAAGAAGGAGAAAGAAACTGAAGAGGTGACGGCTACCAAATACAAAGAAAAATAGGGAGATAGAAAGCATGTGAGAGTTGCAAGGAGAAACAGTAGTGTGGGCAGTAGGGCTGCTGTGCGGTTTTCGAAGTGCACCCAACTATTGCACCGTGACCTGGCGACTCAACCAACTGACGGTGTGGGCCCCTCTCCCTGATTCGACAAATTGCAGCGTGACAGACATGTGCTTTCTTCGTCCTCCTTCCTGAAGTAGCACGTGCGCGCGGTTTCCAAAACGAGACAGTGAGCGCTGAGTTGGCGACGTGACGCGGGACGCAGACAGCTCTCAGGCGCTGTCTTCTCTGACGCGCTACACGATCTGACTGGCGACGCAGTCTTCAAGCTTTCTGGGTTCGGTATTTTTGAGACAGGGGTGCATATATATTTTTTATTATAATTTTTTGTGTACTTCTTCTTCTCTAAATATTTTTAGATGCAACCCGAACATTTTATTAATTGCAAATCGAACATGAACTAAATTTATTGTTCTAGAGGCTAAGGTGTAGCCAAGTTTTGTAGAACACAAATTTTAATTCCTTATTATTACTCTATTTTTCCTGGTTGTGTTTTAATTTTTATTACTTCTGCGTACAACATGGTGGATAGACATTTGTATGATTTTTCAAATCATAAAGAGACCGAACAGGTTATTTGTGATTAATAAAAATTAAGACCGTATATTGGAGGACGTGACCGTTAAGAAATCCAATTTCTCAATTAATAATTTGATGGATAGGCGAAGAATTAGTTGAGAATAATTTTTAGACTACGTTGATAGAGTGGTTAATATCTTTAGGATTTTGGTCGACAATTTGAGAATGATAATATTTTTATTTATAAGGAATAATAATTTGTGTGTGATAAACAAGATGAACCAAGAGCCCTAGAACTATTTTTACCATTAAACAAAGTACAATAGCTTCATAGTTTCACAGCCCTCTCCCTCTTCACCAATTTAGTTAGATTTAATTAGATTAATTTAATTTAGTTGCTTTATCCTTAATTAAATTCGATCTTCCAAATAGTGATTAATCTAGTGATATCGGTACTCAATAAAATATCTAGTTCCTGTGGGTTCGACACTCTACTCACCTATCTATATTACTTGTGCGATTTTGTACACTTGCACAAATTCACATCAAGTTTTTGGCGCCGTTGCCGGGGACTAGTTATTCTTTTATTGATATTGAAAATTGCTAGACTATTACTAGTTTGGATTTTTTTTGTAATTATTTTTCTTTTATTATTATTTTGCATCTTTATTTTCTTTTGACTGACATTTTTTTTTATTTATTTTTCTTATTTTATTTTTTTAGTTTTTCTATTTTTTTTCTTTCTTTTTTTCGATACTTACATTTCAGGACATACAAGTGCATTATCATGGCGAACGATGAAAATAGGCCTTTGAGAGACTATGCTATGCCCTCAATTTATGAAGCAAGCATAAAGAAGCCGGTTATTGAAGCTAACGATTTTGAGATTGAACCGGAGATTATTTTAATGATTCATCAGACTGTTCAATTTTGGGGACAACCGCGCGAAGATCCTTATGCTCACATTGCAAACTTTCTGGAAATTTGTGACACTTTCAAGCACAATGGAGTATCAGATGATACAATTAGATTGAGACTCTTTTCTTTCTCACTACGAGATAAGGCGAAGGCTTGGCTACATTATCTACCACCAGGTAGTATTACTACTTGGGAGGGACTTGCACAAAAATTTCTAGCCAAGTATTTTCCACAAGCAAAGATAGCAAAACTAAGGAATGATATTGTGACATTTATGCAATTTGAGACTGAGTCTTTGTATGATGCATGGGAAAGGTACAAAGAGTTATTAAGAAAGTGTCCTAATCATGAACTACCGAAATGGCTGCAAATGCAAACATTCTATAATGGTTTGGAAGTTACACATAGATCTATGGTTGACGCAGCAGCTGGTGGTGCACTGATGAGCAAAACTTACCAAGCATCCTATGATCTTTTAGAGGAGATGACATCAAATCATTATCAGTGGTCTTCAGAGAGAGCAATGCCAAGAAAAGTGGCTGGAGTTTTTGAACTTGATCCTTTTTCTACTTTAAATGCAAAAAATGATATTTTATCTAAACAAGTAGAAAATATGAATTTTCATGCTATTCATTCTAATATGATTTGTGATCTTTGTGCAAGAAATCATTCAAGTTCATATTGTCAAGTGGGGAACCATTTTGCTCCATCAAATGCCGAACATGAGAATTTTGTGTCAAATTTTCAAATACAAAATAATCATTATGCAAACACATACAATTCAGAATGGAGAAACACCCCAATTATCCATGGAACTACAATCAAGGAGCAGTTGTACCACCTCAAAATTTTCCACAGCAAGAAAAGAAGCCGATGCTTGAAGATATGTTTGAGCACTACATGCAAAGGGCAGAACAATACATACAAAAGACAGATTTGGCAATTCAAAATGTTGCAAATTCAACTTTGGCTTCTATCCAAAATCTTGAGGTACAAATTAGTCAAATTTCAAATATTTTTAATGAAAAAACTGCAGGAACATTGCAAAACGATACAGTTGTCAATCCGAAGGAACATGTCGAGGCTATAATACTAGGAAGCGGGAGGACAATTGAGCAACCACAAGAAGAAAATGGCGAACATAATGTGGTTGAAAAGCAAAGTGAGATTGAACAAATTGTGGAGGAACAAATTCAACATGAGCAAGTAACTTTTAATATTTTTAATTTCATAAATTTTCCTCCTGAAGAACAGTCATCTATTCAAGTAAGTGAAACTGATTTAATTGTGGGCGAGAAACATAAGGCTAAATTTGAAAAATCACCTATAGAAGTATGTCCAACAAATTCAGCAATTTTTGAAGCCGTTAAAGAAATTTTTTTTGAAAATGTTATGTACTTGGATGCTGCACCTTCTATTTATTTATTTTTGTAGCATAAATTCAACGAGGTGGGGGAATCAAAGATATCATTATCACGAAAGAAACGCCTCAAATTGGAACTTGAACCTGATCCACATCTGAAAAGGAAAATCAGAAAGGATGTTTTAATGTTGTTGGATCTTGGCGTTACATAACCATCTCACCCCGATGTCTGGCTGAAGACTTAAAACTTAGCACTTCTTGGGAGGCAACCCATGTTTTATTTTATTGCATTTAGTTTTGATTTATCTTTTAGTTTATTTTATTTTAATTTTTGATTTTATCTTGTAGGATTGCATAAATTTTGGAAGTCGCCGGGCGGAGCTGTTTTGAACACCTTCATTGATGGCTGTTTTTGAGCAGTATGGAGTCAGTATCTGGAAAAGTGATTCAAAGAGAAGTTGTAGAAAATTGTCTTAGCTTTCCAGTAAAAAAAAAATCAGCCCATTTCGACATCTACAGCTCCAGATATCGCCAAAATACTAAATGCTGCGCGTGCAGAAATTTAAAGACGAATCAGGGGAGATATTCTAAACTTTTTGCATTCTTTTTGTTTTTCTTTTTCTTTCCCATTGAGGAAAATTTGATATTCAAGTTTGGGGGGAAGGTTTACAAATTTATTATTTCTTTTTAGAAAAGAAAAACAAAAATTGAAAGAATTATAATTAGGCTTACCTTTACACTTTTGAGTTCTTTATTGTGATAAGCATTGAAACAATTTTTTTGGGATAAACAATTTTTTTTTATAAAGCAATATTAAGCATAATTATTTACTTTAGGATAATTGAGTTTCAAAATTCCTTACAAAATTGTGTGGGTCATGCTATTATACATAAAAGACAAATGTGATGCCTTTTCTCGTGATTATCCCCTTTAATCTAGTCCTAAACAGAGTTTAAGTAAATAGAGTAATAATGAAAGAAAAAAAAATGTTTATGAATATAGTTAATCTACTCCAATGTTTTGAGTTGCTTAGTAAATAGGGGTATTCATCACAAATGTTTACACTTACGTAGAACGGCAACTTTAAATATGAGTATGCAAAGCACTGTAAGTTTCTGACTTGTTGAGTAACTGGGTGAATTCATCACAAATGTTTTGCATTCGCGTAAAAAGGCAAGTGACAACTTAGAGTAGAAACTTCAAAAAAAACCAAAAAAAACAAAAAAAAAAAAAAAAAAAAAAAAACTCTATTTTGCTACTCGGTTTGTAGTAGAGAGAAGGGATAATCATAGATTAAGTTGTTGCATACTACAATTACATTAATTGCATGACAAATGCGATTGGGTTGGGAATTATGAATAAATAATTGCACTGGAGAAAGTGGGTATGCTTAGTTTTACTTTATTTGCAATTGTTTATATTTTTAATTGAAATTTTGATGCTTGCATGATAAGATCTCATGGTGTGATGGGTTGAGTCTACTATTATTATTCCCTTGTTCATGATTCTACTTTTTGCTCGAGGACAAGCAAAATCTTAAGTTTGGGGGTATTTGATGTGTCTAATTTATATACAAATATTTGTACTCATTTACCAATAAAAATTGCTTGTTTTCGTTGATATTGTCTATAATTCATCTTATTTCTATAGGATTTCATTTAATTAATTATTTTTGATGGAATAATATTTTTGATGCAAAAAGTAAAGATTTGTGGAGAAAATCAACAAACAAAGTAAAATAATGGATTTATCAATTTTTATTGTTTTGTTGGGTAAAAATAATTTTAAAAGGATTTTTATACGCTAATATGATTTATAGTTAGTTTAATTAATTTTAAACTAATTAAATTTATTTTATTTAAAAATCCTAACTTCAGGTATTATTTTGTGTATGCAGCAGCACGTGATTGGTAGAAAAGGAAGAAAAGAAGAAAAGAGAAAGAAATCAAATTCAGATCAAATAAGGAAGGAAAATAAATGAAATAAGAGGACTTTTCTGCAAAAGTGAAAACCCTAATTCTCTTTTCCGTTCTCTATAAGAAGAAGCAAAGAAGAGAGAGATGACCAGGAGGTGACGGCTAATCATTAATAAAAAATAATAATAATAATAATAATAAAAAACGTAAAGGTGGAAGAAGCAAGAGGGGGTTCTCTCTGTGTGACGATTTCAGCATACAAGGGCACCCACGTGACAGGTGGGAAAGCTGCCCTTTCTTCTTGACGTGTGCAACGAAGCACGTGGTGGGGCCCTCCTTTAATTCATCCCTTCGGCGCGGCTCCCAAGGCTTCGCAGTCTGCAGGTGGACGCAGGCGGCTCGGTGACGTGGCCAGCTGGATGTGACATGCGCCTCTGGTTTTGGGACACGCGGCCCGACAACGGCAGTGTGACAGACTGATGCGTTGATGTGACGGCGCGTGACAGCAACACTTTTGTCTCCGACTTTTGAGACAGAAAAGGGATTTGAATTAAATTTTGTATTCTTTTGTATCTTTTCTTCTCTATATTTTTTGATGCAATCCCAAACAAATATGAATTGAATTTATTGTTCTAAAGGCTAAGGTGTAGCCAAGTTTTGTAGAACACAAATTTTAATTCCTTATTATTACTCTATTTTTCCTGATTGTGCTTTAATTTTTATTATTTATGCGTACAACATGGTGGATAGACATTTGTATAATTTTTAAAATCATAAAGAGACCGAACAGGTTATTTGTGATTAATAAAAATTAACACCGTATATTGAAGGACGTGACGGTTAAGAAATCCAATTTCTCAATTAATAATTCGATGGATAGGCGAAGAATTAGTTGTGAATAATTTTTAGACTACGTGGATAGAGTGGTTAATATCTTTAGGATTTTGGTCGACAATTTGGGAAAAATAATATTTTTATTTATAAGGAATTATAATTTGTGTGTGTGATAAACGAGGTGAACCAAGAACCCTGGAACTAATTTTACCCTTAAACAAAGTACAAGAGCTTCATAGTTTCACAGCCCTCTTCCTCTTCACCAATTTAGTTAGATTAATTTAATTTAGTTGTTTTATCCTTAATTAAATTCGATCTTCCAAATAGTGATTAATTTAGCGATATCGGTACTCAGTAAAATATCTAGTGCCTGTGGGTTCGACACTCTACTCACCTATCTATATTACTTGTGCGATTTTGTACACTTGCAAAAATCAACAACAATACACAATTGTTGTTTATGATCTTTAAGATTACGGAATTAATAGAAACGAATCAAAATGGATATGGTGAAGATTATCATCATGTAAGAACATGAGAAACAAGTCATAACGGAGATCTACTTGCGGTATTTATGTTTGTACTAGGAACGAGAAAATTCATACAAGTTACTTGCCTTGATGGAGACGATATCGAAGTAAGAGAATAATGGGAACGGATCCCGGCACACAGCGAATGGATGAGGAGTCGACGGTGGTGTGCTCTGTTTGAAAACAGAGGAGAGGGAGGAGCGGAGCACTTCGGCTGTTGATGGGTTCAACGAGAACCCAGAGCAAGAAGAAGACGTGGGGGAGGGGATGCAGATGACGAGGCACAGGCAGGAGTCGACTGGCGAATGCGGAGTAACAAGGAGATGCTGGAGGTGACCAGAGGTGAGGAGTGGAGATGGCGCTCGAAGCATTGGTGGAGGCTCGAGGGGAAGAAGACGATGATGGTGATGATGCTCGATGGTGACTAGCGACGTGAGCGGTAGGATCGAGGTGGAGAGGAGATGAGGCACCAAGGGGCAGGTGGTGAAGAATACAGCAAAGCAGAGTGTCGAGGTGGTTGTCGCGAATGGGCGGGAGTAGGGTGGATGAACAGTGGTGGCTTTGGATTGTTGGGATTTGTTTGGTTTGATAGGAGAGAGAGAGAGAGAGTATATAATAATATGTTATAATGGGGATAGTTAAGGTAGTGGGCGAACGTGAGAGAGGAATGAAGGATATTGGGTTATTGGGTTTGAATGAACGAGTTTGGGTTGGAATCCAATAGGAGATGGGCTTGGGTTGGGCTTAGGTCATATATAAATAATTCAAATCAATTGAATGTAAAATTGGGCTTTAGATTATGTGCTTCAATTTAAATAATTAAAATAATTATATATAATGGATTTTTTTTTTGGGATTAAATCCAATAATAAATAAAAAGATTTTTCGGGCTCTAGTTAAATAAAAATTTGTCAAATAATATATGGGCTTGGCTCAATAAAACAAGTAATAATATATAATGAATTAGTAGTCCGACTTACATTAGTTAACATAATCGACGAAGAATAATATAATTTGTTTTGGCTAAAATATAAATAATAAAATGAAATAGAAAATTTCTTAGAAACCAGAATAATATTTTGTTAAAATTTGATCAATTAAAAATATAATTGTTGAAAAAGAATTTTAAAAGCGAGAAGGAAGTTATAAAAATTTTAAATACAAAAAATACACAGAAAAATACATATATACGGGAACAGGGATTACAATCCAATCCACCTTACACCCAAATTTTGTCCTCTAAATTTGCTTAGGCAGTACATGTAACACTTCGAATTTTAGAATACCGAAAATATTTGTTTTTTTATTTTTATAGTGGTGCGAATTATTTTTGAGTATATCTTATTGTATTTATTTTTAATATTGATATTGGTATGAATATTTGTGGTAGATTGGTATTATTGTGATATTAGAATTAAGAGTTGAGATTTTATGTGAATACATGTTGTTTATTTTTATTTTATAATCTTGGGTTGATCTTTATGTATTTTTGTATTGTCGGTATTATTAAAGAAAAGGGTTGGGTTTTAATTGAAATGTATTTGAGAATTGGGGGCCCATTTACAAATATCCCTTTATAAAAATATTATATTATAATTTATTTAATAAAACCCTCCACCCTTTTTCCCTTCTCCTTCTCTTTTCTTCTCCCAGTCCCGATCGGAAGCAGAAGAGAGCCGAACCCATTCGGCCTCTCTCTCTCTCCGCCCAATCCACCCATATACTCCGTCGTTTTTCAATTAAACTGAGGGGTATGCTAATTGAAGGGTTCTCTACAACGTGGTAGCATCGGATTTTCGAACAGATGTGGAAAAGGTGTACCCTATTTTATTTATTCGTATAAAATTAAGTGTGGTTAGTTTTATTGAGTAGAAATATTATAGTAGAGAAATTTAGAGAGGTTGGAAGTAGTAGATTGGAGGAATTGGTAGATGGTTAAAGAAATTGTAAGTTGTTGATAAATTAGGATTTTGGATTTGTAAAATAGAGATATATATATATTAGAATTATCTCTTAGATGGTGGTAAAAAAAAAATTGTAGTGAGCCGTTAGAATAAAATGGGGAGTGGTGATGTTGGAATAAACTCGAACTATAGGATTTATGAAATCGGGTAGAAAACTCGATCCAAATAATTGTAGAAAATGCATATGAGGGTGTAGAGTATTATGAAAGGATTAATATAGATTTAGGATGATTTTTATAGGCTTCCAGCTCAATTAAATTGAGTGAAATGGATTATAAGTAAAAAGTGCACGCCGGGTGTTCGGTGAAATGCCCGCGCGATATAGAGGTGAGAATTTGATGAATTCGGAGGTATAGATGAGTTCCATTATTGTTGTTAACCCTAATTTGAGATATTAGGACCAAGAGATTGAAGAAATTAGGAAATAGGAAATTTTCCTATTAGAAAGCCTCCGATCAATATGTGAGTTCTTGCATCGGGGTTCGAATTTGAAATCCGTCGATGTAGCTCGCCTACATATGTCATTTGTGATGCGTGGGTGAAGACGGATTCAAATTTGGAGGTCCGTGGGTCGAGTTTTGAGCTTTAAACTAATCGGTTCTATAATTTTTCAATTAGGAGGAAAAAGTCGAACTTCGACTGGCTATAGGATGAACGTGGGACATCGTTTGCTCGAGCCGTCAGGTGAGTATATTGTAATTATAAATATTTTATATTGTGGCCAAATTTCATGGCTTTTTGATATGTCTTGAAAAAGTTATAGCAAAAATTGATTTCAAGGAAAATACGGATTTTTGGGGGTCCGAAAATGGATTTTTGAGAAATTTAGTGAAATTAATTATTTTAAGCATATAAAACCTATATTATGGGTTAATGTGATGTGTTGATGTATAAAAACTAAATATATTAAATTATTTATGCATATTTTTACCCCGTGCATATTTTGTGCATGTTTTTGGGGTATATAGGCCGATATAGGCAATCGGAGCCTGGTGTATGGGCTAGCATGCCATGGATGGATGTTATAAGATGTAATTAGGCGAAATTAGTGATTGTGATCATGTTTTGAAGATTTGTGTGATTATAGTGCCCGTTTTGTGTATGTTTTGGGGCATATGAGCCCTTATAGGTGATTTTACTTATATGAAACATGATGTATGAGCTAGTATGCTATAATTAGATATTATAAGATTTAATTAGAGGAAATAAATGGTTTTGGCCCCTTTTCTTGGAAACCCACATGTGTGGTGTATGTTTGTGACATATATATATCATGATATTGACTTGTATGTGATAATTCATGAAATTAATAATTGGGTACATGTTTACATTTTAATTATGTTTGAAGTGAATTAATGGGCAATAAAATGACATGTTGGATTATATGACAAATGACTTGGTGTATGTTTATATGGGATTTAATGAAGTAGCGAATTGCATGGTATTCATAATAGGTGATGTTATGGTAAATTAAATAACATGATGGTTTCTATGTTAAATGACATGGTGTATGTATATATATATATATATATATATATATATATATATATATATATATATATATGATACAACGAGATGATAATCAATATCGTGGACATCAGATGTGCATAAAATGCAAGATAAAAGGTGAGATGATAAGTGTTAATAAAATGTGTTATTATTCTTGTGATTAAAGTCAAGGATGTGGCTATTGTTGAATTAAAAGTTGTGATGCTTTATGTTGATAAAGTAAAATGGAAAGATGAAATGATTAATGTTAATAACAGATGATTTTGTTGACCAGTACCTACAGCAATCCTGGGGGTTTGAGCTAGACCTCCTAACGCCCAAGGACTGGCTTGGGAATAGTGGACCCAAACTATGTTTGGGGTAAGTGATTTTTATCGCCCAAGCTATCGGCTTGAGGCCCAGTTTTCCTTCGATGACAGCTGTCGCGAGGAAGCACCCTAGTGGGACTAGTGGTGAGTGTTTACCTCGCTGGCTTCGGCTGGGAGGAAGTACCCTAGTGGGACTAGGGGATTGTGGTTTTTCCCTCAATGACAGACGTCGCGAGGAAGCACCCTAGTGGGACTAGTGGTGAGTGTTTACCTCGCTGGCTTCGGCTGGGAGGAAGTACCCTAGTGGGACTAGGGGATTGTGGTTTTTTTTTCCCCCGATGACAGACATCGCGAGGAGGCACCCTAGTGGGATTAGGAGTGCTGTGTTCCCTCGCTAGTTCGGCTAGGAGGAAGACGTAGCCTCGGACGAGTAAGACTCTAGGAGAGCATCGGACCGCGTGTTTACTGGGCTGTCGGCTTTCAGTATGTTGGGATACTGTGGCTCACTGGTCGACAAACTAATAAAATAACTTTGTGTTAATAAAAATGTGAGAGTAAAGAAAGTGGATAGTAAATTGTGAATTGTGCGTGGAAAAGAAAGTGGATAGTAAATTGTGAATTGTGCGTGGAAAAAAAAGTGGATAGTAAATTGTGAATTGCGTGTGGAAAAGAAAGTGGATAGTGAAATGTGAACTGTGTGTGGGAAAGAAAGTTGTTGTGAATGAAGTAAATATGAAAGTGAACGTGCTATGAGTTAGTATATGGAAAGAAGTGATAAATGCAGCTTGTGATTAATTTAAGATGAAAATAAAAGAGATGTGTTATCATGAATAATACGAAGTAATTGTATTATGTGTGTGATCATTAAAGTAAATACAGATTGATATGAGTTGTACCTTGGAATTGTGTCAAGGAACTACCTGCCCACAATTTTTGTGTGGAAATTGTGGGAACTACCTGCCTTGGCATAATTCGCAGGGTGAGTGGATATAATAGTGGCAATGATTGATAGAAATGAGAAATAAAGTGAAGTGAAGATGATAAGTGATTGAAGTGAAATTAATACTCAAGCTATCGGCTTGAGATGTGATGTGATATTACCCAAACTGTGTGTCTGAGGTACAGTGATTATTACCCAAGCTATCGGCTATGGGATGTGATATGTTGTTGCCCCAGACTGTGTACTGTACTTCCAACTCTTCTAGCTCACAGCTCCACCATTTAGGCAAAACATAAATCTCGATTGCGATATGGAGCAGTCCTTATCGGACTGAAAGCTAGCGTCAGTGTAACCCTTTACAATAAGTTCTTCCTCGGTTCCATATACTAAGAACAAATTCTTAGTCATTCTCAAGTACTTAAGGTTGTACTTGACAGCAGTCCAGTGACTCTCACCAGGATCTGATTGGAACCTGTCGTCATGCTCAAAGCACATGAGACATTTGTACGGGTACATAATGTAATGCTCCGATTTTCGGTAACTGGGAAACCGTGACATAAGCCAGAATATTTTCTTCCATTAGTCACAATACACAGAAATACAGGAAAGTTTAAAACTTTTTATTCAACACAATCTATTACAAATCCGAATGTTACAAAATTGCAATACATTACAACGGTGTTACAGTAATACCTTTACAATCCCAAGTGTTACATCTTTCAACATATTACATCAGAGTATAATGAATAAAGAACAACACTTGGTATTCCACTTGGATACTTTCTAACAAATAAATAATTTATAGCGGAAACTCTAATGAAATCGACTCGTTGCTCTCTCGCCTTGAGTCCTCCTGGCTCTCTCGCCTTGAGTTCTCCTGAAACCTGTACCTGTACTTCTGCAATCCAATACCTGAACTTCTGCAATCTAGTACCTACTAAAGTGGGGACGTTAGTATTCATTGACGCTTTAAGGCTGATAACTAGCAGCGGATCTCAACTAAAGCAAACAGATTAATGAAAAGAGAAACATGTATATATATTTGATGTGTCAGTGTATGCTATGACTTAGACTCTAATGCAAGATTAACCAACCCAATGATGCACTTATTCTAATGCAAGCAAGACTCCGAAACTGTATGCAGCCCATACTACATACGCCCCTTCTCAAGCCATTTTCTTCATATAGAGATTTAAACTCACGCCATGAATTCTACTTTGTACCCATCCTGTTCCTGTCATAATACCACATGACTGGTGACTATTGCCCGGCGTACCGGACCTCACTCAAAAGCCAACACGAACTACAAGGTACTTGTCAACCTTCTTCCATGCCCTCAATTGGTCATGAGAATGCATAGAACCTGCCGGGATCGAAGGGTCTATTTTCCTAGGAAACCCTCTCATTCATATCATGGCACATTCAGGAATTAACAATCAAGATACGGAACCCGTGCTCCCAACTTGTCATGAAAAAGCACCACCCATATCCCTTTGACAGGGGAATACATCTCGATAACACCACCTAGTGTCAGCCTATAGGAGAGGTTGGATTATAGGGTATCACCCCTAACACCAACTCTCACCCTTCGGCAATTTATAGATAAAAATGGTTAAGCACACTGCATGCCGCTCTATTCTAACCTAACAAGGGAGGCATGCACTGTGCTTCCAACTTGACATGAAAAAGCACCGTACATGTCCCTCTTCTAACCAAACAAGCGAGGCATGCACTGTGCTTCTAACTTGACATGAAAAAGCACCTTACGTGTCCCACTTCTAACCTAACAAGTGAGGCATGCACTGTACTTCCAACTTGACATGAAAAAGCACTGTACGTGTCCCTCTTGTAACCAAACAAGCAAGAGATGCACTGTACTTCCAACTTGACATGAAAAAGCACCGTACGTGTCCATCTTCTAACTAAACAAGCGAGGCATGCAGTGTGTTTCCAACTTGACATAAAAATTCACCGTACGTGTCCCTCTTCTAACCTAACAAGGGAGGCATGCACTGTGCTTCCAACTTGACATGACAAAGCACCGTACGTGTCCCTCTTCTAACGAAACAAGCGAGACATGTACTGTACTTCCAACTTGACATGAAAAGCACCGTATGTGTCCCTCTTCTAACCTAACAAGTGAGGCATGCACTGTGCTTCCAACCTGACATCAAAAAGCACCGTACGTGTCCCTCTTCTAGAGAGTGTAACAATTTGTCGACACCATTAACCAAGTCCTAATCTAGACCTCTCAAGATCTCCTCGGATCCACTCACAGCCTACCTATTCAAGACAATGCCTACATACGAGCCCAATAAGCTTCGTACGAGACAATAACATACATACATGCCAAATAAGCTACGTATGAGACCAACAACGACATACGGGCCAGTTGATCCGTGTATGAGACAACAATATACATACGAGACAAATAAGCCACGTATGAGACCAACAGCTACATACAGGCCAGGCGAGCCGCGTATGAGACAACGACATACATACGAGCCAAATAAGCTACGTATGGGACCACAGCTACATACAGGCCAGTCGAGCTGCGTATGAGACAACAATGTACATACGAGCCAAATAAGCAATGTATGGGACCACAACTACATACGGGCCAGTCGAGCCGCGTATGAGACAACAATGTACATACGAGCCAAATAAGCTACGTATGGAACCAACAGCTACATACGGGTTAGGCGAGCCGCGTATAAGACAACAACATATATACGAGCCAAATAAGCCACATATGAAACCACAACTACATACGGGCTAGTCGAGCCGCTTATGAGCAATACCACACATAAAAACAACCATATAGGTAATCAACCTAGAAGCAACCAAGCATGCTTACTGGAAAAGAAACTTGATCTTCTATAAATAGAAGCAACAGAAGAATCTACAAACAATCTAAAATAGGCCTTCTACCAATGAGAAGCCCCAAGTGACATAAAAGCCTTCCGACAGCCTAGAAGCAACCAGTGCTGCGCTTATCGGCTTTCGACAGAAATATACTTTTTATAAAATTAAGAGCATCTGCTACAACTCTCTAGTGGAACATTATTTCAGATTCTGTAAGGAATCCAAAATCCGGTCCATCGAACGCGCAACAGTTTAACCCAGATGCAGATTTTCAACAAAAAGTTGAAACTTCGCAAGTGGGTAACTTTTGCTTCACTCGTCAAAATCTAACGGAACTGGACAATTTGAAATGGTGGGAACATCTACTAGAACTTCCCAGTTGACCAGTTGCTTAGATTCCGCAAGGAAATCCAAGTTTCTACCCATCGAACATACGCAAACAGTTACCAAACTACAGATTTTCAACAAAAAGTCGAAACTTCCATAGCATGTAACTTTTGCTCCACTTATCAGAATCTAACAAAACTAGACAATTTGAAAAGGTGGGAACATCTACTAAAAATTTTTAGTTAACCAGTTGCTTAGATTCCGTAAGGAAATCCATGTTTCTACCCATCGAACACACAATTGATAACAAAAGCAGCCGACTTAACTAAGGAAAAATGAACCTTTCAAAGCCCATAACTTCTACTCCACTTATCAAAATCTAGCCCGAGAGGCCAATTCGGAAAGGGGAGAACATATACTACAACTTCTCTAATGGGTCGGCCCCTCAGATTCATCAAGCAAGACCCTCAAAAATGACCAAGAAGTTAAACATGAACCTAGTTTAGACAGCTAATAGCTGTGTTTTGTAAAGGGCATAACTCCCACTCCGCTAATCGGAATTTAGCCCGAGAGGCCAATTCGAAAAGGGGAGGACGCCTACTACAATTTCTCTAATGGGTCTCTACCTCAAATTCAACCATTAAGACCCTCAAAAACCTCAATGAGTCAAAATAGTACCGACTCAGTCAGACAGCTTTTTGCTGTATTTTCCAAAGGTCATAACTCCTACTCCGCTTATCGGAATTTAGCCCGAAAGGCCAATTCGGAAAGGGAAGAATGTCTACTACAACTTCTTCAATTGGTCTCTATCTCAGATTCAACCACTAAGAGGCTCAAAAATAGCAATCAACAAAAACAGTGAGCAACTCAGATGAGTTGCTGTCCTGTTTTGTAACGACCATAACTTTTGCATCTCTTAACGGAATTTAATGCGAGAGGCTAATTAGGAAAGGGGAGAATGTATACTACAACTTCTCTACAGGGTCCCTACATCTAATTCCAAAGGAAGACCAACTTCCAGCCCTCCGAACATACAGCGACACAATCCCCAAAATAGCGATTCCACTGTTTTGGTTCAATTCTCGCTATTTTGGGGAAACGACTTGTTTCACCCATCAAAACTACTCCGAAAAATCCCCAAAAAATTCTATCATACTAATAAAACCTAGGAGAACCTCCCACAAAAATTTTGGATCAAGATTCCATCGTTTACATGGTTAATTAAAATCAACCATACAACCCAAAAAATCGGTTCTTTATGCCGCTAATTTGTGTTTTACCACTTCAAATTTTTCATACACTTTAATCTAACCCCTATACACATTAAATTAACTCTATACAGCAGTATATAACAATAATAATAACCCTAATACCTAAAAACACATGAGATGAGAAATCCCCACCTTGATTTTGGTTGGAAGGACTAGCTAGCTTGCCTTCTCCTCCTTGCTTGCTCCTTGTTTTTGCTCTTCAAGAACACTCTCCATGAATGGAACCCATGAAACCCTAGCTCTCTTTTCCATTGATTTGATCCTCTCTTTCTTTTCTTTCTCAAATTTTTTCTTTCTTTTCTTTCTCAAATTTTTCTAAATAGAACTAGTAGAACAAGAAGTAGGAGTAGAAGAAGGGTTGAAATGAGATTGGGAGGAGATGAGAACACCATGGAAAAGGGTTTCTAACCCTAGGAGCAAGGGATGCCGGCCCCAAATGGAAGGGGAGAAGTTTGGGGGGGGGGGGGGGGGTTATATGACAAAGGGTTAATTTTTATGGTGAAAATGAAAGCCAAGTGTCCATATTCTCATGGCTCAACAATTGTGTGACTTATTTGCAAATAAATCTTACAATCAAGCTTTAATCCTTCTCATCCCTCCATCTCATCAAGATTTGATCAAAAATAAAATATATTTTCCCAAATCACATACTACACGATTTGTACAATCGCCTGAAATCGACACAATTCAAATCTGTGCATATGTGATTATACAGATAATTTTTGTTCGTGAAAACGAACAAATCAGTACAAAAATAATTTTATTACAAGAAATAAAAATAAAATAATTTTATTACTGGTTCGGAAGATTTCAGTATCAATTTGTACAAAACAGATATATACAGACTAGTATCTGTATATATATATAATGCTTATTAGCAAAACCGGGTGATATCCACCAAAAATATTTCAATTTTGGAGATATAAATAAAATAATAATAAAATAATTATTTTTAATACCAGCTCGGGATTTTCCAGACGTTTTTTCTCAAAAATACGTTTTTCAAGTTTTTGTACAAGTGCACCAAACTGATACAATACCTGTATATACTTACTAGTATATATGTCCAGGTGACTTTTTATGAGTAAAACCAAGAAATTCCCATTAAAATATTTTAATTTCAAAAATAATAATTATCCAAATATAATATCCATCTGGGATATTACAATACTCCTTCCTTAGAATAGTTCTGTCATCAGAACTACGTTAAGTCAGTAAAACAGACAAACATCCAAACACTAAATAACTTAGGGGAAAGAAAGCTTGTACGGCTTTCCGTCTCCCAAGAGGCTCCTCCACGAACTGGTTCTTCCAAGAACCTGACCCCGATCCCAAAGCTGCCGCAAATTCTACCAAATTCGAGATGTAACTCTTGAATTTTGGTCAAACCGGTGACACTAGTACTCCCTGCTGCTTCCTTACACCTTCAATGTGGACTTCCGCTAATTTCTTTAGCGTCTAAGTCATCTTTATCGAAAAAATGTGCAGACTTTCGTCAACCGGGTCCCCAATAACCCAAATTAATTCATACATTTTCGAACTTCTGGGTACTCCTGTGATGAAGTCCATACCGATATTCCGATATTTTCCTTCATCATCTTGCCACTTCAGTACTTCATTCCCGCATCTCCTGCCTAAGCCTTCCGACTTGCTCCCTTAGACTTGGTTGTGTCTTTAATCATGCCAAAACTGAGCTCCAATCTTCAGTAATTACCCCAATACTGCCTTTCCTGATCTCCTTATTTAGCTTCTTACTTCCTTCACGGTCTTCAGCTGAGGTCAATTCTTCACCTATATCGATCCTTTGCACTTCGGTAGCCACTCCCTCCTTAGAATAGGACATGGCCTATGAACATCACTTCTGACTTCCAGGATTCTCTCCTATAATTTGCTCAAGGCTGACGCTCCAGATGGTGTATTTAAACAAACCAAATCTAGAGTCACCTTCGGCTCCTCGCTCAAGATCATCGGATCATCCCTTAAAATCGGCATACTCTCTTCTATCAACACCTCCTCGGTTAGGATATCCTCGAACACCATTCATGTGTTTTAAGGATGGTAACACATATACTGGAGTTAGTCCATATATAGAAAAATTATAAAACATAAGTTGAAAAAAACAACAAAGTGAATTATAATTATCTACAACTAGCTAAAACCCGACTTCTAAAAGGCATCCAAGTTTAATTTTCCTACTGTGTTGGACTGTAAATTGAAGTCGGCTCTGATACCACTCTGTAACGCACCGATTTTCGGTAACTGTAAAACTGTGACATAAGCCAGAATCTTTTCTTCAATTAGTCACAATACACAGAAATATAGGAAAGTTTAAAACTTTTTATTTAACACAATGTATTACAAATCCGAATGTTACAAAATTGCAATACATTACAACAGTATTACAATAATACCTTTACAGCCCCAAGTGTTACATCTTTCAACATATTATATCAGAGTATAATGAATAAAGAACAACACTTGGTATTCCACTTGGATACTTTCCAACAAATAAATAATTTACAGCGGAAACTCTAATGAAATCGACTCCTTGCTCTCTCGCCTTGAGTCCTCCTGAAACCTGTACCTGTACTTCTGCAATCCAATATCTGTACTTCTGCAATCCAGTACCTATTGAAGTGGGGACGTCAGTATTCACTGACACTTTAAGGCTGATAACTAGCAGCGGATCTCAACTAAAGCAAACAGATTAATGAAAAGAGAAACGTGTATATATATTTGATGTGTCAGTATATGCTATGACGTAGACTCTAATGTATGATTAACCAACGGAATGATGCACTTATTCTAATGCAAGCAAGTCTCCGGAACAATATACAACCCATACTACATACGCCGCTTCTCAAGCCATTTTCTTTATATACGAATTTAAACCCACGCCATGAAATCTACTTTGTACCCATCCTGTTCATGTCATAATACTACATGACTAGTGACTATTGCCCGGCGTACCAGACCTCACTCAAAATCCAACACGAACTACAAAGGTACTTGTCAACCTTCTTCCGCCCCCTTAACTGGTCATGAGAAGGCATAGAACCTGCCGGGATCGTAGGATCTATTTCCGTAGGAAACCCTCTCGTTCTTATCATGGCACATTCAGGAATTAACAATCAAGATACGGAACCCGTGCTCCCAACTTGTCATGAAAAAGAACCACCCGTATCCCTTTGACAGGGGAATACATCCCGATAACACCACCCAGTGTCAGCCTGTAGGAGAGGTTGGATTATAGGGTATCACCCATAACACCAACTCTCACCCTTTGGCAATTTATAGATAAAAATAGTTAAGTAAATGTTACTACCCTAACGATGTCACTAACCCTAACCAAACAAGCGAGACATGCCACTGTGCTTCCAACTTGACATGAAAAAGCACCGTACGTGTCCCTCTTCAAACCAAACAAGCGAGACATGCACTGTGCTTCCAACTTGACATGAAAAAGCACCGTACGTATCTTTTTTCTAACTAAACAAGCGAGACATGCACTGTACTTCCAACTTGACATGAAAAAGTACCGTACGTGTCCCTCTTCTAACCGAACAAGCGAGACATGCACTGTGCTTCCAACTTGTCATGAAAAAGCACCGTACGTGTCCCTCTTCTAACTAAACAAGTGGGGAATGCACTGTGCTTCCAACTTGACATGAAAAAATACCGTACGTGACTCTCTTCTAACTAAACAAGTGAGTCATGCACTGTGCTTCCAACTTAACATGAAAAAGCACCATATGTGTCCTTCTTCTAACCAAACAAGCGAGGCATGCACTGTGCTTCCAACTTGACATGAAAAGCACCATACGTGTCCCTCTTCTAACCTAACTAGTGAGGAATGCACTGTGCTTCCAACTTGACATGAAAAAGCACTGTACGTGTCCCTCTTCTAGTGAGTAACAATTTGTCGACACCATTAACCAAGTCCTAATCTAGACTTCTCAAGATCTCCTCGGATCCACTCACAGCCTACCTATTTAAGACAATACCTATATACGAGCCCAATAAGCTTCGTACGAGACAATAACATACGTACGTGCCAAATAAGCCACGTATGAGACCAACAGCTACATATGGGCCAGGCGAGCTGCGTATGAGACAACAACATACATATGAACCAAATAAGCTACATATGGGACCATAGCTATATACGGGCCAGTCGAGCCCCGTATGAGACAACAACGAACTTACGAGCTACATAAGCTACGTATGAGACCACAGCTGTATACAGGCCAGTCGAGCCGCGTATGAGACAAAAACGTACTTTCGAGCCAAATAAGCTATGTATGGGACCAATAGCTACAGACCGGTCAGGCGAGCCGCGTATGAGACAACAATATACGTACGAGCTAAATAAGCCACGTATGGGACCACAGCTACATACGGGCCAGTCGAGCCACGTATGAGCAAAACCATACATAAAAAAACACTATACAAGTAATCATTCTAGAAGCAAACAAGCGTGCTTACTAGAAAAAAACTTGATCTTCTATAATTAGGAGCAACAGAAGAATCTACAAACAATCTAAAAGCCCATAACTTTGCAAGCTGGTAACTTTTGCTCTACTCGTCGGAATCTAATGGAACTGGACAATTTGAAAAAGTGGGAACATCTACTAAAACTTCTCAGTTGACCAGTTGCTTAGATTCCGCAAGGAAATCCAAGTTTCTACCCGTCGAACATATGCAAACAGTTACCAAACTAGCGATTTTCAACAAAAAGTCAAAACTTCCGTATCTTGTAACTTTCGCTCTTGTTATCGGGATCTAACAAAATTAGACAATTTGAAAAGGTGGGAACATCTACTAAAATTTCCCAGTTGACCAATTTCTCAGATTCCGTAAGGAAATCCAAGTTTCTACCCATCGAACACAATTGATAACAAAAGCAGTTGACTTAAGGAAAACTGAACCTTTCAAAGCCCATAACTTCTACTCCACTTATCAGAATCTAGCCCGAGAGGCCAATTCGGAAAGGGAAGAACGTCTACTAAAACTTCTCTAATGGGTCGACTCCTCAGATTCATCAAGCAAGACCCTCAAAAATGACCAAGAAGTTAAACAACAAGAACCTAGTTTAGACAGCTAATTGCAGTGTTTTGCAAAAGGTGTAACTCCCACTACGCTTATCGGAATTTATCACGAGAGGCCTATTCATAAAGGGGAGGATGTCTACTAAAATTTCTCTAATGGGTCTCTACCTCAGATTCAACCATTAAGACCCTCAAAAACCTCAATGAGTCAAAACAGTACCTACTCAGTCAGATAGCTTTTTGCTGTATTTTCCAAAGATCATAACTCCTACTCTGCTTATCGGAATTTAGCCTGAGAGGCCAATTCGGAAAGGGGAGAATGTCTACTACAACTTTTCCAATGGGTCTCTACCTTAGATTCGACCACTAAGAGGCTAAAAAATAGAAATCAATAAAAACAGTGAGCAACTCAGTCAAGTTACTGCCCTGTTTTTGTAACGACCATAACTTTTGCGTCTCCTTAGCGAATTTAACGCGAAAGATCAATTCAGAAAGGGGAGAATGTCTACTACAACTTCTATACATTATCCCTACCTCTAATTCTACAAGGAAGACCAACTTCCATCCCTCCGAACATACAGCGATGTAATCCCCAAAACAGTAGTCCACTGTTTTGGTTCAATTCTCGCTGTTTTGGGGAAACGGCTTGTTTCACCCATCAGAACTACTCTGAAATATCCCCAAAATATTCTATCATACTAATAACACCTAGGAGAATCTCTCACATAAATTTTGGGTCAAGATTCCATCGTTTACATGGTTAATTAAAATCAATCATACAACCCTAAAAATCAGTTCTTTATGCCTCTAATTTGTGTTCTACCACTTCAAATTTTGCATACACTTTAATCTAACCACCATGCATATTAAATTAACTCTATACAACAATATATAACAATAATAATAATCCTAATACCTAAAAACACATGAGATGAGAAACCCCCTCCTTGATTTTGGTTGGAAGGACTAGCTAGCTTGCCTTCTCCTCCTTGCTTGCTCCTTGTTCTTGCTCTTCAAGAACACCCTCAATGAATGGAACCCATGAAACCCTAGCTCTCTTTTCCTTTGATTTGATCCTATCTTTCTTCTATTTCTCAAATTTTTCTAAATAGAACTAGTAGAACAAGAAGTAGGAGTAGAAGAAGGGTTGAAATGAGATTGGGATGAGATGAGAACACCATGGAAAAGGGTATCTAACACTAGGAGCAAGGGAGGCCAGCCCAAATGGAAGGGGAGAAGTTTGGGGGGGGGGGGGGGGGGGGTATAAAACAAATGGTTGATTTTTATGGTGAAAATGAAAGCCAACTGTCCATGTTCTCATGGCTCAACAATTGAGTGATTTATTTGCAAATAAATCTTACAATCAAGCCCTAATCCTTCTCATCCCTCCATCTAATCAAGATTTGATCAAAAATAAAATATATTTTCCCAAATAACTTACTACACAATTTGTACAATTGCCTTAAATCGACACGATTCAAATTCATGCATATATCTGATTATACAGATAATTTTCGTTCGTGAAAACGAACAAATTAGTACAAAAATAATTTTATTCCGAGAAATAAAAATAAAATAATTTTATTACCGGCTCGGAAGATTCTAGTATCAATTTGGTACAAAACAGATATATACAGACTAGTATCTGTATATATATATAATGCTTATTAGCAAAACCGGGTGATATCCACCAAAAATATTTCAATTCTGGAGATATAAATAAAATAATAATAAAATAATTATTTTTAATACCAGCCCAGGATTTTCCAGACGTTTTTTTTCTCAAAAACGCATTTTTTCAAGTTTTTGTACAAGTGCTCCAAACCGATACAATACCTGTATATACTTACTAGTATATATGTCCAGGTGACTTTTTATGAGTAAAACCAAGAAATTCCCATTAAAATATTTTAATTTCAAAAATAATAATTATCCAAATATAATATCCGTCCGGGATATTATACATAGCATGGCATACATGATAGATCCAATTGCAGATGCATATGGAATCTTAGTCATGCGGTCTCTCTCATCTTGAGTGGAAGAACTGTGAGCCTTAGAAAGGCTTACACCATGCGACATAGGGAGAAGTCCTTTCTTGAACTCTTGCATATTGAAGTGTTTCGATACTTTGTCTATGTATGTACTTTGACTCAGGCTATATTGAAGTGTTTCAATCTCCTTGATCTATCTCTATAGATCTTGATACTTAATACATAGTCAGCTTCACCCAAGTCCTTCAAGGAAAAGCATTTTACTAGCCAAGCCTTTACAGACTGCAAGGTAAGGATGTTATTCCCGATGAGTAGTTTGTCATCTACATACAATGCCAGAAATACAACTGTGCTCCCACTAACCTTCTTGTAGACACAATGTTCATCTTCATTCTTGATGAAACTAAACTCTTTGATTGCATCATCGATACGAAGATTCCAGCTTCTAGAAGCTTGCTTTAATCAATGAATGGATTATTGTAGCTTACACAACTTTGTAGCATTCTTTGGAGTGTCAAAACCCTCAGGTTGTGTCATGTACACATCCTCGAGAAGATTTCCATTTAGGAAAGCAGTTTTGACATTCATTTGCCAGATTTCATAATCATGACATACTGCAATAGCAAGTAAAATCCGAATGGATTTAAGTATGGCAACTGGGGAAAAAGTCTCATCATAGTCTATACCATGAACTTGATTGAAACCTTTAGCCACCAACCACCTCTTAATGGTATGCACATTACCATCCGTGTCAGTTTTCTTTTTGAAAACCTATTTGCACCCAATAAGTTTTACCCCTTCAGGCGGATCTACCAAGGTCCAAACTTGGTTGGCATACATGGATTCCATCTCAGATCTCATGGCCTCAAGCCATTTCTCAGAGTATGAGCCTTTTACAGCTTCTTCATAAGTCGTAGGCTAATCTTGATCTATGAGTAATATATCGTCATGTTGAGTCACGAGACATCCATATCTCTCGGGTTGATGAGGTATCCTACTAGACTTACGTAGGCCTTGTGCTACTTGAGCAAGTTGTTGTTCCACAATAATTTGTGGAGCATGCTCCCTTTCCACCAATGGTTTGCTGCTACTTTGTAAACTTTGAATTCTTCAAGTTCTATCTTTCTCTCACTGATTCTTTGGAGATGAATTCTCTCTCTAGGAACATAACAGTCCGAGCGACAAACACTTTGCCTTCGGTGGGATTATAAAAATAGTTTCCCTCGGTTTCCTTGGGATATCCTACAAAGAAGCAATTATCATATTTGAGACCAAGTTTATCAGGAACTTGGTGCCTTACATAGGCCTCACAACCCTAAATCATCATGAAGGACACAATAGGAGGCCTCCCAGTCCAGATCTCATATGGTGTCTCTTGAACCGTTTTAGATGGAACACGGTTAAGTGTGAAAGCAGCTGTTAATAGAGCATGTCCCCAGAAGGAGCTAGGAGGATCTGCATGACTCATCATGGATTGGACCATATCTAACAAGGTCCGGTTTCTCCTCTCAGAGACACCATTCCATTGCAGTGTTCCAGGGGGAGTGAGTTGAGATATTATCCTACGCTCTTTTAGATGGTCGTCAAATTCTTAGCTTAATTACACACCACCTCGATTTGATCGAAGGACTTTAATACTCTTACTAAGTTGGTTTTATACCTCGCTCTTGACTTCTTTGAATTTTTCAAATGACTCTGATTTGTGTTTCATAAGATACACAAACCTATATCTATAGATATCATCAGTAAATGTAATGAATTACTGAAAACCTCCTCCGGCCAGTGTGTTGATAGGTCCGCAGTATGTATGAGACCTAAAAGATCACTAGCACTTTCACCTTTTTCAGTGAATGGAGCCTTAGTCATCTTGCCTAACAAACAAGGTTAACATACCTCATATGATTCAAAATCAAATGAGTCCAAGAATCCATCTTTATGGAGTATGGATATGTGGTTCTCATTCATGTGGCCCAAACGACAATGGTAAAGGCAGGTTGGGTTCATATCATTGATTTGAACCTCTTAGTATTTATGTTATAAACGGGCATTTAGAGGTCAAGAATATAAAGTCCAATATTCAGTTGTGCACTACCACGAAAGATATCATTCATATAAATTAAACAACTTTGGTCATGTATTAAAAATGAAAAACCCTTCTTATCCAGACAAGAAATAGAAATAATATTCCTATTAATAGCAGGCACAAAATAACAGTTTTCTAATTCAATGATAAACCCAGTGGGCATAGATAAGTGACAAGTCCCTACAGCTAAAGTAGCAACTTTTACTCCGTTTTTAACTCGTAGGTCCACTTCGCCCTAAACCAATGGTCTACTCCTTTTGAGATCCTGCACATTTACACAAATCTGAGATCCACATCCAGTATCTAATACCCAATACCCAGAAGTAGATAAATTGACTTTTATAACAAAAATACCTGAAGTGGAAGTCTCACTTCCCTTCTTCTTCTTAAGCTCCTACAAGTACTTATGGCAATTCTACATCCAATGTCTGATCTAACCAAAGTGGAAGCATGTACCCTCCTTGGCCACCACACCTTTAGGTTTCAAGGTAGCATTGCTGGGCTTGAAATTGCTCTCGCCCTTCCCCTTGCCTTTGAGTTTCTTAATCTGCTTGTTGCCCTTGCCCTTACCTTTGACCTGTTGTACCATCATAATGGCATTTTCCATACTAATATTCAGCTCAGCAGTTCTCAACATACTTAGCAGCTCTGGCAAAGGTTTGTCAATTTCATTCATGTCGTAGTTCCTGATGAACTGACTATAATTTTTTGGCAACGATTGCAAGACCAAGTCAATGCCCAACTCTTGACCCAAAGGGAAACCAAGCCATTCAAGATTCTCTATGTACCCAATCATTGCGAGCACATAAGTTCCAATAGGGCTTCCTTCTCCCAGTTTGCACTAAACAATGCCTTTGAGACTTCAAACATTTCATGCATATCCTGCTCTTGATAGAGCCTCTTAAGGTGTACGATCATATCGTAGAAATCCAGTTCTCATATTGATTTTGAAGCTCAGAGTTCATGGTGGTTAGTATGAGACAACCAACATCCAAGGCGTCATTTTGATGCTTCTTATGAGCATCTTTTTTCGGTGCGAGGGGCACTTGTAGCAGGTGGCTCATGAATAGGCTTCTCTAGAACATACAGCTTTTTCTCATGGCTGAGAACTATCCTCATATTCTTGTAGCAGTTTAGAAATTTTGTCCCAGATAATTTGTCTATCTCATGGACAAATTGCAATAACATGTTACTAGATGTGTTGGATGTCATGATAATCTATCAACAGAAATATACAAAGTAAATATCATGTCATTGAAACATTTAATATAAATATGCAAAGTAAGAAATATTTAATAAGGTCACCATCAACAGAAATATGCAGAGTATTTAATAAGGTCTTTTATTAAATATACCTCCTACTATTTTTATTTAAACCAACGACCCTCATTATTGACTCTGAAAATCCCATTGCAAGATTCTCTAGTAGGCCAAGATCAATATTTCACCTAGTTTTGAGTCAGCTTTGGCTGATCACCCAAAATTCAGTTATTTAGGTAGGGAACACTTTCCAATTACATCATATGCAACTCTTGCATAGTTGAGTAAATAACACTTATTATAATCTATCTCATAGACTAAAGCCCAACTGTATGCCTCTAAACCTTCAATTCTATTGTAATAGCCTAGTTAAGTCAGACCCAATGGTTGGGAGTTGAATATTACTTTTATTCCATCATGTGTAACAAGGATAGATAAAGGCACCCTACTTTGGTAGACCTACACTTAATTGATCCTACCCTGGACGAGTGGCACACATTGGAAGACATGTTATTGCTGCTTAATATTTAATTTGAGGGGTTTTGTTACTTTATTAATAGATCTCCCCATTTATTATCTATTAGCATACAACTAAAATAAAGCATTTCATACAAAATAATAGCATAAAATATATGTAACATGGTTGTGACCTCTAACGCACTAATTCTCTCAAGCCAATGAAAGTATCAATAACTGAACATAGGGATTATAACATCTTCTCCAAGCAGCTTCCCAATCATGTCCTTGTATGGTTGCCAATTCCTTACCTCCAAAGTGAGATTACATATACATATAAAGAAAGAATGTACAATTAGAGTGTAAAGATAAAGGATTACAATCAGAATGTAAAGAGAAATGCACGACACACATGTCATATTTAAATTACAATCAAAATGTATAGAGAAAGGCAGGATACGCAGTCCATATTTAAATTACAGTCAAAATGTAGCGAGAAAGGCACAACACGCAAGTCGTATTCAAAGACCAAAATATAAAGAAACAGAAAGAACTAAGGCCACAACCATGCACCATGCATCACAGAACATATAAACCAAGAATAAGTTGTTATGATTTTGTTTTATTTTATTTATATGAAAGTATTAGTTTTGGGAAGTCAATATTACCCTACGCAGAGTTAGCACGGGAGGCCGCCCCTTGCAGGGTAGGGGCAGTGCCCCGGCCCAAAAAAAAAAATCCTTATCATCGCTTACCACTGCCAGTGCATGAACCATTTATGCCATTTGAAACCCTAATGCCGTCGCAAATGACGCAAGCGCTTGAACTCTCATGCTTTAAGAAACCCTAATGCCACTGCAAATCAGATCTTGCTGCTCCATGGTTGTCGATGGTTCCAAACAGAAGGCTACCCTGGTACGGCATCTGTGTAACAACCAACACGTAAATGAATCCGTGTATTGCAACAGTTGCAAAATATATATCAGATATGAATATTTCTTCCAAAAGCACGAACATATCATATACAATCACATATCATACATAACTGATCTATGGTTTTGCAAGTAGCTCTGATACCATGTTGGGTTTCGAAGTGTATCACAGAGTAAAAATGCAGCAAAAATAATTTTAAAAAAAAAAATCCCAAACCCAGCCACGGATCCATGAAAACCATAAAACGTGTTAGGATTTTATACCTAAAAAATGGAATGGATATCTCCATAATATGCCAATCAGGAGTACTGCAATGTAGCGGTGCCTCTACGGTATCCATATGAACGAACGAAATCAAGCTCTCTCTCATGTCGCGGTGCTAGCTGCGGGAAGGGGATGTTCCTTTTGCTTTATTTCTCTCACTATCCGTGACGGCTAGGGTTTTTTTCTCTTTTTCCCACAGATACATATCATGTATATATAGCAAGAAATCTTGTAAGCCCTATTTTCAGATTTTATTGTATTTTGTATTCTTTTGATTATTGTATTAGAATTCATTTGTTATGGTGTATTTTGTCTTTTCTTGGGTCTTTTGTTCTCTTGATCAATCTATGTTCCTTAGGTTGGATCCTATTATCTTTGCAAATTTTGCTCTTTCTATTTTGAGTTCGATTTGTTTTTCTTTGTGTTCATCTCATCTCATTGCATTTGTTTGTCTCTTTTTGGAGCCAAAACCGTTACCCAGAACCCACATAATCTCAACCCAAAATCCTAATTCTTGAACCCCTATAAATAATCCCATTCAACCCTAATAATTTATCTCTCTCTCTCTCTCTCTCTCGCCATTTCTCTCTCCCCGCAACATTCCCTCTCTCTCTGTTTCTCGCTGAACCCAAAACCCAACTGCAAGCCACCCTACCCCCGTCGCTACTCCGATCGCCCTTCACCTCCGTCACCACCATCTTCACCGTCTCCATTCCCTCGTCACCATCTTGTTGTCGTTGTCCCCATTGTCCTCGGCATCCCCATAATTGAAACCCATCACCGAAAGTTTCCCCATTGCTGTAAGCCCCTCACCGTCGCCCTAATCCATCTCCATGCACCCCCATTGCCCTTGTCGTCTCTCGTCGTGCCTGTGCAGTCCCCTAATGCCACTATTCGAGCCCCGGAGTCATCGTGGTCGACGCCTTCTGTTTCCAACCGCAAAACAGAGCTTACGCTCATCGGAGTTGTCATCGCCACTGTCGCCACCTGACCGTGGTGCCGTCGCCTTCGCCGTGGTTGCGTCATCGTGCCGTCAGTCATCGTAGTCGTCATGCCATTTCTCTCTCTCTCTCCTCGCTGAAGAAGACGACTACTGCTTGGGTGTCTTCACTATCCCGTGTTCGACCAAACCGGATCCCCTCTTGTTGTAGCCCTGTTTTGGATTGGATCCGGTGTGAGGAAGATTTTCTATTGGGCTAATTTGGTGTTCTGTGTTCTGTGCGCACCAGATCCAGTTTTGGTGTTCTGTGTTCTGTCCCGATCCGGTGTGAAGATTTGCTTTTGGCTTTTACTGTTGTTGTTGATTCTTCGCACGTATTTTGAAAGATTTCACCCAGAATTCTGATCTCGTTATTCCTATTTAATTATATCTGCAATAACATGCAAGTCTCTTCCTGAACCCTTTTTATTGTTTGTGTTCAAGATTATTTGATCTCCTGCAAGTAGATCCTGTCCATTTTGCTATCAAAAACTGCTTTTGACAATTCCGTTAAGATTATCAAGGATTTACACGAGCTAACCTGACATAATCTTAACATCATGCTATCTCTTTGATCTTAAACCCTATCCCCAATGTTTCATGCATATGCACAATTAAATAACTAGATTCATGCATAGGAGTGCTTGATTTATTTGACCCTGTTAATAGAGAAAGAAAAATCTGAAATAAATTAGGCTAGACCTAAACATGTATAGTTAATTTTCTGAATTTTTGTAGATTTTATTAATGAGTTCTCTGACCCGAAACTATTAGTAGAACACAACCTATTGCATTCTAACTGAACATAAAACCTGATTAGAATAGTGTTTTCACCCTAGTTCCTGTGTCTTTTATATGCCTTAATTATACTCACTAGAACCGTGTGGAAGTCTACTTTGCAAATCTTTGGGCAGATTCAGATTTAGTATTGTGTAGTGACCATAATCCATGTTTTGTTATAGCAAGGTCATGCTATCCTGATTTTGTCAAATGTGTTATATGATGTGTTTGCTTCATGCTTTGTCTGTAGCGCATAGAATTAGTCACACAGAGTAATGTACAACATTGATACCCTTTTGCATGCTCACATAGAATGAAAATAAACTATTAACAAGCCGGGGTATTATGGGTAGACTTTGTAGTGAACAATTGGGAAATGTATTCGGTAAGGCCTCATCGTTATATTGTATTATCTTGGAAGGAGGAGTATTGATTGCAATGATTTATTGATGATTCATGATTGTAAATTATTGTTATGAATGCCAAGTACACGAACCGTGAATTCACCATCAGTCTAAAACGATCACTGTATTTGCGCAGAACCTGTGGAATGGGACACAGCAGTACGTGCACTAAATAGGTTAATAAAATACTTAACAACCTGCATACTTGATCTTGTATAGAACTTGACTTGACATCACGCATTACATGTGTGATTATTGTACACCTTTGATGATATTGCATACTCTTTTTTTCGTTCTTCGTCTTTGACCATATTCCTTTCTTTTGATATTTATGCTTTCCTATTATCCTTTGTTTTTTCTACTTGCCGCCCACAACTTGCTCTAAGGGCACTCTTTTCTTTCTTTTTAGATCAAAATTTTACAGGTACTGAAGGATCTGTTCCCGAAGGAATTGGTGAGCAACGTTTCTAGTGTTGGATCCAGTCTCCACTGCGTAGTTGTTATTAATTGCTACTAGATTTATTTTCTGAACATTGTTATATCTTGTACTTTGTTTTGGGCTCTATGACCCGTAGTTTGTTTTGATCCCAGATGTTGGATATTTATACTGTTGGTTTATTTCATGATTATTGGAACTTTATCATTGATTCATGTGGTTATATTTCTTGCGTGGTTATATTTTGTTGTTCTTATTGATGAGTTAGTCTGGCACATCTTATGGATGGTGTTTACATCATTTGTTGGGCCTACGTTATGTACTCGTGTTTCGTATTTTGGGAAGCGGAGCGTGACAGGGTTTTTAGTGGTATCAGAGCGCAAGGTTGAGTAATATATCAATCATACATGACTATCTTTACGAGGCTTGGCTTTGATTGGTATATTAGTCAAGTTTGGCTCTAGCTGGGTTAACTTAGTTATTTGCACACCACGATAATCACATGAATACTTGTATAATAACCAACATATAATTTGGGTACTAACTATCTTTGATCGTATTTCAGGCTATAGCTCATGAGAATTCTTCTTCTCGCTCGAGGGATCAGTAGCCGGACAACGCTGCTATTCTCCAGATGATTCAGCAGATGATGTCTCTTCAGCAGGAGCAAAATGAGCTGATATGAGCCACTTTAGCAGCCAATGGGAATGTCGCTGGACCTCCATCTGGTGCTTTGCCACCTAGGCCTAGTACGGTAGCGGATTTCATGAGGCTGCACCCGAATAAGTTTTCAGGTACTGAGTCGTCGTTGGAGGATGAGCAATGGCTTATCCAGACGGAGCAACTACTGGTCGCCACTCGTGTTGCTGGGGCAGATCGTGTGGATGTGGTTTGCATCTAGTTGGTGGATCTCGCTCATATCTGGTGGCGGGTTGAATCCAAGAGGATGCCGCGACCCATTGAGTGGGCCACTTTCTCTGAGAGCTTCATGGCGAAGTTCTTTTTCAGTATCACCAAGGCAGAGATGGAGCGACAGTTTGTTTCCTTAACTCAGGTTAGCTAGATAATGTTCTTAAATGTCATTTGTTGTTGCCTACTTCACTTGTGACGGTATTAATTTGAGCATTATCTTAATTAGGGAAACCATTCCGTAGACGAGTATGTTGCAGAGTTTACTCGGCTCAGTCGCTTCGCCTCTACCATCGTTACCACTGATGAGGCTTGGGCTAGTCTTTTTCTGTTGGGCTTAAGCTTTTCCCTCCAGGACCACTTGGCTGCTCTTCGGTTTCGTGCTTATTCCGATGTTCTGGATGCGGCTCGGATCGAGAAGCAGACTCTCAGCAGGTTTAGTGCTCCTCAGAGGACTGTTTCACACCCCGTTGCACCTCGGCCTTCCGGAGGACCTATTCGGAGGCCAGTTCTGCCACCTCCCGCGAGAGCACAGCCGTACGCACCTGTTGTCCCGAGGAATGTTGAGACTTGTGGCTACTACCATAAGACTTGAAATTCACAGCGAGACTGCAGGATGGCCAACCGACAGTGTTTAGTGTGTGGGAGCAGTGAGCATATGGTTCATGACTATCCGAGGAACAGAGCTCCTGCACCGGTTAGTGGTGCTGTTCAACTAGGAGTGCTGACGCGTGGTCAAGGCAAGCCACGTCTCCCTCCACTGAGGCAAGTCTTTGATCAGAGGCGTGTGGCTCCCAGAGGAGGTCAGGTTGGTGGTCGTGGTCAGGCTTATAAGCTGACAGCCGAGGAAGCGGGAGTCGCTGTTGGAGTGGTTGCAGGTATATCACAGTAGTTGTACTTTCTTTTCTTTCTTTCAGTTTTCTGCATGTTATTTTTATTTTTTCCTCCCTTGTACAATTATTCATGTATATATCCTGCTGGCACCTTATTCTTTGTTTGATCTTCTTCTAGGTGTGATTTTAGTCTTCTTTCTCCCGGCTCATGTGTTGTTTGATTCGGGTGCTACCCACACTTTCATTTCTTCTCGCTTTGTCGATCAGCAAGGTTTGGCTTGCGATGCTATGCTCGCAGCTTGGGACATTGCCACAGGCGGAGGTGTCATTGTCTGTTCTAGGGTTTGCCAGCAGATTCCGTTGTTGATTGGTGGTGTGGTTTTCTCGGCAGATTTGATTGTGATTCCCAATTCCGATTTCGATGTCATTCTGGGCATGGACTGGTTGGGTGTTTCCTGTGCCATGATTGATTACCGGGAGAGAAGGTGACTTTCAGGCCTTCTGGTCAGCCATAATTTTTTTTCCATGCGGGTGAGACACCGTCAGGGCATGTCAAGAACTCGTTGGGTCCCAAGGTTGTTTCTCTTACGTTGCTGGGTTCTGATAGGATTGCTAAACCCTTGGTTGTGCAGGACTTCCTTGATGTGTTTCCCGAGGAATTGTCCGGTTTGCCGTCAGTCCGAAATGTGGAATTCAGCATTGATGTCTAGCCTGGTACGACCCCTATTTCCAAGAGTCTGTATCGTATGGTGCGAGTCGAATTGGCAGAACTGAAGGTGCAAGTCCAGGAGCTACTTGATAGGGGTTTTTTCAGATCTAGTGTTTCACCATGGGGAGTCCCAGATCTGTTTTTCAGTAAGAAGAATGGAAGCCGCAGGCTTTGCATTGACTACAGGGAGTTGAAAAATGTTACTGTCGAGAATCGGTATCCATTACCGAGGATTAATGATTTGTTCCACCAACTGGGAGGTGCTTCGGTGTTCTTGAAGTTAGATCTGCATTCCGGGTACTATCAAGTCAGGGTGAAGTCAGAAGATGTTTCGAAGACGGCTTTCTGAACAAGATATAGGCATTACGAGTTCTTGGTGATGCCTTTCGGAGTGACTAATGCACCGGCTGTATTCATGAGTTTGATGAATCGTGTGTTTTCGCCATTCTTGGATCGGTTTGTCGTGGTCTTCATCGACGACATATTAGTGTACTCGCGGAACAAGGAGGATCATGCCGAGCACTTGAAGGTGGTTCTGCAGACTTTGAGAGAGAACCAGCTGTATGGGAAGCTCGATAAGTGCGAGTTTTGGCTGGATCGGGTTGCTTTTCTTGGCCACATTATCTCCGGTGCTGGTATTTCTGTGGATCCGTTGAAGATTTCTGCGGTCAAGGATTCGCCTATTCCGAAGTCTGTTTCTGAGGTGCAAAGTTTGCTTGGTTTGGCTGGTTACTATCGAATGTTCGTTAAGGATTTCTCCAAGATTGTTGGACCATTGACCAGTTTGACCAGGAAGGAGCAGAAGTTCGTCTGGGATGAAGCTTGTGATGGAGCTTTCGCCGAGTTGAAGCGTCGATTGACGTCAGCACCTGTGCTAACTATACCCAACAGTTCGGGTGGTTTTGTGATCTTTTGTGATGCTTTGGGGAGAGGTTGGGGAGCAGTGTTGATGCAGCGAGGCAGGGTTATCGCTTATGCATCGAGGCAGTCGAGACCTCATGAGAAGAACTATCCTATGCATAATCTGGAGCTTGCAGCTATGATCTTTTCCTTGAAGTTGTGGAGGCACTATTGGCTTGGGAATAGAGTTGAGATTTTCAGCACAAGAGCCTCAAGTATGTGTTAACGCAGAAGGAGTTGAACATGAGGCAGAGAAGACGGCTGGAATTGATGGCAAATTTTGACATCAATTTGTAGTACACCCGAAAAAAGTTAATTCAGAGCCAGATGCTTTGAGTCGAAGTCCTACCGCTGTGTTCCTCACTCAGCGGAAGGAGCTAGTGGAGGATAGGAGGAGGTTAGAGTTGGATGTGTTGCTTTCCGGATCAGATCGGCAACTTATGTTGTTGCAGTTGCAGCCGTCCTTGGTATAGCAGATCAAGGTAGCTCAAGGGAGTGATCAGGAATTACAGGAGTTTCGGAGTGAGGTTGAAGCTGGTTTGAGATCAGATTTGGTTGTCCATGCTGATGGGTCGCTTTGGTTTGGCTCTAGGTTGTGTGTACCTAGAGGAGAAGTCAGGCAGAAGTTACTCAAGGAAGCTCATCAGTCCTCGTATTCTATCCATCCTGGTGGTACCAAGATGTATAGGGACTTGAAACAACATTTCTGGTGGCATGGTACGAAGCGGAATGTGGCTCAATTCGTCGCCCAGTGCCTAATCTGTCAGCAGGTGAAGGCGGAGCATCAGAGGACAGCAGGACTTTTGCAACCCCTTCCTATCCCTGAATGGAAGTGGGAGAATATCACGATGGACTTTGTGACAGCTTTGCCGGGGAGTCCTAAAGGTCATAATGCCATCTGGGTGATAGTGGATCGGCTGACGCAGTGTGCTCACTTCATTCCTTTCCGTGTGAGTTGGTCCATAGAGAGTTTGGCCGAGCAGTACGTTTGGGAGGTTGTTCGTCTGCATGGATTTCCTATCAGAATCGTATCGAACAGAGATACAAGATTCAGGTTTCAATTCTGGGAGAGTATGCAGAAGAGCTTGGGTACCAAGTTGAGCTACAGTACAGCGTTCCATTCTCAGACGGACGGGCAGTTAGAAAGGAGAATTCAGACCCTAGAAGATATGTTGAGATCATGCGTTCTTCAGTTTGGAGGTTCGTGGGAGGATCATCTTCGCTTGGCCGAGTCTCTTATAATAACGGTTATCAAGCGAGTCTTAAGGCTGCTCTATTCGAAGCTTTGTATGGGCGCAAGTGTAGATCGCCAGTCTGTTGGGATGATATCGGCGAAAGGAAGCTTTTAGGCCCTGAGTTGATCACGATGACAGTAGATGTCGTGGTTCAGATCCGCAAGCATTTGCAGGCCGCTCAGGATCGGTAGAAGAGGTGGGTTGACTGTCGTCGGAGACCTCTAGAGTTTGAGGCAGGCCAGCATGTGTTCTTCAAGGTATCGCCTTGGAAAGGTGTTATCCATTTCGGCGGTGGAGGCAAGTTGAGTCCTCGATTCATCGGTCCATTTGATATTATGGAACGTGTGGGCAAGATAGCTTACAAGCTCACGTTACTGCCAGCTTTAGCAGGTATCCATGATGTATTCCATGTTTCTCAGCTCAGGAAATACATCAGAGATGACAGTCATGTGGTTGACTACTTAGACTTGTCTGTGAGGTCGGATTTGTCCTGTGAAATTCGACCCGTCTCTATCTTAGACCGTCGAGAGAAGGTGCTTAGGAATAGAGTCATCAAGTTGGTCCGAGTTTCTTGGGATCCTCGCTCACTAGGGGAGTCTACTTGGGAGTTAGAGGATGAGATTCGGGAGAGGTTCCCTCATTTGTTTGGGTAGTGTTTTGTTTTGCTTTGTTTTGCTTTGTTTGTTCGGGGTTTGTCCTATGTACCTCTTGTATGAATTTTGAGGACGAAATTCTTCTTGTAAGGTGGGTAGGATTTGTAAGCCCTATTTTTAGATTTTATTGTATTTTGTATTCTTTTGATTATTGTATTTGAATTCATTTGTTATTGTGTATTTTGTCTTTTCTGGAGTTCTTTCGTTCTCTCTTGACCAAGCTGTCTTCCTTTGGTTGTATCCTATTCTCTTTGTAAATTTTGCTTTTTCTATTTTGAGTTTGATTTGTTCTCCTTTGTGTTCGTCTCATCTCATTGTATTTGTTTGTCTCTTTTTGGAGCCAAAACCGTTACCCAGAACCCACATAATCTCAACCTGAAAACCCTAATTCTTGAACCCCTATAAATAATCCCATTAAACCCTAATAATTTATTTATCTCTCTCTCTCTGTTTGCCGTTTCTCTCTCCCCTCACCCTTCCCTCTCTCTGTGTTTCTCGCTGAACCCAAAACCCAACCGCAAGCCACCCTACCCCCGTCGCTACTCCGATCGCCCTTCACCTCCGTCACCACCATCTTCACCGTCTCCATTCCCTCCTCACCATCTTGCCGCCGTTGTCCCCATCGTCTTCGCCATCCCCATAACCGAAACCCATCACCGAAAGTTTCCCCATTGCCGTAAACCCTTCACCGTCACCCTAACCCATCTCTGTGCACCTCCATTGCTCTCATCATCTCTCGCCGCACCTGTGCAGCCCCTAACACCGCCGTTCGAGCCCTGGAGTCACCGTGGTCGACGCCCTATGTTTCCAACCGCAAAATAGAGCTTTCACTCATCGGAGTTGTCATCGCCACCATCGCTACCCAACCGTGGTGTCGTCGCTTTCGCCGTGGTCGCGTCGTCGTGCCGTCAGCCGTCGCAGTAGCCACGCCGTCTCTCTCTCTCTCCTCGCCGAAGAAGATGACCGCTGATTGGGTGTCTTCGCTGTCCCGTGTTCGGCAACACCGGATCCCCTCTTGGTGTTCCCTATTTTGGATCTGATCCGGTGTAAGGAAGAGTTTCTATTGGGCTGATTTGGTGTTCTGTGTTCTGTGCACACCAAATCCAGTTTTGGTGTTCTGTGTTCTGTCCCGATCTGGTGTGAAGATTTGCTCTTGGCTTTTGCAGTTGTTGTTGGTTCTTCGCACGTGTTTTGGGAGATTTCACCCGGGATTCTGATCCCGTTATTCCTATTTTATTATATCTGCAATAACAGGCTAGTCTCTTCTTGAACCCTTTTAATGTTTGTGTTCAAGATTATTTGATCTCCTGCAAGTAGATCCTGTCCATTTTGCTATCAAAAACTGCTTTTGACAATTCCGTTAAGATTATCGAGGGTTTACACGAGCTAACCCAACATACTCTTCACATCGTGCTATCTCTTTGATCTTAAATCCAGTCCCCAATGTTTCATGCATATGCACAATTAAATAACTAGATTCATACATATGACTGCTTGATAGATTGGACATTAAAATTGTATGTGGTAAATTGAAGTTGCTCGATGAATTGACACCATGACTATGATAATTGTATCTTAAACCTTAGAAATTTGCATGTTGACACCTAGGATTGCTTTGATTACCAATTTGCATGCTATATGTGATCGTAAGAATTATTTGTTTTCTTTTTATGTTAAGTTGATTTCTAGACTGCTGTAAGTTTCACTTTGAATCAGATTTTCAGCCATGCTAATGACATAAATTGAAAGAACATACTGAACATAAAACGTATTCCTTGATGTCTAAATAATTTTTCTCTGGTCTGGATTTAAATTCAAATTTTTCATATGTTAGATAACATTACTTTACTGCAACTGTGTTAGTAATTTCAGACTCATAAATTCATGCGTATACTTCTGTTTCTTTATTTATTTGACCCTATTAGCAGTGAAAGAAAAATCTAAAATAAATTTGGCTGGACCTAGACATGTATAGCTACTTCCCTGAATTTTTGTAGATTTTATTAATGAGTTCTCTGACCCGAAACAATTAGTAGAACACAACCTACTACATGTTGACTAAACATAAAACCTGACTAGAATAGAGTTTTCACCCTAGTTCCTTTGTCTTTTATATGCCTTAATTATACTCGCTAGAACCATGTGAAAGTCTGCTTTCCAGATCTTCTGGCAGATTCAAATTTACTATTGTGTAGTGACCAAAATCCATGTTTTGGTACAGTAAGGTCATGCTGTCCTGATTTTGTGAAATGTGTTATATGATGTGTTTGCTTCATGCTTTGTCTGTAGCGCATAGAATTAGTCACACATAGTAATGTACAACATTGACACCCTCTTGCATGCTCACATAGGATGAAAAAAAACTATTAACAAGCCGGGGTATTATGGGTAGACTTGGTAATGAACAATCGAGATATGTATTCGGCAAGGCCTCATCGTTATATTGTATTATCTTGGAAAGAGGAGTATTGATTGCAATGATTTATTGATGACTCATGATTGTAAATTATTTTTATTAATGCCGAGTACACGAACCGTGAATTCACCATCGTTCTAAAATGATCATTATGTTTGCGGAACCTGTGGAAAGGGACGCAGCAGTACGTGCACTAGATAGGTTAATAAAATACTTAACCTGCATACTTGATCATGTATAGAACTTGACTTGACATCATGCATTTCATGTGTGATTATTGTACACCTTTGATGATATTGCCTGTTCTTTGTTTCGTTCTTTGTCTTTGACCATGTTCCTTTCCTTTGATATTCATGCTTTACTATTATCCTTTGTTTTCTCTACTTGTCGTCCATGACTTTCTCTAAGAGCACTCTTTTCTGTCTTTTTAGAACCAGATTTTACAGGTACTAAATGATATGTTCCCGAAGAAATTGGTGAGCAACGTTTCTAGTGTTAGATCTAGTCTCCGCTACGTAGTTGTTATTAAATGCTGCTAGATTTATTTTCTGAACATTGTTATATATTGTACTTTGTTTTGGGCTCTATGACCCGTAGTTTGTTTTGATCCCAGATGTTGGATATTTATATTGTTGGTTTATTTAATTATTATTGGAACTTTATCATTGATTCATGTGGTTATATTTCTTGCGTTGTTGTATTTCTTCTTCTTATTGCTGAGTTAGTCTGGTACAGCTTCTGGATGGTGTTTACATCATTCGTTGGGTCTACGTTACGTACTCGTGTTCCGTATTTTAGGAAGCGGGGCGTGACAAATCTATCCTAAGAGAGCAGTGAGATTGTTGGGCAATCTAACCTAGGTCAAATTCTCGTGTGGCCTTCTAATTTTGGTTGGTCCATTTAATCTAAGTAATTTTCCAACCAAGGTTTGAAGTCCAAGTCTTACTTGGATTCTCAATTAAATTTATCTTATGAATTTAAATCCGAATTTTGATCCATTCGAAATGTGTGTCCCTGTAGTTTCCCATTATGTTGACAATAGTACTAAAATCATATTTTAGTATTACAAACAGTGAGCAGTATCTAGCAATACATCACTGCTACTCAAGTAATAGGAATGCCAGTGATTTGATAAACCCTATCAGTGACCAATATGATCATGTAGTCCAGTCCTTTTGTCCAAATATCTTAATTGACCACAAGGCATGGAGCGTGTCACCCTTATATAGTTCAATCTTTGGTTTCTTGATATCCGAGTTTACTTATTAAAACTAATGAGATCAATATGTCAGATTGATTCATTTGAGCACGACGATACATTTTACAGTTTCACTCAATCAAGGGGCCCAAAGATATCGCTCCCATTATGTAAGAAGGACAAATCCTATCAAAGTCACTCACATCCCTCCACATGATTCATAGTATGTCTAATAGCTGACTTTATAATCACCCTATCACAGGAGACGTTAAACAGTATTAAAACATATAACTTCTCATGTAGGAAACCGTAGTAACTTCAATTCAAAGGACCACATATACCAAGGTCACTGTGAGAATCACTCATGACACTCACGTAACGATTCATGCAGCGTTCTCATAGTAGGTCATTCCAGTACATTATTACTCTAATATGTACCCATGTAAAAGACATAAGATCTCATATCCATGATCCGTGAGATATGGTTATCAGTCTACGCACATACTAATTTTTATGTATTATTATTATCCTAATTCACAATAATACTTGACTAAGGATAATAAAGAATAGTGTTTTGATTTCTGATCTCACAATCTAGTCATGCACTTGATGTCCCATGGTATTGAAGCTACTAGTCTAAGGACTTTATTATATTTATTTAATCACAATAAACAACACAATAAATTAAATGTCTCATAAATGAAATAAATGTCATAATACAATGTAAACTAGCAAGGTAAACATAAGGATGGCCTCTAGGGCATACACCAACATTCCCCCCATTCAAAGCACTTCGCTCCCCAGAAGGCCTTGAAGAAGGGGAGAGACTTCTCCCCTGATCTTGGTAGGAAATGTCCGACGGCAGCTAAGCAACCGATGAGCCTTTGGACTTCCTTCACGTTCTTTAGGTTGGGCGATGTCTAATATTGCCTTGATCTTCTCGGGGTTTGCCTATATCCCGTGCCGACTAACCATGAAGTCAAAAAAATTTCTGGAGGTGACGCTGAAAGCGCACTTGTAAGGGTTGAATCTCATATTGTGCATCCTTAGTGTAATACCCCAGATTTTTAAATAATATTTTTAAGATTAATAAATGGCTTAAAATGATTTTTAGTAATTTAATAAACATTTTTCTGAAATTTACCTTTTACATGTGCAAATATTTTTTTTGGGAAGTTCAAAATCAAAAATTATTTTGGGGAAACCCATTATTTATTATTTGATATTATTTGTGAATTTTCTGGATTTTCTGATAATTATTTGACCTATTCGCAAATATTACAAAAAGATGGACTTTTGTGCAAAATTACCACTTGGAGTGAAAACTCCAAATTTATGGTTTTTTGGGCTGGGCATGATGCCTAGTCAACTCAGAGGTAAAAGGTTTACTTTTTTTAATGAATTTGGTTTATTTTGCAAGTTTTGATAAAGAAGGGTCTTTTTGCAAAATAGCCACTAAGAGGGGCAAAAGTGCAATTTCGTTTTTCTGGATTTTCAAAACAGTGTCGGCTAATAGTAGGGTAGTTGTTTTTGTTTTTAAATGTAAATTAAGATGGTTCTATATTTAATTTCCAACTATAAGGATCTATATATGTAAAGATATATTTAAAAAAGGTATTTTGCAAATCTATTCAAAACCCTAATTACTTGGATTTTCGGCCTATAAAGAGTGGGGTGCAGTCGTCTCTTTGCTGCACAACACAAAAAGGATTTCTTATTATTATTTTCTTGGAGTTTTAAAGTGAGGATCTTGGTTTTCTTGCGAAAGGAATGATTTGCTTATTCTCTTTATTTTTCTTCGGTTGATTCCTCAATAAGGTGAGTGACATATGTTTATTTTCTTATTGTTTTAAACATATTGTATGTGATGATATATCTATTAGAAAGAATGTTAGATGATGGTATGTAGATATAATGAATTTTGATGAGTAGATGAATTAAAAATAGAATCTTTTCATGAAACTATACTATTGATGAATAAAACCCTAATTTGATGACTTGAGATTGTTAAAGAACCGAATAGAAATCTTGGGTGTGCTCTTGTGCAATATAATCTTGCTAATTTGTTTGCATAAGATAAGTTGTATGTTGATTATTGCATAAAAATGATTAAAACTTAACCTTACTGTGTATATAAGCATAGACTATAATCCTGATGTTTTGATGAATGAAACTTGATTGTTAACATGTTATATTTGCACATAACCATGGATAAATTAATCTAATTAGTTGTAGATGTGTATAAGAAGAGGTACAAGGATTTTTGGATCTAAAGAAATCACGTTTTGATATGTTGAAGAGGTGATGTTTTCAGGTTTGACTGTGTTCAGCCGAAAAGTGGATTTTGTGGGATTTTGAAGTTTTTGATTGACTCTTGAGTTGTTTTGATGTTGAGATTAAATTTAACCCTACAATACTCCTATATACTGATTCTAAATGCTTAAATACTATATATATAGACAATATCTACACATATATATACAAAGATCTATATGTTTCTATTTTGAAGATTGCCGAAATTGATTTGATAATTTTTATCAAGTTTTGATTGAGATCTGATTTGTTTTAGTGCTGATGTTGAATCCAAAAATTTTAATACTTCTAATTGATGTATCTTGATGTTTAAACTGATGCTTAATTACCCTATGCATATACATACATATATATATATATATATATATATATATATATATATATATATATACTTCTAATTGATGTATCTTGATGTTTAAACTGATGCTTAATTACCCTATGCATATACATACATATATATATATATATATATATATATATATATATATATATATATATATATATATATACTACCTTGCTGATTTTGAATAGATTTTGTTGAAAATCTACTCTTTTAGGATTTGATAAGATTTTGCTTTGTATTATAACTCTTATATGTTATACAAGATATGTTTAATCATCTCAGGAAGTTTAATTTGGATTTGACAAAGTTTTAATCGAGTATCAGTCAAAACATGCACAACCCCTACCTGGCTGTAGAGCAGGTCATGGTCAACCGCCCAGTTGACCGTCATGCTTCCATTTGGGGGATTTCTAATTGACAGTCGACTGCCCTTCTTGTGCGGTCGACCATCAATTGCTGCTTTGGCTGTTTTGCTAAGTTTCTTAGTTTCTTTTAAATAATTATTTTCTCGATATTATAGATTATTACTCTACTGTTTTAAATGATGTTTTACTATATATTACAGTATTTTATAGAGAGTTGTATTTTATTTATAATAGAGTTCTAAATGTATTCTTATGACCTTATTAAGTGAGTTATATGTGTTTTCAAAAGAATTGATGTTTTGTGATATTCTACGACTTCAAAAAATGGTTTTCCGTTATTTAATGGATTTAATATTTAATTTGAATTATGGAATTTTATTAGCACATTAAATGAATTTGAATTTTTGTTGATTTAAGAAGTTTTCTTCATATAATCGTTTTGATGATGGATTTATGAGTTTTATTGAAAGTTTTGGTATTGATGGTTGAGTTGTGAATCTCTAGGAGTTGAGTGAGAGTCCTGTGAACCAGCAAATGAGATTTTGTGGATTTAGACCAGTGGGTTCTTAGGTTTGTTGTTGTGGAATTAAGTCCGGCAGGATACACTAACTCTAGAGAGGAGAATTTGTGTTTTTAATAATAACCAACTTAAGGATAGGCACTAGTAGAGATGTGATGAAACTTAGAAAACGTAAGTATATGCTCTTGGGTTTAGGTCCAACTGATGCGTTACAGGACTTGTGTATTGTTCTGTCTCGAGAGGACATTTGTATGTTCGCGTGTCGAGGGTCCGTAGGCCTATTCACAAAGCATGCAGGGTGCATTTGCGTGTTGAGGGTCGGTGGGCCGATTCACAGGATGTACCTGATATATCTGCACGTCGAGGGCCTCGCAAGCCTATTCGTAGGGTACACAGCAGGGAGGTGATTCTCCAGTTTTTGAGCTATTCTTACATGATGCTTGCGCATCAAGGGTTGTGATGCCTATTTGCGAAGTATTCTGGATCTTGTTTCCATCACCGTAGTAGGATTAGTTACATAACGGGGGATTAAACCCTATCAAGTGGAGAACGTTAAGGGCTTGCACCGGACCTATGTAGTATGGAATACATAGAATCCAACAAGTATGCATTAGAGAGTCAGCATATACCATTGGTGTTTTCTAGACTTGGTTTTATGCATGATGTTTCCTGTTTTTTCTACACTTGACACTTAGTCTAGTTTCACATGTTGTTTTCATGTTACTTCATATTCTATTGTTATTATTGTTGATATATGTTGTTTATGACTTTATCATTTATGTTTTATTTATGTTGCATTTATTTTTATGTCACTCACACCGTTATGGCTGACCCCTGTAGTTTTGGGGGTTATGGTTATCTGTAGCCTCATGTTTTACAGGTAGGTGCTTATAGCATTGGGATCTGGATGCATGTGGTAGAATGATAATGTGGCTTATGTAAATTGTAAAAGATATATTGTAAAAGAAAAGATTGTAATTAAAGGTGTTTTGTTTTTCCGCTGTGTTTTGTAAAGATTAATGTAATAAAAGTTTTTTAAAAAAATTATTGTGTTTTGGCTATGTTTACTATTACAATTGAGGTTGATACTGTGAATTGTGCCACGTATTTTTGAGATATCATATTGGAAATTCGGGGCGCTACACTCAGGACCCCGAAGGATTCCTCGAGGTCTCTCACATAGTCTTCCCTTCTCAAGCTTTTGACGAGCAAATCTTCAACATACACCTCCATGTTGCGCCCTATCTGCTATTTGAAGACTCGGTTGATGAGTCTCTGGTACGTGGTACCAGAAATTTTTGAGCCTGAAGGGCATAACTTGTAGCAGTAGAGTCCTTGGTCGGTCACAAAGGCTGTCTTCGTAATGTCTAGGGGGGATTCAAATCTAGTTATAGCCTGAGAAGTCATCCACAAAGCTTAATAATTCATGACTGGAGGTTGCATCAATCAGAGCATCGATGCTCAACAGAGGGAAGGGTTCTTTTGGACAGGCCTTGTTGAGGTCCGTGAAGTCGATGCATATCCTCCACTTGTCATTGGACTTCTTGACCCAAACAATGTTGGCCAACCATTCTGAATAGTTTGACTTCTTGGATGAAGCGAGTGGAGAGGAGCTTCTCCACCTCTTCCTTCAATGCATGTTGCCTCTCTGGAGCGAACTTTCTTCGCTTTATTGCACGGGCTTGGAGTCTGGTAAGACGCTCCATTTATGCATGATTAGATCCTCAGAAATCCTAGGCACATTCGAAGGGGTCTAGGCGAATAAGCTTTGGTTCTGTTGAACACAATTGATTTGGTCATTTCTGGGGTTGGGATTGAGTGACTTGCTCACCCGGAACCATTTAGTAGGGTTTGCCTTGGAAAAAGGGACTTCCTCCAACTCGTCCACACCCTCGAAGCCAATAGGACTTCGGTCAGAGGGTAATTAAACAACATCGAGAAGGACGATCAAGCCCCCCATTGTGGCTGTATAGCAGGCCCGAGCTGCTTCTTGGTTTCCTATTACGACCCCGACCCGGGACTCAATCGGAAACTTCATCTTCATGTGATAGGTAGAGGGCACTGCCTTGAGGGAAGCGAGCCTGGGACGGCCGAGAATGGCGTTGTACGCGTCCTTGACATCGACCACCATGAAATCCATCACCTCGGTATTTCTTCTTATTTTGGTGAGGGATAAAATAGATAGTGAGTTCTTATTTAATAGAAACTACTAAAAATCTGACCTTTTTGTAGTGAAATGCAGTTAGATCTCCTGAGATTGAATCTAGATCGTTGACTGATCACCGTGGTCTGAATCCGAAGGTTCCTGACGCAGCCGTTGGACCTGCAAGTCAGAATCAGAAAGAGAAAGAGAGTTTGAGAGAGAAACTGGCAATTTGTTGATTATCTTCTGACATTGGGGAGGGGAGGGTATTTATAGGCTTGAGAAATATATCAAGAGATCCATCTAGATCCATTGGATCGATATGAATTCCTTATCTCCTTTATGTCCCCCCCCCCAATATATAAGTTCTCTTGTTATGGGATAAGAGATTTGACTCCTAACCTTCATGGGCTGGGTGTCTCTCCTAGTGGGCCTAGTATCTCACTTTTTATGGGCTTGAAAGAAGCCCACGTCCTGTGGAGGAGCCTGGAGAAGGCTCGAACATATTAAGGAGGCCCATTCTGGTTAATCTGCCTGTGGAAGCTTTGAGATCTGTGTTGGAATCATAAGGCCCTGATTTGCTGCGGTTTTTACCATCATCATAAGCCCCCACTCCTGGAAGGCAATTTTAATGGCTTTCGAGAAGTAGTACGCCTTACTTTTGTACTCTGGAGTATAGTCTTACCCATAAGGGTGTTTGGAGATACCTGGAACTGATCAGTGATTTCTGAAGGCAGTGAATATCTTCCTAGATTTTTCTGGAATTTTCCATATTTTTTTAGATTTTCTGAATTTTTCTGGAATTTTCTAGCATTTTTCCCAAATTTAAAATCACTATTTCGAATTTTATAATTAATAAATGTAATTTTGAATTATTTTTCAGAAATTTTATTTAATTTTCCAAATTTAAATACTTTTTTTTGGATTTTTGTAATTAAATTTTCAAATTTAAAATAAATTTATGGGATTTTCTGTGAATAATCATAGTTGCACACGCTTTTTGATGCAATCAGAGGTGTCAATCAAGGCTGGCTCGTGCTTTGATGCACTTTGGTGGTTGTGATCTTATCGTTGTGAGCTTTGGCATCGTGGCACAATATGGAGTGCTCATCAGGGAGGAGCTCGCCCGCTGAGTGAGATCAGATGGTGGTGGATTGAGCAGGGCATTGGGGAAGAAATGAGATGACGTGGCTCAATCTTGAGCCTCCATCTCATAGAGGCACGAATGTCTGGGTGACCCGACGGCTCGCAAGCACTATGAGCGAACCCGTAGCTCAACCGACCATTTTGTCGAGATATGTCCAACTTTTTCGAATTTTGAAGGCTTTGTCATGCTACGGGGGGCTATGTCTTTGCCGAGCTACGAGCTCTCGCCCTCGTCGAGCCATGCAAATTTTGCAGAGCTTTGTTTTTGGCTGAGCTTTGGAAATAGCTCGCACCGGCAGAGCTGTGGAGGAGTTAGCGAGCTATGGACTTGAGTATCTCGCCGAGCTATGAAGGTGCTAATATGTTTGTTTCGTCGTGCTTTCGAGGATATTTGGTTGAGCTATGTATCTTCGTTCTCCGTCGAGCTACCACGTCCTCATCGAGCTATAGGACGTTGAGCTACTCCATCTTGGTCGAGCTATGGAGTTTTGAAGCCTCATCGAGCTATGAGCTCCGATCTTGGTCGAGCTATGAGCGAGCCTTCCACTTGCGAGATGCTCTTGACAACGAGGGACTTGGTGGAGTTCTTAACGGAGTGAAAGCTCAGAGTTGGAGTGGCGAAGTTGATCGAGGAGCTGAGGTGGTTTTTGAAGTAGCTTGGTTCTGAGCACTTTTGAGTTCTGTTTTCGGCGAGTGTGGCAGCGAGCTTTGTCAATGGTGGTGCCCTTTTCGAAGGGTTCGAAATTGGCAATGACGAGGAGCAATGGTGGCGCTCCGACGGAGGACTTGAGTTTGACGAGGGCTCGAGCGACAGTTTCAATCTTTGGGCTCTGCTTTTTAATGAATAAGGAGAGGTGGAGGAGGGTTGTGGGTTTCGAGTATGGATCCATACCTGCAACCTGTTTCCTTAATCTTTTGGAATTTTGTGAGTTTGGTTTGTGAATTTGAACCCGACCCTCACCCAAATTCTTCTTTTCTTATCCTTTTGAACCCGTGAGCATTTGTTAGGGATTTTTTTGGACTTGGATTTGCATATAATTGTATACATATGTGTATATACGTAATTATCTATATATGTGTACCAAGCTTTTACTTCATATCCCTCGATTTATGGGTGAAATAGAATTTTTTACGTTCTTTGAAGTAGGAGTTTTTTTCAATTTCGACGTTGTGCTTATCTATCAAACATCTCATCGCTCATTTTGATGAACCGCTCTTTTGTCGACCAAACCACTCTTTTATCGACCAAGCGATCGATCTTTTGTCGACCAAATAGCTCGTTACCTTCTGACTGTGGAGGGGGGAGGGTACTTACAGGCCTGAGAAACGTATCAAGAGATCGATCTAAATCCGTTGGAACGATATGAATTCCTTATCTCCTTTTTGTTCCTCCTCCTCAAGAGATAAGTTCTCTTGTTATAGGATAAGAGATTTGACTCTTAGCCTTTATGGGCTGGGTGTCTCTTCTAATGGACCTAGTCTGTCACTTTTTATGGGCTTGAAAGAAGCCCATCTCCTGTAGAGGAGCCTGGAGAAGACCCGAACCTGTTAAGGAGGCCCGTTATGGTTAATATGCCTGTGGAAGCTTGGAGATATGTGCTGGAATCGTACGACCCTCATTTGCTGTAATTTTTACCATCATCACTCCGTTCGAGAGGTTGGGTACTTCTCAGCTGTGATGTCTAGCGAGATGATTCCCTCAATCTGGACCAGAACACCCGAGAATCAATGAAGGGTGTAGCCCGACGACTTCAACCTTCCCGAGAAAGCTTCAGTTTCTCGAAGGCTGCAAGAAGTAGAATATTAACTGAGCTTGCATTGTCGATAAGGATTTGGCGGACCTCATGATTGGCAAGACTGAGGCTAATGACTAGGGCATAGCAATGAGGGACCCTAACACCTTCGAGGTATTTGTCCGAGAATGAGACCAACGGCTCGGGACATCGGGGTGGATGGCAGTTGTGGACAGAGTTGACTTCATGGACAAAAGCTCGGCGGGAAGAATTTGAATCCCCGCCCATAGGCCCACCATTGACTCAATGGAGGATGATCAATCCTTCAGACCCCTGAGGCTCGACTTCAATTTTAGGTCGGTTGTTGGCACCCCGATGAGGAGGGGAGATTCTCGGCTCATCTCTAATGAATTTAATCAAGTATCCATTCTAGATAAGGGCTGCGATCTCATCCTTAAGAGCTCGACAGTTGTCGGTCTCGTGGTCGTGGTCCTTGAGGAAACAATAGTAGAACCTCCAGTCTCTTTTCTTGTTACCATTGCTAGATCGAGGAGGATGTTGAAGGAACCATCACCCTCTATCTCCATTAGGATGGTGGATACGCCCTCTATCGCCATTTTATTATCTTCCTGTAAAGGAAAGAAAAAATATGGTGGACCAACTGATCTTTACATCAATCAGTTGATGAAAGAGCCCAATGCAACAAAATGCATGTTAGGTAGAACCTGGGCATTACAGGTGGGTGCCTCTGCCCGGAGGCATCCTTCTGGGTCTTCTTTTATGCCTCAGCACCGTTCGCCTTCCACTTCCCTTTTTCGGGGGAATCCCATCGGCCCCTTGGGTGCAACACCTCTTTGGCTCGGATGTACTTCTCGCTTCTGAGAAGGAGGTCTGTGATGTCTATAAGAGGCTTTTTTGGTGAGGGACGCCTTCAACAATTCATGTCGGACATTGTGCCAGAAAGTAGACATCGCGAACGAAGTCTCGAAGGGACTACCCATCTTTCTGTTTTAGGTGTAGCAGTGATGCGCTCATCCTCTCATCCTTACGGCTGGTAACAAAGTGGAAGAGGAAAGCTTCCTCTAGCTGGTGTAATAAGAAAATGGAGTTAGGAGCGAGCCGGGAGTACCATTCTAGAGTTGGACCACGTAATGTGGCTGGGAAGGCACGACAGAGAAGGGCATACGATGCACTGTAAATCATCATGTGGGTTTTAAAACCCTCCATGTGATCAGCCGGATCTGATTCTCCATTGTAAGTTTCAAAGGCAAGGGGCTTGAAAGTCCTTGGGATCTGGGCCTCCATGATGTGAGAGGAGAAGGGAAGTTGAACCGGCTGGTATCCCCGGTTTGGCTGCTTCACTTTTTCTCCGATCCGAGTCAAGCGGTCTTCCATCTCTTGTAGACAACTAAGGATTGCGTCTCCCCGTCCCTCAGATTGGTTCAACCCATGAGACTCCTGATTTTCATCTCCTCCGATATGGCGATTATCTTCATCATGAGGATTGTGAGTACGTTCGTTCCGGGCTCAGCCTCGGAGGGCCTGAAGGAATTCGGCCCCAGACACGTGGCCTCCTTCCCTTTGACCATTGGGGGTCTGTAATACCCTAGAATTTTAAATAATTCTTTTACGATTAATAAATGAATTAAATGATTTTTGGTGATTTAGTAAATATTTTTCTGAAATTTAACTTTTTACACGTGCAAAACACGTGCAAATATTTTATTGGGAAGTTCAAAGTCAAAAATTATTTTGGGGAAACTCATTGTTTATTATTAGATATTATTTTTGAATTTTTTGGATTTTTCTGATAACTATTGGACCTATTAGCAAATATTACAAAAAGAGGGATTTTTGTGCAAAATTATCACTTGGAGTGAAAACTCCAAATTTTTGGATTTTTGGGCTTAGAATGATGCCTAGTCAACCCAGAGGTAAAGATTTTACTTTTTGTTTTAATAAATTTGGTTTATTTTGCAAGTTTTGATAAAGAAGGATCTTTTTGCAAAATTGCCACTTAGAGAGGCAAAAGTGCAATTTCATTTTTCTGGTTTTTCAAAACAGTGTCGGCTGATACTAGAGGGGTTATTTTTGTTTTTAATTTTTAAAACTCAATTAAAATGGTTTATTTAATTTCCAAGTATAAGGATCTATATATGTAAACATATATTTAAAAGAGGTATTTTACAAATCTATTCAAAAATCCTAGATACCCTCAATTTCGACCTATATAGGGTGGAGTGCAGCCGTCTTTTTTGCTGCTCAACACAAAGTGTTTTTATTATTATTATTTTCTTGGAGTTTTAAAGCGAGGATCTTGGTTTTCATGTGAAAGGAAGGATTCTTCTTATTTCTTTATTATCTTCGGTTGATTCTTCAATAAGGTGAGTGACATATGTTTGTTTTCTTATTATCCTAAGCATGTTCTATGTGATGATTTATCTATTAAAAAGCATGTTAGATGATGGTATGTAGATATGATGAATTGTTGATGAGTAGATGAACAAAAATTGAATCCTTTTCATGAAACTATACTATTGATGCTTGAAACCCTAATTTGATGACTTGAGAATTGTTAAGAACCTAATAAAAATCATGGGTATATTGTTTTCATTCACATTGTTGCTGATTTGAATGTATATGTTATGAAATTATATGATGATATTGCATGAAAGAAAATAAAACTTCATCTTTACTAGGTATATTAAGTAATTGCTCTGTTTGGAGGGTTTGATGAGAAAAAACTTGATTATATACATGTATTAATTGTAGATATTCACGGAAAACTGATGTTAGTAATTATGTATGTGTTTGATGAGTACAAGAGTGGTTTTTGAATTTAAAAAGAATCATGTTTTGAAAGGTGAAGTGGGGTTTTGCTCGGGTCTGATTGTGTACAGACTGAAAGTTGGATTTTGTGTGTTTTGTAAAGTTTTCAATTGAATCTGGCATTGTTTCATACTGCGATTGTTTCAAAGTTATACTACTTCTTATTGAAGAGATTTGATGCTTTAACTGATGCAAAAATACACTCATATACCCATATATGTATCTATATTCACTATTTTGAAGATTTCGATGAAAATTGCTCTTTTATGGATTTGGTATGGTTTTGGTTGGTTTTATAATGTCCTATATGTTATACAATTTATATCTGATTATCTCATAAAGTTTTATTTTTGTTTTACAAAGTTTTATAGTCGTATCAGTTTCAAACATGCACAGATTTTCAAACTGCAACCTACTATAGTTGACAGTCGACCGATCTAAAGTCCACAGTCGACTGGCCAGTTACTGAATTTTCAGATTTTGTTTGCAATAACAGTCGACTGCTTCGTCTTTGAACTGAAGTCGACAATCGACTGTCGGTTTTCTTGAATTTTGGATTTTCGCAGAACAGTCGACTGACCAGGCTCAATAGTCGACTGCCACTGTCCTGACTGATGGTTTTCTTGAGTTTTGGATTTTCACAGGACAATCGACCGACTATTTGCGACAGTCGACTGTCATTGCTCTGGCTGATGGATTTCTTGAGTTTACTGATGTTTTCTTTAAACAGTTATTTCTTCGATATTCAAATGTTTTGTGATATTCTACGACTTCAAAATATGGTTTTCTGTTATTAAATGGATTTAATATTTTATTTGAATTTTGGAATTTTATGAGTACATTATATATATTTGGATTTTGTTGATTTAAGAAGTTTCTTTATATAAACATTTTGATGATGGATTTATGAGTTTTATTGGATGTTTCGGTATTGATGGTTGAGTTATAAGTCTTTAGAGGTTGAGTGGGGCCTTAGCTACCCGCAGTTGAGATTTTGATTATTGTTCATTGAGTTAAGCCCGGTAGGGTACACCAACTCTAAGGGTCTGTTTGTTTTAGTTTTTTTTTCTTCTGAAAACTCTATTCTGAGTTGGCGTTTGTTTTAAGTGTTTTTTCCAAACACTATTCAGAATACTGATACCCCATATTTTCCAAAACAGCTCCTTTACTCCCTGAAACCATCTCTCCCAAACTCTCCCCCCTCTCACCTAGCCGGGCTTCGAGATGTCGACCCCGCGCCTCGTCGAGAATCCGACCGCCTCGCCGGTGCAGAGCCGAGCTCCCACTCCGGAGCTCCGAGCTCAGTGCCGATCTTCAACCTCTACTCCGGTGTCGAGCACTCATCCTTCACGTGCGCGAGCTCTCAACGACTTCGAGCTCCCAGTCCAAATTCGAGCCCACTCACGGCCGCCATCAGCTCCCTCATCGAGCTCCGCCGAGCACTGAGCTCCATGGCCGAGCTCCGAGCCAAATGATGAGCCGTACCCACAGTCGAGCTCCCCACCTTCACTGAGCTCCACTGTCGCCCCTCCTCGCCAACCTCTCACGGCAGTAGAGCTATCCCTCCAAGAGCAGCTCTATCTCCAACCTTCGCCGAGCTCAATCTCTGTCGAGCTCCGCCGTCGAGATCCCTTCGTCAACCTCCAACTCCCTGAACCCAACTTTGCCAAGCTCCTCGCCATGCTCGCCAACCTCCATCGCCGAGCTCCACCCCAATGCCGAGCTCATCGTCTAGCTCCAGCACCTCTATCGAGCTCCAAAGCTGATCTCCGAGCTCGAGCTCCCACTCTTACTCGAAGAACCCATCGAGCTCCATCCATTGCTAAGCTCCACCTCCGCCACTTTCGTCGAGCTTCGTCTCCACATCGATGATCTCCTCTCGCCGAGCTCCTCTCTTCAAGCTCCGGTGACCTGGTTCACCCTCAGCCGAAGATGACGTCGAAGGAAAGAGACGAAGGAGGAAGAACGAAGAAGAACGATGTAAAGAAGAGAAGAAGTCGAAGAAGAACAGGGCGGGAGAAGAAGAAGAAGAAAAAAAAACAAATATATATATATATATATATATATATATATATATATATATATATATATTTGTGCCACGTGGGATTGTTGAATATATATATAAAATTTTCATAATATACGTATCGATCCCATGCCATTAACGATAGTTTACATGGGATTGTTGAACAATGTAAAGAAAAGTAATGAAGTAAGCTTGTTTTGTTGAATAAATTGGTTGAGTATAGTTGAATGTGATTGTTTTTATTTTGATTATCTAGTGCTTATTTTCCTAAATAAATCGTTTGGCTCAGCCTTTAGAAATTTTCTTTGATATAATATTTTCAAAAACTGCAGCCTAGAGGCTGAGCAGATTCAGTTTATCCAAATATTTATAGTTATCCAAATACTGCACGCAATCCAAGAAATCCAAATACTGCTCACAACTAAAAAAAAAATACATCGTATTTGTTTTCACATGCAATCTTGTATCCTACTACTGCTACTAATTGCTCTCACATGCAATCTCAACAAAACAAACTAAAAAATACTCTTCATTTAATACTGAAGAACTGCAATTACCAAAAGAGACAGTGATAACATCAAAACATTTATCCAAATTGCATAACTTATACATGAACTGAGATTAGTTGCTTTACAAAAACATCACTGATTATAGTATGTTCATACAAGATTTTCTTTAAATTTTGTACTCTAACGTGACAAATTAATCGTGGAGATGATGGCATCTGATTTTTGCTCGATTCACATGCTGCTCAAGTTTCTTGTTCCAATACTTGTACAACATTGCAATCTAACTGCAACAATTAAAAAAATGTCAGCAAATGATGAATGCAAATTGATTTTAAAAAATGTCAGCAAGAAATATAACCGAACAGCTTTTAAACTGTCTTTTCCAGAAAAACAGCTTTCAGATAACAGTTTTCAGCTAGAAATATAACCGAACAGCTTTTAAACTCTCTTTTTCAGAAAAACAGCTTTCAGATAACAGTTTTTAGCTAGAAATATAACCGATCAGCTTTTAAACTGTCTTTTTCAGAAAAACAGCTTTCAGAATACAGTTTTTAGCTAGAAATATAACTGAACAGCTTTTAAACTGTCTTTTTCAGAAAAACAGCTTTCAGAATACAGTTTTCAGCTAGAAATATAACCGAATAGCTTTTAAACTGTCTTTTTCAGAAAAACAGCTTTCAGATAACAGTTTTCAGCTAGAAATATAACCGAACAGCTTTTAAACTGTCTTTTCCAGAAAAACAGCTTTCAGATAACAGTTTTCAGCTAGAAATATAACCGAACAGCTTTTAAACTGTCTTTTTCAGAAAAACAGCTTTCAAATAACAGTTTTAGCTAGAAATATAACCGAACAGCTTTTAAACTGTCTTTTCCAGAAAAACAGCTTTCAGATAACAGTTTTCAGCTAGAAATATAACCGAACAGCTTTTAAACTGTCTTCTTCAGAAAAACAGCTTTCTAGATAACAGTTTTCAGCTAGAAATATAACCGATCAGCTTTTAAACTGTCTTCTTCAGAAAAACAGCTTTCAGATAACAGTTTTCAGCTAGAAATATAACCGAACAGCTTTTAAACTCTTTTTTTTTCAGAAAAACAGCTTTCAGATAACAATTTTCAGCTAGAAATATAACAGAACAGCTTTTCAAATCTCTTTTTCAGAAAAACAGCTCTCAGAATATAGTTTTCAAAAATAAATATAACCAAACAGCTTTTAAACTCATTTTTAGAAAACTCTATTCAGAATACAGTTTTCAGAAAACTCTATTCAGAAAACTCTTTTCAAAACAACAAAACAAACGCAACCTAAGATATTCGAAATCTAATAAATAATTAATTAACTTAATAAGATGAAGACATGTACTAGATGGTAATATGATGAAATGAATGCAAACGTGAGTTATGTACTCAAGGATGATCCAAGGATTGAGATATTCCCCAGTATTCCGGGACGATGGACATAAGCACCACAGAGTGATCCATGGAGTGGGATTGATCTCCAGTATTCCGAGGATGAGAGCGACACTCATGGGATGTTTGTGCAATGAGGGTTCAAGGATGACCTGCGGAGTGAGGTAATCTTCAGTTTCAGGGACGATGGACGTAAAGGCCACAGAGATCTGCAGTGTGGGATTGGCCTCCAGTATTCCAAGGGCGAGAACCGATACTTGCAGAATGTCTAAATCTCGTAGTAGTCATCGTAGTAGGATTAGTTGCATAGCGAGGGACTTAACCCTATCAAGTGCAAAACGTTAAGGTCTTGCATCGGACCTATGTAGAGTGGGATGCATTGAATCTGACAAGTATGCATTAGAGAGTAGCATATAGCATTGGTGTTTTCTTAACTTGGTTTTATGCATGTTGTTTCCTGTTTTCTACACTTGATACTTAGCCTAGTTTCACTTGATGTTTTCATATTTTATTTATTGTTATTTTTTATTTCTTTTGTTCTTGTTGTTGGTACATGTTGTTTATGATTCTATGTCTTATGTTTTATTTATGTTGCAATTATTTTTATGTCACTCACACCGTTATGGCTGACCCCTGTAATTTTGGGGGTTAGGGTTATCTCTAGCCTCATGTTTTACAGGTAGGTACCTATAGCTTTGGGATTGGGATGCCCATGCCCAGTTAGAATGATATTATGGCTTATATAAATTGTAAAAGAATTTGTTGTAAAATAAAGAATTTGTAATTCAAGGTGTGTGTTTTCCGCTATAATTAATGTAATAAAAGTGAAAAATTTTATCTGTGTTTTGACTATATTTACTATTACAATTGAGGTTGATGCTGCGAATTGTGCCACGTATTTCTGAGATATCATATTGAAAATTCGGGGCACTACAGAGTTTGGTATCAAAGTACGCTTCAATAGTAATAATAAACATGGTATGAAAATGAACCTAGGTGTGGACATTAGAGCGTGAGTACCTAGGTGTGGACAGTGGAGTGTGAGTATCACATAGAGTTAGAAAATGATGTTTTGGTTTGGGGTATGGTTGTGGTTTTTCCATGGGGTATTGATGTGAATATGAATCGTGTTGTGATGCTCTAACTTTACCCTAATTTTGCAGTTTTCAGTAATGGCAGGACCCAAGACAAAGAATGGTGGTAATGGTGACGGGGCTGGTAGTTCCTATGGGGCTGGACTTGATCTTGAGACTAAAATTTCCAGGGTGTATCAGACCTTGAATGCATTCATGGCAGTTGTAACCCCATTCGCGATAATTAGTATTTTCCGTGTATTTACTATAATTTATTTTTTTAATATAAATTATATTGTGGTGAGTTCTTTTCTCATCGTGTATTAAAGTGTATTTGAACTTATTTTTTATCTCTAATTGATCGACTATGTATTTTATTAAATTTCGGATTTGAATAAATTTATTAAACGCAAATCCTACTTTGATGAATATGATTATGATTATTATTATTATTATTATTATTATTATTATTATTATTATTATTATTATTATTATTATTATTATTATTATTATTTTGTTTTAAGCCCGAATAGGTTCGATTTTATATGCAGTCTACTGTTGATTTAATGCATATATGTATATATGAATATTTTTAAATACAATATTTTTCTTTCTTGATTATCTTATTTTTTATTGAATTTGTTTATTAATTTTTCGTTCTTCTTGATCGGGCCATTCTTGTTGATTCTATTATCTTTTATTGTGAGTATTTTTATTTAAACCCGATTGATTTTGATATATCTCTAATTGAACCCTAAAACCGAATCTTAGTTGTTCTTGATCCAGATCCACTTTCATTGAACCCTAAACCATTAACCCAGTACCCTGATTGTACCCTATAAATATAACTCTACTGCAAACCCTAATCTTGCACACAAATCGAAACCCTAGCTGTCTAATCTCTCTCATCTCTCTTCTCTTTCTCTCTCTTCCCAATTTCTCTCTCCCCGTTTCTAACCCAACTCCACTATTCATCTTCCCCAATCAATCCCGTACAACTCCGTTCACCATCTCCGGCGACCCCCACGAATTGCCATCCTCCTCCAGTCGGCGCCACCAACAGTGCCAAACCCTCTCCCCAACCGCCCTTCTCCTCTTCCTCGAATTAACTGGTGATCAAACCCAAAAAAAAAAACCCCAGAACCCAATCACCCAACCCCCTTCCTTGTCTTCTCCGACCTCCCGTCGGCGCCGCCTCCCCACGACGCCAGAGCACCACCTCGAAACCACCCAGCTTCCTCCTTTTCCCTCTCCTCGACATTAGTCGACATTAGAACCCACAAACCCCCGGTGGCCCTTTCCTCTCGTCGCCGACAGTAGCGCGCCGCCTGTTCCCGTTCGCGCCACCTCCCGCCGTCGGTGCCAGCGTCGGCCAGCGACGCCACCGAAGCCCATGGCTGCCATTGCTGCTCTCTTGCTTGTTGCAGCTGCTGTCTCTTTATGATGGTGTTGTTGTACTGTTGCTGTAGTTGCTCTCTCTCTTTAATTGCTTAGCTCTTTGGGTGTACGTATATTGCACGTGCTATTGGTGGATTTTGCTGGTTCATGAGTTCGTTGCTTCGGGGTCAGTATCTCGTTATTTTTTGGCATCCGTTTTCATCATCTAACAGGCAAGTCACCGTCCTCTTGAATTGCTAATTGTATCAAATTCAAGTGTTATTGAAATTCTTGCAAGTAGATCTCTTTGTTATCGTATTATCCTTTGTTATCTCTTTCGTTGAGTTTATTGTGGGTTTACACGAGCTAACCCCAATACTCTTGACATCGTGCCACTTTGACTCTAACTTTGGATCTTTAATGAATGCATATAGAATTGTTAATAGGGTTATTCATGCAAGTCACAACACAAATAATTTATTGTAAAGACAATCGTTAGGTTGTATGTCGTTTGATCGTTTGATGATTGATTGATGTTAGACTTGTATATGAGTATGTTCTAAATTTTATTTATCATGTTTGGACACCTATCATGCTAGTTACACATTTTATAGACTAGAGAATCGATACCCCATCATGTTCAATTAATTTATTTACAAGAAAAATACCTTAAGAACAATACATGTTGCTGACCTGAACTTGATCGCTATTTTTGAAGCAGTAGATGACCTTAAAACAAAATATTTTCTGAATATGAAATGTAGCCCCAAATGTCTAGTTGTCAATAACATCCAGAATTTTTGAATTCCAAGTTTTCGCAGCAAAAGTTACGTCCGTTTTACTACAGCTGTGTTTTTACATTTCAGATTTTCAGATTCTCGTACCTTTCATGTTTAAACGGTAAAAGGTAGATCAAATGATAAAATTTTGCTATAAAAATTTTCAGATTGATGTTTAAAATTTTTAGGAGTCTAGATTATATTTTTTTACTGATTTTTATGTTGAGTTTTTGCTGATTCAAAAATTAAAATGACATGATGTCGAATTTCTGCCTGAACATAAAACTTGAAAAGAAACATGTGTTTGACCTAGCTACTGTAGTCGGAACGTGAACTTTAAGTATGCGTTGGAACCGTATGGAAGTCTAGTTTCCAGATTTTCTGACGGATTCAACTTTCGATTCCTGAGTCAACAGAAAACTGTATTTTTGTACAGACTGCGCGTGTTGTCCAGAATTTTGGATACCACTTTTTTATGGATTAATAATTCCTATGTTGTATTATTGCATGAATTGATGTATGTATGTTGCATTGCATGTTCCCAATGAGTTATTGTCACTATTGTAACCGTCCTATCCATGTTATCAACCGATACTATTGTTCACCCCTTGTCCCTTAATTGCATATTGTATTGTTGCATTAATAAATAATTAACAAGCCGGGTTTTAAGGGTTGACTTTTTGTAGTGGACAATATTGGGACTGTACTTGGAGGAGGGGCCCGTGTTTCCCCAAATAATGTTCCGGCATTGTTTTATCGGTGATTGTGATTATGGCCGTAACCCAATCTATCGTGTATTGTATCGTTGCCGATGACCGTACTGTACACCGAAAGGTGAATAATATTGAATGTTGAAGAGTACATGAACCATGGAGCCCACTACAAATTCTTAAGCGAAATTGTTTGCATGTAGCAACCATGTGGTAAATAGATGGGACGCATGAAGTGCTACATTAGTTAGGATTAAAATGATTAATAGACTTAAGGATCACACTACATCGACACTGCATATTGTTTCTATTGGTATCGAATATTGCCTAAGTTTTACCGTTACTGATCAATGATTATTGTGATTGATATTGCATCATTATTATAGCCATTTCATCGACTATCATGATTATTGTCCCATGTTATTGATTCTTATTGATCCATTGACTCATTGTTATACCGTTATTCCATTGTTCCCTGCTTTCTCTACTTGCTGACCATGACTTGCTCTAAGGATAATTATTTTTCTCTTTTTAGATGAAATATTTACAGGTAATGAAGGAGAATTGCCTGCTGGAATTGGAGAACAAACCTTTTGAAGATTTCTGCTTTTAATTTGCTTATCGCTATAAATGACTTAATGTATTGAGACTTGTATTTGTTTCCAAACTTTGGATTATTATTATTGTATTTGGATATTTTATTGTTTCATTCCAAGTATTATTTGTTCATGAGATTATCGTTATTGCCTGCGCATTTGTCCTGTATTGATTATATTGTTTAGTTGATCGATTAAACAGCTTATGAGAGACGTTAGTTATTCGCTGGACTTTTGTCATGTACTCGTATTCCGTATTCTTGGAAAGCGGGGCGTGACAAGATTTTTAGTGGTATCAGAGCCTAGGTTTGGAAAATATATCAGTCAACCGTTACTAACGAAAGTAAGTTTAGCTTTGATTGATTTATTAGTCAGATTTGGGTTTATATCGGTTTGACTCAACAGTATTTGCAATACAGAGATCACATGAACAATTGATAACCAACGATCTGGACATAGTCTCTTTCGATTCTTCTTTGATCCCTTCACATTCAGTCCCTTCGTTTCTTCATTGTCTTTTGTCCCTTCCATTAATTGATTCCTTATTGGGTATGATTTCATTCGTTTCATACTCATATTCTTTTGATTTCGGTATCATTCGTTTTCCACTTCCTGCTTGCTTTGTCGATCAGCATCGCTTGATCTGCTACATGTCTACAGTTTGGAGCTTTACTATCAGAGTAGCGCAGCGAAAGCGTCGTGGGCCCATAACCCGCAGGTTCCAAGATTCTCTTGTTGTTCTCTTTCATACATTGTTTACTCCCTTATTCATACCATTGCATTGAATCTTTATTTAACATCATTCTAGATCACTTTATTCTTATCCATGTTCTTTTTTATTCTGGTGTTGCCACCATTTTGTTGCTTTTCCTTTAATCCCTTGTTTTGTTATTTCACCGGTTCACTTTTGTTTTGTCCTATATACTGCCTAAATAAATTTCGAGGACGAAATTTTATTGTAAGGTGGGTAGGATTGTAACCCCCATTCCCGATAATTAGTATTTTCTGTGTATTTCCTACAATTTATTTTTTTAATACAAATTATATTGTGGTGAGTTCTTTTCTCATCATGTATTAAAGTGTATTTGAACTTATTTTCTATCTCTAATTGATCGACTATTTATTTTATTAAATTTCGAATTTTAATAACTTTGTTAAACGCACATCCTACTTTAACGATTATTATTATTATTATTATTATTATTATTATTTTTTTTATTTTTTTTTTTATTATTATTATTATTTTTTTTTTAGCCTGAATAGGTTCGATTTTATATGCAGTCTAATGTTGATTTAATGCATATGTGTATATATGAATATTTTTAAATACAGTATTTTTCTTTCTTGATTATCTTATTTTTTATTGAATTTGTTTATTAATTTTTTGTTCTTCTTGATCGGGCCATTCTTGTTGATTCTATTATCTTTTATTTTGAGTATTTTTATTTAAACCCGATTGATTTTGATATATCTCTAATTGAACCCTAAAACCGAATCTTAGTTGTTCTTGATCCAGATCCACTTTCATTGAAACCTAAACCATTAACCCAGTACCCTAATTGTACCATATAAATACAACTTTACAGCAACCCTAATCTTGCACACAAATCAAAACCGTAGCCATCTAATCCCTCTCCTCTCTCCTCTTTCTATCTCTTCCCAATTTCTCTCTCCCCGTTTCTAACCCAACACCACTGTTCATCTTCCCCAATCAATCCCGTACAACTTCGTTCACCATCTCTGGCGACCCCCACCAGTCGCCATCCTCCTCCAGTCGGCGCCACCATCAGCGCCTAAACCCTCTCCCCAACCGCCCTTCTCCTCTTCCTCGACATTAACTGGTGATCAAACCCAAAAAAACAAAAAAAAAATCCCCAGAACCCAATCACCCACCCCCCTTCGTCGTCTTCTCCGACCTCCAGTCGGCGCCGCCTCCCCACGACGCCAGAGCATCACCCCGAAACCCCCCAGCTTCCTCCATTTCCCTCTCCTCGACATTAGTCGACATTAGAACCCACAAACACCCGGTGGCCATTTCCTCTCGTCGTCGACAGTAGCGCGCCGCCTGTTCCCGTTCGCGCCACCTCCCGCCATCGGTGCCAGCGTCAGCCAGCGACGCCACCGAAGCCCATGGCTACCATTGCTGCTCTCTTGCTTGTTGCAGCTGCTGTCTCTTTATGATGGTGTTGTTGTACTGTTGTTGTAGTTGCTGTCTCTCTTTAATTGCTTGGCTCTTTCGGTGTACGTATATTGCACGTGCTATTGGTGGATTTTGCTGGTTCATGAGTTCGTTGCTTCGGGGTCCGTATCCCGTTATTTTTGGTATCCGTTTTCATCATCTAACAGGCAAGTCACCGTCCTCTTGAATTGCAAATTGTATCAAATTCATGTGTTATTGAAATTCTTGCAAGTAGATCTCTTTGTTATCTCTTTCGTTGGGTTTATTGTGGGTTTACATGAGCTAACCCCAATACTCTTGACATCGTGTCACTTTAACTCTAAGTTTGGATCTTTAATGAATGCATATAGAATTGTTAATAGAGTTATTCATGCAAGTCACAACACAAATAATTTATTGTAGAGACAATCGTTAGGTTGTATGTAGTTTGATCGTTTGATGATTGATTGATGTTAGACTTGTATATGAGTATGTTCTAAATTTTATTTATCATGTTTGGACACCTATCATGCTAGTTACACAATTTATAGACTAGAGAATCGATACCCCATCATGTTCAATTAATTTATTTACAAGAAAAATACCTTAAGAACTATACATGTTGCTGACCTGAACTTGATCGCTATTTTCGAAGCAGTAGATGACCTTAAAACAAAATTTTTTCTGAATATAAAATGTAGCCCCGAATGCCTAGTTGTCAATAACATCCAGAATTTTCGAATTCCGAGTTTTGTAGCAAAAGTTACGTTCGTTTTACTACAGCTGTGTTTTTACATTTCAGATTTTCAGATTCTCGTACCTTTCTTGTTTAAACGGTAAAAAGGTTGATCAAATTATAAAATTTTGCTATAAAAATTTCCAGATTGATGTTTAACATGTTTAGGAGTCTATATTATATTTTTTACTGTTTTTTATGTTGAGTTTTTGCTGATTCAAAAATTAAAATGACAAGATGTCGAATTTCTGCCTAAACATAAAACCTGAAAAGAAATATGTGTTTGACCTAGCTGCTGTTGTGGGAACGTGAACTTTAAGTATGCGTTGGAACCGTATGGAAGTCTAGTTTCCATATTTTCTGACGGATTCAACTTTCGATTCCTGAGTCAACGGAAAACTGTATTTTTGTACAGACTGCGCGTGCTGTCCAGAATTTTGGATACCACTTTTTAATAGATTAATAATTCCTATGTTGTATTATTGCATGAATTGATGTATATATGTTGCATTGCATGTTCCCAATGAGTTATTGTCACTATTGTAACCGTCCTATCCATGTTATCAACCTATTGTTTCCTTATTGATACTATTGTTCACCCCTTGTCCCTTAATTGGATATTGTATTGTGGCATTGATAAATAATTAACAGGCCGGGTTTTAAGGGTTGACTTTTCCTAGTGGATAATATAGGGACTGTACTTGGAGGAGGGGCCCGTGTTTCCCTAAATAATGTTCCGGCTATTGTTTTATCGGTGATTGTGGTTTTGGCCGTAACCCAATCTATCGTGTATTGTATCGTTGCCGATGACCGTACCGTACACCAAAAGGTGAATAATGTTTAATGTTGAAGAGTACATGAACCATGGAGCCCACTACTAAGTCTAAAGCGAAATTGTTTGCATGTAGCAACCATGTGGTAAATAGATGGGATGCATGAAGTGCTACATTAGTTAGGATTAAAATGATTAATAGACTTAAGGATCACACTACATCGGCACTGTATATTGTTCCTATTGGTATCGAATATTGCCTACATTTTACCGTTATTGATCATTGATTATTGTTATTGATATTTCATCATTATTATAGCCATTTCATCGACTATCATGATTATTGTCCCATGTTATTGAGTCTTATTGATCCATTGACTCATTGTTATACCGTTATTCCATTGTTCCCTGCTTTCTCTACTTGCTGACCATGACTTGCTCTAAGCACAATTATTTTTCTCTTTTTAGATGAAATATTTACAGGTAATGAAGGAGAATTGCCTGCTGAAATTGGAGAACAAACCTTTTGAAGATTTCTGCTTTTAATTTGCTTATCGCTATAAATGACTTAATGTATTAAGACTTATATTTGTTTCCAGACGTTGGATTATTATTATTGTATTTGTATATTTTATTGTTTCATTCCAAGTATTATTTGCATGAGATTATCATTATTGCCTGCGCATTTGTTCTGTATTGATTATATTGTTGAGTTGATCGATTAAACAGCTTATGAGTGACGTTAGTCATTCGCTGGGCTTTTGTCATATACTCGTATTCCGTATTTTTGGAAAGCGGGCCGTGACAAGGTTTTTAGTGGTATCAGAGCCTAGGTTTGGATAATATATCAGTCAAACGTGACTAACGAAAGTAAGTTTAGCTTTGATTGATTTATTAGTCAGATTTTGGTTTATATCGGTCTGACTCAACAGTATTTGCAATACAGAGATCAGATGAACAATTGATAACCAACGATCTGGACATAGTCTCTTTCGATTCTTCTTTGATCCCTTCACATTCAGTTCCTTTGTTTCTTCGTTGTCTTTTGTCCCTTCCATTAATTGATTCCTTATTGGGTATGATTTCATTTTTTTCATACTCATATTCTTTTGATTTCAGTATCGTTCGTTTTTCTCTTCCTGCTTGCTTTGTCGATCAACATCGCTTGATCTGCTACATGTCTACAGTTTGGAGCTTTACCATCAGAGTAGCGCAGCGAAAGCATGGTGGGCCCATAACCCGCAGGTTCCAAGATTCTCTTGTTGTTCTCTTTCATACATTGTTTACTCCCTTATTCATACCATTGCATTGAATCTTTATTTAACATCAATCTAGATCACTTTATTCTTATCCATGTTCTTTCTTATTCTGGTGTTGCCACCATTTTGTTGCTTTTCCGTTAATCCCTTGTTTTGTTATTTCACTGGTTCGCTTTTGTTGTTGTAAGGTGGGTAGGATTGTAACCCCCATTCCCGATAATTAGTATTTTCCATGTATGTCCTATAATTTATTTTTTTAATACAAATTATATTGTGGTGAGTTCTTTTCTCATCATGTATTAAAGTTTATTTGAACTTATTTTCTATCTCTAATTGATCGACTATTTATTTTATTAAATTTCGGATTTTAATAAATTTGTTAAACGCAAATCCTACTTTGATGAATATGAATATTATTATTATTATTATTATTATTATTATTATTATTATTATTATTATTATTATTATTATTATTATTATTATTATTTTGTTTTAAGCCCGAATAGGTTCGATTTTATATGCAGTCTACTGTTGATTTAATGCATATATGTATATATGAATATTTTTAAATATAGTATTTTTCTTTCTTGATTATCTTATTTATTATTGAATTTGTTTATTAATTTTTCGTTCTTCTTGATCGGGTCATTCTTGTTGATTCTATTATCTTTTATTGTGAGTATTTTTATTTAAACCCGATTGATTTTGATATATCTCTAATTGAACCCTAAAACCGAATCTTAGTTGTTCTTGATCCAGATCCACTTTTATTGAACCCTAAACCATTAACCCAATGCCCTAATTGTACCCTATAAATACAACTCTACTGTAAACCCTAATCATGCACACAAATTGAAACCCTAGCCTGTCTAACCTCTCTCCTCTCTCCTCTTTCTCTCTCTTCCCAATTTTGCTCTCCCCGTTTCTAACCCAACTCCACTGTTCATCTTCCCCAATCAATCTCGTACAACTCCGTTCACCATCTCCGGCGACCCCCACCAGTCGCCATCCTCCTCCAGTCAGTGCCACCATCAGCGCCAAACCCTTTCCCCAACCGCCCTTCTCCTCTTCCTCGACATTAACTGGTGATCAAACCCAAAAAAAAAAAAAAATCCCCAGAACCCAATCACCCGACCCCCCTTCGTCGTCTTCTCCGACCTCCCGTCGGCTTCGCCTCCTCACGACGCCAGAGCACCACCCCGAAATCCCCCAACTTCCTCCTTTTCCCTCTCCTCGACATTAGTCGACATTAGAACCCACAAACCCCCGGTGGCCCTTTCCTCTCGTCGCCAACAGTAGTGCGCCGCCTGTTCCCGTTCGCGCCACCTCCTGCCGTCGGTGCCAGCGTCGGCCAGCGACGCCACCGAAGCCCATGGCTGCCATTGCTGCTCTCTTGCTTGTTGCAGCTGCTGTCTCTTTATGATGGTGTTGTTGTACTGTTGCTGTAGTTGCTCTCTCTCTTTAAATTGCTTGGCTCTTTGGGTGTACATATATTGCACGTGCTATTGGTGGATTTTGCTGGTTCATGAGTTCGTTGCTTCGGGGTCCGTATCCCGTTATTTTTGGTATCCATTTTCATCATCTAACAGGCAAGTCACCGTGCTCTTGAATTGCTAATTGTATCAAATTCAAGTGTTATTGAAATTCTTGCAAGTAGATCTCTTTGTTATCGTATTATCCTTTGTTATCTCTTTCGTTGGGTTTATTGTGGGTTTACACGAGCTAACCCCAATACTCTTGACATCATGCCACTTTGACTCTAAGTTTGGATCTTTAATGAATGCATATAGAATTGTTAATAGGGTTATTCATGCAAGTCACAACACAAATAATTTATTGTAAAGACTATCGTTAGGTTGTATGTCGTTTGATCGTTTGACGATTGATTGATGTTAGACTTGTATATGAGTATGTTCTAAATTTTATTTATCATATTTGGACACCTATCATGCTGGTTACACAATTTATAGACTAGAGAATCGATACCCCATCAGGTTCAATTAATTTATTTACAAGAAAAATACCATAAGAACTATACATGTTGCTGACCTGAACTTGATCGCTATTTTCGAAGCAGTAGATGACATTAAAAAAAATTATTTTCTGAAAATTAAATGTAGCCCCGAATGTCTAGTTGTCAATAGCATCCAGAATTTTCGAATTTTGAGTTTTGTAGCAAAAGTTACGTCCGTTTTACTACAGCTGTGTTTTTACATTTCAGATTTTCAGATTCTCGTACCTTTCATGTTTAAACGTTAAAAAGGATGATCAAATTATAAAATTTTGCTATAAAAATTTCCAGATTGATGTTTAACATGTTTAAGAGTCTAGATTATATTTTTTACTGATTTTTATGTTGAGTTATTGCTGATTCAAAAATTAAAATGACAAGATGTCGAATTTCTGCCTAAACATAAAACCTGAAAAGAAACATGTGTTTGACCTAGCTACTGTTGTCGGAACGTGAACTTTAAGTATGCGTTGGAACCGTATGGAAGTCTAGTTTCCAGATTTTCTGACGGATTCAACTTTCGATTCCTGAATCAACAGAAAACTGTATTTTTGTACAGACTGCGCGTGTTGTCCAGAATTTTGGATACCACTTTTTTATGGATTCATAATTCCTATGTTATATTATTGCATGAATTGATGTATGTATGTTGCATTGCATGTTCCCAATGAGTTATTGTCACTATTGTAACCGTCCTATCCATGTTATCAACCTATTGTTTCCTCATTGATACTATTGTTCACCCCTTGTCCCTTAATTGCATATTGTATTGTGGCATTGATAAATAATTAACAAGACAGGTTTTAAGGGTTGACTTTTCGTAGTGGACAATATAGGAACTATACTTGGAGGAGGGGCCCGTGTTTTCCTAAATAATGTTCCGGCTATTGTTTTATCGGTGATTGTGGTTATGGCCGTAACCCAATCTATCGTGTATTGTATCATTGCCGATGACCGTACCGTACACCGAAAGGTGAATAATGTTGAATGTTGAAGAGTACATGAACCATGGAGCCGACTACTAAGTCTAAAGCGAAATTGTTTGCATGTAGCAACCATGTGGTAAATAGATGGGACGCATGAAGTGCTACATTAGTTAGGATTAAAATGATTAATAGACTTAAGGATCACACTACATCGACACTGCATATTGTTCCTATTGGTATCGAATATTGCCTAAGTTTTACCGTTATTGATCATTGATTATTGTTATTGATATTGCATCATTATTATAGCCATTTCATCGACTATCATGATTATTGTCCCATGTTATTGATTCTTATTGATCCATTGACTCATTGTTATACCGTTATTCCATTGTTCCCTGCTTTCTCTACTTGCTGACCATGACTTGCTCTAAGGACATTTATTTTTTTCTTTTTAGATGAAATATTTACAGGTAATGAAGGAGAATTGCCTGCTGGAATTGGAGAAGAAACCTTTTGAAGATTTCTGCTTTTAATTTGCTTGTTGCTATAAATGACTTAATGTATTGAGACTTGTATTTATTTCCAGACGTTGGACTATTATTATTGTATTTGGATATTTTATTGTTTCATTCTATGTATTATTTGTTCATGAGATTATCATTATTTCCTGCACATTTGTTCTGTATTGATTATATTTTTGAGATGATCGATTAAACAGCTTATGAGTGACGTTAGTCAGTCGCTGGACTTTTGTCATGTACTTATATTCCGTATTTTTGGAAAGCGGGGCGTGAAAGCAGCTAATATGGCACAGAATCAGAATCTGAATCAGGGGGCTAGACCAGCATTTGTCAATGTTGATCCGATCAAGCAGGTTGAGTCATTCAAGCAGATGAAGCTGCCTGTGTTTAATAGGCAGTCTGATCCAAATGAGGCTGATGATTGGAATAGACAGATGGAGATGGTCTCCGAAGTCTTGGAAACCCTAGTTGTCAATAAAGTGAAATTGGCTACTATGCAGCTAGAGAAGGATGTTGGCGTCTGGTGGTAGTCAGTGAAGAGGACCTTTGGAGATCAGCAAGTGACTTAGGATGCTTTTATGGATGAATTCAGGGATCGTTTATTTCCTTTGGATATTCAGGAGAAGAAGACAACGGAATTCTTGACTCTGCAACAAGGCAATATGACAATGCATGAATATGAGACTAAGTTCACTCAGCTGTCAAGGTATGCATCAGAGCTGATTGTTGATGATGCGAAGAAGGCCAAGAAATTCTAGCAGGGCTTAAGGCCGAATTTGAGGTCGAGGATGATTCCTTTGGGCATAAGGAGGTTTGATAAGGTGGTCTGGAGAGCAGCTATGACAGAAGAGGATATGGACCAGTTGCAGAAGAAGCAAGAGACCTGGAACTGGAATATGAGGCCAACTGCTAGTCAGAGTGGAAAGAAATTCCTAGTGAAGTAGGGCAAGTTCAGTAGGCCAGAGCAGAGGACACGTGCAACTCAAGAGGTGACTTGTTACTATTGTAAGGAGGCAAGTCACTTCAAGTCAGTATGTCCTAAACTGGCAAAGCATACTTGTTTTCAGTATGGGCAAGTAGGGCATTCTAAGATTTTTTGTCCACAGTTGAAGAAGGGTGGTGCAGGCGGAGGCAAATTTCAGAGGCAAGGGTGAGTGTTCGCATTGACTGAGGAGGATGCGAGTAACTCAGAGGATGTGATTCAGGGTATGGAAAAATTTTGAATTTTTATTTATTCAATGTATTAAGTAAAACATTGTTTGAGAATAAATTGGAGATTTGAGTATCATTCTTCATGTAACAGGATTTGTTTTGGTTAATGGAATAAAAGAAAAAGTTTTATTTGATACTGGTTCTTCGCATACATTTGTGTCACCCAATTTTGCCAAAGTCTTAGGTGTGGAACCTAAGTTGTTTCCAGGTAGAGTCTTGTCGGTGGCAACGCCGTCAAGAGAAGAATTGAGCGCTGATCGATATTGCGAGGGCTGTGATATCAGGATTGGTGGGAGATTATTTGGCATTGATCTCATTGAGCTGCAAGTTCTGGGAGTGGATGTGATTGTGGACATTGATTGGATGGCAATATATGATGCAACAATTGAATGCAAAAAGAAAGAGGTGTTGGTGAAGGCACCAGGTGGTCCCGCAGTGACTTTTCAAAGGAAGATGAAGGACCCGAAAGTGGCTGCAATAGTATCTAAGTTTATTATTCAAGATGAAGTCAAAGGCATTCCAGTTGTTAGGGATTTTCCTATAGTGTTCTTGGAGGATTTACCAGGATTGTCGCCACAACGAGATGTGGAGTTTTGCATTAATGTTCAGCTGGGGAGTGCTCTGATTTCTAAGTCCCCGTACAAGATGGCACCTGTAGTGCAGGATGAAGTTAAGAAGCAAATTGAGGAATTGCTGAGTAAGGGTTTATCATGCCGAGTTCTTCGCCGTGGGGTATGCCAGTGTTGTTGGTGAAGAAGAAGAATAGGTCAATAAGGATGTGCATTGACTATCGGGAGTTGAATAGGGTGACTATTTAGAACAAGTATCCGCTTCCACGAATTGATGATCTGTTTGATAGGCTTAGGGGAGCAGCTGTGTTTTCAAAGATTGATTTGAGATCAGGGTTTCATCAGGTTCGAGTCAAGGAGGAAGATGTGAGTAAAACAGCTTTCAGTACTCGTCATGGGCTCTATGAGTTTTTGGTAATGCAATTCTGAATGACGAATGCATTGGCAGTATTCATGGATATGATGAATCGAATATTGCGGCCATTTATGGATTCCTTCGTGGTGGTTTTCATTGATGATATTTTGGTGTATTCAAAGTCTGAGGAAGAGCATTCTATGCACTTGACAGAGGTGTTATAGAAGTTACAGGAGCATAACTTGTATGTCAAGCTATCAAAGTGTGAGTTTTGGAAGTTTGAGGTAGCTTTTCTTGGTCATATCCTTTCTAAGGAGGGAGTGGCCACTGATCCTTAGAAGTTTGAAGCAATGAAAGATTGTCCCAAGCCAACGTCAGTGAAGGAAGTCAAGAGTTTCTTTGATTTGGCTGGGTACTATAGGAGATTCATTCAGGGCTATGTGCAGATTGCAATTCCTTTGATAGGGTTAACTCGGAAGAATTTGGCTTTCACATGGACTAATAAGTGTGAGGCGAGTTTCCTTGAGTTAAAGGAGAGGTTGACGACTGTGCCTATCTTAGCTTTGCCACAGGTTGGGAAGGATTACGATATCTTCAGTGATGCATCTTTCAGAGGTTTGGGGTGTGTCTTGATGTAGTAAAGCAAGGTTATTACCTCTGGTTCGAGGCAGTTGCATCTGCATGAGAAGAATTATCCGATGTATGATCTGGAGTTAGCAGCTATTATCTTTGCCTTGAAGGAGTAGAGGCATTATGTGTATGGTGAGAAGGTCAACATGTATATCGACCACAAGAGCCTGAAGTACATTTATCAGCAGAAGGATCTAAATCTTCGGTAGAGAATGTGGTTGGAAGTGTTGGAAGACATTCGTCCTGTGATCAAGTATCATCCGGGCAAGGCGAATGTGGTGGCCGATGGACTTAGTCGGAAGAGCAGTTTAGCGAGCTTGATCACTACTCAAAGTGAGTTGGTAGTAGAGATTGATCAGGCAGGTATCGAGGTTGTACTGTAGGGTTTGGGGGCGTCTTTGGCTCAGTTGAGGTTGCGGCCTTCTTTGAGAGAGCAGATTGTGGAAGGTCAGAAATCAGATGTAGAGATTCAGAAGATGTTGCAGTAGGTTTCCGATGGCAAGTTGTCAAAGTTCCGTGTCCAAGATAGAGTTCTATGGATGGGTGAGAGGTTGTGTGTTCAGGAGAATGTAGATGTGAGGGAGAGTATCTTGCAAGAGACACACAGTACTTTGTTGTCAGTACATCCTGGAGGCACAAAGATGTACAAGGACATCAAACGGCAATTTTGGTGGTCCGGTATGAAGAGGGATGTGGCAGATTTTGTGGTGAGGTGTCTGAGTTGTCAGCAGATCAAAGCAGAAAATCAGAGACCTGGAGGTTTGTTGCAGCTTTTGCCCATTCCAGAATGGAAGTGGTAAAATATCAGCAAGGATTTCATTACAGGTTTGCCAAGGGGTCCGAAGGGCAATGGCTCGATTTGGGTTATTGTGGACCGTTTGACCAAGTCAACTCACTTTTTGTCTATGAAGATCACTTGGTCGTTGGAGAAATTGGCAGAGCTATACAATGATGAGATTGTGAGGGCTTCATGGAGTTCTTGTGTCGATTGTGTCCGACAAGGATGAGAGGTTCACTTCGAGGTTTTGGAAGAGTCTACAAGCAGCTTTGGGTACCAGGACCGATTTCAGTACCGCTTTTCATCCGCATACTGATGGTCAGACTGAAAGGGTGAATCGGCTATTGGAAGATATGCTGAGGGCTTGTGTTATGGATTTCGGTGGTAGCTGGGAGAGGTACTTGGCATTGGTTGAGTTTTCTTATAACAACAATTAACATGAGAGTATCAGGATGGCTCCGTATGAAGCTCTGTACGGGAGAAAGTGCAGAACACCTATTTGTTGGTATGAGGTTGGAGAAAGGGAGATGTTTGGGCCCGAGATTGTGCAGCAAACATCGGAGAAGATTGAGTTGATTCGCAAGAGGTTGGTCGAGGCTCAGAATCGGCAGAAGAGTTATGCAAACACTCGAAGAAGGGGCTGTAGCACCCCGAGCTCGGCTCAGCTGTGCGTGCGGCTACACGTGTGCGCACGGGAAAGAACATACACAAAACTCTAGCCACGCCCACCACAGGAACCATCAAAAGTTGGGTATACCCTATAGGTGCCTTTCTCACTTGGTAAATCCTATATGTACTCACACTTGTCCACCACACTTCCGATTTGGGACTAAACCCCATTTCCAAGCCACGTCACCACAATCATGCATACTCTCATTTTTCCATTCATCCATTTAATGCATGCATAGCTCCATAGACCATCATATAGGCTCCATCATCAATTCCTTTGATTCTAAGCCCATAGGATCCTTCTATAGGCCAACAACCAACCACTCACATCTCATTTCTTTTATTATTCTATTATATATATATACTATTATAAATTTCTATATAATATTATATATATACCCTCTTAAGTACGGGGTGTTACATACACCAAGATGTAATACCCCGAAAAATAGCATATGGCTATTTTTGCATAGTGATCTGTGCACGTCTGAGAATTGCACACGATTACATATTTTTCTAATAGTTATCAGTTTTAATTGGGAGATTTCAGACCTATGAGCTATTCTAAACCCGATGAGACAGACTCGGGATATCTTCTCGATTAAACTGTGGATTTGTCCCGATTATTTTGACTAGACAATTTTCGGGAGAAAAATATAATTTCTGTAAAATATATATTTTTATAAATTTTAATTTATATATATTAGTCATTTTTAACTTAAACTAGTGCTTGAATTGAATGTGGATTGGAATTGTGCATTAGGGTATGATGACCTAGGGTCCCTTGACCTAACCTAGGGTTAGGAACCATAGCATCATGATGATCTTGGCTTGGATCTTGATGAAGATCCAATGGTGGAAGCAATTCACCATGTGATTGACTTCAATTATCCATGTGTTTGACTTCATGAAGATGCGAAGTTTCAAAGAAGTTTCAAAGAAGCTTCTACTTGGAGTGTTGGCACCTCATCCTACCACACATCTTCACTCAACCCCACTCCACCCCATCCCACCCTACATTTGGCCGTCCATACTCCCATGAAACCCTAACTCTCCATCTCCTATAAATACTCCACTCCATCCTTCTCATCCATTCTTCTTGTTTTATTTTGCTTCAAAAAAAAATAAAGAGTAGTAGAGAAGGAGAAGAAGAAAAGGGTGGAGTCTTTGAGTAGGGGGAAAAGGAGAAGAGTAGTAGAGAGGAGAAGGTGTTGGCCAAGTTCTACAAAAGCTAGGAACAAGGAGCAAGCAATCTACACGGAGAAGTTCGCTTGCAACTACATGTGGGTGGTCTCTTAAGCTCTAAAACTTAGTGTTTACTTTTGGGTGTAAAATGGATATGTAGTAGTAGCTATGAAGTTTTGTTACCATGTATGAGTAGGGGAAGTGCTAGGAAAAGATAGTTGTATGATAAGAACAACTCTTTTTATGAGCTTTTTGTAAAGAAGTATACTTGTGAGGTGAGTTTGAGAATTTCTTTCTTTCAAACGGTTCAGATTTTTGGCTCAAATTTTGGGGGGATTGTTATTCTATATATGTAAAGCATCCATGAATTTTTTTCATAATAATTTGAAGCAATTTGATGGCCCAAACATTAGACCCAATCTCGGACAGTAAGCCGCAGAAAATGCTGCTGGCTGTGTGGAAATTGCTGTGTCCTTCTGAGTTTGTAACTCACTGTGGACTGAGTATTTTGAGCTTAAAGTTTTTTTGGACACCCTTGTATGTGTCTACCACTATAGTCTTAAATTTTAGATTTTTCTGAGGTCGTTTGGTACCTCAAAGAAATTGTAGAATGCGACTGGTCTAAGAAGACAGAGCTGAAGCTGTCTGTGTTTGAGACTGAAGCACAAAGGTCATAACTTGTTGTGTGTGTGTGATCTTGCTATGAAATTTTTGGAATAGCTGGAGGTACAAATCTATTTTATGATTCTCAATTTTCAAAACTTTTCGAGGTCATTTAATGAGGTTTCAAAAATAAACCGTATATAGTGGTATAAACCCTACTAAAAGAGCAGCTGAAAAGTATGCTATGTTTGAGGAGTAGTAACTCATTGTGTGCTGTGTATCCGAAGGTAAATTTTGGACACAATAGAATGGTATATGTGTGGATTAAGAATCTCGAACTTCATAAGCATTTGACTTAAGGTTTATTTATTATTGAATTTCAAAGTGGACTGGGTTCAGCTAAGTACAAATCGACTAGTTTGCGAAGATGGAAAATTCTGGAATTATTTGTTAAGAATTTGGAAAATTGACCAACTAGAGAGTCGTAGTAGGGAGTCATAAATTTTTAACCCAACTAGAATTTTGTAATTCCACTTTGTAGGTTGAGACTTATGATTTTTCAAAGATTAGGGCAGATCCAGTCTAGTCGAAGCCCTGTTGAAGAATCAATTTCTCCCCTATTTTTGCACCTGATGAAACTTGGTGTTTCGAGGACCTTCATGATTGAATCTGAGAATGCGTCCAACTAAGAAGTTGTAGTAGACACTCCCACATTTCCATAAAATCCGGAATCGAGTAATTCCGATGAGTGAACAATTTTTTTTGATGTTGGAAAGGTGCAGCGAGTGCATGAAGGAACGTACAAGCTGAGATTGATTAGGTTTTATGGTGTCAAGATGATCGAATTTGAGGAAATAATTAACTGGAGAGTTGTAGACTAGGATCTTATCTTTCCAGAAAGGGGGATATCAAGCAATTACGAATTGTGTGCTGAAAGTTATGGTCGTTGCAAGTTAGCAACCTGTTGTTTAGATTGACTTCAAGCTTAAGTTAACTCGGGGACTTGAGCTCTTTAAAGAATATGTAAGAGATGTCCACTGCGAGATTGCGGTAGAGTCTCCTAACCTTTTCGAAAATTTATTTTTGTTGGATTCGGATGAGTGTAGCTTGGGGCACAGCTACTGCTATTCTTGAATTCCTTTATTTGGACAAGTAATGAGGAATCCTCTGCAGACCGCAGTGTGATGATCATGAGCTATTGAGTTTCAAAAGATGTTTTTAGCATTTCGTCTAGAACTTAGACAAGTTCTTGTTCTTAGTTCTCGTGGTGGACATGAGTGAGTTGGGAGATAGCTCTGGTCGATTTGTGTTTGGTGTCTCGATGTCTGAGTCTGTCAATGGTCATGAATTGATGGTTATGTGTGTGCTTACCTTCTTTGAATTATATTGCATCCCTTTGGGCGCCGTTGGACCGCTCGCTGAGGGTCACGGACCAGGATTATTGGTCGATGACCCGTGAAGGTATTGGGAACCAGTGGATGTGATTCCCATGATGATTTTTATTTTGACAGACTAATCAGGCTCGACATTGTTTCATCGACACCGAGTGTGAATTGGGTAACAACATGTTTTCAGTAAACTGCAATGATTAGATTTTCTTTTATTGTTTCGCTTGAAGACCGAATCGGTGTTAGGGGTGATTCCCTATAATCCGACTCATTCTGAGAGTTGGCACTAGGAGGTGATAACCATGGGATCGTCTCTTCCTATCATTAGGAATACGTGCTGCTGTACGTATCTTGCACAGTTGATTCTTGAAGTACCATGGTAATAACGGGATGTCGATTTCCTGGCAGACATGTTCTATATTTGTGGACACGAACGGATCATAATGGATCTTCTGCGCAATGGATATGCTGCTGTATATCTGTAAGTTCATCACAGCTTTTGAGGGTGGTCTGAGGTGATAGTTATTGGTGACAACGGGACAGCTCCCCAGATGATTTCTTTTTATATACCTCCTCAATCATGTTGTACTATCAGGAACAGGAAGTGTACGATAATAGGAAGCATTGCATGATGAGGGTTCAAATGCCCGAACTGGAGAAATGGCCTGATCTGAGACATATGTCGTATGGGATGCATGTGTGTCCAGAGTCTTGCTAACATTAGATTACGTGCATCTGTTCTGTACTGTGTGTTTGTATTAGACTTCAGGTCATGGCATACACGAACACTAGAAAATCAGGATACACGTTCTTTTCCATTCAAGATTATTTGTGGGTGTGATAGTTGGAGATCGTTGTTTTCTTATCAGCATCACGTCATTAGAATTACTGACGTGCCCACTTATTTAGGTACCGGATATCAGGTCGTGAGGGTAGGAGAGCCAGGCCAGTAGGGCATCTAAGTGGGGCGGCAGTGTACATGCCTATTATTCAAGCGGGTGCAGAAATATTAGAGTCGCATAGCAGAAGGCTCAATCCAAAGGGCAAGTCCCAGGGAGACAGATAGACCACTCAGAAGGATTTCGGCAGTGACCAATCAATTGCCGATCTGGAAGACAACTAATAGCTTCGCAAGAAGGGTTTGAATATTTTTGTAATCAGTTGTAATAAGTTTACGTAATTAATATTGTAACTTGTATTCCTTGTTTAAGGTCGAATTAATATTGTAACTGATGATGTTATTACTCTGATGGCAATAAAGATTTTTAAATTTCCGTGTTATTTACTCTATTGTGATGCATTTGAAGGCAAAGATTCTGGTTGTGTCACGGATGTCTGATGATGGGGATCCAGGGCATTACTGTTGGTATCAGAGCTGACTTCAAATTGCAGTCTAACACAGTAGGAAATTAAAACTTAAAGTGCCAGTTAGAGGCGGGATTGTGTTCAGATAGTTCGAACAATCGATATGTATCTGAGATTCCTCTCTAAATCAAGACTGAACTCCTTTGTATTTTGTTGAATGGTGTTCAAGGATATCTTCATCAGTCATGTGTCAGTGACGGCAGACGGACCAATGTCCACAGATGAACCGATGTCAGTGGAAGAAGAAATAATGAGAGTTCCATGACAGGTCGAGAATGAAAAGGACTCACTCCCACCATCATCAAGGCCAACCGTGGAGCAACAGATAAAAGCTGACATATATCTGAGAATGAAAATACTGAAGGAAAGTAAGGACAAAGAGGTTCTTCAGGCCGAGCAACAGATTGCACACTTGAAGAAAGAGCAAAAGCAACTTCAATCATATATGACACGCTTACAAGAACATTGGAGGGAACTCCGGGAAGACGCCAAGCCAAAAAACTGCAGAGAAGATCATCAGCCAAGGACAGCTCAGAAAGGATCCAAATATTCCAAGAGAAAATGCTCTAAGAAGGCAATTACAACTTAGAAGTTTTACAACTGTAGGAACCAGAAGTTGGAGAAGACCAACATTAGCGCAGGAGCCTGTTTTCTTTGCAGTAAGCAGGAACATTTTCAGTCACAATGCCCAAGAAAATAAGTTACATGTTTCAACTGCGGAAAGCTGGGGCATATCAAGTCAAATTGCCCACAACTGCAAGAAGGATGCTCAGCGAACAAACAACAGAAACATCAGTAACATGGTGTACTAATATGTGAATTGTTTTGGTATGTTTTGGGGTAGACAGAATGTGGTGTAATCCACCTTGTATCTTGGATGTTCAACTCAGCTATGATTGATATGATATTTTGGGAAACTTTTCAACGTGCTACTTCCTGGATAAAAGACTTTTCTTCTAATTAATGCTTAGTTTGGCAGATCGGATGATCATAAATCATATGGTAATGCTTTCCAACATATGATTATGATCTTCCCTATATCTGAACCAGTCTCAGTGTACTTCATTTTTACTAAGGAGCTGGGTGCAGTCATGTTCAGTGGCGACTAGTCTGTTACCAGATATTAATGGAGGCAAACCTGCAACTGGATATCGAACGGCAAATCTTCGACCAAATGTCTAGAAGGAAAACCTGCAACTAGATATCGGAAGGCAAATCTACAACCGAATGTCCAGAAGGCAAACATGTAACTAGATATCGGAAGGCAAGGCTGCAGCCGAATGTCCAGAAGGCAAATCTGCAGCCGGATGTCGAAAAAGCCAATTCATAACCTGATGTGCAGGTAACGAGAGCTGTTAGAAGATCAGAACAAAAATGTCTGACTTCATCCCTTCTAAGGAGGGAGGACAAGCAAGGTAATGCAGTTATCTTCTACTCCAGAGCATGAGCGGAAGAATGACAGCATCAAATTCATGATGGATCCACCCAGAAGACTAAAGAGCAACTATTCAACTGGAGGGAAGTATGTAATAGTGAGGGCTATCATGGTCCAGAAATAGTAAAATGTTTTGTTGGTTGCATTTTTGCAAGCTATGGATGATGAACTTGTAATATGTTTTGTACCAAAGTATGGTGACTTTTTATAATACATGGAAATTTTTAGCATTTGGACATCTCTTTTCCTGTATACATTTTTGAGAGGGCATGAAGCTGGAATTTTTGCCTTCTCCATGGTTAAACTTCGTTCTTTTCTAAGGAGGGAGTAGTCACCGACCCTCAAGTACAGCAATCGGGAGTTAGGAGGCATGCAGAGATCTTGTATAAGGAGTGAGAAGTCGGCTCCAGAATGATCCATGGAGTGAGACATTCCTCAGTATTCCAAACGTGGGATGAAATAGGCCCCAAAATGTTCTGTGGAGTAGGAATTGGTCTCCAGTATTCCAGGGACGAGAGTGACACTCATGGAGAAAGATTGTGTGATGTTGGCTCTAGAATGATCCAAGGAGTGAGATATTCCCCAATATTCCAGATGTGGGATGAAATAGGCCCCAGAATGTTCTGTGGAGCAAGATTGGTCTGCAGTATCCAGGAATGAGAGCAACATTCACGAGCAGGCTAGTGGAACATTGACTCCAGAATGATCCAAGGAGTGAGATATTCCCTAGTACTCCAGATGTGGGATGAAATAGGCCTCAAGATGTTCTGTGGAGCGGGTTTGATCTCCAGTATTCCGAGGACGAAAGTAATACCCACAGGGAAATTAATGATAAGGGAGGCTCCAGAATAATCCGTGGAGAGAGATATTTTCCAGTATTTTGGAATGCGGGATAAAATAGGCCCCAGGATGTTCTGTGGAGAGGAATTGATCTCTAGTAGTCCAGGACGAGAGCGACTTTCCCCAAGGTGATTCATCCCCAGTATGGTGGATGTGAGATAAGACAAATCCCCAAATGATCCACGCGATGGGATTAATCTCCAGGATGGAATGATGCATTGAGCTGTAACTACTGTTTTCCCGTATTTGTACTTTATACTATATTTTGCTCAATTGTGCCCTCTCGTTTATTTGAGATCATGTATTTTGTTCAGATTGAATAAAATTATTGTTTTTGTCTCAATTCAAATTGTGGGTCCTTTTATCAAAATTAATTGTGTGCCATTTGTATCGTTCTTCATGAACAATGGACCAATTCTTCTCTTTTATCTCTCTAATCCCCATTGTAGTGCTCTTTGACCACTTCTCCTGTTGGGCTCTTTTTGAAACGGATCCCCAAAACCCACGAATCCGCAAACCCGCAAACTCTACTATTTAAACCCTACCCTAACCCTAATCAAACGCTAATACTGTTTTAACCTAAAAAAAAAATTCCACAGCCGCTAATCATCCTCTTCACCGTTTCCTTCTCCATCTTTTTCGCCAACCAACCCATCTCCCGATCCATCCCGATCGCCCAACCGCCACCTTAGACCGTCATCCTCGTCGACCCCTCCGCACCACCACCTCCAAACTCCATCACCGTCGCCCTCTCCTCTACCGAACCCATCTCACCATCGTCGTCCCTAACCCACAACCCAATCCAAACTCACCTCCGGCACTTATCAGACCGTCACCATCGCTCGGCTCATCACCGCGACCCCCGTCCACACCGCTAGCATCCCCGAACCACTCCCCCAAACTCCTCCCCTGTTTCGCAACGAAACAGAGTCACCCACGCGTCGAGTGTCGTCGCTCCTCAACGACAGCGCCGTCACGGTCGTCGCCGCCCCCCCCCCCATGGCTGTCGCAGTCACACAGTCACATCGCCCCGTCGAAGCCATCGCCGGTGTTGCGCCTCGCTCTCGCGCTCTGTTCGTCGAAGAAGAGAACGAAGAAGAAGGAGGATTGGGCAGGATCGGATCTTAACCGTAGGATCGCGCCAAGATCCGCGCCCTGTGATTGCTGTACGGTGTTCGCCCACAGCGGATCCAGATTCGCTGTCCCGTGTTCGGCGCAGATCCGCTGCTTCACAGCGATCTGATTCGCCCGTTTCGCTGTACCGTGTTCTGGGCGCGGCGAATCCTAGGACGCTGTTTGCTGTTTTGCCGATCTGGTGTGGAGAAGTTTTGGGCTCTTTATTGGATTTTCGCACGCGCTTTTTGAGGACTTCTTCCGGGATTTTTCTACCCAAATGGCTACAACAAGTGGAGTTTATCATCGTCATCTAAGGCAAGTATTCATCTTGTACATTTTATTGCTCTAGTACAAGTTTTCTTGAAAATACCACATATAGTTAGATTGTGACTCCCTTTGAAATATCATAGTAAATCAATTTTGAACCTTCAAACCCACAAATCTAAGAGTCACAAAACTTCCTCGTATTAAATAATAATCAATTGGACTCTTTTACCCCCTTGAACACATGAATCACATGGACATATGAATTAAGGAGCCCTAAAATTTGTAGATACATATATATTTAGTATTTTGACGAATTTGCGACTATTATGACTTGAAAATATTTATTAGTTGCTGTTTTGACATCCATGATTATGTATTTATGCTACTTAACAACTTAGACACCAAATTACATATTTCCATGAAACCCACATTAGTAAATAAATTCTGAGTGTTGCTGTCTGAATGTTCTTTTGCGGTTTCGACCCTCTTATCATTGGAATTTGGGCCCGAGCCCTGAATATAAAATGTAGATCCGGATGTGTAGATATCGATAGACTCCAAGTTGATCGAATTTGGAGCTACGGTCTAGGAGTTATGGCAGTTATACTGCAGCTGTGTCAGTAGACGCAGTTTTGCAAAAACTGCTGTATATATTTACTTTGCGAATTATTTTAGCTGTGTAAACAGCGAGCGTTTGACCCCAAATTTTATATGTAGCTGCTGGACACTATATAGGACATCCCCAAATTTTCTTAGAATTAAATTACAATATTTCACATATGTATGGTTGCCTGATAAGAGTTAATAAGTGTAACAAGCCGGGGTTATCGGAAAGACTATAGAATGGACAATATAGATAAGTGTACTCGGAAGGGGGCCCGTGTTTCCCAATACTTGGTTCATGAACTTGTTGTATCTTGTTCGATTCATGGAGTCGGTTACTCGGCTCATGAACTTGTTTGATTCATGAACGCATTGTGCGGTTCTTGAACTTGCTTGTGGATTCGCGAACTTGCTTCGTGAACTTGTTATTTAATTTTCGATTCATGAACCATGGCTTGATTGATACTTGATACCTGAGTACGCCGCCCTATAAAATCCATTACTAGGTCTAAACGAAATTGTTTGACTGTAGCAACCATGTAGTAAAAGAATGGATGCATGTCGTGCTACCTAGATAGTAATCACCACTAGACTTGAACTTGATAATTTGAACTAGATAACTTGATACTTGAGACTAGATAACTTGATAACTTGAGCTAGACAACTTGATACTTGGACTTGACATTTGAGACCTAACATTTGAAATAACATATGACACTAGACTTGAGGTTGTCGTTTGATATTAAATACCCCTATAGGTATATCTGACATGTGTTACACTAATAGCAGTTGTTATCCAATCTAGTTATTAAGATGTTCCCTCTTGCCAGCTAGTCTTTGAATTTGCCTACTACTTCTTATAACTCTGTTTATTCTTGATTCCAATTCTTGTTTTTTCCTTACTTGTACTTGCTTTCACTATTTGTGGCCCTAGCTTGCACTAAGGGCATTTTCTCTTGTTTCGCCTCTTGTTTTCCTGTTTATATTTATTAAACAGACTTTGGAGACGAGCTACCTGCTGGGATTGGCGAGAAGATATTTCAGTATTTGCTTGGAGCAAGGACTTGTTTGAATAGTTGCTTTTCTTAAGGTATTTATTTCTCCTGCTGTATAAGACTTGCTTCCGAGTTTACACTTGATCCAGACATGGGCAACTATTTGAATATTATCATTTATTTAAATTGTTTCTGTTGCTTAAATAATTATTCATGCATGCTTGGTTATATATAAATCTGGTTATATTCTTGTTATGATGCTGAGTCGACCCTACAGCTTATGGATGATGTAAAAATCATTCGCTGGGCTTCGTCACGTGCTCGTATTCCATATTTTTTGGAAGCGGGGCGTGACAAGGTTTTTAGTGGTATCAGAGCTCAGGTTTGGCTAATGTGTTAGTTTGAATAATACATTAGACAGGCTTGACTCAGTCAAGATTAACTCAACACTAAACAAGCCATGCAACCACATGAATAATTTAATAGTCAACTCGATCTGGATACAAGTCTTATCCCATCCATTTGATCCCTTCATATTCAATTCTTTGATTCCTTGGTTCCTTCCATCTCTTGCAGTCATCCTGATTTATTGATTCTTTATTGGGTACAAATTTAATTCTTTCCGTACCCATATTCTTTTGCTTCCGGTGCAAGCAATTTCTTATTTCTGCTTGCCTCATCAATTTCTTCTTATTTCAACTTGTGTATCATTCATTGCTTTCCCTGCCTTGCATTCATTTTCATTTGTTGATTCATATTGAGTATCAGGTTGGTTATTTCTCCCCAGCCATATTCTCTTCAATTCCGATTTTGCCCCTCAACCTTCTTCCTCATATTCAATTCCTTAATTTTCGTTTGTCCCTTCTAGTCACCCTCCTCTTTAACTCCTTATTGGGTATAGCTTCATTTTTCTCTTTATAATTATTTTTTCCGAATACTTTATATACTTCGATGATAAATTATTATATTTATTTTCGATCTTCTATAAAAATGTTTCTCAACAAAGATTTTATTATTTCGAACAATGATGTATTTTAACTACACTTTTCATTTTTGATCGACTATATGTTTCTATTGGATTATTTTGATAAGACAAATTCTTATTTTGTTGCATCATGCTATTATTACTACTATTATTATTATTGCTATTAATTTCGTTATCATTACTAGTATTACTATTATTGTTATTACTATTGATATTCTTATTGTTGTTTTCATTATTTTATTATTATTGCTAATATTAAATTACTTCTACAAAAATGTTGGGCTCAAACTATATCTTGTCTTGCATTATTACTTTTACTAGCATTGTTGATATTTTAATATTATTGCTATTGTTATTATTGTTATTATCATTCTTTTGCGATTTCTGTTATTATTACCGTGATCATTGTTATTCTTATTGTTATTAGTATTGATATTTTATTATTATTATTGTTATTGGTACTATTATTTTTATTATTACTATGATTATTATTATTAATTTGTTTTGAGCCTGAGCATGCTCAATTTTATATACATTTCACCACTTTGGTGAAACCTGATGTCGTGAAGGCAAATATGCAACTCGATGTCACTGGAGGCAAATTGCAACTGGTTATCGGCGAGGCAAAATGTGCAGCCGAATATCCGGACGGCAACTTGAAACCTGATGTCGTGAAGGCAAATATGCAATTTGATGTTAAGGAGGCAAGATTTTCTGCCTATTACTAATTTATTTTTCAAGACTCGTTACTTATATAATGAAACTGATGGTAAAAGAATACTTTCGTTATTATTGGTAATATTAATATTACTGTCATTTCAATTGATGTTATTATTATCGTTTTCATCACCTTTATTACTGTTATTATTTTTATGATTATTACTGTTGCTTTATTGATATTATTGTTATTTTGATATTGTCATATTATTATTATCATTGTTGATATTATTTTTAATGCTATTATTATTATTATTGCATTATTTTCATGAATGTGTTGAATTCTATTTTGTCATGTATGAATTATCATTATTATTAGTATTGTTGATATTCTTATTTCATCGTATTATTATTACCTGTATGATTATGACGATTTTTATTTCTGTTATTATTATTGTTATTATTATTATTTTGTTACTAATATTGCTAATTTTGTCATTTTCATTGTTATTATTAGTTTTTATTGTCATCATTATTTTCTATTACTATTGATATTATTATCATGGATATTGTTACTATTGTTATTCCTGTTAAAGTCATTAGTTTTGATGTATACTATATATTTTGATTATTTGAATTGAAGCTCAATTTTATATTCTTTGCATCTTTGTTTATATCTATCCTGAACCCATACTCTCTTTGATCTTGGTTTCTCATTCCTTTCTTCCTGCTCGGATCGTCGTTTGGTGTCACGTGGTCTACAACGACATGTCTGGAGCTTGGAACGCCACCATCAAAGTGGCGCAGCGGAAGCGTGGTGGGCCCATGACCCACAGGACCAGGATCATGTTGTTGCTTCTCCTTCCTCGTATTTTGTTTTGTTCCATTCCTTGCACCATTTGCTGTCCCCTATCTCTTGCTTTTGTTCTCATTATTGACTCATTGCGTGGTGCATCTTTCTCTTGTCGCTCCCTTCTTCGATTCCAACTCTTTCTATTCGTGCACCTTCTTGCCTTGTTATCTTGCAAGTCTTGTGGTGTTCAGTGTTCTTCTTCGTTTTTGATACCGGTTATTTCCTTCTTGCATTCCATCTTGCCATCATGTACTCATTCATTATTAGATTCAATTCTTTCCTGTCTTCCATCTCCTTGGTTTCAGTTCTGCCTACTCCTTCATCGTATTTATTATCTTGTGTTATTTGGATCCTTTAGATACTGTTATTCTCTTTCATGCCTTCCATTTGAACTCGTGGTTATCCACTCCCTTCTTATTTTGGTGTCACCAACAAATTGACTTTTCTTTTGGGATCCCTTTTTGTTACCCTCCCCTAAATTGCTTTTACCATGTCCTAGGTACCGCCTAAGCAAATTTCGAGGACGAAATTTTTGTGTAAGGTGGGTAGGATTTGTAACTACTGTTTTCCCGTATTTGTACTTTATACTATATTTTGCTCAATTGTGCCCTCTCGTTTATTTGAGATCATGTATTTTGTTCAGATTGAATAAAATTATTGTTTTTGTCTCAATTCAAATTGTGGGTCCTTTTATCAAAATTAATTGTGTGCCATTTGTATCGTTCTTCATGAACAATGGACCAATTCTTCTCTTTTATCTCTCTAATCCCCATTGTAGTGCTTTTTGACCACTTCTCCTGTTGGGCTCTTTTTGAAACGGATCGCCAAAACCCACGAATCCGCAAACCCGCAAACTCTACTATTTAAACCCTACCCTAACCCTAATCAAACGCTAATACTGTTTTAACCTAAAAAAAAATTTCCACAGCCGCTAATCATCCTCTTCACCGTTTCCTTCTCCATCTTTTTCGCCAACCAACCCATCTCCCGATCCATCCCGATCGCCCAACCGCCACCTTAGACCGTCATCCTCGTCGACCCCTCCGCACCACCACCTCCAAACTCCATCACCGTCGCCCTCTCCTCTACCGAACCCATCTCACCATCGTCGTCCCCAACCCACAACCCAATCCAAACTCACCTCCGGCACTTCTCAGACCGTCACCATCGCTCGGCTCATCACCGCGACCCCCGTCCACACCGCTAGCATCCCCGAACCACTCCCCCAAACTCCTCCCCTATTTCGCAACGAAATAGAGTCACCCACGCGTCGAGTGTCGTCGCTCCTAGACGACAGCGCCGTCACGGTCGTCGCCGCCCCCCCCCCCCCCATGGCTGTCGCAGTCACACAGTCACATCGCCCCGTCAAAGCCATCGCCGGCGTTGCGCCTCGCTCTCGCGCTCTGTTCGTCGAAGAAGAGAACGAAGAAGAAGGATGATTGGGCGGGATCGGATCTTAACCGTAGGATCGCGCCAAGATCCGCGCCCTGTGATTGCTGTACGGTGTTCGCCCACAGCGGATCCAGATTCGCTGTCCCGTGTTCGGCGCAGATTCGCTGCTTCACAGCGATCTGATTCGCCCGTTTCGCTGTACCGTGTTCTGGGCGCGGCGAATCCTAGGACGCTGTTTGCTGTTTTGCCGATCTGGTGTGGAGAAGTTTTGGGCTCTTTTATTGGATTTTCGCACGCGCTTTTTGAGGACTTCTTCCGGGATTTTTCTACCCAAATGGCTACAACAAGTGGAGTTTATCATCGTCATCTAAGGCAAGTATTCATCTTGTACATTTTATTGCTCTAGTACAAGTTTTCTTGAAAATACCACATATAGTTAGATTGTGACTCCCTTTGAAATATCATAGTAAATCAATTTTGAACCTTCAAACCCACAAATCTAAGAGTCACAAAACTTTCTCGTATTAAATAATAATCAATTGGACTCTTTTACCCCCTTGAACACATGAATCACATGGACATATGAATTAAGGAGCCCTAAAATTTGTAGATACATATATATTTAGTATTTTGACGAATTTGCGACTATTATGACTTGAAAATATTTATTAGTTGCTGTTTTGACATCCATGATTATGTATTTATGCTACTTAACAACTTAGACACCAAATTACATATTTCCATGAAACCCACATTAGTAAATAAATTCTGAGTGTTGCTGTCTGAATGTTCTTTTGCGGTTTCGACCCTCTTATCATTGGAATTTGGGCCCGAGCCCTGAATATAAAATGTAGATCCGGATGTGTAGATATCGATAGACTCCAAGTTGATCGAATTTGGAGCTACGGTCTAGGAGTTATGGCAGTTATACTGCAGCTGTGTCAGTAGACGCAGTTTTGCAAAAACTGCTGTATATATTTACTTTGCGAATTATTTTAGCTGTGTAAACAGCGAGCGTTTGACCCCAAATTTTATATGTAGCTGCTGGACACTATATAGGACATTCCCAAATTTTCTTAGAATTAAATTACAATATTTCACATATGTATGCTTGCTTGATAAGAGTTAATAAGTGTAACAAGCCGGGGTTATGGGAAAGACTATAGAATGGACAATATAGATAAGCGTACTCGGAAGGGGGCCCGTGTTTCCCAATACTTGGTTCATGAACTTGTTGTATCTTTTTCGATTCATGGAGTCGGTTACTCGGCTCATGAACTTGTTTGATTCATGAACGCATTGTGCGGTTCTTGAACTTGCTTGTGGATTCGCAAACTTGCTTCGTGAACTTGTTATTTAATTTTCGATTCATGAACCATGGCTTGCTTGATACTTGATACCTGAGTACGCCGCCCTATAAAATCCATTACTAGGTCTAAACGAAATTGTTTGACTGTAGCAACCATGTAGTAAAAGAATGGATGCATGTCGTGCTACCTAGATAGTAATCACCACTAGACTTGAACTTGATAATTTGAACTAGATAACTTGATACTTGAGACTAGATAACTTGATAACTTGAGCTAGACAACTTGATACTTGGACTTGACATTTGAGACCTAACATTTGAAATAACATATGACACTAGACTTGAGGTTGTCGTTTGATATTAAATACCCCTATAGGTATATCTGACATGTGTTACACTAATAGCAGTTGTTATCCAATCTAGTTATTAAGATGTTCCCTCTTGCCAGCTAGTCTTTGAATTTGCCTACTACTTCTTATAACTCTGCTTATTCTTGATTCCAATTCTTGTTTTTCCCTTACTTGTACTTGCTTTCACTATTTGTGGCCCTAGCTTGCACTAAGGGCATTTTCTCTTGTTTCCCCTCTTGTTTTCCTGTTTATAGTTATTAAACAGACTTTGGAGACGAGCTACCTGCTGGGATTGGCGAGCAGATATTTCAGTATTTGCTTGGAGCAAGGACTTGTTTGAATAGTTGCTTTTCTTAAGGTATTTATTTCTCCTGCTGTATAAGACTTGCTTCCGAGTTTACACTTGATCCAGACATGGGAAACTATTTGAATATTATCATTTATTTAAATTGTTTCTGTTGCTTAAATAATTATTCATGCATGCTTGGTTATATATAAATCTGGTTATATTCTTGTTATGATGCTGAGTCGACCCTACAGCTTATGGATGATGTAAAAATCATTCGCTGGGCTTCGTCACGTGCTCGTATTCCATATTTTTGGGAAGCGGGGAGTGACATGAGCACTTAAGGCATGTGAGCCGGTGTTGAGCACTTGAGAGTCAGTTGTTGAGGATGTTCCTCGAGGAATTTGAGATGATCAGGGAAGGTATCTTTTGCTCATTGATGTTTGTCTGCTCCCCTAGTGTCGTTCTGAGGATAGAACGATTCTAAGGAGGGAGTGATGTAATACCCCGCAAAATAGAATATGTCTATTTGTGCATAGTAATCTGTGCACATCTGAGAACTGCACATGATTACATATTTTTCTAATAGTTATCAGTTTTGAATGAAAGATTTCAGACATATGAGCTGTTTTGAACCCGATAAGACAGACTCGAGATATCTTCTCGATTAAACTGTGGATTTGTCCTGATTGTTTTGACCAGACAATTTTAGAGAGAAAAAAATAATTTCAATAAAACATATAATTTTAAAAATTTTAATTTATATATATTGGTTATTTTTAATTTAAACTAGTGCTTGAATTGAATATGGATTGGAATTGTGCATTAGGGTATGATGACCTAGGGTCCCTTGACCTAACCTAGGGTTAGCAACCCTAGCATCATGATGATCTTAGCTTGGATCTTAATGAAGATCCAATGGTGGAAGCAATTCACCATGTGATTGACTTCAATTATCCATGTGTTTGACTTCATGAAGATACGAAGTTTTCAAGAAGTTTCAAAGAAGCTTCTACTTGGAGTGTTGGCACCTCATCCTACCACACATCCTCACTCAACCCCACTCCACCCCATCCCACCCTACATTTGGCCGTCCATACTCCCAAGAAACCATAACTCTCCATCTCCTATAAATACCCCACTCCATCCTTCTCATCCATTCTTCTTGTTTTATTTTGCTTCAAAAAAAAAATAAAGAGTAGTAGAGAAGGAGAAGAAGAAAAGGTGGAGTCTTTGAGTAGGGGGAAAAGGAGAAGAGTAGTAGAGAGGAGAAGGTGTTGGCCAAGTTCTACAAAAGCTAGGAACAAGGAGCAAGCAATCTACACGGAGAAGTTCTCTTACAACTATATGTGGGTGATCTCTTAACCTCTAAAACTTAGTGTTTATTTTTGTGTATAAAATGGATATGTAGTAGTAGCTATGAAGTTTTGTTACCATGTATGAGTAGGGGAAGTGCTAGGAAAAGATAGTTAGTTGTATGATAAGAACAACTCTATTTATGAGCCTTTTGTAAAGAAGTATACTTGTGAGGTGAGTTTGAGAATTTCTTTGTTTCAAACGGTTCAGAATTTTGGGCTCAAATTTTGGAGGATTGTTATTCTATGTATGTAGAGCATCCAAGACTTTTTTTTCATAATATTTGGAAGCAATTTGATAGCCCAAACATTAGACCCAATCTCAGACAGTAAGCAGCAGAAAATGCTGCTAGCTATGTGGAAATTGTTGTGTCTTTCCGAGTTTGTAACTCAGTGTGGACTGGGTATTTTGACCTGAAAATGTTTTTTGATACTCTTGTATGTGTCTACAACTAGTCTTAAATTTCATATTTTTTCGAGGTCGTTTGGTACCTCAAAGAAATTGAATGCGACTGGTCTAAGAAGACAGAGCTGAAGCTGTCTGTGTTTGGGATTGAAGTTCAAAGGTCATAACTAATTGTGCAAATATGATCTTGCCATTAAATTTTTAGAATAGCTGGCGGTACAAGTCTATTTGATGATTCTCAATTTTTAGAATTTTTAGAGGTCATTTGATGAGGTTTCAAAAATAAACCGTATATAGTGGTATAAATCCTGCTAAAAGAGCAGCTGAAAAGTATGGTATGTTTGTGGAGTCATAACTCATTGTGTGATATGAACCTGAATGCAAATTTTGGACACAATGCAATGGTATATGTGTGGATTAAGAATCTCAAATTTCATGAGCATTGGACTTAAGGTTGATTTATTATTGAATTTCAAAGTGGACTGAGTTCAGCTGAGTACAAATCGACTAGTCTAAGAAGATGGAAAATTCTAGAATTATTTGCTAAGAATTTGGGAAATTGACCAACTAGAGAGTCGTAGTAAGGAGTCAAAGATTTCTAACCCAACTAGAATTTTGTAATTCAATTTTGTAGGTTGAGAGTTATACTTTTTTAAAGATTATGGCAGATCCAGTCTAGTCGAGGCCCTGTTTATTAAAGAATTAATTTCTCCCATGTTTTTGCACCTGATGAAACTTGGTGTTTTGAGGACCTTCATGATTGAATCTGAGAATGCATCCAACTAAGAAGTTGTAGTAGACAATCCCACCTTTCCATAGAACCCGGAATCGAGTAATTCCGATGAGCGAACAAATTTTAATGATGTTGGAAAGGTGCAGCGAGTGCATGAAGGAACGTATAAGCTGAGATTGTATGAGATTTTATGGTTCAAGATGATCAAATTTAAGGAAATGGTTAACTGGAGAGTTGTAGAATAGGGTCTTATCTTTCCAGAATGGGTGATATCAAGCAATTCCGAATTGTGTGCTGGAAGTTATGGTCATTGCAAGTTAGCAACCTGTTGTTTAGATTGACTTCAAGCTTAAGTTAACTCGGGGACTTGAGATCTTTAAAGAATTTGTAAGAGATGTCCATTGGGAGATTGCGGTAGAGTCTCCTAACCTTTTCAAAAACTTGTTTATGTTGGATTCGGATGGGTGTAGCTTGGGGTACAGTTACTGCTATTCTTGAATTCCTTTATTTGGACAAGTAATGAGGAATCCTCTGCATACCGCAGTGTGATGATCATGAGATATTGAGTTTCAAAAGATGTTTTTAGCATTTCATCTAGAACTTAGACAAGTTCTTGTGCTTAGTACTCGTGGTGGACATGAGTGAGTTGGGAGATAGCTCTGGTCGATTTGTGTTTGGTGTCTCAATGTATGAGTCTGTCAATGGTCAAGAATTGAGGGTTATGTGTGTGCTTACCTTCTTTGAATTATATTGCATCCCTTTGGGCATCGTTAGACCGCTCGCTAAGGGTCACGGACCGGGGTTATTGTTCGATGACCCGTTAAGGTATTGGGAACCAGTGGATGTGATTCCCGTGATGTTTTTTATTTTGACAGACCAGTCAGGCTCGACATTGTTTCATCGACACTGAGTGTGAATTGGGTTGCAACATGTTTTCAGTAAACTGTATTGATTAGGTTTTCTTTAATTGTTTCTTTTGAAGATCGAATTGGTGTTAGGGGTGATTCCCTATATTTCGACTCATTCTAAGAGTTGGCACTGGGAGGTTATAATCATAGGGTCGTCTCTTCCTGTCATTAGGAACACATGCTGCTGTACGTATCTTGCACTGTTGATTCCTGAAGTACCATGGTAAGAACGGGATACTAATTTCCCGGCGGATAAGGGATTTTAGACCTTCGAGGCCGTCATGTTCTATGTTTGTGGATACGAACGGATCATAATGGATCTTCTGTGCAATGGATATGCTGCTGTATATCTGTAAGTTCATTACAGCTTTTGAGGGTGGTCTGAGGTGATAGTTATTGGTGACAACGGGGCAGCTCCCCGGATTATTTCTCTTTATATACCTCCTTAATCATGTTATACTATCAGGAACAGGAAGTGTATGATAATAGGAAGCATTGCATGACAAGGGTTTGAATCCCTATGTAACGCCCCGAATTCCAAATAAGACTGAATACGAGATTTCACTGGATCTTTACTTCACTTTGTACAATTTTATAAGGAAATTACAACTTTTCAATAATACTTCAGAGTTCATTTACATCTTTGTTTACACAACAGAAAAATAAAAGATTACAATATTGAAAACAAAATACAACTTATACACTTTGTCAAGTAAGTCATCAATTTCATCACAACATCTTCATAGCAAAGTCCATTAGCTGCATATCAAGCTGTGGGCACATCAGTTACTTACAGCTGACGAAAATGTTATACTTGGCTATCCTCTCTATGCCGTACATATAATAATCTCATTACTTTAACAAAATCACAAAAGATTTGAATGAACAAATAAAGTGTTGAATTGTTACTACACTAAAGATGTAAGTGTATGCGATGCCTTAATGCCTAATGCACACATTCTTATACTAGGATGACACTAATGCACACTTGTTCGGATTCTATGCATCCCATACTATATAGGTCCAAGGGCAAGCGCCTACGTACTCCACAACAAAGGGCTCGATCCCTCACCATGATAACTACCCAGTAATAAGATAAGGTTTAGATCATTCCACGAATTTGAATCCCAGCCCCGGAGTCCACCGCTGACTGTTATAACAGATCCCACATCGTGCGAATCATCCCGTATGTGACCCTCTAGCCCCAGTATACATATATACATAGGAGTATGGCAAACTATCCGCCCGACTACTTAAGATCCCAAAGTCCACCGCTGACCCGTCCTCATAGTCCCAGATTTAAATATAAAAGCTCATCTCCCACGGAGCAACCTCAGTTCAACAACTGGGTCTATAGCCTCGGAGTACACCACCGACTATATAGAGCACCCCACTTACGTTTGCTCAGGTTTACTACATCTTCACTTATGTGCCTGGTTATATAGTTCAAGACATGAATAAGTTTCCAAACCTAGAATTAGTTTTACCTCCTACAGGACTTAATCAAAATTTATCGAGATAGCTCCATGGCCATATCTCAGAATCACATTTCAAATCTTTTATTTCAATAGGGCCGATCCCCGAGGTCTTACTAATTATAAATCCCAATTTCTCATGTACAAGAATCATGGGTATTCATACCCTTTAATAAACATGTCTTAAACCTAGATGTTTTCATCTTTCAACTTATTCACAAATGAATCAAAATCTTGTCTTAACACTTATCCATGTTCTTATTTATTCATCATGATCTTTATAAGCAAATTACTTCTTTCAAGAATACAACTTCATCACATGAAATTCTCATTCTCAAATTCAAGCTCATAGGATGTCTCAATTCACTTCAAGATATTTCTTAAACAAAAAAAAAATAGGTGCAATTTTTTCAAAATAATCACTTTACAAAATATTATTTCACTCTTCTTAATAAAAGAAGGATCTATTTTTAAATTCACATTATTCATCTTTCTATCTAAATTTTCATTTTTTGTGTCTTAATTACACCTAAAAATATTGCAACTTCTTTTTAATAAATTCTATTTTTATTTATAGAGAAGGGGAAAACATTAAAGATTTTCCAACAAAAAAAACAAATATCAAAACATCACAAAAGAAGTGCAGCCCACAGGTTTCGAACCCGAGCTGCACGTGGGCTACAGTGACACCCAAAGAAACCCCCACACCCGCTAGCTATTTGGTCCCAGAGGACTTAGCGTCAAAATCTTGTGCCGAAAGGTACATATTTTGACTCTCGATCTCGGGATTAATTTAAAAGAAATAAAAATAAATGTGACTATCAAGCTTTGAACCCAAGACCTCTTCTAATTAGTGTTCTATGGTACACTGGCTAACCAGTAAGTCTAAGTATATTTTCTGTTTAAGAGTTATACTAATATACCTTTGAATATACTACTCTGAATTGGGTTCCTTTTAACAAAACTTGTTTATCCAATAACCCAATCTTTTAGGATACTAGAATAAACCTCTCTTTTGGACTGAGATGAACTAAAAAAAATATAATCAACAAGTTTAAACTTATTTTTTAGAATATGTCTTCATTTTCTAATAGATTTCCCTTTCTTTATAAAAATTTGCATTTTTTCTCAAAACTCGAAAATTAAGAAATCATGTTTTATTAAACTAGTTCATATACTCTATTATACTAGTTACATTTTTGTGATAAAAACAAACATGTCTCTCAATCATGAATATCTCAAGAATTTCCCTCATGCAAAAATTGTATTTTTAACCTATGTCGACATGTTTCATGGCAATAATAAAAAGTTATTTTTCTCTTTTCTTTTTCTTTCTTAATCATCATGTTGAAATATATCATCTTTTAACAAGTTCAAAAAGAAGAATCACACATTCAACAAACATAAAATTTGCAAACATTCTAACATGGTCCAATATGATTATTTCTGTAGTTGAACTCTTCTTTTTAATTAGTATGGTAATAATCATTCATTAAGCTTTAACAAGATCACTGCATGTTATGCTAGCATGGATTTTTGTCTACATATATCACATTCAATTTTGTACTACTCATTAAGCTATTTAGCATGCAATTCCTACTTTAGAAAGGAAAGAGTCATCCACCTTAATTGAAGATTGAACAAGGAAAGGAAAGATGGAACACCACTTCTAGCTCCAAAGTAACTCCTAAACCCTAGCAAGACTTCGCTTCCTAGCAAGCTTTCCTAGCAAAAATTTCCTCCAAGCAAAAAGAACTCTCTTTCTCTTTTTCTTTTCTTTCTTTCTCTTGTTTTGATATTGTTTTTTTTTTTTTGGGGTGCAAAGGAGAATGAGAAATGGGGGTTCTATTTATAGTGTTTTGTTAGGGTCTAAAGTGCAAAATTCTACACCTAATAACTCTCTCTTTTAATTCCTACAACCCTCCATTTTCTTAACTCCTAAAACCTCCAACTCTTCATGCTCCCAACCCTTCATCATCTCAACTCCCAAAACTCCAAGCTTTCCATCTCCCCCACTCTTCAAAATCTGGTCACCCTAGGTGTAATCCGGCCAAGCATGTGTGCACTCATGCACATATGCACAAACAAAATTAATACAATTCTATAACTCTAAATATGTACTAAAAGTTGTAACTTGTCATGTATTAGTCCAAGCTCAACTTAAATTGTGATTTTATTAATGGGCTTGATTCATGGGCTCACTTCTAATTAATTAATTTAATTATCCTAGAGGACTCTTCTCCTAATGGGCTAGATTTTAATCTTTAGGTCCATGGATCAAAAGAAGGCGAATTAAAAACTTATGCATGCTAAAAATTTGTAAATGTGAGTAACACAAAGAGAATAAAAATTTGCACGTGCATCATACATGCAAAAATCAAAAATGCATTTTTTTAAAATTAAGTAAAAATGTGGGGTGTTACACCCTAAACTGGAGAAACGGTTTGATCTGGGACATATGTAGTATGGGATGCATGTGTATCCAGAGTCGTGCTGACATTAGATAGGTGCATCTGTTATGTACTGTGTGTTTGTAATAGACTTCAGGTCATGGCATACACGAACACTAGAAAATCAGGATACACATTCTTTTCCATTCAAGATGATTTGTGGGTGTGATAATTGGAGATCATTGTTTTCTTATCAGCATTACGTCAGTGGAATTACTGATGTTCCCACTTAATTAGATACCGAATACCAGGTCGTGAGGGTAGGAGAGCAAGGCCAGTAAGGCATCTAAGTGGGGTGGCAGTGTACATGCCTATCATTCAAGCGGGTGCAGGAATATCAGAGTTGCGCAACAGAAGGCTCAAGGCAAAAAGGCAAGTCCCAGGGAGACAGATAGACCACTCGGCAGAATTTCGACATTGACCAAACAATTGCCGATTTGGAAGACAACCGATAGCTTCGCAAGAAGGGTTTGAATATTTTTGTAATCAGTTGTAATAAGTTTACGTAATTTGGATTCCTTGCTCAAGGACGAATTAATATTGTAACTGATGATGTTATTACTCTGATGGCAATAAAGGTTTTTAAATTTCTGTGTTATTTACTGTATTGAAATGCATTTGAAGGCAAAGATTCTGGTTGTGTCACGGATGTCCGATGACGGGGATCCGGGGCATTACAGGGACTTGGAGTTTGAGGTTGGGGATGCAGTCTTTCTCAAGGTATCTTCGACCAAAGGAGTGATCAGGTTTGGTAAGGGAGGCAAGTTGGCGCCAAGGTATATTGGGCCATACAGGATTTTGGGGTGGATTGGCCAGACGACATATAGATTGGAGCTTCTGGAGGAGTTGGCACAGTTGCATGATGTGTTCCATGTGTCGTTGTTGAGAAAGTATGTGTCAGATCAGAGTCATCAGGTTGTAGAAGTGCCTGAAGGTCTACAGGTGAACTTGAGTTACAAGGAGTAGCCTGTAGAGATTGTTGATCGTAGGGAGAAAGTTCTGAGGAGCATGGTGATACCTATGGTCAAGGTGTTGTGGAGGAACCAGCCGTTCGAGGAGACAACTTAGGAGCCGGAGGATCGCATGCAGAATAAATTTTGTCACGCCGCGCTTTCCAAAAACACGGAATACGAGTGCGTGGCGAAGCTCAACGAATAATTTTAACATCATCCAAAAGCTGTAGGATCGACTCAGCATCACAACAAGAATATAACAAGATATATATATACCACCAAGTATGCATGAATAATTTATTAAGCAACAGAAAACAATTGAAAATAAATAATAATATCCAAATAGTTTTCAAGTCTGGATCAAATTTAAAACTCGGGAACATAAGCCCGTTACAAGTTTCATACAGCAGAAGAAATAAATAACTTAAGGAAAAGAAATATTTAAACAAGTTTGTGCTCCAAGCGAAGCCTAAAATGTCTGCTCACCCATTTCCAGTAGGCAACTCGTCTCCAAAGTCTGTTTAATAATTATAAAAGGGAAAATAGAAAAAATAAGAGAAAATATCCTTAGTTCAAGTTAGGACCACAAATAGTCGTACAAGAAACATGGAACAAAATTTGGAATCAAGAATATAATAGGGATGCAACAAGTAGTGGGAATTCCAGAACTAACTAGCAAGAAGGACAACTCAAGAGATCAGGTTGGGTAACGAATACTAATAGTAGATCAAGTGACTAGTGACATATAAGAGTATCCAACATCAAGTGACAGCTATCAGGTATAGTCAAGTAACAAGTCTCAAGTCTAGTGTCAAGTATCAAGTCTCAAGTCTAGTGTCAAGTTGTCAAGTACAAGTATTAAGTTGCAAGTGTCAAGCATTATATTTAAATATTAAGTAAGCATGTATCAAGTTCTAGTTTCATATATCAAGTCTTGTGGTTATTACTATCTAGGTAGCACCTCATGCATCCATCTTTTTACTACATGGTTGCTACATATAAATCAGTTACGTTTAGACCTAGTTTTGGAGTGTATAGGGCGGTGTACTTAGGTATCAAGTATCAAGCAGGCACGTTCATGAATACGAAAATAAATAACAGGTTCACGAAGCAAGTTCGTGAATACTAACAGGTTCAAGACCCACACATTGGGTTCATGAAAACAACAGGTTCATGAGCCAAGTAAATATCTCCATGAATACATCAAGGTGCAACAGGTTCATGAACCGAGTACTGGGAAACACGGGCCCCCTTCCGAGTACACTTACCTATATTGTCCACTACTATGGTCTTTCCATTAAACCCCGGTTTGTTATTTATTATTATTATTAACCAAGTATGAAAATGTGCGAAACAAGTCAAGTAAACATAATCATGAACATGGAACAAGTCTAGGCTAGATAGGATACAAGTTCGAGGGTCTAAACAAATTAAAATATCAAGAACAACGAAAATCTCAAATCTGGACAGCATGAGGTTGCTGCACCAAACTACGATTCCCGTTGCTACAAGATAGCAAAGTAGATCCGTCAGAAGATCTAGAAACTAGACTCCTGTCTGATTCCAATGCATATAATTAAGGTAGATAAAAGATTGTGGTGACATGTGTCAAAACAGCGAATTATACATCTATTGTGTTCAGACAGAATTTGTGATTATGAGTTTATACATGTGAAACAGGGTTGAAACATTTCTAATTAATTCTCAGAAAATTCGAGAAGGTTCTCTAGGGTGTCCAGCAACAGCATGTAAAATTTCAAGGCAACTACTTAATAGTAGCATAGTTAAAATAATTTGTAAACTAAAGAAGTGCAGTAGTTTTGTGAATCTGCGACTACCGACACAGTCGTAGTAAAACTGTAATATCTCGTAGACCGTAACTCGTAATTCGAAAATTCCGGAAGCTATCGACATCTAGACATCTAGAGCTACATTTACTATTCAGGGCTCAGGTTCATATTCTGATTTTAAAGTGGTCAAAATAGTAAGTAAATTTCAGGAGAGCAACAAGTGTGAACGTCTTTCATGTATAAGTTGCATGATAATTGGTTGTTATGAGTCTAGATTAATGTGTGATACAAATGCAGGTGTAGTGGTTATCAAATCAGCAAGCAACATCTATTTCTCAACTCAAATGGGTGCAAGACCATAACATACAAGATACAACAAGCATCTACAAATCTAAGGTTTCTTAATTTCATGTGTTCATGTGATTAGGAGATAAAATGAGTCCAAATAATTGTAAATATAACAACGAAGGTGTTGTGACTCTTAAGATTTAGGGATCGACAGTAAAATATTCAAGATCAATAAATGATAAGACAAGATGGAGTCACAACTACAACCTATTTGCGGTATTTTCAATTAAATGCTTGTACTAGGTCAATAAATTGTACAAGGAGAATACTTGCCTTTAGGACGACGATTAGATCCGATAATTTGAGAATAATGGGGTTGGAAATCCGATGCAAAATCTTCCAAAAGCACGTGCGAAGACCATGCGAAGAAACCGACAGTAACTAAGAGAAACCCCACACCGGATCTGCCCAGAACAGCAAACAACAAACTCGATCTGATGCGGCCGAACACGGAACACCAGATCTCACCAATGAGATCTATTCCACACACCGGCTCCATGCCCAAACATGCAACGGCAATTTCGGATTTGCTGTAGGTGAACAGCAAACACCGATCTGATCAGACAGATGGACTCGGATCTCGATGCGATCCAACGGCCGAAATTCAAAAATGCCCTTCTTCTTCTTCTTCCTTCACAGTAACGGAGTGCGAGAGAGAGAGGTGCAGCGCCGGCGGCAAGCGGCGACCGACATCGTGGCTGTGACACCGACAAAGAGGCGGCGATGACTGCGATGATGATGGCGACACCGCGGTCGGGAAGCGACGGCAACGGCGATGGGGAACGACGCCCTGTTTGGGTTCGAAAACAGGGGAGGAGAGTAATGGAAATGGGTTCCGGGTGTCGGTGGTGGCTGGCAAAGGTCGTGGGTAAGGAGGATGGTCAGGATAGGTGTAGGGAATGGAGCAACGACGATGGGTAATGGCGGAGGGAGTTTTGGTGGTGAGATGGGTTCTGGAGTTGGATTGAAGGTGAGGGAGACGACGATGGTGGAGATGGTGATCGGGGCCAAATGGGGAATGGGGGCGATGTAAAGAGGCGATGATGGGGGCAATCGGAGGTGGCAATGGGTGTGGCGACGGTGAAAGGAAAGCTGGGTGCGACGAGACGTAGGCGAAGAAGACGGAAGGGAAGAACTGTAGGCGGCGGGTTGTTTAGGTTTAAATAGTATAGGGATTTGGGTTAGGGTTAGGGTTAAGTGTTTAGGGTTAAATAGTTAGGGTTTGGGTTATTGGGTATTTGGGTAGCGGGTTTAAGTGGGATCCAACTAGAGATTTGGTCAAAATTTAATAAAAATGGGAAAAAAAGATAGATGGAATAAATAGTCCATTTTTATATGAAGAACGACACAAAAAGAGTAGAACGAACAATACAATTGAATTAGATATTGGCACCAAAAATTGAGTTGAAACCAAATAATATTTTTATTCGAACTGGAACAAAATATAGGATCTCGATTTGAATACAAAAATACCAGGAATGAAAATACAGTAGAAAAAAAAATACAGATACGGGAAATAGGAGTTACAAATCCTACCCACCTTACACAAAAATTTCGTCCTCTAAATTTGCTTATGCGGTACATAGGACAGGGGAAAACAAACTTGGGGAAGGTAACAAAGCAGTGGCAATACCAGAAAAATGAGGAAGTGGATAACAATGATGTCAAATGGAATACATGAAAGAGAATAAACAGTATCAAAAGAAACGAAATAACACAAGATAACAAATATGATAAAGGAGTAGGCAGAACTGAAATCAAGGAGAGGTAAGACAGGGAATGATTGTGTCAAATAATGAATGTGGGCATGATGGCAAAATGAAATGCAAGAAAGAAATAACCGGTATCAAAAATAAAGAATAAACAACACAAAACTTGCAAGATAACAAAACAAGGAGATGAAGAATAGATAGAGTTGGAATAGAAGAAGGGATGGACAAGGAAGAGATGAAACAAGAAATGAGTCAAGGGATGAGGACAAATACAAGGAATGGAACAAAACAAACAATACAAGGGAAGAGAAGCAACAAGAGGATCCTAGAACATGTGGCTTATGGGCCCACCACACTTCTGCTGCGACACCCTGATGGTGACGTTCCAAGCTCCAGACATGTCGTTGTAGACCAGATGACACCAGGCGATGATCCGAGTAAAAAGAGAAGAATGTGGCACCAAGATCAAAGAGAATATGGGCTCCAAATTGAGATAAGCAATAGTGCAAAATGAATATAAAGCTTTAGCTTCAATAAAAAAAAAGATATAATATAGATCAAAACTAATGGCTTTAACAGAAATAATAACAACAACAAATATCAATGATAATAATATCAATAGTAATGGAATAATAATAACAATAATGAAAACTAATAATAACAATGATAATAATAAAATTTGTAATAATAATAACAAAATAATAACAATAACAATAATAATAACAGAAATCAAAATCATCATAATCATACAGGTAATAATAATAATATAATAAAATAAAAATATCAAAAATAATGACAAAACATGTACGGCAGTATTGGATTTAACATATTCATGAAAATAATGCAGTAATAATAGAAATACTAATAGCATTAAAAATAATAACAATAATAATAAAAATAATAGCAATAATAGTGATAATATCAACAATAATAATAGCAAAAATAATAACAACAATAATAATAACAGCAAAAGTAATAACAATAATAATAACAACACCAATAATAATAATAACGAACACAATAGCAATAATAATAATAATAGTATCAATAATAATAAAATGACAATAACAATAATAGAAGTAATAACAATAAAGATAATAAACACAATAATAATAACAGCAATAGAAATAATAATAATGATAACAATACCAAAATAATAACGAAAATAATAGCAATAATAATAATAATAGCAATAATAATCTTATACACAAAATAGAGTAAAATCAACTATACGAGTTCGAATTTTATGGAAACATAAAGTGTAACAGTATAAACAAGATGTCATAAAGGAAATATTTCTTTACCCTTAGTTTCATTATATAAGTAAAAATTGTCTTGAAATATTAATTAGTATATAGGTAGAAAATCTTGCTTCCTTAACATCAAGTTGCTTGTTTGCCTTCACGACATCAGGTTGCAGGTTGCCGTTTGAGTATTCGGTTGCACATTTTGCCTCTCCGATATCCAGTTGCAATTTGCCTCCATTGATATCGAGTTGCATATTTGCATCTCGACATTAGGTTGCACCGAAATGGTGAAATTTATATAAAATTGAGCATGCTCAGGCTCAAAACAAATTAATAATAATAATAATAGTAACGATAAAAATAATACTACCAATAACAATAATAATAACAAAATATCGATACTAATAACAATAAGAATAACAATGATAAGAACAATGATCATAACAATAATAATAACAGTAATCGCAAAATGAATGATAATAATAATAACAATAATAATGTTGGATCCTGTAGGCGAGACAACAAACACTAAAGGCGGGGGGTGAATAATGTTTATAAAAATTAAATTGCGGAATAGAGATTTTTCTTCTGTACAGTCGACTTAAGGAATAAACCAGTCGACTGAATTAACAAAATGAAAAAGTAATTTAAACAAGTCTGTGCAATCGACTTAGAGTTGGAACAGTCGACTTAACAACCAGAAAACTATCAGAGTATACGAGTCTGACCAGTCGACTTATCAAGTACTCAGTTGACTGTCCAGACAAGTTTTACAGAAACAACACAAACTGAGAAAATATAAATGCAAGTTAGAGAGATACAGCCACAGAGTGCACACGATGTATCCTGGTTCAGTCCTCCCGACCTACATCCAGTCCCCAAGCAACCCACTTGAGATTTCCACTATTCTTGAAAAAGTTTACAAGAATACCCTACGGCGTTCAGACAACAACCTTGTCTAACCCGTAGTCCTTTCTCTCAACCAGAGAAAGCAACCCACTCTTCCACCAAGAGTGACAATCCTGACGCTACACCCTAGAGTCCTACTCTCCAACTGAGAGGAAAAGAAAACAATAAAAATTGTTTACAATCAACCTATAGCCTTGTTTATGATTGTGATATAGTACGTGGCTAAATGGTTGACTTCTATATTCAGTCCAAAATGAAATCAAATGTTATACTGGACTGAAGACAGAGAACCAAGTCTTAGTGAGTTGAAAGCTTTTGTCTCTTGAAAAATGTAAAAACTTAAGATCTCAAAGAAAATGCTTGGAGTATTAGTGTCTTAACAGTGGATTTTAACCTCTATTTATAGAGATAGATTCACTGGACGTTGGGAATCAGTTGTTCAACTATCAACCAACGGATCTACAAAAGATTTGAATTTGAAAAACGATTTTAAAAACAGAAAACTGTCAAACGCACTTGAACAGTCGACGGGATTTCCAGGATGAGTCGACTGGTTAGAGTTTGAATAAGATTAAGGCAGTTTTGTACCAGCTCAGTCGACTGGAGCAAGTAGCAGTCGACTGGTACGCAACCGCTGATCTAGTTCAAGCTGTTTTGACTTTTGGTTTTGAAAAATCACACATTTGAAAGAGTTATATGTGAGTTTATGTGTGTGTGACAAGGTTGTACATCATTCTAAGACTCAAATAAAGCAAAATATTACATTTGTTTACTAGACATAAAAATATGACACTTGAAGCATAGGTCTTGACTTGAGTCGTGAGTGAAGCCGTTGTCTTTATCCAGAGCGTGTGCTTGTTCATTTATTCAGCTGTATAGTAATGAGGCTTTTGTGTATTCAACCTGCAATTATATAGTATAGCACAGATACATGTTGTAGTGTGTCGTAATCATCAAAATCAAGAATCAACATTCTCCCCCTTTTTGATGATGACAACACAATAGCTGATAATAACAAAAATAATACAAGCATACAATCATTGATATGCTCCCCTATTAAAAGCACATAATGCATACATATTGCATATATACACAACATATACAACAGGAGGTTTGTTTTCATAAATCATCACAAAAAAGCAATTAAAAGTCTCTATCAGTCGACTTACCAAGTTATCAGTTGACATAACAGAACTAAAAAAAAATTTACACATCATACCAATAGGAGGTTTTTCTCCCACTTTGTCATCAACAAAAACATAAGAGAACAAGTAACAATGTAAATAACGAAATAACTTTGTCTTACATAAATAACGAAGTCTTACAAAATTAACAACAAATAAGAAAGCAAGAAAGAAAATACATAGTAAAGAGAAAAAAAAAATTAAAAAATCAGCAATCTTCATCGTCTGTGTCGTCAGCAACATTTTGAGACGGAGGTGGAAATTGAGTAGAAAAAGATGAGTCAGATTGAAGATTTTGGAGTCAAGGGAATCAGTATGGGAAGCAAGAGTGTCTTGACGATCCATTAGATAGTTAACACAATGATATAGACTACGTGGATCATCAAAATCAGCACGAGGACGAGAAGAACTAGAGGATGAAGATGGTCTAGGAAAAGTGGCTAGAGGAACCTGAGTGTGGGGAGGAGACCTAGGGAAAGTTCTAGACGGAGGGTCAATAATATTCATACGTGCTAAACTGGCACGATCGAAGCACTCATAATGCTTAACAACATTGGTCTCGGAGTCGAGATCAATATCATAAGCAAGGAAGACACAAGTGAGGAGACCACCAAAAGGCAAAAAGTGAGTATGAGACTTGTGGAGTCTTGAAAAGATGACACGACCCCAATTGATATTTATTCTACCAAAAATTGCATAAATTGCTTGTTGCAATTCCATAGAATACTGATCAAAGCTCCCTGTTTTGGGAAGAATATTATATGATAGTATTCTTGCAACTAGTTTTGCAATAGGTGTGATAGATTTACTAGACATGGGGGGTGCATGATTTGGCAAAAAGATTTTAGACAGGATAGATGCATCATCTAAAATGATCTCACCTAAATCAAGTCCCTCATCATCAATACCCATAACAAGATTAATTCTCTCGGATGTGAGTTTAATCATCTTATTTTTGACCGAAGAATAAACAACAATTTCTCCATCATCCGTTTGAACTACTCTCATATTGGTATAAAAAAGATAGATGAGTTGTGGGTAATAGTCGGGTTGATTTTCCAAGGATAAAAACTCATATGGACTACAATATTGAAAAAGAGAAATAAGATTGAACCTATCTAAATCATTGAAGTTGACAAATTTACCCCGGAAAAATTGCAATGTTACAAATAAGATACCACTTTTCTAAGAGATTAGGACTCCTAAGATACTGAGAATAGTCTTTTGATGAAGAACTATCATCAACATGAGATGTCTTAGATCGTTTCGGAGCCATTAAGAAATTTAAGGGAATCAAACAAAGAGAAGTGAGATTTAAAAAGATTATACCAACAAGGAGAATGGAATCAAACAGCAAAGGGAGCGGAAATCAGCAGCTCCAAACAGAAGATTCGGCAGTCGACTTCTAGATCTATCTCTTTTCTCCTTAGGGTTTTAGATCTGGAATTGGGGTAAAAGTGAAAGTGAAGAATTGAGGCAGTGAAGAGGGCTTTTAACTGAAGCCAATGGCTGAGATTGAATAGAATCGAGATCAACGGCTCACAAAGAAGTCACGGGTGAATCGAAGGATAAAAATTTGTCTCAAAAACTGTGCGACGATCCGAAGTTGAAGACATACTGATTCGCGACAGTCGACTGGTATTCAGAGACAGTCGACTTAGTCGAGAGAAAAATAAGCAATTATAACAACTGATCAGTCGACTTGGTGAAATGTCAGTCGACTGGTCAGAGAAAAAAATAAGTATATACATAAAAAATACGGGACATTCGACTTCGTGAAAACGCAGTCGACTTAACAGAAATATTTTCAACAAATATCAAGAAACTTACATATCCCTAGTTCTCTTCTTAAAGAAATAAAAGTATCTTCTTTAAGGGGTTTTGTAAAGATATCAGCTACTTGTTTATCAGTAGAGATAAAGTCTAAAGATATGTCTCCTTTTAAAACATGATCACGTAGAAAATGATGTCGAATATCAATATGTTTCGTACGTGAATATTGAACCGGATTTTTAGATAATTAATTGCACTGGTATTATCACACATTATTGAAGGTTTTTCAAAAGAAACACCATAATCTAATAAGGTTTGTTTCATCCACAAAATTTGTGCATATGCCAAACTTGCAGCGATATATTCAGCTTCTGTAGTAGATAGGGATACTGAATTTTGCTTTTTACTGCACCAAGAAACTAGTGAATGTCCCAAAAAGTGACATGTCCCACTAGTGCTCTTGCGATCAGTTTTACTACCAGCAAAATCTGCATCACTATACGACAAAAGTTGGAAATTATCGGTGCGTGGATAAAATAAACCATAATCAGATGTGCCTTTAATATATCTTAAAATTCGTTTCACAGCTTTTAAATGAGATTCTTTAGGACTAGACTGATATCTAGCACACAAATATACACTGAACATAATATCTGGTCTACTAGCGGTAATATATAAGAGTGAACCAATCATACCTCGATAGAGTTTCTGATCGACACTCTTACCTAATATATCTTTGTCAAGGATAGTAGTAGTAGCCATAGGTATGGATTTACTACTTGTACTATCCATGTTAAACTGTTTGAGTAATTCCTTTGCATATTTTTCTTGATTAATAAATATGCCATTTGAAGACTGTTTAATTTGTAGTCCAAGGAAATAATTGAGTTCACCCATGTGACTCATCTCAAACTCGTTTTTCATGGTGTTAGCAAACTCTTGACATAGATTATTATTAGTAGAACCAAAAATTATATCAACATATATTTGTATGATTAAAATATCATTCTTAATTCTCTTGATAAACAAGGTAGTATCTACTTTACCTATCTCAAACCCTGTTTCTAAAAGAAAAGTTTTCAAGCGATCATACCAAGCACGTGGTGCTTGTTTAAGACCGTATAAAACCTTTTTCAATTTAAAAACATGGTTTGGTAATTGTTCATGTTCAAAATCTGGTGGTTGTTTACGATAAACATTCTCTTTAATAAACCCATTAAGAAAAGCACTTTTAACATCCATTTGATAAAGTATAAAATTCATGAAACAAGCAAAAGATAATAAAATACGGATTGATTCTAATCTAGCAACAAGAGCATATGTTTCATCAAAATCTATGCCTTCTTCTTGATTATATCTTTGAGCAACTAGTCTAGCTTTGTTCCTAACAACTTGTCCTGATTCATCTAACTTACTTTTAAATACCCATTTGGTACTAATAATAGTATGATCAGGAGGTCGTGGAACTAAATTCCATACATCATTCCTTATGAATTGGTTTAACTCATCTTGCATGGCATTCATCCAAAATTCATTCTCACATGCTTCTTGTATATTTTTCAGTTCAAAATCCGACAAAAAGGCCGTATGAGATATCATATTAATATGTGATCGTGTCTGAATACCATGGGAGATGTCACCAATTATTAAGTCATGAGGATGATCTCTAACTTCAACAAAAGATTTTGGTAAAGTTGAAGATATCACAATACGATCAGTCGACTTGATAAGTTTCTCAGTCGACTGGTTTACATCAGTCGACTTGTTTACATCAGTCGACTTGATATCCTTATCGGTCGACTTATCTACGAGACTAGTTTGTTCTAAAGATGTAATTACTTTATTTAAAGGTGATGAATCAGTTTCATCATCTTTAATTAAATTTGATGAAGACAGAGATTTATCGAATGTAACATGCATTGATTCTTCAATGGTCATTGTTGACTTGTTGAAAATTCTATATGCTTTACTCCTATTTGAGTATCCTATAAAGATACCCTCATTAGATCTAGGATCAAATTTATCCAAATTATCTTTAGTGTTCAGAATAAAACACTTACAACCAAATGTCTTAAAATAAGAGACTTTGGGAATTTTGTTAAAAAATAACTCATAACAAGTCTTCTTTAGCTTAGATCTTATTAGAATCCTGTTTAAAACATAACAAGCTGTAGCAACGGCTTCAGCCCAAAAATACTTAGGTAAATTGCTTTCAACAAGTATGGTACGTACGCATTCTTGCAAAGTCCTATTTTTCCTTTCAACCACTCCATTTTGTGGTGAAGCTCTAGGAAATGCAAATGAATGTGTTATACCATTCTTGTTGCAATATTCTGTAAACGTTTCATTTTCAAATTCTCCACCATGATCACTTCTAATAGTGACTATGGTTAGAGATCTTTGGTTTTGAATTCGTTTACAAAAAATTGCAAATTCATCAAAAGCATCATTTTTATGTTTTAAAAAGAATGTCCAAGTGAATCGTGAAAAATCATCTACTAAAACAAATACATATCTACTTTTATTTAAAGAAGCAACTCTAGTAGGGCCAAATAAATCCATATGAATTAACTCAAGTGGCCTACTAGTAAAGATTACTTCTTTTGTTTTAAAAGTGGATTTGATTTGTTTTCCTAGTTGACATGCATCACATAACTTATCCTTTTTAAAGGATAGTTTTGGCAGTCCTTTAACTAGGTTATACTTAGATATTTTAGAGAGATTTTTCATATTCACATGACCAAATCGTCTATGCCAAAGCCAAGAATCATTATTAGAAGCTATTAAACAAAAATCATTTGAAAACTTATTTGTATTCAAACATAATTCATAAATGTTGTTTTTGCGGAAACCTTGAAAAATAATGTTTTGCATAGTAGAATCATAAATTAAGCAAGTATCTTTTTCAAATACAATTTTATAACCTTTATCACATAGTTGACTAATACTTAACAAATTATGTTTTATTCCACTAACTAACAAAACATTTTCTATAATAGGATTAGTATTTTTACCAACCATGCCGATTCCTATGACTTTTCCTTTGTTGTTATCACCAAAGGTAACTGTTCCTCCACCGATGCTTTGTATGGTGGATAGGAGATTGGCATGACCAGTCATATGCTTTGAACACCCACTGTCAAGTATCCAACGATCTTTCTTTGGTACCTATAAGATATTCAATGTGAATATGGTACCCTTTTCATTGGGTCCAAAAACATATAGTTTGGGGGAAACCAAACCCATAATGAGTTTGATTTTCCTCCATAAGCAGGAATAAAATTAACAGAATTACATACATTTAACATATATGAACTGATATACGCAGTTCTATCATTCAAATTCAAGTTAACTGGAACCCATACAAGTTTGTTCTATCCAGTCGACTTTATAGCATCCTTCAGTCGACTTCTACTGTAAGTCAGTCAACTGGATGATGATGTAGGTCGACTTATATGAGGTTTTGGTCTTATTGAATAAGACTCATTTCCTCTGGACAGACGACTGGTAGATGGATTCAGTCGACTTGACTGAACTTTAGACTTGCTTTTATCACTAAAAATTATAAGCTTAGGCTTTTCAAAGAATTCAACCGTGTGTCAAATTCAACAACCGCACATCAACAATAATATTGAAATATTAACAACACTAGAATAAATAGTAATGCAAGACAAGATATAGCTTGGGCCCATGATTTTTATGGAAGCAATTTAATATTGACAATAATAATAAAATAATGAAAACAACGATAAGAATATCAATTGTAGTAACAACAATAATAATACTAGTAATGATAATGAAAATAATATCAATAATAATAATAGTAGTAATAATAGCATTATATAACAAAATAAGGATTTGTCTTATCAAAATAATCCAGTAGAAATATATAGTCGATCAAAAATGAAAAGTGAAGTTAAAATACACCATTGTTCGGAATAACAAAATCTTTGTTGAGAAACATTTTTATAGAAGATCGAAAATAAATATAATAATTAATAATCGAAATATAGGAAGTATTCGAAAAAATAATCATAAAGAGAAAAAATAGGTAGGAGAAAAACGAAGCTACACCCAATAAAGAGTTAAAGAGGAGGATGACTAGAAGGGTCAAAAGAAAATTAAGGAATTGAATATGAAGGAAGAAGGACGAGGGGCAAGATCGGAATTGAAGAGAAAATAGCATGGAAGAAATAACCAACATGATTCTCAATATGAATCAACAAACAAAAATGAATGCAAGGCAGGGAAAGCAATGAATGACACACGAGCTGAAATAAGAAGAGATCAACGAGGCAAGCAGAAAATAGGAGATTGCTTGCACCGGAATCAAAGAATATGGCTATGGAAAGAATAAATTTGTACCCAATAAGGAATCAACAAATCAGGATGACTGTAAGAGATGGAAGGAAGCAATGAATCAAAAAATTGAATATGAAAGGATCAAAATGAATGGGATAAGACTACTGTCCAGATCGAGTTGATTATCAAATTATTCATGTAATTGCATGACCTGTTTAATGTTGAGTAAATCCTGACTAAGTCAAACATGTCTAATGTATTTATCAAACTAACACATTAGCCAAACTTGAGCTCTGATACCACTAAAAACCTTGTCACGCACCGCTTCCCAAAAACACGGAATATGAGTGCATGACGAAGCTCAGCGAATAATTTTAACATCATCCATAAGCTGTAGGATCGACTCAGCATCACAACAAGAATATAACAAGATATATAGATATCACCAAGCATGCATGAATAATTTATTAAGTAACAGAAAACAATTGAAAAAAAATAATAATATCCAAATAGTTTTCAAGTCTAGATCAAATGTAAAACTTGGGAACATAAGCCCGTTACAAGTTTCATACAGCAGAAGAAATAAATAACTTAAGAAAAACAAAAATTTAAATAAGTCTGTGCTCCAAGCAAAGCCTAAAATGTGTGCTCACCCATTTCCAGTAGGAAACTCGTCTCCAAAATCTGTTTAATAATCATAAAAGGGAAAATTAGGGAAAACAAGAGAAAATTCCCTTAGTGCAAGTTAGCGCCACAAATAGTAAAAACGAGTATAAGAAACATGGAACAAAATTTGGAATCAAGAATATAATAGGGATGCAACAAGTAGTGGGAATTCCAGAACTAACTATCAAGAAGGACAACTCAAGAAATCAGGTTGGGTAACAAATACTAATATTAGATCATGTGACTAGTGACATATAAGAGTATCCAATATCAAGTGACAGCTATCAAGTATAAGTGTTAAGTAACAAGTCTCAAGTCTAGTGTCAAGTTACCAAGTACAAGTATCAAGTTGCAAGTGTCAAGCTTTATATTCAAGTATCAAGTCTCATGTATCATGTCATCAAGTATCAAGTAAGCATGTATCAAGTTCAAGTTTCATGTATCAAGTCTTGTGATTATTACTATCTGCGTAGCACCTCATGCATCCATCTTTTTACTACATGGTTGCTACATACAAATCAGTTACGTTTAGGCCTAGTTGTGGAGGCTATAGGGCGGTGTACTCAGATATCAAGTATCAAGCAGGCACAGTTCATGAATACGAAAATAAATAACAGGTTCACGAAGCAAGTTCGTGAATACTAATAGGTTCAAGACCCACATAGTGGGTTCATAAAAACAACAGGTTCATGAGCCAAGTAACTATATCCATGAATACATCAAGGTGCAACAGGTTCATAAACCGAGTACTGGGAAACACGGGCCCCCTTCCGAGTACACTTATCTATATTGTCCACTACTATGTTCATTCCATTAAACCCCGGCTTGTTATTTATTATTATTATTATTAACCAAGCATCAAAATGTGCAAAATAATTCAAGTAAACATAATCATGAATATGGAACAATTCTAAGCTAGATAGGATACAAGTTCGAGGGTCTAAACAACTTAAAATATCAAGAACAACGAAAATCTCAAATCTGGACAGCATAGGTTGCTGCACCAAAACTGCGATTCCCGTTGCTACAAGATAGCAAAGTGGATTCGTCAGAAGATCTAGAAACTAGACTCCTGTCCGGTTCCAACGCATATAATTAAGGTACATAAAAAATTGTGGTAACATGTGTCAAAACAGCGAATTATACAGCTATTGTGTTCAGGCAGAATTTGTGATTATGAGTTTATACATGTGAAACAGGGTTGAAACATTTCTAATTAATTCTGAGAAAATTTGGGAAGGTTCTCTAGGGTGTCCAGCAACAGCATGTAAAATTTCAAGGCAACTACATAATGGTAGCATAGTTAAAATAATTTGTAAACTAAAGAAGTGCAGCAGTTTTGTGAATCTGCGACTACCGACACAGTACTAGTAAAACTGCAATATCTCCTAGACAGTAACTCGGAATTCGAAAACTCTGGATGCTATCGATATCTAGACATCTAGAGCTACATTTACTGTTCAGGGATCAGGTTCAGATTCTGATTTTAAAGGGGTCAAAACAGCAAGTAAAGTTCAGGACAGCAACAAGTGTGAACGTCTTTCATGTATAAGTTGCATGATAATTGGTTGTTATGAGTCTAGATTAATGTGTGAGACAAATGCGGGTGTAGTGGTTATCAAATCAGCAAGCAACATCTATTTCTTAACTCAAATGGGTGCAAGATCATCACATACAAGATACAACACAAATCTACAAATCTAAGGTTTCTTAATTTCATGTGTTCATGTGATTAGGAGATAAAATGAGTCCAAATAATTCTAAATATAACAACGAAGGTGTTGTGACTCTTAAGATTTAGAGATTGACAGTAAAATATTCAAGATCAACAAATGATAAGACAAGAAGGAGTCACAACTACAACCTATTTGCGGTATTTTCAATTAAATGCTTGTACTAGGTCAATAAATTGTACTAGGAGAATACTTACCTTTAGGACGACGATTAGATCTGATAATTTGAGAGTAATGGGGTCGAAAATCCCGGGCAAAATCTTCTAAAAGCACGTGCGAAGACCGTGTGAAAAACCAAAAGTAACTAAGAGAAACCCCACACCGGATCTGCCCAGAACAGCAAACACCAAACCCGATCTGATACGGCCGAACACGGAACACCAGATCTCACCAATGAGATCTCTCCCGCACACCGGATCCACACACAAACACGCAACGGCAATTTCGGATCTGCTGTAGGCGAACAGCAAACACCGATCTGATCAGACAGATGGGCTCGGATCTCGATGCGATCCAATTGCCAAAATTAAAAAATGCCCTTCTTCTTCTTCTTCCTTCACAACAATAGAGCGCCAGAAAGAGAGGTGCAGCATCGACGGCAGGCAGCGACCGGCGTCGTGGCTGCGACACCCACGAAGAGGCGGTGACGACTGCGACGATGATGGCGACACCACGGTCGGGAAGCGACGGCAACGGCGATGGGGATCGATGCCCTGTTTGGGTTCGAAAACAGGGGAGGAGAGCGATGGAAATGGGTTCGGGGTGTTGGCGGTGGCTGGCAGACGTCGTGGGTGAGGAGGATGGTGAGGATGGGTATAGGATATTGAGCGACGACGATGGGTAATAGCGGAGGGAGTTTTGGTGGTGAGATGGGTTCAGGAGTTGGATTGAAGGTGAGGGAGACGACAATGGTGGAGATGGTGATCGTGGCAGAATGGGGAATGGGGGCGACGTCAAGCGGCGATGATGGGGGCAATCGGAGGTGGCAATGAGAGTGGCGACGGTGAAGGGAAAGCTGGGTGCGACGAGACGTAGGGGAAGAAGACGGAAGGGAAGAACTGTAGGCTGTGGGTTGTTTAGGTTTAAACAGTATAGGGATTAGGGTTAGGGTTAGGGTTAAGTGTTTAGGGTTAAATAGTTAGGATTTGGGTTATTGGGTATTTGGGTAGCGGGTTTGAGTGGGATCCAACTAGATATTTGGTCAAAATTTAATAAAAATAGGGAAAAAAAAGATAGATGGAATAAATAGTTCATTTCTACATGAAGAACGACACAAAAAGAGTAGAACGAGCAATACAATTGAATTAGATATTAGCACCAAAAATTGAGTTGAAACCAAAGAATATTTTTATTCGAACTGGAACAAAATATAGGATCTCAATTTGAATACAAAAATACCAGAAATGAAAATACAGTAGAAAAAAAAATACAGATACGGGAAATAGGAGTTACAATTTTCCTGAGCTTTTTGTATGACTGTATTCTTTTGTATGATTGTACTCTTGGAGTTGAGTTATATTTCGTTTTTTAGATTATGTTCTCTTGTGTAATTGTATTTCTGAAGCTATGTTTCCATTTCTGAGATTTCAATTCCTTTTGCTTATTTTTTGTTTGAACCCTATTAGTATTAGTTCTAAGGACAGAACTGTTCTAAGGAGAGAGTGATGTAATACTCCAGATTCTTAAATAATGCTTTTAGGATTAATAAATTAATTAAAATGATTTTTGGTGATTTAATAAATATTTTTCTGAAATTTACCTATTTATACGTGCAAAACATGTGAAAACATTTTCTTGGGAAGTTCAAAGTCAAAAATTATTTTGGGAAAATTCATTATTTATTATTAGATATTCTTTGTGAATTTTTGGGATTTTTTTGATAATTATTGGACCTATTTGCAAATATTACAAAAAGATGGACTTTTGTGCAAAATTACCACTTGGAGTGAAAACTCAAGATTTTTCGGATTTTTGGGCTTGGCATGATGCCTAGTTAACTCAGAGATAAAGAGTTTACTTTTTGTTTTAATAAATTTAATTTATTTTGCAAGTTTTGATAAAGAATGTTATTTTGGCAAAATTGCCACTTAGAGGGGCAAAAGTGCAATTTTGTTTTTCTGGGTTTTCAAAACAGTGCGGCTGAGACTAGAGGGGTTATTTTTTTTTTAAAATCTCAATTAAGATGGTTTTATTTAATTTCCAAGTATAAGGATCGATATATGTAAAGATATATTTAAAAGAGGTATTTTACAAATATATTAAAAAACCCTAGATACCCTCAATTCCGGTCTATATAGGGTGGAGTGCAACCATCTCTTTGCTGTACAACACAAAGAGTTTTCATTATTATTACTTTCTTGGAGTTTTAAAGTGAGGATCTTGGTTCTCTTGCGAAATGAGGGATTCATCTTATTTCTTTATTATCTTCGGTTGATTCTTCAATAAGGTGAGTGACATATATTTGTTTTCTTATTGTTCTAAGCATGTTGTATGTGATGATTTATCTATTAGAAAGCATGTTAGATGATTGTATGTAGATATGATGAATTGTTGATGAGTAGATGAACAAAAATTGAATCATTTTCATGAAACTACACTATTGTTGCTTGAAACCCTAATTTGATGACTTGAGAATTGTTAAAAATCTAATAGAAATCATGGGTATATTGTTTTCATTCACATTGTTGTTGATTTGAATGTATATGTTATGAAATTATATGATGATATTGCATGAAAGAAAATAAAACTTCCTTTTTACTAGGTATATTAAGTAATTGCTCTGTTTGGAGGGTTTGATGAGAAAAAACTTAATTATATACATGCATTAATTGTAGATATTCATGAAAAACTGATGTTAATAATTGTGTATGTGTTTGATGAGTACAAGAGTGGTTTTTGAATTTAAAAAGAATCAAGTTTTGAAAGATGAAGTGGGTTTTGCTCGGGTCTGATTGTGTACAGACCAAAAGTTGGATTTTGTGTGTTTTGAAAAGTTTTCGATTGAATCTGGCTTTGTTTCATATTGATATTGTTTAAACGTTATACTACTTCTTATTGATAAAATTTGATGCTTTAACTGATGCAAAAACACACTCATATACCCATTTATGTATCTATATTAACTATTTTGAAGATTTCGATGAAAATTGCTCTTTTATGGATTTGATATGGTTTTGATTTGTTTTATAAACTCCTATATGTTATACAAGTTATATTTGATCATCTCAGGAAGTTTAATTTTAGTTTTACAAAGTTTTATCGTTGTATCAGTTTAAAACTTGCACAGATTTTCAAACTGCAACCTGCTATAGTTGACAGTCGACAGTCAACTGGTCTGTTACTGAATTTTCAGATTTTGTTTGCAATAATAGTCGACTGCTTCGTCTTTGAACTAAAGTCGACTGTCGATTTTCTTAAATTTTTTATTTTCCCAGGACAGTCCACTGAACATGCTCAATAGTCGACTCCCACTGTCCTAACTGATGGTTTTCTTGATTTTTGGATTTTCGCAGAACAGTCGACCGTCCATTTGCGACAGTCGACTGTCATTGCTCTGGCTGATGGATTTCTTAAAGTTTTCTGATGTTTTCTTTAAACGGTTATTTCTTTGATATTATGGATTATTAATCTACTGTTTTAGATGATGTTTTGTTACAAATTAGAGTATTTTACAAAGAGTTGTATTTTGTTTATAATAGACTTCTAACTTGTATTTCTATAACTTCATATAGTAACATATATATTTCATTAATGAAATTGATGTTTTGTGATATTCTACGACTTCAAAATATGGTTTTCTGTTATTGAATGAATTTAATATTTTATTTGAATTCTAGAATTTTATGAATACAATATATATATTTGGATTTTGTTGATTTAAGAAGTTTCTTCATATAATCATTTTGATGATGGATTTATGAGTTTTATTGGAAGTTTTGGTATTGATGGTTGAGTTATGAGCCTTTAGAGATTGAGTGGGGCCTTAGCTACCGGCAGTTGAGATTTTAGTTATTGTTCAGTTGAGTTAAGCCCGGTCGGGTACACCAACTCTAAGAGATTCAAAATCTAATAAATAATTAATTAACTTAACAAGATAAGGACATGCAATAGATGGTGATATGATGAAATGAGTGCAAACGTGAGTTATGGACTCGAGGATGATCTAAGGATTCCAGGACGATGGTCATATGGCCACAGTCCACAGAGTGGGATTGATCTCCAGTATTTCGAGGATGAGAGCCACTCTCATGGGATGTTTGTGCAATGAGGGTTCCAGGATGATCTACAGAGTGAGGCAATCTTCAGTTTTCAGGACGATAGATGTAAGGGCTACAGAATGATCTACGGAGTAGGATTGGCCTCCAGTATTCCGAGAGCAAGAACCGATACTAGCATAATATCTCAATCTCGTAGTAGTCATTGTAGTAGGATTAGTTGCATAGCGGGGGATTTAACCCTATCAAGTGGAGAACGTTAAGGACTTGCACCGGACCTATGTAGAGTGGGATGCATAGAATCTAACAAGTATGCATTAGAGAGTCAGCATATAGCCTTGGTGTTTTCTTGACTTGGTTTTATGCATGTTGTTTCTTGTTTTCTACACCCGACACTTAGCCTAGTTTCACTTGATGTTTTCATGTTTTATTTACTGTTATTTCTTATTACTTTTTTCTTGCTGTTGGTACATGTTGTTTATGATTCTATGTCTTATGTTTTATTTATGTTGCAATTATTTTTATGTCACACCGTTATGGCTGACCCCTGTAGTTTTGGGGGTTAGGGTTATTTCTAGCCTCATGTTTTACAGGTGGGTACCTATAGCTTCGGGATTGGGATGCTTGAGTTAGAATGGTATTATGGCTTATGTAAATTGCAAAAGAATGTGTTGTAAAATAAAGAATTTGTAATTCAAGGTGTTTGTTTTCCGCTGTGCTTTGTAAAGAATTAATGTAATAAAAGTTGAAAATTTTATCTATGTTTTGGCTATGTTTACTATTAAAATTAAGGTTGATGCTGGGAATTGTGCCACGTATTTCGGAGATATCATATTGAAAATTCGGGGCGCTACAGGGTCAGTGGCCCCTTGGAGAACGGTTGCGCTCCATGTCGTTTTGATGTGAGGAGTGGTGGCTATGGCTCGGACCGCGGTCGGACAGTTCCTTGCTCCTGGAGTGGCTGAGGTGGTTGTTTATGACGTTCCAGAGGTTGTTGGCCCCGGAAACCACACGAACTTGAGCAACTGAGCGGGAAGCACTAGGAATGGGAGCACGCAAACGCTTGACTTGTCAATATTGAGACCTTTGAGGCTGTTACCCGTGAGTGATTGTTCGGCTGCGTGACCCATGAGTGCTTGCTCGGCATGGCAACTTGCAATGACGGTTTTCTTGGCCTTGGGGGCCATTGGAGGAGAAGTTTACGAGAGTAGGATTTGAAAAAGAGGCTGGATCTGATGTTATTATTTTTCTGGTGTAGGAGCAACAAATAGTGAGTTTTATTTGTGAAGGGGAAGACCAGATCTTAGCCGTAGATTTGGATCTGAGGTGAGGCTGGAGAAGTTGATCTGCTGGTGGTCGCCCTTGCTGTTAGGCACCAGATTCCTGCACAAAGCCATGAAACAACGTGAGTTTTCCCGGTGGCGGAACCTTCGACAATCAAGTTACTGACTGGAAAATGATATTAGAGTTTTGGAGGCTAAAAGTTCATTACCTAATCACTGTGGAGGGGGTCAAGTACTTATCGGCAGAGAGAGGGAAACCTAATAGGCCGAGTTAACCCTTTCCTATGAGCCGGATTGGTGTAGCGGGTTAGCTAGCAGCACATAGAGCATGCAGGCCTGCTCTAGCAGATTTCTGGATCCTGATGGGATCAGAAGGCTCAAATGAGGCCAGATTTTTACCCATATCATTCTTAATAATTACAATTATCAGGCAAACTATTGTTTAATTTATTGAATCATGTGGGATGCCGAGAGGTAACTTGTGATTTAGAAATATAGAATTAAACACCATTGATTGAGCGAAATTAGGGATAACTTACCGCAAATAATGTGATTGTAGAAAAGTTCATAGAATTTAATGAATCTTCAAATAATTAAATTTGCATAGAGATATGACGAAATATTGGTTGGGGATATGTTTGGTGTTATTCGAGAAATGACATTGAATAATTAGGGGATTTTAGCTGAATAATTAATCTATTAAAATCTTGATTATAAAAATCTGGACAGTAAGAGTGGTTTGTACTAAAATGAAATTTCACACTGCTACAGAAATCAAAAAATGAAACTGTCAGAAATTCTAGAAACTAGAATTCCACACGGTTCCAACACATATTTAAAGTCAAAAATCCGACAACAGTAGCTAGGTCAAACATATCATTCTTTACAAATTACATGTTCAGGTAGAAATTCGGCATCACGTTGTTATAATTTTAGAATCAGTAAAAACTCAATAATAAAATCATCAAAAATATTTATTAGACTCCTAAGCATGTTAACTAATGTTCTGAAAATTTTCAGAGTAATATTAAAATATTAAATCAACCTTTTAACAGATTAAACATGAATCATACAAAAATCTAAAATTTCTCGAATAAAAAACACATCAGTAGTAAAATGATCATAGCTTTTGCTATACAACTCAGAATTCGGCTGTTCAAGATGTTCTGGAAACTAGAAACATAGAGCTACAACTCTTATTGAGAAAGTTATTTATTTTTGAGATCAAATACTAGGTCGAAATTGTCATACAAAATACAGACAGCAAGCAACATATAGGTTTTTCAATATTTTTGATGAAATAAAGTGATATAACCTTGGTGGGTATCAATTCTATGGCCAATAAATTATATAAACAGCATGATGGGTGTAATAGCATGATAAACACGATTAAGAATACACACATACACTATTTTAACAACAACTAAACATCAATCGATCATTCAAATATACAACCTAGCATTAGTTTCTACGATAGATTATTTGTGTCGTGATTATATGAATAACGCTATTATCAATTCTACATGAATGCATGAAAGATTCAATCCTTGGAGTCAAAAGTGCCACGAAGTCAGCAATATTGGGGTTAGGTTGTGTAAACCCTCAATAGACCTAACGAAAGATGATCAATACAACGATACGATAAACGATTAGGGTCTACTTGCAGAATTTCAATAAAAACTTGAATTTGATACAAGATTCAATTCAAGTGGAAAGTGACTTGCCTTATTAACGGTTAATTTGAATACCAAGAATAACGGGATGAGAATCCCGGAGCAACGAACTCACGAACCCACGAACTACGTGCAAACTACGTGCACAAAAGAGAAACTCAGCAACAATAGAAGAAGCAACAGCAACCACAGCAAGGCTCCACTGCGGGCGTTGCTGGCTGACGGCGTCACTGGAGGAGACTAGCGTCGAGCGGCGGACGGTGACTGAAGGTCGACGTTTAGGCACACAGAGCAAGGGCGGCATCAGAAGGGGCTCTCGGGTTGCTGACGTCGAAGGGAAAAAGTAAGCAGCAAGGGTGGTGTTCGGGGGTTACTAGGCGTCGCTGGTGGTGCTCAACGGAGGAGGGCGATGCTCAGGGTTGGCGACGGCTGGGGATCGCCGAAGGGTGGTCGGGGAAGGTGGTCAGTAATGGGTTAGGCGGGAAATCTGAGGTCGGGGAGAGAGAAATAGAGAGGAGAGAGAAATGGCTGTGATTAAGTTTCAAATTCTATAATTTTAGGGTTTGCAATAGGATTGTATTTATAGACTTCACTTAGGATGTTGGGTTAATGGTTTATGATCCAATAATAGTGGATTTGGGACAAGAATTAATTGTGATTGAGTTTGGGTTCAATAAGAGATGGAATTAACTACAATAGGGTTCAAATAAAATACCCACTATCAAATAAAAATAGGTTCAATAAGAAATTGGCTCAACAAGAATAATGAAAGTAATTTCATGAACAAATTTAATTAAAATATCAAGGAAATAAAGTATTTTATTCAATTGCAATTAAAATATTACAAAAGAGGAGAAAAATGAAAAGAACGATAATGGTAGTTATAATCCCTCAAAATTTAAGCAAGTGGTAGTAGGGTAACCCCGAACAAAGAAAAGAACTTGTCACACCCCGCTTCCCAAAAAGGAATACGGAATACGAGTAGGTGACAAATCCCAGCGAATGATTTTCATCATTCATAAGACGTAGGATCTACTCAGCATCATAATAAGGAATATAACAAAATATATTCAACCACGCATGCATGAATAATTTATTAACCAACAAAAAACAAATATAAATATACCAAATAAGTTCCAGATCTGGATAAAGTAAAACTTTGGGACAACAAGCCTGTTACAAGTTTTAAATAGCAACAAGAATTAAATAAACTCAAATACAAAATAACTAAAGCATGTTTTTCCAAACGAAGCCTAGAAGGTTTGCTCACCAACTCCAGCAGGCAATTGATCTCCAAAACCTGTATATACATATAATGTAGAAGAAAAATAGAGAAACAAAGACCGACGCCCTTAGTGCAAGTTCGGGCTGCAAGTAGTACAAGCAAGGGGATGAAAATAAGTGCATGTAAATATGAAACAAGATTTGGAATCAAGAGTATACAACATGATTTGACAAGGATGCAATAAGTAGTGAATTTCAAGAGGCTAGCTAGCAAGTAAGGCAATCAAATAACAGGATCGGGTAACAAATACAAGTAGCAAGAACAAGTAACAAGTGAGCATGTAATTTGCATCAAGTACCGAGTAACAAGTATCAAGTAAGGTGTCAAGTGTATACAAGTAAGAAGTTATACTTAAGTATATTTTTTAATTCTATCTAGGTAGCACTTCATGCATCCCATTTATTTACCACATGGTTGCGACATACAAACAGTTACGTTTGGGCCTAGTGGTGGATTTTATTGGGCGGTGTACTCAGGCATCAAGTATCAAGCAAACATGTTCATGAATCAGGTAATAATATAACTAGTTCATGAGTTAAGCAATAGCATGACAAGTCATGAATCAAATAATAATATACTAGTCCATGAATCAAGTGTTAATATAACTAGTCCATGAATCGAATAATCACATAACTAGTTCATGAAACAAGTGTCAGTATAACAAGTCCATGAATCGAATAATCATATAACTAGTTCATGAAACAAGTGTTAGTATCACAAGTCCATAAATCGAATAATCATATAACTAGTTCATAAAACAAGTGTTAATATCACAAGTCCATGAATCGAATAATCATATAACTAGTTCATGAAATAAGTATCAAGTGGGAAACACGGGCCCCCTTCTGAGTACACTTACCTATATTGTTCAATACTGTGGTCTTTCCCTTAAACCCTGCCTTATTATTTATTATTATTTTCAAGACAAGCATGAAAGTGTGTGAAATAGGGCAAGTAAACATGATCAAGAATAGGAAACAAATTTAAGCTAGGTAGGAAGTACATTCAAGGGTCAAAACGAATTAAAATTGTCAAGAATGACGAGAATTCCAATTCCGGATAGAAAGACGTTGCTGCATCAAAATTAAGATTCTCGTTGCTACAAGAATGCAAATCTAGATCCGTCATAAAATCTAAAAGCTATACTCTCTGTTGGTTCTAACGCATATAAATAAGATACATGAAAGTGGTAGCAACTGGAGTCAAAATAGCAAACTACACAGAATTCATGTTTAGCCAGAATTTGTAAAACTGTGTATAGAAGTATGAAACTTGTCTAAACCATCATTAATTAATTCCAGGAAAATATGGGAACGTTCTCTATTGTTCTTAGTATCATCATGCAAAATTTCAAGTCATTACCTTACAGGAAGCATAGTTAATTTAATTGTAAAACAAAGTGACAGCAAATTCATGAATCTGAAATTTCTGACATAGCAGTACTAAAACAGGGATAATTCACAAACCATAACTCGAAATTCAATTCTGTCACAAAGGTAGTAAACTAGACAACTGGGGCTACATTTCATGTTAAAAACTCAAGTCCAGATTCTGATGTTATCAGGGTCGAAACAGCAAGTAAAAACAGGAACAACAACAAAAGTGGTTCTTGTAAATAAAAAGTGACATTATTAGTAACTATTATGAGTCTAAATTATTGTGTGATGCAAATTAGGGTGTAATAGATATCAAATCAACAAGACACATTTATTTCTCAACTCAAAACAAGGTAAAATCAACTCATACATCATACAATATACATGTACAAGTCAAGGTGATTCTTAATTTTATGTGTTTATATAATTAGATGATAAAATAGATCCAACTAACTGGGAAACGAATATATCAACGAAAGATTGTGACTCTTATGATCATGGAATTGATAAGGACTGCAACAAGTAAAGTGAGATCATCAAATGATAAGCTAAAGGGGAGTCACAACTACAATCTACTTGCAGTATTTTCAAATAAAAGCTTGTACTAGAACAATGAATTGTACAAGAAAATACTTGCCTTGATTGGATGAGGGTGTTGATTGACGATCGAGATCGAATGGATCGGATCGACGCGGATCTTGGTGATGATCAAGATCGAGAAAGATCGATGGCTAAGATCGCTCTGATGAAGATGATCACGATCCGATCGGACTACAGAGATCAAAAGGTCAGGAGATCAATGATCACAATCACGATGGGGATCAGATGGTCCTAATCTGATGGTGATGGTGATGGTGATGATTAGGGATCAAATGGTACTGATCTAATCTGATCGATCTGATCTCAATCAAGATGATGATCACGATCGAGAGGAAATTGGGCGGCTGAGATTCAAAGCCATCACAAAATCAGAGCAAGGGGGGAAAGTGCTCTGCGACTTCGACTCGACAGCAGCAGGGCTGCGGCGACGGCGATATGCACATGGGCACAAGGCGGCGATGCCAGGAGGCTGCGGGTGCTCAAGGTTGATGGCAAAATGGTGGAGGGCGAGAGCAAGGTCGAACGGTTATGGCGGGAGGAGGTGAACGATCGATGGGTTTGATGAGGAGGAAGACAGAGTAATGGCGATGAGGGTGGATTGCAGTGAATGGCAGAGGTGCAGGAGCTTCGGAGGCGGCTGCAAGGGATGAGCACAGGCGAGGAGGAAGATGGAGGAGCTCTGTTTCGGTGGGAAAACAAGGGAAGAGAGGAGGAGCAGTGAAGGGTGATATGCAGGTGGAAGATGGGTTCTTCGGTGGCGAGGGTAATGGCGGGATGACGAGGATGATCGACGAGGGCGATGAGGGTCAAGGCAGTTGGGTTTCGGAGCAGGGCAGTTGTTGGATCCTGTAGGCAAGGCAAATAACACTAGAGGGGGTGGGGGTGAATAATGTTGTATAAAAATTAATTACAAAATTGAACTTTTAGTTCTGTTAAGTCGATTGAAAAGAGATATCCAGTCGACTGAAGCGTCAGATTAGAAGAGTATTTTAATGAGAGTTACGAGTCTGACCAGTCGACTTATAGCGGAAACCAGTCGACTTGCAAGACAAGTTTTGAACTAAAACTTAACAAAATTGAGATTGCAAGTGAAGAAAATACAACCATAGAGAGATTCAACCACAGAGAACATAGCGATGTATCCTGGTTCGGTCCTCCTGACCTACATTCAGTCCCCAAGCAACCCACTTGAGATTTTCCACTATTCTTGAAAAAGTACAAGAATACCCTACGGCATTTGACAACAACAATGTCAAACCCGTAGTCTTCTCTCACTACTAGAGAGAGCAAACCCACTCTACATCCTTGAGTGAAAAACTGACCCTACAACCAAGAGCCCTACTCTCCAACCGAGAGGACCACTCTCACAATCCGAAAGTGAAAACAACAGCAAAAAGAGTTACAATAACCTATAGCCTTGTTTGTGATTTCTGATTTTGTATAGTGGCTAATAGGTCAACTTCTGAAATCAGTCTAAAAATGAATTCAATGTTATACTAGACTGATTTTCGGAGAACCAAGACTTAGAAAATTTTCATGCTTTGAAACTTTTGTTCTCTTTTTGAAAATTAAAGACTTGAAAGCTTGTTGAAGATGAGTAACCTTTACCAAGTGATTCATACACTCTATTTATAGAGTTAGAATCACTGGACGTTGAGAAATAGTTGCACCAACTGTCAACTAACATAAATAAAGGTTTTGAATTTGAAAAACAAGTTTTAAAAACAGAAAACTGTCGAAACGGCTTGAACAGTCGACTGGGTTGCCATAATAAGTCGACTGGTCACAGCTTGTATGAGTTCAGATAGTTTCGTACTAAGACAGTCGACTGGTTCCAAAGAATGGTCGACTGGTACTCAACAGTTGATCTTATTCAAGCGTGTTTCGATCTTTTAACTTTTGTAAAACACTCAATTATTAAAAGATATGTGTGAGTGTGTGTGAGAAGGCTATTACTGTAACACCCCAAATTCTAAATACAACTGAATTCGAAGTTCCACAGGATCTTTACACTTCTTTCGTACAATTTTATAAGAAAATAAAACTTTTTGTTACATCAGAGTTTACACTTACATTACATATTTACAGCGGAAATAATTTACAACAAATTACATGAATTGAAATGTACAACACTTGGATCATTCTTTAATCAGCATGCATTCTTTAGTCTTGTTAATTACTTTACCCTACATAAAAACTGTAGGCGCGTCAGTTGCTTACAACCGACGAAATATTATACACAGCTATCCTCTTTATGCCGAAACAGTATAACGATTCTCAAATGTTTAAACAAATCACAAGCTTAGTCACAAAATAGTACTACAAGGGACTATCCTATAGATGTCGTGTTGTGTGGTGCACTTAGTCCTTAATGCATTTGTTTATATTAAATGATACTAATGCGCACTTATTCAGATTCTCTGCATCCCATACTACATAGGTCTGAGGGCAAGCCCTTAACCGTTCTTCATCTTGTAGGGTTCAATCCCTCGTCATGACTTAAACTACTACTGTAACTACGATAAGTATCCTAGATGTTCTATGAGTTATGAGCTCATGTCCAGACAGCCTGGAGGGGAATCTCACGTCATGTCACGACGTATTGTGAAGAACCTATGGACAATTCAGCCTCCATCATAGGACATGAAACCACCCGCAGTCACCAAACACCCCACGAGCGTCGCCTGTGGTACGGACTCCTGAAGACATATCCATGTCATGTCACAACGCATCGTGAAGACAGTCTGTGAATACTCTCACACCGTAGCTCCGAGGCCCTCATACTCGTGTTTTTCTCTTATTTATATCACGTCTTCACTATGAATCTAATCCTTAGTTATTTGAATCATGAACAAAATCAATTATCTAGAGTTAGCCCTTCCACTATACAGGTCTTAACCATTTATTCAACATGACCCAATTCTTGGTCTTTTCATTTCAAAATTATCATTTCAACAACATTTCTTTTCAATGCTGGTATGAGGCTTAACTACACTATAGTCCTCAATTTCAATTCATAATCACAAAATTGAGTTTTTATACTCATAAGTCCTTTTTCACAATTAACATTGATTTTCATTCTTTTCTATGAATTAAAACTCATACATATAGTTCAATCGTAATTCATGCATTTCATAACCCAAGTTAATCTCTATAAATTCATTTAATTTTCGTACTATGGTTCATATCATTTATTTAACTCAAAAGCCACAAAGTCATATTTTCATACATAACCCAATTCAATTTGACAACAATTGTCCATAGAAAACTCAATTAGATTTCCTTTCATTCAAAAACTCTTCTTTATCACTTAACATAATTTTCTCATAAAAATAAATCACTTTTATCATTTTCCAAAGATAGATTTCAATAGTTTTTTGACACAATTTCACTTCTAACTCACTTTTACTTTAGTCAAATAGTTCCCAAATATTTTTCATGAGTTCTTCATGATTTTAGAATAATAAATATATTTTTTTCGGTTTTTTAAAAGCCAAGAATCAATTTTAAAACCCAAAAAAAATCAAATGTTTCAAAACTGCCGAGTCCAGGTTTCGAACCCGCGACCTGAGAGAAGCCAACCACAACCGCAAGCCAATTAGGCTAGAGTGCACACGCGATAAGTAAAAGGAGATAATAATTAAGTATCTTTGGGCTCGGGTTTTGAGTTTTATTCGAAATTCCGAAACAAAAGGGCAGAGTCTAGGACTCGAACCCGCAACCAAGAAGTCACCCACGCTACAATAAGGGCCCAACACGACCAACGACCAACTGGTCTAAGCGACCAAATCGTTCAGAAGGGGGTTTTATTGGTTTTAATCCAACTCTCTGTTCATATCTAATTTCTCAATTTCCAAAACGATTTTTATTTCTTCTTTTCTTCTCTTTTCACAATAAAAATTTCCAAATTGTAATCTATATAAAATTGCAGTAAACCAGTACTTTCATAATCATTATTTGCTTTAGAAAACATGCATTTTGGTTATATTATTATGCTCTATGTCCATAGTTTCGACATTGAGAACAAATCATATTTGCACACATTTTGAAATATAAATTTCTACAAAAATACTTCATTCCTTCATTCTTTCATTTACTAGTCAATCAATTTAATTTAGAACACCAAAAATTCCTTTCTTGCTACAATGAAATCACTCACAATTAACCAAATCAATTTCACATGAAGCATTCAATTTTGTCTCATATGTATAGATTTTCTTCACACAACATGGTTCATAAATATCTAGCATGGCAAAACATGATATCTTCTAGCATTTTAATTCATAATTTATCAACTAGCAATCATTTCAACAAACATCTTCTAAATTACCAATTCATCTCTACATAAGCAAACATCGGGCCAATCTCACTTAAGTTTTCATTAATAATTTTATCAAACATTCCTAGCATGGTATCTAGCTTTAGAAGCATGAGAAACACCCACCTTATAATGGAGAGAAAAACCAAAGAACTCCTAGAGAATCTCCTACAACGAATGAACAAAGCCTTCTCCTCCTAGATCAACCACCAAGTTGTGCCTCTCCTTGTTGCAATGCTTGAACCCGAGCCTCCCCTAGAGCAAAAATCCGGCCTCCTCTCCTAGTTGAAGCACTCATACAAAACTCTCTCTCTTTTCAACTCACAAAACTCCTCAATCTTTTGTCTCACAACTTGAATCTTTTCTCTCTTTCAATTCTTTCTTTTAGGTGCAATAAGAACTAATGAAGGGGGGGGGGGGGGAGGGGGGGGGAGGGGGGGTATTTATACAAACTCTTAGGGTGAATGGAGGGCTAGGATTAGATCCAATGGTTAGAGATTAAGGGCCAAGATGTACTATGGAGTTATATAAACTACCCATGATGAACAACTACCTTTCCACCACTTCCATCTCTCCCACTCCCTCTGTCACAATCCGGCCTAGGATGAGAAGGTATGCAATGCACACTTCCATTGCATGCACGTGCCACCTAGTGTCCCCTATTTATAAATTTGTTCATGTGACAAATTTAATTGTCCATGAAATGAGTCTACACTACAAGTTAGACCATTTCAAAAGAGAATTAAAGTAAATGGGCTCACTAATGGGTCAATCTAACTACGGGCTCAAAATAATTAAATAATTAATAAATATAGTGGGCTTAAAAAAGACAATTAGGCCTAGATTTAAATTAGGCTTTTAAGAGAATAATTTTGGAAAAATAAAGAGAACAATTACTATAAAAATATTTTATACGAGAAATTATACAAATGAAATCATATGTGCACAACACGTAAAAATCACAAAATCTCATAAATAAAATCTAGGGTGTTACAATTATAACATTCTAAGACTCAAAGAATAAAAATTACAATTGTTACAAGACACTTAATACAAAACATTTAAAGAACTTGAGTCCTGTCCTGAACTGGAGTCTTTGACTTGAGCTTGAACCATTGTCTTTATGTCTTGAAGCTTGCTTGATCAAATGTGACTTGAACTTAGGTCTTTATAGTTTGATCGATTCTTTTGAAAGCTTCATTGGATCAACTTTGCCTTTGTGTATTGCACCATGGTATTTGTCTTTGATACATCCTGCAATATATATATAGGTGCTAACACAACTTTGCATTGTGTTGTAGTCATCAAAACTAAGAATCAACATTCTCCCCCTTTTTGATGATGACAACACAATATCTTACAATAATAATAATAATTAAAAATGCTCCCCCTAACTAATGTACAACATACACAAGTTAGAAATATGCACAAAACCAACCTTTTCTCTCCCTTTGTCATCAACAAAAAAAATGAGGAAAGAAACAATAATATAATGGAAAGCATGGTAGAAAGAACAAACACATTGCAAAACCATAACAAAGTCATACAAAGGAAATTGGAGTACATGGTTTCAAATACTGCATAAAAGTGAAATACATAAAACATAACAAAAAATTACAACAAAAAAAAATGGAAAATACAGCAAGTCAGTCTTCGTCTTCGTCAGCAGCACCTTAGGAGGCAGGAGGCAGGAGGAGGAGGTAGAAATTGGTGGGTGAACAAGTGGGATAGGTGAGCAATACTGGCTTCAAGAGTATCCTGACGATCCATGAGATAGTTGACAGAATGATAAAGACTCTCAGGATCGAAAAAAAAACAGCTCTAGGACGAGACGAACTAGAGGCAGAGGACCTACGACCTGAAGTTGCTAAAGGAATAGGAGGGACATTCCTTTGAGGAGACCTAGGAGGAGAGTTAAGAATCTTCATACAAGCTAAACTCGCACGATCAAAAGATTCATAATGAGTGACAACACTAAACTCAGAAGAAAGATCAACTTCATAGAATTTGAAGATATGAGTAAGTAAAGCACCAAAAGGAACAAAAGAAGTATGAACCTTATAGAGACGATTGAAAATGACTCAACTCCAATTTATTTGGATGTTGCCAAAAATGGCATACACCGCTTGTTGCAATTCAAAAGAGAATTGGTCGTAGCTACCCGTTTTAGGGATAATGTTATACAAAAAAATTCTTACAACAAGTTTAGCAAGTTGTGTAATTGACTTGTTTGTCATTGGGGGACCACGATTTGGCAAGTAAATTTTGGACAATATAGAGTCGTCATCCATTTCAATTTTTCCTAAACCATCGCTTCATTAGGAATACTCAAGATAATCCCTAATTTTTCAGAAGTTAGTTTCATGCGAATATGTTTCACTGATATAAGGAGAATTATTTCGCTACCATCCTCAGAAGTGCAACTTTCATATTTGTATAAAATAAATATATAAGTTGTGGATAGTAATAGGGTTGATTGACAAGAGAAAGCAAGTCAAATAACCCACATTGTTCAAACAATGGGGCTAAGGGGAACCTATCTAAATCAGGAAAATTTACAAATCTCCCCGGAAAGATAGCAATTTGACATATAATGAAAAATTTCTCAACGAGGTTCGGATTCCTCAAGTATTGAAGGTAGTTTTGGGATGATTGACCTTCACTACAAGAAATTTGCCATATACCAACGGACACCTATAGTGACGGATCACTAAAACCGTGGGTACAGACATTGTATACCTACAGACGTATAATAAGTTGTGGGTATAGGTATCCTATAGCTTTAGAGTTTTTAATCCGAAACTATAAGTTTTACCAACGGGATTAAACACCGTGGGTATATTCTATAATTTATTTTCCCCCCAACTTTTTCATTTTCCCACCAAATCCCAAATACCCCCAATTTATACAGCTCTCACGCTCACACCCTTCTCTCTCTCTCTCCTCTCTATCTCTCACACCCGAATCCCCCATTGATCGCATTGCTGTCGTCAGTCTTCCATGTCGCCGTCGTCGTCCCTCTCCCACCATCGCCGTTGTCTTCCCTCGCCACCGCAGCAGCCATCTTCCTCTCGCCATTTTCCTCCGCTACCACCCACCGCCGTCGCCCACTTCTTCATCCGCCGTCGTCTTTCGTTTTCCGCCGTCACCCACCACTTCCACCATCACCCGCGGCCATCTATTTTTGATTAATTTTGCAAACCCTAGGTATGAATTTGGGTGCTTCCCCTTTAGTTGATGAATATTGATTGCCATGTTGTTGTTTACCATGCTTCACTAATTCTTGCAAGATTGCCATGTTCACTATTACACATTAAGAGATATAGCTGAATTGTTAAGGACCTTAAGATCTTTATGTTTAAAGTGTATCTGTCTATACTAGCATAAACAATGCTTGTGTTTAATGATAAGTTTTCTAGTTGATGGTAAGATCAGTTTGGTATGATCGTCATAGTGTTAGTCTTGCATTACATTTAATATCTTCAATCCTTATAAGTTGTTAGTCGCTTGATCATAGTTTTGTTGTAGTAGAAAATTTGATGGACAACACTTTTTTTTGGGTCAAATTGGATGATCTTGATCTGTTTCTATATTCCATTGGATAACACAATTCCATTAGAGTGGAATTTCTCTTAGCATGTTATAAAGTGAAATGGATCGAAGATAGATTGAAGAATATTAGTATATGACTGTGTAGTAACTAGTGTTAACCATACTGATAGTTGATTTTGGTTAGAAAATTGTTTGAACAAAATCATCGGAGTCTATTACTATTTTTCATAAAACTGGATGGACAAAATGTTTGTCATTTATTAAGATGCATGTATGGTATCCACATTTTGTAAAGTGAAATAATTTGTAGATGATTTATGGTATCCACATTTTGTAAAGTGAAATAATTGGTAGATGATTTAATGAACTTCATCATGTATCCAGTTTTTCATAAAACTGGGTGGACAAAATGTTTGTCATTTATTAAGATGCATGTATGGTATCCACATTTTGTAAAGTGAAATAATTGGTAGATGATTTAATGAACTTCATCATGTATGTAAATGGTGTTAACATTACTGAAAACTAATTCTGGTTAGAAATGGTGGGTATGTGTAAAAAATGTCGCTAAAACCTATACCAACGGACCGCACAAAAAGAACTATACCAACGAAATAAATACGGTGGGTATATATTCAAATAATTGAATGCGAAAACCACCGCTAAAACCTATAGCAATGGAGTTTCAACCGTGGGTATAGGAAAGCAAAATGTGTCTTTAAAACCTATACCAACGGATATGAAACGTGGGTATAACACCGAGGTTTTGTCCAACGGGTGAAAAAACCGTCGCTATAGGCTATAGTGACGGCATTTTGCCGTGGGTATAGCTAATTAAAAACGACGGAAAAATATGTCCGTTGGTATAGGTTTTACGGGCTATACCTACGGTTTTTCGCCTTTTACCCACGGATTTTTGCTGTCACTATATATCAAATTCCTTGTAGTGCTTCTTCTACATGGGAACTACGAGCTCTCTTTGGAGGCATAGTTGACAAACTAGGAAACTTAAAAAGAGTAAGAAATCAAGAAAAAAAAATTCCCAATAACAAGAGAAGAAGCAAAATAGCTTGAAGAGACTCGAAACAGTCTTCGAAATTGAAAGGAAACTCAAATCTGGATGGAGATCTCAAATCCAAGAACATCAATTTCTGAAATCGCCAAGAACACCAAGAGCAGCCGACTGGGGGTGTTTAAGAGCAAAAGTGAAAAAGGGGGAAAGTGAAAAAGAGGGGTAAGAGATTTAGGGTTTTTACTAAGAGTGAAGGGCTTAGATTAAGAGTAGGTTTGAATGAAGGGTCGAGATCGACAAGAGGGTAAAGAGAGAGAGAGATGCCTCAGTTTAAGTGACGATTCGGAATCAGAAAAACCAAACTGATGTCCCGACAGTCGACTGGTTGTTATATCAGTCGACTTAGAGAGAAAATTAAACCAAAAGAAACATCAAGTAAAAACTTTCTGTCAGTCGACTGTTCAGAACACAAGATTCAGCAATAATAAGAACAATGAAAACACTTTATAAGTCGACTAAAAAAGACGTTTAAGTCGACTTAAGAAAAATATATTTTCAAGAAATGTCATTAAAACAGCAAATTCCTAGTTCTCTTCTAAAGTTGATAAAAGTATCTTCCTTAAGGGGGTTGGTAAAGATATCTGCTACTTGTTTATTAGTAGAAATAAAATCCAAAGATATATCTCCCTTTAAAACATGATCACGTAGAAAATGATGTCTAATATCAATGTGTTTCGTACGTGACTGTTGAATCGGATTTTAAATAAATTAATGGCACTGGTATTATAGCAGGTTTTGAAAATAAAATACCATAATCTAATAGGGTTTGTTTCATTCACAAAATTTGGGCACAAGCCAAACTTGCAGCAATATATTCAGCTTCTGTAGTAGATAGGGATACTGAATTTTGCTTTTTACTGCACCAAGATACTAGTGAATGTCCCAAAAAATGACAAATACCGCCAATACTTTTACGGTCAGTTTTACTACTAGCAAAATCCGCATCACTATACGACAAAAGTTGAAAATTATCGGTGTGTTGATAGAATAAACCATACTCAGATGTGCATTTAATGTATCTTAAAATGCATCACAGCTTTTAAGTGAGACTCTTTAGGACTTGACTGATACCTAGCACACAAACATACACTAAACATAATGTCTCGTCTACTAGTAGTTATATATAAGAGTGAGCCAATTATCCTTCGATAGAATTTTTTATCGACACTATTACCTAATTCATCTTTGTCAAGTGTAGTAGTAGTAGCCATAGGTGTGGTCTTACTACTAGTACTATTCATGCCAAACCGTTTGAGTAATTCCTTAGCATATTTTTCTTGATTAATAAATATGCCATTATGTGACTGCTTTATTTGTAATCCAAGGAAATAATTGAGTTCACCCATGTGACTCATCTAAAACTTATTTTTCATGGTATTAGCAAACTCTTGACTTAGAAGACTATTAGTAGATCCAAAAATTATGTCATCTACATATATTTGTATGATTAGAATATTGGTCTCTATTTTCCTAATAAATAAGGTAGTATCTACTTTACCTATTTCAAAACTAGTTTCTAATAGAAAAGTCTTTAACCGATCATACCAAGTACGAGGTGCTTGTTTATGACCATATAAAGCCTATTTCAATTTAAAAACGTGGTTTGGGAATTGTTCATGTTCGAAACCGGATGGTTGCTTAACATAAACATCTTCCTTAATAAAACCATTAAGAAAAGCACTTTTAACATCCATTTGGAAAAGGGTAAAATTCATAAAACATGCAAAAGATAATAAGATTCTAATTGATTCTAGTCTAGCAACAAGATATGCCTTCTTCTTGATTATATCCTTGAGCAACTAATTTAGCCTTATTCCTAATGACTTGTCCTGATTCCGCTAACTTAGTTTTGAATACCCATTTGGTACCAGTTATAGTATGATCAGGGGGTCGTCGAACTAAATCTCATATATCATTTCGTATAAATTGGTTTAATTCATCTTGCATGGCATTCATCCAAAATTTATTCTCACAAGCTTCTTGTATATTCTTCGATTCAAAATCCGACAAGAAAGTCGTATGAGAAATCATGTTAACATGAGATCTTGTTTGAATACCACGTGAGATATCACCAATTATTAAGTCATGAAGATGACCTCTAACTTCAACAAATGATTTTGGTAAAGTTTGAGTCATCACAACAAGATCAGTCGACTTAACTAGTCCATCAGCCGACTGATTCACATCAGTCGACTTGACTTCCTTATTAGTCGACTTATCTGCTATGGTAGTTTGTTCTAGTAATTTAATAATGTTATTTAAAGGTGATGAAACAATTTCATCATCTTCAATAACAGTAGATGAAGGCAGAGATTCATCAAACGGAACACGCATAGATTCTTTAATAGTCAAAGTTGACTTATTGAAAATTCTATATGCCTTACTCCTATTTGAGTATCCGATGAAGATACCTTCATTAGATCTAGGATCAAACTTATCTAAATTATCTTTAGTGTTCAAAATGAAATACTTGTAACCAAATACTTTAAAGTAAGATACTTTAGGAATTCTATCAAAAAATAGTTCATAACATGTTTTCTTAAGCTTAGGCCGAATCAAAATTCTATTTAAAACATAACACGCTGTTGAAACAGCTTCAGTACAGAAGTACTTAGGCAAATTGCTTTCAACAATCATAGTACGTGCACACTCTTGCAAAGTCCTATTCTTTCTTTCAACCACTCAATTTTGTGGTGAAGCTCTAGGAAATACAAATGAATGTGTTATACCATTCTTGTTGCAATATTCTGAAAACGTTTCATTCTCAAATTCTCCACCATGATCACTTCTAATAGTGACTATGGTTAGAGATTTTTGATTTTGAATCCATTTACAAAAATTTTCAAATACTTCAAAGGCATCATTCTTATGTTTTAAAAAGAAGCGACTCTAGTAGGACCAAATAAATCCATTTGGATTAATTCGAGAGGCCTATTAGTAGAAATCATTTCTTTTGTCTTAAAAGTATATTTGACTTGTTTACCTAGTTGACATGCATCACATAACTTATTTTTTTTATAGAATAGTCTTGGCAGTCCTTTAACTAGGTTGTACTTTGACAATTTAGCAATATTTTTCATATTCACATGACCAAATCTCTTATGCCAAAGCCAAGAATCATTGTTAGAAACTACTATGCAAAAATCATTCGAAAAATCATTTGATTTTAAACATAACGCATAAATATTATTTTTCCTAAAGCCTTGAAAATTACATTTTGCATGGTAGAATCATAAATTAAACATGCATCTTTTTCAAAAATAATCTTGTATCCCTTATCACACAATTGGCTAATACTTAACAGATTATGCTTTAACCCACTAACAAGAAAAACTTCTTCTATAGTAGAGGTAGTGTCCTTACCGATCATACCTATACCAATAACCTTCCCTTTGTTGTAGTTACAGAATGTGATTGTTCCTCCATCAATCTCTTGTATGGAAGAATGAAGGTTAGCATGACCAGTCATATGCTTGGAGCATCCGCTGTCAAGTATCCAACGTTCTTTTTTAGGTACCTATAAAAAATCATTGTGAATATGGTACCCTTTTCATTGGGTCCGAAAGGGATTAGTTTTTGGGAAACCAAACCCAAAGTGAGTTTGATTTTCCACCAAAAGCATGAATATAATCTACAGAATTACATACATTAAGAACATATGAATTTATATAAGTAATTCTATCTTTTAGACTCAGGTTGACTGGATGTGAGACCCCGTATTTCTAGAAAGTATATATATGGGATATATATACTAGTAGAAAGAAGGAAAAGAAGGTAGGATGGATAGTGACGTGGAAGAAGAAAAAGAAGAAAAAAGAAAGAAAGTGGAGAAGGTATTAATTAGTGTGGCCTATAGATGATCCTATGGGAATTGATGGTGTGATGGGCCTATGAGATTTCCTATGGGGCTAAGGAAGGATTAAATGAATGAAAGAATGAAGGAAGTGTGTGGTGTGGTTTGACCGGCTTTGAAGAAGGAAGAAAGAAGAGATATATTAGGAAGGAAGAAAGAAGAAGGAAGAAAGAAGAGATATATTAGGAAGCCAAGGATGAAGGGTTACCTTCCGTCCGGACACCCTTTTGAGGCAGCCTATGGTGGGCGTGGCTAGAATTTAATTAATTGTGTGCGTACGAGTTGAGTGCGGGGCGTTACACTGGAACCTAAATGTTTTTGCTCTGTCCAGTTGACTTTATCGAACCTTTCCGTTGACTGTTACTAGAAGCCAGTCGACTGGAAGGTGAAATAGGTCGACTTATCTGAGGTTTTCGTTTCTTTGAATAAGACTCAGAACATCTGAACAGGCGACTGAAATTTGGGTTCAGTTGACTGGTCTGAACTACAGAACAACTCTTTTATGGAAAACAACAGTTAGTGGTTTTTCAAAAAATTCATATAATTTATTCTTAACACTAGACTTATTACTACTAGTGTTCTTAGAGACACGATGTTTTTCAAGAGACTTTTGAAAACCAAGTCCAAATCTCTTATTAGTTTGAATTTGATTTTGGAGAACTTCATTTAAATTCTCCTTTCCTTCGTTAAATTTAGAAACATTCTTGGATATCTCTTCATAATTCTTTTTAAGAGATACAAGATCTATATCCAAATTAGAAAGTCGAAAATTTAAAGACTTGACTTCAAAATTTAAGTCAAGATTCTCTTGAGAAAGTGTTTGATTTACTTTCTCTAAATTTTTAACTCTAATTTTCTCCTTCTTAAGTTCTTGAAAAATCTCATTAAAAAAAATCTAATAAGTCATTTGAATCAAAGTTGTCACTTACTTCATTTTGTGTAGCCATGAAGCATACATTCGCAACTTCGTTTGTCTCTTCATTCTCTTCTTCTGCTGAAGAGTCGCTATCGTCCCAAGTTGCTTGATATGCCTTCTTGTTCTTCATGTACTTTTTCCTTGTGTACTTGTCCTTCTTGAAGTTAGGAGCATTTCCTTTGGATTTCGCATTTTCTAACGGGCAATCCTTCTTCATATGACATGTTTTGTTACACTTGAAACAAGTGAAAACTTCATTAGTAAATTTAAATTTGGAATTAAATTTACCTTTCCTTAGAAACATCTTGAACTTTCTAGTGAACATGGCTATTTCTTGTTCATCTTCTTCTTCATCTTCGAAGTCCTATATGGCCTTGAAAGCGAGTGTGTTTTTCTTTGATTGTTGAGGTTCTAGATCCTTCTTGCATTCTTCAAGTTGAACTTCATATGCCATAAGATTTCCCACAAGATTTTCAAAAGAGAGTTGTGTTAAATAGTTGGCCTCTTCTATGGTTGTGGTCTTCTTCTCCCATTCGGGGGTTAAGTCACGAAGAACTTTCCTTACCATTTCGGCTTGAGTGTACGTCTTTTCAAGAGCCACAAGAGAATTTGTAATATCCGTGAACCGTGGGATCATATCTGACACATTCTCGTTCTACTTCATGCAGAACATCTCGAACCTCGAGTGTGTGCCAAATTTAATATGCCGTTGTTGCATTAGACACACGATTAAACTCCTATTTGGTAAGAGCACAGAATAAAGCATTCATTGCCTTTGAATTGTTCATTGTGTTGCCCTTCATTTCATCGTTCCATTGTGCATAAGGAATTATAGGAGCAGTGTACTCTGTCTCCATCATGTTCCAAATCTCATAGTTGATGGATTGAAGGTAGATCTTCATTCTACACTTCCAATAGTTGTAATTGGTTCAATCGAATAGGAGTGGCCTTTGTGGATTGGCCTTCAGGGTATTGGCTTGCATTAGAAGTAGTTGCCATTGCACTCAACCAGGCTTTGATAACAAGTGTTGAATCCTGTAGGCAAGGCAAATAACACTAGAGGGGGGTGAATAGTGTTGTATCAAAATTAATTACGAAATTGAACTTTTAGTTCTGTTAAGTCGACTGAAAAGAGATATCCAGTCGAATGAAACATCAGATTGGAAGTGTACTTTTCTGAGAGTTACAAGTCTGACCAGTTGACTTATAGCGAAAACCAATCGACTTGCCAGACAAGTTTTGAACTATAACTTAACAAAATTGAGATTGCAAGTGAAGAAAATACAACCACAAAGAGAATTCAAAACCAAGAATCAACAACAGTCGTGGTGAATGGCTCGACGGTGGTAGGCGAGGCTCGAGGAGGAGGGAAGCTTCGACAATGGGGTGCAGTGATGGCAGTGAAGACAAAGGGTTGGATGAGGGGATGACGATGAGGAGGAGAGGAGAGGTCGGGGCGAGGATCTCGAGGTGGTCTCGAGATCAAGCAGACGGGAAGGGGAAGAGGGTAGGGATGAAGGGCGGCTATGTTGGGTTGGCACAGGAAAACTAGGGAAGGGTTAGGTTTAATAGGGGGTTTATATAGAATAGGTTATTGGGCTATTGGGTAGATGATCCAATAGGAAATTGGGTTTGGGTATACGGTTTAAAGATCAGTTAAAGGTTTAAATCCAATAGAGAAAACAATTAGGATCTAGGTTAAGTAAATAATTAAATCAATTATAATAATTAGTAATACAATAGTACAATGAATCAAAATAGTATACATTGAGTTAATACTCAAATGCTAACAAATACAATAGAATTTTATAGTAATAATGATAACAATAGTAACAATAACAATTACAAGGTCATATGTAAAATAGGATTATATGAAAACTATTTGAAAATAACTGCAAATACGATTAATGAATATAATTTAATTTTTAATAAACAATCAAGAAACAACAACAATAATAATAATAGTTTATACTAATAACAAAAATAATAATGATAAAAACAGAAACAATAATAATAGTAACAATAATAATAATCATAATAAGTCTCAAAGTCATAATAATAAAAATAATAAGAATCGTATTACAATATAAAAATCAATGGAAACTAGTTACAAATAAAATCATTGATTAAAAATAGACTTTAATAGAAAATCCAACATTACATTTTAACAAAAAGAATTTGAAAGCGGAAAAATAATTTACAAAAATTGAAATACCAAAAATACACAAAAAATACCTAATTGCGGGAACAGGGGTTACAGAACTACACAAAAAAGATAGGGAAACTTCTTTCGAATCTCATCTTCAAGCTCTCAAGTCGAATCACTAAGCGAGTGAGGATTCCAAGCAACACAAACCAACTTGATAACCTTACTCTTCAAAATCTTCTCTCGTCGGTCCACAATCGAAACTGGATGAATCTCACAGGACAAATCTGGTTGAATCGACAATTCCGAGTAGTTAATGACATGACTATCATCCTGACATACTTCTTGAGTTGAGAAACATAGAAGACGTCATGCACTCCAGAAAGAGCTGGCGGCAACACTAGTCTATAGACCACCTTGCTACTCGCTACACCACATCGAACGGATCGATGAATCTAGAGCTTAACTTGGCCCCACCACCAAACCGAATAACACTTTTCCATGGAGATACCTTGAGGAACACATGATCACCCACTTTGAACTCCAACGGTCTCATGTGCACGTCTGCCCATTTTCTCTGCCTGTCCTGTGCGGCGTGCAAATGCTTCCTGATCTGGGCCACTGTATCAACAGTTTTCATGACCAATTCTGGCCCCAAAAGCATTGTCTCGCCAATTTCATCCTAGCACACTGGTGATCTACACTTCCGACCATACAAGACTTCATACAGAGCTTCCTTAAGACTAGCTTGGTAGCTATTGTTGTATGAAAACTCCACCAAGTGCATATGATCTTCCCAAGATCCTCCAAACTGAAGAACACAGGACCTCAACATATCCTCCAATATTTGAATAGTCCTCTCCGATTGTCCATCTGTCTGTGGATGGAATGTAGTACTAAATCTCAGCTTACCCTTAAGACTATTCTGAAGACTCTCCCAAAATTGAGATCTGAATCTAGTATCTCTGTCTGATATAATACTAACATGAACACCAAGCAATCTCACAATCTCCTGCATATACTTCTCTATAAGGCTCTCCGTAGATTGACCCACTCTGAAGAGAATAAAATAAGTACTCTTCGTCAAGCGATCCACAATCACCCAGATGGCATTGTAACCTTTGGGACTTCTAGGCAAAGCAGTCACGAAATCTATAGTGACATTCTCCCACTTCCACTTCGGAATAGGAAGCGGTTGAAGAAGTCCAACAATCCTTTGATGTTCTGCTTTCACTTGCTGACAGATCAGACACCGAGAAACAAATCTTGCAACAGCTCTCTTCATACCATGCCACCAGAAATGCAACTTCAAATCCCGATACATCTTCATACCACCAGGATGAATAGATTGTGGCGAACGGTGAGCTTCTTCGAGTAACTTCTGCCTGACTTCTCCCTTTGGAACACATAGACGAATCCCAAAGCTCAGAGATCCATCCTCATGAACCAGCTTCGACTTCAGCTCGAAACTTCTGTAAATGCACATCACCGAACTGTACTTCCTTAATCTGATCCACCAAAGACGACTGCAGCTGAACACCATACAACTCTGCTCGGAACCAGACAAAACCAAATCCAAATATAATCTCCTCGTAGCTTCCACAAGTTCTCTCTACTCAGTAAGAACTATAGCAACCGGTTTTCTGCTTAAAGCATCGGGTACCAAATTAATCTTGCCAGGATGATACCGCAAACTAATATCATAATCCGCATCAACTCCAACCATCGCCTTTGCCTCATATTCAGCTCCATCTGAGTGAACACATACTTGAGACTTTTGTGGTCAGTGAAGATCTCCATTCTGTCTCCAAGTATGTAATGCCTCCAAAGCTTCAAGGCAAAGATCAGAACAGCAAGCTCCAAATCATGTGTAGGATAATTCTTCTCATGCGGTCTCAATTGTCTAGATGCATATGCGACAACCTTGCCTCGTTTCACCAAAACAACACCCAAACCTCTTCCTTAAGCATCACAGTGAATTACGAAACCTCCTAATCCATCCGGTATAGTCAACACATGTGCTGATGTCAACTGATTCTTTAATTCTGAGAAGGCTTCATTACAGAACTCATCCCACACAAACTTCTGATCCTTCCCAGTCAACCTTGTAACCGGCTCGGCAATCTTCGAGAAATCCCGAACAAACGTCCTATAGTATCCCGCTAGACCAAGAAAACTCCGAACTTCTGATACTGACTTCGGCACTGGCCAATCCTTAACTGCAGAAATCTTGGACGGATCGACAGAAACTCCATCACCAGAAATAATATGGCCCAAGAATGCCACACGATCCAACCAAAACTCACACTTGCTAAGCTTCCCATACAGATGATGATCCGTAAATGTTTGCAAAACAACCTTCAAGTGCTCAGCATACTCATTCCTATTCCGAGAATAGACAAGAATATCATCAATGAACACCACTACAAACTTTTCCAGAAAAGGAAAGAAAACCCGATTCATCAAGCTCATGAACACAGATGGAGCATTAGTAACTCCGAAAGGCATCACCAAGAATTCATAGTGCCCATATCTTGTTCGAAAAGCAGTCTTCTGCACATCCTCAGTTTTCACCTTAACCTGATGGTAACCAGAATGAAGATCCTGCTTCGAAAATACAGAAGCACCTCCCAATTGATCAAATAGGTCATCAATCCTTGACAATGGATACCTGTTCTTCACTGTGACATTATTGAGCTCATGGTAGTCAATCCATATCCTGCGACTACCATCCTTCTTATTAACGAACAGTACTGGAGCTCCCCAAAGCCAAACACTCAGCCTAATAAAGCCTCTATCCAGCAACTCCTGAATCTGCTCCTTCAACTCAGCCAACTCAACAGGAGCCATTCTGTACAGACTCTTAGATATCAGAGTTGTACCCGGCTGAACGTCAATACTGAACACCACTCCAAGATTTGGCAGTAATCCTGGCAATTCCTCAAGAAAAATATGTAACACCCCGAATTCCAAATAAGCCTGAATTCGAATTTCCACAGGATTTTTACACTTTACTTCGTACAATTTTACAATGAATTTTGAAACTTTTATCACAACAAAGTCTTTTTACATCATAACGCAGCGGAAAGTGAATGAAATACAACAATGATAAATGTACAATTGTAACAACTTTAGCATTTAAGTAATCATCAGCATCAAATTCATCTTTATATCTTTTTGTAAGATCCAAGTTCTGCATATGAAACTGTGGGCACATCAGTTACTTACAATCGACACAATATTATAAACGATCATCCTCATTATGCCATAAATATAACAATTCTTTAATACTTTAACAACCAAATTTGAATGTAAATAAAGTGTAAAAGAGTGACTAACCTAAACATGTCAGTGTATGCAATGACTTAATGTCTGATGCAGGTGTCTACGCTATGATGACACTAATGCATACTTGTTCGGTTTCTATGCATCCCATACTATATAGATCCGAGGGCAAGCACCTACGTACTCCACTTTAACTGGTTAGATCCCTCACCATGAATTACTACTACGGTAATTACGGTAAGTTCTTAGATGTTTTATGAGTTACGAGCCCATGTCCAGACAGCCTGGAAGGGAATCCACGTCATGACATGACGCATCATGTAGATAGTCTATGGGACAATTCACCTCCATCATAGGACGATGGCACTACGTAGTTACCAAGCAACCCACAAGCATCGCCACGATCCCGATAAATTCGGAGATGGATTCACGTTATGACATGACGCATCATGTAGACAGCCGGTGAAACCTCTCTCACCGTGAATCCGAGGTCCTCATACTTATGTTTTTCTCTTACTTTCATCAAATCTCCCCTTAGTGCATGTCCTTAAGTTTTTAGTTTGTTTTTAGAAGAAATGATCACAACCTAGAGCTAGTGAACCCTACCGGACCTAAACCAATACAAGTGACAGTCAGCCCCAACTGGCTACTTCTCAAGAGATGCTTAACCCACGCTGGTTAGCTCTCAAATTCATATTAATAACAACTGCCGGTTTCTAAGGGTCTCGCCTAGCCTCTAGATTCCAGCAACTATCTCGTTCTAGAGATCAACAATATGTTGTATTCAATCTCAAAATTAATATTTCAATTTCTTTATTCACAATCTCTTTCTCAAAGAAAACATTTCATTATAATCTCATAACATGAAGTAATTCACTTCAACTTCTTTTATCAATTTAACCACTTATAGCATTGTGTGCAATTCAAATATTCTCAATCAATTACTATAACATCTCGTCAAAAGGATTTTAATTGCATTCAAATCTTCATCTTTCTTTAATTATAAAAGAGTCACATTTTTAATTGATAAATTCGAGTTCTTCAACATTATTTAATGTAAATTTCCCTTTCAATTCTCACAAAATATATCAAAATATTATAAAAATATTTTTTATGAAGTCTAGATAATTTTAGAGGAATAATAGAACTTTTTCCAAATTTTTATTGCTCTTAAAACTCAAGAAATATGAAAAAAATTCAAAATAGGGTAGGCGGGTTTGAACCCAAGACCTCCGTCGTGCTACAGTGACAAACTCAGAATGCACCTGAAGACTAGAAAGTCCAAGGGTGGCTAGCGATGGGAGGGAAACCCGAAAGCCTTTTGTACAAGCTTCGGTACTTTGGGATAAAATCAAAATTTAATAAAAACAGAGCCTTTTCAAGACTCGAACCCCAGACCAACAACACTGTTCATAGCACTCTACACCCACACCGATAACCAGTATTCCCAAACCCATTTCTGTTATGAAGAGAAATTGAAATAACTTTATGCTTTCTGTCTGTTTGTAAATTTCCTTTACAAAATTTCGATTTCTCAATCAGTTTGTATCTTTCAAATCAAAACTTCTTCCCGAATATTTTCATTCAAAATACAGTATCAAATAGTAAACTTTATAAAACTCTTATTTTTGGACAATGTAATAAGGTTTCTTTCCAATTTGCATTTATAGAATACATTAATGACTTTGAAATAAAACTATGGTTCCTCCTAAAAAAACACCAATATAAATTTCTTTATGCCAATAAAATACACATTTGTGGAACTATTTTCATATTTCTCTACTATACTAACATCTTAAAAGTTTTTCATACATATTGAATTAATTTGAGTATTATGAGAACATCCTAACATGCATCAATTAAAAGATTTCTTTTTCCACAACCCACTAAATGTATGTTCTTGTTCTCTTTCAATTCCACATGAGTTCTAGCATTTATTCTTTTTTTAATCACATCATCATTACATAATTGAAATAACAACTAAGCCATTTAGTAACTAAACATATATCAACATTCATTCATCTCAATCAACAACTAAGGCATATGTCAACTAGCATGCATCATACAACTAAAATTTAGAAATGATTTAAGAAACACCCACCTGATAGAAGTATTGAAGTATTCAATTAATCACCACAACGAACTCCAAGAGAAGCTCCAAAATCCTAAAACCAAGCACAATTTGGTAGCAAAGAAAACAGCACCATACTCTACATCTATATATATATTTGTATTTGGTGTGTGAGTTGAGGAAGCAAACATGAGCATGCTGGAGAGTTTCGAAATGGTCAGAGAGGAGAAAAGGAAAGGGAAAGAGTGAAGGTAGTGGTGTTTTATATAAGTAATATTAGGTAGTTCTAAAGAAACACTCCCATCTCTCTCCCTCCACTACTCCACTCACGTTCGCCCATCACCCACGTTCAAAGACCAACTCCATTCTCATGTAAAAACACGTGCACGTGCACAAACTTCATTCATATATATAAATATATATATTTACATTTAATTTAGAATATAGGTTATAATACATAGTAAATGTTTAGATAAAATTAGTTTAGTTTAATTATAAATTAGATTTATCATGCACAAATAAAATAAATAAGCACACACTTCCAAAATTTCATTTTGAAAAAGAATACGCCTAAATACGTGCACCGCAAATACATGTGTCGCATGTAAAAATATTAAAATACGAAATAGATTTTTTCGATGGTGAAACGTTCATAAATAATTAAAGTACAACATACGAAAAATATATTTCATTAACTTTTATATATTCCACAACGTAATTACTACGTACATAGAAAATGCGTGCACGAATTTTCGTTTATAAAACGAATTCGAACACGTCATTAAATAAATAATAGAAACACATAGAAAATATTACACGTAGTGGTAGAAAATATGTAATCGATACATGCATTGATAACACGTATAAAACACGTAAAAATACAGAGATTGAAATTTTAGATTTGAGTTGACTCAAATAGGATAAAATAAATTTTGAGAAGACGGAAATGCATAAATAGTTGAAATACAAAATAAGTATGATATTCATACTGAAATGCGTTATGGATATTACCAGTAACGATACAAAATACACGTGCATAACACACGAGGGGCAAAATTGTTATTTCAATTTTGTAGGGTGTTACAAAAAATCATGAAAATCCCGCAAAATCAACGGTGCGACATCACCATCTGCACACACTTCTTCCATCACTCCAACTTCCTGACTTGCCAGCATCTCCATACGAGCAAGCGGCATTTCACCAACACAGAATTCAAATTCCTAGCGTTCTGGTATGCAAAACACCACCTTCTTCTTGCGGAAGTCAATTATAGCATGAGTGACACCAAGTCAATCCATCCCCAAATCAAATCCAGAATTGCTGATGATAATCTGATCGGTAACAAAAATAACACCACCAATAACCAAAGGACTCGGTTCACAGAACTGAGAACACATGACAATACCTCCACCTGTAGTAATGTTCCGTGCTACTGGCATAGCACTGCTAGCCAAGTGATGCAGGTCGACGAAGCGGAAGGAAACAAATGATTGAATAGCACTAGAGTCAAAGAGAACATGAGCGGAAAAAGAGTGAACAATGGCAATGCCTAGTAAGAAGTCAAAGTTGAGAACACAATAGGCAGAAGCAAATGTAAGAAACAGACATGAATAGAAGGATAACATGAAAAGGCAACAGAACAGAATAACAAGATAGCAAGGGAAAAAATGCTCAGACATGTGGGTTATAGGTCCACCACGCTTCTGCTGCACAACTCTGATGGTAAAGCTCTAAGCTGTAGACATATCGTTGTAGATCAAGCGATGCCGAGCGACGGACCAAGCAGGAAGAAGAAGAACAGATGACACCAGAATCAAAAGAATATGGGTATGAAAAGAATGAAATCATACCCAATAAGAAATCAATCAATGAGGACAATTACAAGAGATGTAAGGAAATAAGGAATCAAAAAATTGAAAATGAAGGGACCAAAAAGGAAGACTAGTATCCAGATTGTTGGTTATCAATTACTCATGTGATTCCTGTATTGCATATACTGTTGAGTTAAATCAGTTAAAACCCAAATATGACAAATATATCAGTCTAAGTCAAACTTCCATACGTTAGTCATGTTTGAATGATACATTATCCAAACCCAGACTCTGATACCCCTAAAAACCTTATCACACCCTGCCTCCCAAAAATACAGAATACAAGCACATGACATTGGCCCAGCGAATGACTAACGTCACCCATAACCTGTTTATCCGATCAAATAATAATAACAATACAAAACAATTGCGCAGGCAATAATAATAATCTCATGAATAATAATACTTAGAATGAAGCCATATTAAATATCCAAATATAATAAACCAACGTCTAGAAATAATAATAAAATTCGGGTCATAAGCCCAATACAATAATAAATCCAATCTCAATAGTAATAAGTATCAATACAATAAGTTCATGAAATAATAAGCAACTAAAAAGCATTAAATCTTAGACAGGTAATTCTCCAATTCTAGCAGGCAATTTTCCTTCATTACCTATAAACACTTCATCTAAAAGAGAAGAAAAATTATCCTTAGAGCAAGTCATGGACAACAAGTAGAGAAAGTAAAGAAACAGTGAAATAACTATATAACAATGAATTCAATGGATCAATAGAAATCAATAACATGGGATAATAACAATAATCAATATCATGATAATCGATGCAATGGTTATAAACAATGATTCAATATTCGATGACAATATAGAATGGTATAAAAAACACTTAAACAATATTTGATATCAATAGAAATAATGTTGTACAATATGCAGTGTCGATATGGTGTCAATTCTTAAGTCTATTTATCATTTTAAATTCTAACTAATGTACGTACTATTGTGTCCCATATGTTCCATACCACAGGTTCGATGCGTAGAATCAACTTCGTTTATACTCAAGTGGTAGATTCTATAGATCATGTACTGGGTATGATAACGATAACAATAATAACACAGGGCTATTGGGACAATTTTTTGCACAATGACGTTAACGATAATAACACGGGCCATCATCTGAGTACAGTCCCTATATCATCAACTACTCTAGTCCATCCCTTAAACTCCGTCTTATTTATTATTATCGATACAATAATACAATATGCAATTTGAGACATGAGATGAACAATAGTATCAGTAGGAGAACAATAGGATGGTAACATTGAATAGGACATTTAGAAGGATGACAATAGCTCATTAGGATCATGCAATGCAACATATACACTTCAATTCATGCAGTACTATGATATAGGAATAATTAATTTATTAAAATCTGGAATATAAAATTCTGAACAGTAAGAGTGGTCTGAACTAAAATGTAATTTCTCGCTGCTACAGAAATTGAAAACTAAAACCGTCAGAAATTATGGAAACTAGACTTTCACACGGTTCCAACACATATTTAAAGTCCAAAATCCGACAACAGCAGCTAGGTCAAACACATCATTTTTTACAGATTACACATGTTCAAGTAGAAATTCGACATCACGTTGTTATAATTTGGAACCAGTAAAAACTCAATAATAAAATCATAAAAAATATTTATTAGACTCCTAAGCATGTTAACTAATGTTCTGAAAAATTTCAGAGCAATATTTTAATGTTAAATCAACATTTTAATAGATTAAACATTAAGCATACAAAAATCTGATATTTCTGGAATAAAAAACACAGCAGTAGTAAAATGATCATAACTTTTTCTATAAAACTTAGAATTCGGTGATTCAATATGTTCTAGAAACTAAAAACATGGGGCTACAACTCTTATTCAGAAAGTTATTTATTGAGATCAAGTACTGGGTTGAAATCATCATGCAAATTACAGACAACAAGCAACATACAGGTTTTTCGATATTTTTGATGAAATAAAGTGATCTAAACATGGTGGGTATCAATTCTATGGACAATAAATTATATAATCAGCATAATGGGTGTAATAGCATGATAAATACGATTAAGAATACATACATATACTATTTTAACAATAACCAAACATCGATCGACCATTCAAACATACAACCTAACATTAGTTTCTACGATAGATTATTTGTATAGCAATTATATGAATAACCCTATTATCAATTCTACATGAATGCATGGAAGATTAAATCATTCCAGTCAAAAGTGGTATGAAGTCAAGAATATTAGGGTTAGCTCATGTAAACCCTCAATAGATCTAACGAAATATGATAAATACAACGATACGATAAACGATTATGATCTACTTGCGGAATTTCAATAAAAACTTCAATTTGATACAAGATTCAATTCAAGTGGAAAGTGACTTGCCTTATTGACGGTTAATTTGAATACCAAGAATAACAGGATGAGAATCCCAGAGCAACGAACTCACCAACCCACAAACTACATGCAAACTACGTGTACAAAAGAGAAACTCAGCAACAGCAACTACAAGAGGCACAACAGCAACTGCAAGAGGCACAACAGCAACCACAACAAACGCTCCACTACGGGGGTTGCTGGCTGACGGCGTCACCGGAGGAGACCGGCATCGAGTGGCAGACGGCGACTGAAGGTCGACGTCGAGGCACAGAGAGCAAAGGCGACCTCAGAAGGGGATCTCAGGTTGCTTACGTCGAACGGAAAAGGGAAGAAGCAGAGGGTGGTGTTCGGGGGTTACTATGCATCCCTGGTGGCGCTCGACGAAGGAGGGCGGTGCTCAAGGGTGGCGACGGCTGGGGATCACCGGAGGGTGGTCGGGGAAGAAGGTCAGTAATGGGTTAGGCGGGAAATCTGAGGTCGGGGAGAGAGAAACAGAGAGAGAGAGAAATGGTTGTGATTAGGGTTTCAAATTATGTGATTTTAGGGTTTGCAATAGGATTGTATTTATAGAGTTCAATTAGGATATTGAGTTAATGGTTTAGGATCCAATAATAGTGGGTTTGGGTTAAGAATTAAATGTGATTGAGTTTGGGTTCAATAAGAGATGAAATTAACTACAATAGGGTTCAAATAAAATACCCACTATCAAATAAAAATAGGTTCAATAAGAAATTGGCTCAACAAGAATAATGAGAGTAATTTCATGAACAAATTTAATTAAAATATCATGAAAATAAAGTATTTTATTCAATTGCAATTAAAATATTACAAAAGAGGAGAAAAATGAAAAGAACGAAAATGGTAGTTACACCTAGATTTAGTTTAGCTATTAATAAACCCTAAATTTTCAGATTTTGTTCATTTTAATTAGTTTAGTTTTTCCTTCATTTTAGTTTAATTTAGTTATAGTTTTTATCCAATTTTTGATTCTCCAAATAGTAATTAATCTAGTGAATTCTGGTACTCAATAAAATAATTTGTTCTTGTGGGTGCGACACTCTTTTCTTTTAACCTATACTACTTGTTGTGATTTTGTGCGCTTGCAAATTATTCCACCAACAACAAAATCCAACCTGCTTCTTGATACCACTTGTTAGGATCGATATGCACAAAATGAAAAATTACACAAACTCAAGAGAAATAAGTAAGCAAGAGCACCAAAGATTTTTAAGTGGAAAACCCACTAAGGGAAAAAATCACGAGTAGTGGTAATACTTCTCCCACTATTAAAATAATTGGTAGAACAAGAGAATATTATAATCACACTCTTATCCCCTCACACACTAGTTGTGGTTGAACACTCACTCTGACTTTCAACTTGAAGTGGTATACAACTCTCTAAGAACTCTCAGTCTCTAATTGGAGTGGAACATCTTACTTCACTTTGGAGTAGAATCCTCTCAATTGCTTGATTCCAAAATGAAGAAGATCACCTCCTTATATAGAGGGAGGTGGAACAATGTAGAAGCTTTGGAATTAGTATGTGCTTTAATTCACATGCACCAATTCATTTTTTCAACATCACCATTTTCCATGGTAGAAGTTTTCCAATATCACCATTTTTCATGGTGGAAAACTCTAGTATCCTTTTTAGATTTCTAAAACCAATTATTTCCTAAGATATTTCTCCTAGATATTTCTAATGAAACAAAGATCCATCATGGGTTGGATTAGCCCATGGTACACTAACATTCCTAACCTAAACCTACAACAAAACACATACGAATCCCATCCCAAGTTTCTATGCATTCCATCATCAAGAGAATGAAAACACAATGAATGGTCATATTATATCCATATATTATACTAATAGGATAGAGTATCTAACCCCCCCCCCCCCCCCCCCTCTCTTTATAATTAAAAAGGAGGAAATTCTATTTACTATTATACTTGCAGCCTGCACATTTTTATAATATAAAAATAAAACAAAAATGAAAAACCCCAGACCCTCTCCTCTCACTGCTCTCACCCAACAACTCTTCATCTCCACTTTCAAAATAAATAAATAAAACCCAAACCAGATGATCGCATCCCTCCCACCGCACCCTCCCCCTCACCCTGCATGTCGCTCACCGCACTCACACTTGCCCCTCCCCATCACTCTGCACACCGCTCGCCACACTCACGCAGCCCGCTCCCCCTCACTCCGTACACCACTACCCGCACTCAAGAACGCCAATGTTATTCACAACAAGTATATTTATTCATTTTTAATTAGCATTATTATGTTTTATTTATTCAATTTTTGTGTTCTTTTTTCAGTTTTGGGGATGAGTTTTAGGTTTTTGATTGAATAAAAAATTATAAAATTTGTTGAGGATTTTTTTATTGGGGGATTAAAATGTGATTTTGATGTAGGATTTTGAATCAAAATTGGATTTTGATCTGCAGACATATAGTAAGTGATTATTTTTTTTGTTTTGTGTTGGTTTTTAGGGTGAATTTAGTGATTTTTTTGACCCAGTTTATGTAAGGATTTGGAGGCTGTTATGTGTAATCCTATTGTTTGGAAGGAATTTCTGCACATGTTTTGGTGCATCTTTTTCGGGTTGGTTGTTCAGTTTAGCTCTGTAATTCTTAGGAGTATTTTATTTTATGTTGTTTGATTTATGTTGATAAAGATTGAGGATGATACCATGAAGAAACTATTTATGGTCATTGTTGTTACATGGGTTAGTGTAGATGTTAGAATGGGACCCTCCATTTGATTTAGTGAATTTGTGATTCAAGTTATGCATACTCATGGCAGTATGAAATAAGTGATAATGAATTGCAGATAACCAGTTAACATCCATTTTGCATTAAATCATGGTGTTGCGACTGTGCTGGTGGTGAAACCATTGTCTACATTTGTTAAAAGTTATTTTTGGGTAAACATGGTCCGTTAACTTGACCTACTTACCAAGAAGTGTCTTTGATGTAGTACTTTCCAATGATATTTAGGATTAATAAGGTTTAGGGTGTTATTTGGATTTGACACGTGAACAATTTGCTCAAGTTTGGTTCGAACAAGCATTTGTACTGAGTTTAAGCTTGGTGATTGTAGTGTTATTTAGACTCGATGCACCTAAGAGGATAATTGAAGAATAGGTTTGAGATGCCTTCTCTCTGATCAATCATAACCAATAGCGCTATAGTTTCATAATCAAATGCTTTGTAATGAATGAAGTTTCTTCTGATAATCTTAGGCATACTTGATATTTGAAATTCAATCAGGTTTGAGAGGCACTTGACCTAGACTACACTCACGCAGCCCCCTCCCCCTCATTCCGCACACCACTCACCACGATTCACTCTGCACGCCGCTCGCCACGCCACCCCCTCACCTTCAAGTTTTTTCTCCACTCATCTCAACCGATCTAGAAAGGTCCTTTCTAACCCAATTTATTATATTTGGTTTCCAATTTAGATGTGGAATTAGGAATTTATGGTAAAAAAAAAAGGTCCTTAATTTGATGGTGATGAGAGGGAGAGAGAGCTAAAGCTATATGTTTATTTCAATTCAATTGTGATTTTTGTTTTAAGATGGGTACTAATGAGATGGTCCTACTGCAACTAAAATATAATAGTAGGGACAAATTTCAAGGGGCTATTGTTAAATTTTAATATCGAAGAATCAAGAAATTTGTGTTATTGAAAAATTTTGAACTATTTTGTTTGCAATAGTAGGTTTGAAAAATCAAAGATATTGGGAGAGTTCCAGTTATTTTGAGGCAAGTCAAAACTTTTTCTTTACATCAGGTATGTCATATGTGTTCTTATCTCATTTTATATAAAAAAAATTCGAGTTAATCCCTATTGTTATTTTTTTCAATATGTAATGTAGCTTTCTATTTTTCTTCACTATGCTGAATTATGTTAAATAATTAAAGTAATATTTTTCTCAATTGCACAAAAACACAATTATTATTGTAAGATGTAAGACAAAAATAATATGTTGTCTTTCCATCTCTAAAAAAGCACTTTTTAAAGATTTGAAATATTGTGGCGGAAAAGGCGGACTACAATAGAGTAGTCAAATGCAATAAGTACTTGGGCTAGATGGTACTATCTGTCATATTCTTTCAGACAATGAGTAGTTCGATCGAAATGATTGGCACACAAGACAATATCGCTCTTTGTGTTTTGTTTATATTGAGCACTCATTGAGGTCAATGAAAAAATATTGGTGGCGAGGCCAACATAATATTGTTAAACTGTTTAAACCTTGTGGAAAACTTTTATGGTCGTTGAATGGATTAATTTAGCTGAACAAGTAAAGTTTTTTTGTTGTGTATGATATTAGTTCAATTGAAAGGTGATATAGATGATGATGATGCTAATTACTAAACTGATTAGCTGATGAGAACCATTTCTGCTAGAATTGTAATTTGAATTATGTTAATTAATTTGAACTAAGAATTCTCATTTGTTTTGAGATATTTTAACGATAGGGATAACAAAGAGTTTGAGCACATATTGTTAGAGAAAAATATGAGATTACATATTTGTGAGAGGTATATGTGATATTTACATATCTGTTAGGGACACACATGTCTAGAACCCTATATTCAAGATTAATTATGTTTCTTAATTAAATTATCTCATTTTTGAATAGTCTGTGCAACACAGAGATATACTATTTTGAGCTGAGCCTAATTTAACATGAATTAGGTGGAACCAATTACTTATTAGTTATTAGCTATGTCAATATACTAACTTCATTAACTTCTCAATACCCAAACAACATCAAGGGCAACGAAAACATAATGAATGTCTCTGTATTTAAGTTTAGCCTAATTAAACATAATTTTTTTGGAACCAATAGCTTATTAGTTATTAGGTACCAATCTACTAATGGATTGGATTTTTAAATTTATTTACTTTTTTCCTTAAAAACTGGCAGCATGCTACTTAAATTTAGAAATTGATATTTTCCTATTTTTCATCTCCTTGTTTCATTTCAAAATAGAGAGAGAATATAGGGGTAGACTCTTTTCCTTAATATAAAGTTATAATTATAATTATAATCAGCATTTACGTAGTCGGTTTAAATGTTCCCAATCCCACAAAAATATGTGTTCTAAATCATTTTAAATATAATGAAATTTATATGATATTAATATTTATCCGCTAAAAATGTATTCTTTTGAACTAATTTTAATCTGCTGAAAATATAATAAAATGGTAATTTTGTAATTAATTGAAATGTATTTAAGAAACTTCCGCCAAGGAGTAAACAAAATGAATCTTTTCAATACCCCTGCATTATACGGAAGTAGTAGATAAATAAATAAATAAGTAAAGAAGGTGGGAAAAATTCAATAATGAAGAAAGTGGATATAGTAATGCACTGCATCAATTAGCTGAACTTAATTTGGAGAAGTCCAAAATGAAAAACATAACGGGAAATAGACTCTTTATGTTCCAAATAATAGTGGACCATAGAGTTTGTTATTACTGGACTATGATCAATAATTCTCACTCATTAAACGTCTTTATGATTGTGGGTTAAAAGCGGCACATTTCTTTCTAATCTGTCAATCTGTCCCTTCAAGAACTAAGCTATTCCCCAGTTTCACTAGTGCATCCGCAAACAACCTTGCAAACTCCGCCGTATCTTTACTTAATCGCTTTACAATTGGACCAGAAACTGGATGCAACGCTAACGCTTGATCAATCTGCATTATCCCTATGTTTTGAGAAATGTGGAGATAAAACTGATTATCCACCTCGAATGGTGTGACTTGATCCAAAAATGTTGCTGGCCCGAAACCTACACTAGTATGATCCCTTCTCAGATTGCATACTCTAGTAAGTTTAGCCCTGAGACTAGGATCCATTGGCAGCTGTGCACGGTTAGAAAGTCGGTCTTCAAACTCATTGCAATGGGCTTTGCCAACGGTGTGAGCACCTAAAAGGACGACCATGTCTTGCATTGAATAGTTCCCTCCAAGAACTTCGTTAAATAGCCCAAGTGACGAGTCAACATTGATTTGGACAGGTGGGATAACGGCAAGATCGGCACTAAACTCCTTTCCATCGCGCCTGCCAGTAGGGACACTGTAGTTGAGCCCGCCAGCGAGCGCAACCCCATCGCACACTGCAAGGGCGATTATGTCAGAACATGAGACTGTGGATGGGCATTCTTCTTCGAGTCTGGACTTGATTTCCTCAATAATATTGTAACCACGGACTGTTCAATTTACATGAGGGTTGTCTTTCTCGGCTTTGTTGCCTTCGGTGGAATTTATCAGACTGGAGGCATCACAGCCCTGTGAGGAAAAGAATTAGAGAAGAAGTTGAATTAAGCAACAACAACATGACTGTATAATATATATATTAGGGCAAAAGTCATTAAACCACCCCAAGTTTCCTTGTTTAATCAAAAACAACCTTAAGTCTATTTTCGATCAGATTACAACTTGATGACGTCATATCCTAATTTAATGTTTCTTAGGCATGGGGAAAAGGAAAAGGTTATTTTTTTGATATATCGGATAGAGCCAAACGGTTCCAGCCATCAAAAAATATATAAATCGATAAAAAATTAAGTTACAGACAAAATAACAAAGGGTTTTACAAGCTGTAAAACAAAAAGAAGATTACAGAAAAGCTATTGACAAAAGACTGATAAGCTCGCCAAAGAGAAAGCTGCGAAACAACAATAGAACAACACCGAATCGGGTGATGGATCACACCGCCAGGAAAACAACGCCACAAACGGAGCGGAAGTAGGAAAACAAACCATTTCACACCGAAAAGAGGATCGAAACGAAGAGGCAGTGCCATGAAGCCAAAGGCCCAAACAACGCCACACGTGGACAGCAAGCCCCACCAGCCTCCCATGATAAACTCTAACGACACAAGCAGGAAAAGCCTGACTACCCACGCCAGAGCTCAACTGTGCGCGAGCTGAAGAGCAGACACAGAAACTGCTTTCCTAACAAGAATACGAGCACTCACACGTATCTGCAAATTATTAAAGACCTTCTTATTGTATTTCCGCTTAACGGAGGGAGGGACGAACTTCACTGATGGGGACGAAATAGCAGCCGGTTCAGAAACGCTAGCATCGTCTAAGCTGGGGCAAGAAGGGGTAAAGAGGACACTAGAATCAGCCGACGAGGATATAGTGCTGGAGTTCGTGTGATCGGAAAAACCGTAGAAAGAAGCGTTATCAAGACTCGGAGAAGGCTTGAGGGGCAACGAGTGCAGGATTTGCATAACCTCCCTCTGGAGATGGTTGAGCCAAAATTGCACCCCTAAAAGCTGATACAACGAGAAAATGCATCCCGGAAAATGACAAGAGAGCGTAGAACGCTTGGGAGAAGAAATCAACATATCATAAGGAAAATTATAAGATAAAGAGGGGGCCTCGAAGTAAGCAGTAGCATTGTCGGAATGCACTTGCGTTGAAGCTGGGCGTGGCCCATCGCACAACGAAACTTAGAATGACAAGAGACAAAGGCTTTAAGAAAGCCAGAATTTATATGCAGCTTCACGTTCAAAGGAGGCATCACCGAAAAGGAATGTAGACGAGCCTTATAAGAACCCAAACGGGGAAAGGAAACAAGCTTCGAAAAAACCTTGTGATCCTTGAACATGTTAGCAATATTAGGAGGATGAAGAGAAGCGAGAGAATCACCATTAGCAGAGGAGGAAGTAGTGAAATTCAAAGCTGGTAGAGCAACAACTGTAGAGGAGACGAAATCCTTACCAGCTTCAATACTGAGCTTCTTAGCCATGGAGGTATGAAGCTTGCGCTTTAAGAGGGGGTAGTTAAGAAATGAAAGAAGTTTAGCCGGTAAGCGGTGTCCTCTGGAAAATCCAAGGAGTTTTTGAAGGATAAAGCATCGACTGCGTGAGTGACCAAACTTATCACAAAAAAAGCACTTCATTTTATTAACACACTCACGTTTAAGATGCCCAGGAAGGAGGCACCTGAAACAAACCAGAAGCGGGTCAGACCTGTTAGATTTAGCTTCAGGCTAGATGAGGTACATGTTATTAACTAGCCCCGGAATGCCTCAAAGTATTACACCAGCAGAGAATAGGCACTGGACAACTGAGTTGTGAAGGAAAGCTAGTAAACTGGTACTGAGGTGATCAAAACTGATCGCTAAGGGAGAAGAGGAAAACCAAAAAATCCCCTTTCTTTCTTTCTTTCTTTTTTTAATAAAAGAACATACAAAAGTGACGTCTCGTACACCAATCGAAACACAATTACCACCGACAACTCGAGGCAACGCCGCGAGACCAGTTAGGCCGGAGAAATGGTGAAAGGGAAAGGCGGAAAATGGAACACAGCACTCAACCTAGAGCAACCCGCGATCGCCAAAGAAACAAATAAAAATAGAGGCAAAAACTTACAGTGATAGGTTAGGGGGAGGGAGAAGCGTAGAGCTTGGCGCCCTAGACCAATTGAGAAGACAAGATGAGGGACGACCAGGCTAGCCACGAACGGAAACACCAAGGGGAGTAGCAAAGCTGCTAGAGCGAATTCTGCTACCACCGAGAAAACGTCACTAAACCACCGCAGAACCATGACTACGACAGCGTGGCAAGACAATGGGCTCGCAAGAGCGCTGTGAAGAGAGAACAAGCCAAAGAGGGGAAACGCCTCGAAACTGGACACCTGAAACCTCTAGAACTCACCGGCCTCGACAGCGGAGCGGGTAAGCGAAAGCAGCGGGCTAGGGAGGAGATGAAAAGACGGGCGGGAAAACCAGGAAACACCGCTAGCGAAGGCAAGGATGTGGGGAGGTAGATCTGGGGGAGCTCTACAACAGTAACGAAGGGGGGAGCGATGGAAAAGAGACTGGATCGAGCGGATCTGGGGAGAAAATGAAACTCAGAGGTAGGGATTTGAATCGCCTTTTGAATTTAGCTCAAGTCGATCTTGGAAAATGTTCTTTATAAAGTAAAATATTTGAAAATTATTCAGCTTCTAGCATCGCTCCCAACAACTTACCCTCATTCTCATTTCCTTAATCTTTTCTCCATATTCTTAATTCGACAACACATAACTCACCATAATGTATGAAAACTTAGAGAGTTTGAGAGAGACAGAAAAATGAGGTTGGGTTGTTGGGACATGTGCATGTATGTGGAGAAAAGAAAAAGGAGAAGTCTTTTTTGAATATTTTAATGGATCACTACAATATGTAGGATCTTTCCCAGCGCTTTTGCGCCAGTATTTTGGTCAAACGTAGGGATAGACCCTTGCAAAAATCCATGTGGTCTGTCCTGACATTTTGTAACGACACTTTTATACTACGTCGGAGTAGCAATGTCTATCCTGGCATTTTCTAGCACATCTCTGGGATAGAACCCCCACCCCTTAAATCCCCAAATCCTTCCAGTTCCTTTACTTTTCCTCCTCTCTCAAAACCCCAAATTGAAACATAGCTTCAAATCTTCGATGCCAACACCACATGTTGCCGTCGCCGTCTACTCACATCGACGTTGCTATGTCCTCTCCTCTCCCTTCCTCCTCGATTCCCAAGCCTGACCATATGTAACACCTCGTATTTCTTGGAGTATATAATACTGTATAATATATATATATATATAATGATGGCATAATGGTAAATATGATGAATGGCAAAGTTGTAATAATGGAAAAATGAAGTAAATGTGTGAAATGGGGGTTGTGGTTGTGCTTTGTTGACAGCACGTGGTAACGTGGCAGTGGGGCCCGACTATTTATTGCTAGCTCGCAAGAAAGAGAGAGGAGTGGTGTGGGATTGATTTGTCCCACATCGAGAGAAATTGTGAATAATTAAATAATAAATAATATTGCATATGATCAAGAGTCTAATCAGATAACCACCTTTTGAGAGGCAGCCAATGGTGGGCAGTTATAATAAATAAATAAATAAATAAATAAATTGTCTGAGTTTGGGGTCGGGGCGTTACAAATAGTATCTGAGCTGACTTTCGACACTGAATGTGGGTAAGAGTGGGTGAGATGTATGCCTGAAATGGAGCTGAGGTCAGTACGCTGGCAGTGTGGCCAGTGGCAGTACTATAGAATTAGCTGAATTAGGGTACTACATTCCATATCGGTAAGACGTATGCCTGAGAGGGGGCTCAGGTCAGTGCGTTGACCTAGAATTAACTGAATTTGGGTATTCCGCTCCACATCAGCTAAAAAGGAGATTCTGTACTAGGTTGCATGCCCCGTACTCAATGAGAATGCTGAATTCTTAAAAGGAGGGGGGGTGTATGTAACACCCCGAATTCCAAAACAGACTGAATTTGAAGTTCCACATGATCTTTACACTTCTTTCGTACAATTTTATAAGGAAATAAAACTTTTGTTATCTCAGAGTTACAATCACATTTACATTCATACAGCAGAAACAATTTACAGTAATCACATAAAAATGTACACATTTAAATCAATCTTGGAGAAGCATTTATACTTCAATTTATCAACCTCTTTACCCTGCATGTAAAACTGTGGGCGCGTCAGTTCATTCGACAGACGAAATATTATACACGGCCATCCTCTCTATGCCGGAAACAGTATAACAATTCTCAACACTTAACAAACCACAAACTTGTTCACAAACAAAGCTAAGGGGACTATCCTATTAATGTTGTGTTGTGAATGTGCATTTAGTCCTTAATACACTTATTTATGTTATATGACACTAATGCATACTTGTTCAGAGTCTATACAGCCCATACTACATAGGTCCGAGGGCAAGCCCTTAACCGTTCTTTATCTTGTAGGTTTCAATCCCTCGTCATGACTTAATTTACTACTGTAACTACGGTAAGTATCCTACATGTTCTATGACCTACGAACTCATGTCTAGGTGCCCTGGAGAGAATCCCAATGCACAGACACATGACTCATTATGCAGGCATCCTATGGTAATTCATCTCCTACCACAGACATGACACCACCCGCAGTCACCAAACACCCCACAAGCGTCGCAACCGGGATGGTACTCTGGAGCAGTATCCACGTCCTACTCATGACTCATCATGGGAAATCCTGTGAATACTCTCACGCCGCCAATCCAATGGCCCTCATACTCAATATTTTTCTCTTACTTTCGTCACATCTTCATAATGTATCTAATTCTTATTGTAATTGAATCATGAACAAAATCAATCTCCTAGGGTTAGCACTCCCACTATACCGGTCTCATTCATTCATTTCACATTACCCAGCCTTGGTCTTTTCATTTCGAATTTCATCTCAACATTTCTTTTATTGCTGGTAAAAAGGTTAGCTACATCCTAGTTCTTAATTTCAACTCATAATTACAATATTGAGGTTTCATACTCATAAAGTCTTTTTCATGATTAATCACAATTCCCATTTCATATTCATAGTATTCATGTATTCATATTCATAATGCTCTTCATAACTCATCAGGTCATCTAATTTCAATTTTTCAAGTACGATATCATGCGTAAACAATAAAAATTCAATTCTTCTAACATGTCATAATCACTAGTTCATATTTCCACATAATTCTCTAAATCTTTATTTTAATCCATACTAATTTCACAATCCACAATTTCACTTAGTTTCAAAATTCACACTTTTCAAATTTCTCATTACAAAATCTCATTTTTTAAAATTCCTTAAAACAATCCATTTAATTTTCTTTATCTAAAAGACAATTTAAGTTAATAAATAAAATAAATTCTTTCTTGCAAAAGTAGTCTCAAATTCTCATTTATACTAGGCCACGGGTCATAGAAAATTATCTCACGAAAATCCAGACATTATTTGAAAACTTCATGGCAGTCGACTGTTAAAACATGGCCAGTCGGCTGTTCCGTAAAGATTTAAAACTCGAAAATAAAATGATCAGGGCAGTCGACTGTTACACTATAATTGGTCGACTATTCCGCAAAGATTAAAAACTTGAAAGTAAAATGATCAGGGCAGTCGACTGTTACACTATAATCGGTTGACTGTTCTGTAACTAAAATCCGAAATTTAGTACCTGACAGTCGACTGTCGACTCGAATTCGGTCAACTGTCGATTGTACCAGGTTGCAAATTAATGTAGATCATGGATATATTTTGGCATTGAAAATAAGATCACAATTTTCATATTATTTAAAATCGAGGTTACCACGAAATAATATTTTTAGAACATAAGTTTTCATCTTTCTACAATAATGAAACTTTATTTTGGACAATCAACTACACATAATGCATTTAATCAATTTGTGTCTCATAAGCACAACTTTCTTCACATAGCATGATTTATAAACATAAAACATGACAATAAGATAGATTCTAGCATTTCAATTTCACACATTTATTAATTAGCAATCATCTTCACAATCATTCTCTAAATTATCATTCCATCTCTAATTTATTAAACATGAGACTAGAATTTCTTGATTTCTCTATAACCATTTTATCAAATTATTCCTAGCATGGCATCTAAAATTTAGAAGCATGAGAAACACCCACATATTTGAAGAAAATACTACAAAGCTCCTAGAATCTCCGTGAATACACGAGCGGTCCTTCTCCTACTAAAATGAGCCACCACAAAGTCTCCTTCTCCTTGCACTTGGTGAAACCCGAGCCTCTCCTTGCTGTTGGTGAAGTAGCCGGCCTCCAAGATGGAACACACACAACTAATGCTCTCAATCTTTTTACTCTCTATCAATCTTTTACTTCCCTATATATTTCTTTCTCTCTTTAAAAAAAAATCTTAGTGTTGCATGCACATAAGGGTGGGGTATTTATACTAGTTTTAGGGTGAAATGGAGGGCTAGGATTGCATTAGATGGTTGTAGATCAGTGGCTAGGATACAATGAGAAGTTGTATCAACTATCCATGAACAAGTAACCACCCATCCGGACAACTCCACTCCCCCACTCCTCTCCTATGCACAATCCGGACAAGAAGGATGTGGAATGCACACACACGTGCAAACACGTGTCCCAACTAGTATCCCCCTAATTAAAGTTGTACATTATAAACTAATTAATTGTCTACAAAAATGTGTCTACATGACAAGTTGTTTAAAAGAGTAAATAATTCATGGGCTTTAAAATAGTGGGCTTTTAGAATAAATTAACTAATTTATTAGGTTGGGCTTAATTTATAAAAAAAAAATTAGGCTTCTTAAAATGGGCTTAAAAGAATAAAGAGAAGGAAAGAAATTAATTATTTGATCATGTTATATAAAAATCATTTCATAAGAAAATATTTATACACAAATTTGCACGTGCACAACATGTAAAACCAACATTTTCACATTTATTAAAAATTCAGGGTATTATAACACTCCTTTCATAGAATAGTTCCGTCCCCAGAACTACAATTAAAGAGTGAGGAAACAAAACATAATAAGAAGAAAGAAAATAAAATACACATCAAACAAAGAGCTCAGGATGATCCTTCATCATCCTCTCCTCAGATTCCCAAGTAGCCTCTTCAACCAAATAGTTTCTTCAGACTACCTTGACCATTGGTATCGTCTTATTCCTCAAGACTTTCTCCCGACGATCAACAATCTCAACCGGAAGCTCAATGTAACTCAGATCCAACTGCAAACCCTCCGGCACTTCGGGCAAATGATGACTTGGATCTGGAATGTAACCTCTCAGTATAGACACATGGAAGACATTGTGCACCTGAGACAATTCTTCTGGTAACTCAAGCCGGTAAGTAGTTTTTCCAATCTGCTTCAATATCTTATATGGGCCTATGAATCTTGGGGCTAACTTCCCACCTTTGCCAAATCGGATCACACCTTTACTAGGTGATACCTTCAGAAAGACAAAGTCACTAACCTCAAACTCAAGGTCCCTCCTCCAGTTGTCTGCATAGCTCTTCTGCCTACTCTGAGCATCCACCAACCTCATACTGATCAGATCAATCTTTTCAGAGGTCTGCTTCACAATCTCAGGCCTAAACATCTGTCGCTCCCCAACTTCGAACCAACAGACAGGTGTTCTGCACTTCCTGCCATACAAAGCCTTGTACGGTGCCATCCCGATACTAGTCTGAAAACTGTTGTTGTAAGCAAACTCCACCAAAGCTAGATGTCTTTTCCCACTGCCTCCAAAGTCTAGTACAGAATAGCGAAACATGTCCTCAAGAATACAGTTGACTCTCTCGGTTTGCCCATCGGTTTGTGGATGAAAAGCAGTGCTGAAATCCGTTTTGGTAACCAAAGCTGTCTGAAGACTTCTCCAGATGCGTAGTAAACCGCGCATCTCGATCAGACACAATGGTTAATGGAACACCATGAAGCCTGACGATCTCACCAACATACAACTCAGCTAACTTGTCCATCGACGAAGTAAGTTTCATCGCCAAGAAGTGAGCGGACTTGGTTAGTCGATCGACTATGACCCAAATCGCATCATTGCCCTTGGAACTCTTGGGCAAGCCCATGATGAAATCCATACTAATATTATCCCACTTCCATTCCGGAATAGGTAATGGTTGCAATAGACCTCCGGGTTTCTGATTCTCAGCTTTGACTTGTTGACAAATCTCACACCTCGACACAAATTCAGCCACATCCCGCTTCAAACCTAACCACCAGAAATGTTGTTTGATATCCTTGGACATCTTGGTACTCCCAGGATGCACAGACAAAAGAGTAGCATGTGCCTCCTGACGAATACTTTCTTTCAAGTCCGATTGATCCGGAACACACAGCCTTTCTCCAAACCACAGCACTTCGTCCCTGATTTGAAATTTGGGCAACCTGCCAGCACCGACCTGCTCCTTCATCTTCAGAATATCAGCATCTTCCTTCTGACTTGCGATAATCCTTTAATTCAGCATTGGTTGAAGCCTTAACTGAGCTAAAGATGATCCCAAGCCTTGCAGAACGACTTTAATACCAGCTCGATCCAACTCCTCTGCAAGATGCCTCTGAGTTGTAATCAAACTAGCCAGACTGCTCTCGCAGCTAAGTGCATCAGTAATGACATTAGCCTTCCCAGGATGGTACTTAATCTCCGAACGAATGTCCTCAAGTACTTCCCGCCATCTCCTTTGCCTCAGATTCAAATGCTTTTGCTGATAGATGTACTTTAAGCTCTTATGGTCTGTGTACATGTTCAACTTCTCACCATATGCGTAATGTCTCCATTGCTTCAAGGCAAAGATAATCGCAGCCACCTCCAGATCATGAGTTGGATAATTCTTCTCATGCAGTCGCAGTTGCCTCGACCCATAAGCAATCACTTTTCCCTCTTGCATTAAGACACAACCAAGCCCACGATGTGAAGCATCGTTATAGACATCGTACTCAACACCTGTTCTGGGCAAAGCTAAAATGGGAGCAGTAGTTAGCCTCTCTTTCAACTCCTGAAAGCTTGTCTCGCACTGCTCAGTCCACTTGAAGTTCATATTCTTCTTGGTCAGACCAGTGAGAGGCACGGCTATCTGAGCGTAGCCCTGGATAAATCTCTTGTAATATCCAGTTAGCCCAAGAAAACTCCTAATTTCCTTTACTGTAGTAGGCCTTGCCCAATCTCTCACTGCCTCTATCTTCTGAGGATCAGTTGCCACTCCCTCCTTAGAAAGGATGTGACCTAGGAAAGCCACTTCAGATTTCCAGAAATCGCACTTGGATAACTTGGCATACAACTCCTGCTCTTCCAGCTTCTTCAAAACTGCTGCCAGATGCTCCATGTGCTCCTCCACCGACTTGGAGCATACAAGAATATCGTTGATAAACGCCACGACGAAAGAATTAATAATCGGCCTTAAAAATCTGTTCACCATATCCATAAAAATTGCAGGTGCATTCGTCACTCCGAACAGCATAACTAAGAATTCGTAATACCCATGTCGAGTTCTGAATGCAGTCTTATGCACATCTTCAGCTTTTACTCGAACTTGATGGTATCCTAATTGAAGGTCTATTTTAGAGAAAACAGCGGCTACTTGTAGACGATCGAACAAATCATCAATTCGGAGAATGGGATACTTGTTCTGAAAAGTGACCTTATTCAGCTCTCGATAATCGATGCACATCTTCATGGAACCATCCTTATTCTTTACCAAAAGCACTGGCGCTCCCCAAGGTGACGCACTCTGTTGAATAAAGCCTTTCTCCAACAGTTCCTCAATCTACTGTTTGATCTCATCCTTCTCCACAAGCACCATCCTACACAGTGCCTTGGAAATAGGTGCACTCACTGGTTGAATAGTGATGCTGAACTCCACATCACGATGCGGGGATAACCCAGGCAAATCTTCTAAGAATACCATCGGATAATCCCGAACCACTGGAATTTGCTGCACCTCTACAGGAATCCCTTTCTTCTGGATGATAGCAGCCACCAAATCTGAACATCTCCTATTCCCTTGGAAAGCAACTTCAGGTCCACCTGGAGCCTTCACTGTCACTGTCTTGGTCTAGCACTCGATGCTCGCACTGTACACTGACATCCAATCAATGCCAATGATAACATCGACTCCCAAGACATTCAGCTCGATTATATCAATCCCAAAAATTCTATCTTCAATCACGATCTCGCAGTCCGCATAGTACTGTTCAGTGGTTAAAGTCTCCCCTGATGGAGTAGCTACTGCCAAGATCTTGCCTGGAAAGACTTTCGGTTCAACTCCCAGAACTTTAGTAAACTTAGGTGATATAAAGGTATGAGAGGACCCAGTATCGAACAAAACAACAGCTTTCTTTCCATTCAAATAAAGTTCTCCTGTTACATAACACACACTCGTTACATAAACAGTGTACTAATTAAATAGGAAAAGTGACAACAGAAAAACACTCCTAAACACCCTCACTCATACCGGTGATGACGTGATCCACCTCATCAGTGTCAGCTTCGGTCAAGGCAAATACTCACTCCTGCTGGTACGATTTCTTCCCAGCCTGCTGAGTTGGTCCATTGCGGACGACATCCTGCAGCTTGGGGCAATGAGACTTGTAGTGGCCTGTCTCTCCACAGTTGAAACAAGTCACAGGAGGTCTCACCCAAGTATTTCCGGGTCTTCCCACCATCTGAACAGCGTTCGCACCTGTAGGCTTGAACCTTTGAGCCGGCAGCTGTCCTCTGACATTCCCAGCAATTGCGGGCCTTTTTTCCACATTCCAGTTGTTCCTACAATTCAGAACAGTGTGGAACGGCTCAATGTCCGCCTCCGTGGCTGCCGCTCGTTTGACCAGCATGTCGAACCTCCTGATACCGAGGGGTATCATCCTGGATCTCAGACTTGGCCTCAAACCATGCTCGAATTTCCGACCCTTCTTTGCCCCGTCCATCACTAGTTCGGGTGCATATCTTGAAAGCTGAATGAATCTTGTCTCATACTCCCTAACCGACATGTCGCCCTGCTGCAGCACCAGAAACTCCATGGCCTTCTTGTCCTGGATGTCCGATAGAAAGTAATGATTGTGGAATTCCTCCCAACCAAGAACAATATCCCCCATCGTCCGCTTCATCGAATGCCACCACACAGCCGCATCCTTCTCGAACTGCAGTGCCGCCAACTTCCCTTTGCTGCCATCTGGAGTCTCCATGACTTTTAAGATGGTCTCTACCTGTCAGATCCAATTGTCACCCGCATCAGGGTTTGACTTTCCCTCAAACACTGGTGGTTTCATCCGCTTGAATGATTTCATGAGTTTGATTACTTCGGGTACTGGATTCGCAGGCACCATTCCTTGATTCTGATTCATGACAACAGCATTGAGTGTCGGATAGACCCTCGCTAACTCTGTTTTCAAGTCCAGACCTTTCCCATTTCGAGCTCCTCTTCTAGCCATATTCTGATGCAAAAGATCCATTAACTCGAAGTATAAAACATGAATTTTAGATCAACTTTTCATTTCATTGAATTTCAAACTTTATACATTCGAATTTAAAATATTTCTGATTTCAAAGTAAGAAGATACAACGGTCTAGTTCCTACGGTTCCTCTTAGTTTTACGAAGCTCTTCCCATATTTCTTCCACTTCTTCCTTCTGTACATCGTACATGTTTTTCCTCTTCTCGAGTTCCCAAACACGGTGACTGAGAGTTGTGATGCTCTCCTTGCACTTCGCACACTGTGCCTGCAACAGCTCTACTCTCTCCCTCTGAGTCTTTACCTGCCTCTGAAGAGATACAATGAGACAACTCGGAATTGGTTCTTCCTCGTCGGAGGAATCATCAGATGAATCCGGAGGTGGAGTGATCTCTCTAGACTCAGGCCATTCCTCTTCGAATTCTTCAGGATCCTCTTCGTCTGATCAGCTTGCCCGGGGTAGTATTCTCCTAAACGATGTGCCAGTCATCACCTCCAGCTGGGTCGAAGTGGTCCGACATCTTAAAGAAAGGAGGAGAAGAAGCATAAATCATATAGCAACACAATTGTAAGTGACTTACAATTAAATCTCTAGACTCAACACACGCTCTAATGTCCACTTCTAAGGTCTCGTTCCTTATAAATTTGTACTACTTGGAAGCGTGGCTCTGATACCACTCTGTAACACCCCGAATTCCAAAACAGACTGAATTCGAAGTTCCACAGGATCTTTACCCTTCTTTCGTACAATTTTACAAGGAAATAAAACTTTTTGTTACATCAGAGTTATATTTACATTTACATTCATACAGGAGAAGCAATTTATAGTAATTACATGAAAATGTACACATTTAAATCAATCTTAGAGTAGCATATATACTTCAATTCGTCCAACTCTTTACCCTGCATGTAAAACTGTGGGCACGTCAGTTCATTCGACTAACGAAATATTATACACAGCCATCCTCTCTATGCCGAAAACAGTATGACGATTCTCAACACTTAACAAACCACAAACTTGTTCACAAACAAAGCTAAGGGGACTATCCTATTGATGTCGTGTTGTGAATGTGCACTTAGTCCTTAATGCAATTATTTATGTTATATGACACTAATGCACACTTGTTCAGAGTCAATGCAGCCTATACTACATAGGTCCGAGGGCTTGCCATTAATCGTTCTTTATCTTGTAGGTTTCAATCTCTCGCCATGACTTAATCTACTACTGTAACTAGGATAAGTATCCTAAATGTTCTATGCCCTACGAACTCATGTCTAGATGCCCTGGAAAGAATCCCAACGCACTGACACATGACTCATCATGCAGGTATCCTGTGGTAATTCACCTCCTACCATAGACATGACACCACCCGTAGTCACCAAACACCCTACTTGCATCACCACCGGGATGGTACTGTGGAGCAGTATCCACATCCTACTCATTACTCATCATGGGACATCCTGTGAATACTCTCACGCTGCCAATCCAATGGCCCTCATACTCATTGTTTTTCTCTTACTTTCGTCACATTTTCACTATATATCTAATCCTTATTTTAATTGAATCATGAACAAAATCAATCTCCTAGGATTAGCACTCCCACTATATCGGTCTCATTCATTCATTTCACATGACCCAACCTTGGTCTTTTCAATTCAAATTTCATCTCAACATTTCTTCTATTGTCGGTATAAAGCTTAGCTACATCCTACTTCTTAAATTCAACTCATAATTACAACATTGAATTTTCATACTCATAAAGTCTTTTTCATGATTAATGTAACTCCTTTTTATCATTTTGTGTATTTTTGAGTGTATTTTTTTATTTTTGGTGTATTTTCTCTCTTGTATTTTTCTGAACCATATATTGGAATTGTTTTCAAAATATATTTGCTTTATTTCATTTTGAGCTCTTTGTGTTGATTGGTTGTCTCTTTTGTTTCCTTCTTCTATTATTTGATCTTTCTTTCATTGGTCTCGTCTCTTTATTTTATTTTATTTTTGGGTGTTGTGGTGGTGATTGGATGTTATCCTTTTTCCAATCCTATTGGTTGATCCCTAATAAGATTACCAAAGCCAAATTAAAATTTTCAATCCTATTCGATATCCTATACAATTTGCATCCTAATTAAAGCTCAATTAAACAAGTCCTATTGCTACTCCTAGTTACCCACAACCCAATTACCCTATTAACCCTAGAACCCCAATATATATTTATATCTCTCCCGGCCTCTCTTTCTCTCTCCTTGCTTGCGCCGCAACCCGACGCTGCACACCCCACCTACAGCCGACGCCAACCACAGGTCGAGCCCCACTCTCCTCCGACCTGCATCATCCCGAGCCCCATCATCCCCCAGGCCGATCCCCCAATTGGCCATCCCGACCACCACTACCGTATAATCCCTTGCTCTCTCCCTCATTCTCTCTCTCGCCGGTGTCGATCAACTAGTGGCCGCAAGCCACCATTGCCGTCATCTCTCTCTTGATCATCTCTTTTTTGTGGAGTTCGTTCGTGTGGAGATTCTTGCTCGAGTTTGCTTGGATTCATTCATTCACGGATTTTCGTTCGTGGGTTTTTCTCGTTACTCTTGGTTTTCGTCGTTCTTCATCTTCGGTTAAGAGAAGTAATTTGTACTCCAATTCATTTATTTGATACAAGTCAAAAATACCACCTATAGTGTAGTTGGGTCTAGAGACGACTCTTGTTTGTGTTATGTTTGATGGATTTTATCTCTATTGTGAAAACTTGACCATAGTTGCCTCACGACACAATATGGACATGAATTAACTTAGGTTTTACCCGTTATTGATTTGATCATGTATGTGGAACTTTTGTGAGAATTCGTGATTGGGTTGAGACCTATATGATATACTTGGTGTGAACATGCTAGATACCCTAATTCATGATGTTTGGACACTTAGTAGACTCGATTTCATATTTGGTTGTGTTTTGAACAAGTTTTGTATGATATATGTTGAGTTGTTGTTAAAGGGAAACATCTGTATTTTGTCGCTGATCTGTTTGTTTGCTGTTTTGGACTGTCTTGAAGTCAGTATCTTAATTTTGGTATAAAACATGAGTTTTAGAGAATTTCGTCTATTTCCAAACTCCTCTGACCTTGCTTGATTTCGGTTTCGTATGTGTGAGTTATGACTGTTTTACTATAGAGGTGTAGATCTTTTTCAGATTTCGTTTTCGATGATTTTGATGACTAAATAATTTTGATACTTATGCTACACATATTATTTTGATCTGAAACTTTGGTCAGCTTTTCTATATTTACTTAGGGATTACCCAGAATTTTGGTCGATTTTATTGATGAGTTTTATGTGCCATTTCATGCTCATTTATGAAAACTATACTTGCTGCATTTTACTCGCTGTTCTGTAAAGAATCGTAGTTTCACTCTGATTCCTTTTACTGTATGAAAAATGTTTCTGAAATATGAAAGTTAGTATATTTTATCTATTTTCATATCCCTCTAGGCGGATTTGAATTTCGTTTCACTGGTTGCGAGATGTCATAGTTTTCGTATGGCAGTGTTGGGAGTTTCAGATTTGCGAAACTCCTGTTTATTGATGTTTTATTATTTTTGATGACTGATCTAATTTTACTGGAAAATTATGAAACTTGATATTTAGATACTGGACATATAGGGGAATGCCCCAAATTTTTTGTGGATTTATTTATTGAGTTTTTATGCTGTTTTCCTGCTCTTGAATTCGTTTTCTTGATTTCTGGCTGAACCTATTTTCTGTATTCGAATCAGTTTTGAGCTATGTTTTTGTGAGTTAATATGTGACTTATTTATACTCGCTGGATTCGATTGGGAGTCTATTTTCTAGATGTTTTGATGGAATAAGATTTTCATGCTTGTAACACTGGAAGTCACTGTTTTACTACAGTATGGTCTTGCTGTCCTGAACTTGAGATTTGTTTATTTTATTCTTTTATGAGATATCTTGCACTCGTACATATTTATCTTGCAACTTGCACTTGTTACATGATCATACCATGTCATTCTTGATATATTTTTCACATATACATGCTTGTTTGACATTAATAATAAATAACCAAGTCGGGATTTAAGGGACAGATCTAATAGTGGATAATTCAGAAACGTGTACTCGGAAGGGGATCCATTGATCCTACGTGATTACTTGAGACATGTTACTTGAACGCAGGATACGATACTTGCCACTTGCACAGCTTGACACGTGATTACATGATACATGATAATTGGAGCTTGGAGCTTGATTACTTGACTTGTTCCCGAGTATACTGCCCTCTATGGTCCACTATAAAATATAAAGCAAAACTGTTTATTGTAGCAACCATGTAAGGTGGGCCGCATGAAGTGCTACCTAGATAGTAATCACTACAAGACTTGAACATAATACTTGAACATGATACATGCTTGCTTGATACTTGATTACATGATACATGAGACTTGAAACATGACACTTGATACATGATTGCATGACACTTGACACTTGATGTATGTTTACATGATACTTGATTACTTGGCACTCGATTCATTCCATTTACACTTGTTCACTTTGCCATGCTAGTTGTTTATGTTGACATCATACTTATACCATGTTATTTGTTAGTTTTTCCATGTGCTTGTATCCTACATTATAAGTGGTCCGTAATTTGCAATTGACGGGTACTTGTTTTTCTGTTTTTCTCTTTTCTGCATTCGTTGAATTGCAGATTTTGGAGAACAGGTTCCAGACGGTATTAGTGACATGTAGTATTAGTGCTGGCTTTTATTATTATTATTTCTTGTAGCTTGCTTGAACAATATTATATTTTGAGACTTAGATTTATTCTTGTATTTGGGCATTGAGACCCAAGATATTTGTTTTATTCAGATCATGACTATTTGAGATTTATATATTTGGTTTCAAGTATTCTTGTTGGTATTTTGGTTCATATGTGCTTGTTGGTTGATTCTTTTGCTTCCGACTCTGATGCTTCTTGTGAATGTTGTAAAGATTCTTGAATAGCTTATGGATGATGAAAATCATTCGCTGGGCTTTTGTCTCGTATCCGTATTCATATTCTTTTTGGGAAGCGGGGCGTGACAGGATTTTTAGTGATATCAGAGCACCAAGTTTGTCTAATGTATTAGTTGCCTAATATATTAGACAAGCTTGGCTCGATCTGGGATCTGCTCAATATTTCACCAACCATGCATGCATAAATGAATCAATTATTATCAACATTGATCTGGATGCTAACTGTTTTTGATTTTGTGCAGACTATGGCTCGCAGGGATTCTACTTCTCAGTCGCAAGGTGACCCAATCAAGGCTGTCACTACTGTACTTGAGCGCTTGATTAATCAGCAGCAGAACCATAGTGATTTGGTGATGGCTGCTTTGGAAGCCGCTCGAGTTCCTCCGCCTGTTGCACCTAGGCAGGATGTTCTTCCTCCCAATCCGAGAACGGTCACAGACTGTATGAGGCTGCATCCCGACAGGTTTTCAGGCACTGAGATGCCTTTGGAAACTGAACAGTGGTTGATTCGGACAGAGCAACTGCTTTTAGCAGCTAGAGTTGCAGATGCAGATCGTGTGGATGTGGTTACCATCCAGTTGGTGGACTTGGCTCATATCTGGTGGAGGTCCGAGTATGAAAGGCTCGAAAGACCGATCACTTGGGCCACTTTCACTAGGATCTTCTTGGAGAAGTTCTTTCCTAGCAGCACCAGAGTTGAGGTGGAGCAACAATTCTTAGCACTGAAACAGGTTGGTCGTTATTTCTAGTAATGGAATTTTGTTACATATTGTTCATGCAATGTTGTAACATAAGACTTTCTTGGAACAGGGATCCAGGTCTGTGGACGAGTACGCAGCCAAATTTACGAGATTTAGCCGCTTCGCAGTCGTTCTTGTGGCGAACGAAGAGGATCGGGCTCGTAGGTTCATTTTGGGGCTTGAGCAAGACATCAAGGTGTAGCTTGTCTCTCTTCGCTTGCATACCTAAGCTGAGGCCCTTGAGGCAGCTAGGGCCCAGGAGCACGCTCGTGGTGGACTAACTCCTTCTCAATGGACTGTTCTGCACTCAGTTGCTAGGTCTTCTGGTGGGCCTATTCGGAGACCTGTTCCAGCCCCTCCGGTTAGGGAAACTCCTTACTCTTCTGTGGGTCCTCCGAGAGTTGATTTCTGTGACTTTTGCTGTCTTCCAGGGCATGAGCGCAAGGATTGCCAATGTGTCAATCATCGCTATTTTGGATGTGGTGCTGCTGACCATTCGGTGCGGGACTGCCCGCGATTGGCTCCTCCAGCCAGGGGTCCTATTCAGCCAGTTGCCACAGCTCGTAGTCCAGCTAGACCACCGCTTCCCCCGCAGTGTCAGATTGTCGGTCTGAGGACCGCTGTTCTGAGGAGAGGTCAAGCGTTCAACCTGACTACTGCAGATGCTGAGTCAGCTGAGGGTGTGGTTGCATGTATCTTTTGTTTTATTGTTTTATTGTTTGTTGTTTCTCTTTGTTTTCTCCATTTCCTTGGCTTTATTTCTTTCTGTTGTCTTCTGCATTTTGTTTTTCCACACCCCTGTTCAACCATTCTTTTCTTTGTCTCTTTTGCTTTCCATCTTAGGTGTTGTGCTTGTGTGCTCCTTCCCTGCTCATGTTCTGTTTGATTCTGAGGCAACCCATTCTTTTGTCTCCTCTCGATTTGTCGCTTGCCATCAGTTGGAGTGTAGCAACATGTCAGAGGCTTGGAACATTGTGACAGGTGTTAGAGTTGTCATTTGTTCCCGGGATTGCAGGCATGTCCCGTTATTATTGGTAGTGCAGAGTTCAAAGCCAATCTGATTGTAATTGGGAATTCGGGTTCGACGTTATTCTGGGTATAGATTGGTTGGGTGAAATCCATGCCATTATTGATTGCCGTGCCCTAGAAAGTTGGATTTCGGATTCCAGATCGTGCAAAATTTGAGTTCCATGCCGGGGAGTCTTCCCTTGGCCGAGTTGCGGTTGATCAGGAGATTTGTGCGATGGAGTTGCATTCAGGCTGTGAGGCTGCGCCTCTAGTAGTTTGGGATTTCTTCGATATTTTTCCAGCTGGGTTTCTTGGCTTACCCCCTGATAGGGAAGTGGAATTCGATATTGATGTTCAGCCTGGAACAGCACCGATATCAAAGAGTCCCTACAGGATGGCACCGATTGAGTTAGCAGAGCTTAAGGTGCAGATTCAGCAGTTGCTTGATTTGGGTTTCATCAGACCTAGTATTTTGCCTTGGGGTGCTCCGGTCCTTTTTGTCGACAAGAAGGATGGTGGTCGTCGACTGTGCATGGATTATCGTGAACTGGACAAAGTTACTGTGAAGAATCGGTATTCGTTGCCCAGGATCGATGATTTGTTTTACCAGTTGAGTGGGGCTGCTATTTTCTCGAAGTTTGATCTTCGTTCTGGGTACCATCAAGTCAAGGTAAAGGTTCCATATATACAGAAGACTACTTTCAGGACTAGATACGGGCACACTGTATCTAGTGATGCCGTTTGGAGTTACGAACGTGCCGGCTATATTCATGAGTCTTATGAACCAGGTCTTCCCTCAGTTCTTGGATAGATTTGTGGTGGTTTTCATTAATGATATTTTTGGTATATTCTCAGAATCAGGAAGATCATGTTGAGTATCTTAGAGTGGTTCTGCAGACTTTGAGAAAGAATTAGCTCTATAGGAAACTTAACAAGTGTGAGTTTTGGCTCGACAGGATTTCATTCTTGGGGCACATTATCTCCGGCGATGGTATTTTTGTGGATCCTACCAAAATTGAGGCTGTGAAGGATTGGCCTATTCCCAAGTCAGTTTCAGAAGTCAGGAGTTTTCTCGGTTTGGCTGGCTATTATCGAAAATTCGTCCAAGATTTTTCGAAGATAGAAAGACCGTTGACTAAGTTGACTGGGAAGGATCAGAAGTTCTGTTGGTCTTATGAGTGTGATACAACTTTTTGTGAGTTGAAGAATAGATAGATGTCAGCGCCTGTGTTGACTATTTTCGATGGTTCAGGCAGATCTGTAATTCACTGTGATGCTTCTGTTAAGGGTCTTGGAGCAGTTTTGATGCAGAAAGGCCGAGTCATTGCGTATGCATCGAGGCAGTTGAGGCTGCATGAGATGAACTATCCGACTCATGACTTGGAGTTAGCGACAGTGATTTCTGCTTTGAAGTTGTGGAAACATTATTTACTTGGAGACCGAGAGGAGATCTTTACAGACTACAAAGTCTTAAGTACATCTTTACCCAGAAGGAGTTAAACATGAGGCAAAGGCGTTGGTTAGAGCTTATGGCCGATTATGACATCAGTTTGCAATACCATCATGGTAAAGTAAACTTGGTGCCGGATGCTTTGAGCAGGTGACCGACAGTTATGTTCTGGACCCAACAGAGGGATTTGATTGAGCAGATGAGGAGGTTGGAGTTGGAAGTTTTGTTGCCGAGTTCTCATCGGAGTTGTTTGGTGCTTCATCTGCAGTCGTCTCTTGTTGATCAGATTAAAGAGGCGCAGGCTAGTGATGCACAGTTGCAGAGATTTCGAGCTGAGTTTGAGTCTGGGTCTAGGACGGACATGGTTATTCATTCGGATGAATCGCTTCGTTTTGGGTCCAGATTATGTGTCACTGAAGGTGATGTTCGTCAGAGATTGCTTGAGGAAGCCCATCAATCTTTGTATTCTATCCATCCTGGCGGTACTAAGATGTATCAAGATTTGAAGCTTCATTTCTGGTGGCAGGGTATGAAAAGGTCTGTGGCTCAATTTTTTGCTCAGTGTTTGATCTGCCATCAGGTTAAGGCAGAGTATCAGATAACCGCTGGACTTCTTCAACCGCTTCCTATTCCAGAGTGGAAGTGAAAACATATCACTATGGATTTTGTGACTGCTTTGCCGAGGAGTCCTAAGGGTCATAATGCCATTTGGGTGATTATCGACCGGTTTGACGAAAAGTACTCACTTCATTCCTTTTCGTGTTGGGCAGTCTACTGAGAGCCTAGCTGAGAGGTATATGGAAGAGATTGTTAGACTTCATGGTTTCGAGTCAGTATTGTATCCGACAAGGGATACGAGATTCAGATCTCAGTTCTGGAAGAGTCTTCAGGCTAGTTTGGGTAGTAAATTAAAGTACAGTACAGCATTTCATCCCCAGACTAATGGACAGTCAGAGCGGACTATTCAGATTCTTGAGGACATGTTGAAGTCCTGTATGCTTCAGTTTGGTGGGTCTTGGGAGGATCATTTGCATCTCGTGGAGTTGTCGTACAATAACAGCTTTCAAGCCAGTATTAAAACTGCTCCCTTCGAGGCACTCTATGAGCGGAAGTGCAGATCGCTAGTGTGCTGGGATGACATTGGTGAGAGGAAGTTGTTGGGTTCGGAATTGATCACCAAGACAGTTGATGCAGTGGTTCAGATCAGGAAGCACTCGCAGGCAGCTCAGGACAGGTAGAAGCGATGGGCCGATGTCCATCGGAGAGCTTTGGCGTTTGGTGTTGGTGACCATGTTTTCCTAAAGGTATCGCCGTGGCACGGTGTCATTCGTTTTGGTGGTGGGGGCAAGCTTAGCCCTAGGTTTATTGGACCGTTTGAGATTTTGGAGCGAGTAGGTAGGGCCACCAGCTTTATCAGGAGTACATGATGTTTTCCATGTCTCACAACTCAGGAGATATATCTGAGATGAAAGCCACGTGATCGACTATTCTGAGTGGACCGTTCGGTCGGATTTGACTTGTGAGATTCCTGCCAGTTGCTATTGTGGATCTGCAGGAGAAAGTGCTTAAGAACAAGGTCATCAGGTTGGTTCGTGTTGCTAGGAATCCTCACTTGCCTGGTGAGTCGACTTAGGAGCTAGAGGAGGAGATTCAACAGAAGTTTCCTCATTTGTTTGAGTAGTTTTGTTTTATTCTTTGGTTGTTTTGGGATTACCCTATGTACCTTCTTTTTAAATTTCGAGGACGAAATTCTTCTTATTAGGTGGGTAGGATTGTAACCCCTATTTTTCATTTTGTGTATTTATGAGTGTACTTTTTTCGTTTTTGTGTATTTTTTCTCTTGTATTTTGCTGAACCGTATATTGGAATTGTTTTCAAAATATATTCGTTTTATTTCATTTTGAGCTCTTTGTGTTGATTGGTTGTCTCTTTTGTTTCGTTCTTCTATTATTTGATCTTTCTTTTATTTGTTCTCGTTCTCTTTATTTTATTTATTTTTCGGTGTTGTGGTGGTGATTGGATGTTATCCTTTTCCCAATCCTATTTGTTGATCCCTAATAAGATTACCAAAGCCAAATTGAAATATCCAATCCTATTTGATATCCTATACAATTTGTATCCTAATTAAAGCCCAATTAAACAAGTCCTATTGCTACTCCTAGTTACCCACAACCCAATTACCCATTAACAATAGAACCCCCCCACAACCCAATTACCCATTAACAATAGAACTCCCCCCCCCCCCCCCGTCTCACAAACCCTAACCCTCTACCTCTCTCTCCCGGCCTCTCTTTCCCTCTCCTTGCTTGCACGGCACACCCCACCTACAGCTGACGCCAACCCCAGGCCGAGCCCCACTCTCCTCCGGCCTGCATCATCCCGAGCCCCATCATCCTCCAGGTCGATCCCCCTCTTGGCCATCTCGACCAGCTACACATCTCGACCACCACTACCGTATAATCCCTTGCTCTCTCCCTCATTCTCTCTCTCACCGGCGTCGATCAACGCGTGGCCGCAAGCCACCATCGCCGTCATCTCTCTCTTGATCATCTCTCTTTTGTGGAGTTTGTTTGTGTGGAGATTTTTACTCGAGTTTGCTTGGATTCATTCATTTGCTGATTTTCGTTCTTGGATTTTGCTCGTTACTCTTGGTTTTCATCGTTTTTCATCTTCGGTTAAGGCAAGTAACTTGTACTCCAATTCATTTGTTTGATACAAGTCAAAAATACCACCTATAGTGTAGTTGGGTCTAGAGACGACTCTTGTTTGTGTTATGTTTGATGGGTTTTGTCTCTATTGTGAAAACTTGACCATAGTTACCTCACGACACAATATGGACATGAATTAACTTAGGTTTTACCCATTTTTGATTTGATCATGTATGTGGGACTTTTGTGAGAAATCGTGATTTGGTTGAGACCCATGTGATATACTTGGTGTAAACATGCTAGATACCCTAATTCATGAGGTTTGGATACTTAGCAGACTCGATTTCATATTTGGTTGTGTTTTGAACAAGTTTTGTATGATATATGTTTAGTTGTTGTTAAAGGGAAAAATCTGTATTTTGTCGCTGATCTGTTTTGTTTGCTGTTTTGGACTGTCTTGACGTCAGTATCTTAATTTCGGTATAAAACATGAGTTTTAGAGAATTTCTCCTATTTTCAAACCCTTCTAGTTTTGCTTGATTTTGTTTTCGTATGTGTGAGTTATGATTGTTTAACTACAGAGGTGTAGATCTTTTCCAGATTTTGTTTTTCAATGAGTTTGATGAATAAATGATTTTTGATAATGATGCTACATATATTATTTTGATCCAAAACTTTGGTCAGTGTTTCTTTATTCAGTTAGGGATTACCCAAAATTTTGGTGGATTTTATTGATGAGTTTTATGTCCCGTTTCCTACTCGTTTATGAAAACAACACTTGCTGTATTTGGCTCGATGTTCTGTAAAGAATCGTATTTTCACCCAATTTCCTTTTACTGTATGGAAAATATTTGTGAAATATAAAGGTTAGCTTATTCTATCTATTTTTTATCTCCCTTTAGCAGATTTGAATTTTGTTTCACTGGTTACGAGATATCATAGTTTTCGTACAACAGTGTTGGGAGTTCCAGATTTGCCAAACTCTCGTTTATTGATGTTTTCTTATTTTTGATGACTGATCTAATTTCACTGGAAAATTATGAAACTTTATATTTACATACTGGACATATAGGGGAATGCCCCAGATTTTTCGTGGATTTATTTATTGAGCTTTCATGCTGTTTTCCAGCTCTTGAATTCGTTTTCCTGATTTCTGGCTGAACCTATTTTCTGTATTCGAATCAGTTTTGAGCTATATTTTTGTGAGTTAATATGTGACTTATTTATACTCGCTGGATTCGGTTAGGAGTCTATTTTCTAGAAATTTTGACGGAATCAGATTTGCATGCTTGTAACACTAGGAATCACTGTTTTACTACAGTATGATCTTGCTGTCCTGAACTTGAGATTTTTTTATTTTATTCTTTTATGAGATATCTTGCACTCGTACATATTTACCTTGCAACTTGCACTTGTTACATGATCATGCCATATTATTCTTGATATATTTTGCACATATACATGCTTGTTTAACATTAATAATAAATAACCAAGCCGCGGTTTAAGGGACAGATTTAATAGTGGATAATTCAGAAACGTGTACTCGGAAGGGGATCCACTGATCCTACGTAACTACTTGAGACATGATATTTGACACGTTATTACTTGATACTTGCACGCAAGACACGATACTTGCCACTTGCACAACTTGACACGTGATTACATGATACATGATACTTGGAGCTTGGAGCTCGATTACTTGACTTGTCCCCGAGTATACTACCCTCTATGGTCCACTATGAAATATAAAGCGAAACTGTTTGTTGTAGCAACTATGTAATGTGGGCTACATGAAGTGCTACCTAGATAGAAATCACTACAAGACTTGAACATGATACTTGAACATAATACATGCTTGCTTGATACATGATTACATGATGCATGAGACTTGAAACTTGACACTTGATACATGATTTTATGACACTTGACACTTGATGCATGTTTACATGATACTTGATTACTTGACACTTGATTCATGTCATTTACACTTGTTCACTTTGCCATGCTAGTTGTTTATGTTAAAATCATACTTATACCATGTTGTTAGTTAGTTTTCCCATGTGCTTGTATCCTACATTATAAGTGGCCCGTAACTTGGAAATAACGGGTACTTGTTTTTCTCTTTCACTCTTTCCTGCATTCGTTGAATTGCAGATTTTGAAGAACAGGTTCTAGACGGTATTGGTAATATGAAGTATTAGTGCTGGCTTTTATTATTATTATTTCTTGTAGCTTGCTTGAACAATATTGTATTTTGAGACTTGGATTTATTCTTGTATTTGGGCAATGTGACCCAAGATATTTGTTCATTCAGATCATGACTATTTAAGATTTATATATTTGGTTTCAAGTATTCTTGTTGGTATTTTGGTTCATATGTGCTTATTGGTTGATTCATTTGCTTCCGACTCTGATGATTCTTGTGAATGTTGTAAAGATTCTTGAACAGCTTATGGATGATGGAAATCATTCGCTGGGCTTTTGTCTCGTATCCGTATCCGTATTCTTTTTGGGAAGCGGGACGTGAAAATTAATCACAATTCACATTTTATATTTATAGTATTCAAGTATTCATATTCATAATGCTCTTCATAACTCATCATGCCATATAATTTCAAATTTTCAAGTACAATATCATGCGTAAACAATAAAAATTCAATTCTTCTAACATGTCACAATCACTAGTTCATATTTCCACATAATTCTCTTAATCTTTATTTTAATCCATACTAATTTCACAATTCAAAATTTCACTTAGTTTCACAATTCACACTTTTCAAATTTCTCAGTACATAATCTCATTTTTTTAAATTCCTTAAAACAATCCATTTAATTTTCTTTATCTAAAAGAAAATTTAAGTTAATAAATAAAATAAGTTCTTTCTTGCAAAAGTAGTCTCAAATTTTCATTTATACTAGGCCACGGGTCATAGAAAATTATCTCACGAAAATCCAGACATTATTTGAAAACTTCATGGCAGTCGACTGTGAAAACATGGCCAGCCGACTGTTCCGTAAAGATTTAAAACTCAAAAATAAAATGATCAGGGCAGTCGACTGTTACACTATAATCGGTCGACTATTCCGCAAAGATTGAAAACTCAAAAATAAAATGATCAGGGCAGTCGACTGTTACACTATAATCGGTCGACTTTTCTGTAACTAAAATTCGAAATTTATTACCTGACAGTTGACTGTCGTCTCGAATTCGGTCGACTGTCGATTATACCAGGTTGCAAATTAGAGTAGATTATGGATATATTTTGGCATTGAAAATAAGATCACAATTTTCATATTATTTAAAATCGAGGTTACCACGAAATAATATTTTTAGAACACAAGTTTTCATCTTTCTACAATAATGAAACATTATTTTAGACAATCAACTACACATGATGCATTTAATCAATTTGTGTCTCATAAGCACAACTTTCTTCACATAGCATGATTTATAAATATAAAACATGACAATAAGATAAATTCTAGTATTTCAATTTTACACATTTATTAATTAGCAATCATCTTCACAATCATTCTCTAAATTATCATTCCATCTCTAATTTATCAAACATGAGACTAGAATTTGTTGATTTCTCTATAACCATTTAATCAAATCATTCCTAGCATGGCATCTAAAATTTAGAAGCATGAGAAACACCCACCTATTTGAAAAAAATACTACAAAACTCCTAGAATTTCCTTGAACACACGAGCGGTCCTTCTCCTCCTAGAATGAGCCACCACAAAATCTCCTTCTCCTTGTACTTGGTGAAATCCGAGCCTCTCCTTGCCGTTGGTGAAGTAGCCGGCCTCCAAGATGGAACACACACAACTAATGCTCTCAATCTTTTTACTCTCTCTCAATCTTTTACTTCCATATATATTTCTTTCTCTCTTTAAAAAAAATCTTAGTGTTGCATGCACATAAGGGTGGGGTATTTATTCTAGTTTTAGGGTGAAATATAGGGCTAGGATTGCATGAGATGGTTGTAGATCAATGGCTAGGATACAATGGGAAGTTGTAGCAACTACCCATGAACAAGTAACCACCCATCCACACAACTCCACTCCCCCACTCCTCTCTTATGCACAATCCGGCCAAGAAGGGTGTGGAATGCACACACACGTGCAAACACGTGTCCCAACTAGTGTCCCCCTAATTAAAGTTGTACATGATAAATTAATTAATTGTCTACAAAAATGTGTCTACATGACAAGTTGTTTAAAAAAGTAAATAATTCATGGGCTTCAAAATAGTGGGCTTTTAGTATAAAATAACTAATTTATTAGGTTGGGCTTAATTTAGAAAAAAAACAAATTTAGGCTTCTTAAAATGGGCTTAAAAGAATAAAGAGAAGGAAAGAAATTAATTATTTGTTCATGTTATATAAAAATCATTTCATAAGAAAATATTTATACACAAATTTGCACGTGCACAACATGTAAAATCAACAATTTCACATTTAATAAAAATTCAGGGTATTACAGTGTAACACATCATATTGCTTGGAGTTTATAATCAATATAATAAAACACAACGAAAGCTATCAAGTGGCTCTCCTTCGATTCCTCGAAAATCAAAGGCTCAGATCTAACCTCACAAAACATATTTTTTTCCCCAAAAATTTTCTACCCAAAACTCAAATTCAAATACCCCTAAAACAACTCCTTTATTTTTTTAATTATTTCTCTCTCTCTCTCTCTCTCTCTCTCTCTCTCTCTCTCTCTCTATATATATATATATATATATATATATATATATATATATATATATATACTTAGGGAAACATAAACTTTTATTTACAACTAATTATTGTTATACTATTTAAACTTAAGCTATATAATTGTTGATTTATTGTTTATAGGGCTTTTCATACGATGTATCGTTCTGAAGACGTGCCATAGGCACGTGCCCACGGGAAAATCTAGTACTAGTATAATATAGTATAAATATATATATGGCACAATAGTAAATATGATGAATAACAAAGTTGTAATAATGGGGAAAAGAATTAAATGTGTGAGATGGGGGCTTTGGTTGTGCTTTGTTGACAGCACGTGGTGACGTGGCAGTGGGCCCCGACTGTTGCAGAGCGTCAAGGGTCGGCAGACGAGTCCCCCTCACTTGTTGGAAAAGCAAGGGGATTTTAGTGGCTCGTGGCTCCATCCGAATGCCGAGCCTCATGCTGAATAGAGGAGAAATTTGGGGCTCGCTGTACCATTCGAGCGCCGAGCCTTCTTCTGAATAGAGGAGAAATTTGGGGCTCGCGGTACACCCGAGCACCGAGCCTCCTACTGAATAGAGGAGAAATTTGGGGCTCGCAGTACTATCCGAGCGCCGAGCTTCCTGTTGAATAGGGGAGAAATTTGGGGCTCGCGGTATCATCAGAGTGTCGAGCCTCCTTGTAGCACCCCGAATCCCCGTTACCGGACATCTGTGACACTCCCCACAATTTTTGGCTTCAAATGCATCTCAACACAGTAATAACATGGAAATTTAAAAACTTTTTATTGCCAAATAAGTCATTACATCATTGATTACAACAATGTCTTGTTCTTGACAAGAATACCAATTACATAAACTCAGTACATCTTATTACAAACATACATCACTCCTTTCTGTAGAGTTAACAACTTCCTCTCGGACTAGCAGTCGACGGCTCACTGCCGAAGCTCCGCTGAACGGTCAATCTGCTTCCCTGGGACTTGCTCCTCGGCTTGAGTCTTCTGCTGCGCGACACTGATATTTCTGCACCTGCTCAAAAGGTAGAATCGGCACCTAAAAGGTGGGAAACGTCAGTACTTCGATAGACACAATACTGATAATAACAGCGATCCTCCAAACTGGCAATCACAAACCATCTTGAATAGAAAAGGAAACATGCATTCTAAATTATGTGGTGCTCATGTATGTCATGATCTAACAACTAAATGCACCAATCACAAGCCTATTCTAAAGCAAGCAAGACTTGGAAATCTGGATCCGCATGCATCCCATAAACATGCGTTCAAGACCCAAGCATAGCCTAATCTAATGTACAAACAAGAATGCACACGATGCACCTACTCTAATGCAATTCAGTTGGGAACGTATGCATCCCATACTACATACTTTTCAAAATCAACTTCGATGGAAACGTATGCATCCCATACTACATACCTTCCAAGGAGTTTGCCTCTCCTGATTGTAGGGTTCAATCCCTCACCATGCATCCTACCCTTGTACCCATCCAGTTCCTAATAGACTATCCGTCGCCCAAGGAGATTGCAGCGGTTGGTCTAATTCCGCTCTGCAGTGCCCAAGTGCTCACCGCCAGTTGGTACCCACGCACGGACCTCCTTAGAAACCGCATTGAACCTGGTCCTTACGACCCTTGGTTCCACATGTCCACCCATGGACTTACGCATGCGTGTTCACCCCTGGCCTGGGTTATGAACTTATATATATACTAGGTTTGCCCGTTGACACGTGCCTACGGCACGTCTTCGGAACGGTGCACCTGGTTTGATTTTATAAAATAGTTTTGGAGGTCCAGCAAATTAATTGAAGTAGTAAACATATTATATGAGGAAGCTGTATATCTATCTTTAAGCTCAATTATCGTCTTCCTGATCATTAGCTTGAACTTACCTGAAATGCATATAGTTTGTTAGAAACAATGCATAGAGTTTTTTTTAACTTCAGCATCAATTTTAGATGCTTGTAATAGTTATGCAAGGACATTATCATATAGGTTTTATAGAGCTTACTCTAATCTCATAACCACTATGAGCATGTCTAAATACAATGATAGCGCAAGTGCAGGTGTGAATGTATCTACAATACCAATAATCTAAATATTTATTTTTTAAATTTTAAAGTTTTATTTCTAAAATTTCAAAAAAAAATTTAAAAAATTTTTAAAAAAAATTTAAATCAATATTTTTAAATTAAAAAAATAATAATATTTTAAAAATTTTTTATAAGTTTTTGATTTTTAAAATTTTTTTGAATTATTTTCAAAGTTTTTAAAATTTAAAATTTTTTGGTTTTAATTTAAAGAAAAAATTATTTTCATTATTTTTTGAATAGAAAAGAGAGAGATAGAGAAAGAAAAAATTAAATAAATAAAGAAGTTGTTTTGGGTGGGGGATTTAAATTTGAATTTTGGGGGGAAACTTTTGGGGGGAAAATATGTTTTTTGAGGTTAGATCTTGGCCTTTGATTTTGGGGGGATTGAAGGAGAGCCACTTGATAGCTTTCTTTGTGTTTTATTATATAGATATACCAAAACATAAAAACCTGCGCTTTAGGGACGTGAGTACCACGGGAGGTCAAATCCTTCGGGCCTCCCGCACCTTACTTCGGCAAAACTTTGGGAACCAACAGATCGAGATACGAGCCGGAGATGCAATCCATGAGCGGCCGAGAACGTATCCCTACGACTAGAAGATACAACACCGATTGTGGTTTACTAGGACTAATGTAATTTCCCAACCCCTTTAATAACCATTCTAACCCCTACCTTACTCTAATTATTTCGGGTAAGAATTAACTGCTTCCACACTTGCCTATCAACCTCTTGCCCCTAGCGACACCGGTCCGGTTCGCCACTTCCCAGACTTGGACTCGTCCAGCATAATGGCCTACGCATGCCGCTACCCCAGCTATAAATATAAAATTGCCCCGTGAGCTCCACTCACTGGCATGCTCGGACGTCCTACGCTCGGCAGAAGTCTAATAATATAGGCTTGATAGGTGCAGGGTAACCTTTACCCTAGTGACTAACTCGAGTCACACATCCCACTCGGGAAATCAACGAACTCAATAACAAAGATCAACCATCCCTAGACACGAGTCACCGACTCAGCTCACACACAAGGGAAAAATGCTTTCACAACCCTTAGTCCAAACCCAGACTAAGCGACTACGGGTTTCTGCCCGAATCTCAAAATGGTCATAACTCTCTCGATACAACTTCGATTGGAGTGTACGAGCCCAACCTAGAAAGGTAAGATCCTAGGCTACAACTTCCTAGTTGATCACGAGCTTAGATTCAAACATCTAAGTCCTCGAAATAGCTTCTCAAGCTCTAACCCGCGTGCTTTCTATGCACGGGATGCACCTTACCAGTAACACAAAATCCAACTCGTTCATCAGAACGACACAAACTCAAATTCTGGAGAAGGGTGTGGGTATCCTCAACAACTCTCTAGATGGTCATGAGTCCAAATTATACCATTAAGTCACCCTAACACACTCATCTATCATTGATACACTAATTCACACAATTGGTCTCTCCAATTCAAAGCACTCAGCTGTACTCTAGTTCTCTGTCCAGTCTTACAAAAATCATAATAATTCAACCGTTTACTGGAATTACCTCAAATTGGTCTTGTTGGAAATATCTAGGTGTCCACTACAACTCTCTAATGAGTCATGATCTCAAAAATGTGCCTCTAACAAGTCTCAAATTTCTAATCTCTACAGAGTATCAAAACTGACTGAAAACAGCACAGTGCTTAATCATAAAATCATAGTAAATTGCACACTTGTCCAAATGGCATAACATTTATGTTGGAGAAACTAGATATCATACCCAACATTATGCAAAAGACCTCATGTCAAAATTCCAATTATACAGTGAGTACTATCTATTGCAAATTAGCACAGAAACCATCAAGTTCTTTCTTTCAACATCAGCTACTGGTTATAGATCGATTTTTCTCATGTGTATAAACTCATCCAAATAATTTACTGATTTTTTTAAATAATAAAAATGCATGCAGGAACCTTGGGTAAAAATTTCAGATCAATAACATGCTTCAATAAATCATGAAAATTCCTACAATATAAGCCATCCTGTTTATCTTTTCTGTGTCTGCCTTACGACACATCTCCATCTCACAATTTTATTAGCATATCAAATGATCACAGAAAAATTTGAAATAAATCATGGATGATCCTAATACATATATGAACAAAACATTTTTTTTTCATGGCCTAATTCATCATATTTTGCTCTCGGGAAAATCTACAAAATGGTACTTCGAATCAGTTTTTCTACTTCAATTCTGACTTCAAATTTAACCTTTAAATGATCGACCCTATGCATCCTACCATACATGCATGAAATTAAAATCAATTAAAAGACAAGAAAATCAGGTTTAGAGAAACTCTCCACACTTGGTTGTAGTAGAGGAATGATCTTCTTCAAGCTTCCTTCCTTGAAAATCTCTTCTTGATCTTTCTTCTTCACTTTCTTCTTCCTTCTCTCTTGTTTCTCTTGAGGAGGTTTCTTTCTGAAATTTCCAGAGCAAAGAGAGGTAATAAAGTGGGAAAATGAAGGAGAATGGAGGGGGTATATTGGCCGGATTTTATGGGGGGTGTAGCATAGGATTATAGGGTGGTTTCAGGCAAAACCATGGCTCAAAGCCCATTGTTTTGTGGTTGTTATGTTGGCTGTCTTAATTAGCCTTAATGGATTCCAATGGGTGCGAGACAAGCATTTTTAACAAGTGCACGCAATACATATCCACTGTAGCATCATACAGAGTTATATTTGCCTATGCGTCGTACCGAAAACTAATGTTTATACTAGTATTGGTCCTCCTCGGTCTCGTGCATCTTTTTAGAATGCAATCCACCCAAGAACCGTCTCGTACCCCTAACCACAAAACCTGATAGCAAAAAATCAACCTGAAATACTTTAATCATGCACCCGTATACAGACAACATACATACATACATATATATTCAGGTATCATAAAATGCGGGGTGTTACATCATTCCCTCCATAGAATCGTTCTGTCCCCAGAACGATGCTAGGGTCAAAAATAGCAGACAATTATCAATGATGAGAAAATACTTTTCTGGATCATCACCAATTCCCCGAGGAATATCCTCGAAACTCACTCTTAGAGTGCTCAATACCGGCTCCCAAGCCTCAAGTGCTCAACGCACTCCTCCATTCTGCAGATCAATCTCACCATGTGGATCATTTTGGAGCATACCGCATCCCGTATCCACTGTACTAGGGATGAATCACCTTGGGGTGTGTTTCTCTCGTCCTGGACTACTGGAGATCAATCCCTCTCCATAGAACTCCCTGGGGTCTATTGCGTCCCACGTTCCGAAAATACTGGGAATATCCTGCTCTACGGATTATTCTGGAGCCCTCACCACACGAACTCCTTATGAGTTTTGCACTCGTCCCGAACTACTGGAGATCATTCCCACTCCACAGAACACTCTGGGCCTATTTCATCTCTCGTCTGGAATGCTGGGGAATATCTCTTCTTCATGGATCGTTCTTGAGCCCCCTATTAATCCTTGAATTTCTTCGTGGGTACTACTATCGTCCTCGAAATACTGGAGACCAATTCCTACTCCACAGATCATTATGGAGCCTATTTCATCCCTCGTCTGGAATACCGAGGAACTTCTCACTCCGCGGATCATTATCGATCCAACGTCCCACTAACCTATTTGTGCATGCTGCTCTCATCTCTGGAATACTGGAGACCAATTCCTACTCCACAGATCATTCTGGGGCATATTTCATCCCTCGTCTGGAATACTGAGGAATTTCTCACTCCATGGATCATTCTGGATTCAACGTCATACACGACCTTCCCGTGAGCATCGCTCTCGTCCTTGGAATACTGGAGACCAATTCCTACTCCACAAATCATTATGGGACATATTTCATCCCTCGTCTGAAATACTGAGGAACTTCTCACTCCGTGGATCATTCTAGAGCCAATGTCACACAATCCTTCCCATGAGTGTCGCTCTCGTCCTCGGAATACTGGAGACCAATTCCTACTCCACAGATCATTTTGGGGCATATTTCATCCCTCATCTGGAATGCTGAGAAACTTCTCACTCTGTGGATCATTCTGGAGCCAATGTCACACAATCCTTCCCATGAGTGTCGCTCTCATCCTCGAAATACTGGAGACCAATTCCTACTCCACAGATCATTCTGGGGCATATTTCATCCCTCGTCTGGAATACTGAGGAACTTCTCACTCCGTGGATCATTCTAGAGCCAACGTCAAGCACGACTTTCTCGTGAGTATCGCTCTCGTCCTCGGAATAATGAAGACCAATTCCTACTCCACAGATCATTATGGGACCTACTTCATCCCTCGTCTGGAATACTGAGGAACTTCTCACTCCGTAGATCATTATGGAGCCTTTCTACTCACGATCGTTCTTGCTTCATCACATCTCCTTCCTAGGGCCTAAGTCAAGCTCTCAGAATATCATCTAGCTCTCGGTTGCACTACTAGAGGGTCGATGACCACTCCCTCCTTAGTAGCAAACGAGGCTTACCAAGGAGATGACAAAAATTCAGTTTTATGCCTTATCCCAAACACTCAAATAAATAAGCGCAAGACACGAGATTACCAAATGCCCAAGGAAACTTTCATGCTTTATAGAAGTCATAATATCTTGCTACAGAACACAGTACAAATTTGCCATTCATGGCTAGCAAGAAATGCAACTAACAAAATATATTACTATTCTAGACCATGTACCACTTCACACTTCCTTCCAGTTAGGCTGAAGTTCATCCCTGACGAACAGGCTTCTTCCCTTTACCGACCACCTTCAATAGCTGGTCATTGGGGTTCCCTTGTAGTTGTGGACAATTTGCTTTCTTGTACCCTGTTTCTCCGCAGTTATAGCAGGTGGTTGTCTGGGCTCTTTTCAGGCATTGACTCTTGAAATGACCTTGTTCCTTACAAAAGTAACACGCCACCATCCGACTAGGCTCCTCAAGCCTTTTGGACTCGGGAGTTGAATTCTTCTTGTCATGGTCAGGGGTGAGAATACCCTTCTTCCTCTTTTTCTTTATCTCGGCCTTGCCTTGACTCTGTCTCATGTCCATTTCGGTTACCGCGGCTCGCCTTACTAGCTTGTCGAATCGGCGAATGCCTAATGAAACCATCCTCGACCTCAGTCCAGGCTTAAGCCCTTGTTCAAACCTCTGGGCTTTCTTTGCTTCCTCTTGGAACATCTCTGGTGCATACCATCTTGAAGCTACTTTCATTCTTTCTTTAGTGGTGTTATCTGTGCCTGATGAAATTTGATCTGCTGTTGTGTCCGGCGGATCGCCTTGTCCCTGCGTTTCCCCCGCCCCTTTTCATTTCCAGATACCCAATGGCTATCCTCTGCTACTCCGCAGTTGGGTCTAGCGATGGTGGAGGTGAGTTCTCCTCACCTTCAGTCTTCTGTAGCACTTCCCTCATTTCTTCCTCCACCGTCACCATTTTCCTCGTAGGTATTGGCTCACCTACTGTTACTGACCCATCCTGGATGAAGATATCTTCGAACACCATCTGTAAAACATAACAAGGGTTTAGTTTCGGAATCACAGACACATATTGTTCTGTTTGCCTCCACTAATGTCTGGTAACAGACTAGCCACCATTTGGACTTGACTGCACCAAGCTTGTTAGTAAAAATGAAGTAAACTGAGACTGGTTCACATATAGGAAAGATCATAATCATAAGTTGTAGCGCTACCATATGATTTATAATCATCCTATCTGCCAACTAGAACCAATTTATCTGGCCTTCAATTCTAATTTCCTACATCAGCTACTGGTTATAGATCGATTTTTCTCATGTCTATAAACTCATCCAAATAATTTACTAATTTTTGTAAATAATCAAAATACATGCCGGAACAATGGGTAAAAATTTAAGATCAATAACATGCTTCAATAAATCATGAAAATTCCTACAATATCAGCCATCCTGTTTATCTTTTTCTGAGTCTGCCTTACGACACAGCTCCATCTCACGATTTTATTAGCATATCAAATGATCATAGAAAAATCTGAAATAAATCATGGTTGATCCTAACACATATATGAACAAATACGTTTAATTTCATGGCCTAATTCATCATATTTTGCTTTCGAAAAAATCCACAAAATGGTACTCCGAATCAGTTTTTCTAGTTCAATTCTGACTTCAACTTTTAACCTTTAAATAATCAACCCTATGCATCCTACCATACATGCATGCAATCAAAATCAATTAAAAGACAAGAAAATCAGGTTTAGAGAAACTCCCCACCCTTGGTTGTAGTAGAGGTATGATCTTCTTCAAGCTTCCTTCCTTGAAAATCTCTTCTTGATCTTTCTTCTTCACTTTCTTCTTCCTTCTATCCTATTTCTCTTGAGCAGGTTTACTTCTGAAATTTCCAGAGCAAAGAGAGGTAATGAAGTGGGAAAATGTAGGAGAATGGAGGGGATATATGGGCCGGATTTTATGGGGGTGTAGCATAGGATTGTAGGGTGGTTTTAGGTAAAACCATGGCTCAAAGCCCATTGTTTTGTGGTTGCTATGTTGGCTGTCCTAATTAGCCTTAATGGGTTCCAATGGGTGCGAGACGAGCGGTTTTTAACGAGTGCATGCAATACATATCCACTGTAGCATCATACAGTGTTATATTTGCCTGGACGTTGTAGCGAAAACTAGTGTTTATACTAGTATCGGTCCTCCTCGTTCTTGTGCATCTTTTTAAAATGCAATACACCCAAGAACCGTCCCGTACCCCTAACCACAAAACATGATAGCAAAAAATCAACCCGAAATACTTTAATCATGCGCCCGTATACAAACAATATACATACAAACATATATATTTAGGTATCATAAAATGCGGGGTGTTACATCACTCCCTCCTCAGAATCGTTCTGTCCCCAGAACGATGCTAGGGACAAAAATAGCAGACAATTATCAATGATCAGAAGATACTTTTCTGGATCATCACCAATTCCTCGAGGAATATCCTCGAAACTCACTCTTAGAGTGCTCAATACCGTCTCCCAAGCCTCAAGTGCTCAACGCACTCCTCCATTCTGGAGATCAATCTCACCATGTGGATCATTTTGGAGCATACCGCATCCCGTATCCACTGTACTAGGGATGAATCACCTTGGGGTGTGTTTCTCTCGTCCTGGACTACTGGAGATCAATCCCTCTCCATAGAACTCCCTGGGGTCTATTGCGTCCCACGTTCCGGAAATACTGGTGAATATCTAGCTCTACGGATTATTCTGAAGCCCTTACCACACGAACTCCTTATGAGTTTTGCTCTTGTCCCAAACTACTGGTGTAACACCCCGCAAAATTTAAATGACAATTTTGCCCTCGCGTGTTACGCACGTGCATTTTGTACTATTACTGATCATATCCATAACGCATTTTGATATGTATTTTGAATTCCTATTATTTATACAATCGTGTATTCTTAAAAAAATCACATTTGAGACAACTCAAATGCTATATTTCAATCTTTGAGTTTTTACGTGCTTTCTACGTATTATCAATGCACGTGTCGATTTTCGGATATTCCACCGTTACGTGCAAAGTTTTCGATGAGTTTCAACTATTTATTTTTATAAACATGTTTAAATTCATTTTTGTAAATAGAATTCGATTTTTGTCTATTTTAATTAAAATAAATTTCTACGTGCAATACACATGTTTTCTGTACGTTTGAGTATATTATCAAATATGTATATTAAATATACTTTCTATTGCATTTCAATTGATTATAAATATTTTTCGGTTCATAAAGTCAATTTTTGTATTTTTGAGATTTTACGGGCGACGCGCGTGTTTTGGTGCACGTGTTTAAGCGCGTTCTTCCTTTAAAGTAAATTTTCATGAAATGTTTCTTTCCATTTTATTGTGCATGAAAAGTATAATTTTTAAGTTAATTTTACATATTTATTACAAATTTAAATAAGTTGTTTTAAAGGGATTAAATAAATAAATTGTTTTGTACACAAAGCACGTGCACGTGCACACGTGCGATGTGCACACAATTTGGGGACCGGGCTGCTGTGAGAGGAGGGAAAATTCTGGAGTTTTGATTTCGAAAATAAGAGGGAAAACAAGTTACAATTTTTATAATGGGGTGAGTGGAGTTCATGTGGGAGGTGGTTGCTATAACTACCCATTAGCTTTCTTATAAAAGTGCACCCTTAATCTCTCATTCTCTCATCTCTTCTTCTCCTTCTCTCTTGCCCATGCCGAAACCAACCAAATGGCAGCAAAGCTATTCCCATTCTCCACCTATGTCACTATTCCACTTGCCTATATACATATACTAATGTATATATATGTACATACATAGTATGTGTACATGAAAGAAGATGGGAGTTGTTCTTGATGATTGCCGAATGAAGATGGAGATGCTCATTGATGGATGCTTGCCGAAATGTGGAGCTTGGAGGCTTGCTTTGGTGCACGGATTTCGAGGAGGATTGCAATTGGAGCTTTCTTTAGGAGCTCCTAATTCTAGGAGTTCATTTGGGTAACAAATCTTCATTTTTAGGTGGGTGTTTCTTAAATGTTTTCTAATTTAGGAATATAATTTGCATGATAGATGATATGTGATTTACTTGTTTGAAATTGAATTGATTGCATGCAAGTTAATATAGAAATGAATCGGTAAATCTTGATTGATTATGGTAAATGCAAATTGCTATGCTTGTTACGATTGCTAGTTGAATTGCTAGAATTGAAGTGATTGTATGAAATTGATGCATATTGAGACATTATTGGAATAATGCGAAATGTGGCAAAAAGTATGATTTATAATCTCAAAATGTTATTTATACAAGTATAGAGATTTTTTTAAAGTAAATTTTGATAAAAGAAGGTAGTTTATTTGGAAAATATGTTTTGATGCATTTTGGTTGGAAAAAGAGAAACTTGGGAATTGATAATATATATGATAATGTTTTAAAAGAAATATATTCTGGAAATAAATTATATTTTGTATATGGAAGTACAAATCGATTCAAAGGTTGAAAAGTGTATGCAAAGTTGCAAATTGTGGATTTGACAGTCGACTGATTACTTCCACAGTCGACTGGTAAGTGTTAAAAGTTGGGTTTCATCAGCGGGACAGTCGACTGAATACAGTTACAGTCGACTGCTGCTTTGATGTTGAGTTTTCAAGATATTTGCGGGACAGTCGACTGATACTGCCACCAGTCGACTGAACCGAACTGTTTATTTGGTTTTGAGTTTGAAATTGATTTTGACAAATGAAAGTTAAATAAGTTTGAATATGAGATTTTATGATTATTAAGATTTGATTGAGTTTTATTGTGAAATGCACACAAGGTTATGAAAGATGAAATTGACAAAGAAATCAAATTAAATTGGAACACTGCGGAACAGCCGACTGCCGTGTGCAGCAGTCGACTATCCCGAGTGGTTATGAAGAATGTGAATTGACTGAACAAGTCGACTGGAAGAGTTCCCAGTCGACTGTCCAGAGTGCTTTTTGATATATCTGAAATCTTGTGAATTGTTTGTGGTAAAGATTGTGAATCTGGATATTGGTAAACTCTATTTGTTGCTGCATAAATTTATATGAAATGAATCATAGTTGAATTGAGAATTTACATGAGATGAATCATAGATTTAAATTGAGAATTAATGAATATGAAAGACTAAGATCATGATGAGAAAGTCTGTGAGACTCAAAATTGAATTATGAGCTGGAAATGCTCAATTGGAAATTGTGAATGGGAAATTGAAACTAAAGAGTAGCTAAGTCTCCCCCGGCAATGAAATGAAATGAAATGAGAATTTGAAAGACCAAGGTTGGTCAGGTATTGTAATGAATGAATAAGTCCGGTTGAGTGGAGAGGCTAACTCTAGAGCTTTGATTTTATTCATAATTCTAATAAATTAATACATTGTAAGGCTGTAATGAAAGTAAGAGAAAAACATAAGTATGGGAGCCTAGGGTCTACGATGCGGATGTGATCCACAGAATGCATGCTTGATGAGTCAAGACATGGCGTGGGCAATATACTCCAGAATGATTGGGATCTTGGCGACGCTTGTGGGATGTTTGGTGATGGCAAGAGGATCGTGTTCAGGGAGGAGGCTGAACTATCACAGAATGCATGCTTGATGAGTCAAGACATGGCGCGAGGTTCCCCTCCAGGGTCTTGGACACGTGCTTGTAATTATGGAACGTCTATGACACTTGCTGAAATTACAGATAGATACATAGTGGAGATGTAATGAAAGTGAGAGAAAAACATGAGTATGAGAGCTAGGGTACGGTGCGGGTGTGTGAGCCGCAGAATGCATGCTTGATGAGTCAAGACATGGCGCGGGCACAACTCAGTAATGATCGGACTTTAGTCACGCTTGTGGAATGTTTTGGTGACTGCAAGAGGATCGTGTTCAGGGAGGAGGCTGAATTACCGCAGAATGCATGCTTGACGAGTCAAGACATGGCGCGGAATTCCCCTCCAGGGTCCAGGATACGTGCTTGTACTCACAGACCATCTAGGATACTCACCGTAGTTACAGTAGTAGATTAAGTCATGGCGAGGGATTGAACCCTACAATAATGAAGACGATTAAGAGGCTTGCCCTCGGACCTATGTAGTATGGGATGCATAGAATCCGAACAAGTGTGCATTAGTGTCACATAATATAAACAACTGCATTAAGGACTAAGTGCACCGCACCACACGACATCAACAGGATAGCCCCTTTTTGTAGCTTTGTTTGTGATCAAGTTTGTTTGCTAAAGCATTTGAGAATCGTTATACTGTTTCCGGCATAGAGAGGATGGCCGTGTATAATATTTCGTCAGTTGTAAGCAACTGACGCACCCACAGTTTATATGCAGGTTATGGAGTTACATGAAGATATAAAGAGAATTGATGCTGTTGATTACTTAAATGTTAAAGTTGTAACAATTGTACATTCATTATTGTTGTATTTTATTAATTCCGCTGTGTATTGATGTAAAAGACTCTGATGTAATCATTGTTGAAATAAAAGTTTTAAATTCCTTGTAAAATTGTACGAAAGAAGTGAAAAGATCCTGTAGAACTCTCGAATTCAGTTGTATTTGGAATTCGGGGTGTTACAACTGGAGATCATTCCCACTCTACAGAACACTCTGGGGCCTATTTCATCTCTCGTCTGGAATGCTGGAGAATATCTCTTCTTCGCGGATCGTTCTTGAGCCCCCTATTCATCCTTGAATTTCTTCGTGGGTGCTACTCTCGTCCTCGGAATACTGGAGACCAATTCCTACTCCACAGATCATTATGGGACCTATTTCATCCCTCGTCTGGAATACTGAGGAACTTCTCACTTCACAGATAATTATGGACCCACCGCCCCACTAACCTATTTGTGCCTGCTGCTCTCATTCCTGGAATACTGGAGACCAATTCCTACTCCACAGATTATTCTGGGGCATATTTCATCCCTCGTCTGGAATACTGAGGAATTTCTCACTCCATGGATCATTCTGGATTCAACGTCATACACGACCTTCCCGTGCGCATCGCTCTCATCCTCGGAATACTGGAGACCAATTCCTACTCCACAGATCAGTGTGGGGCATATTTCATCCCTCGTCTGGAATACTGAGGAACTTCTCTCTCCGTGGATCATTCTGGAGCCAATGTCACACAATCCTTCCCATGAGTTTCGCTCTCGTCCTCAGAATACTGGAGACCAATTCCTACTCCACAGATCATTCTGGGGACATATTTCATCCCTTGTCTGGAATGCTGAGAAATTTCTCACTCCATGGATCATTCTTGTACCCGGTTTCTCCGCAGTTATAGCAGGTGGTTGTCTGGGCTCTTTTCGGGCATTGACTCTTGAAATGACCTTGTTCCTTACAAAAGTAACACGCCACCATCCGACTAGGCTCCTTAAGCCTTTTGGACTCGGGAGTTGAATTATTCTTGTCATGGTCAGGGGTTAGAATACCCTTCTTCCTCTTTTTCTTCGTCTCGGCCTTGCCTTGACTCTGTCTCATGTCCGTTTCGGATACCGCAGCTCACCTTACTAGCTTTTCGAATCAGGCAAATGCCTAATGAAACCATCCTTGACCTCAGTCCAGGCCTAAGCCCTTGTTCAAACCTCTGGGCTTTCTTTGCTTCCTCTTGGATCATCTCTAGTGCATACCCTCTTGAAGCTGCTTTCGTTCTCTCTTTAGTGGTAATATCTGTGCCTGATGAAATTTGATCTGCTGCTGTGTCCGGCAGATTGCCTTGTCCCTGCATTTTCTCCTGCCCCTTTTCATTTCCAGATACCCGATGGCTATCCTCTACTGCTCCGCAGTTGGGTCTAGCGATGGTGGAGGTGAGTTCTCCTCACCTTCAGTCTTCTGTAGCACTTCCTTCATTTCTTCCTCCACCGTCATCATTTTCCTTGTAGGTATTGGTTCACCTACAGTTACTGACCCATCCTGGATGAAGATATCTTCGAACACCATCTGTAAAACATAACAAGGGTTTAGTTTCGGAATCACAGACACATATTGTTCTGTTTGCCTCCACTAATGTCTGGTAACAGACTAGCCACCATTTGGACTTGACTGCTCCAAGCTTGTTAGTAAAAATGAAGTAAACTGAGACTGGTTCACATATAGGAAAGATCATAATCAAAAGTTGTAGCGCTACCATATGATTTATAATCATCCTATCTGCCCACTAGAACCAATTTATCTGGCCTTCAAGTCTAATTTCCAACCGTGTTAGACTGCAATTTGAAGTCAGCTCTGATACCACTTCTGTAGCACCCCGGATCCCCGTTACCGGACATCCGTGACACTCCCCGGAATCTTTGGCTTCAAATGCATCTCAACACAGTAATAACACGGAAAATTAAAAACTTTTTATTGCCAAATAAGTCATTACATTATTGATTACAACCAATGTCTTATTCTTGACAAGAAAACCAATTACATAAACTCAGTACATATTATTACAAACATACATCACTCCTTTCTGTAGAGTTAACAACTTCCTCTCAGACTGGCATTCGACGGCTAACTGCCGAAGCTCCGCTGAACGGTCAGTCTGCTTTCCTGGGACTTGCTCCTTGACTTGAGTCTTCTGCTGCGCGACACTGATATTTCTACACCTGCTCGAAAGGTAGAATCAGTACCTAAAAGGTGGGGAACGTCAGTACTTCGACTGACGTAATACTGATAATAACAGCGATCCTCCAAACTGGCAATCACAAACCATCTTGAATGGAAAAGGAAACATGCATCCTATATTGTGTAGTGCTCGTGTATGCCATGATCTAACAACTAAATGCACCAATCACAAGCCTATTCTAAAGCAAGCAAGACTTGGAAATCTGGATCCGCATGCATCCCATACTACATGCGTTCAAGACCCAAGCATAGCCTAATCTAATGCACAAACAAGAATGCACACAATGCACCTACTCTAATGCAATTCAGTTGGGAACGTATGCATCCCATACTACATACATTCCCAAAATCAACTTCGATGGAAACGTATACATCCCATACTACATACCTTCCAAGGAGTTTGCCTCTCCTGATTATAGGGTTGAATCCCTCGCCATGCATCCTACCCTTGTACCCATCCAGTTTCCAATAGACTGTCCGTAGCCCAAGGAGATTGCAGCAGTCGGTCTAATTCCACCCTGCAGTGCCCAAGTGGTCACCGCCAGTTGGTACCCGCGCACGGACCTTCTTAGAAACCGCATTGTACCTGGTCCTTACGACCCTGGTTCCACATGTCCACCCATGGACTTACGCATGTGTGTTCACCCCTGGCCCGGGTTATGAACTTATATATATATATACCAAAACACGAAAACCCGCGCTTTAGGGACGGAGTACCACGGGAGGTCAAATCCTCCGGGCCTCCCGCACCTTACTTCAGCAAAACTTTGGGAATCAACAGATCGAGATACGAGCCTGGGGATGCAATCCATGAGCGCACCGACTATGGTTTACTAGGACTAATGCAATTTTCCAACCCCTTTAATAACCATTCTAACCTCTACCTTAATCTAATTATTTCGAGTAAGAATTAACTGCTTCCACAATTGCCTATTAACCTCTAGCCCCTGGCGACACCAGTCCGGTTCGCCACTTCCCCGACTTGGACTCGTCTAGCATAATGGCCTACGCATGCCGCTACCCCGACTGTAAATATAAAATTGCCCCCTGAGCTCCACTCACTGGCATGCTCGGACGTCCTACGCTCGGCAGAAGTCTAATAATATAGGCTTGATATGTGCAGGGTATCCTTTACCCTAGTGACTAACTCGAGTCACACATCCTACTCGGGGAATCAACAACCTCAATAATAGAGATCAACCATCCCTAGATACGAGTCACCGACTCAGCTCATACACAAGGGAAAAATGATTTCACAACCCTTAGTCCAAATCCAGACTAAGCGACCTACGGGTTTCTGCCCGAATCTCAAAATGGTCATAACTCTCTCGGTACAACTCCGATTGGAGTGTACGAACCCAACCTGGAAAGGTAAGATCCTAGGCTACAACTTCCTAGTTGATCAAGAGCATAGATTCAAACATCTAAGTCCTCGAAATAGCTTCTCAAGCTCCAGCCCACGTGCTTCTTGTGCACGGGCTGCACCTTACCAATAACACAAAATCCTACTCATTCATCAGAACGACACAAACTCAAAATCTGTAGAAGGGTGTGGGTGTCCTAAAAAACTCTCTAGTTGGTCATGAGTCCAAATTATACCATTAAGTCACCCTAACACACTCATCTATCATCGATACACCAGTTCACACAATTGGTCTCTCCAATTCAGAGCACTCAGCTCTACTCTAGTTCTCTGTCCAGTCTTACAAAAATCATAATAATTTAACCGTTTATTGGAATTATCTCAAATTGGTCTTGTTGGAAAGATCTAGGTGTCCACTACAACTCTCTAATGAGTCATGATCTCAAAAATGTGCTTCTAACATGTCTCAAATTCCCAATCTCTACAGAGAATCAAAACTGGCAGAAAACAGCACAGTACTTAATCATAGTAAATTGATCACTTGTCCAAATGACACAAAATTTATGTTGGTGAAACTAGATATCATACCCAACATTATGCAAAAGACCTCATGTCAAAATTTCAATTATACAATGAGTACTATCTATTGCAAGTTAGCAAAGAAACCATCAAATTCTTTCTTTCAACATCAGATACTGGTTATAGATCGATTTTTCTAATGTCTATAAACTTATCCAAATAATTTACTGACTTTTGTAAATAATTAAAAAGCATGCAGGAAAATTGGGTAAAAATTTCAGATCAATAGCATTCTTCAATAAATCATGAAAATTCCTACAATATCAGCTATCCTGTTTATCTTTTTCTGAGTCTGCCTTACGACATAGCTCCATCTCACGATTTTATTAGAATATCAAATGATCATAGAAAAATTTGAAATAAATCATGGATGATTCTAACACATATATGAACAAACCCTGTTAACTTCATGGCCTATTTCATCATATTTTGCTCTCGAGAAAATCCACAAAATGGTATTCCGAATCAGTTTTTCTAGTTCAATTCTGACTTCAACTTTTAACCTTTAAATGATCAACCCTATGCATCCTACCATACATGCATGCAATCAAAATCAATTAAAAGACAAGAAAATCAGGTTTAGAGAAACTCCCCACCCTTGGTTGTAGTAGAGGAATGATCTTCTTCAAGCTTCCTTCCTTGAAAATCTCTTCTTGATCTTTCTTCTTCACTTTCTTCTTCCTTCTCTCCTACTTCTCTTGAGGTGGTTTCTTTTTGAAATTTCCAGAGCAAAGAGAGGTAATGAAGTGGGAAAATGAAGGAGAATGGAGGGGGTATATGGGCCGGATTTTATGGGGGGTGTAGCATAGGATTGTAGGGTGGTTTTAGGCAAAACCATAGCTCAAAGACCACTGTTTTGTAGTTGCTATGTTAGCTATCCTATTTAGCCTTAATGGGTTCCAAAGGGTGCAAGACGAGCGGTTTTAACGAGTGCACGCAATACATATCTACTGTAGCATCATACAGTGTTATATTTGCCTGGGCGTCGTACCGAAAACTAGTGTTTATACTAATATCGGTCATCCTCATTCTCGTGCATCTTTTTAGAATGCAATCCACCTAAGAATCGTCCCGTACCCCTAAGCACAAAACCTGATAGCAAAAAGTCAACCCGAAATACTTTAATCATGCGCCTGCATACAGACAATATACATACATATAAGTATATTCAGGTATCGTAAAATGCGGGATGTTACACTCCTGTTGAATAGGGGAGAAATTTGGGGCTCGCGGTACCATCCGAGAGTCGAGCCTCCTTCTGAATAGAGGAGAAATTTGGGGCTTGCAATACCATCTGAGCACCGAGCCTCCTGCTAAATAGAGGAGAAATTTGGGGCTCGCGGTACCATTCGAGCGCCGAACCTTCTTCTGAATAGAGGATAAGTTTGGGGCTCGCGGTACCATCCGAGCGCCAAGCCTTCTTCTGAATAGAGGAGAAATTTGGGGCTCTTGGTACCACCCGAGCGCCGAGCCTCCTGCTGAATAGAGGAGAAATTTGGGGCTCGCGGTACCATCCGGGTGCCAAGCCTCCTATTGAATAGGGGAGAAATTTGGGGCTTGCGGTACCATCCGAGCGCCGAGCCTTCTTCTGAATATAGGAGAAATTTGGGGCTCACAGTATCATCCGAGTGCCGAGCTTCCCTCTAAATAGAGGAGAAATTTGGGGCTCGCGGTACCATCCGAGCGCCGAGCCTCCTGACTTGTTGGAAAAGCCTGGGGTAGCTTACTAGTGGCTGGCCACGTGTTCTGAGTCATTTGTATCTTCTGAGAGTGCTGAGGGTAAAGAGGTAATTTTGTGCCCCATGCTGACGTCACAGGCACAAGAATCGAAGCGACTCAGGTCTTAGTGGTTGTTGGATCGTGATGATCAAGATCTAACGGTTAGATCTTTTTGCAAAACTCGAGGAGTCTTTTTCACTGTTATAAATCTGTCTCCCCCCATTCCCTCTCCTTCATTTCCACACTTGCGTTTTTCAATTTTCAAGAATAGGGGTTTTCTCTCATTTGCCGTCAATGACCTTTTTTCGATGATCTCTCCGTTTACGCGATATTTTCATGTTAGTATTTCTGATTCGTAATGTCGCACTCTCAGTCTGGCTCCGAGGCAAGCTCATCAGGCCATTCCGAGAAGGAAGCTGAGTCACCTTTGACATCTTGGTCCCTGGGCAATTATGGAATCAAGGAGGAGGTTCTGTCAAATCTGGGGTCGAATAGCGGGGATAAGGTAGTTTTCGTCGTACAACCTTTGAGATCCCGTAGGCCAGGAAAGAAGCCTGTGGATGAGGGTGAGGATGAGGAGGAAGAGGAGGACCCCGAGGGAGAGGGGGATGTTGAGGACGAGGAGGATGAGGAGGACGAGGAGGAAGAGGAGAACTCCGAGGGAGAGGGGGATGTTGAGGATGAGGAGGACGAGGAGGAACACCCCGAGGGGAACCAGGGGGAGCCCGATCAGGGTGCCAAGGGAGACGATGTTCCGAGAGATGCGAACGAAGGAACTACAGGAGGGGTAGCCGAGGGTGAGGGTGATCTCCTACTTCTGCCACCATTATCAATCCGTCTCCGGAGAGGAATCCTCGTCCTCATAGGAGGAATAGGAAGTGGATCCGTCCGGATAGCCCCCCTATGCTAGATAAATATGGCCCAGGACCCGGGTTTAAGTTTGCACCCGTAACTTTTAAAAATTCTCGGTCGATCAGGATGTATCCTGATGATGTTAAGGGTCTCGCTCAGCTCCCTTCCATGCGGGGGGATGAGAGTCGGGTGAAGATCAGGATGGATGGCATCCAGTGTGTCTTGAGGGTAGACTACCTGCACATCCTGAGGGCGGCCTACTTTATCCCCAAGGAGTTCGAGCTTCTAATTCCGAACCCTGAGATTCGTCCGACCACCGCTCTTGCACCGGGCTATTGCGTTTTTCCCGAGGATGTCTTCATCTCGGGGCTCAGGCTGCCGTTGCACCCCTTCATCGAGAGGGTTTTGAATTGGGAGAAGTTGAGCCCGATACATTACGGCCCCAATTCATAGAAATATTTGGTCTGCTTCATCTTGAAATGTCAGGAGAAGGAGATCAAGCCGAGGCTTACATACTTCTGTGCTATCTTGGGGATGAGCTCATTGGGTGATGTGGAGGGAATCTTCTATCTTTCACCGCGACCTCACAAGAAGGTGATGCACGGCCATCCAGACTGCATCAAAGGATGAAAGGAGAAATACTTCATAGTCCGGAGCGAGAAGCCTTGGAGGATTCCAACCTCCTGGAACTTCTTTAAGCCGAACCACAAACCTCTAAAGCGCAGCGAGTTGATGGATAAAGAATGGGCGAAGGTGGAGAAGATCGTTAGGGAGCACAATATAGGGTGGCCTCGAGTGACGGAGATGCACTTGGCCCGAGCCGGACTGAGCCCAGCCGACCCTAGTATGTTTTTGTTCTGAATTTTCCTATCTTTTTGCCTTCGTGTTAACATTTACTTCTTTTCTTTCATTTTGCAGAGATAACGGCCAAGCAGCTTGACAACAGACAGACCTTGTTGGCCGTTGCCGCCAAGAGGAGGGCGGATAAGGAAGAGATGGCTACCCTGGGCATGGGGTCTAGTAAGGGGCCGGCCTCGGAGACGGTGGAGCCATCCTCGAAGAGGGCGAAGAAGTAGCACCACACAGCGAGGTCGTCCAGGAAAGCGGGGGGGAGCTCCGGCAGTAGAAAGGCCTCTGAGGTCCCGGAACAGAGGCTCCCCCTACCTCGACCTAGTGCCGAGCATATGGTCGGGCAGCAGGCCCCAGATTAGGGGGTTCTCACAGGGGATTCCCTGCTTAAGGGTCCAGTGGCCATATAGGTGGTAAGGAACATCGCCACAGAGCGAGATCGAATGGCTCTGGCAACGCAGACGTCTGAGGTGGCCTTTATGAGGGGGTCTCAGGCACAACTCTCGGTAAGTGTTCGTAATTTTACTTTGAGTTTAGACTCTAGAATTTCTTGTAACCTTTTCTTCCTCGGACAGGCGATGCTTCATGGGCAGCACTTTCAGAAGTGCTTGGAGAAGGAGGTCCTCATCGAGAGGAGGAATGCGGAGAAGTATTTCCGTGAGGTGACCAAGCTGACGGACGAGCTGAAGGAGGCTCAGAGCATGGAGGCAGTCCATGAGGCCCAGATGGCCACGATAGCCGATTATCATAAGAAAGAGCTGGAGCACTTCAGGGATAAGGCCCAGACGGAAGCTGAGAAGGCACAGAAGGGTATGGAAGAGGCGGAGATCACCATGGCGGATACTCTGATCCTGGCACAGGATAAGGCCTATGATAAGGCTAAGGAGTATTTCCAGTTGATCTATCCGGATAAGAAGGTCGACCTCCTCCACTATAACTGCAGTCCGAGCATCCGCCAACACCCGGTGGCGAGGAGATGGGGGACCCTCACCAAGAGAAGGTCGGGGGCGACCCAGCTGACGAAGAGGTGCCCCCCCTCAAGTATAGTTTAGGTTCTCCCTTTTGATTTTGTAAACGCCTTGCGCGGACTAGCCACCATTTTTTTGTAACTGGAAATTTTTTGAATTTATAAACGAAGAATTTTTTGGCCGATGCTCTATGACTTGTGTTTTTTTGACTCTTTTGTCACCTGTTGTTTTTTCCCGCCTTTTTGATAGACTCATGAGGTCCTTGGTGCCGACCATGGTTCTGCCGAGGTTTCCGAGGTCCGAGCTGGGCTGGGGGCCATGGAGAGTGCTCTGGCTTGCCAACGTAAGCAGGCTCGGGACCGAGCGGCCGTAGTGAATTACTTTATGAATAAGTCTAGAGAGCTCAGCTTGGAGGTTGCTTGTCTGAAGAAGGCCATAGCCGACCGGGACTGGTGGGCAGTTGAGACGAACTGGTTGATCTCAGATGCCTCAAGTGGGTGGTCAGCTTCGGAGTCTTTTCTTCATGAGGTTGTTGTAGAAAAAGAGTTGGAGATCTGTAGGTTGAAGCTAATGCTAGGCGCCGGTCTAATCGAGGAGGTGAGCAATTCCGTACTAGGGCCTTCTCCAACTTTTTTCTTAGAGGCGGTCCGGCTTGCTGATGTGAAAAGCTCTGTTGTCGGAGTGCCTTTCCCGGTTGGACCGGCCAAGCGTGCGAAGAAACCCATGGGAAGCGCCGAGTTTGAGTTTTAAGCCAAGTGATGAGTGGTTTGTAAGCTTTTCATTGTATTGGGTGGCCATTTCTAGCGCTCTATGAGTAATAAAAACTTCCGACTTCTTTAACTTTGATGATTTATTGAGTGAGGAGGGCCAGAGTGTAGCTCGAGATTGTTGCCGAGCTTGGCCTTGCAGGAGGTTGCCATTGAGGCGAAAGGCCGAGCCATAGTTTCTATCAAGCAACACCCAATGAGTGACGTTTTGCCTTTCGATAAACATTAATGGCAATATTTCGCCTTTCGCCGTTTGGACTTCCCAATGTAATAAATGCGCTGCTCCGGAGGCTATATAATCCCCATCTCCCCATTGTTTTTCATTGGGAATTGAGATTGACTCATCTGCCGTTCGCTGACAATTTGGGGTTTCAGCTCCGAGGGTCTTTGACCCCAACCTGTCAACGGGTGAGAGGTGGGTCAACCGTCTATGAGATTCGGGTGCCTGCCGATAGTGGGCACCCATAAGTAGAACTTTGGTCCGAGGATTTCAGGTTGGTGGCTCACCAGTCACCCTCGAACAATTCGGGGTTTTGGCTTTGAGGGCCGTAAACCCCGAGTTGCTCGCGGGTGAGGGGTTGGTCGATCAATTGGTCCGGAGGCTCGGTGAGAGTCCTAGGTCGGTGGCTCCCCTGCCGCCCTCGAACAATTCGGGATTTTGGCTCTAAAAGCCGTAAACTCCGAGTTGTGCATAGGTGAGAGGTGGGTCAACCAATGGTTCGGGACTCGAGGCATTTTCCGAAGGCGAGCTCCCTAAATCTTTAGTAAAAATTTTTGGAACGGGTGTAGCTGGAGGTCATCGCCGAGCGCATAGATTGATGGGCTTGATCAAGCAATAACCATGTTCGAGGCCGATGCCGAGCCCCCATACCTTAGAGAAGCCAGTGATGGGCGTAGCTGCAGGTTGTCACCGAGCATCAAGGTCACGTGACTTTGAAAAAAGCAAAGGCCTTGCTCGAGATCGACGCCAAGCCCCCACACCTATTCTCGAAAAGATAGTACGGGTGTAGCTGGTGGTCATCGCCGAGCGCATAGGTTGATGGGCTTGATCAAGCCCAAACCATGCTCGAGGCCGATGTCGAGCCCCCATACATTAAAGAAGCCAGTGATGGGCGTAGCTGCAGGTCATCACCGAGCGTCAAGGTCGCGTGGCTTTGAAAAACCCAAGGACTTGCTCGAGGCCGATGCCGAGCCCCCACACTTGTTCTCGAAAAGATAGTATGGGTGTAGCTGGCAGTCATCGCCGAGCGAATAGGTTGATGGCCTTGATCAAGCCTAAACCATGCTCGAGACCGATGCCGATCCTCCATATCTTAGAGAAGCCAGTGATGGGTGTAGCTGTAGGTCGTCACCGAGAGTCAAGGTCGCGTGGTATTGAAAAAAGCTAATGCCTTGCTTGAGGTTGATGTTGAGCCCCCACACATGTTCTCGGGAAGATGGTGCCGGTGTAGCTGGTGGTCATCGGTGAGCGCATAGGTTGATGGGCTTGATTAAGCCCAAACCATGCTCGAGGACAATGCCGAGCCTCCATACCTTAGATAAGCCAGTGATGGGCATAGCTGCAGGTCGTCGCTAAGCATCAAGGACGCGTGGCTTTGAAAAAAGTCAAGGCCTTGCTCGAGGTCAATGCCGAGCCCCCACACCTGTTCTCGGAAAGATAGTATTGGTGTAGCTGGATGTCATCGCCAAGAGCATAGGTTGATGGGCTTGATCAAGCCCAAACCATGCTCGAGGCCGATGCCGAGCCCCCATACCTTAGAGAAGCCATTAATGGGCGTAGCTGCAGGTCGTCGCCAAGCATCAAGGTCGCGTGGCTTTGAAAAAAACCATGGCCTTACTGAAGGTCGACGCCGAGCCCCCACACCTGTTCTCAGAAAGATAGTACGGGTGTAGCTGGCGGTCATCGCCGAGCGCATAGGTTGATGCACTTGATCAAGCCCAAACCATGCTCGAGGCTGAGGCCGAGCCCCCATACCTTAGAGGTTACTTTTTCTGGCTCGAGGTGTCGTCCGAGTGTTGAGCCCCAAGCTTGTAAGGGAAGCTTTTTGTGGCTCGCGGTTTCTTCCGAAGGCCGAGCCCTAATCTTGTAAGAGAAGCTTTTTGTGGCTTGCTGTTTCTTTCGAATGCGGAGCCCTAAGCTTGTAAGAGAAGCTTTTTGTGGCTCGCGGTTTCTTCCGAATGCCGAGCCCTAAGCTTGTAAGAAAAGCTTTTTTTGGCTCGCGGTTTCTTCCGAACGCCGAGCCCTAAACTTGTAAGAGAAGCTTTTTGTGGCTCGTCGTTTCTTCCGAATGTCAAGCCCTAAGCTTGTAAAAGAAGCATTTTGTGGCTCGCGATTTCTTCCGAATGTCGAGCTCGAGATATGTTTTTAAGAGAGCTAATGCGAAGCCAAAGCTTGTTTTAAGAAAGCTGGCATAATTACAATATACTTGGACTTTACAAAACAAGGCACGACGTGCCGATTGCATTTTTCATAATTTACATTGGCTATCGAGGCTGACCCTCCCCTTCTAGGAACTTGATGAGGTGCTCTGCGTTCCATGGCCTCTCGACAACCTTACCCTCCGGGTCGGTGAGGCGGTATGTGTCTGGGCGTACAACCTCAGATACCTTGTACGGGCCTTCCTAGTTTGGGGCCAGTTTTCTCTTTTGGCTGGGGTTAGATACCACCAGCTTCCGGAGGACGAGGTCCCCCAGCTTGATGTCGGTGTGATGCACCTTTTTGTTGTAGAACCTTTCGATTCTCTACTGGTAGGTGTTTCTTCTGATGGCAGACTTTTTCCTGACCTCGTCTATGAGATCCAGGTCGGCACGTAGCTGTACCGAGTTGCTTGCTTCATCGAAGGCCACGATCTGGGGCGAAGGGAGCCCGATTTTCAGGGGAATTACGGCCTCTGTGTCATATGTCAGATTGAATGGCGACTCTCCCGTGGGAATTCTCTTCGTTGTTTGGTGGGCCCAGAGAACGCTCCGCAGCTCGTCGACCATAACCCCTTGGAAGAGTTATCAAGTCGTTTCTTGAGACCATCAAGGATCTGGCAGTTCGCGTTCTCGGCCTGGCTGTTTGACTGCTGGTGGCATACCGAAGAAAAGCGCTGCTGGATCCCGAGATCCTTGCAGAATTTTTGGAAATTCTTACCCGCGAATTGAGTCCCATTATCTGTGATGAGTATTTGTGGAATCCCAAATCGGCAGACGATGTGTTTCCTGGAAAATTTTTTGGGTCTGCTGCTCAGTGATCATGGCTAGAGGCTCGGCCTCGATCAACTTTGTGAAGTACTCGATTGCCACTATGAGAAACTTTCTTTGGCCCATTGCCTTCGGAAATGGGCCTACTAGATCCATCCCCCACATAGCAAAGGAGGGAGGACTGGCCAGGGAGCGGAGGTTCGCTTGCGGAGCTCTTTTCACCGAGGAGAACCTTTGACAAGAGCCACACTTCTTTACCAGGGCCAGGGCATCTTGTGGCATTGTAGGCCAGTAGTACCCGTGGTTCAGAGCCTTTTGCACAAGCGATCGGCTTCCCATATGGCACCCGACAATTCCTTCATAGAGCTCCTTGAGAGCGTACTTTGCTTCGTCGGGGGTTAAGCAGCGAAGGTAGGGCCTTCCGTCCATCGTGGTGTACGACCTTTTGAAGTGGGTCTCGCTGATCATGGCGAACCTCTCTGAACGGACCCTGACCCGCCTTGCCTTGGCTCGGTCTTCGGAGAGCTCTCCTTTTATTAGAAACTTTTTTGTGGGAGTGGTCCAATCGTCCGGATGAGCTTCGTCTTCGATGCAGAGGATCTCGGGAAGGTCGGTACTTGGCTTCAGGAGTACTTCGATCAGGACGGTGCGGTCGAGACCCTCGAAGGACGATGAGGCTAACTTTGACAGAGCGTCGGCCTGGGCGTTCTACTATCTGGGAATCCTTAAGATTGCAGATTCGTCAAAGGATGCCTTGAGCTGCTGGACCACGGCCAAGTACTGAATCATCCAATCGTCACGGGCCTCGTACTCTCCGGTGATCTGATTGACCACGAGCTGAGAGTCGCAGAAGGCCCTGATCTGCCTTGCGTCGGCCTAATGTGCAAGGGTGAGCTGATGTGAAAATTTTCAAGTTACAAAATCTCAACAAGTAGTATAGTTTAAGTAAATAGAGTGTCGAACCCACAGGGACTAGATATTTTATTGAGTACCGAATTTACTAGATTAATCACTATTTAGAAAATCGAAATTTATAAATGATAAAACAACTAAATTAAATTAATCTAATTAAAACTAACTAAATTTGTGAAGAGGGAGAGGGCTGTGAACTGTGAAGCTCTTGTACTTTGATAGTGATAAAATTAGTTCTAGGGCTCTTGATTTCACCTCGTTTATCACAGACACAAATTATAACTCCTTATGAATAAAAAATATTATCTTTCCAAGTTGTAGACCAAAATCCTAAAAATATTAACCACTATATCCACGTATTCTAAAAATTATTCTCAACTAATTATTTGCCTATCCATCAAATTATTAATTGAAATTTTGGATTCCTTAACGGTCACGTCCTCCAATAATGGTATTTAATTTTTATTAATAACAAATCACCAGTTCGGTCTCTTCATGATTTAAAAGATCATACAAATGTCTATCCACCACTTGTACGCATAAATAATAAAAAACGAAACACAATCACGAAAAATAGAATAACAATAAGGAATTAAAATTGTGTTCTACAAAACTAGGCTATATCTTAGCCTCTAGAACAATAAATTTAGTTCATATTCAATTTGCAACTAACAAAACTTGTTTGGGATTGCATAAAAAAAATATAGAGAAGAAGAGATACAAAAAAATATAAAAATAATGCAAACCGAACTCCTAGAACCGAACCCAAGTCCCTTTCTCTCTCTTCCCTGTTCTCTGTCTCAAAATCCGAACCTGGTCAAAACGCTGAGTCAAAGCAAGACAGAAGTGCTGACATTAATGCGTTGCCACGTCTGTGCTGTCACGTCCGGGAAGGGCCTGCCTATTAGCGCCTGTCGAGCGCCAGGTGGAAGCCACGTAACCGTTCTCTCTCTTCTTCGTTTCAGTCCCGAGCCAGTGACAGCCACGCTGTGACTTTGAAGAGCGCCACGTGCTGCTGTCACCGTCACGTCTGGTCGCTGCTATCGCATCGTTAGGTCATGTCTGCTGTCACATCATTAGGTTTGCGTCTCTCTCTCCCCTTGCGTCTTGAACCATGGGTCAAACAGAGAGAGCTCTCTCTGACTTTTATTTTCTTTTTTTTTTTATTATTTGTTCAGTCGTCACCTCTTCCAATTCTCTTTGTGCACATCTTCATGTATTTATAGACCAACGGGAAGAAGATTTAGGGTTTGCACTTTTTGCAGAAAAATCCTCTCTTTTCATTTATTTCCTTTCTGATATTTATTTCTTTCTCCTTTCTTCTTCTCTTTCCTTTTCTTGCCAGCACGTGCTGCTACATACACAAAATAAGACCAAAATTTAGGTTTTAAAAATAAAATAAAATTAATTTGTTTAAAATTAATTAAACTAACTAAAAATTATATTAGCTCATTAAAATCCTTTTAAAATTATTTATCTCACTTTTAACTCAACAAAACAATAAAAATTACTAAATCCATAGTTTTGCTTTGTTGTTGATTTTTTCCACAAATCTTCACTTTTTGCATCAAAAATATTATTTCTTCAAAAATAATTAATTAATTGAAATCATATAGAAATAAGATGAATTATAAACAATATCAACGAAAATAGCAATTTTAATGGGTAAATGAGTACAAATATATATATATATATATAAATTAGACACATCAAATACCCCCAAACTTAAGATTTTGCTTGTCCTCGAGCAAAAAGTAGAATCATGAACAAGGAAATAATAATAGTAGACTCAACCCATCACACCAAGAGATCTTATCATGCAAGCATCAAAAATTCAATTAAAAATATAAACAATAGCAAATAAAGTAAAATCAACCATACATACTTTCTCCACTGCAATTATGTATTCATAATTCCAAACCCAATCATATTTGTCATGCAATTAATGTAATTATAGTATGTAACAACTCAATTTGCGATTATCCCTTCTCACTACTACAAACCGAGTAGCAAATTAGAGTTTTTTTTTTTTTTTAGTTTCTTCTCTAAGTTGTCACTTGCCTTTTGATGCGAATGCAAAACATGTGTGATGAATTCACCCGGTTACTCAACAAGTCACAAACTTAGAGTGCTTTGCATAGTCATATTTTAAGTTGCCGTTTGATGTAAAAGTAAACATTGGTGATGAATACCCCTAGTTCCTAAGCAACTCAAAACATTGGAGTAGATTGACTTTATTAAATTTTTTTTTTTCATTATTACTCTATTTACTTAAACTCTGTTTAGGACTAGATCAAATGGAATAATCACAAGAAAAAGCATTACATTTGTCTTTTATGTATAATAGCATGACTCACACAATTTTGTAAGGAATTTTGAAACTCAATAATCCTAAAGTAAATAAGTATGCTTACTCTTGTTTTATAAGTAATTGTCTATCGCAAAAAATTATTTCAATGCTTATCACAATAAAGAACTCAAAAGTGTAATGGTGAGCCTAATTGAAATCTTTTTTTATTTTGTTTTTTCTTTTCAAAAATAAATAATAAATTTGTAAACCTTCCGCCCAGACTTGAATATCACATTGTCCTCAATGGGAGAAGAAAAAGAAAAAAACAAAAAGAATGCAAAAAGTTTAGAATTTCTCCCCTGATTCGTCTTGAAATTTTTACACTCACGGCGTTCACTATTTTGGCGATATCTGGAGCTGTAGGTGTCCAGATGGGCTAATTTTATTTTTGCTGGAATGTTAAGACGATAGGCTACAATCGCTGTTTGAATCAGTTTTCCATATTCTGACTCCATACTGCTCAAAAACAGCCATCAATGAAGGTGTACAAAACAGCTCCACCCGGCGACTTCCAAAATTTATGCAATCCTACAAGATAAAATCAAAAATTTAAAATAAAATAAACTGAAAGATAAATCAAACATAAATGCAATAAAAGAAAATATGGGTTGCCTCCCAAGAAGTGTAAAGTTTTAAGTCTTCAGCCAGACATGGGGGTGAGATGGTTATGTAACGTCAAGATCCAACAACATTAAAACATCATTTCTAATTTTTCTTATCTTTTGTGGATCAGGTTCAAGCTCTAATTTGAGGCGTTTTCTTCTTGATGATGATGTCTTTGACTCTCCCACCTCTTTGAATTTATGCTGAAAAAATAAATAAAAAGAAGGTGCAGCATCCAAGTACATAACATGTTCAAAGATATTTTCTTTTTTCGGTTCAAAATTTGCTGAATTTGTTGGACATACTTCTCTATGTGATTTTTCAAATTTAGCCTTATGTTTTTCGCCCATAATTAAATCAGTGTTACTTACTTGAATAGATGACTGTTCTTCAGGAGAAAAATTTATGGAATTAAAAATATCAAAAGTTACTTGCTCATGCTGAATTTGTTGCTCCACAATTTGTTCAATTTAATTTTGGTTTTCAACCACATTCTGTTCGCTATTTTCTTCTTGTGGTTGCTCAATTGTCTTCTCGTTGACTAGTGTTATAGCCTCGACATGCTCCTTGGGATTGACAACTGTGTTGCTTGGTAATGTTCCTGCAGTTTTTTGTTAAGAATATTTGAAAATTGACTAATTTGTACCTCAAGATTGTGACTGGAAGCCGAAGTTGAATTTGTAACATTTTGGATTGCCAAATCTGTCTTTTGTATGTATTGTTCTGCCCTTTGCATGTAGTGCATAAACATGTCTTCAAGTGTCGGCTTCTTTTCTTGCTGTGGAAAATTTTGAGGTGGTATAACTGCTTCTTGATTGTTGTTCCATGGACAATTTGGGGTGTTTCTCCATTCTTGATTGTATGTGTTTGCGTAATGATTGTTTTGCATTTGAAAGTTTGACACAGAATTTTCATGTTCGGTATTTGATGGAGAGAAATGGTTCCCCACTTGACAATCTGGACTTGAATGATTTCCTGCACAAAGATCACAAATCATATTAGAATGAATAGCATGAAAATTCATATTTTCTACTTGTTTAGATAAAATATCATTTTTTGCATTTAAAGTAGAAAAAGGATCAAGTTCAAAAATTCCAGCCACTTTTCTTGGTATTGCTCTTCTGAAGACCACTGATAATTATTTGATGCCATCTCCTCTAAAAGATCATAGGCTGTTGTCTAAGTTTTGCTCATAAGTGCACCACTAGCTGCTGCGTCAACCAAAGATCTATGTGTAACTCCCAAACTATTATAGAATGTTTGCATTTGCAGCCAATTCGGTAGTTCATGATTAGGACACTTTCTTAATAACTCTTTGTACCTCTCCCATGCATCATACAAACACTCGGTCGCAAATTGAGTAAATGTGACAATATCATTCCTTAGTTTTGCTGTCTTTGCTGGCGGAAAATACTTGGCTAAAATTTTTTGTGCAAGTCCCTCCCAAGTAGTAATACTACCAGGTGGTAGATAACGTAGCCAAGCCTTCACCTTATCTCGTAGTAAAAAATGAAAGAGTCTCAATCTGATTGCATCATCTGATACTCCATTGTGCTTGAAAGTCTCACAAATTTCTAGAAAGTTTGCAATGTGAGCATAAGGATCTTCATGCGGTAGTCCCCAAAATTGAACAGTCTGGTGAATCATTAGAATAGTCTCCGGTTCAATCTCATAAACGTTAGCTTCAATAACCGGCTTCTTTATGCTTGATTCATAAATCGAGGGCATAGCATAGTCTCTCAAAGGCCTGCTTTCATCGTTCGCCATGATAATTTCCTTGTATGTCCTGAAATGTATGTGTTGAAAAAAAATAGAAAAACTAAAAAATTTAAAATAAGAAAAATAAATCAAAGTAAAAGTTAGTCAAAAGAAAATAAAGATGTAAAATAATAATAAAATAAAAATAATTACAAAAATCCAAACTAGCAATAATCTAGCAATTTTCAATATCAATAAAAGAATAACTAGTCCCCAGCAGCGGCGCCAAAAACTTGATGAGAATATTTGCAAGTGTACAAAATCGCAACAAGCAGTATAGTTTAAGTGAATAGAGTGTCGAACCCACAGGGACTAGATATTTTATTGAGTACCGAATTTACTAGATTAATCACTATTTGGAAAATCGAAATTTATAAATGATAAAAAACTAAATTAAATAATCTAATTAAAACTAACTAAATTTGTGAAGAGGGAGAGGGCTGTGAACTGTGAAGCTCTTGTACTTTGATAGTGGTAAAATTAGTTCTAGGGCTCTTGATTTCACCTCGTTTATCACAGACACAAATTATAACTCCTTATGAATAAAAAATATTATCTTTCTAAGTTGTAGACCAAAATCCTAAAAATATTAACCACTCTATCCACGTAGTCTAAAAATTATTCTCAACTAATTATTTGCCTATCCATCCAATTATTAATTGAAAATTTGGATTTCTTAACGGTCACGTCCTCCAATAACGATATTTAATTTTTATTAATCACAAATCACCAGTTCGGTCTCTTCATGATTTAAAAGATCATACAAATCTCTATCCACCACTTGTACGCATAAATAATAAAAAACGAAACACAATCACGAAAAATAGAATAACAATATGGAATTAAAATTGTGTTCTACAAAACTAGGCTATATCTTAGCCTCTAGAACAATAAATTTAGTTCATATTCAATTTGCAACTAACAAAACTTGTTTGAGATTGCATAAAAAAAATATGGAGAAGAAGAGATACAAAAAAAATATAAAAATAATGCAAACTGAACTTCTAGAACCGAACCCAAGTCCCTTTCTCTCTCTTCCCTATTCTCTGTCTCAAAATACGAACCTGGTCAAAACGCTGAGTCAAAGTAAGACAGAAGTGCTGACATTAACGCGTTGCCACGTCAGTGCCGTCACGTCCGGGAAGGGCCCACCTGTCAGCGCCTGTCGAGCGGCAGGTGGAAGCCACGTGCCCGTTCTCTCTCTTCTTCGTTTCAGTCCCAAGCCAACGACAGCCACGCTGTGACTTCGAAGAGCGCCACGTGCTGCTGTCACCATCACGTCTGGTCGCTGCTGTCGCGTCGTCAGGTCGTGTCTGCTGTCACATCGTCAGGTCTGCGTCTCTCTTTCCCCTTGCGTCTTGAACCTTGCGTCAAACAGAGAGAGCTCTCTCTGACTTTTCTTTTCTTTTTTTTATTTTTTATTATTATTTGTTCAGCCGTCACCTCTTCCAATTCTCTTTGTGCACATCTTCATGTATTTATAGACCAACGGGAAAAAGATTTAGGCTGCGTTTGGTTTATTGTTTTGAAAACACATTTTAAAAGCTGTTTTGGGAAAACAATTTTCTGAAAACAGCTCTTTAAAAATGAGAGTATAAAAGGTGTTTGGTAATTATTTTTTATGAAAATAGTTTTTAAAAATGAGAGTATAATGTATGTATAGGTTTGGTTGTATGTATATACTATATATACTCTGATACATACATGTTGTATACAACTATACATATACATACATACTAATGTATAATAATATAAAATATTTTATTATAATAAACATATTTAATAATATACATATATATAATAATATATAATAATTATAATAATATATATGTAATAATAATATATTCACATTATATATTAAACAATTTATTATAATAATAATAAATTATATAATAATATGTATAATAATATATAATAGTAATACATAATAATAATAATAATAATAATAATAATAATAATAATAATAATAATAATAATAATATTAATAATAATAATAGATTATTATAATAGTATATATAAAATAGTATACATGAAATAATAATATATTATAATAATAGTATATATATAATTATTATTATAATAATAATAATAATTATTATTATTATTATTATTGTTATTATTATATATATTATATATATTATATTATTATTTTGATTTTTTAATATATATATAATAATAGTATATATAAAACAGTATATTTAAAATAATAATATATATAATAATATTATAATATAATATTAGTATATATAAAATAGTATATACAAAATAATAATATATATAATAATAATATAATATAATAATAGAATATATAAAGGGTAAAAGGGATATGAGCAACTTGCTCATTTAGTAAATGAGCAAGTGATGAGATGGCATGCATGTGATTGGGAAATCCTAAAAGTGGTTAGATACTCAATGTATCACATGCATGTCACCTCATCACTTGCTCATTTACTAAATGAGCAAGTTGCTCATATCCCTTTTACCCATATATAAAATAATATATATAAAATAATAATATATTATAATAATTGTATATTATATAATAATATTAAATAATTTATTACAATAAACATATTTAATAATATACATATATATAATAACATATAATAATTATAATATTATATATTTAATAATAATATACTCAAATTATATATTAAACAATTTATTATAATAATAATAAATTATATTATATTATATATATATATATATATATATATATATATATATATATATATATATATATTATATATATATATATATATATATATATATATATATATATATATATATATATATTATAATATATAATAATAATAATAATAATAATAATAATAATAATAATAATAATAATAATAATAATAATTGATATGGCTAAAAATAGGATTAAATCAGGACTGTTCACATTGGAGACGAATCTTAAAGCTCAGGGGTAAAACGGTAATTTCACCTACTAACGGGTCCGAAACAGGTACTGGGTCTCCTTCTCACAGATCCAACAACCCGCGAACGGATCCACCTCAACTGAGTACGGGTCCCGACCTGATACAAATCCAGACCAGCGAGAGGAGATCAGGGTCACTGATTTGACTAAATCAACGGGCCTGATTTGCAGTTATCCTCTCACCGGGAATTAAGGGATTACATTCCTAATCTGATTACGAGGATTTTACGCCTTATCAGATCACAGGAATCACATTCCTAATCTGATCCCAACGGCGACTATAAATACCCCCCACCTACCACTGTTACAGGTTAATCTCTCTTTTTCCAATTAAAGCTCTTTTTTAATCATCACTAGTTACTGATAAGAGCGTCGGAGGGTGCATCGCCAGGATGAACCCCGGTGTTTCGCACTTTCCTTGCAGGTGTACGGCGGGAGTCGGCATCCCAACTCCGACGAACAGGTTCGGACTCGCCATTCAGGTTTTTCCACGAACCCACAAATTCTATCTGTTTACCCTCACACCAGAATTAGCGGTAACAATAATAATAATAATATATGTAACAATAATGTATTATAAATATATATATAACAATATATTATAATAATAGTATATTATATAATAATACTAGGTTTGCCCGTTGACACGTGCCTACGGCACGTCTTCAAAAAGGTGCACTTTGTTTGATTATATAAAATAGTTCTGAAGGTCCTGCAAATTAATTGAAGTAACAAACATAGAGCAAAAAACATGTTATATGATTATTTTTTTTAAATTTATTTTAAAGTTTTTTAATTTTTAATTTTTTTAGTTAAAAAAAGTTTTTAAAAAATTATTTTCTTATTTTTATTAATAGAAGAGGGAGGGAGGGAGAGAGAGAAAAAAAATAATTAAATAAATATAGGTTGTTTTGGGTGGCGGATTTGAATTTAAGTTTTTGGGGAAAACTTTTGGAGGGAAAAAATATGTTTTTTGATGTTAGATCTGAGCCTTTAATTTTTTGGGAATTGAAGGAGAGCCACTTGATAGCTTTCTTTGTGTTTTATTATATAGATATATCTATATAATAAAACACAACCAAAGCTATCAAGTGGCTCTCCACCAATCTCCAAAAATTAAAGGCTCTGATCTAACCTCATAAAACATATTTTTTCTTCCAAAAGTTTTCACCCAAAACTTAAATTCAAATCCCAAAATAACTCCTTTATTTATTTAATTATCTATCTCTCTCCATATATCTATATAATAAAACACAAAGAAAGCTATCAAATGGCTCTTATTCAATATGGTTGAAATCAACAGTCCAAATTTAACCTCACAAAACATATTTTTCCGCTAAAAAGTTCCTCCCAAAACTCAAATTCAAATCCCAAAACAACTCCTTTATTTATTTATTTATTTATTTATTTTTTTTCTCTCTCTCTCTCTCTATTTACTCGTAAATTTATATTTTAGATTTCAGGTTTGTAAATTTTCAGATTTTTTATGCATTTTTTTTATTGCTCATGTTACATTCAAAATAGCAAATATCTCATCAATAGTTAAATTTTATTATTTTCCACACTTAAAGTTCTAAAAAGTTGGATTTTACATCCTCATTTATAATTATTTTTCAACATATACTAATGAAAACATAGACTTTTATTTACAACTAATTATTGTTTTACTATTCAAACTTGAGCTACATAATTGTTATTTTACTGTTTACAAGACTTTCATATGCTGTATCGTTCCAAAGACGTGCCGTAGGCACGTGCCCACGGGTAAATCTAGTAATAATATATAATAGTAATATATTATATATTAATATATATAATATATTAATCTCTAATATTATAATGGGAGAAGGCCTTAGTGTCATTTGTCATTTTGTCATTCTACCAACATGTGCAACGCATATACATAACTAATATAAAAGAGGTTTTCCGGTTCAAATCCTCCCTACGTCATAGTTTTTATTTTTATTTTTTAAAATTATTTAAACGTACATCGCACGTACAGAAACGCTAAACTGGTTCATATAATTGTAATATATAATAAATATATATAATACTAATATAATATAATAATAGTATATATAAAATAGTATATATTAAATAATAATATAATATAATAATAGTAGTAAAATTGTTTTTAAAATGAGGGTTTTAAAAATCATTTCAAAAAACTCATTTCTAAAAATTGCTATCCAAATCGGTTTTCTAGCATAAAAACCAGAAAACATATTTTAAAAACCTATCCAAACGCAACGTTGGTCTGGAATTACTAGCTTTTAGAGGAAATTTGGGAAATTTATGTGGATCACTCATTTGACTGAAAATTTTCATTTTGCCCTTTCTGTGGCTAGCATGTGACATTTGAGTGATAATATCCTTCAGCCCCTTATTTGATAGTGATTGTTTATTTTATCCTTGAGCCTATGTTTTCTAATAGAAAAATTACTCCCAGTTGGGAAGGAAGTAGAATTATTTTAGGCTCCTTATTTGACCTCGAAAATGTTTAGCTCTTATGAAATTTATACAGTCCTCTGACTATCGGTACCCATTGTCACTTCTTTTTTAACCAAAGGAAAAGAGCCTACAATAAATTCTTATCCAACCCGTATTTAACATCTGCCCAATAGGTTAAGGAAAGTCGCTTAAGAGCATCTGCAGTGGCTAGCAAAAATAAATAGGCATAATTATATTTAATGAGTCATATTCATTTTGATTCTCCAACAGCTAAGCATAATGACTAGGCATTTTGTCCAGCCGTAAATAGAAAGATGTAAAATGAAGAGTGATATGGGTCAGATGACATGGCCCCTCCTGGGCCACAGCATCCCCTCAAAAACCGTTCACTCCCGATCATCAGATTTGCCACATCAGCCCTAAACCGTCTGGGCTTCTGCCACGTTAGGCCCACGGACAACCGGGTCCAGACCTGACCCCAAACGGGTCCAGACCCGGTTGGCACTGCCTATAAATACCAGGCACTCTACTCCTTCAAGAGGTAATCAATCTTTCCACTCTCCAAACCCTAGTTACTGTTACTCTTCAGTGACTGACTAGATCGTCGAAGGGCCTGCCACCGGGATCAACCCCGGTGTTCCTAGGCCGAGTGCAGATACACGAGACTTCCGGATCCGAGCTTCCAGATCCAAGCCGAGCCTTCAGATCCAAGTCGAGCACCCTGCCTCCACCTCGGTCCCGCCTACTCCCGAGCCATTCCCTCAGCTGAGGGTCGGGCGTATCGTCAGTACCGAAGCTTCCGTAAAAATACAAATTAAGAAGAACTCACACCTGGTGCAGCCACCCCCCCTCCCACCAAAAAAAAAAAAAACCGCATCAGGTTGGCGCCGTCTGTGAAAAACCTCGGTACGGACATCAGACCGAACCCAGCCATTACCGGCATCCCATCAATCCGAGCTCACATGGCACCTAAGCCCAGGAGAACTATTACCTCTACACATCCCCAGGACACTCCTCCTCAGGACGTCCCTGCCAACACTCATGGATCCAACAGTCCGAGGGACAGCCTCGGACCTCAGTCGAGCGCCTCTCGCTCAGTCGTACTCGACCTACGTCGCGTCATCCAGAACCGACTGGCAAGTCGGACCAGGGGAGGGGCCGCTTCCAACTCGGTCCCGAACCGTCCCAGGCCTCCGCCCCGAGAGCGGGAGCCAGCGCTCAGCCGTATCGACCAGAGGCCGCCACCCCAACATAACCCGGCCGAACGGGCACCAGTCACCCACCGTGAGTTCCCTGACTTTCGGAAAAAGATCATGGAGGCTATCCTAGGGACCCCTGTCAACGAACGCTCCACCGATCTCACTCGCGATCGGATGTCGGAGCCAGCGCATCTCGCGGCTCGACAGTCCCGCCAGAGTATGACGAGGACATCCTAAAATGCCTCCAAGAAATGAAGAACTGCCTCGACCACTTCGGCGACAGCAGCGCAAGGCCGGCTTAGGGTCATAGGCAGACTCGACCTCTTTTCTCTGCTGCAATCCTACTAGCGAAGATACCCCGAAATTTCCGACCTCCCCAATTTGAGATCTATGACGGCGATGGTGACCCTGCTGATCACATGGAGGGTTTCAAGACCATCATGATGATTCACAATGCTTCGGATCCTCTCCTATGCCGTGCCTTCCCTTCCACCCTCCGGGGTTCGGCTCGGGAATGGTTCTCCAAGCTCGTCCCCAGCTCGATCTACTCGTTCGACCAGCTGGACGCCAATTTCCTGGCCCACTTCGTGACCAGCCAAAAAGCCGAGAAGATGAGCGCGTCCTTACTGGACCTCCGACAGAAGAAAGGGGAGTCACTTCGGCAGTTCGTCCGGAGGTTCAACATGGAGGCGAGATCGGTCTCCTCCCTCGACGCTGGGGTAGCCTCGGCAGCGTTTCGACACAACGTCCGGCACGACCAGCTGAAGGCATCCCTGGCAAAGAAACCTCCCTTCGATTTCCCTGACCTGCTCAATCGGGTCAAAAATTATATCCGGGCCGAAGAGGCCCTAAATATCGAGGACACCAAGGAGACTCAGGGAAAGGGGAAGAGCAAGGCCGACGAGGCGGAACCAGCCAAGAAGACCCCAAAAGACGGAACCATCATGAAGAAGGTCCCTGCGATCTTGCTCTTCGAGAGGTACACGCCGCTGATGTAGAACGTGTCGGCTATCCTCTTAGTTATTGAGGACAGGGACCTCGTCCAGATGTCACCTCAACCGACCAACAACAAGAAGAGAGATCAGCGGTTCTACTGCCGCTTCCACCGGGATAACGGGCATGACACCAACTACTATCGGGCCATGAAAGACGAAATCGAGGCCCTCATCCAACGAGGGTACCTCCGGGAATTCACATGAGAAGACGCCCGGGACCGAAGAAACACGAGGAACCGGAGGCTTTCCCCTCCTCCTTGCGCCCCCAAACCATGTCCTGAGCGGAACCCCGAGCTTGAAGAAACCTAGGGTCAAACCATCCTGCATTGCATCCATGGAGGGTCCATGAGAGGAGAGTCCAGCACTTCTTGCAAGGCATTCATCCGAAAGGTAAATTCCGTCCAGGGTCTCCCTTCCCCCCAGGTCCAGCATCTCCCCATCTCCTTCTCAGGGGAAGACCTGGATGGAGTTCGGCTTCCACACTGCGATGCGCTTGTCATTAGCCTCAGCATGGCGAACTATGAGCCCCGCCGGATCCTCATGGATAACGGAAGCTCGGTGAACATCCTCTTCCTGGAAGCATTCGAGAACCTTAAGCTCTCCCGGGATAAGCTGAAGCTAGCCGGATACACCAAGCACGGGTTCTCTAGCGTCCCAGTGCCAATAGAGGGGATCGTGACCTTAGACGTCACTGCCGGTACGACCCCTCACAGGCGGATCGAGTCGATGGACCTCATGGTTGTAAATGTCAAGGCAACCTACAACGCCATCCTCGACCGACCAGGACTCTGCTCCCTCCAGACTGTTCCCTCGGTCTACCACCAAAAGCTGAAATTCCCCACCAAGTCAGGTGTCAAAGTCATCCGAGGAAACCAAGAAGCAGCACGGTCGTGCTATATGATGGCGGTCGGGGGTGGTGTGTTTCCCCTGGACGCCATCGAGCTGCAGCCCAAAAGAAGCCAACTCGAGCCTGAGCCGGCTGACGAATTATAGGAAGTCTCGTCCGAAATAGGGGACAAGTCGAAGTGGTTCCGTGTGAGCTGCTCCCTCGCTCCCAACCTCAAGACCGACCTGGTCAACTGCATTCGCCACAATGTCGACTTGTTCGCTTGGAAGCCCTTCGATATGCCTGGGATCTCCGAAGACTTAATCATGCACAAACTCAGCGTGATCCCCGGCTCGAAGACGATCGTCCAGAAGCGACGTAAGTTTGCCCCGGTGTAACCCCTGTTTTCCGAGAAAGGTATTTTTCGATATTTTCTGTATTTAAAATTTTTGCAAATTATTTTCATTGTTAAAATTAGATTATTTCATAAATTATATTTATTAATTATTGTATTAATTTTCTTATTGGATTATTTTTATTTTATATTATTTTTCTGGCATTTTTGACCTCCGAGTGCTGTTTGTGCGCCGATCGTCCGTTTTTCGCCATTTTGAGTTCTTTTTCGCATTTTCTTTGTCTCATTCATATTTGTTATTTATTTTTGGGTTATGATGAATTTTTTGAAGTGTTTTGACCAATTTGAGATTTTTGGCCCTTAAGGAGATTTTTAGGAGCCATAGATTCATTGTATTTTGTATCTCCATTTGAAATCTACCCAATATCCATTACCCAATTGTATACCTATTGTTTCCTATTGATATCCACTACCCACTAACCCACATTTGATCTCCTATATATACCCCTAATACTAATTAATCCCTAACCCTAATATCTTTCTCTCTCCCTCTCCTAATTGTAACCGGCTCCCCTCTTCCTCTCAATTCAGATCCGGCCTGCATCTTTTCCATTCCAAAACTGAGCCATCCCCTCTTCTACTCCTTGCAAATCCCACCATACAAACCACCATCCATCTATACAAACCTCCATACATCAAAAACTCGTCTTTTCCTCTCCTTTGGTGGCCGACATCTCAAAACAGCACCCATCTATTTCAAAAACAGCCCCCTCTTCCCTCTTCGCTGATTTGGAGTAGTGGGTAGCGTCCGTTTGAGTCCGTGCTTCAAGAAGACGATCGTAGGCAAGATTCGGTTCGTGGGTTCGCTTGAAATCGCGCGTGGAAGGACTTTTGTTTGTGGATTTTCTTTGAAAGGCTTGGATTCGTCGCGTTCATCATCACATAAAGGCAAGTAACTTGTACTTAAATTTCTTAGGTTGATACAAGTAGAAAGTTCACACATAGGATAGGTTGAGACTAGAGACGGACCAAGATCATGTTTTTATTTGTGGATTTTCGTCTCTATTGTTCAAAACAGGCCATAGACGACTTAGGACATGAAGTTTGATAGGATTATGCCTTAGGATTCACCCAAAGCGCGATTTTGATCGCATAGGTCAAATAGCGCATGAACCATGTTTGTTGGATTGCCCATAGAAAATTATTAGGTTTTGACATGTTAGAAACCCTTATATATGATATTTAGATAATGGGTAGGCTGCGTTTCAAATTTGGAAGAGTTTGGATGATTTTTGAGGAAGTTATGACGTTTTGAAGTTTAGTTGAGAAATCTGGAAATTTGGATTGAACTGGATTGATTGTTGTTTTTACCTGAATTAGAGTCCGAATCTCAACATGGCTATTTCTGAGTAATTTGTAGATAATTGAATCTAATTTCTAATCCCACTGATTTCACTCCGTTTGGAGTTCGTATGAATTAGTTGTGATTAGTTTAGTGACTGTATGTCGGTAGTTCCCAGATTCATTTCGGGGTAGATTTTATCACCAATTTATTTTCAAGATCCAAGTTAGACATAATTTCATGCCACAAGATTTTGTCCAGTGTTTCAATATGATGTTAGGTAGTTCTCTGATTTTTGTGGTAATTAAAAGATGAGTTTTGAGTGATGTCTTATATTCTTTTCTATAGATCGCTTTTGCTGTAAACTGCTTGTGATTGTATGTTGAATGCCGTGTTCACCTTATTTCTAATTACTGTATGAATATTTTATGTGAGATATGAAAGTTTTTTAATTGTGTATACTTTCATCCCGTTTTGGCGGAAGTGGACTTTGATGCGCTGTGTGCAAGATATGCATGATTTTGTACAACGGTGTTGAAGAATTCCAGATCCATCAAAACTGTGTTATGTGTTACTTTTCATTTTTGAAAACATATCTATACTTTCTGGAAAAATATGAAAATTTATATTTTGAGACTATACATATAGGGGAGTACCCCAGAATTTTCGTGGATTTAATTAATGACTTTACCTGCTGTTTTCATGTGGTTTAAGTTATTCCCCTATTTTCTGGCTGTACTTGAAAACTGTGTTGGAATGTGTTTTGAGTCGTGATGTTGTGAAATAGCATATAGATTTATTATAACCGTTAGAAGTGTGTGGAAGTCTAGTTTCCAGATCCTTCGACGGATCATGATTTTCATACCTGTAGGTCTTTGGATCACTGTTTTAGTACAGATTGGTCTTACTGTTCTGATTACAAACATACAGTATTTTGCTCGTATTTGTGAATGTATAGTATCTATACTTACTGATCTGATGCCCTAAACCTAAACCTGATCATGTGATGTTAGTTTGATATCCTTTAGCTCACATTCATGTCTGTTTAATAACTACAATGAAAGTAATCAAGCCGGGGTATGAGAAAGATCTAGTAGTGGGAAAGCATAGAAATGTGTACTTAGAAGGGGGCCCGTGTTTCCCATATAATTATCTGTATTCTGACCCTGTCTACATTGCTTCTTATGTAAGAAGGTGTAGAGTAGAAGAGAACCACTAGGCTCTATCTGTCTGTTTCTGACCCTGTCTACATTACTTCTTATAGGAAGGTGTAGAGGAGAAGAGAGCCACTAGGTTCTATCTGTCTGTTCTGATATCTGTCTGACCCTGAGTACACGGTCCTATAATATCTCCTACGAAATCTACAAACGAAATTGCATTGACTGTAGCAATCATGTGATAAAAGTATGGCGCATGAAGTGCTACCTAGATAGTAATCACACAAGACTTACATTAATCTGAGATCTGAGATTTGAATATATTTATGAGGTCTAAATCTGAATCTGATATATGGAAATCTGAATCTGAATCTGAATACCTATTATCTGAAATCTGTTATCTGATTTACCTGACATATCTGAATATCTGTTTACCTGACATATCTGTTATATGACACTTGACACTTAATATCTGAGAAATCTGCTAGGATACTATGTTAGTTGAATTTACCATACCATATTAGGTCTGTTTCTGATGTTAGTTAGATCTGTTTAGTTTTGTCCATGTGCTTGTATCCTATTCTATTTGTGATCCGGACTTGCCATTGACGGGTACTGTGTTTTCTTCTTTTCCTTTTTCCTGCATTCGATAATTGCAGATTACGGTGGACAGATTCAAGAAGGTACTGGTGGTTCGCAGTCTTAGTTGCTGATCATTATTTCTGTTAGAACTTTATTCTGTATTCGTGAACTTGAATATTTCTGTACTTGAGACTTGAGTATTATTTGTATTCGGGCAATGTGACCCAAGATTATTGTGTTATTCAGATCATGAATATTTGAGATTAATGTGTTTTATTTCAAGTATTCTTGTTGATATTTGGTTCATAAGTGCATGTGGTTGATCTTTTTCTGGCTTCCGACTCTGATTTTACTGTGATATGTTGTAAAGAATTCCTGAACAGCTTAAGGATGATTATATTCATTCGCTGGACTTTTGTTACGCGCTCGTATTCCATGTTTTTGGGAAGCGGGGCGTGACACCCTGAGAGGCAGCAGGCAGTGAAAGCGGAGGTGGACAAACTCTTTTCCGCTCGTTTCATACAGGAGGTCAACTACCCTGAGTGGCTGGCGAATGTTATAATGGTCAGAAAGGCGAGCGGGAGCTGAAAGATCTACATAGACTTTACTGACCTCAACAAGGCATGCCCCAAAGATCCGTTCCCTCTCCCCAGCATCGACACTCTGATCGACGCAACATCGGGTCACGTGCTCCTTTCTTTTATGGATGCCTTCTCAGGCTACAACCAGATCCAAATATTCCCCCCTAATATAGCCAAGACATCCTTCGTCACGGACCAAGGTCTTTATTGCTACTGGGTTATGCCATTCGGGCTTAAAAATGCCGGTGCTACTTATCAAAGGCTCGTCAACCGAGTCTTCAAGGATCAAATCGGTGACAACATGGAGGTGTACGTCGACGACATGCTCGTCAAGAGCCAGTAGGGACAAGACCACGTCGCCAACCTGGAAGAAGCCTTTGGAGTCCTTCGGACCCATAATATACGACTCAATCCGGCAAAGTGTGCATTTGGCGTCGCCTCCGAAAAATTCCTTGGGTTCATCGTCAGCGAGCATTGCATCGAGGCGAACCCCAAGAAGATTCGGGCCATAAAAGACATGGCCCCTCCTAGAAACATCAAAGAAATCCAGAGGCTCACGGGATGACTGGCGTCCATCGGCCGTTTCCTCTCCAAGTCCAGAGAGAAGTCCCTCCTATTCTTCAAAGCTTTGCGCGGAATCAGAGGCTTCAAGTGGGGTACTCAACAGTAAGAGGCGTTCGCCCAATTGAAAGAGTACCTCGCCAACCCCCCTCTCCTCAGCAAGCTCAAACCAGGCGAGCCCCTCTAGCTTTATCTTTCTGCCTCGGAAAATATGCTCAATGATGTTCTCGTCTGAGAAGAAGAGGGATTCCAAAAACCGCTATACTACGTTAGCAAGGTTCGGCTCGCCGCGGAGACTAGATACTCAAAAATGGAGAAGGTAGCGTACACCCTGGTCATGGCCGCACGGAAGGTCCGCCCCTATTTCCAGGCGCATTCAATTCAGGTACTCACGGACCAGCCTTTGAAGGCCATACCCTACAAACCCGAGAGCTCTGGACGATTAGTCAAATGGACGATCGAGCTCAATCAATATGACATCGGCTGTCAGCCAAGGACGGCCATCAAGGGGCAGGCCCTCGCCGATTTCATCACGGAATGCACCATCTCTGAGCAATCCGAAAGCGGTGAGGCCGACCAGATGTGGGTAGTTTACGTCGACGGTTCCTCCTGCGAAGCGGGGAGTGGTCAGGGTATCATTATGCGAGGTCCTGACAGTTTCCTCCTTCAATATTGCCTCTACCTCAACTTTCCAGCCTCTAACAACAAGGTCAAGTATGAGGCCATGATTGCCGGGCTCATGATGTGTCTAATTTATATATATATATATATATTTGTACTCATTTATCCATTAAAATTGCTTATTTTCGTTGATATTGTTTATAATTCATCTTATTTCTATATGATTTCAATTAATTAATTATTTTTGAAGAAATAATATTTTTGATGCAAAAAGTGAAGATTTGTGGAAAAAATCAACAAACAAAACAAAACTATGGATTTAGTAATTTTTATTGTTTTGTTGAGTTAAAAGTGTGATAAATAATTTTAAAAAGATTTTAATGAGCTAATATGATTTTTAGTTAGTTTAATTAATTTTAAACTAATTAATTTTATTTTATTTTTAAAACCTAAATTCTGGTCTTATTTTGTGTATGCAGCAGCACGTGCTGGCAAGAAAAGGAAAGAGAAGAAGAAAGGAGAAAGAAATAAATATCAGAAAGGAAATAAATGAAAAGAGAGGATTTTTTTTCAAAAAAGAGCAAACCAATAAATTTAGTGTACTTCTATAGTTCTGTACCAGTGGCAATTGGCCCGAACCTAATTTAGACCGGACTTGGTTCGACCTGGTTTTTTTTGCTAACTTCGGCTAATCATTTACCAATTTGGGTCGGAATTGGACTCAACTTTATAGGACCAAACAAAATTCGAACCAGACTCGAGCTCAAGTATGTAGGTCCGATGGCTCGGATTAAATTCCTGCATCTACATATCCATATATTCATATGATTACATATATATACATATGCATACAAAAATTACATTAATAATATGTATAGTCATGATTATTTTGGAAAGTCATATTTATTCATTCGTACAAATTTTTTCTTTAGTAGACATTCATTTGTACAAGTTGAAATGAGTATTACAGTTTATATAGAAAAAATTGATACTTTATAAATATAGTATTAGAATATAAATAAACAAATTAGATAATTTCACCAAAATTAATCGTGATGTTTTTTTAATATTGTAGTACTCGAGATATTTTTATTTTTAAAGAAATATTCTAGATGTTGTTATATTAATGTTACAAAATTATTTATTAAAAGTGCATAATTAGTTCGGGCTTAGACCCGACCTATTTTTCAATTTAATCTGTCCCGAGCTCAGGCTTATATGAGTCTGGCCCATTACCAACCTTATATATTACTATTTAAAGAGGCACGAAGCAGAAGGGAGAACTTCAAAGCAAAGTTCTCCCTTGTATTTGTAAGCTAAATTTATTTGCACACATTGAAAGCAAACATCTCCCTTCGTACTTCCTGCCTAGTATTTGTGTGCTAATTTTTTTTGAATATTATTATTATAATTATTATAATTATTATTATTATTATTATTATTATATGTCTTAAGCTAATAGGCCTAGTTCCTCTCATTTCTCTATTTTGAAATAGAAAAAGGAGAGTAAAAGTACGGATTCACACTTTCTTAACACGTGCATTCCACATCTTTTGGATTAACAAACTTACATTTAACTAAATAAAAAAAAAAGAAATACCCACGTTTCCCTCTCCATCGCCCATACTCCCCGTCGCCATACCCACGTTCCCCCTTTCCCCCAAATCCCCCAACCCTAGCCCTCCCTCGCCCAAACTCCCCGTCGTCATACGCCAACCAGAACCTACCATCGCCGTTGCCGTTCACCATCACGCCTCCACTCGCGCCGTTGCAGTGCGTCATCACACCTCCGCTCTCGCCGTCGCCGTTCGACAGCCCACCTCCACTTTCACCTCCGCCGTACAGCAGTTGCTAGCGGTCGTCGTCGATTCTATTGGTTTAGGTCGTCTCCGTCGCCGTCGATTCTATCGTCCCCCGCCGTCGCAGTTTGATTAATATAGGGGATTTGATTATTATAGCAGGTATTGCCTTTTCATATTATAGATGAAATTTGAAGGACTGGATTCGGGTTGTGAAGGACCCGATCCGACCCGACCCGATACCAGTGCTAGAAGGAAGGTGGAATCTTTTGCAAAAAAGACCCTGTAATTGTTGCATTTAACTTAAAACTTTTATCTAATTCACTTGATTTAATCCCATCCATTGGATAACATCCAACGGATGAGATTAAAAGCATGGCACTTGAAGTATGGCAGAGGATGAAAGGATCCGTATCCAGTAATTGGTTCTTTAGTTTTCTTAATTTTACAAAATGAGTTGTGCTGAATATGTTAATTACCACTGATTTTTTTTTTCCTCTAGTGTCAGTAATATGTATCTACGAGACAACCATTCACCGCTGATACTGTCCCCATCAATACTAAATAATACAAGTAGCATAAAGCATTTTTCCAGTCCAAGATAGAAAAACATGTTTAGAAATGAAATTTTTTTAATCTTCTTATTCTCGCTGTTCAACATGAAAATGAAAGCTTACATGGACCCAAACAGTCATGAAAGTGCAGGCGAAGGAAAGCAGCGGTGACTGAACGATCAACGCTAAAATGCTTTTGGACCACATCAAGAACAATAGACTCAGCTTGACGACAGGTGGAATCATAGAAGCCAACACGTAGAGCAGAGGCCATAGAAATAAGAGAAGAAAGATCAGAAGCCTCATTTTGCAAATTGGAAGAATAAGAGTTCTTTTAGCTCTACTAGCTTTTTAGGTTTGGTGCTTCAATGTTTTGGAATGGTTTTATAGTTAGAATCGAAAAGTGCCCTTTATACTCCAGGAATTAAACGGGACAAGGTATGTGCGGAATTTAACTCATATCCTGAGCCAGTGTAAGCTTAACCCAAAAAGGTACATTGCTGTAACCATGCATTGGAAGTAACAAACGATATCGATGTGTGAATGCTCCAATTGGCAAATCCGTGTGACTTGTGTAAACCGAGGCTGTCAAATATCTACTTCCAGGTGTTCATGTCAAGAACAATGCAAGCAAATGTAATTTCTTTAATCGGCTGAGTAAACAAGATTAGCACCAGTTTGCATGTATTCTCTCTTCCAGGTATAATAGGCTTGGAGAGAATAAACAAAAAAAAAACCAGCATATTATATTCTTTGATAAATAAGGGTTTTTAACACATCGTAACATATATGCCAACAACAAATGTGGATTTTCATATTTGCCACTAATAATTTGAACATTATTTCATATTTATTCTTATGTTAGATAACTCTGAGCTAACTATGATATAACCAATTCTAGACAAAAATAAATCAAGTTAGAAAATCAAAGCAGAAATAATTCAGAATTTTAGAGAGAGCTTGGGAAATAAATGAGAGAGCTTGGAATTTTATCATTAGAAACACAATATTGATGTCAAATTTAAAGAAGCAACTTAATTGAAGAGAAGAATATGTAGTTTTTAAACACGCAGTGTAAGTTTTTCCATTTCTTCAAAAAAGTGAGGAATTTTGATAAAAGTACATTGTTGCCGCTAAATCTGGTGCGGGGGCAATAGATAGAATTTGTGGATTCGTTGAAACTCGAATAGGCTGAATCCGACCTCTTCTCGGGTTGATAGGCTGACTCCTTGGTGCTCCCGTGGACCTGCACAAACGTTCGAAGTACCGGGATGGATCCCAGCGACGAACCCTCCGACACACTTGTCAATATCAGAAAAGGTAAAGGGAAAGAGCTTGAGTGGACAAAGAGTGATCACCTGTAACACTAGGAGGTAGGAGGATATTTATAGTCGCCGTGGGGATATGTTTCAGGACAGGAATGAATCCCTACTTTTCGGTGTGGTTGGATAGAGGTGGTTAGAACCACCTCTTCATGATAAGGACGAACCAGGATTTCCTCCTATCCTGTTGAACTGGTCCTCAACGGGTTGTAACCCACTCTCTGCTGGATGGATCCATTCATGGGTTATCAGGTCCAAGAGGAGGGACCCGGTTCCCGTTTCGGGCCCATCTGTAGGTGAAATTACCATCTTACCCCTGTAGCTTCAAGATTCGTGTCCAATTTGAACGGTCCTGATTTAATCCTATTTTAGCCATATCACGAGCCCCCCACTCCCGAAGACCGAATTGGTTCAGCCGTTGAGGAGAAGTTTTGCTGTTTTAATGGCGTACGGGATTTTATCAGAGTTCTAAAGAGGGGTTTCGGATCTTAAACGAGGCGTAATGATGTTTTTCTGAGCTGGTAGTACTCCCAAGGTTATTCTTAGGCTCTCCTGAATTTTTGGTAATTTTTCCCAATTTTAAAATGTTTTTCGAGTCAGTTATTTAATTTTGCGAAGCAGCAATTTAATTTCAAGAAGCACCAATTAATTATTCCAACAAATAATTATTCACTCAGGAGCTTCACAATATTTTTCTCGAGTTTATAATTATTTTTTAGAATTATTAGTTAATTTTCCTGAATGTTTAATTATTTTTCGCAATTTTTAAATAATTAATTCAAATTATAATTAAAATAGAAGGAATAATCAAACAGAATAATGGCGTGGCGCTATCCAGGCCGTCGATCACACCTGGGCACGAGTTCTGAGGAGATCGGAAGGCGGATCCGAGGCGTAGCTATATTTTTCTGTGTTTGGGGGCGATGGCAAGAGCTCTCGGCGCTAGTTGCCGACCATCTTAACTCTTCGGCGTGCAGACATGAGCTTGACGGTGTCCGAAGTCTTGGAGGTTCGGCAAGTGTTGCCGAGGTCGAGAAGGACTTCGAGAAGGCGACACGTGTCCACCTATTGTTGACTGGTCAACGCTTTTTCTCACATTTGGAGCTCGGTGGCAATAGCTCACGGATCAGGTTGCCGAGGTCCTGGGGGTTGACACGTGTCCTCTTGGCGTTGACTGGTAAACAATTTTTCTTACATTTGGAGCTCGGTGGCAAGAGCTCTCGGATCAAGTCGCCGAACTCTGGGAGGCTGACACGTGTCCAAATTGCGTTGACTGGTCAATGCATTTTCTTGCATTTGGAGCTCGGTGGCAAGAGCTCTCGGTTCACGCTGCCGAAGTCTGGGAGGCTGACATGTGTCCAAGATGTGTTGACTGGTCAACGCATTTTCTTGCATTTGGAGCTCGGTGGCAAGAGCTCTCGGATCATGCTGCCGAAGTTTGGGAGGCTGACACGTGTCCAAGTTGCATTGACTGGTCAACACATTTTCTTGCGTTCGGAGCTCGGTGGCAAGAGCTCTCGGATCACGCTGTCGAAGTCCGGGAGTCTGACATGTGTCCAAGTTGCGTTGACTAGTCAACGCATTTGCTTGCGTTTGGAGCTCGGTGGTAAGAGCTCTCGGATCACACTGTCGAAGTCTGGGAGGCTGACACGTGTCAAAGTTGCATTGACTGGTCAACGCATTTTCTCACGTTTGGAGCTCGGTGGCAAGAGCTCTCAGATCACATTGCCGAAGTCTGGGAGGCTGACACGTGCCCAAGTTTCGTTGATTGGTTAACACATTTTCTTGCGTTTGGAGCTCGGTGGCGAGAGCTCTCGGATCACGCTGCCAAAGTCTGCGAGGCTGACACGTGTCCAAGTTGTATTGACTGGTCAACGCATTTTCTTGCATTTGGAGCTCGGTGGCAAGAGCTCTCAGACCACGTTACCGAAGTCTGGGAGGCTGACATGTGTTCAATTTGCATTGATTGGTCAATGCATTTTCTCACGTTTGGAGCTCGGTGGCAAGAGTTCTCGGATCACGGTGCTGAAGTCTGGGAAGCTGACATGTGTCCAAGTTGCGTTGACTGGTCAACACTTTTTTTTTTCGTTTGGAGCTCTGTGGCAAGAGCTCTCGGATCACGTTATCGATGTCTGGAAGGCTGACACGTGTCCAAGTTGCATTGACCGGTCAATGCATTTTCTCACGTTTAGAGCTCGGTGGCAAGAGTTCTCGAATCACGGTGCCGAAGTCTGGGAGGCTGACACGTGTCCAAGTTGCGTTGACTGGTCAACACATTTTTTTACGTTTGGAGCTCGGTAGCAAGAGCTCTCGGATCACACTGCCGAAGACTGAGAGGCTGACATGTGTCCAAGTTGCGTTGACTGGTCAATGCATTTTCTTGCATTTGGAGCTCGGTGGCAAGAGCTATCAGATCACGCTATCAAAATCTGGGAGACTGACACCTGTCAAAGTTGTGCTGAGCTCCAAACGCAGGAAAATGTGTTGACTGGTTAACACATTTTCCTGTGTTTGGAGCTCAGTGGCTAAAGTTCTCAGATCACGCTGTCGAAGTCTGGGAGGTTGACACGTGTCCATGTTGCATTGACTGGTCAACGAATTTTCTTGCATTTGGAGCTCGGTGGCAAGAGCTCTCGGATCACGTTGCCGAAGTGTGGGAGGCTGACACGTGTCCAAGTTGCATTGACTGGTCAATGCATTTTCTCACGTTTGGAGCTCGGTGGCAAGAGTTTGTAGATCACTGTGCCGAAGTCTGGGAGGCTGACACGTGTCAAAGTTGCGTTGACTGGTCAACGTATTTTCTTGCATTTGGAGCTCGGTGGTAAGAGCTCTCGGATCACGCTGCCGAAGTCTAGGAGGCTGACACGTGTCCAAGTTGCGTTGAATGGTCAACGGATTTTATTTCGTTTGGAGCTCGGTGGCAAGAGCTCTCAGATCACATTGCCAAAGTCTGGGAGGCTGACACGTGTCCAAGTTGCATTGACTGGTCAATGCATTTTATTGTGTTTGGAGCTTGGTGGCAAGAGCTCTCAGATCATGTTGCCGAAGTCTGGGAGGCTGACATGTGTCCAAGTTGCGTTGACTGGTCAATGCATTTTCTTGCGTTTGGAGCTTGGTGACAAGAGCTCTCGGATCCCGTTGCCGTTGTCTGAGAGGCTGACACATGCAATGCTGACGATAGCGACCTGTCAAAGGATTTTTTGCCTCTTGCACTTCCTTCATTTGTTGTCGTCTTGTGATTAATGGGCCGGGCTTTTTGGCCTTTTGAGACCCTTTAGTCTCGATTAGAGCGCCCCCTCTATAAAACTCCACCCCCCTACTTCATTTGCTCATTTCTCTCATTTTAGCTCAGGCGATTCTTCTTCACCGTAGGGAACTTCATTCGAGATCCTGTCTCATTCTGGCAACTGCTCCGACCGTGACTGTCCCATCAAGGTAACACTAAATACTTGGTTTATTTTTTAAAGAATGTCCACCGTTCTGCCGAGGCAAGAGACCTTCCCCCCTCTCGCACAAGCGTCTTCTAGTCAGGTCCCTGGCATCGACAAGGGCAAGGCCGTGGCAAGTTCGGCTTCGATAGTGGTGGAGACCAGGGTCGAGGTCGAATGGAGAATAGGGGAGTTCGGGAGACTGCCAGGGGAGTTGATGGGGCTACATAAAGAGAAGCGAATTATCTTTGGTTTGGTGCGGAGCTTCGAGGAGAACGAAGCTAGAGAAACCACGGAGGCAGACGAGAGGACATCTATTTTGACCGAGGCCGATCTTGGGCTGATCCGGGATAGTTTTCAGATACCGAAGGAGTTCGATCTGCTACTTCCTGGGTCCGGGGTGAGGGCCAACTCGCCGTGGCCGGAAGACATGTGCTTCAGGCCGGTCGACGCTTTCTTGGCTGGAGTTCAGCTCCCTCTTCATCACTTCGTAGTCGAAGTGCTGAGGTGGTATAGGATATGCCCCTTTCAGTTCATGATGAACGTTTGGATGCTAATTAACGGGTTTGTCCTCCATTGCCAAGCGGCGGGCTTCGAACCGAAGTTAAGTGTGCTCCGGACGATATATCGGGTTCACCAATTGCAGAAGTCATCCTACCGCTTCTATCTGGCTCCGAGGCACGGGGTGAGGCTCGTCAACTACCCCGACTCAATAAAGCATTGGAAGGACAAGTTCTTCATCATCCGGAGTCGAGGTCCGTGGGGGATCCCCACTACTTGGGACGAGGCTATCACGAAGAGAGTTAAAGAGAGTCCGGCACTCGGCCCCGAAGAAGACGACATGGTCCGAACTCTCCTCAATCGTCGAAGATTGACTGGAAGGACCTGACAGAGGAGCTGCTTTACACGGGGGGTCTTAGCCAAATAAACCCCAGTACGGCTCTTTTTTTTAATATATACCTAGGCCGATTCTCTTTGTTTTCGTAAGATGTTTTGTTCGTATTCAACTTCTAACTCTTCTGTCTCGCAGGATCCATGGACTTCAGCGACATCATGGCCGAACGTGGGCTTCTGAGCAGCAAGGCTCCGAGAAAGAGGATGAGGGTCGCCAACAAGGTAACTTTACCCAGGCCGAAGACCCTCTGCGCTATTATGGATTGGCCCCCGCAGTGTGCCGAGGTTACTCAGAGGCCGGTGGCCTACACAGCAGGGTCTGCTTCAACTGATTTGGCGATGTTCCCTCAGTCCGCCGCTTTAGGCTTAGAAGCCCCGCCGCTGACTGTCAACGCCGAGGTGCTCCTGACTGAGGAGCACAAGAAGATCTTCATCCCGGACTGGCAAGTTTGCAAGCATGACGGATTTCTAAGTGACTCGTCGACCTGCATGCAGGCAGTTCGGCACCTAGCTACCCCGAAGGACAGGTCTGCAATGGATGCGCATAGCGTTAGGGACGATGCGGTCGAGGTGGTTCGAGCGACGATGTCGGTGAGTACTGATTCAATCTGTTTTCTTCGTTTGAATAGTTGGTTTTCTTTTAAGGTTAAACATGTGTGTTCCATTTTCTCGCAAATGACTTGTCACTTCGACCATCTCATGGACAAGATGACCGAACAAGAGAAAGAATTGAATCAGGAGGTCGACAGAGCTCGAGCTGAGAAAGCTTGGATCGCCAAAGAACTCGAGGAGTTGAAGATAAACACCGAAGGGAAGTCTTCGAGGTTGGAGCACCTCGAGGCTTTGGTCGCTAAGCTCGAGGCGGACAACACTAAGCTACTTTAGGCGGCTGAGCTGGCGGTGAAGGACAAAGAGGATGCCGTGGCGGCGGTGACGATTGCAGTGAGAAAGCAGGCTGAGGAGCAAGCTATGGGGAAGGCGAAGGGTTTCCTCATCGTGAATATGGCAAAGGCTTATGCTCGCGCCGTTGATCAAGTGAAAGAGGCGTATCCGAACGTGGATTGCGCCGGATGGCTTCTCTTTCTGGACCCCATCCCCGGCTTTGAAGACGCCTCAGAAGGTGATGACGAAGATGAAGAGGTGGAGGCTCCCGCCGGGGTCGACGAGACCGAGGTTGACGCGCCTTCGGAGGTCACGCCTCTGGCGATGGTGGCAGCACCGGGGACTTCTTCCGCTGTGGATTGCTTGGCAGAGGTCAACCCTTGACCTGCTTGTTTTTTCTTTTATCTTTATGTACTGAAGCCAAACCGCGGACTGGCCACCGCTTGTATCTTTTGATTTTAATGATTTTTTTTCGAACAAGTGTTGGAGTTCGGAATTGCTTGAGTCTGCCCAACTCCTGAGTTGTCTTGTGGTTGACTTGCTTAGATTTAGCTTTGCCATGTAGTGTCCTTGGTCTTCGATAATTTATTTGCTGTTCTGGACTTTTTTCAGATCGCCGAAGCGCTACCACTCGCCGAAGTGCCTCGGGTGGCCGAAGTTGCATGTCTCAAGGCTGGCCTAGGGGCAACGAGATTGGGGTTTGCCATGAACGAAGAGCGGCTTCGCAAAGTGGAGTGGGAGCTTCGCAAAGTGAAGTGTGAGCGGAAACATCTGAGGTCGACATTGGTTCGTCGAGACATAGAGAGGAGACGGTTAGAAGAGATGATTAATGAGACGACCCCCGAAGGCAATGAGGTGGGCTCGTCAGCGGCTGCCAACCTCGGCTTGAGACTTAGGCACCTTCGTCACTTACTGACCAAGGTGACAATGGAAAGGGACGAATTGAAGAAGGTTACTATTGATAAGAGCATAAAGGTTGCTCATCTTCAGCAAACAATCACCGACGCCTCTCAAGGTGCAGGCTCTATGCAAATACCTCATCCGAAGATAACTGTGAAGGATGACTCGCTTAAAGAGCGCATTGTTGAGCTCGAGACAGAGAATGCTCGTCTTCGATAGCGACCTGAGGGAAGCACCATCAGAACTACCTATTCCACTCGGGAGGAGTATGATAGGGGGTTACATTCTGCAAGCTAGCTTTTCGCTCGCCCCCTGTACATCGAAACCCCAGAGATGCGCAAAGTGGGGTGGCAGCTTCGTCGAGCGGAGCATCTGTTGGGGCCACCGTTAGATCTGGTGCAGACGATGCTTCTCCGCTCGCCGACCCTAGGACGTCCGTCGAAGTAGGGCATCGGCAGCACAACCTTCATCGCCCACGCGTGTCTATTAACAAAAGTATCCCCGCCCCTAGGAGGCACTGAAGTAGCTTTCTATACTCTTGTAATCTTTGTTTCACAAGTTTTGTTTTCCGATGTAAGGTTGAGTCGGTTGTCTGTAGTTAGACTTGTCTCTCAAACTTTAATGAAATAATACTTGTTTTGTGAACTTGTGTGCTTTGCTAGCGTTTGCAATTGTCAACAGTTGTGGGAGTAATTTTGAATGGTAAACCACTTCGTACTCGCTTACAAGCAAGTAGTTGAAGTGGAATCGAACCAAGTGTTGGACTCCAAACTTGTCGTTTAGAGAGTACCAACGGCTGTAGGAGCAATTCCGAATAGTGAACCGCTTCGTACTCGCCTAGAAGCAAGTAGTTGCAGCGGAGTCGAACCAAGTGTTGGACTCCAAGCGTGTCATTTAGAAAATATCAATAGCTGTAGGAGCAATTCCGAATGGTGATCCGCTCCGTACTCACTTAGAAGCAAGTAGTTGAAGCGGAGTCGAACCAAGTGTTGGACCCCAAGTGTGTCGTTCGAAGAATCTCAGTAGCTATGGGAGCATTTCCGAATGGTGAACCACTTCGTGCTCGCTTAAAAGCAAGTATTTGAAGCAGCGTCGAACCAAGTGTTGGACTCCAAGCATGCCGTTTCAATGCGAATTTTTTTTGTAAATAGAGTTAGACTACCCAAAAATAGAGAACTTGCGAAGTAGAGTTAGACTACTCAAAAATAGAGATCTTGAGGGGAAAGATTGCTTTTATTGAAAACAATTAGGTGGCCGCTTCTAAGTTGCGAGCCGCTTTTACATTTCGATAAAGAAAATACAAGTAAGAACTTTAGACATGTTTTCTGGAGCGCTCCTGGGGAAGTTGCTTGGAGCGTTGTTTCGACACCATCTTGGTACTTCATCAAGTGCTCCGCATTCCATGTCCTCGGTATTCTCTTGCCCCCCCGGTCTTCGAGTTGATACGCACTCCGGCGAATAACTCTGGAGACCCTATACAGTCCCTCCCAATTGGGTGCCAACTTGCCTTTTTTGCTTGGATTGGAGATCGACAAATTTCGGAGCACTAGGTCTCCCACTTTAAGGTTGGCTGGCTGTACCCTCTTGTTGTAAGACTGAGTGATCCTACGGCCGTAGGTCTCTTGTCGAATTGCAGCTCTCTCGCGGACCTCGTCTATGAGGTCTAGGCAGCTGCGAAGCTGGTTCGCATTCTGTGCTTCACTGTAGGCTCAGTCAGGGTGAAGGCAGGCCCACTTCTAATGGGATGAGAGCTTCGGAACCATATGTGAGGTTGAAGGGGGACTCCCCAGTCGGAGTTCTTTTGGTGGTGCGATAGTTCCAAAGCACATTGGAGAGTTGTTCGACCCACAACCCCTTAGTGGATTTGTTAAGCCTCTTCTTCAGGCTAGAGAGGATTTGTCGATTTGCATTATCCGCTTGGTCATTGGACTGAAGGTGAGCTATCGAGGAGAATCGCTGCTGAATGTCGAGGTCGGCGCAAAAGTTGCGAAAGGTTGCTCCCGCAAATTGAGTCCCGTTGTCCGTTACAAGGATGCGGGCTACCCCAAATCGGCAAACGATGTTCTTCCAAAAGAACTTCTGGACCTTGTGCTCGGTGATTGTCAAAAGAGGTTCAGCCTCGATCCATTTTGAGAAGTAGTCTATCGCTACGACTAAGAATTTCAGCTGGCCTGGCGCTGGAGGGAAGGGTCTGAGCAAATCCATCCCCCATATTGCAAAGGGGATTGGACTTACTAAGGAGGTGAGTTTTGCTTGGGGCAGGCAATGGATCGGGGTAAATTTCTGGCAGGAGTTGCATTGGCGGATGTACTCCTCGGAATCACTCAGTAGTGTGGGCCAGAAGTAGCCGTAGTTTGAGAGTTTCTGGATGAGGGATCTCGCTCCCAAGTGCGTGCCGCACAGACCGTCATGGGCCTCCTATAGGGCATAGAGCACTTCCTCCGGGGAGAGGCACCTCAGATAGGGACGGCCGTCAATCTAAATGTAAGAGCATTTGTACATGACTCCGTCGTGGATTGTGTACCGCCCGGCTCGTATCCTGATCCTCTTCGCCTCTCTCGGATCTTCGGGAAGGACTCCTTCTCTGAGGTACTCGAGGAGGGGCTTCATCAAGTTCTCCCCAAGTATTAGGGGGTAGGCTTCCATCGGCTCCGGGCTATCTTCATCAATACTTGGTTTTAGGAGGACCTCTATCAAGACGGTCCGTTCTAGACCTTGGAGGAACGAGGAGGCAAGTTTAGAGAGAGCATCCGCCTGTGCGTTTTCCTCTCGAGGAACCCACTGGAGTTGAACATCTTCGAATAAGGCTAGAAGCTCCCTGACCTTCGCCCAGTACTTGGCCATATGATCTTCCCTTGCCTCGTATTCCCCTGACACTTGGTTAACGACTAATTGCGAATCACGGAAGATTCTGACCCGCTTGGCCCCGGCTTTGCGAGCCATGCAGAGCCCAGCTATGAGGGCCTCATACTCTGCTTCATTGTTTGATGCCGGGAAGTTTAAGCGGAGGGAGTATTGGATGATGAAAGCGTCTGGGCCGGTCAAGATAACGGAGCCCCACTTCCGTCGGTGCAAGAAGATCCATCCACATAAACGGTCCAGACCAAGGGGTTGGCAGATGACTCGCAAGGGTCGGGGATGGTGCTCTCCACAATGAATTCTGCCAGTGCTTGAGCCTTAATCGCTGTTCTCGACTGGTAGCTGATATCATGTTGGCTTAGTTCGATGGACCACTTCATAAGGCGTCCGGAGGTCTCGGACTTGTGGAGAACTTGCTTGAGTGGCTGGTCGGTAAGAACGACCACCGAATGAGATTGGAACTAGGGGCAGAGCTTTCGGGCCGCCATGACCAAGGCGAGAGCCATCTTCTCCAGCTTCGGGTAACGGAGTTCGGCGACCGGAGGACCTTACTCACATAATAGATGGGCCTCTGCATTCTGTCCACTTCTCTTACGAGGACCGTGCTGAGGGTTTGCTCCGAAACGGCGAGATACAGGTAGACGACCTCCACAGTCGTTGGCTTACTCAAGAGCGGGGGGGTTAGCTAAGTATGCCTTGAGCTAGTCGAAGGACTCTTATTGTTGTTGCCCCCATTCGAAGCCCTTAGTCCCCCTGAGGGCCTTGAAGAAGGGGAGGCACTTCTCCTCGGACTTAGAGAGGAATCGCCCAATTGCTGCGAGGCACCCCGTAAACCTCTGTACATCTTTGATGCTGGAGGGAGGAGCCATCTTGAGAATGGCCTGGATCTTCTCGGGGTTGGCCTCCATGCCCCTCTAGCTGACCATAAACCCTAAGAACTTGTCAAATGAGACTCCGAATGCACACTTGTTTGGGTTCAGCCTCATATTATGCTTCAGGTGCTCTTGACCAACATGTCGTCTACATAGACTTCTATGTTTTGGCCAACCTGGTCTCAGGAGACCAGGTTCACGAGGTGCTGATAAGTAGCTCTCGCGTTCTTCAAGCCGAACGACATAACCCGGTAGCAATACAGGCCCTGATCCGTCACGAAGGATGTCTTCGGGATGTCGGTAGGGAACATCCGAATCTGATTGTACCCCGAGAAAGCATCCATGAAACTATGGAGCTCGTGTCCGGAGGTCGCATCGATCAGGGCGTCGAAGCTTGGAAGGGGAAAAGGGTCCTTCGGGCATGCCTTATTGAGATCAGTGAAGTCGATGCATATCCTCCAGCTCCCGTTGGCTTTCTTGACCATCACCAAATTGGATAGCCACTCGGGATAGTTCACCTCCTGGATGAACCGAGCATTGAGGAGCTTTTCGACTCCTTCTTTGATCGCTTGTTGATGCTCGGGAGTGAACTTGCGTCGCTTCTGCTGAACGGGCTTGACACCCGAGGAAACGCTGAGATGGTGCATTAGGAGCTCCTTGGATATCCCAGGCATATCAGCTGCGGTCCAGGTAAAAAGATCGCGGTTCTCCCTTATGCACTTGGAGATGTCTTCTTTGAAGAAGGGGGAGAGTGCCTTGCAGACCCAGAACGTGTTGGTGGCGTCTTCCTCTGAGAAGGCCACTTCTTCTAGTTCATCCACCGGTTCGGAGATGGTCTAGCTGCCCTCCGGTGGGAGCTCGAGGGCTTCTAGGGAGAGGATCGGGCCTCCCATTGAGGTCATATAGCACTTACGAGCCGCCTCCTTACTCCCTCTTACTTCTCCTACCCCTGTGGGGGTGGGAAACTTCAACTTCATGTGGTAAGCCGAAGGGATGGCTTGGAGCGCAGCAAGGCCTGGTCGACCCAGGATCACGTTGTAGGCAGCCTTCATGTCCACCACCATGAAATCCATCGGCTCTGTGCGGGTGATTAGGGTTTTGCCAGCGGTGACGTCGAGAGTTATGACTCACCCGATCGTCACCAGTAACCCGGTGAACCCATGAAGGAGGAAGGTTGGATTGCTATTCGAGATTTCCCATAGACGACGCAAATCTGTTGTCGCTGAAGCTGGTGTGGGGGCAATAGATAGAATTTGTGGATTCGTAGGAACTCGAATAGGCTGAATCCGATCTCTTCTCGGGTTGACAGGCTGACTCCTTGGTCCCGTGGACCTGCAAAAATGTTCGAAACACCAGGATGGATCCCGGCGACGAACCCTCCAACGCTCTTGTCAATACCAAAAAAAGTAAAGGGAAAGAGCTTGAGTGGACCAAGAGTGATCACCTATAATAGTAGGAGGTAGGAGGTATTTATAGTCGCCATGGGGATATGTTTCAGGATAGGAATGAATCCCTACTTCCCGGTGTGGCTGAATAGAGGTGGTTAGAACCATCTCTTCATGATAAGGACGAACCAGGATTTCCTCCTATCCTGTTGAACTGGTCCTCAACGGGTTGTAACCCGCTCTCTGCTGGATGGATCGGTTCACGGGTTATCGGGTCTAAGAGGAGGGAACTGGTTCCCGTTTCGGACCCGTCTGTAGGTGAAATTACCATCTTACCTCTGTAACTTCAAGATTCGTGCCCAATTTGAACGATCTTGATTTAACCCTATTTTTTTGCCATATCATACATGGTTTTCGTTTGGATTAACAATCATCTGATGTTTACTAGGATTAAAAAGATTATGTCTGAATATTAGAAAAGAAGATATTTTAATTATTCTTTGTCAAGTCCATTAAAAAAAACTAAAATTTTGTACTGTTTTGAGTGTTTACTTTTTTTAACTAGAGAGGAACTAAGAGATGTAACATATAAAGTTAGGGATAATATAAAAACACATATTTGTGAATAAGGGTATATGTATTTATTTATTTGTTAGGAGCATATATATATATATTAAAAACCCAATATATAAACATAGTTTTTCTAATGTTTTCTCCGTTTCTATCCAACCCTTACATTACTGATCCTTTAGATGGACAAGTACGTATATTTATTATAGCCATATTTTTTTTAGACCATCTGATTCTCATATCTATCTTTACTATTTTAATGGGAAAGTTGGACTTTGTAATCAAATAAATCCTAATTTTATAACTAAACAAACATGTGCAATACACATCCAAACTATATCCAACAATATATACGTGTACCACATGTGTCACCCAAATCAATACATTCAAATATAAACTTTTTTCTTATTCGATATATATTCATTTAATTAATGACTATACTTTAGTAGGTGTGCATCGCACGAACATTATGCTAGTCTATATATAATGGAAGAGTTGGAGTTGTAATTTGTCAACATACCAACCCGTGCATGTACGTGCAACTCAAACTCTCCCATTAATTACTAAAAAAACTAACAAACAAAAAAATTTCACTTATTTCAAAAGTGCAATGCACGTGCAAAATAAAATTTCAATATTTTTTAACACCAAACATACATATATGTTGCACATACAACTCAAATTCTACTAATAAACATGTGCATTGCACGTACAAAATGTAGCATTTTTTTAAAAATATTTTTTTCCATTTACGTGCAACACACGTCCAACTCCAAAACTATTTCTTAACACATATATCGCACTTAAAAATCCTCCAACTCTTATAAAACGTGCATCGCCCGTGAAAAATACTAGTATTTATATATTCAAGAGAACAACTTCTTGCAAATTTTTTTTTCAAAATTTTCTTTCTTACGGTGATATGAATACTGATTGTGATTCTAAGCAACCTACGTCGTGGTTTTTTTTTTTTCCTCTTAACATTAGAATCCCCGACTTCGCTTCTTCCATCTCTTGTCCACATCCTCCCAAAACACTGAATGTAACGCCCCGAATTTTCAACAAATAACTTGGAAATACATGGCACAATTTTCAGCATCTACCTTAATTGTAATTATAAACAAAGTACAAATACTGAAAAGTTTGAAACTTTTATTACATCATTTTTTTACACAGCACAACGAAAATTAAAACCTTGAATTATATTTTCACTTACAACACAGTTCCACAATTTTACACATTTACTCTCAATCTTTTTACAACATGTATGATAACATAAAGATTTCTACCACAAGCTCCCAACTCCATGCTAACAATACCTACCTGTGAAACGCGAGGCTAGAGAAAACCCTAACCCCAAAAACTACATGGGTCAGCCATAACGGTGTGAGTGATATTAAAAATGAAATACAACTTGAACGGAACATAAAGAACGAATCATAGTCATCATATTAACATGGTAATTACAACGAAAACATGAAGTAACAATAAAAGGAACGTAAATCATCAAATGAACTGGGCTAAGTGTCAAGTGTAGGAAAACAGAAAACGAGCATAAATCAAGTCAAAGAAATAACAATGCATATGATAAAAACTAGTTCACACTTATCGAATCTATGCTCCCCACTCTACATAGATCCGGCAAGAGCCCTTATCGTTCTTTACTTTATAGGGTTCGATCTCACGTTATGCAACTAACTTACTACAGTGATTACTATATAATTTAGACATCCCTTGAGTATCTAGTCCATGACCCGAAAATTAGTGGAATCAATCCCCCAACGCAAGTGCTCGCACTGCGATGGTCAGGTAATGAAACTCACACCGCAAAGCATATGGTACCTCATCACGCAAACATTCCATGGACGTCGCCATGATCCCGATAATCAGGAAGACCAGCCACATCGCGAGTGATCATACCCCGATAATTAGTGAAACTTCTCCCATCGCTGACCACATGAGGCCTCCTTACACATGTTTGCTCAAATTTTGTCACAACTCCAACTAGTACCTATTCTTAGGTTTGTTATTATTAATTAATTTAAAATCTCCCCTAGAGTTGATGTACCCAACCGGACTTATCACAATTAAACCAGAAACGAAGACCCCAACTGATCAACTTTCACAAAATCTCAACCGCTGGTACACAAGGGTCTCACTCAACCTCTAGAGACTCACAACACAAAATCTCATCTCAACCCTTTATTTCGATCATATAAATTATATTCAACTAGCTCATAATAAGAATTTCCTCACCAAAATATCAATCCAAATTCGTTGTGTACATTCAAAGCCACTGTAATCAGTCAGGAAAACTGAAACTAAACTCAATGAAAAACATAAACAAATAGTGGAAGATAATTCGTAATAAAATACTTTTTGAAATTGAAACATGTTCTCTTTTAAAGCCACCAAAGTAGAGTTTAATACTTAACAAAATTTAGAGCACATACTCTCTGGAATAACAAATAATCTGGATCCAAACATTCTGGAAAACAATGATTTAAACCTTATAAAAGTTGAATAAACAATCAAAAACTGTTGCACACAATGCTGTGGGAATTTAAAGCATATCAGTCGACCGACGGTCATAGCACAAAATTACCATGGTCGTCTGACATCTCCTACAAAAATTTAACCCCAGGAAAAGTGACAGTCGACCGACAGTCACAATAGAAAATTTAACGGTCGATCGCCTATCGAGAAACGACATCAGTCGACATGACAGTCGACCGCAACTACACGTTAAATGTGCGATGGTCGACCGACATGCGGTCTGCAATCAGCCAATTTGCAATTCTTTCAAAACTGTGGTCGACGAGTCCTGAAAGCTGTCTTGCTCACATCTTCCTCCTTAACTCGGACCTGATGATATCCTGAACGCAAATCAATCTTTGAAAATACTGCTGCTCACTGAAGTCTATCAAACAGATCATCAATCCGAGGAAGCGTATACTTGTTCTGAATGGTCACCTTATTCAACTCCTGGTAGTCAATTCACATCCTCATTGACCCATCATTATTCTTCACTAGCAACACTAGTGCAACCTATGGCGAAGTACTCGGCCTGATGAACCCCTTACTCATTAATTCCTCAATCTTCTTCTTAACTTCATCTTCCTCTACAGGTGCCATCCTATACGGAGCCTTAGAAATTGGAGCACTTCCTGGCTGAATGTTAATGCAGAACTTAACATCTCGCTGCGACAGTAACCCTGTTAGCTCCTCCAAGAACACAGAAGGAAATTCTCTGACAACTGGAATGCCTTTAACCCCATCCGAAATCATCAACTTTGATACAATTGCAACCACCTTCGAGTTCATGTTCTTTCCTTGAAAAGTCGCTGCCGGTCCTCCTGGCGCCTTCACTACTACCTCCTTGCTCTTGCATTCAATTGTGGTATCATAGGTTGCCATCCAATCAATGCCCATAATCACATCCAATCCCAAAACTTGTAGCTCAATGAGATCAATGCCGAACAACCTTCCACCAATCTCGATATCACAACTCTCGTAATACTGATCAGCAATCAATTCCTCTCTTGATGGTGTTGCCACTAACAAGACTCTGGCTGGAAATACCTTCGATTCCACATCTAAAACTTCAGAAAAATTGGGCGACACAAATGTATGTGAAGAACTAGTATCAAATAAAACCTTTGCTTTTATTTCATTAACCAGAGTAAGTCCTGTTACATGGAGAATGATACTCAAAACTCCATTTTATTCTTAAACAAAGTTTTACTTAATACATTAAATAAATGAATCAAAATTCTTGCATACCCTGGATCACAGCCTCTGAGTTACCTGTATCCTCCTCAGTTAATGCGAACACTCGCCTCTGCCTCTGAAATTTGCCACCATTAGTACCATCCTTCTTAAGCTGCGGGCAATCCGGCATGATATGACCATCTCGCCCACCATGATAGCAAGTCTAACCCCTTACTGGCTTGGGACACGCTGCCATGTACTGACTCGCCTCTCCACAATTATAGCAAGTCACGCCCTGAAATGTTGTTGCCTTCTGATCCGGCCCACCAAACCCGACTCTCTTCTCCGGAAACCTCCTCCCACTCTGATTTGTTATTGCTGGCCTTTTGTTTCTGTTCTAGGTATCCTGCTTCTTCTGGAACTGTTCCATATCTTCCTCCGTCATAGCTGCTCTCCTGACAGGTTTATCGAACCTCCTAATGCCCAACAGTATCATCCGAGACCACAAATTCGGCCTCAAGCCCTGTTCGAACTTCCTGGCCTTGTTCACTTCATCAACCACCAGTTCCGGTGCATACCTCGACAACTGGGCAAACTTAGTCTCATATTCGCGCACTGTCATACTACCTTGCTGCAGATTCAAGAATTCCATCGCCTTCTTCTCCTGAATGTCCAAGGGAAAGTAGTGGTCACTGAACTACTCAAGAAAAGCTTCTCAAGTCACTAGCCCTTCCCCAAAAGTCTGCTTCACTGACTGCCACCAAACACCAACCTCTTTCTCCAACTGCATTGTAGTCAATTTCACCTTGTTGGCTGCAGGGGTTTCTAAGACTTTGAAGACTACCTCCATCTGCCTGATCCAATTATCGACCTCATTTGGATCAGCTTGCCCCTCAAAAAATGGTGGCTTCATCCGCTTGAAGGACTCCACCTCCTTGATCAGGTCTATATTAGTGGGTACTGGCCCTGCTCCTTGGTTCCGAGTTGTACTCGCTACCATGAATGCATTCAAACTCTTATACACTCTGGCAATCTCCGTCTCCAGACCAAGTCGGGCCCCGTGGGAACCTTCAACCTCATCACCGTTCCCACTATTCCTGGTTCTGGGTCCTGCCATTATACTAAATACTGCAAAATGCAGGAAAATGTTAGAGCATCACAACACACATCACATTCGCATCAATACCCTATTGCAAAATTCAATCATGTTCAAACCATTTCATCTTGTTTTAATTTCATGTGTAATACTCACACTCTAATGTCCACACCTAGGTACTCACGCTCAAGTGTCCACCTAGGTTTATTTCCTATACCATGTTTAACATTAATATTGAAGCGTGCTCTGATACCAACTCCTGTAGCGCTCCGAATTTCCAATAAATAACTTAGAAATACGTGGCACAATTTCTAGCATCTACCTCGGTTGTACTTATAAACACAGTACAAACACAGGAAAATTTGAAATTTTTATTACATCATTTCTTTTACATAGCAAAGTGGAAATTAATACCTTGAATTACATTTCCACTTACAACACAGTTCCACATTTACATATTTACTATCAATCTTTTTACAACATGTATGATAACATAAAGCATTCTACAACAAGCTCCGAACTCCATGCTAACAGTACCTACCTGTGAAACATGAGGCTAGAGATAATCCTAACCCCCAAAACTACAGGGGTCAGCCATAGCGGTGTGAGTGATATTAAAAAAGAAATACAACTTGAACAAAACAAAAAAAATGAATCATAGTCAACATATCAACATGGTAATTACAATGAAAACATGAAGTAACAATAAAAGGAACATAAATCATTAAATGAACTAGGCTAAGTGTCAAGTGTAGAAAACAGAAAACGAGCATAAATCAAGTGAAAGAAATCACAACGCATATGATGAAAACTAATGCACACTTGCCGAATCTCTACTCCCCACTCTACATAGATCTGGTACAAGCCCTTATCGTTCTCCACTTTATAGGGTTCGATCCCACGTTATGCAACTAACTTACTACAGTGATTACTTTATGATTTAGACATCCCGTGAGTATCTAGTCCATGACCAGATAATCAGTGGAATCAATCCACCAACGCAAGTGCTCGCACCCTGAAGGTCAGAAAATGAAACTCACACTGCAAAGCACATGGTACCTCATTACGCAAACATCCCATGGACGTCGCATCGATCCCGATAATCCAGCCACATCGCGAGTGGTCACACCCTGATAATCAGTGAAACTGTCTCCCATCGCTGACCACATGAGGCCCCCTACCCATGTTTTCTCACATTTTGTCAGAAATCCAACTAGTCCCTATCCTTAGGTTTGTTATTATTAATTACTTTACAATCTCCCCTAGAGTTGATGTACCCAAACGGCCTTATCACAATTAAACCAGGAACGAAGACCCAAATTGTTCAACTTCCACAAAATCTCAACCACCGGTACACAAGGGTCCCACTCAACCTCCAGAGACTCACAAACCATAATCTCATCTCAACCCTTTATTTCGATCATCTAAATTATAGTCAACTAGCTCATAATAAGAATTTCCTCACTCAAATATCAATCCAAATTCTTTGTGTACATTTAAAGCCACTGCAATCAGTCAGGAAAACTAAAACTAAACTCAATCAAAAACATAAACAAATAGTGGAAGATAATTCGTAATAAAATACTCTTTGAATTTGAAACATGTTCTCTTTTAAAGCCACCAAAGTAGAGTTTAATACTTTTCTAGCCAAGCTTCGACCGCGACTGCTCGTCTGACTTAGTCCTTTCCGTCCTACGTAAGGCAACAAAATTTAGAGCACATACTCTCTGCAATAACAAATAATCTAGGATCCAAACATTTTGGAAAACAAAGATTTAACACTTATGAAAATTGAATAAACAATCAAAAACTGCAGCACACAATGCTGTAGGAATTTAAACTATGTCGGTCGACTGACGGTCATAGCACAAAATCACCATGGTCAACTGACATCGCCTACAAAAATTTAACCCCAGGAAAGTGACAGTCGACCGACATTCACAATAGAAAATCTTATGGTCGACCGCCTATCGAGAAACGGCATCAGCCGGCATAACAGTCGACCAAAACTGCACGTTAAATGTGCTACGGTCGACCGACATGCGGTCTGCAATCAGCCAATTTGCAATTCTTTCAAAACTGATATGCGTATAAATAGGAATAATTTCTTGGTTTCTCATGATAAAATCTACAATATAATAGGCACAATCTTGGCCAAGCTATCTCAGTTTCTATTTTATCAAAGCCCTTCAAAATTTCACAAAATCTCACTTTGAGAAATCAAAATATTGATTTAAAGACTTTAAAGAACAGTCGTTCATGAAATCTCTTGAACATCAGTAAACGCAATCACGATTTCTTCTTTTACCAAAACATGAACACAAATACATATCAAAACTGAGATCTATTCAAGAATATTCATTTGTCGATCGATAATTCCAATCCCAACTCAACCAAAATTCATGTTCTGCTATTTTATCATTAGATCCAACTCAAACAACAAATCCATCTCCTCATCCCAAATCAAAACAGTGAATAAAGAGGGAAAACAACAACTAATAGTTCATCTTTCATCCTTATGCATATAGGAATTATCATGGTATTGCATATAAGTCATACACGAAATAATTGACAACTAGGGCAAACAACTTCCATACGAATTAAAATTGATCTTTATCAACTTAATGTCAAATCTTCGAGTCTCATACACATTCTACATAAATTCAAACATGGACAAACAAGCATGGTATAAAAATCGGATCTTTGCAAAAAGATGAACTTTCGGTCAAAGTACAATAAGGTTCACATCGGTTTCTAATACATTCATGATGATGTTATTTTGATTATTCATTCACTTAAATTCATCAATTTGTAATCTAGCAAGAACTCAACATGCCATTATTCAATTGATTATCTTATTTCATATCATATATTCAATTCGACAATGGTTAAATAACATCCAAGGGAATAATCATATACATATAAAATTAATTCGCTACCTTAAGCATAAAATTTTCTAGCATGCACCCTATTATACAAACCATCATACTCATTCATCATAGAACAGAACAAAACATCACTCACTTTTAAAAGAGATAAATTCTTCAAGAAAATCAAAGAAACAAGAAAGCCTTCTCCTCCTTTTGCAAAGCTTCAAGATCCAATCTTCCGATTCTCAAAATATTGAAGGAAAATAATGTTTTTATTGCACAACAGGGGGTGGGTGATGGCTACAGTATTAATAGGCCGGGAGACACTTTTTAGGGTTTTTGAGAGATTTTATAAAATTACCCTTTAAGAAAAATACCTTTACATATATAGGTCCATTATATTAGTAATTAGATTAACAAATTTAGTTGAGATTAAATCTTGCAAATCCTTTTTAAATCTGGCCGAACTCATGTCGAAACCCAGAAAACCGACTTTTGAAACATTTGTCTCCAAGTGCAACTTTTGCAAAAAAGACCCCTTCATTTAGCAATATTTGCGAAAAATACAATTCGTAGCTTATAAAAATCCAGAAAATTAGAAATTATTATTTACTACTAAATATTAGGCCTTTCAAATAAAATTTTAACTGTGTTTCGCAAAAAAAAATTTCACGTGCAAAAAGGTAAAATCTAGAAAAATGTTTATTAAATCACCAAAATTCACTTCAATTTATTTATAAATTCCAAAAACATTTATTTAAAATTCTAGGTTGTTAAACTGAAAACCCTAGCAAACCCTAACCTTGAATTTCATCACAACCGCCCCCAAAATGCCTAATATCCACCGGTCATCCTTGCCATCCTCGTTAATTGTCCTCACGAAGTAACATGTAAATACTGAAATTTTTTGTCCTTATAATTGTTTTTGGCTCACTTTTTGAAATTCTTAGAATGTGTTTGGTTTGAAGTTTTTTTTTTCTTTTTCTAAAAACGCAAAACATGTTTGGTTTGGGGTTTTTGTGAAATTTTTTTTCACAAAACGTGTTCGCCCTCTTTTCCTTCTCTCTTCTCTGTCTTCACGAGACATGTTGCTTCTTTACTCCATCTTGGTCTTTACTTCACTTGCTTCCTCCCTTCTCGATATTTTCGCCCCAAACCAGATCTGAGTGAATATCCACCCAAAATCAACGATTTTCGAATTATTCTGCCCCAAATCAAGTCCACCTTGTTGATTCTCTGTCGCTCGCGAAGAGCATACTACTATTGTTCATCGGATTTGGTGCGGTGAGTGATCGATTTAGGGTTGATGGTTTGTGAGACCCGTGCTGCTTACAAGAGAAGGTGTATTCGGCAACGGACAAGTCGAATCAAACGCCGATTAAAGGTTGAATCTATTGCTGACAATTTCTTTGCTCTTCAACTGCAATCGAAGGTATGATCCGATTGGTACCCATTTTCTCTCTTGTTACAGTGCTATGATTTCCGTTTATAAGATGATATTCCCGATTTTTGGGCGAAATTTGAATTTAAATTTGTCTGATGGGTTTGGTGAACGAATGATTTGAGGGATTGTACACAGTGAATGGGGTGGATTTGGAGATGATGACTTCCGATCCTATGGCATCTGATCATGTTGGCCGAAACTGGTTTTTTGGGTTTTTTTATTTGTTAACAATTTGTTTGAGGGACTGATTTTAGGGATTATAGACTATGAATGGGATGGATTTGGATATGATTACTTGTGATCTTATGGTCGACTAAACTCCTAATTATTTGATTAAAATGAGGGTTCATTTTGTTCCTGTGAAAAAACCTTTTTTGAAATCCTACATTGGAGATAGAAGAAGTTTTCCATTTTTGCAAATAGTTTACTTCCACATATGAGCTCGGATCATTCTTTAAGTACTGCAATTTGTCATTGTTGATCACTATTTACCGTTTATTTTTCTAATAAAAATGACTAGTACGGGAAAGGGGAAGGAAATGGAGGTGGATGATGATGTTGGGTTATGGAATCCAAATGTTGTGCGGGTATTTGTGCATCTTATGGAGGAGGAAGTAGATCAAAATAGTCTCAAAAGTTCAACATTTGAGCCAAAGTTTGGCAACGATATACACACCATATGAAAATTATGTGTAATCGTTCATTCACGGTTAAACAATTGAAGGATAAACATTCGAGACTGAGAATTCTTTGGAGGGTGTTTGACCATCTGAAGAAGCAGAGTGGTTTTGGTTGGGATGAAGAGAACGAAATAGTCACTGCCGAGAAGGATGTTTAGGACAACTATCTTAAGGTTCATATATAACCTCATTTTTGTAATTGTCTGTGAATCTGTTCTTATTATACTTAACCATGAATTTACTAATTGTAAATTAACAACACAATTTTTGATTAGGCACACCCTAAGGCAAAACAGTTTCAGTCGAAGGGGTTGGCAAACTACGATGCTTTGACCAAAATTTTCCAGGAGTCTACTGTCCAGGGCTATGTTTCTAGGGCTTCAACACAAAGGGTGTACGACTCCGATGAGGAACGGAGGGTCAATTATGAGTTTGCCCACCCTAATCTACCATATGTAAATGTACCTAATGAGGATGATGATGCACCATTTGGTTCGGGGTCGGGATCTAGCAAGAAAAAATCTGGTACATCAAGTGGTCGAGACATAAAAGGCTCGGATATCAAAGAATGCTATGATTCCTTTTTGGAAACCCAGGAAGTAAAAAGAAACAAGTACAACAAGAAAATGGGCGACCAAAATAATGTCTCGGTTGAACAAGATTATTCCGAGCTGGATTAATGCATTGATATAATTAATGCGATGCCTGGGCTTGATTACAAACAAACAGGGAAGGCACTTGATGCATTAGTTGATTCCCCTCAGTGGCATCATTCTTTCCTTCGTATGACCGCGGAAGTTAAGGAGAGATGGGTGAAGTGTTGTGGTGAGCAGTAGCGATCCCATTTGGTTCAGTGGGTCCATCATATCCAAATTGTTCAATCCTTTTAAAAAAATTTCATATTTGTGTGTGAGCTATTGTAATATTTAACGGTAGAACGTGGTGGTTTTTATTTGAATTGTTTTTTTATTTGTTAATGGATTTGCTATTAGTAGCTGCTGTTGCTATTTTTATAATCTGAGCTTATGACTATGTTACATAACGTAAGATGTTAGTTTAAAATTATGTAAATAACCTCCATTAATGTCGTAGTATTAAAGCTTTAACTTACTTTATGCAACTGAATTCTATTTTTTTCAAAGTGAATTACTATTGCAAGTGCTACCGTAGTGATGGACACATTTTCAACTGATAGTGACGACTTCGATGACTTGATGGAACTCCAGTTCCTACATAACAACTCTGAAAAAAATCCACAATGCACTCCAAAACTAACTGGACATGAATATTTGCAATAAATCTTAGATGGCCCCCCAGATAAGTTTCATCGCATATTCCGTATGAATCAAGATTGTTTTTTTGCTTTGTGTGTGATGCGGTTTATTTCTAGGAGACGTGTGGATGCACCAGGTGTGAGTTCGGACTCGATTTATATTTGAAGGAGAATGCTGCTCGTCTGCCGATCCTTGACTGACCGGGTGGAATTCGTGGCGACCTCGGGGTGGTTCGGAGATCTGGGCTCGGATCAGAGGATTCGGATCCGAGGTCTTGTGTACCTGCAGACGGTCCTGAAACACTGGGGATTGTCCCGGTGGCGGACCCTCCGACGATCTAGTCAGTCTCTGTGAGAGAGTAGCAATAACTAGGTGAATTTAAGTGGCAAAAGATTGATTACCTGAAAAGGTGGGTGAGGGTCTAGTATTTATAGAGAATCCCAACCGGGTTTGGATCCGCTTGGGGGCCGGGTCTGAACCCGAAAGCCCATGGGCCTGTCGTGGCAGAAGGCCCAGGGGGTTTAGGGCTGACGTGGTCATACCAGGAGTGGTATAGGGCTGACATGGCAAAACCCTGAGTGGTATAGAGCTGACAAGGCTGATCGTGGGTCTTCTGTGCTTCAGGGAGAATCGGAGGGCCTAGGCTGCGCCAGGTCAACCCCGTGCTTCGCCAGAGAGGGGGGGGGGACGGCTCATGGGGCTGTCACGGGTCGGAGACCGAGGACAACTGCGGCTCGTCGGATACGAGGAGGCGGGCTCTGGGGGGGTGCACTTGAGGTTCGGCGCCGACCCTGTAATGGTTCGAAGACGAGCTAGATTGCTATTTTTACCTTTCTTGAGTGAGCATTGTATTGGGCCCTGGTTGGGCCTGCAGGCCATTTTTACCCTACCACACAAGCCCCCCACTCCTACGGGGGTGCGGGAGCTAGCCGGGGAGGAGTGTTCATGGTCGTGGAAATGGGATGGCAAATCGTTGAATCTTCCGGAGGAGAGTCCCCTGGTGCCCGGCCCAACCTCGATATGACGAGGGATTACGTGTTTGACAAGGGCGAAGCGAGATGTTGTTTCCTCCTGAGAAGAAGGCCCTGGTGCACGACCGAACCTCGAGATGACGAGGGTTTATGTGTCGGCAAGGGTGATGGCGAGCCGTTGTTTCTTCCTGAGAAGAGTACCCTGGTGCCAGACCGAACCTCGAGTTGAGGAGGGATTACGGGTCGGTAAGGGTGACGGCGAGCCGGTGGATCTTCCGAAGAAGAGTACCCAGGTGCCAGACCGGACCTCGAGTTGAGGAGGGATTACGGGTCGGTAAGGGTGATGGCGAGCCGTTGTTTCTTCCTGAGAAGAGTACCCTGGTGCCAGACCGAACCTCGAGTTGAGGAGAGATTATGGGTCGGTAAGGGTGATGGCAAGCCGGTGGATCTTCCGAAGAAGAGTACCCAGGTGCCAGACCGAACCTCGAGTTTGAGGAGGGATTACGGGTCGGTAAGGGTGATGGCGAGCCGTTGTTTCTTCCTGAGAAGAGTACCCTGGTGCCAGACCGAACCTCGAGATGAGGAGGGATTACGGGTCGGTAAGGGTGATGGCGAGCCGGTGGATCTTCCGAAGAAGAGTACCCAGGTGCCAGACCGGACCTCGAGCTAGCGAGGGATTATGGGTTGGTAAGGGTGATGGCGAGCCGGTGCTCCAGAGGGATTTAAGCGGGGTAGTCTGCTGTCTTTGCGGCGCTTAGGAGGTGCCCTGGGATCTGTGTAGGTGTTCCAATTCCCTAGGGGCATTAAATGGTGTCGCCTAATAAAAGCATGGCGCATGGGATTCTGTCGTTTGGCTTTTCCCTTGCCATAGTGGTAGGATAACGGTGGAGGTTTATAAATACCTAATTCCCCTCTGAGGAATCGATCACCACAGAGGTGTCTGCTTCGGCGGACGTCTCTTTTCTCAAAAGATTTCATTCCCCGATCCGGATTGGTGGCGACTCCGCCGTCCGGATCTCTGTTTGGTTCCTGCGGCCTTTGCACGGTTGTCGAGAGAGATCCGGTTGGGGAGCGGTGCTCACCGCATTCTGGGCCTGAGGCGGAAGAGCCTCGGATATGGGAGTCGGTTTGCTTTTCGAGAGGGTTCCAGATGACGGTGGCTTTCCTACTGCCCTCGAACAGTCCTGGGGTTTCAGCTGCCGAAGCTGTAAGCCCCCAGGTGTTCGTGGGTGAGGGGGAAACCGACCGATTCCTGGAGTCCGGGGCGCAGGTGGTGGTGGCTATTCTCCCACCCGGGAACAATTTGGGGTTTCGGCTTCCGAGGTCGTAAGCCCCGAGTTGTTCGCGGGTGAGAGGTGAGCCAACCGAACCCTGGAGCCTTAATTTTTAAGTAAAACATTGCCCTCCCCCCCTCCCGAACCCTCCATCTGAACCGACCCCTGCGCAGGGTTGCCAGCCTGGCGCTGGGTGACGTCAGCAGCGCACGTTTCGAGGTCGCGGCGCAATTCTCCAGGTGGCAGTTGTACGTCAATCAGTGAATAGTGACTGCAGAAATCGAGGAGTCGCTTCTATCCTCTATAAATATCCTCCCCTCTCCTCTCACCGCCCACTTTTTTCCTGCTCCTTACTTTTCACAAAAAAAAATCCTCCAACTCTTCGGTGTTTGTTTCTTCAGTTTCCTGCAGTAGGCCCGTTCTTCCGAAGTGATCTCAGGTTTTAACTGGTAAGTCTGTTTTAGCTTAAATACAGATGGATAGGGCTCAGTCTGGCTCGTCGGCGTCGACGTCTGGGGGGGGGGGTGAAGCCTGCCTTCAAATCGATCTCGTGGGAGGATACGGTAAGTGAGGAGGAAGTGGTTCATGGCGTGAAGCCGTTGCGATCTCGGAGGCATTTCGTGGTGGATAGCAGCGACTCCGAGGAGGAGGGCGGTAGTTCAGAAGAAGTCCGGATTCCCGGGTTGGTTTCCGGAGAGGGGGGTGGTTCTGAAGGGGATGCCGCCGAAGGGCGCCGGAACCCGATCGGCCTGGCTCGGTTGTCTACTCCCTCGCCGGAGCGAGCCAAGAAGAAGAAGAGAGCTTCGAAGAAGAAGAAGGGGTCGGGGATCGGCGGCTCGAGTCAGGTACTAGTTTACGGTGATCCGACTATAGGATCGTCTGTACAATCCAAGCCCTTCCGTTGCTATCCCGACGATCTCTCCGATAAGGAGCTCTCTGGGGTTCAGCCGTCGTCGTCAGGCCGAAAGAGGGTGATGGTGGACGCACACCCGACAGTTCTGGGGGTAGGTGACTTAGGGGCTCTGCAGTTGGCCTACTACATTGGGTCCAACTATGAGCTTCTGCTGCCGAACTCTACTCTTCGGCCGACGGACCCCCTGCCGGATAGGTATTGTATCTTCCCTGTGGACGCCTTTATCTCCGGACTGAGGCTGCCGATCCATCCATTCGTTCGGGAGGTGCTGAATTGGGCGTCTTTGGCGCCGATGCAGTTTGGGCCGAACGCCTGGAAGCAGATCGTCTGCTTCGTGCTGATGTGCGAAAAGCAGAAGGTTCCCCTACGGCTGAATGTGTTCCGAGCGATGTTGATGATCGGCTCATCGTCAGAGGGAGTATACTATATTTCGCCTCGTGGTAAGGGGAAGGTAGTCCACGGTCACCCGGATTCTATCAAGTTTTGGAAGAAGAAATATTTGGTGATTCGGAGTGAGGACCCTTGGGACATTCCCACCCGGTGGAACTATTCGAAGCCGAGATATGAAACACCGGGACCGGGGGACCTGACGGCGGAGGAGTGGAGGTTTGTTGAGCGCCTCCGTCTGTCGTACAGCATCGATTAGGCGAAGGTGACGGAGGCCCACCTGGCGAGTGTTGGACTGAGCTCGGCCGTTCTTTCTAGTATGTGGTTGTTTCTTTCCTCTCGACCTTTTTGTACTTTCTTGCTCATTGTCCTTAATGGATTTTTTTACAGATATGGATGAAGAATCGATTAAGGCGTTGAGGCTCGCTATGAAGAAGAAGAAGGTCGAGAAGAAGGGGGACGCGGTGAAGACGACCGAATTGTCCCAGGTGGTCTCTGAGGCCCCAATCCAGCCGAGGGTCAAGAGGACTCGCTCGGAGACAGGCGGGGACGCGGTGGTTCAGGGCGGCTCGGATCAGGTCAGGACTACTGACCTCGATAAGGGGAAGGGTCCCCTGGTGGATATCGGGATAGAGGAGAGACTTCGGCGACCATGGGTGCCGAATTGGTCGATCCGAGAGGGTGATTGCCTGGTTCGAGGGCGCCAGGCCGTGGAGGTTGCAGATAAGCTGGCGACCCCCCGGGACCGTTCGGATATGAAGGCCCAGACCCTGGACGAGGCGTATGTGCGTCTTGCGCAGGCCAATGTGCTGGTAAGTCAACCGAACCCACTTGCTTTCAGATCATGTCGCTTAAGACAGGTTTCTTAGCATGGTCGGGATATTGCAGGCGACCGTGCAGGGGGCCCATGTGAGAGGCCTTTATGAGGCGGCTTTGCAGCGTGAGCGAGACCGGGCTGACAAGGCCGAGCAGGAGGTGAAGGAGTTGAAGGTAGAGCTCGAAGGCTCTCATGGGAGGGAGACGGACATGAAGGCAGGCCTTTGACAAGGAGAAGGAGGAATGGGTGAAGACGATGACGGCTCAGGAGAAGAGGTCGGCGACGGAGAAGGATGAGTTAATGAAGTCGTGTCAGCTCCTGGTGATCAAGGCCCAGGACAACTGTTATGCGAAGGCCCTCAGTCATGTGAGGCACTTCTACCCTACTATCGACCTGTCCAACTTCGAGTTTGATATGGAGATTGAGGGGACACCGAAGACTCCTGGTGAACAAGGGTCTGACGGCGACCCGGCCGCCGACCCCCCTGTGAACCCGACCGACACTGAGGTGGGGAAACTAGCTGTATAACTTTTGTCCTTCTTTTTCCTTCTCTCGATTGTATTTGCCTTCCGCGGACTGGCCACTGCATTTTTTGTGAGGAGAAACTATATTTATAAAAAGAGGGTTTTCGGCTGGCCCAGTGTTTTGATCTTGAATATTCCCGAACCTCCTTGCTTATATGTTTTGAGTGGGCTGGTTCTCTCGCAGGTTTCGGCTCCCCCTCCTGAGGCGGACCCCCGTCGTTCCGACGTGGCGTGGCTTCGGAGCAAGGTTGTGGCCCTGGAGGCCACTTTGGTTCGGTACCGAAAGGGGGTGCGTGATACTGATGCGGCTTTCCATTACTACAGGAATAAGTCTGAGGCCCTTAGTGAGGAGGCAAGCCGGCTGAGGAGGGCGATTGCGGATCGGGAGCTCGGGGGCGCCGGTCTCGGATATACTATGTCTAGTTCCTCGGTGCAGAGGCCCTCCTCTGAAAAGCTACTTCGTGATGTGATAGTGGAGAAGGAGATGGAGATACACCGTTATAGGACGATGTTGGGCGTCTCGCTATCTTCCTCGGAGGGTCGGCGAGCGGAGGGGGTCCCCTCTGCGACGCTTCTGATGGAGCGTATGCGATCTGTTGACGCTCAGAGCTCCGTGGCCGGTGTGTCGACTGTGGCAGAACCGAAGGACCGTCATGACGAAGAGAGAGCTCCAAGTCGTTCGGTCGGAGTGATCCCGCCCCTCGCTGGATCTGAGGAGCCCTAAGGCGGTGATTTCCTTTAGTTTGAGATGAGTGGAGTGGTCTTGTAACGGTCTTCGTTTGTTTTCCCCGAAAAAAATAAAAGAATATGAAATAAAGAAATCTTTTCCTTCTTTGCTCTGGTCAGAGGTGTGGTGAAGGCGAGGTTTTGGATTCTAGCGAAAAGAGACTTCTTTCACACCAGATAGGGAGGGCCGTTGAAGGGGCCTTTTACATACGATAGCTTACATCAGTTTTATTTTACTTTAGTCAGGCTAGGACCTAGGCTCGCTCTTCCAGGAATTTCATTAGGTGCTCGGCGTTCCAGGATCGGCTGATGGGTCGGTCGTCCATGTCTGCCAGTCGGTATGTACCCGGGCGGACAGCCTCGACTACACGGTATGGGCCTTCCCAGTTGGGGGCCAATTTTCTCTTCTTGGTTGGATCGGAGACCGATAGCTTACGTAATACCAGGTCCCCTGCCCTGATGTTCGTGGGTCAGACTTTCTTGTTGTAAAACTTCTCGATCCGTTGCTGGTAGATGCTTCTTCGGATTGAAGACTTCTCTCGTACCTCGGCGACGAGGTCCAGGTTGGCCCTTAGGCCGGACGTGTTGTCAGCTTCATTGAAGGCTATGATCCGGGGAGAAGGTAATCCGACCTCGACGGGGATGACTGCCTCCGTCCCATAGGTCAGATTGAACGGCGTTTCCCCCGTGGGGATCCTCTGGGTGGTTCGGTGCGCCCATAGTACGCTGGGCAGTTCCTCGACCCACAGCCCTTTGGGGGAACTGTCGAGGCGCTTTTTGAGGCCGTCGAGGATTTGTCTGTTCGCGTTCTCCGCTTGGCCATTGGATTGAGGGTGGCAAATGGCGGAGAAACGTTGCTGGATGCCGATGTCTGCGCAGAAGGTTTGGAAGTTTTGACCTTGGAACTGGGTTCCGTTGTCTGTGACGAGGATTCGAGGGATTCCGAACCGGCAAATGATGTTCTTCCAGAAGAACTGTTGTACTTGGCGCTCGGTGATGCTGGACAGTGGTTCGGCTTCGATCCACTTGGTGAAGTAGTCGATGGCGACGATCAGGAATTTCTTTTGTCCCACTGCTGGGGGGAAGGGCCCCACAAGGTCCATACCCCACATGGCGAAGGGCGTAGGGCTCGCCAGAGACCGGAGATTGGCTTGAGGAAGCCTTTTGATAGGGGAGAATCTTTGGCATGGGCCGCACCTCTTGACCAAGTCTAGCGAGTCTTGGAGCATGGTTGGCCAATAGTACCCCTGGTTCAGGGCCTTCCGAGCAAGTGTCCTGCTCCCCATGTGGCATCCGCCGATCCCCTCGTGCAGGCCTCTGAGGGCGTAGCTGGCCTCGTCGCTGGTGAGGCAGCGGAGGTAGGGTTTGCCGTCGGCCAACGTGTACGAACGTTTGAAGAGGATGTCATCGATCTTGACAAACCTTTCAGCCCGGACTCTGACTCGTCTGGCCTCGGCTCTGTCTTCGGGAAGCTCGGCACTGATTAAGAATCTTCTGATGGGGGTGGTCCAGTCGTCCGGGAGGGACCCCTCTTGCACACACATTGCTTCCGGCTCCGGGTCACTGATACTTGGTTTCAGTAGGACCTCTATGAGCACCGTCCGATCGAGGCCTTCGAAGGAGGAAGAGGCCAGTTTGGATAACGCGTCTGCTTGAGCGTTCTGCTCCCTGGGGACTCTGATAACCGCGGCGCAGGTGAAGGATGCCAGGAGTCGCTTGACTACCGTTAAATACCTCATCATGCGTTCATCGCGGGCTTCGTATTCTCCGGTGATCTGATTGACCACGAGTTGAGAATCACTAAAGGCCCGGATTTGCTTGGCCCCGGCTCGGCTGGCGAGGGTCAATCCGGCGATTATGGCCTCGTATTCTGCCTCGTTGTTGGAGGCCGGAAAGTTGAGGCGTAGGGAATATTGAAGTAGGAATCGGTCGGGGCCACGAAGGATGATGCCCGCCCCACTTCCTGTTTCGCATGACGAACCGTCGACGAAGACCTCCCAGGTCGGATCCGATCCTTCGAGGCTAGGCTGTTCGGAGACGGTGCACTCTGTTATGAATTCGGCAAGGGCCTGTCCCTTAATGGCCGCCCTTGGCTGATAGCTGATGTCGAACTAGCTCAGCTCGATTGACCACTTGACTAAGTGGCCAGAGTTTTCGGGTTTGTGAAGGACAGTCTTTAGTGGTTGGTCGGTCAGTACTTGGACGGAGTGGGCCTGTAAGTAAGGGCGAAGCTTCCGGGCCGCCATGACCAACGCATAGGCCACCTTTTCTATTTTTGCGTATCTTGTCTCTGCTGGGAGGAGAACTTTGCTTACGTAATACAGCGGCTTTTGAACCCCTTCCTCCTCTCGGACTAGGACGGCGCTAAGAGCGTTGTCCGAGGCGGACAGGTAGAGCCACAGCGGCTCGCTCGGCTCGGGCTTGCTAAGGAGAGGCGGGTTGGCGAGGTATTGCTTGAGTTGTTCGAAGGCTTCTTGTTGAGGGGTACCCCACTCGAAGCCCCCTTTTCCGCGCAAGGCCTTGAAAAAGGGGAGAGACTTCTCTCCTGATTTGGAGAGGAAACGGCCGATTGCCGCTAATCGACCTGTGAGCCTTTGAACTTCCTTGACATTCCGGGGCGGGGACATGTCAATAATGGCTTGGATGTTCTCGGGGTTTGCTTCAATGCCACGTTGGCTGACGATGAACCCTAAGAACTTCCCCGTGGAGACGCCGAAGGCGCATTTAGCTGGGTTGAGTCTCATGTTGTGACGTCGGAGGACACCGAAGGCTTCTTCGAGGTCGGCGATGTGGTCCGGCCCGGCCTGGCTTTTGACAAGCATGTCGTCGACGTACACTTCCACATTGCGGCCGATCAGGTCTTTGAAGATTCTGTTGACGAGTCGCTGGTACGTGGCTCCAGCGTTTTTCAGCCCGAAGGGCATAACACGGTAGCAATAAAGACCCTGGTCGGTGACGAACGAGGTCTTGGAGATGTCTGGTGGAAACATCCGGATCTGATTGTACCCTGAGATTGCGTCCATGAAGGATAGTAGCTCATGCCCCGAGGTTGCGTCGATTAGAGCGTCGATGCGTGGGAGGGGGAAAGGATCCTTCGGACAAGCTTTGTTGAGGTCCGTAAAGTCGATGCAGATCCGCCAACCCCCTGTTGCCTTCTTTACCATGACGACATTAGCCAGCCACTCGGGGTAACTGACTTCCTGGATGAATCGAGCGGACAAGAGTTTGTCCACTTCTGTCTTTACAATCTGTTGCCTCTCCGGGGCGACTTTGCGCCTCTTTTGGACGACCGGCTTAGAGTCAGGAATGACGCTTAGTCGATGCATGATCAAGTCTTCGGAGATTCCTGGCATGTCGGAGGGTTTCCAAGCGAAGAGATCGACGTTGCGACGGATGCAGGCGATGATGCCTGACTTCAAGTCCTCGGAGAGCGAGCGGCTCACCCGGAACCACTTCGACTCATCCTTGGCATCGAACAGGACCTCTTCTAATTCGTCCACCGGCTCGGGAGCTGGGCCGTCTCTCTCGGGTTCGAGCTCAACGGCGCCGAGGGGGAATACACCCCCTTCGCCGGCTGTTATGTAGCACGACCGTGCTGTTTCTGGGCTACCTCGGACGATGCCGACCCCTTGGGGGGTGGGAAATTTAAGCTTTAGGTGGTAGGCCGAGGATATTGCTTGGAAGGAGTTTAGTCCGGGTCGGCCAAGAATGGCGTTGTAAGCCGCCCCTACGTCGATGATCATGAAATCTATGGGTTCGGTCCTTGTGATAGGAGCTGATCCTGCGGTGACGTCGAGGGTAATAGTTCCCTCTATTGTGATTGGTACGCCGGAGAATTCAAGCGACGTGTATCCGGCTGGTTTGAGCTTCCCTTTGGATAATTGGAGACCTTCGAAGGCTTTGAGAAAAAGGATATTTACCGAGCTACCGTTGCCGACGAGGATTCGGCGAACCTCGCAATTAGCTATGCAGAGGTTAACGACGAGGGCGTCGCAGGGGGGTAGGCGAACTCCTTCGAGGTCCTCTTCTGCGAAGGAGATCGGCAGTGGTTGTTGCTCGGGGGAGGGGTTGTTTTGGATAGCATTCGCCTCTCAGATAAAGGCTTTTCGTGAAGTGTCAGATTCTTCTCCCACGGGCCCCCCGTGGATATAGTGCAGGGTGAATGGCGTGCCCATGGGTTCCTCAGACTCGGGATCCCGACCCTGGATGCGGTTTGGATTAGGGTTCGGAGGTGAGAGTCTCCAGGTCCCTAGTACCTCGCTGATCCTGTGGGTCTTCCTCCCTGGAGGTCCGTCGGTAGGTTTTAGGAATTTCTTTCGGAAGTCCTGGAACTCCTTCTGAGTGACGGGGGCTCCCTCGACCCTATTCGGTTGGTCTGAAGGTTGTCTTCCTATGCGGCTGAGTGCGGGCCCTCGTCTCTCGGGCGGTGGTCATGGACGGTTCGGGGCCGGGTTGGAAGCGGCCCTTCCCCTGCTGCGGTCAACCTGTTGGTTGACGATGACTCCTCGGAGGTCGGGCTGGACTTGGCGGGCGACGTTCCTTTGGGATCCCTGATGGGGGGCCCTGTATTTTGAAGTATGTGGACCGGTGTTAGCGATTGGTGGGGGCGAGTCCCGTCGGTTGATGGAGGAAGCAGCCCCCTTGCCCTTTGAGGCCATGAGAGTTCGGCTGTCGAGGTGCCTTGATGGTCGTGCTCGGGTCGGCTTCTGAAGTAGTGTTCCCACAGACGGTGCCAACCTGATGCGGTTTATTTCTAGGAGACGTGTGGATGCACCAGGTGTGAGTTCGGACTCGATTTATATTTGAAGGAGAATGCTGCTCGTCTGCCGATCCTTGACTGACCGGGTGGAATTCGTGGCGACCTCGGGGTGGTTCGGAGATCTGGGCTCAGATCAGAGGATTCGGATCCGAGGTCTTGTGTACCTACAGACGGTCCTGAAACACCGGGGATTGTCCCGGTGGCGGACCCTCCGACGATCTAGTCAGTCTCTGTGAGAGAGTAGCAATAACTAGGTGAATTTAAGTGGCAAAAGATTGATTACCTGAAAAGGTGGGTGAGGGTCTAGTATTTATAGAGAATCCCAACCGGGTTTGGATCTGCTTGGGGGCCGGGTCTGAACCCGAAAGCCCATGGGCCTGTCGTGGCAGAAGGCCCAGGGGGTTTAGGGCTGATGTGGTCATACCAGGAGTGGTATAGGACTAACGTGGCAAAACCCTGAGTGGTATAGAGCTGACAAGGCTGATCGTGGGTCTTCTGTGCTTCTGGGAGAATCGGAGGGCCTAGGCTGCGCCAGGTCAACCCCCTGCTTCGCCAGAGAGGGGGGGGGGACGGCTCATGGGGCTGTCATGGGTCGGAGACCGAGGGCAACTGAGGCTCATCGGATACGAGGAGGCCGGCTCTGGGGGGGTGCACTTGAGGTTCGGCGCCGACCCTGTAATGGTTCGAAGCCGAGCTAGATTGCTATTTTTACCTTTCTTGAGTGAGCGTTGTATTGGGCCCTGGTTGGGCCCGCAGGCCATTTTTACCCTACCACAGTGTGGTTTTCTGAAAAATGGCAACTACCTCGAGAAAACGAAGGAGGAAGCCCGACGTAGACGCGTGTCTTTTGAAGAAAGTGTTGCTATTTTTTGTACATTGTCGGTCACAGTCATAGAATGCGAGCAGCTACTGATAGGTTTCAACACTCACTTGAAACAATCGAGCGACATTTTACAGATGTTTTGAAAGGTTTGGCAAGAGCAGCCACAGTTCTAATTACTCCCCTGAACACTACACGTATACATGAAAGGATCACTAGTTCCACGGACTTTTATCCATGGTTTAAGGTATTTTGTTACCTCCATCCTGACTAATATATGATTTTAATATTTCAAATTTTACTAAAGTTGTAGGTTTCAAATTCAATAATGTAGGAAGCTATTGGTGCTGCTGATGGCACTTTAATCGATGCTTCGGCACCCGCTAGTCGAAGCAGTGCTTGTCGTGGGCGAAAGGGTAATATAACTCAAAATGTTTTGGCGGCTTGTGATTTTGATATGATGTTCACATTTGTTTATGTGGGATGAGAAGGAAGTGCTAACAACTCCTGTGTAATACAGAGTGCATTATCACAAGGACTATTGCAAATCCCTCCCAATGATAAATATTATTTAGTAGATTATGGTTACACGAATATGCCTAATTTTTTTAGCTCCCTACCGTGGTGAGCCATATCACTTACAAGACTTTCAAGGGGACAACCATGCACCAACCCAACCTAGGCAACTTTTTAATAAAATGCATGCGAGGCTACGAAATGTCATTGAAAGAACATTTGGTGTATTCAAAAAAAGGTTTTCCATCTTCAGTCACATGACAAACTACTATTTTACAAGACAAGTTATAATGGTCACAGCATGTTGTGCACTCCATAATTTTATACGTAGATATTCAGTGGACGATACTTTTTTTTGAGGAATTTATAGACGAACAGTTATTTCATCACCAACAAATAGAAGATATCGCAACCACTTCTCAAGGGTTGAATTTTTCATCTTCCCAATTGCATCGTATGAATACGAAAAGAGATGAAATTGCTACGGCAATGTGGAATGCGAGACACTAAAATAATTTTGATGAAAATGTTTCATTGTATCATTTACTGTATTGAATATAATGTTTTATGCATTGTATTAGATGTTATCTTGACAATTTACAGATGAACAGGCACTGCACATGGATTCAATTTTGTTACCAACAATGTTTAGAGAATGAATGGATTTGTCAGTAACAGGAAGTGAATTTATTATCATTTTTTTTACTCACAAAGATTTTATTGTTATAGGCAATGATGAAAGGTTCTACTCAATGTTGAGTGTGTGTCCCCCCTCTCCCCCCCCCCCCCCCCACACACACACACACTCCCTATTTTCTGATTGGTTGTATTGACCAGCAGCAGATATTGAAAAGATGGAAAATATGAGTGAATAACCACGAAAATGATGTGTGATAGCCTTTAAGCTGATCTGTGGTTGATGTTTAGAATTATGTGAAGTAAGAGTAAATCCATTTTGTGAAGTGATAATGATGAAATTATTTCTTGATGACAATGGGGGGGGGGGATATTTTAACTAGTACTAGTAGGCATGGCAAAATGCAGCCCTAGACTGGAGTTTTTATCATTGATTTGCACAATTGTTCTATAGAACCATGTTCTGAGCCTATAGTTAATTTGACCCTTTTTGCTTATTCACATGGCTTTGTTGCACTATTTGATTTCATGCTCATCTTTGAAGGATACATATGAATGAGTGTTTATACTTCCATTGCCGGATGCATTTGCTTTAATTGTATGCTAACAAGAGGAAGTCATCTGAATCCATCTCAACATTAGAAGCAATAACCAGCATCAGAACCCATCACAGGAAGGTAACCGTACACAGTATGGAAATTTATGAGTATAAGAAATCAGTTGTTCGTAAATAGCATCAGAAGCCATCATCTGTATATTCAAATCATGGCTTCGATGCTTGTTTGTGTTTGGTTGGTAGAAATTGATAATCGTGGAGATGATGATGATATATTCTGATCCTATTTAGAAATTGCAGTATTCAAAATGACCAAACACTAGTAACCACAAATATGCTAGATGGTAATAACTAAATAGAAATATGTACTAAATTTTGTACATGAACAATGTGTGGAACCTAGAGATGATGGCTACTGATGAGATGCTTCTTAACTATACTATTGATTTTTTCATATTAAAAAGATGTCACAAGTGTGACTGCGTTACCTTCTGTGATGGGTACTCTTGCTGCTCATGGCTTGTGATGGGAACTCATGGAGTGTGAGGGCTTCTTCTTGCAAGTGTAGGATGGAATCAGGTGATGGAAGTAAAGCATTTGCTTCTTCCTGTGATGGGTATTGCTAGAAACTGATCCTATTTAAGTAAACTATTATTTCTACATTTATAATATTCCCACACTGTGTACAAGATTCTTCCTGTGATGTGTATTGTTGCTGCTCATGAGTTCTGATAGCTGCATTGATGGATTCTGATGACTTCTTCTTCCTTTGTAAGGGAATTTAGTATGAATTTCACTTTCAAATTTACCTCCTTGTTACTATGTTATAACTGTGAAGTTTTCTTCTAAAATTTTACCTTCTTGTTACCATGTTCTGATGCAAATAAGGATGGCTTCTCCTGTTTGGAGAAAAATTTTCTACTAAAATTGGTACATGATAGCTTCTGAAGATGATGGCTTTATGATTGCCATACTATGTACCATTTCCTTGCTGTGATGGCATCTAATGCTGCTCATGGCTTCTAATGTTTCTGATGGACATTATATGTGATTTCTCATGTCGTATTAGCTGCATTGATGCTCTGATGGCTTCTGATGTTGTGAGGCTTCTCATGGCTGCAGTTTCGGTGGAAGTGTTTCCTGTCATTTTGTTGTTGTCGGTCTCCATCTAACAGGAAGTGATTCATTTATTTGTTTTAAATCACCCTACTGTTTTACCTCTATCAGTCTAGGCAATGATGAATAAACAAAAGTTATGATGCATGTGAAATGATAACCCTTTTTATTTGATGCTTTATAAGGGAGTAAAAGTCATCGATTCCATAGATGATCATTTTCATTATTGGCATGAATATCAAATGCATTAGGATGCATGATTATTACTAGTGGGCATGGCATTCAAATGCAGCCCTAGGCTAATCTCCATGTTCTATTCAATCTTTTTTTTCAATACATAACTGTTCTGAGCCTATGACTAATTGAATCCTTTTTAATATTACCTGTATTTCATTTCCAGATTAATTTTTTAACAATATGTTTTCAATCCTTAGCAGGAAGAAGATTGGTATCATAAATAGTAGCTGAACTTCTATTTTACAACTTCAAAAGTGTTGCGCAATTGGATAGTGATATCCTGCACTTCTTAATTGGGTTTTTTGGTTGTCTGCTACTTATAAGGGATAAGGTCTTATGTTTCAGTTTGCAAATTATGTTTTACCATCTTGTTGATATGTTATAAATGTTAATAATATAATATGGGCTGTGTTTTGGGATGCTTCTGATGGCTTCTCATTGTATGGGGAAAAATAGTTTTCCATACTATGTACTATTTGACTTCCTGTGAAGGGTTCTGATTCAGCTCATGGATTATGATGTTATCATGGTTTCTCATGGGTTCTGATTATTTATAACTATGATCAATTATGAATTTGAGGTGTGCATTGGGAAAGCTTCTGATGGCTTCTCATTCTTTGGGCAAATTTCCATACTGTGTACATTATTGTGCATTGTGCAAGGTTCTGTTGCTGCTCATAGCTGATGATGTTATGCTACTTTTTCATGGCTGTTCATATGTTATAACTATGAATTATAAAAATAATTTGGGGTGTGCATTGGGATGCTTCTGATGCCAGTTCATGCTTTTGGCATAAATAAAAGCTAACACAATATTTTCAATAAATTTTGTTGATGTGCCTTTCAAAAATTTGGAGATGATGTTTTCTGATCCTGTCCAACTCAAGTATTGAGTTTATTTACTTTAACAAATTTCCATACTGTGTACAATCTCCTTCCTGTGCATGCTTCCTGTGTTGCTCATGGCTGATGATGATATGATGGTTTCTCATCGCATCTGATTATTTATAAGGGATGAGTAATCATGGCTTCTGATTATGTTGTATCAGTGTAATTCAGCTGATTTAGGAATCCAGGATTCAAGTATATATAATATAATGTATTGGAGCTTAACAAACAGAGAGTTGCAATGTAATATAATGTATATCATCTTTATTCTTTTTATGAATCAAGTAATTCAAGCAAGTTTAATGTGAAGAAAAAAAAAAGGATTCGATCAAATAATTTTCATTACATTATATTCAAATGATCTTTCATATTACTCTTTTGCATATTGCATTTCAAGTTAAGGGAATGTTACATACAATAAGAATACAAAATCTCCATTGCTTATGGTATAGTCGAATATCAGTTCATAAGAACAAGCTTAAGGGTTATCACATTAATAAAACTCCTCATATTGATAAGATTTGCTCGATTCTGATGCTGCTCAGGCTTCTTATTCCCATACTTGTACAACTTTGCTCTGTAACTGCAGCAATTAAAAAAACTTCAGCAGAAAATTAATGCAAATTGATTGAACAAACGCCTTTTATAATCTCATTGTGAAAAAAACTGTTTTCCTATAAATTTGAGAATTTATTTTTATAACCAAACACGATTTATGACCTCATTTTCCAATAATTTTTTTAATCAAAATTTCATATTTACTGGTTTACCAAATGCATTTTATACTCTTAGTTTCAAAAAAACAGTTTCCCGGAAAAAATATTACCAAACAGCTTTTACACTCTCTTTTTCAGAAACTGTTTTCAGAAAACAGTTTTCAGGAAAAAATATTACCAAAGAGCTTTTACACTCTCTTTTTCAGAAAACTATTTTCAGAAAATAGTTTTCAGAAAAAAAAATTTACCAAACAGCTTTTAGACTCTTTTTTTCAGAAAACTGTTTTCAGAAAACAGTTTTCTGGAAAAAAATCTTACCAAATAGCTTTTCCACTCTTTTTTTCAGAAAACTGTTTTCAGAAACAGTTTTCAGAAAAATATTACCAAACAGCTTTACACTAGTTTTCAGAAAACTGTTTTCAAAACAACCGAACGCACTCTGAGGAGTACTAACCTGGCTTACATTTTGAAATATTTTGGTAAACTAAAGATGCCAGTTTTGTGGTAAGGAATAAACTAAGGCATACTCCTCAACTAACAACCTAAAGTTAGAAAGATCTATATAACATGTAAAAGTATGCGGAAATTCTTTTCTCTATTATAAAAGCACCAATGAGTCTTTTTCAATCTGTCTAGAATGAATCTCAACCGTCAATCTGATCTATTTCTAGAAAAAAAGAGCTAATCTAATCTAGGTCGTTCATTAAATTTATAAAAATAAATAGTTTCTAAGGAAAAATACCGCTACCCGTGGCCTTTTTTCCCCCTCTGTCATTCTCTAAAATTGAAGAAAAAGGACCGCCCTCTCTTCCCTTCCTCGTCTCTATCCCGCACTCGCCATTTTACCTTTTTTTGCTTGATACAATTTTGCTAAAAAACTGTATCTTTCTTTAAGTATCAGTCCAAATTCCTCTCAGAGCAATCCTGATTAATAATTCTACTTAGTAGGGATTATCCGCAAAATGCTTAGTCCTTTTGCAAATAAGACCTGGTGCACAAATGTCTCAGCATTAGTGTCGGGTACCCCACATAGTGGAGTCAGTTATAGCCTTTATTGTAATTTTGTTCTTTTTGTTTCTTTTTATTACGTGCGTGAGTGGGGAGGCGTTAATAGAATTGGTGAGGCTGCGACAAAGGTAAGGATTCTCGAGGCTAGTGGATAAAAACCCAATTTTAATCGTTTCTTCTTTTTTATGAAATATAAATCTGAGTAACTCTATATTTTTCATCATCTTCTTGCTCAATCAAGTTACTTTTCGACCGTGTTAACTGTTCTTAACAGAAGATGGTGATGGTAGCAACCAAAGAAGCACGACATTTCGATCTCCAACAACCACATGTGGAGGACCCGTATCAAAGCCTGGTGCTCCGGTAACCCAAACCAAAAATCCTAAGTGCCCACCAATTCTTGAGTCCAGATCTCAATCTCGATGTGGGGAGACTACTCCCACACGTTGACCGAAGTTGAGGTGAGGATGGACAACCTTTAGATATCAGTGGGAGCTTTCACGAAAAGCATGTCGACACAGGACGATGAAGAGAGAGAAGCTCTGATCGACAAATGAAGACTATAAGTAAGAAATGAGAAGGGTGAGATATTATATAGACGGAAAGTAAAGGCGAATCTCGAGAGATGCTCGATAACTGCAACAATGACATGGCATGATCTCCTCCACCCGCATATCATTCCATCGAACAGTGGGAACCAAAAACCATGGAAGACTCCTTGATAACCACGACAATGATGTTGCATAATCTCCAATACCCATGTCTCTCCACCCAACAAGGCAGGCCAAGAGACCAGGAGGACATAGCGTGAAAGGTTTGCCATGTTCGGAGGCTTGCCCATACAAACCCCCTTGGTTTGGCGCTTGGCCTGTCGTTCGAGCTCTTCGTGAGATATGCCCAAGAATCTCCTAGGCTAGGCTCGGTGCCCGGCCAGTCGTTCGAGCTCCTCATGAGAAAATCCCAAAAATCCCCTAAGTTCGGTTCTTGACCTATCGTTCAAGTCCCTCGCAAGAAACGCAAAAAAAATCTCCTAGGCTCAGTACTCAGCCTTTTGTTTGAGATCCTCACAAAAAATGCCGAAAAGTTCTCCTAGGCTTGGTGCTCGCCTATCATTCGAGCCCTACGTGAGAAATGCGCAAAAGTCTCCTATGCTCGGGGCTCAGTCCATCATTCGGTCCCCTCACAAGAAACACACAAATATCACTTAGGCTAAGTGCTCGGTCTGTCCAAACACCTTCTACCTTATCGAGCCAAACCCCTTGTTTCTGTGCTCGCCCTGTCGTTCAAGCCCCTCGCGAGAAATGCCCAAAAGTTACCTAGACTCAGCGCTCGGTGTAACACCCCGCAAAATAGCCTATACCTATTTAGCATTATATTCCGTGTATAGTTTAGAATTGCACGCGACTATGTATTTTCCTAATAATAATTTTTATAAACATATACTTTATATAAATTCAATTTATCTTATTTTAAGTATATGAATAAAATATCTATATATATTTGATTTGATCGTAACGGATCGTATATGATATACGATCTATAATTACTTTGAGTGTGACTACGACCGTGTATATTTTATAATTTAAATATTTAAATATATTTTGCTATGTATATACATATTAATTCGAATTATAAATTATCATACATTGTTTTTCATTCGGGTTAGAGTTCTTTTGACCTAAACCTAGGGTTAGAAAACCTAACATAGGGTTAGTAACCCGACTTCTAATTGAGAATTAATGAGATGAGATTGGGTGGATCTTGATGAGATCCTAGGGCTCACAAATTGCCAAGTTTGTGGTGGAGAAATGAGCATAAGAAATTGCTAGGAAGTTTCCTAGGACTAAGTTGACACAATCCATACCCTCCATCACACTCACCCCTCACCTCCAAATCTCCACCCTCCAGCTACTCCCAATCCATTTTATAAAAACCCATCTTCCTTCATCTTCTCATTCATTTTTCTTCTTTTAGTTGTTTCAAAAAAAAAAAGTGAAGAGAGAAAGAGAGAGTTTTCATTTGTCATGCTTTGGAGCATTGGAGGAGAAGAAGCAAGCTAGAGAAGGTTGCAAGATTTCATCTTTCCAAAAAAAAGCTTGGGTGGGTGTTCTCAAACTCTAAACTAGTTATTTTTTGTGTATGTGATGTTATGGTATAAGAATTTCAACCATGCAAATGACTTAGAATTTGATCATGAAATTTTTGTGCCATGTTCTAGGATGAGTTTAGAGTATCCTATAATCTTTTCATATTTTTCTGAGTTATTTTAGTAACTCAAACAATTGCTTCATTTTTGGGCAGTGAACAGTAAAAATTGCAGTGTTTTTGGGAAATTTGGGTGCTCTTCCAAATATCATATCTCGGGATTGGTTAGGTATTTTAAGCTCAAATTTTTACTAGGTGTTTTTGAATATGTTAGAAACTATAGTTTAAAATTTCATATTTTTTTGAGCTCGTTTGATACTTCAAAAAAATTATAAGTTGCGACTGGTCCAAAATCAGAACTGAATTTTCCCTATGTTAGGATTGATATTCATTAATTCATAACTACTTTTTGATGCATGATCTTGCAATGGAATTTTTACTTTAACTTTTGGTATGAATCTAGACTATGGTTCTAAAATTTTAGAATTTTTAGACAGCATTTTATGGAGTTTTGAAAATAATTTGTATAAGGAGGTAGACACCCTGTTTAAAAACAGAAGGAAATTTTATGCTAAGTTTGAAGAGCCATAACTCCCTGTGTATATATCTAGTTACCGATTCTAAAATTTCATGAGCACTAGACTTGTGGTTGAATTGATATTGAATTTTAAAGTAGACCAGGTTCTAGTTTAGCTCAGGTTAGCTAGTCTGTGAATTTGTGTAATTCTGAAATTATGTGTTAAAAATTTGGAAGAATGATCAATTAGAAATTTGTAGTAGAGAGTTGTTGCTTTCCAAAACATCTTGAATCATACAATTCCAGTTTGTATAGCAAAAGTTATGATTTTTTTAGATTGGGGTAGAACCAGTCTAAATTAAAGGACTTGATTTTTGTAAAGGAAACTCATCTCCTGTGTGTATAATGATAGAAATTGGCATTTGGAGTGTCTTAATGGATGAATCTAAGGATGTGTTCAACTAGAAAGTTGTAGTAAACACTCCCAGCTTTCCATAGAATCCAAAATCAAGTAATTTTGACAAGTGAACAAGTTTTTATGTTGATGGCAAGATACAACAATTGTATGGAGGAATGCACAGGTGAGAATATATATGATTTTTATAGATTCTAGATGGCTGAATTTGAAGAAATGGTTAACTAGAGACTTATAGTATATAGTCTTAGCTTTTCAGAATGGGCAATATCATGCAGTTCCAAGTTGTATTTTGAAAGTTATGGATGTTACAAGTTTCAGCAAACCTGCTGTCTTGTTCGATTTCAAGCATGTGTTTGAAATATGAAAACTTGAGTTCTATAAGGAATTTGAGAGAGTTGTCCAGTAGAAAATTGTAGTAGAGGTTCCCACTTTTCTAGAAAATCTAATTTTATTGGATTCCGATAAGTAGAGCATAAATTATGAAATTTTCTGCATACTATAGGATTTATGACTAAGTTAATTTAAGTTTGGATGATAGTCCCTATTTAAGCACTTCATTTAGGACTTATATGAGATTCTTGTGCTTGGTACTCATGGTGGACACATGAGTAAGTTGGGAGAATAGCTATATGGTCGATTGTTGTATGTGGGCTCGTAGCTAGTATAGCTTGAAGCTAGTCTAGGTTATGATACCCTAGGACTATCAACCCAGTTGGTAAGTATTGTGATTGATTTATTTCCACCTCGAGAGATAGCGATCTTCCTGTGCACCATCGGATCATTTACCGAGGGAAGGTGGACCGTGGGCCGGAATACTGTATGCGACCTGAGATGGAGTTGGTAGCGACCGAGGGAGATCGGACCGCCGGTGTTTGGGATTGATATGCTAGGTTATCTACCTTGTCTAGAATGTGTTAATGTCTAGCTTCGTCAATGACTGGATATTAGAAATTGTGTGTGTTTCATCTCTATTGCCGGGTATGAGGCACTCCCTTGGACACTGTTGTACTGCTCGTTGAGGGTCGCGGGCCGAAGACATTAGGTGGAAGAAATACAGAGGTGTTGGCAATCAATGAATGTCGATTCACCGTGATTAGTTATTTTGACAGAACCGTTTGGGCTCAGTCATTCGTTAGACACCGTGCATGATTGGACAACTTGCATGTTTTAGCAACCAATGTTATTTCAGATTGTATTTCTTTACTTTTTGCTTGAAGGCTTTGTTGATGTTAGGAGTGATTGCCTATAATCTGACTTGTTCTAAAGGCTAGCACTAGGCGGTGATAACCAGGGTTGTCTCTTTCTGTCATTAGGGATACGTGCTGCGGTGCATATCTCGCACTGTTATTTCCTGAAGTTCCATGGTAAGAATGGGAGGATTCCTATCGGATAGGGGGATCAGATCCTCGAGGCCATCATGTTCTTATGTTGAGTGGACATGAACAGACCATGGGGCTGCTGTCCCATGGATCTTTGGCGCCATAGATATGCGGTTATGTATCTGTAAGATTGTCATGGTATTTGGTGTGATCCAGACCGGATTGGGGCACTAGTGGCAAACGGGGACACCACTATGTTTATCAGTAATAACTGCAGGATTCACCTAGCCATGGTTGTATCTACTAGAAAAAGGTTAAGTACAATAGTAGAATGTATCGCATGGTGAGGGTTCAAAACCCTGAAACTGGAGAAAACGGCCTGATTTGGAACGTATGTAGTATGGGATGTATGTGTGTCCGAATTCTTGCTGACATTAGACTAAGTACATCTATTTTTCTGTACTTGTGTACCGTGCATTAGACTTCAGGTCATAGCATACAATAACACTAGGAAATTAGGATGCACATTTCTGTTTTCATTAAAGGCTGGTTGTGGTTGCTAGTTGGAGATCTCTGTTTCTTATCAGCATTTTGTCAGTATATGTACTGACATGCCCACTCAATTAGGTGCTGGAAACCAGATCGGGAATGCGAGCATCAAAGTGGAGGAGCAGTGTGCTTACCTACCATTCGAGCAGGTGCAGAAATATCAGAGTCGTGCAACGAAAGACTCAAGCCGAGGGGCACGTCCCAGGAAAGCAGACCGACCGCTGAACAGAGTTTTGGCAGTAATTAGTTGATTACCATTCTGGAAGACAACTGACAACTTTACAAGTGGAGTTTGTAAATATTTTATAATAAGTTGTAATAAGTTAATGTAATTTTTATTCCTTATTCAAGAACAAGATAATGGTTGTAATAGATGATGTAATATTTTTATTTGGCAATAAAAAGTTTTTATATTTTTGTGTTATTACTGTGTTGAGATGCATTTGAAGGCAAAGATTCTGGTTGTGTCACGGATGTCAGGTAACGGAGTTTTTCCGGGGTGTTACACTCGGCCTGTCATTCGAGACCCTTTCTAGAAATGTACAAAAGTCTCTTAGGCTCAGCGCTCGGCCTGTTGTTTGAGCTCCTCACCAGAAACACCCAAAAAGCTTTCCCATGCTCGGTGCTCAGCCCTCACAAGAAATGTGCTAAAACCTCCTAGGCTTGGTGCTCGACCTGTCATCCGAGCACCTCACGAGAAATGCCCAAAAAGTCTCCTATGCTAGGTGTTGGGCCTGTCGTTCGAGCCCCTCACAAGAAATGGGCTAAAATCTCTGAGGCTCGGTGCTCGGCCTGTCGTTTGAGCCCCTCGAGAGAAACGCCCAAAAATTCTCCTAGGTTCGACGCTCAGCCTGTCGTTGGAGACCCTCGCAAGAAATGCACATAAGTTATCTGGGCTTGGTGCTCGGCCTATGGTTCGAGCCCCTCACGAAAAATCACCTAGGCTCGACACTCATCCCATATTTTGAGCCTCTACTAGAAATGCACAAAAATCACTTAGCTTGGTGCTTGATATGCCCGAATCCCTTTCTCTTAGCCTCGCCAAACCTCTCCTGGTTTGGCGCTTGGCCTGTCATTCGAGCCCCTCACCAAAAACAAGGAAAAATTTCGTCAGCTCAGTGCTCGGCCTGTCATAATCGAGCCCTTAGAAAGAAACGTGCAAAAACTTAGGTTCATTGCTCGGTTTGTCCGAACCCCTTATGCCTCACTGAGCCGAAACCCCCTAGTTCGGTGCTCGACCTATCATTCAAACATTCCTAACACGAAGCTCCTTGAGGACCCTCCAGTCGCCCAAAATATTGTGCACTCTTGAGCTAATGTTGGATCTCCTAAAAAAATGCGTACCCCTTATTTGTCGTTGGATCTCCAAAAAAACTGCACACTCCTGATCTACTATTGGACCTCCTAAAAAAATGTGCACCCCTGGTCTGCTATCGAATCTTTGAAAAAACCGCCCTCCTGATCAGCCGTTGGATCTCCTCAAAAGTCATGCATTTTTTATCCCCCATCTGAACTCCTCAAGATCCATGCCATCTGAACTGCCTCGACTGTTCCCAACCGACCCCTACCTCACCGAGCTGAACCCCCCTAGTTCAGCGCTTGGCCTTTCGTTCATGCACTTGTAGTGTATTCTAGAAAGTTTTTCTGCCTTAAGAAGCTCTTGAAAAGACTCCAGCCATCCCTGAAGATCACATATGCTCCCCGGATTGTCCAAAACCGAGCAACTACTCAAGAAAGGCTGTAGTACCAAACCTTTAGAAGTACAGGTCTGATGATATGGATATAATTCAGAGCCACATAATCTTAGCAAGCATCTGAAAGCTTCAGAGGGCAGTACAGTAATTTTACGAAAACAATAGGCTGCAAGAAGAACATCGGATTTCTTCAGGCCCATCAACGCAACCAGAAAGAGGGATATCTATTAATTAAAGCTGTCAGTCAAATCCTCCTAAATCAGATATTAAATAACTAATTCAACCCTTCACTAGGGGAATCACCAACATAATTTTGGAAGATACATTCTTCAAGTCTATCTTCTATAACTGATTCCTAGGCTATAAATACTCTCTCACTCATTTAGCCAAAGGCAATCAATCTTTATCCACTAAAAACTCTTATCTTTCTTTTGGGTCGCTAACTTGGGCATCAAAGCGTCTTTCACCGGAGCTACCTCTGGTGTTAAGACTTTTTGTATGTTCCAAGTCGCCTTCAGCCGCCTAGATCCAGATCAAGATGACTCCAGCCTTCTAGATCTATAGTCAGGCGAACTTCAACCAACCTGCCTCAGATCATGATCGACGGTACAGATCATAGCTCTCATCCTTAAATAAAAAACCCATCATCTGATTGCTCCCACACTGAAGAAAGCAGCAACA